>JAWDJE010000001.1:221837998-223037998 GCA_035047345.1 Bradypodion ventrale
AGAGAAGCTGTGAGTGAGAGTGAGAGAAGCTGTGAGTGAGTGAAAAAGAGAAGCTGTGAGTGAGTGAGTGAGAGAGAGAGAGAATCTGAGTGAGAGAGAGAGAGAAAGAGAAGCTGTGAGTGAGAGAGAAAGAGAAGCTGTGAGAGAGAGAGGGTGAGAAAGAGAAGCTGTGAGTGTGTGTGAGAGAGAAAGAGAAGCTGTGAGAGAGAGAGAGGGAAAGAGAAGATGTGAATGACAGAGAGAGAGAAGCTGTGTGTGTGAGAGAGAGAGAAAGAGAAGCTGTGTTTGTGAGAGAGAGAGAAAGAGAAGCTGTTAGTGAGAGAGAGAGAAAGAAAGAGAAGTTGTGAGAGAGAGAAAGAGAGAAAAAACTGTGTGTGTGTGTGAGAGAGAGAAGCTGTGAGTGAGAGTGAGAGAGAGAAAGAGAATCTGTGAGTGTGAGAGAGAGAGAAGCTGTGAGTGAGAGAGAGTGAGAGAAAGAAAACCTGTGAGTGAGAGAGAGAGAAGCTGTGAGTAAGAGAGAGAGAAAGCAAAGCTGTGAGTGTGAGAGAGAAATAGAGAAAGAGAAGCTGTGAGTGAGAGAGAGAGATAGAGAAGCTGTGAGTGAGAGAGAGAAAGAGAAGCTGTGAGTGAGAGAGAGAGAGAAAGAGAAGTTGTGAGTGAGAGAGAGGGAGAGAAAGAGAAGCTGTTAGTGAGAGAGAGAAAGAAAGAGAAGCGGTAAGTGAGAGAGAGAAGAAAGAGAAGCTGTGAGTGAGAGAGAGAGAGAGAAAGAGAAGCTGTGAGTGAGAGAGAGAGAGAGAAGCTGTGAGTGAAAGAGAGAAAGAAAGGGAAGCTGTGAGTGAGAGAGACAGAGAAAGAGAAGCTGTGAGTGAGACACAGAGAAAGAGAAGCTGTGAGTGGGGGAGAGAGAGAACGAGAAGCTGTGAGAGAGAGAGAAAGAGAAGCTGTGAGTGAGAGAGAGAAATAGAGAAAGAGAAGCTGTGAGTGTGTGAGAGAGAGAGAAAAAGAAGATGTGAGTGAGAGAGAGAAAGAGAAGCTGTGAGTGGGAGAGAAAGAGAGAAAGAGAAGCTGTGAGTGAGAGAGGGAGAGACAGAGAAGCTGTTAGTGAGAGAGAGAGAAAGAGAAGATGTAAGTGAAAGAGAGAAGAAAGAGATGTGAGTGAGAAAGAGAGAAAGAGAAGCTGTGGGTGAGAGAGAGAGAAAGAGAAGCTGTGAGTGAGAGAGAGTGAGAAAGAGAAGCTGTGAGTGAGATAGAAAGAGAAAGAGAAGATGTGAGTGAGAGAGAAAGAGAAGCAGTGAGAGAGAGAGAGAAAGAGAAGAGTGTGAGAGAGAGAGAAAAGAAAGAGAAGCTGTGAGTGAGCGAGAGAGAGAGAAGCTGTGAGTGAGAGAGAGAGAAAGAGAAGCTGTGAGTGAGAGAGAGAAAGAGAAGCTGTGAATGAGAGAGAGAGAAGCTGTGAGTGAAGAGAGAGAGGAAGAGAAGCTGTGAGTGAGAGAGAGAAAGAAAGAAAGAGAAGCTGTGTGAGAGAGAGATAGTAGAAGCTGTGAGTGAGAGAGAGAGAAGGAGAAGCTGTGAGTGAGTGAGAGAGAGAAAGAGAAGCTGTGAGAGAGAGACTGAGAGAGAAAGAGAGTGAGTGAGAGAGAGAGATAGAAAGAGAAGCTGTGAGTGTGAGAGAAAGAGAGTCTGTGAGTGAGAGAGAGGAGAAAGAGAAGCTGTGAGTGAGAGAGAGAGAAAGAGAAGCTGTGAACGAGAGAGAGAGAGAAAGAGAAGCTGTGAGTGAGAGAAAGAGAGAGAGAGAAAGAAAGATAAGCTGCGAGTGAGAGAGACAGAGAAATTGAAGCTGTGAGAGAGAGAGAGAGAGAAAGAGAAGATGTGAGTGAGAGAGAGAAAGAGAAGCTGTGAGTGGGAGAGAAAGAGAGAAAGAGAAGCTGTGAGTGAAAGAGAGAGAGCGAAGCTGTGAGTGAGAAAGAGAGAGTATAAGAGAAGCTGTGAGTGAGTGAGAGAGAGAAGCTGTGAGTGAGAGAGAGAGAGAGAAAGAGAAGCTGTGAGTGAGAGAGATAGAGCGAGAGAAAGAAAAGCTGTGAGTGAGTGAGAGAGGGAGAAATAGAAGCTATGAATGAGAGAGAGTGAGAGATAAGCTGTGAGTGTGAGAGAGAGAACATGTGAGTGAGAGAGAGAGAGAAAGAGAAGCTGTATGTGTGAGAGAGAGAAAGAAAAAGAGAAGCTGTCAGTGAGAGAGAAAAAGAGAAAATGAGAAGCTGTGAGGGAGAGCGAGAGAGAGAGAGAGAGAGAAAGAGAAGTTGTGTGGTTGTGAAAGAGAGAAGCTGTGAGGGAGAGAGAGAGAAAGAGAAGATTTGAGTGAGAGAGAGAGAAAAAAGAAGCTGTGAGTGAGAGAGAGAGAAAGAGAAACTGTGAGTGAGAGAGAGAGAGAAAGAGAAGCTGAGAGAGAGAGAGAGAGAAAGAGAAGCTGTTAGTGAGGGAGAGAGTGAAAGTGAAGCTGTGAGTGAAGGAGAGAGAGAGAAGCTGTGATTGAGCGAGAGAGAGAAGCTGTGAGTGAGAGAGAGAGAGAGAAAGAGAAACTGAGTGAGAGAGAGAGAAAGAGAAAGAGAAGCTGTGAGTGAGAGAGAGAAAGAGAAGCTGTTAGTGAGAGAGAGAGAGAGAAGCTGTGAGTGAGAGAGAGAGAAGCTGTGAGTGAGAGAGTGAGAAAGAGAAGCTGTATGTGTTTGTGTGTGAGAGAGAGTGAGAAGCTGTGAGAGAGAGAGAAAAAGAGAAGCTGTGAGTGAGTGAGAGAGCGAAAGAGAAGCTGTGAGTGAGAGAGAGAAGCTGTGAGTGAGTGAGAAAGAGAAGCTGTGAGTGAGTGAGTGAGAGAGAGAGAGAATCTGTGTGAAAGAGAGAGAGAAAGAGAAGCTGTGAGTGAGAGAGAGAGAGAAAGAGAAGCTGTGAGTGAGCGAGAAAGAGAAGCTGTGAGAGAGAGAGTGAGAAAGAGAAGCTGTGAGTGTGTGTGAGAGAGAAAGAGAAGCTGTGAGAGAGAGAGAGGAAAGAGAAGATGTGAATGACACACAGAGAGAGAAGCTGTGTGTGTGTGAGAGAGAGAGAGAAGCTGTGTGTGTATGTGAGAGAGAGAAAGAGAAGCTGTGAGTGAGAGAGAGAAAGAAAGAGAAGCTGTGAGTGAGAGAGAGAGAGAGAGAGAGAAAGAGAAACTGTGAGTGTGAGAGAGAGAAGCTGTGAGTGAGAGAGAGTGAGAGAAAGAAAACCTGTGAGTGAGAGAGAGAGAGAGAAGCTGTGAGTAAGAGAGAGAGAAAGCTAAGCTGTGAGTGAGAGAGAAAGAGAAGCTGTGAGAGAGAGAGTGAGAAAGAGAAGCTGTGAGTGTGTGCGTGAGAGAAAGAGAAGCTGTGTGAGAGAGAGTGGGAAAGAGAAGATGTGAATGACACAGAGAGAGAAGCTGTGTGTGTGTGAGAGAGAAAGAGAAGCTGTGTGTGTGAGAGAGAGAGAGAAAGAGAAGCTGTGAGTGAGAGAGAGTGAAAGAGTAGCTGTGAGTGAGAGGGAGAGAGAAAGAGCTGTGAGTGAGAGAGAGAGAGAGAGAAGCTGTCTGTGTGTGTGAGAGAAAGAGAAGCTGTGAGTGAGAGAGAGAGAGAAAGAGAAGCTGCAAGTGAGAAAGAGAGAGAGAGAGAAAGAGAAGCTGTGAGTGAGAGAGAGAGAGAAAGAGAAGCTGTGAGTGTGTGTGAGAGAGAAGCTGTGAGTGAGAGAGAGTGAGAGAAAGAAAACCTGTGAGTGAGAGAGAGAGAGAAAGAGAAGCTGTGAGTGTGAGAGAGAAATAGAGAAAGAAGCTGTGAGTGAGAGAGAGAGATAGAGAAGCTGTGAGTGAGAGAGAGAAAGAGAAGCTGTGAGTGAGAGAGAGTTAGAAAGAGAAGCTGTGAGTGAGAGAGAGGGAGAGAAAGAGTAGCTGTTAGTGAGAGAGAGAAAGAAAGAGAAGCGGTACGTGAGAGAGAGAAGAAAGAGAAGCTGTGAGTGAGAGAGAGAGAGAGAAAGATAAGCTGTGAGTGCGAGAGAGAGAGAGAAGCTGTGAGTGAGTGAGAGAGAGAAAGAGAAGCTTTTGAGTGAGTGAGAGAGAGAAAGAGAAGCTGTGAGTGAGAGAGAGAGAGAAAGAGAAGCTGTGAGTGTGAGAGAGAAATAGAGAAAGAGAAGCTGTGAGTGAGAGAGAGAGATAGAGAAGCTGTGAGTGAGAGAGAGAAAGAGAAGCTGTGAGTGAGACAGAGTGAGAAGGAGAAGCTGTGAGTGAGAGAGAGGGAGAGAAAGAGAAGCTGTTAGTGAGAGAGAGAGAGAAAGAAAGAGAAGCGGTAAGTGAGAGAGAGAAGAAAGAGAAGCTGTGAGTGAGAGAGAGAGAGAGAAAGAGAAGCTGTGAGTGCGAGAGAGAGAGAGAAGCTGTGAGTGAGTGAATGAGAGAAAGAGAAGCTGTGAGTGAGAGAGAGAGAGAAAGAGAAGCTGTGAGTGAGAGAGAGAGAGAAAGAGAAGCTGTGAGTGAGAGAGAAAGAGAAGCTGTGAGAAAGAGAGAGAGAAAGAGAAGCTGTGACTGGAGAGAGAGAGAGAAGCTGTGAGTGAGAGAGAGAGAGAAAAAGAAGCTGTGAGTGATAGAGAGGGAGAGAAAGAGAAGCTGTTAGTGAGAGAGAGAGAGAAAGAGAAGATGTAAGTGATAGAGAGAAGAGAGAGAAGATGTGTGTGAGAGAGAGAGAAAGAGAAGCTGTGGGCGAGAGAGAGAGAAAGAGAAGTTGTGAGTGAGAGAGAGAAAGAAAGAGAAGCTGTAAGTGAGAGAGAGTGAGAAAGAGAAGCTGTGAGTGAGATAGCAAGAAGGAGATGATGTGAGTGAGAGAGAGAGATAGAAAGAGAAGGTGTGATTGAGAGAGAGAAAAAAAGAAGCTGTGAGAGAGAGAGAGAGAGAAGGAGAAGCTGTGAGTAAGATAAGAGGGAGAAAGAAAGAGAAGCTGTTAGTGAGAGAGAGAGAAAGAGAAGCTGTGAGTGAGAGAGAGAGAGAGAGAGAGAGAAGCTGTGAGTGAGAGATAGAGAAAGAGAAGCTGTGAGTGAGAGAGAGAGAAGCTGTGAGTGAGAGAGAGAGAAGTAGAATCTGTGAGAGAGAGAGAGAGAGAAAGAGAAGCTGTGAGTGAGAGAGAGAGAGAAAGAGAAGCTGTGAGTGAGAGAGAGAGAAATAGAAGGTATGAGTGAGAGAGAGTGAGAGAGAAGCTGTGAGTGAGAGAGAGGGAACCTGTGAGTGAGAGAGAGAGAGAGAAAGAGAAGCTGTGAGGGAGAGAGAGAGAGAGAAGTTGTGTGGTTGTGAGAGAGAGAAGCTGTGAAGGAAAAAAGAGAGAAAGAGAAACTGTGAGTGAGAGAGAGAGAGAAAGAGAAGCTGTTAGTGAGAGAGAGAGTGAAAGAGAAGCTGTGAGTGAAGGAGAGAGAGAGAAGCTGTGAGTGAGAGAGAGAGAGAAGATGTGAGTGAGAGAGAGAGAGAAAGAGAAGCTGTTAGTGAGAGAGAGAGTGAAAGAGAAGCTGCGAGTGAAGGAGAGAGAGAAGCTGTGATTGAGAGAGAGAGAGAAGCTGTGAGTGAGAAGGAGAGAGAAAGAGATACTGAGTGAGAGAGAGAGAAAGAGAAGCTGTGAGTGAGAGAGAGAGAGAAAGAGAAGATGTGAGTGAGAGAGAGAAAGAGAAGCTGTTAGTGAGTGTGTGTGAAAGAGAAGCTTTGAGTGAGAGAGAGAGAAGCTGTGAGTGAGAGAGAGAAAAGCTGTGAGTGAGAGAGAGAGAAAGAGAAGCTGTGAGTGAGAGAGAGTGAGAAAGCGAAGCTGTGAGTGAGAGAAAGAGAAGCTGTGAGTGAGGCAGAGAGAGAAAGAGAAGGTGTGTGTGTGTGTGAGAGAGAAGCTGTTAGTGAGAGAGAGAAAGAGAAGCTGTGAGTGAGAGAGAGAGAGAGAACGAGAAGCTGTGAGAGAGAGAGAACCTGTGAGTGAGAGGGAGAAGGAGAAGCTGTGAGTGAGAGAGAGAGAGAAAGAAAGAGATGCTGTGAGTGTGAGAGAGAAGCTGTGAGTGAGAGAGAGAGAAGTAGAATCTGTGAGTGAGAGAGAGAGAGAAAGAGAAGCTGTGAGTGAGAGAGAGAGAGAAAGAGAAGCTGTGAGTGAGAGAGAGAGATAGAGAAGCTGTGAGTGAGAGAGAGAAAGAGAAGCTGTGAGTGAGACAGAGTGAGAAAGAGAAGCTGTGAGTGAGAGAGAGGGAGAGAAAGAGAAGCTGTTAGTGAGAGAGAGAAAGAAAGAGAAGCGGTAAGTGAGAGAGAGA
Source organism: Bradypodion ventrale (assembly GCA_035047345.1). NCBI lineage: Eukaryota > Metazoa > Chordata > Lepidosauria > Squamata > Chamaeleonidae > Bradypodion > Bradypodion ventrale. The sequence goes on from JAWDJE010000001.1 coordinate 221,844,305, forward strand.
AGAAAGAGAAGCTGTGAGTGAGAGAGAGAGAGAAAGAGAAGCTGTGAGTGCGAGAGAGAGAGAGAAGCTGTGAGTGAGTGAGAGAGAGAAAGAGAAGCTGTGAGCAAGAGAGAGAGAGAAAGAGAAGCTGTGAGTGAGAGAGAAAGAGAAAGAGAAGCTGTGAGTGAGAGAGAAAGAGAAGCTGTGAGAAAGAGAGAGAGAAAGAGAAGCTGTGACTGGAGAGAGAGAGAGAGAAGCTGTGAGTGAGAGAGAGAGAGAAAGAGAAGCTGTGAGTGAGAGAGAGGGAGAGAAAGAGAAGCTGTTAGTGAGAGAGAGAGAGAAAGAGAAGATGTAAGTGATAGAGAGAAGAGAGAGAAGATGTGTGTGAGAGAGAGAGAAAGAGAAGCTGTGGGTGAGAGAGAGAGAAAGAGAAGTTGTGAGTGAGAGAGAGAAAGAAAGAGAAGCTGTAAGTGAGAGAGAGTGAGAAAGAGAAGCTGTGAGTGAGATAGAAAGAAGGAGATGATGTGAGTGAGAGAGACAGATAGAAAGAGAAGATGTGATTGAAAGAGAGAAATAAAGAAGCTGTGAGAGAGAGAGAGAGAAAGAGAAGCTGTGAGTGAGAGAGAGAGAGAAGGAGAAGCTGTGAGTGAGATAAGAGGGAGAAAGAAATAGAAGCTGTGAGTGAGAGAGAGAGAAAGAGAAGCTGTGAGTGAGAGAGAGAGAGAGAGAGAGAGAAGCTGTGAGTGAGAGATAGAGAAAGAGAAGCTGTGAGTGAGAGAGAGAGAAGCTGTGAGTGAGAGAGAGAGAAGTAGAATCTGTGAGTGAGAGAGAGAGAGAAAGAGAAGCTGTGAGTGAGAGAGAGAGAGAAAGAGAAGCTGTGAGTGAGAGAGAGAGAAATAGAAGGTATGAGTGAGAGAGAGTGAGAGAGAAGCTGTGAGTGAGAGAGAGGGAACCTGTGAGTGAGAGAGAGAGAGAGAAAGAGAAGCTGTGAGGGAGAGAGAGAGAGAGAGAAGTTGTGTGGTTGTGAGAGAGAGAAGCTGTGAAGGAAAAAAGAGAGAAAGAGAAACTGTGAGTGAGAGAGAGAGAGAAAGAGAAGCTGTTAGTGAGAGAGAGAGTGAAAGAGAAGCTGTGAGTGAAGGAGAGAGAAGCTGTGATTGAGAGAGAGAGAGAAGCTGTGAGTGAGAAGGAGAGAGAAAGAGATACTGAGTGAGAGAGAGAGAAAGAGAAGCTGTGAGTGAGAGAGAGAGAAAGAGAAGCTGTGAGTGAGAGAGAGAAAGAGAAGCTGTTAGTGAGTGTGTGTGAAAGAGAAGCTTTGAGTGAGAGAGAGAGAAGCTGTGAGTGAGAGAGAGAAAAGCTGTGAGTGAGAGAGAGAGAAAGAGAAGCTGTGAGTGAGAGAGAGTGAGAAAGAGAAGCTGTGAGTGAGAGAAAGAGAAGCTGTGAGTGAGGCAGAGAGAGAAAGAGAAGGTGTGTGTGTGTGTGAGAGAGAAGCTGTTAGTGAGAGAGAGAAAGAGAAGCTGTGAGTGAGAGAGAGAGAGAACGAGAAGCTGTGAGAGAGAGAGAACCTGTGAGTGAGAGGGAGAAGGAGAAGCTGTGAGTGAGAGAGAGAGAGAAAGAAAGAGATGCTGTGAGTGAGAGAGAGAGAAGCTGTGAGTGAGAGAGAGAGAAGTAGAATCTGTGAGTGAGAGAGAGAGAGAAAGAGAAGCTGTGAGTGAGAGAGAGAGAGAAAGAGAAGCTGTGAGTGAGAGAGAGAGAAATAGAAGGTATGAGTGAGAGAGAGTGAGAGAGAAGCTGTGAGTAAGAGAGAGAGAAAGCTAAGCTGTGAGTGTGAGAGAGAAATAGAGAAAGAGAAGCTGTGAGTGAGAGAGAGAGATAGAGAAGCTGTGAGTGAGAGAGAGAAAGAGAAGCTGTGAGTGAGAGAGAGAGAGAAAGAGAAGCTGTGAGTGAGAGGGAGGGAGAGAAAGAGAAGCTGTTAGTGAGAGAGAGAAAGAAAGAGAAGCGGTAAGTGAGAGAGAGAAGAAAGAGAAGCTGTGAGTGAGTGAGAGAGAGAAAGAGAATCTGTGAGTGAGAGAGAGAGAGAGAAGCTGTGAGTGAGAGAGAGAAAGAAAGGGAAGCTGTGAGTGAGAGAGAGAGAGAAAGAGAAGCTGTGAGTGAGACACAGAGAAAGATAAGCTGTGAGTGGGGGAGAGAGAGAACGAGAAGCTGTGAGAGAGAGAGAAAGAGAAGCTGTGAGTGAGAGAGAGAGAGAAATAGAGAAAGAGAAGTTGTGAGTGTGTGAGAGAGAGAGAAAAAGAAGATGTGAGTGAGAGAGAGAAAGAGAAGCTGTGAGTGGGAGAGAAAGAGAGAAAGAGAAGCTGTGAGTGAGAGAGGGAGAGACAGAGAAGCTGTTAGTGAGAGAGAGAGAGAAAGAGAAGATGTAAGTGAAAGAGAGAAGAAAGAGATGTGAGTGAGAGAGAGAGAAAGAGAAGCTGTGGGTGAGAGAGAGAGAAAGAGAAGCTGTGAGTGAGAGAGAGAAAGAAAGAGAAGCTGTAAGTGAGAGAGAGTGAGAAAGAGAAGCTTTGAGTGAGATAGAAAGAGAAAGAGAAGATGAGAGTGAGAGAGAAAGAGAAGCAGTGAGAGAGAGAGAGAAAGAGAAGCTGAGTGTGAGAGAGAGAAAAGAAAGAGAAGCTGTGAGTGAGCGAGAGAGAGAGAGAAGCTGTGAGTGAGAGAGAGAGAGAAAGAGAAGCTGTGAGTGAGAGAGAGGGAGAGAAAGAGAAGCTGTTAGTGAGAGAGAGAGAGAAAGAGAAGATGTAAGTGATAGAGAGAAGAGAGAGAAGATGTGTGTGAGAGAGAGAGAAAGAGAAGCTGTGGGTGAGAGAGAGAGAAAGAGAAGTTGTGAGTGAGAGAGAGAAAGAAAGAGAAGCTGTAAGTGAGAGAGAGTGAGAAAGAGAAGCTGTGAGTGAGATAGAAAGAAGGAGATGATGTGAGTGAGAGAGACAGATAGAAAGAGAAGATGTGATTGAGAGAGAGAAATAAAGAAGCTGTGAGAGAGAGAGAGAGAAAGAGAAGCTGTGAGTGAGAGAGAGAGAGAAGGAGAAGCTGTGAGTGAGATAAGAGGGAGAAAGAAAGAGAAGCTGTGAGTGAGAGAGAGAGAAAGAGAAGCTGTGAGTGAGAGAGAGAGAGAGAGAGAGAGAGAGAGAGAAGCTGTGAGTGAGAGATAGAGAAAGAGAAGCTGTGAGTGAGAGAGAGAGAAGCTGTGAGTGAGAGAGAGAGAAGTAGAATCTGTGAGTGAGAGAGAGAGAGAAAGAGAAGCTGTGAGTGAGAGAGAGAGAGAAAGAGAAGCTGTGAGTGAGAGAGAGAGAAATAGAAGGTATGAGTGAGAGAGAGTGAGAGAGAAGCTGTGAGTGAGAGAGAGGGAACCTGTGAGTGAGAGAGAGAGAGAAAGAGAAGCTGTGAGGGAGAGAGAGAGAGAGAGAGAAGTTGTGTGGTTGTGAGAGAGAGAAGCTGTGAAGGAAAAAAGAGAGAAAGAGAAACTGTGAGTGAGAGAGAGAAAGAGAAGCTGTTAGTGAGAGAGAGAGTGAAAGAGAAGCTGTGAGTGAAGGAGAGAGAGAGAAGCTGTGAGTGAGAGAGAGAGAGAAGATGTGAGTGAGAGAGAGAGAGAAAGAGAAGCTGTTAGTGAGAGAGAGAGTGAAAGAGAAGCTGTGAGTGAAGGAGAGAGAGAAGCTGTGATTGAGAGAGAGAGAGAAGCTGTGAGTGAGAAGGAGAGAGAAAGAGATACTGAGTGAGAGAGAGAGAAAGAGAAGCTGTGAGTGAGAGAGAGAGAGAAAGAGAAGCTGTGAGTGAGAGAGAGAAAGAGAAGCTGTTAGTGAGTGTGTGTGAAAGAGAAGCTTTGAGTGAGAGAGAGAGAAGCTGTGAGTGAGAGAGAGAAAAGCTGTGAGTGAGAGAGAGAGAAAGAGAAGCTGTGAGTGAGAGAGAGTGAGAAAGAGAAGCTGTGAGTGAGAGAAAGAGAAGCTGTGAGTGAGGCAGAGAGAGAAAGAGAAGGTGTGTGTGTGTGTGAGGGAGAAGCTGTTAGTGAGAGAGAGAAAGAGAAGCTGTGAGTGAGAGAGAGAGAGAACGAGAAGCTGTGAGAGAGAGAACCTGTGAGTGAGAGGCAGAAGGAGAAGCTGTGAGTGAGAGAGAGAGAGAAAGAAAGAGATGCTGTGAGTGAGAGAGAGAGAAGCTGTGAGTGAGAGAGAGAGAAGTAGAATCTGTGAGTGAGAGAGAGAGAGAAAGAGAAGCTGTGAGTGAGAGAGAGAGAGAAAGAGAAGCTGTGAGTGAGAGAGAGAGAAATAGAAGGTATGAGTGAGAGAGAGTGAGAGAGAAGCTGTGAGTAAGAGAGAGAGAAAGCTAAGCTGTGAGTGTGAGAGAGAAATAGAGAAAGAGAAGCTGTGAGTGAGAGAGAGAGATAGAGAAGCTGTGAGTGAGAGAGAGAAAGAGAAGCTGTGAGTGAGAGAGAGAGAGAAAGAGAAGCTGTGAGTGAGAGGGAGGGAGAGAAAGAGAAGCTGTTAGTGAGAGAGAGAAAGAAAGAGAAGCGGTAAGTGAGAGAGAGAAGAAAGAGAAGCTGTGAGTGAGAGAGAGAGAGAAAGAGAATCTGTGAGTGAGAGAGAGAGAGAGAAGCTGTGAGTGAGAGAGAGAAAGAAAGGGAAGCTGTGAGTGAGAGAGAGAGAGAAAGAGAAGCTGTGAGTGAGACACAGAGAAAGATAAGCTGTGAGTGGGGGAGAGAGAGAACGAGAAGCTGTGAGAGAGAGAGAAAGAGAAGCTGTGAGTGAGAGAGAGAGAGAAATATAGAAAGAGAAGTTGTGAGTGTGTGAGAGAGAGAGAAAAAGAAGACGTGAGTGAGAGAGAGAAAGAGAAGCTGTGAGTGGGAGAGAAAGAGAGAAAGAGAAGCTGTGAGTGAGAGAGGGAGAGACAGAGAAGCTGTTAGTGAGAGAGAGAGAGAAAGAGAAGATGTAAGTGAAAGAGAGAAGAAAGAGATGTGAGTGAGAGAGAGAGAAAGAGAAGCTGTGGGTGAGAGAGAGAGAAAGAGAAGCTGTGAGTGAGAGAGAGAAAGAAAGAGAAGCTGTAAGTGAGAGAGAGTGAGAAAGAGAAGCTGTGAGTGAGATAGAAAGAGAAAGAGAAGATGAGAGTGAGAGAGAAAGAGAAGCAGTGAGAGAGAGAGAGAAAGAGAAGCTGAGTGTGAGAGAGAGAAAAGAAAGAGAAGCTGTGAGTGAGCGAGAGAGAGAGAGAAGCTGTGAGTGAGAGAGAGAGAGAAAGAGAAGCTGTGAGTGAGAGAGAGGGAGAGAAAGAGAAGCTGTTAGTGAGAGAGAGAGAGAAAGAGAAGATGTAAGTGATAGAGAGAAGAGAGAGAAGATGTGTGTGAGAGAGAGAGAAAGAGAAGCTGTGGGTGAGAGAGAGAGAAAGAGAAGTTGTGAGTGAGAGAGAGAGAGAAAGAGAAGCTGTGAGTGAGAGAGAGAGAGAAAGAGAAGCTGAGTGTGAGAGAGAGAAAAGAAAGAGAAGCTGTGAGTGAGCGAGAGAGAGAGAGAAGCTGTGAGTGAGAGAGAGAGAAAGAGAAGCTGTGAGTGAGAGAGATAAAGAGAATCTGTGAATGAGAGACAGAGAGAAGCTGTGAGTGAAGAGAGAGAGAGGAAGAGAAGCTGTGAGTGAGAGAGAGAAAGAAAGAAAGAGAAGCTGTGTGTGAGAGAGATAGAAGTAAAAGCTGTGAGTGAGAGAGAGAGAAGGAGAAGCTGTGAGTGAGAGAGAGAGAGAGAAGGAGAAGCTGTGAGAGAGAGACTGAGAGAGAAAGAGAGTGAGTGAGAGAGAGAGATAGAAAGAGAAGCTGTGAGTGTGAGAGAAAGAGAGTCTGTGAGTGAGAGAGAGGAGAAAGAGAAGCTGTGAGTGAGAGAGAGAGAAAGAGAAGCTGTGAACGAGAGAGAGAGAGAAAGAGAAGCTGTGAGTGAGAGAAAGAGAGAGAGAAAGAAAGATAAGCTGCGAGTGAGAGAGACAGAGAAATTGAAGCTGTGAGTGAGAGCGAGAGAAAGAGAAGATGTGAATGAGAGAGAGAAAGAGAAGCTGTGAGTGGGAGAGAAAGAGAGAAAGAGAAGCTGTGAGTGAAAGAGAGAGAGCGAAGCTGTGAGTGAGAAAGAGAGAGTATAAGCGAAGCTGTGAGTGAGTGAGAGAGAGAAGCTGTGAGTGAGAGAGAGAGAGAAAGAGAAGCTGTGAGTGAGAGAGATAGAGAGAGAAAGAAAAGCTGTGAGTGAGTGAGAGAGGGAGAAATAGAAGCTATGAATGAGAGAGAGTGAGAGATAAGCTGTGAGTGTGAGAGAGAGAAGCTGTGAGTGAGAGAGAGAGAAGTAGAATCTGTGAGTGAGAGAGAGAGAGAAAGAGAAGCTGTGAGTGAAAGAGAGAGAGAAAGAGAAGCTGTGAGTGAGAGAGAGAGAAATAGAAGGTATGAGTGAGAGAGAGTGAGAGAGAAGCTGTGAGTAAGAGAGAGAGAAAGCTAAGCTATGAGTGTGAGAGAGAAATAGAGAAAGAGAAGCTGTGAGTGAGAGAGAGAGATAGAGAAGCAGTGAGTGAGAGAGAGAAAGAGAAGCTGTGAGTGAGAGAGAGAGAGAAAGAGAAGCTGTGAGTGAGAGAGAGGGAGAGAAAGAGAAGCTGTTAGTGAGAGAGAGAAAGAAAGAGAAGCGGTAAGTGAGAGAGAGAAGAAAGAGAAGCTGTGAGTGAGAGAGAGAGAGAGAAAGAGAATCTGTGAGTGAGAGAGAGAGAGAGAAGCTGTGAGTGAGAGAGAGAGAGAAAGAGAAGCTGTGAGTGAGAGAGATAGAGAGAGAAAGAAAAGCTGTGAGTGAGTGAGAGAGGGAGAAATAGAAGCTATGAATGAGAGAGAGTGAGAGATAAGCTGTGAGTGTGAGAGAGAGAAGCTGTGAGTGAGAGAGAGAGAAGTAGAATCTGTGAGTGAGAGAGAGAGAGAAAGAGAAGCTGTGAGTGAAAGAGAGAGAGAAAGAGAAGCTGTGAGTGAGAGAGAGAGAAATAGAAGGTATGAGTGAGAGAGAGTGAGAGAGAAGCTGTGAGTAAGAGAGATAGAAAGCTAAGCTGTGAGTGTGAGAGAGAAATAGAGAAAGAGAAGCTGTGAGTGAGAGAGAGAGATAGAGAAGCAGTGAGTGAGAGAGAGAAAGAGAAGCTGTGAGTGAGAGAGAGAGAGAAAGAGAAGCTGTGAGTGAGAGAGAGGGAGAGAAAGAGAAGCTGTTAGTGAGAGAGAGAAAGAAAGAGAAGCGGTAAGTGAGAGAGAGAAGAAAGAGAAGCTGTGAGTGAGAGAGAGAGAGAGAAAGAGAATCTGTGAGTGAGAGAGAGAGAGAGAAGCTGTGAGTGAGAGAGAGAAAGAAAGGGAAGCTGTGAGTGAGAGAGAGAGAGAAAGAGAAGCTGTGAGTGAGACACAGAGAAAGATAAGCTGTGAGTGGGGGAGAGAGAGAACGAGAAGCGAGAGAGAGAGAAAGAGAAGCTGTGAGTGAGAGAGAGAGAGAAATAGAGAAAGAGAAGTTGTGAGTGTGTGAGAGAGAGAGAAAAAGAAGATGTGAGTGAGCGAGAGAAAGAGAAGCTGTGAGTGGGAGAGAAAGAGAGAAAGAGAAGCTGTGAGTGAGAGAGGGAGAGACAGAGAATCTGTTAGTGAGAGAGAGAGAGAAAGAGAAGATGTAAGTGAAAGAGAGAAGAAAGAGATGTGAGTGAGAGAGAGAGAAAGAGAAGCTGTGGGTGAGAGAGAGAGAAAGAGAAGCTGTGAGTGAGAGAGAGAAAGAAAGAGAAGCTGTAAGTGAGAGAGAGTGAGAAAGAGAAGGTCTGAGTGAGATAGAAAGAGAAAGAGAAGATGTGAGTGAGAGAGAAAGAGAAGCAGTGAGAGAGAGAGAGAAAGAGAAGCTGAGTGTGAGAGAGAGAGAAAAGAAAGAGAAGCTGTGAGTGAAGGAGAGAGAGAAGCTGTGATTGAGAGAGAGAGAGAAGCTGTGAGTGAGAAGGAGAGAGTATAAGAGAAGCTGTGAGTGAGTGAGAGAGAAGCTGTGAGTGAGAGAGAGAGAGAAAGAGAAGCTGTGAGTGAGAGAGAGGGAGAGAAAGAGAAGCTGTTAGTGAGAGAGAGAAAGAAAGAGAAGCGGTAAGTGAGAGAGAGAAGAAAGAGAAGCTGTGAGTGAGAGAGAGAGAGAGAAAGAGAATCTGTGAGTGAGAGAGAGAGAGAGAAGCTGTGAGTGAGAGAGAGAAAGAAAGGGAAGCTGTGAGTGAGAGAGAGAGAGAAAGAGAAGCTGTGAGTGAGACACAGAGAAAGATAAGCTGTGAGTGGGGGAGAGAGAGAACGAGAAGCGAGAGAGAGAGAAAGAGAAGCTGTGAGTGAGAGAGAGAGAGAAATAGAGAAAGAGAAGTTGTGAGTGTGTGAGAGAGAGAGAAAAAGAAGATGTGAGTGAGCGAGAGAAAGAGAAGCTGTGAGTGGGAGAGAAAGAGAGAAAGAGAAGCTGTGAGTGAGAGAGGGAGAGACAGAGAATCTGTTAGTGAGAGAGAGAGAGAAAGAGAAGATGTAAGTGAAAGAGAGAAGAAAGAGATGTGAGTGAGAGAGAGAGAAAGAGAAGCTGTGGGTGAGAGAGAGAGAAAGAGAAGCTGTGAGTGAGAGAGAGAAAGAAAGAGAAGCTGTAAGTGAGAGAGAGTGAGAAAGAGAAGGTCTGAGTGAGATAGAAAGAGAAAGAGAAGATGTGAGTGAGAGAGAAAGAGAAGCAGTGAGAGAGAGAGAGAAAGAGAAGCTGAGTGTGAGAGAGAGAGAAAAGAAAGAGAAGCTGTGAGTGAGCGAGCGAGAGAGAGAAGCTGTGAGTGAGAGAGAGAGAAAGAGAAGCTGTGAGTGAGAGAGAGAAAGAGAAGCTGTGAATGAGAGACAGAGAGAAGCTGTGAGTGAAGAGAGAGAGAGGAAGAAAAGCTGTGAGTGAGAGAGAGAAAGAAAGAAAGAGAAGCTGTGTGTGAGAAAGATAGAAGTAAAAGCTGTGAGTGAGAGAGAGAGAAGGAGAAGCTGTGAGTGAGAGAGAGAGAGAAAGAGAAGCTGTGAGAGAGAGACTGAGAGAGAAAGAGAGTGAGTGAGAGAGAGAGATAGAAAGAGAAGCTGTGATTGTGAGAGAAAGAGAGTCTGTGAGTGAGAGAGAGGAGAAAGAGAAGCTGTGAGTGAGAGAGAGAGAAAGAGAAGCTGTGAACGAGAGAGAGAGAGAAAGAGAAGCTGTGAGTGAGAGAAAGAGAGAGAGAGAAAGAAAGATAAGCTGCGAGTGAGAGAGACAGAGAAATTGAAGCTGTGAGTGTGAGAGAGAGAAAGAGAAGATGTGAATGAGAGAGAGAAAGAGAAGCTGTGAGTGGGAGAGAAAGAGAGAAAGAGAAGCTGTGAGTGAAAGAGAGAGAGCGAAGCTGTGAGTGAGAAAGAGAGAGTATAAGAGAAGCTGTGAGTGAGTGAGAGAGAGAAGCTGTGAGTGAGAGAGAGAGAGAGAAAGAGAAGCTGTGAGTGAGAGAGATAGAGAGAGAGAAAGAAAAGCTGTGAGTGAGTGAGAGAGGGAGAAATAGAAGCTATGAATGAGAGAGAGTGAGAGATAAGCTGTGAGTGTGAGAGAGAGAACCTGTGAGTGAGTGAGAGAGAGAAAGAGAAGCTGTATGTGTGAGAGAGAGAAAGAAAAAGAGAAGCTGTCAGTGAGAGAGAAAAAGAGAAAATGAGAAGCTGTGAGGGAGAGCGAGAGAGAGAGAGAAAGAGAAGTTGTGTGGTTGTGAAAGAGAGAAGCTGTGAGGGAGAGAGAGAGAAAGAGAAGATTTGACTGAAAGAGAGAGAAAAAAGAAGCTGTGAGTGAGAGAGAGAGAAAGAGAAACTGTGAGTGAGAGTGAGAGAAAGAGAAGGTGTGAGAGAGAAAGAGAAAGAGAAGCTGTTAGTGAGGGAGAGAGTGAAAGTGAAGCTGTGAGTGAAGGAGAGAGAGAGAAGCTGTGATTGAGCGAGAGAGAGAAGCTGTGAGTGAGAGAGAGAGAGAAAAAGAGAAACTGAGTGAGAGAGAAAGAGAAAGAGAAGCTGTGAGTGAGAGAGAGAGAGAGAAAGAGAAGCTGTGAGTGAGAGAGAGAGAGAAGCTGTGAGTGAGAGAGAGAGAGAAAGAGAAGCTGTGAGTGAGAGAGAGAAAGAGAAGCTGTTAGTGAGAGAGAGAGAGAGAAGCTGTGAGTGAGAGAGAGAGAAGCTGTGAGTGAGAGAGTGAGAAAGAGAAGCTGTATGTGTTTGTGTGTGAGAGAGAGTGAGAAGCTGTGAGAGAGAGAGAGAAAAAGAGAAGCTGTGAGTGAGTGAGAGAGTGAAAGAGAAGCTGTGAGTGAGAGAGAGAGAAGCTGTGAGTGAGTGAGAAAGAGAAGCTGTGAGTGAGTGAGTGAGAGAGAGAGTGAATCTGTGTGAAAGAGAGAGAGAAAGAGAAGCTGTGAGTGAGAGAGAGAGAGAAAGAGAAGCTGTGAGTGAGCGAGAAAGAGAAGCTGTGAGAGAGAGAGTGAGAAAGAGAAGCTGTGAGTGTGTGAGAGAGAGAAAGAGAAGCTGTGTGTGTGTGTGAGAGAGAGAAAGAGAAGCTGTGAGTGAGAGAGAGAGAAAGAAAGAGAAGCTGTGAGTGAGAGAGAGAGAGAGAAAGAGAAGCTGTGAGTGTGAGAGAGAGAAGCTGTGAGTGAGAGAGAGTGAGAGAAAGAAAACCTGTGAGTGAGAGAGAGAGAGAAGCTGTGAGTAAGAGAGAGAGAAAGCTAAGCTGTGAGTGAGAGAGAAAGAGAAGCTGTGAGAGAGAGAGTGAGAAAGAGAAGCTGTGAGTGTGTGTGAGAGAGAAAGAGAAGCTGTGTGAGAGAGAGTGGGAAAGAGAAGATGTGAATGACACAGAGAGAGAAGCTGTGAGTGTGAGAGAGAGAAAGAGAAGCTGTGTGTGTGTGAGGGAGAGAAAGAGAAGCTGTGAGTGAGAGAGAGTGAAAGAGTAGCTGTGAGTGAGTGAGAGAGAAAGAGCTGTGTGAGAGAGAGAGAGAGAGAAGCTGTGTGTGTGTGTGAGAGAAAGAGAAGCTGTGAGTGAGAGAGAGAGAGAAAGAGAAGCTGCAAGTGAGAAAAAGAGAGAGAGAGAAAGAGAAGCTGTGAGTGAGAGAGAGAGAGAAAGAGAAGCTGTGAGTGTGTGAGAGAGAGAAGCTGTGAGTGAGAGAGAGTGAGAGAAAGAAAACCTGTGAGTGAGAGAGAGAGAGAAAGAGAAGCTGTGAGTGTGAGAGAGAAATAGAGAAAGAGAAGCTGTGAGTGAGAGAGAGAGATAGAGAAGCTGTGAGTGAGAGAGAGAAAGAGAAGCTGTGAGTGAGAGAGAGTGAGAAAGAGAAGCTGTGAGTGAGAGAGAGTTAGAGAAAGAGTAGCTGTTAGTGAGAGAGAGAAAGAAAGAGAAGCGGTAAGTGAGAGAGAGAAGAAAGAGAAGCTGTGAGTGAGAGAGAGAGAGAGAAAGATAAGCTGTGAGTGCGAGAGAGAGAGAAGCTGTGAGTGAGTGAGAGAGAGAAAGAGAAGCTTTTGAGTGAGAGAGAGAGAGAAAGAGAAGCTGTGAGTGAGAGAGAGAGAGAAAGAGAAGCTGTGAGTGTGAGAGAGAAATAGAGAAAGAGAAGCTGTGAGTGAGAGAGAGAGAAGCTGTGAGTGAGAGAGAGATAAGTAGAATCTGTGAGTGAGAGAGAGAAAGAGAAGCTGTGAGTGAGAGAGAGAGAAATAGAAGGTATGAGTGAGAGAGAGTGAGAGAGAAGCTGTTAGTGAGAGAGAGGGAACCTGTGAGTGAGAGAGAGAGAGAGAGAAAGAGAAGCTGTGAGGGAGAGAGAGAGAGAGAGAGAAAGAAGTTGTGTGGTTGTGAGAGAGAGAAGCTGTGAAGGAAAAAAGAGAGAAAGAGAAACTGTGAGTGAGAGAGAGAGAGAAAGAGAAGCTGTTAGTGAGAGAGAGAGTGAAAGAGAAGCTGTGAGTGAAGGAGAGAGAGAGAAGCTGTGCTTGAGAGAGAGAGAGAAGCTGTGAGTGAGAGAGAGAGAGAAAGAGAAGCTGTTAGTGAGAGAGAGAGTGAAAGAGAAGCTGTGAGTGAAGGAGAGAGAGAAGCTGTGATTGAGAGAGAGAGAGAAGCTGTGAGTGAGAAGGAGAGAGAAAGAGATACTGAGTGAGAGAGAGAGAGATAGAGAAGCTGTGAGTGAGAGAGAGAGAGAAAGAGAAGCTGTGAGTGAGAGAGAGAAAGAGAAGCTGTTAGTGAGTGAGTGTGAAAGAGAAGCTTTGAGTGAGAGAGAGAGAAGCTGTGAGTGAGATAGAGAAAAGTTGTGAGTGAGAGAGAGAGAAAGAGAATATGTGAGTGAGATAGAGTGAGAAAGAGAAGCTGTGAGTGAGATAAAGAGAAGCTGTGAATGAGGCAGAGAGAGAAAGAGAAGGTGTGTGTGTGTGAGAGAGAGAAGCTGTTAGTGAGAGAGAGAAAGAGAAGCTGTGTGAGAGAGAGAGAGAGAGAGAACGAGAAGCTGTGAGAGAGAAGGAGAACCTGTGAGTGAGAGAGAAGGAGAAGCTGTGAGTGAGAGAGAGAGAGAAAGAAAGAGATGCTGTGAGTGAGAGAGAGAAGCTGTGATTGAGAGAGAGAGAAGCTGTGAGTGAGAGAGAGAGAAATAGAAGGTATGAGTGAGAGAGAGTGAGAGAGAAGCTGTGAGTGAGAGAGAGGGAACCTGTGAGTGAGAGAGAGAGAGAGAAAGAGAAGCTGTGAGTGAGAGAGAGAGAGAGAAAGAGAAGCTGTGAGTGTGAGAGAGAGAAGCTGTGAGTGAGAGAGAGTGAGAGAAAGAAAACCTGTGAGTGAGAGAGAGAGGGAAGCTGTGAGTAAGAGAGAGAGAAAGCTAAGCTGTGAGTGAGAGAGAAAGAGAAGCTGTGAGAGAGAGAGTGAGAAAGAGAAGCTGTGAGTGTGTGTGAGAGAGAAAGAGAAGCTGTGTGAGAGAGAGTGGGAAAGAGAAGATGTGAATGACACAGAGAGAGAAGCTGTGTGTGTGTGAGAGAGAAAGAGAAGCTGTGTGTGTGTGAGGGAGAGAAAGAGAAGCTGTGAGTGAGAGAGAGTGAAAGAGTAGCTGTGAGTGAGAGAGAGAGAAAGAGCTGTGAGAGAGAGAGAGAGAGAGAAGCTGTGTGTGTGTGAGAGAGAAAGAGAAGCTGTGAGTGAGAGAGAGAGAAAGAGAAGCTGCAAGTGAGAAAAAGAGAGAGAGAGAAAGAGAAGCTGTGAGTGAGAGAGAGAGAGAAAGAGAAGCTGTGAGTGTGTGAGAGAGAGAAGCTGTGAGTGAGAGAGAGTGAGAGAAAGAAAACCTGTGAGTGAGAGAGAGAGAGAAAGAGAAGCTGTGAGTGTGAGAGAGAAATAGAGAAAGAGAAGCTGTGAGTGAGAGAGAGAGATAGAGAAGCTGTGAGTGAGAGAGAGAAAGAGAAGCTGTGAGTGAGAGAGAGTGAGAAAGAGAAGCTGTGAGTGAGAGATAGTTAGAGAAAGAGTAGCTGTTAGTGAGAGAGAGAAAGAAAGAGAAGCGGTAAGTGAGAGAGAGAAGAAAGAGAAGCTGTGAGTGAGAGAGAGAGAGAGAAAGATAAGCTGTGAGTGTGAGAGAGAGAGAAGCTGTGAGTGAGTGAGAGAGAGAAAGAGAAGCTTTTGAGTGAGAGAGAGAGAGAAAGAGAAGCTGTGAGTGAGAGAGAGAGAGAAAGAGAAGCTGTGAGTGTGAGAGAGAAATAGAGAAAGAGAAGCTGTGAGTGAGAGAGAGAGAAGCTGTGAGTGAGAGAGAGAGAAGTAGAATCTGTGAGTGAGAGAGAGAAAGAGAAGCTGTGAGTGAGAGAGAGAGAAATAGAAGGTATGAGTTAGAGAGAGTGAGAGAGAAGCTGTTAGTGAGAGAGAGGGAACCTGTGAGTGAGAGAGAGAGAGAGAGAAAGAGAAGCTGTGAGGGAGAGAGGGAGAGAGAGAGAAAGAAGTTGTGTGGTTGTGAGAGAGAGAAGCTGTGAAGGAAAAAAGAGAGAAAGAGAAACTGTGAGTGAGAGAGAGAGAGAAAGAGAAGCTGTTAGTGAGAGAGAGAGTGAAAGAGAAGCTGTGAGTGAAGGAGAGAGAGAGAAGCTGTGCTTGAGAGAGAGAGAGAAGCTGTGAGTGAGAGAGAGAGAGAAAGAGAAGCTGTTAGTGAGAGAGAGAGTGAAAGAGAAGCTGTGAGTGAAGGAGAGAGAGAAGCTGTGATTGAGAGAGAGAGAGAAGCTGTGAGTGAGAAGGAGAGAGAAAGAGATACTGAGTGAGAGAGAGAGAGAAAGAGAAGCTGTGAGTGAGAGAGAGAGAGAAAGAGAAGCTGTGAGTGAGAGAGAGAAAGTGAAGCTGTTAGTGAGTGAGTGTGAAAGAGAAGCTTTGAGTGAGAGAGAGAGAAGCTGTGAGTGAGATAGAGAAAAGTTGTGAGTGAGAGAGAGAGAAAGAGAAGATGTGAGTGAGATAGAGTGAGAAAGAGAAGCTGTGAGTGAGATAAAGAGAAGCTGTGAATGAGGCAGAGAGAGAAAGAGAAGGTGTGTGTGTGTGAGAGAGAGAAGCTGTTAGTGAGAGAGTGAAAGAGAAGCTGTGTGAGAGAGAGAGAGAGAGAGAGAACGAGAAGCTGTGAGAGAGAAGGAGAACCTGTGAGTGAGAGAGAAGGAGAAGCTGTGAGTGAGAGAGAGAGAAAGAAAGAAAGAGATGCTGTGAGTGAGAGAGAGAAGCTGTGATTGAGAGAGAGAGAAGCTGTGAGTGAGAGAGAGAGAAATAGAAGGTATGAGTGAGAGAGAGTGAGAGAGAAGCTGTGAGTGAGAGAGAGGGAACCTGTGAGTGAGAGAGAGAGAGAGAAAGAGAAGCTGTGAGGGAGAGAGTGAGAGAGAGAGAAAGAAGTTGTGTGGTTGTGAGAGAGAGAAGCTATGAAGGAAAAAAGAGAGAAAGAGAAACTGTGAGTGAGAGAGAGAGAGAAAGAGAAGCTGTTAGTGAGAGAGAGAGTGAAAGAGAAGCTGTGAGTGAAGGAGAGAGAGAGAAGCTGTGATTGAGAGAGAGAGAGAAGCTGTGAGTGAGAGAGAGAGAGAAAGAGAAGCTGTTAGTGAGAGAGAGAGTGAAAGAGAAGCTGTGAGTGAAGGAGAGAGAGAAGCTGTGATTGAGAGAGAGTGAGAAGCTGTGAGTGAGAAGGAGAGAGAAAGAGATACTGAGTGAGAGAGAGAGAGAAAGAGAAGCTGTGAGTGAGAGAGAGAGAGAAAGAGAAGCTGTGAGTGAGAGAGAGAAAGAGAAGCTGTTAGTGAGTGAGTGTGAAAGAGAAGCTTTGAGTGAGAGAGAGAGAAGCTGTGAGTGAGAGAGAGAAAAGCTGTGAGTGAGAGAGAGAGAAAGAGAAGCTGTGAGTGAGAGAGAGTGAGAAAGAGAAGCTGTGAGTGAGATAAAGAGAAGCTGTGAGTGAGGCAGAGAGAGAAAGAGAAGGTGTGTGTGTGTGTGAGAGAGAAGCTGTTAGTGAGAGGGAGAAAGAGAAGGTGTTAGTGAGTGAGTGTGAAAGAGAAGCTTTGAGTGAGAGAGAGAGAAGCTGTGAGTGAGAGAGAAAAAAGCTGTGAGTGAGAGAGAGAGAAAGAGAAGATGTGAGTGAGAGAGAGTGAGAAAGAGAAGCTGTGAGTGAGATAAAGAGAAGCTGTGAGTGAGGGAGAGAGAGAAAGAGAAGGTGTGTGTGTGTGAGAGAGAGAAGCTGTTAGTGAGAGAGAGAGAGAGAAGCTGTGAGTGAGAGAGAGAGAGAGAGAACGAGAAGCTGTGAGAGAGAGAGAACCTGTGAGTGAGAGAGAAGGAGAAGCTGTGAGTGAGAGAGAGAGAGAAAGAAAGAGATGCTGTGAGTGAGAGAGAGAAGCTGTGATTGAGAGAGAGAGAGAAGCTGTGAGTGAGAGAGAGAGAAATAGAAGGTATGAGTGAGAGAGAGAGAGACAGAAGCAGTGAGTGAGAGAGAGGGAACCTGTGAGTGAGAGAGAGAGAGAAAGAGAAGCTGTGAGGGAGAGAGGGAGAGAGAGAGAAAGAAGTTGTGTGGTTGTGAGAGAGAGAAGCTGTGAAGGAAAAAAGAGAGAAAGAGAAACTGTGAGTGAGAGAGAGAGAGAGAAAGAGAAGCTGTTAGTGAGAGAGAGAGTGAAAGAGAAGCTGTGATTGAAGGAGAGAGAGAGAAGCTGTGATTGAGAGAGAGTGAAGCTGTGAGTGAGAGAGAGAGAGAAAGAGAAGCTGTTAGTGAGAGAGAGAGTGAAAGAGAAGCTGTGAGTGAAGGAGAGAGAGAAGCTGTGATTGAGAGAGAGAGAGAATCTGTGAGTGAGAAGGAGAGAGACAGAGATACTGAGAGAGAGAGAGAAAGAGAAGCTGTGAGTGAGAGAGAGAGAGAGAAAGAGAAGCTGTGAGTGAGAGAGAGAAAGAGAAGCTGTTAGTGAGTGAGTGTGAAAGAGAAGCTTTGAGTGAGAGAGAGAGAAGCTGTGAGTGAGAGAGAGAAAAGCTGTGAGTGAGAGAGAGAGAAAGAGAAGCTGTGTGTGAGAGAGAGTGAGAAAGAGAAGCTGTGAGTGAGAGAAAGAGAAGCTGTGAGTGAGTCAGAGAGAGAAAGAGAAGGTGTGTGTGTGTGTGAGAGAGAAGCTGTTAGTGAGAGAGAGAAAGAGAAGCTGTGAGTGAGAGAGAGAGAGAGAATGAGAAGCTGTGAGAGTGAGAGAACCTGTGAGTAAGAGAGAAGGAGAAGCTGTGAGTGAGAGAGAGAGAGAAAGAAAGAGATGCTGTGAGTGAGAGAGAGAGAAGCTGTGATTGAGAGAGAGAGAAGTAGAATCTGTGAGTGAGAGAGAAAGAGAAAGAGAAGCTGTGAGTGAGAGAGAGAGAGAAAGAGAAGCTGTGAGTGACAGAGAGAAAAATAGAAGGTATGAGTGAGAGAGAGTGAGAGAGAAGCTGTGAGTGAGAGAGAGGGAACCTGTGAGTGAGAGAGAGAGAGAGAGAAAGAGAAGCTGTGAGGGAGAGAGAGAGAGAGATAGAGAAGTTGTGTGGTTTTGAGAGAGAGAAGCTGTGAGAGAGAGAGAGAGAAAGAGAAACTGTGAATGAGAGAGAGAGAGAGAAAGAGAAGCTTAGTGAGAGAGAGAGTGAAAGAGAAGCTGTGAGTGAAGGAGAGAGAGAGAAGCTGTGATTGAGAGAAAGAGAGAAGCTGTGAGTGAGAGAGAGAGAGAAAGAGAAGCTGTTAGTGAGAGAGAGAGTGAAAGAGAAGCTTTGAGTGGAGAGAGAGAAGCTGTGATTGAGAGAGAGTGAGAAGCTGTGAGTGAAAAGGAGAGAGAAAGAGATATTGAGTGAGAGAGAAAGAGAAGCTGTGAGTGACAGAGAGAGAGAAAGAGAAGCTGTGAGTGAGAGAGAGAAAGAGAAGCTGTTAGTGAGTGAGTGTGAAAGAGAAGCTTTGAGTGAGAGAGAGAGAAGCTGTGAGTGAGGGAGAGAGAAGCTGTGAGTGAGAGAGAGAGAAAGAGAAGCTGTGAGTGAGAGAGAGTGAGAAAGAGAAGCTGTGAGTGAGAGAAAGAGAAGCTGTGAGTGAGGCAGAGAGAGAAAGAGAAGGTGTGTGTGAGAGAGAGAGAAGCTGTTAGTGAGAGAGAGAAAGAGAAGCTGTGAGTGAGAGAGAGAGAGAGAACGAGAAGCTGTGAGAGAGAGAGAACCTGTGAGTGAGAGAGAGAAGGAGAAGCTGTGAGTGAGAGAGAGAGAGAGAGAGAAAGAGATGCTGTGAGTGAGAGAGAGAGAAAGAGAAGCTGTGAGTGAGAGAGATAGAAAGAGAAGCTGTAAATGAGAGAGAAAGAGAAGATGTGAGTGAGAGAGAGAGAGAAGCTGTGAGTGAGAGAGAGAGAAAGAGAAGCTGGGAGAGAGAGAGAAAGAGAAGCTGTGAGTGAGAGAGAGAGAAGCTGTGAGTGAGAGAGAGAGAAAGAGAAGCTGTGAGTGAGTGAGAGAGAGAAAGAGAAGGTGTGAGTGAGAGAGAAAGAGAAGCTGTAAATGAGAGAGAAAGAGAAGATGTGAGTGAGAGAGAGAGAGAAGCTGTGAGTGAGAGAGAGAGAAAGAGAAGCTGAGATAGAGAGAGAGAAAGAGAAGCTGTGAGTAAGAGAGAGAGAAGCTGTGATTGAGAGAGAGAGAGAAGCTGTGAGTGAGAGAGAGAGAAAGAGAAGCTGTTAGTGAGAGAGAGAGTGAAAGAGAAGCTGTGAGTGAAGGAGAGAGAGAAGCTGTGATTGAGAGAGAGAGAGAAGCTGTGAGTGAGAAGGAGAGAGAAAGAGATACTGAGTGAGAGAGAGAGAAAGATAAGCTGTGAGTGAGAGAGAGAGAGAAAGAGAAGCTGTGAGTGAGAGAGAGAAAGAGAAGCTGTTAGTGAGTGAGTGTGAAAGAGAAGCTTTGAGTGAGAGAGAGAAGCTGTGAGTGAGAGAGAGAAAAGCTGTGAGTGAGAGAGAGAGAAAGAGAAGCTGTGAGTGAGAGAGAGTGAGAAAGAGAAGCTGTGAGTGAGAGAAAGAGAAGCTGTGAGTGAGGCAGAGAGAGAAAGAGAAGGTGTGTGTGTGTGTGAGAGAGAAGCTGTTAGTGAGAGAGAGAAAGAGAAGCTGTGAGTGAGAGAGAGAGAGAACGAGAAGCTGTGAGAGAGAGAGAACCTGTGAGTGAGAGAGAGAAGGAGAAGCTGTGAGTGAGAGAGAGAGAAAGAAAGAGATGCTGTGAGTGAGAGAGAGAGAAGCTGTGAGTGAGAGAGAGAGAAGTAGAATCTGTGAGTGAGAGAGAGAGAGAAAGAGAAGCTGTGAGTGAGAGAGAGAGAGAAAGAGAAGCTGTGAGTGAGCGAGAAAGAGAAGCTGTGAGAGAGAGAGAGTGAGAGAGAAGCTGTGAGTGAGAGAGAGGGAACCTGTGAGTGAGAGAGAGAGAGAGAGAGAAAGAGAACCTGTGAGGGAGAGAGACAGAGATAGAGAAGTTGTGTGGTTGTGAGAGAGAGAAGCTGTGAGGGAGAGAGAGAGAAAGAGAAACTGTGAGTGAGAGAGAGAGAGAAAGAGAAGCTGTTAGTGAGAGAGAGAGTGAAAGAGAAGCTGTGAGTGAAGGAGAGAGAGAAGCTGTGATTGAGAGAGAGAGAAGCTGTGAGTGAGAAGGAGAGAGAAAGAGATACTGAGTGAGAGAGAGAGAAAGAGAAGCTGTGAGTGACAGAGAGAGAGAAAGAGAAGCTGTGAGTGAGAGAGAGAAAGAGAAGCTGTTAGTGAGTGAGTGTGAAAGAGAAGCTTTGAGTGAGAGAGAGAGAAGCTGTGAGTGAGAGAGAGAGAAGCTGTGAGTGAGAGAGAGAGAAAGAGAAGCTGTGAGTGAGAGAGAGTGAGAAAGAGAAGCTGTGAGTGAGAGAAAGAGAAGCTGTGAGTGAGGCAGAGAGAGAAAGAGAAGGTGTGTGTGAGAGAGAGAAGCTGTTAGTGAGAGAGAGAAAGAGAAGCTGTGAGTGAGAGAGAGAGAGAAAGAAAGAGATGCTGTGAGTGAGAAAGAGAGAAAGAGAAGCTGTGAGTGAGAGAGATAGAAAGAGAAGCTGTAAATGAGAGAGAAAGAGAAGATGTGAGTGAGAGAGAGAGAGAAGCTGTGAGTGAGAGAGAGAGAAAGAGAAGCTGAGAGAAAGAGAAGCTGTGAATGAGAGAGAGAGTAGCTGTGAGTGAGAGAGAGAGAAAGAGAAGCTGTGAGTGAGTGAGAGAGAGAAATAGAAGCTGTGAGTCAGAGAGAGAAAAAGAGAAGCTGTAAATGAGAGAGAAAGAGAAGATGTGAGTGAGAGAGAGAGAGAGAGAGAAGCTGTGAGTGAGAGAGAGAGAAAGAGAAGCTGTGAGTAAGAGAGAGAGAGAAAGAGAAGCTGTGAGTGAGAGAGAGAGAAAGAGAAGCTGTGAGTGAGAGAAAGAGAAAGAGTAGCTGTGAGTGAGGAGAGAGAGAAAGAGAAGCTGTGAGTGAGAGAGAGAGAGAAGGAGAAGCTGTGAGTGAGAAAGCGAAAGAGAAGCTGTGAGTGAGAGAGAGAGAGAAGCTGTGAGAGAGAGTGAGAAAGAGAAGCGGTGAGAGAGAGAGAGGAGCTGTGAGTGAGAGAGAGAGAGAATGAGAAGCTGTGAGAGAGAGAAAGAGAGAAGCTGTGAGTGAGAGAGAACAAGAAGCTGTGAGTCAGAGAGAGAGAAAGAAAGAGAAGCTGTGAGTGAGAGAGAGAGAAAGAGAAGCTGTGAGTCAGAGAGAGAGAAGCTGTGAGTGAGAGACAGAGAAAGAGAAGCTGTGAGTGAGAGAGAGAAAAAGAGAAGCTGAGACTGAGAGAGAGAGAAAGAGAAGCTGTGATTTAGAGAGAGAAATAGAGAAAGAGAAGCTGTGAGTGAGAGAGAGAGAGAAGCTGTGAGTGAGAGAGAGAACGAAAAGCTGTGAGTGAGAGAGAGAGAGAAAAAAAGAGAAGCTGTTTGTGTGAGAGAGGGAGAGAAAGAGATGTTAGTGAGAGAGAGAAAGAAAGAGAAGCGGTAAGTGGGAGAGAGAAGAAAGAGAAGCTGTGAGTGAGAGAGAGAGAGAGAGAGAGAGAAAGAGAAGCTGTTAGTGAGAGAGACAGAAAGAGAAACTGTGAGAGAAAGAGAAAGAGAGAAAGAAGAAGCTGTGAGTGAGAGAGAGAGAAAGAGAAGCTGTGAGTGGGAGAGAGAGAATGAGAAGCTATGAGAGAGAAAGAAATAGAAGCTGTGAGTGAGAGAGAGAAATAGAGAAAGAGAAGCTGTGAATGAGAGAGAGAGAGAAAGAGAAGCTGTGAGTGAGAGAGAGAGAAAGAGAAGCTGTGAGTGAGAGAAAGAGAAAGAGTAGCTGTGAGTGAGGAGAGAGAGAAAGAGAAGCTGTGAGTGAGAGAGAGAGAGAAGGAGAAGCTGTGAGTGTGAGAGAGAAAGAGAAGCTGTGAGTGAGAGAGAGAGAGAAGCTGTAAGTGAGAGAGAGTGAGAAAGAGAAGCGGTGAGAGAGAGAGAGGAGCTGTGAGTGAGAGACAGAGAGAGAATGAGAAGCTGTGAGAGAGAGAAAGAGAGAAGCTGTGAGTGAGAGAGAACAAGAAGCTGTGAGTCAGAGAGAGCGAGAAAGAAAGAGAAGCTGGGAGTGAGAGAGAGAGAAAGAGAAGCTGTGAGTAAGAGAGAGAGAAGCTGTGAGTGAGAGACAGAGAAAGAGAAGCAGTGAGTGAGAGAGAGAAAAAGAAAAGCTGAGACTGAGAGAGAGAGAGAAAGAGAAGCTGTGATTTAGAGAGAGAAATAGAGAAAGAGAAGCTGTGAGTGAGAGAGAGCGAGAGAGAAGCTGTGAGTGAGAGAGAGAAAGAGAAGCTGTGAGTGAGAGAGAGAGAAAAAGAGAAGCTGTTTGTGAGAGAGAGGGAGAGAAAGAGATGTTAGTGAGAGAGAGAAAGAAAGAGAAGCGGTAAGTGAGAGAGAGAAGAAAGAGAAGCTGTGAGTGAGAGAGAGAGAGAGAAAAAGAGAAGCTGTTAGTGAGAGAGAGAGAAAGAGAAACTGTGAGAGAAAGAGAAAGAGGGAAAGAAGAAGCTGTGAGTGAGAGAGAGAGAGAAAGAGAAGCTGTGAGTGGGAGATAGAGAATGAGAAGCTACGAGAGAGAAAGAAATAGAAGCTGTGAGTGAGAGAGAGAAATAGAGAAAGAGAAGCTTTGAGTGAGAGAGAGAGAATGAGAAGCTGTGAGTGAGAGAAAGATAAGCTGTGAGTAAGAGAGAGAGAAAGATAAGATGTAAGTGATAGAGAGAAGAGAGAGAAGATGTGAGTGAGAGAGAGAGAGAGAAAGAGAAGCTGTGGGTGAGAGAGAGAGAAAGAGAAGTTGTGAGTGAGAGAGAGAAAGAAAGAGAAGCTGTAAGTGAGAGAGAGTGAGAAAGAGAAGCTGTGAGTGAGATAGAAAGAAGGAGATGATGTGAGTGAGAGAGAGAGAGATAGAAAGCGAAGATGTGATTGAGAGAGAGAGAAAAAGAAGCTGTGAGAGAGAGAGAAGCTGTGAGTGAGAGAGAGAGAGAGAGAAGCTGTGAGTGAGAGATAGAGAAAGAGAAGCTGTGAGTGAGAGATAGAGAAAGAGAAGCTGTGAGTGAGAGAGAGAGAAAGAGAAGCTGTGAGTGAGCGAGAAAGAGAAAGAGGAGCTGTGTGTGTGAGAAAGAGAAAGAGAAGCTGTGAGTGAGAGAGAGAGAGAAAGAGAAGCTGTGAGTGAGAGAGAGGGAGAGAAAGAGAAGCTGTTAGTGAGAGAGAGAAAGAAAGAGAAGTGGTAAGTGAGAGAGAGAAGAAAGAGAAGCTGTGAGTGAGAGAGAGAGAAGCTGTGAGTGAGAGAGAGAGAAGCTGTGAGTGAGAGAGAGAAATAAAGGGAAGCTGTGACTGAGAGAGCGAGAGAAAGAGAAGCTGTGAGTGAGACAGAGAGAAAGAGAAGCTGTGAGTGGGAGAGAGAGAGAATGAGAAGCTGTGTGTGAGAGAGAAAGAGAAGCTATGAGTGAGCGAGAGAAATAGAGAAAGAGAAGCTGTGAGTGTGTGAGAGAGAGAAAGAGAAGATGTGAGTGAGAGAGAGAAAGAGAAGCTGTGAGTGGGAGAGAAAGAGAAGCTGTGAGTGAGAGAGAGTGAGAAAGAGAAGCTGTGAGTGAGATAGAAAGAAGGAGATGATGTGAGTGAGAGAGAGAGAGATAGAAAGCGAAGATGTGATTGAGAGAGAGAGAAAAAGAAGCTGTGAGAGAGAGAGAAGCTGTGAGTGAGAGAGAGAGAGAGAGAAGCTGTGAGTGAGAGATAGAGAAAGAGAAGCTGTGAGTGAGAGATAGAGAAAGAGAAGCTGTGAGTGAGAGAGAGAGAAAGAGAAGCTGTGAGTGAGCGAGAAAGAGAAAGAGGAGCTGTGTGTGTGAGAAAGAGAAAGAGAAGCTGTGAGTGAGAGAGAGAGAGAAAGAGAAGCTGTGAGTGAGAGAGAGGGAGAGAAAGAGAAGCTGTTAGTGAGAGAGAGAAAGAAAGAGAAGTGGTAAGTGAGAGAGAGAAGAAAGAGAAGCTGTGAGTGAGAGAGAGAGAAGCTGTGAGTGAGAGAGAGAGAAGCTGTGAGTGAGAGAGAGAAATAAAGGGAAGCTGTGACTGAGAGAGCGAGAGAAAGAGAAGCTGTGAGTGAGACAGAGAGAAAGAGAAGCTGTGAGTGGGAGAGAGAGAGAATGAGAAGCTGTGTGTGAGAGAGAAAGAGAAGCTATGAGTGAGCGAGAGAAATAGAGAAAGAGAAGCTGTGAGTGTGTGAGAGAGAGAAAGAGAAGATGTGAGTGAGAGAGAGAAAGAGAAGCTGTGAGTGGGAGAGAAAGAGAAGCTGTGAGTGAGAGAGAGAGAGAAAGAGAAGATGTAAGTGAATGAGAGAAGAAAGAGAAGATGTGAGTGAGAGAGAGAGAGAGAGAAGTTGTGTGGTTGTGAAAGAGAGAAGCTATGAGGGAGAGAGAGAGAAAGAGAAGATTTGAGTGAGTGAGAGAGAGAGAGAGAGAAACTGTGAGTGAGAGAGAGAGAAAGCGAAGCTGAGAGAGAGAGTGAAAGAGAAGCTGTTAGTGAGAGAGAGAGAGAAAGAGAAACTGAGTGAGAGAGAGAGAGAAAGAGAAGCTATGATTTAGAGAGAGAAATAGAGAAAGAGAAGCTGTGAGTGAGAGAGAGAGAAAGAGAAACTGTGAGTGAGAGAGAGAGAAAGAGAAGCTGTGAGTGAGAGAGAGAGAGAAAGAGATGCTGTGAGTGAGAGAGAGAGAAAGAGAAGCTGTGAGTGAGAGAAAGAGAAAGAGTAGCTGAGAGTGAGGAGAGAGAAAGAGAAGCTGTGAGTGAGAGAGAGAGAGAAGGAGAAGCTGTGAGTGAGAGAGAGAAAGAGAAGCTGTGAGTGAGAGAGAGAGAGAAAGAGAAGCTGTAAGTGAGAGAGAGTGAGAAAGAGAAGCGGTGAGAGAGAGAGAGGAGCTGTGAGTGAGAGAGAGAGAGAATGAGAAGCTGTGAGAGAGAGAAAGAGAGAAGCTGTGAGTGAGAGAGAACAAGAAGCTGTGAGTCAGAGAGAGAGAAAGAAAGAGAAGCTGTGAGTGAGAGAGAGAGAAAGAGAAGCTGTGAGTGAGAGAGAGAGAAGCTGTGAGTGAGAGATAGAGAAAGAGAAACTGTGAGTGAGAGAGAGAGAGAAAGAGAAGCTGTGAGTGAGAGAGAGAGAGAAAGAGAAGCTGTGAGTGAGAGAGAGAGAGAGAGAGGGAGAGAAAGAGAAGCTGTGAGTGAGAGAAAGAGAGAGAGAGACAGAAAGATAAGCTGTGAGTGAGGAAGAGAGAGAAATTGAAGCTGTGAGTGAGAGAGAGAGAGAAAGAGGAGCTGTGTGTGTGAGAAAGAGAAAGAGAAGCTGTGAGTGAGAGAGAGAGAGAAAGAGAAGCTGTGAGTGAGAGAGAGGGAGAGAAAGAGAAGCTGTTAGTGAGAGAGAGAAAGAAAGAGAAGTGGTAAGTGAGAGAGAGAAGAAAGAGAAGCTGTGAGTGAGAGAGAGAGAAGCTGTGAGTGAGAGAGAGAGAAGCTGTGAGTGAGAGAGAGAAATAAAGGGAAGCTGTGACTGAGAGAGCGAGAGAAAGAGAAGCTGTGAGTGAGACAGAGAGAAAGAGAAGCTGTGAGTGGGAGAGAGAGAGAATGAGAAGCTGTGTGAGAGAGAGAAAGAGAAGCTATGAGTGAGCGAGAGAAATAGAGAAAGAGAAGCTGTGAGTGTGTGAGAGAGAGAAAGAGAAGATGTGAGTGAGAGAGAGAAAGAGAAGCTATGAGTGGGAGAGAAAGAGAAGCTGTGAGTGAGAGAGAGAGAGAAAGAGAAGATGTAAGTGAATGAGAGAAGAAAGAGAAGATGTGAGTGAGAGAGAGAGAGAGAGAAGTTGTGTGGTTGTGAAAGAGAGAAGCTATGAGGGAGAGAGAGAGAAAGAGAAGATTTGAGTGAGTGAGAGAGAGAGAGAGAGAAACTGTGAGTGAGAGAGAGAGAAAGCGAAGCTGAGAGAGAGAGTGAAAGAGAAGCTGTTAGTGAGAGAGAGAGAGAAAGAGAAACTGAGTGAGAGAGAGAGAGAAAGAGAAGCTATGATTTAGAGAGAGAAATAGAGAAAGAGAAGCTGTGAGTGAGAGAGAGAGAAAGAGAAGCTGTGAGTGAGAGAGAGAGAGAAAGAGATGCTGTGAGTGAGAGAGAGAGAAAGAGAAGCTGTGAGTGAGAGAAAGAGAAA
This sequence comes from Bradypodion ventrale, assembly GCA_035047345.1. Taxonomy (NCBI): domain Eukaryota; kingdom Metazoa; phylum Chordata; class Lepidosauria; order Squamata; family Chamaeleonidae; genus Bradypodion; species Bradypodion ventrale. The sequence goes on from JAWDJE010000001.1 coordinate 221,869,427, forward strand.
GAGTAGCTGAGAGTGAGGAGAGAGAAAGAGAAGCTGTGAGTGAGAGAGAGAGAAGGAGAAGCTGTGAGTGAGAGAGAGAAAGAGAAGCTGTGAGTGAGAGAGAGAGAGAGAAAGAGAAGCTGTAAGTGAGAGAGAGTGAGAAAGAGAAGCGGTGAGAGAGAGAGAGGAGCTGTGAGTGAGAGAGAGAGAGAGAATGAGAAGCTGTGAGAGAGAGAAAGAGAGAAGCTGTGAGTGAGAGAGAACAAGAAGCTGTGAGTCAGAGAGAGAGAAAGAAAGAGAAGCTGTGAGTGAGAGAGAGAGAAAGAGAAGCTGTGAGTGAGAGAGAGAGAAGCTGTGAGTGAGAGATAGAGAAAGAGAAACTGTGAGTGAGAGAGAGAGAGAAAGAGAAGCTGTGAGTGAGAGAGAGAGAGAAAGAGAAGCTGTGAGTGAGAGAGAGAGAGAGAGAGGGAGAGAAAGAGAAGCTGTGAGTGAGAGAAAGAGAGAGAGAGACAGAAAGATAAGCTGTGAGTGAGGAAGAGAGAGAAATTGAAGCTGTGAGTGAGAGAGAGAGAGAAAGAGAAGCTGTGTGTGAGAGACAGAGAGAAAGAGAAGCTGTAAGAGAGAGAGAGAGAAATAGAAGCTGTGTATGTGTGAGAGAGAAAGAGAAGCTGTGAGTGAGAGAGACAGAGAAAGAGAAGATGTGAGTGAGAGAGAATGAGAAAGAGAAGCAGTGAGAGAGAGAGAGAGAGAGAGAAAGAGAAGCTGTGTGTGTGAGAGACAGAGAAGCTGTGAGTGAGAGAGGGAGAATGAGAAGCTGTGAGTGAGAGAGAGAGAGAGAGATAAAGATAAGCTGTGAGTGAGTGAGAGAGTGAGAAGCTGTGAGTGAGAGAGAGAGAAAGAGAAGCTGTGAGTGAGAGAGAGAGAGAGAAAGAGAAGCTGTGAGTGAGAGAGAAAGAGAGAAAGTGAAGCTGTCAGTAAGAGAGAGAGAAAGAGAAGCTGTGATTGCGAGAGAAAGAGAGAATGAGAAGCTGTGAGTGAGAGAGAGAGAGAGAGAATGAGAAGCAGTGAGAGAGAGAAAGAGAGAAGCTGTGAGTGAGAGAGAACGAGAAGCTGTGAGTGAGAGAGAGAGAGAAAGAAAGAGAAGCTGTGAGTAAGAGAGAGAGAAAGAGAAGCTGTGAGTGAGAGAGAGAGAAGCTGTGAGTGAGAGTGAGAGAAAGAGAAGCTGTGAGTGAGAGAGACAGAGAAAGAGAAGCTGAGAGTGAGAGAGAGAGAAAGAGAAGCTGTGAGTGTGAGAGAGAAAGAGAGAAAGAGAAGCTGTGAGTGTGTGAGAGAGAGAAAGAGAAGATGTGAGTGAGAGAGAGAAAGAGAAGCTGTGAGTGGGAGAGAAAGAGAGAAAGAGAAGCTGTGAGTGAGAGAGAGGGAGAGAAAGAGAAGCTGTTAGTGAGAGAGAGAGAGAAAGAGAAGATGTAAGTGAATGAGAGAAGAAAGAGAAGATGTGAGTGAGAGAGAGAGAAAGAGAAGTTGTGTGGTTGTGAAAGAGAGAAGCTATGAGGGAGAGAGAGAGAAAGAGATTTGAGTGAGTGAGAGAGAGAGAGAGAGAAAGTGTGAGTGAGAGAGAGAGAAAGAGAAGCTGAGAGAGAGAGTGAAAGAGAAGCTGTTAGTGAGAGAGAGAGTGAAAGTGAAGCTGTGAGTGAAGGAGAGAGAGAGAGAAGCTGTGATTGAGCGAGAGAGAGAAGCTGTGAGTGAGTGAGAGAGAGAAAGAGAAACTGAGTGAGAGAGAGAGAGAAAGAGAAGCTATGATTTAGAGAGAGAAATAGAGAAAGAGAAGCTGTGAGTGAGAGAGAGAGAAAGAGAAGCTGTGAGTGAGAGAGAGAGAGAAAGAAAAGCTGTGAGTGAGAGAGAGAGAAAGAGAAGCTGTGAGTGAGAGAAAGAGAAAGAGTAGCTGAGAGTGAGGAGAGAGAAAGAGAAGCTGTGAGTGAGAGAGAGAGAGAGAAGGAGAAGCTGTGAGTGAGAGAGAGAAAGAGAAGCTGTGAGTGAGAGAGAGAGAAAGAGAAGCTGTAAGTGAGAGAGAGTGAGAAAGAGAAGCGGTGAGAGAGAGAGAGGAGCTGTGAGTGAGAGAGAGATAGAATGAGAAGCTGTGAGAGAGAGAAAGAGAGAAGCTGTGAGTGAGAGAGAACAAGAAGCTGTGAGTCAGAGAGAGAGAGAAAGAAAGAGAAGCTGTGAGTGAGTGAGAGAGAAAGAGAAGCTGTGAGTGAGAGAGAGAGAAGCTGTGAGTGAGAGATAGAGAAAGAGAAACTGTGAGTGAGAGAGAGAAAGAGAAGCTGTGAGTGAGAGAGAGAGAGAGGGAGAGAAAGAGAAGCTGTGAGTGAGAGAAAGAGAGAGAGAGACAGAAAGATAAGCTGTGAGTGAGGACGAGAGAGAAATTGAAGCTGTGAGTGAGAGAGAGAGAGAAAGAGAAGCTGTGTGTGAGAGACAGAGAAAGAGAAGCTGTAAGAGAGAGAGAGAGAAATAGAAGCTGTGTATGTGTGAGAGAGAAAGAGAAGCTGTGAGTGAGAGAGACAGAGAAAGAGAAGATGTGAGTGAGAGAGAATGAGAAAGAGAAGCAGTGAGAGAGAGAGAGAGAGAAAGAGAAGCTGTGTGTGTGAGAGACAGAGAAGCTGTGAGTGAGAGAGGGAGAATGAGAAGCTGTGAGTGAGAGAGAGAGAGAAAGATAAGCTGTGAGTGAGTGAGAGAGTGAGAAGCTGTGAGTGAGAGAGAGAAAGAGAAGCTGTGAGTGAGAAAGAGAGAGAAAGAGAAGCTGTGAGTGAGAGAGAAAGAGAGAAAGTGAAGCTGTCAGTAAGAGAGAGAGAAAGAGAAGCTGTGATTGCGAGAGAAAGAGAGAATGAGAAGCTGTGATTGAGAGAGAGAGAGAGAGAATGAGAAGCTGTGAGAGAGAGAAAGAGAGAAGCTGTGAGTGAGAGAGAACGAGAAGCTGTGAGTGAGTGAGAGAGAGAAAGAAAGAGAAGCTGTGAGTAAGAGAGAGAGAAAGAGAAGCTGTGAGTGAGAGAGAGAAGCTGTGAGTGAGAGTGAGAGAAAGAGAAGCTGTGAGTGAGAGAGACAGAGAAAGAGAAGCTGAGAGTGAGAGAGAGAGAAAGAGAAGCTGTGAGTGTGAGCTAGAAAGAGAGAGAAAGAAGGAGAAGCTGTGTGTGTGAGAGAGAAAGCGTATCTGTGAGTGAGAGAGAGAGAAAGAAATGCTGTAAGAGAGAGAGAGAAAGAGAAGCTGTGAGTGAGAGAGAGAGAAAGAGAAGCTGTGAGTGACAGAGAGAGAGAGAACGAGAAGTTGTGAGTGAGAGAGTGAGAGAGAGAAATAGAAGCTGTGAGAGAGAGTGAGAGAGAAACAGATGCTGTGAGTGAGTGCATGAGAGAGAGAAAGAGAAGCTGTGAGTGAGAGAGAGAGAGAAAGAGTAGCTGTGAGTGAGAGAGAAAGAGAAGCTGTGAGTGAGAGAGAGAGAAGCTGAGTGAGAGATAGAGAAAGAGTAGCTGTTAGTCAGAGAGAGAGAGAAGCTGTGAGTGAGAGAGAGAAGCTGTTAGTGAGAGAGAGAGAAAGAGAAGCTGTGTGTGTGTGTGAGAGAGAAAGCATAGCTGTGATTGAGAAAGAGAGAAAAAGAAGCTGTGAGTGAGTGAGAGAGAGAGAAGCTGCGTGAGAGAGAGAGAAAGAGAAGCTGTGAGTGAGTGAGAGAGAGAAAGAGAAGCTGTGAGAGAGAGAGAGAAGCTGTGAGTGAGAGAGAGAGAAAGAGAAGCTGTGAGTGAGAGAGAGAGAAAGAGAAGCTGTTAGTGAGAGAGAGAGTATTAGAGAAGCTGTGAGTGAGAGAGAGAGAGAAGCTGTGAGTGAGAGAGAGAGAAGCTGTGAGTGAGAGAGAGAGAAGTAGAATCTGTGAGTGAGAGAGAGAGAGAAAGAGAAGCAGTGAGTGAGAGAGATAGAAAGAGAAGCTGTGAGTGAGAGAGAGAGAAATAGAAGGTATGAGTGAGAGAGAGTGAGAGAGAAGCTGTGAGTGAGAGAGAGGGAACCTGTGAGTGAGAGAGAGAGAGAGAAGCTGTGAGGGAGAGAGAGAGAGATAGAGAAGTTGTGTGGTTGTGAGAGAGAAGCTGTGAGGGAGAGAGAGAGAAAGAGAAACTGTGAGTGAGAGAGAGAGAAAGAGAAGCTGTTAGTGAGAGAGAGAGTGAAAGAGAAGCTGTGAGTGAAGGAAAGAGAGAGAAGCTGTGATTGAGAGAGAGAGAGAAGCTGTGAGTGAGAAGAGAGAGAGAAAGAGAAGCTGTTAGTGAGAGAGAGAGTGAAAGAGAAGCTGTGAGTGAAGGAGAGAGAGAAGCTGTGATTGAGAGAGAGAGAGAAGCTGTGAGTGTGAGGGAGAGAGAAAGAGAAACTGAGTGAGAGAGAGAGAAAGAGAAAGAGAAGCTGTGAGTGAGAGAGAGAGAGAAAGAGAAGCTGTGAGTGAGAGAGAGAAAGAGAAGCTGTTAGTGAGTGAGTGTGAAAGAGAAGCTTTGAGTGAGAGAGAGAGAAGGTGTGAGTGAGAGAGAGAGAGAAGCTGTGAGTGAGTGAGAGAGAAAGAGATGTGAGTGAGAGAGAGTGAGAAAGAGAAGCTGAGTGAGAGAGAAAGAGAAGCTGTGAGTGAGGCAGAGAGAGAAAGAGAAGGTGTGTGTGTGTGAGAGAGAAGCTGTTAGTGAGAGAGAGAAAGAGAAGCTGTGAGTGAGAGAGAGAGAGAGAACGAGAAGCTGTGAGAGAGAGAGATCCTGTGAGTGAGAGAGAGAAGGAGAAGCTGTGAGTGAGAGAGAGAGAGAAAGAAAGAGATGCTGTGAGTGAGAGAGAGAGAGAGGGAAAGAGAAGCTGTGAGTGAGAGAGATAGAAAGAGAAGCTGTAAATGAGAGAGAAAGAGAAGATGTGAGTGAGAGAGAGAGAGAAGCTGTGAGTGAGAGAGAGTGAAAGAGAAGCTGAGAGAGAGAGAAAGAGAAGCTGTGAGTGAGAGAGAGAGTAGCTGTGAGTGAGAGAGAGAGAAAGAGAAGCTGTGAGTGAGTGAGAGAGAGAAAGAGAAGCTGTGAGTGAGAAAGAGAGAAAGAGAAGCTGTAAATGAGAGAGAAAGAAATGTGAGTGAGAGAGAGAGAGAGAAGCTGAGAGAGAGAGAGAAAGAGAAGCTGTGAGTGAGAGAGACAGAAAGAGAAGCTGTGAGTGAGATAGAGAGAGAAAGAGAAGCTGTGAGTGAGAGAGAGAGAAAGAGAAGCTGTGAGTGAGAGAAAGAGAAAGAGTAGCTGTGAGTGAGGAGAGAGAGAAAGAGAAGCTGTGAGTGAGGAGAGAGAGAAAGAGAAGCTGTGAGTGAGAGAGAGAGAGAAGGAGAAGCTGTGAGTGAGAGAGAGAAAGAGAAGCTGTGAGTGAGAGAGAGAGAAAGAGAAGCTGTAAGTGAGAGAGAGTGAGAAAGAGAAGCGGTGAGAGAGAGAGAGGAGATGTGAGTGAGAGAGAGAGAGAATGAGAAGCTGTGAGAGAGAGAAAGAGAGAAGCTGTGAGTGAGAGAGAACAAGAAGCTGTGAGTCAGAGAGAGAGAGAAAGAAAGAGAAGCTGTGAGAGAGAGATAGAGAGAAAGAGAAGCTGTGAGTGAGAGAGAGAGAAGCTGTGAGTGAGAGACAGAGAAAGAGAAGCTGTGAGTGAGAGAGATAAAAAGAGAAGCTGTGAGTGAGAGAGAGAGAGAAAGAGGCTGTGAGTGAGAGAGAGAGAAAGAGAAGCTGTGAGTGAGAGAGAGAGAAAGAGAAGCTGTGAGTGAGGAGAGAGAAAGAGAAGCTGTGAGTGAGAGAGAGAGAAAGAGAAGCTGTTTGTGAGAGAGAGTGAAAGAGAAGCTGTGAGTGAAGGAGAGAGAGAGAAGCTGTGATTGAGAGAGAGAGAGAAGCTGTGAGTGAGAAGGAGAGAGAAAGAGAAACTGAGTGAGAGAGAGAGAGAAAGAGAAGCTGTGAGTGAGAGAGAGAGAGAAAGAGAAGCTGTGAGTGAGAGAGAGACAGAGAAACTGTTAGTGAGTGAGTGTGAAAGAGAAGCTTTGAGTGAGAGAGAGAGAAGGTGTGAGTGAGAGAGAGAGAGAAGCTGTGAGTGAGTGAGAGAGAAAGAGCTGTGAGTGAGAGAGAGTGAGAAAGAGAAGCTGAGTGAGAGAGAAAGAGAAGCTGTGAGTGAGGCAGAGAGAGAAAGAGAAGGTGTGTGTGTGAGAGAGAGAAGCTGTTAGTGAGAGAGAGAAAGAGAAGGTGTGAGTGAGAGAGAGAGAGAACGAGAAGCTGTGAGAGAGAGAGATCCTGTGAGTGAGAGAGAGAAGGAGAAGCTGTGAGTGAGAGAGAGAGAAAGAAAGAGATGCTGTGAGTGAGAGAGAGAGAGAGGGAAAGAGAAGCTGTGAGTGAGAGAGATAGAAAGAGAAGCTGTAAATGAGAGAGAAAGAGAAGATGTGAGTGAGAGAGAGAGAGAAGCTGTGAGTGAGAGAGAGAGAAAGAGAAGCTGTGAGTGAGAGAGAGAGAAGCTGTGAGTGAGAGAGAGAGAAAGAGAAGCTGTGAGTGAGTGAAGAGAGAAAGAGAAGCTGTGAGTGAGAAAGAGAGAAAGAGAAGCTGTAAATGAGAGAGAAAGAAATGTGAGTGAGAGAGAGAGAAGCTGTGAGTGAGAGAGAGAGAAAGAGAAGCTGAGAGAGAGAGAGAGAAAGAGAAGCTGTGAGTGAGAGAGACAGAAAGAGAAGCTGTGAGTGAGATAGAGAGAGAAAGAGAAGCTGTGAGTGAGAGAGAGAGAAAGAGAAGCTGTGAGTGAGAGAAAGAGAAAGAGTAGCTGTGAGTGAGGAGAGAGAGAAAGAGAAGCTGTGAGTGAGGAGAGAGAGAAAGAGAAGCTGTGAGTGAGAGAGAGAGAAGGAGAAGCTGTGAGTGAGAGAGAGAAAGAGAAGCTGTGAGTGAGAGAGAGAGAAAGAGAAGCTGTAAGTGAGAGAGAGTGAGAAAGAGAAGCGGTGAGAGAGAGAGAGGAGCTGTGAGTGAGAGAGAGAGAGAATGAGAAGCTGTGAGAGAGAGAAAGAGAGAAGCTGTAAGTGAGAGAGAACAAGAAGCTGTGAGTCAGAGAGAGAGAGAAAGAAAGAGAAGCTGTGAGAGAGAGAGAGAGAAAGAGAAGCTGTGAGTGAGAGAGAGAGAAGCTGTGAGTGAGAGACAGAGAAAGAGAAGCTGTGAGAGAGAGAAAAAGAGAAGCTGAGAGTGAGAGAGAGAGAGAAAGAGAATCTGTGATTTAGAGAGAGAAATAGAGAAAGAGAAGCTGTGAGTGAGAAAGAGAGAAAGAGAAGCAGTGAGAGAGAGAGAGAAAGAGGCTGTGAGTGAGAGAGAGAGAAAGAGAAGCTGTGAGTGAGAGAAAGAGAAAGAGTAGCTGTGAGTGAGGAGAGAGAAAGAGAAGCTGTGAGTGAGAGAGAGAGAAAGAGAAGCTGTTTGTGAGAGAGAGAGTGAAAGAGAAGCTGTGAGTGAGAGAGAGAGAGAAAGAGGCTGTGAGTGAGAGAGAGAGAAAGAGAAGCTGTGAGTGAGAGAAAGAGAAAGAGTAGCTGTGAGTGAGGAGAGAGAAAGAGAAGCTGTGAATGAGAGAGAGAGAGAAAGAGAAGCTGTTTGTGAGAGAGAGAGTGAAAGAGAAGCTGTGAATGAAGGAGAGAGAGAAGCTGTGATTGAGAGAGAGAAGCTGTGAGTGAGAAGGAGAGAGAAAGAGAAACTGAGTGAGAGAGAGAGAGAAAGATAAGCTGTGAGTGAGAGAGAGAGAGAAAGAGAAGCTGTGAGTGAGAGAGAGAAGCTGTTAGTGAGTGAGTGTGAAAGAGAAGCTTTGAGTGAGAGAGAGAGAAGCTGAGAAGTTGAGTGAGAGAGAAAGAGAAGGTGTGTGTGTGTGTGAGAGAGAAGCTGTTAGTGAGAGAGAGAAAGAGAAGCTGTGAGTGAGAGAGAGAGAGAGAACGAGAAGCTGTGAGAGAGAGAACCTGTGAGTGAGAGAGAGAGAGAAAGAAACAGATGCTGTGAGTGAGAGAGAGAGAGAAAGAGAAGCTGTGAGTGAGAGAGAGAAAAAGAGAAGCTGTGAGTGAGAGAGAGAGGGAAAGAGAAGCTGTGAGTGAGAGTGATAGAAAGAGAAGCTGTGAGTGAGAGAGAGAAAGAGAAGCTGTGAGTGAGAGAGAGAGAAAGAGAAGCTGTAAGTGAGAGAGAGTGAGAAAGAGAAGCGGTGAGAGAGAGAGAGGAGCTGTGAGTGAGAGAGAGAGAGAGAATGAGAAGCTGTGAGAGAGAGAAAGAGAGAAGCTGTGAGTGAGAGAGAACAAGAAGCTGTGAGTCAGAGAGAGAGAGAAAGAAAGAGAAGCTGTGAGTGAGAGAGAGAGAAAGAGAAGCTGTGAGTGAGAGAGAGAGAAGCTGTGAGTGAGAGACAGAGAAAGAGAAGCTGTGAGTGAGAGAGAGAAAAAGAGAAGCTGAGAGTGAGAGAGAGAGAGAAAGAGAAGCTGTGATTTAGAGAGAGAAATAGAGAAAGAGAAGCTGTGAGTGAGAGAGAGAGAGAAAGAGAAGCTGTGAGTGAGAGAGAGAGAAAGAGAAGCTGTGAGTGAGAGAAAGAGAAAGAGTAGCTGTGAGTGAGGAGAGAGAAAGAGAAGCTGTGAGTGAGTGAGAGAGAGAAAGAGAAGCTGTTTGTGAGAGAGAGAGTGAAAGAGAAGCTGTGAGTGAAGGAGAGAGAGAAGCTGTGATTGAGAGAGAGAAGCTGTGAGTGAGAAGGAGAGAGAAAGAGAAACTGAGTGAGAGAGAGAGAGAAAGAGAAGCTGTGAGTGAGAGAGAGAGAAAGAGAAGCTTTGAGAGAGAGAGAAGCTGTTAGTGAGTGAGTGTGAAAGAGAAGCTTTGAGTGAGAGAGAGAGAAGCTGTGAGTGAGAGAGAGAGAGAAAGAGAAGCTGTGAGTGAGAGAGAGTGAGAAAGAGAAGGTGTGAGTGAGAGAAAAAGAGAAGCTGTGAGTGAGGCAGAGTGAGAAAGAGAAGGTGTGTGAGAGAGAAGCTGTTAGTGAGAGAGAGAAAGAGAAGCTGTGAGTGAGAGAGAGAGAGAACGAGAAGCTGTGAGAGAGAGAGAACCTGTGAGTGAGAGAGAGAAGGAGAAGCTGTGAGTGAGAGAGAGAGAGAAAGAAAGAGATGCTGTGAGTGAGAGAGAGAGGGAAAGAGAAGCTGTGAGTGAGAGAGATAGAAAGAGAAGCTGTAAATGAGAGAGAAAGAGAAGCTGTGAGTGAGAGAGAGAGAAATAGAAGCTGAGAGAGAGAGAGAGAAAGAGAAGCTGTGAGTGAGAGAGAGAGAAGCTGTGAGTGAGAGAGAGAGAAAGAGAAGCTGTGAGTGAGTGAGAGAGAGAAAGAGAAGCTGTGAGTGAGAGAGAGAGAAAGAGAAGCTGTAAATGAGAGAGAAAGAGAAGATGTGATTGAGAGAGAGAGAGAAGCTGTGAGTGAGAGAGAGAAAAAGAGAAGCTGAGAGAGAGAGAGAGAAAGAGAAGCTGTGAGTAAGAGAGAGAGAAGCTGTGAGTGAGAGAGAGAAAGAGAAACTGTGAGTGAGAGAGAGAGAGAAAGAGAAGCTGTGAGTGAGAGAGAGAAAGAGAAGCTGTGAGTGAGAGAAAGAGACAGAGTAGCTGTGAGTGAGGAGAGAGAGAAAGAGAAGCTGTGAGTGAGGAGAGAGAGAAAGAGAAGCTGTGAGTGAGAGAGAGAGAGAAGGAGAAGCTGTGAGTGAGAGAGAGAAAGAGAAGCTGTGAGTGAGAGAGAGAGAAAGAGAAGCTGTAAGTGAGAGAGAGTGAGAAAGAGAAGCGGTGAGAGAGAGAGAGGAGCTGTGAGTGAGTGAGAGAGAGAGAATGAGAAGCTGTGAGAGAGAGAAAGAGCGAAGCTGTGAGTGAGAGAGAACAAGAAGCTGTGAGTCAGAGAGAGAGAGAAAGAAAGAGAAGCTGTGAGTGAGAGAAAGAGAAAGAGAAGCTGTGAGGGAGAGAGAGAGAAGCTGTGAGTGAGAGACAGAGAAAGAGAAGCTGTGAGTGAGAGAGAGAAAAAGAGAAGCTGAGAGTGAGAGAGAGAAAGAGAAGCTGTGAGTAAGAGAGAGAGAAGCTGTGAGTGAGAGAGAGAGAAAGAGAAGCTGTTAGTGAGAGAGAGAGTATTAGAGAAGCTGTGAGTGAGAGAGAGAGAATCTGTGAGTGAGAGAGAGAGAGAAAGAGAAGCTGTGAGTGAGAGCGAGAGAGAAAGAGAAGCTGTGAGTGAGAGAGGTAGAAATAGATGGTATGAGTGAGAGAGAGTGAGAGAGAAGCTGTGAGTGAGAGAGAGGGAACCTGTGAGTGAGAGAGAGAGAGAAAGAGAAGCTGTGAGGGAGAGAAATAGAGATAGAGAAGTTGTGTGGTTGTGAGAGAGAGAAGCTGTGAGGGAGAGAGAGAGATAGAGAAACTGTGAGTGAGAGAGAGAGAGAACGAGAAGCTGTTAGTGAGAGAGAGAGTGAAGAGAAGCTGTGAGTGAAGGAGAGAGAGAGAAGCTGTGATTGAGAGAGAGAGAGAAGCTGTGAGTGAGAGAGAGAGAGAAAGAGAAGCTGTTAGTGAGAGAGAGAGTGAAAGAGAAGCTGTGAGTGAAGGAGAGAGAGAAGCTGTGATTGAGAGAGAGAGAGAAGTTGTGAGTGAGAAGGAGAGAGAAAGAGATACTGAGTGAGAGAGAGAGAGAAAGAGAAGCTGTGAGTGAGAGAGAGAGAGAAAGAGAAGCTGTGAGTGAGAGAGAGAGAGAGAAGCTGTGAGTGAGAGAGAGAGAAAGAGAAGCTGTGAGTGAGAGAGAGTGAGAAAGAGAAGCTGTGAGTGAGAGAAAGAGAAGTTGTGAGTGAGGCAGAGAGAGAAAGAGAAGGTGTGTGTGTGTGTGAGAGAGAAGCTGTTAGTGAGAGAGAGAAAGATAAGCTGTGAGTGAGAGAGAGAGAGAGAGAACGAGAAGCTGTGAGAGAGAGAGAACCTGTGAGTGAGAGAGAGACGGAGAAGCTGTGAGTGAGAGAGAGAGAAGCTGTGAGTGAGAGAGAGAGAAGCTGTGAGTGAGAGAGAGAGAAGTAGAATCTGTGAGTGAGAGAGAGAGAGAAAAAGAAGCTGTGAGTGAGAGAGATAGAAAGAGAAGCTGTAAATGAGAGAGAAAGAGAAGATGTGAGTGAGAGAGAGAGAGAGAAGCTGTGAGTGAGAGAGAGAGAAAGAGAAGCTGAGAGAGAGAGAAAGAGAAGCTGTGAGTGAGAGAGAGAAGCTGTGAGTGAGAGAGAGAGAAAGAGAAGCTGTGAGTGAGAGAGAGAGAAAGAGACGCTGTAAATGAGAGAGAAAGAGAAGATGTGAGTGAGAGAGAGAGAGAAGCTGTGAGTGAGAGAGAGAAAGAGAAGCTGAGAGAGAGAGAGAGAAGCTGTGAGTAAGAGAGAGAGAAGCTGTGAGTGAGAGAGAAAGAGAAGCTGTGAGTGAGAGAGAGAGAGAAAGAGAAGCTGTGAGTGAGAGAGAGAAAGAGCTGTGAGTGAGAGAAAGAGAAAGAGTAGCTGTGAGTGAGGAGAGAGAAAGAGAAGCTGTGAGTGAGAGAGAGAGAGAAGGAGAAGCTGTGAGTGAGAGAGAGAAAGAGAAGCTGTGAGTGAAAGAGAGAGAAGCTGTAAGTGAGAGAGAGTGAGAAAGAGAAGCGGTGAGAGAGAGAGAGGAGCTGTGAGTGAGAGAGAGAGAATGAGAAGCTGTGACAGAGAGAAAGAGAGAAGCTGTGAGTGAGAGAGAACAAGAAGCTGTGAGTCAGAGAGAGAGAGAGAAAGAGAAGCTGTGAGTGAGAGAGAGAGAAAGAGAAGCTGTGAGTGAGAGAGAGAAGCTGTGAGTGAGAGACAGAGAAAGAGAAGTTGTGAGTGAGAGAGAGAAAAAGAGAAGCTGAGACTGAGAGAGAGAGAGAAAGAGAAGCTGTGATTTAGAGAGAGAAATAGAGAAAGAGAAGCTGTTAGTGAGAGAGAGAGAGAGAGAAGTTGTGAGTGAGAGAGAGAAAGAGAAGATGTGAGTGAGAGAGAGAGAGAAAAAGAGAAGCTGTTTGTGAGAGAGAGGGAGAGAAAGAGATGTTAGTGAGAGAGAGAAAGAAAGAGAAGCGGTAAGTGAGAGAGAGAAGAAAGAGAAGCTGTGAGTGAGAGAGAGAGAGAAAGAGAAGCTGTTAGTGAGAGAGACAGAAAGAGAAACTGTGAGAAAGAGAGAAAGAAGAAGCTGTGCGTGAGAGAGAGAGAAAGAGAAGCTGTGAGAGAGAATGAGTAGCTGTGAGTGAGGAGAGAGAGAAAGAGAAGCTGTGAGTGAGAGAGAGAGAGAAGGAGAAGCTGTGAGTGAGAGAAATATACGCTGTGAGTGAGAGAGAAATAGAGAAAGAGAAGCTGTGAGTGAGAGAGAGAGAGAAAGAGAAGCTGTGAGTGAGAGAGAGAGAAAGAGAAGCTGTGAGTGAGAGAAAGAGAAAGAGTAGCTGTGAGTGAGGAGAGAGAGAAAGAGAAGCTGTGAGTGAGAGAGAGAGAGAAGGAGAAGCTGTGAGTGAGAGAGAGAAAGAGAAGCTGTGAGTGAGAGAGAGAGAGAAGCTGTAAGTGAGAGAGAGTGAGAAAGAGAAGCGGTGAGAGAGAGAGAGGAGCTGTGAGTGAGAGAGAGAATGAGAAGCTGTGAGAGAGAGAAAGAGAGAAGCTGTGAGTGAGAGAGAACAAGAAGCTTTGAGTCAGAGAGAGAGAGAAAGAAAGAGAAGCTGTGAGTGAGAAAGAGAGAAAGAGAAGCTGTGAGTGAGAGAGAGAGAAGCTGTTAGTGAGAGACAGAGAAAGAGAAGCTGTGAGTGAGAGAGAGAAAAAGAGAAACTGAGACTGAGAGAGAGAGAGAAAGAGAAAGAGAAGCTGTGATTTAGAGAGAGAAATAGAGAAAGAGAAGCTGTGAGTGAGAGAGAGAGAGAGAAGCTGTGAGTGAGAGAGAGAAAGAGAAGCTGTGAGAGAGAGAGAGAAAAAGAGAAGCTGTTTGTGAGAGAGAGGGAGAGAAAGAGAAGCTGTGAGTGAGAGAGAGAGAAGGAGAAGCTGTGAGTGAGATAAGAGGGAGAAAGAAAGAGAAGCTGTGAGTGAGAGAGAGAGAAAGAGAAGCTGTGAGTGAGAGAGAGAGAGAGAAGCTGTGAGTGAGAGATAGAGAAAGAGAAGCTGTGAGTGAGAGAGAGAGAAGCTGTGAGTGAGAGAGAGAGAAGTAGAATCTGTGAGTGAGAGAGAGAGAGAGAGAGAGAAGCTGTGAGTGAGAGAGAGAGAGAAAGAGAAGCTGTGAGTGAGAGAGAGAGAAATAGAAGGTATGAGTGAGAGAGAGTAAGAGAGAAGCTGTGAGTGAGAGAGAGGGAACCTGTGAGTGAAAGAGAGAGAGAAAGAGAAGCTGTGAGGGAGAGAGAGAGAGAGATAGAGAAGTTGTGTGGTTGTGAGAGAGAGAAGCTGTGAGCTAGAGAGAGAGAAAGAGAAACTGTGAGTGAGAGAGAGAGAGAAAGAGAAGCTGTTAGTGAGAGAGAGAGTGAAAGAGAAGCTGTGAGTGAAGGAGAGAGAGAGAAGCTGTGATTGAGAGAGAGAGAGAAGCTGTGAGTGAGAGAGAGAGAAAAAGAAGCTGTTAGTGAGAGAGAGAGTGAAAGAGAAGCTGTGAGTGAAGGAGAGAGAGAAGCTGTGATTGAGAGAGAGAGAGAAGCTGTGAGAGAGAAGGAGAGAGAAAGAGATACGGAGTGAGAGGGAGAGAGAAAGAGAAGCTGTGAGTGAGAGAGAGAGAGAAAGAGAAGGTGTGAGTGAGAGAGAAAGAAAGAGAAGCTGTTAGTGAGTGAGGGTGAAAGAGAAGCTTTGAGTGAGAGAGAGAGAAGCTGTGAGTGAGAGAGAGAGAAGCTGTGAGTGAGAGAGAGAAAGAGAAGCTGTGAGTGAGAGAGAGTGAGAAAGAGAAGCTGTGAGTGAGAGAAAGAGAAGCTGTGAGTGAGGCAGAGAGAGAAAGAGAAGGTGTGTGTGTGAGAGAGAGAAGCTGTTAGTGAGAGATAGAAAGAGAAGCAGTGAGAGAGAGAGAGAGAACGAGAAGCTGTGAGAGAGAGAGAGAAGCTGTGAGTGAGAGAGAGAAAGAGGAGCAGTGACTGAGAGAGACAGAGAAAGAGAAGCTGAGAGTGAGAGAGAGAGAAAGAAAGAGAAGCTGTGAGTGTGAGAGAGAGAAAGAGAGAAAGAAAGAGAAGCTGTGTGTGTGAGAGATAAAGCGTATCTGTGAGTGAGATAGAGAGAAAGAAATGCTGTGGGTGAGAGAGAGAGAAAGAGAAGCTGTGAGTGAGAGAGAGAGAAAGAGAAGCTGTGAGTGACAGAGAGAGAGAGAACGAGAAGTTGTGAGTGAGAGAGTGAGAGAGAGAAATAGAAGTTGTGAGAGAGAGTGAGAGAGAAACAGATGCTGTGAGTGAGTGCATGAGAGAGAGAAAAAGAAGCTGTGAGTGAGAGAGAGAGAGAAAGAGTAGCTGTGAGTGAGAGAGAAAGAGAAGCTGTGAGTGAGAGAGAGAGAGAAGCTGAGTGAGAGATAGAGAAAGAGTAGCTGTGAGTGAGAGAGAGAGAATCTGTGAGTGAGAGAGAGAGAGAGAACGAGAAGCTGTGAGAGAGAGAGAGAAGCTGTGAGTGAGTGAGAGAAGGAGAAGCTGTGAGAGAGATAAGAGGGAGAAAGAAAGAGAAGCTGTGAGTGAGAGAGAGAGAAAGAGAACCTGTGAGTGAGAGAGAGAGAGAAGCTGTGAGTGAGAGATAGAGAAAGAGAAGCTGTGAGTGAGAGAGAGAGAAAGAGAAGCTGTGAGTGAGAGAGAAAGAGAAAGAGGAGCTGTGTGTGTGAGAGAGAGAAAGAGAAGCTGTGAGTGAGAGAGAGAGAGAAAGAGAAGCTGTGAGTGAGAGAGAGGGAGAGAAAGAGAAGCTGTTAGTGAGAGAGAGAGTAGAAAGAGAAGCATTAAGTGAGAGAGAGAAGAAAGAGGAGCTGTGAGTGAGAGAGAGATAGAAAGAGAAGCTGTGAGTGTGTGAGAGAGAGAGAAGCTGTGAGTGAGAGAGAGAAAGAAAGGGAAGCTGTGAGTGAGAGAGCGAGAGAAAGAGGAGCTGTGAGTGAGACAGAGAGAAAGAGAAGTTGTGAGTGAGAGAGAGAGAGAAGCTGAGTGAGAGATCGAGAAAGAGTATTTGTGAGTGAGAGAGAGAGAGAAGCTGTGAGTGAGAGAGAGAGAGAGAACGAGAAGCTGTGTGAGAGAGAGAAGCTGTGAGTGAGTGAGAGAGAGAAGGAGAAGCTGTGAGTGAGATAAGAGGGAGAAAGAAAGAGAAGCTGTGAGTGATAGAGAAAGAAAGAGAAGCTGTGAGTGTGAGAGAGAGAGAAGCTGTGAGTGAGAGATAGAGAAAGAGAAGCTGTGAGTGAGAGAGAGAGAAAGAGATGCTGTGAGTGAGAGAGAAAGAGAAAGAGGAGCTGTGTGTGTGTGAGAGAGAAAGAGAAGCTGTGAGTGAGAGAGAGAGAAAGAAAGAGAAGCTGTGAGTGAGAGAGAGGGAGAGAAAGAGAAGCTATTAGTGAGAGAGAGAGAGAAAGAGAAGCGTTAAGTGAGAGAGAGAAGAAAGAGAAGCTGTGAGTGAGAGAGAGAAAGAGAAGCTGTGAGTGGGAGAGAAAGAGAGAAAGAGAAGCTGTGAGTGAGAGAGAGGGAGAGAAAGAGAAGCTGTTAGTGAGAGAGAGAGAGAAAGAGAAGATGTAAGTGAAAGAGAGAAGAAAGAGAAGATGTGAGTGAGAGAGAGAGAAAGAGAAGTTGTGTGGTTGTGAAAGAGAGAAGCTATGAGGGAGAGAGAGAGAAAGAGAAGATTTGAGTGTGTGAGAGAGAGAAAGAGAAACTGTGAGTGAGAGAGAGAGAGAGAAGCTGTGAGAGAGAGAGAAAGAGAAGCTGTTAGTGAGAGAGAGAGTGAAAGTGAAGCTGAGAGTGAAGGAGAGAGAGAGAAGCTGTGATTGAGCGAGAGAGAGAAGCTGTGAGAGAGAGAGAGAGAAAGAGAAACTGAGTGAGAGAGAAAGAGAAAGAGAAGCTGTGAGTGAGAGAGAGAGAAAGAAAGAGAAGCTGTGAGTGTGAGAGAGAGAAAGAGAGAAAGAAAGAGAAGCTGTGTGTGTTAGAGAGAAAGCGTATCTGTGAGTGAGAGAGAGAGAAAGAAATGCTGTGGGTGAGAGAGAGAGAAAGAGAAGCTGCGAGTGAGAGAGAGAGAAAGAGAAGCTGTGAGTGACAGAGAGAGAGAGAACGAGAAGTTGTGAGTGAGAGAGTGTGAGAGAGAAATAGAAGTTGTGAGAGAGAGTGAGAGAGAAACAGATGCTGTGAGTGAGTGCATGAGAGAGAGAAAAAGAAGCTGTGAGTGAGAGAGAGAGAGAAAGAGTAGCTGTGAGTGAGAGAGAAAGAGAAGCTGTGAGTGAGAGAGAGAGAGAAGCTGAGTGAGAGATAGAGAAAGAGTAGCTGTGAGTGAGAGAGAGAGAGAATCTGTGAGTGAGTGAGAGAGAGAGAACGAGAAGCTGTGAGAGAGAGAGAGAAGCTGTGAGTGAGTGAGAGAAGGAGAAGCTGTGAGAGAGATAAGAGGGAGAAAGAAAGAGAAGCTGTGAGTGATAGAGAAAGAAAGAGAAGCTGTGAGTGTGTGTGAGAGAGAAGCTGTGAGTGAGAGATAGAGAAAGAGAAGCTGTGAGTGAGTGAGAGAGAAAGAGAAGCTGTGAGTGAGAGAGAAAGAGAAAGAGGAGCTGTGTGTGTGAGAGAGAGAAAGAGAAGCTGTGAGTGAGAGAGAGAGAAAGAAAGAGAAGCTGTGAGTGAGAGAGAGGGAGAGAAAGAGAAGCTATTAGTGAGAGAGAGAGAGAAAGAGAAGCGTTAAGTGAGAGAGAGAAGAAAGAGAAGCTGTGAGTGAGAGAGAGAAAGAGAAGCTGTGAGTGGGAGAGAAAGAGAGAAAGAGAAGCTGTGAGTGAGAGAGAGGGAGAGAAAGAGAAGCTGTTAGTGAGAGAGAGAGAGAAAGAGAAGATGTAAGTGAAAGAGAGAAGAAAGAGAAGATGTGAGTGAGAGAGAGAGAAAGAGAAGTTGTGTGGTTGTGAAAGAGAGAAGCTATGAGGGAGAGAGAGAGAAAGAGAAGATTTGAGTGTGTGTGAGAGAGAAAGAGAAACTGTGAGTGAGAGAGAGAGAGAGAAGCTGTGAGAGAGAGAGAAAGAGAAGCTGTTAGTGAGAGAGAGAGTGAAAGTGAAGCTGAGAGTGAAGGAGAGAGAGAGAAGCTGTGATTGAGTGAGAGAGAGAAGCTGTGAGAGAGAGAGAGAGAAAGAGAAACTGAGTGAGAGAGAAAGAGAAAGAGAAAGAGAAGCTGTGAGTGAGAGAGAGAGAGAAAGAGAATCTATGAGTGAGAGAGAGAGAAGCTGTGAGTGAGAGAGAGAGAGAAAGAGAAGCTGTGAGTGAGAGAGAGAAAGAGAAGCTGTTAGTGAGAGAGAGAGAGAGAAGCTGTGAGTGAGAGAGACAAGCTGTGAGTGAGAGAGTGAGAAAGAGAAGCTGTATGTGTTTGTGTGTGTGAGAGAGTGAGAAGCTGTGAGAGAGAGAGAGAAAAAGAGAAGCTGTGAGTGAGAGAGAGAGTGAGAGAGAAGCTGTGAGTGAGAGAGAGAAGCTGTGAGTGAGTGAAAAAGATAAGCTGTGAGTGAGTGAGTGAGAGAGAGAGAAGCTGTGAGTGAGAGAGAGGGAAAGATAAGCTGTGAGTGAGAGAGAAAGAGAAGCTGTGAGAGAGAGAGAGTGAGAAAGAGAAGCTGTGAGTGTGTGTGAGAGAGAAAGAGAAGCTGTGAGAGAGAGAGAGGGAAAGAGAAGATGTGAATGACAGAGAGAGAGAGAAGCTGTGTGTGTGTGAGGGAGAGAAAGAGAAGCTGTGTGTGTGTGTGGGAGAGAGAAAGAGAAGATGTGAGTGAGAGAGAGAGAAAGAAAGAGACGTTGGAGAGAGAAAGAGAGAAAGAACTGTGTCTGTGTGTGAGAGAGAGAAGCTGTGAGTGAGAGAGAGTGAAAGAAAGAAAACCTGTGAGTGAGAGAGAGAGAGAGAAGCTGTGAGTAAGAGAGAGAGAAAGCTAAGCTGTGAGTGAGAGAGAGAAATAGAGAAAGAGAAGCTGTGAGTGAGAGAGAGTGATAGAGAAGCTGTGAGTGAGAGAGAGAAACAGAAGCTGTGAGTGAGTGAGAGAGAGAAAGACAAGTTGTGAGTGAGAGAGAGGGAGAGAAAGAGAATCTGTTAGTGAAAGAGAGAAAGAAAGAGAAGCGGTAAGTGAGAGAGAGAATAAAGAGAAGCTGTGAGTGAGAGAGAGAGAGAAAGAGAAGCTGAGAGTGAGAGAGAGAGAGAAGCTGTGATTGAGAGAGAGAAAGAAAGGGAAGCTGTGAGTGAGAGAGAGAGAGAAAGAGAAGCTGTGAGTGAGACAGAGAGAAAGAGAAGCTGTGAGTGGGAGAGAGAGAGAACGAGAAGCTGTGAGAGAGAGAGAAAGAGAAGCTGTGAGTGGGTGAGAGAGAGAGAAAGAGAAGCTGTGAGTGAGAGAGAGGGAGATAAAGAGAAGCTGTAAGTGAGAGAGAGTGAGAAAGAGAAGCTGTGAGTGAGAGAGAGAGAAAGAGAAGCAGTGAGAGAGAGAGAGAAAGAGAAGCTGAGTGTTTGAGAGAGAGAAAAGAAAGAGAAGCTGTGAGTGAGCGAGAGAGAGAGAGAGAAGCTGTGAGTGAGAGAGAGAGAGAAAGAGAAGCTGTGAGTGAGAGAGAGAAAGAGAAGCTGTGAATGAGAGAGAGAGAAGCTGTGAGTGAAGAGAGAGAGAGGAAGAGAAGCTGTGAGTGAGAGAGAGAGAAAGAAAGAGAAGCTGTGTGAGAGAGAGATAGTAGAAGCTGTGAGTGAGAGAGAGAGAAAGAAAAGCTGTGAGTGAGAGAGAGAGAAAGAGAAGCTGAGTGAGAGAGACTGAGAGAGAAAGAGAGTGTGAGTGAGAGAGAGAGATAGAAAGAGAAGCTGTGAGTGTGAGAGAAAGAGAGTCTGTGAGTGAGAGAGTGGAGAAAGAGAAGCTGTGAGTGAGAGAGACAGAAAGAGAAGCTGTGAACGAGAGAGAGAGAGAAAGAGAAGCTATGAGTGAGAGAGAGAGGTAGAGAAAGAGAAACTGTGAGTGAGAGAAAGAGAGAGAGAGAAAGAAAGATAAGCTGCGAGTGAGAGAGAGAGAGAGAAATTGAAGCTGTGGGTGAGAGAGAGAGAGAAAGAGAAGCTGTGATTGAGAGAGAGATAAAAGCTGTGAGTGAGAGAGAGAGTATAAGAGAAGCTGTGAGTGAGTGAGAGAGAGAGAAGCTGTGAGTGAGAGAGAGAGAGAAGCTGTGTGTGTGAGAGAGAAGGATTATCTGTGAGTGAGAGAGAGAGAGAAAGAGAAGCTGTGTGAGAGAGAGAGACAGAGAAGCTGTGAGTGAGAGAGATAGAGAGAGAGAAAGAAAAGCTGTGAGTGAGAGAGAGAGGGAGAAATAGAAGCTATGAGTGAGAGAGCGTGAGAGATAATCTGTGAGTGTGAGAGAGAGAACCTGTG
This sequence comes from Bradypodion ventrale, assembly GCA_035047345.1. Lineage (NCBI taxonomy): Eukaryota > Metazoa > Chordata > Lepidosauria > Squamata > Chamaeleonidae > Bradypodion > Bradypodion ventrale. The sequence goes on from JAWDJE010000001.1 coordinate 221,888,921, forward strand.
TCTGAGAGAGAGAGAGAAAGAGAAGCTGTATGTGTGAGAGAGAGAAAGAGAAAGAGAAGCTGTCAGTGAGAGAGAAAGAGAGAAAATGATAAGCTGTGAGGGAGAGTGAGAGAGAGAGAAAGAGAAGTTGTGTGGTTGTGAAAGAGAGAAGCTGTGAGGGAGAGAGAGAGAAAGAGAAGATTTGAGTGAGAGAGAGAGAAAAAAAGAAGCTGTGAGTGAGAGAGAGAGAAAGAGAAACTGTGAGTGAGAGGGTGAGAGAAAGAGAAGCTGTGTGAGAGAGAGAGAGAGAGAGAAGCTGTTAGTGAGAGAGAGAGTGAAAGTGAATCTGTGAGTGAAGGAGAGAGAGAGAAGCTGTGATTGAGCGAGAGAGAGAAGCTGTGAGTGAGAGAGAGAGAGAGAAAGAGAAACTGAGTGAGAGAGAGAGAGAAAGAGAAAGAGAAGCTGTGAGTGAAAAAGAGAGAGAAAGAGAAGCTGTGAGTGAGAGAGCGAGAGAAGCTGTGAGTGAGAGAGAGAGAGAAAGAGAAGCTGTGAGTGAGAGAGAGAAAGAGAAGCTGTTAGTGAGAGAGAGAGAGAGAGAGAAGCTGTGAGTGAGAGGGAGAAGCTGTGAGTGAGAGAGTGAGAAAGAGAAGCTGTATGTGTTTGTGTGTGAGAGAGAGTGAGAAGCTGTGAGAGAGAGAGAGAAAAAGAGAAGCTGTGAGTGAGTGAGAGAGTGAAAGAGAAGCTGTGAGTGAGAGAGAGAGAAGCTTTGAGTGAGTGAGAAAGAGAAGCTGTGAGTGAGTGAGTGAGAGAGAGAGAGAATCTGAGTGAAAGAGAGAGAGAAAGAGAAGCTGTGAGTGAGAGAGAGAGAGAAAGAGAAGCTGTGAGTGAGAGAGAAAGAGAAGCTGTGAGAGAGATAGAGTGAGAAAGAGAAGCTGTGAGTGTGTGTGAGAGAGAAAGAGAAGCTGTGAGAGAGAGAGAGGGAAAGAGAAGATGTGAATGACACAGAGAGAGAGAAGCTGTGTGTGTGCGAGAGAGAAAGAGAAGCTGTGTGTGTGTGTGTGAGAGAAAGAGAAGCTGGGAGAGAGAGAAAGAAAGAAAGAGAAGCTGTGAGAGAGAGAAAGAGAGAAAGAACTGTGTGTGTGTGTGAGAGAGAAGCTGTGAGTGAGAGAGAGAGAAAGAGAAGCTGTGAGTGTGTGAGAGAGAGAAGCTGTGAGTGAGAGAGAGTGAGAGAAAGAAAACCTGTGAGTGAGAGAGAGAGAGAAGCTGTGAGTAAGAGAGAGAGAAAGCTAAGCTGTGAGTGAGGGAGAGAGAAAGAGAAGCTGTGAGTGAGAGAGAGAGAGAAAGAGAAGCTGTGAGTGTGAGAGAGAAATAGAGAAAGTTAAGCTGTGAGTGAGAGAGAGAGATAGAGAAGCTGTGTGTGAGAGAGAAAGAGAAGCTGTGAGAGAGAGAGAGAGAGAAAGAGAAGCTGTGAGTGAGAGAGAGGGAGAGAAAGAAAGAGAAGCTGTTAGTGAGAGAGAGAGAGAAAGAGAAGCGGTAAGTGAGAGAGAGAAGAAAGAGAAGCTGTGAGTGAGAGAGAGAGATAGAAAGAAAAGCTGAGAGTGCGAGAGAGAGAGAGAAGCTGTGAGTGAGAGAGAGAGAGAAAGAGAAGCTGTGAGTGAGAGAGAAAGAGAAGCTGTGAGAAAGAGAGAGAGAAAGAGAAGCTGTGACTGGAGAGAGAGAGAGAAGCTGTGAGTGAGAGAGAGAAAGAGAAGCTGTGAGTGAGTGAGAGAGAGAAGCTGTGAGTGTGTGTGTGAGAGAGAGTGAGAAGCTGTGAGAGAGAGAGAGAAAAAGAGAAGCTGTGAGTGAGTGAGAGAGTGAAAGAGAAGCTGTGAGTGAGAGAGAGAGAAGCTGTGAGTGAGTGAGAAAGAAGCTGTGAGTGAGTGAGTGAGAGAGAGAGAATCTGAGTGAAAGAGAGAGAGAAAGAGAAGCTGTGAGTGAGAGAGAGAGAGAAAGAGAAGCTGTGAGTGAGAGAGAAAGAGAAGCTGTGAGAGAGATAGAGTGAGAAAGAGAAGCTGTGAGTGTGTGTGAGAGAGAAAGAGAAGCTGTGAGAGAGAGAGAGGGAAAGAGAAGATGTGAATGACACAGAGAGAGAGAAGCTGTGTGTGTGCGAGAGAGAAAGAGAAGCTGTGTGTGTGTGAGAGAGAGAAAGAGAAGCTGGGAGAGAGAGAAAGAAAGAAAGAGAAGCTGTGAGAGAGAGAAAGAGAGAAAGAACTGTGTGTGTGTGTGAGAGAGAGAAGCTGTGAGTGAGAGAGAGAGAGAAAGAGAAGCTGTGAGTGTGTGAGAGAGAGAAGCTGTGAGTGAGAGAGAGTGAGAGAAAGAAAACCTGTGAGTGAGAGAGAGAGAGAAGCTGTGAGTAAGAGAGAGAGAAAGCTAAGCTGTGAGTGAGGGAGAGAGAAAGAGAAGCTGTGAGTGAGAGAGAGAGAGAAAGAGAAGCTGTGAGTGAGAGAGAGAAATAGAGAAAGTTAAGCTGTGAGTGAGAGAGAGAGATAGAGAAGCTGTGTGAGAGAGAGAAAGAGAAGCTGTGAGAGAGAGAGAGAGAAAGAGAAGCTGTGAGTGAGAGAGAGGGAGAGAAAGAAAGAGAAGCTGTTAGTGAGAGAGAGAAAGAAAGAGAAGTGGTAAGTGAGAGAGAGAAGAAAGAGAAGCTGTGAGTGAGAGAGAGAGATAGAAAGAAAAGCTGAGAGTGCGAGAGAGAGAGAGAAGCTGTGAGTGAGAGAGAGAGAAAGGGAAGCTGTGAGTGAGAGAGAGAGAGAAAGAGAAGCTGTGAGTGAGAGAGAAAGAGAAGCTGTGAGAAAGAGAGAGAGAAAGAGAAGCTGTGACTGGAGAGAGAGAGAGAAGCTGTGAGTGAGAGAGAGAAAGAGAAGCTGTGAGTGAGTGAGAGAGAGAAGCTGTGAGTGTGTGTGTGAGAGAGAAAGATAAGCTGTGTGAGAGAGAGAAGCTGTGAGTGAGAAAGAGATAAATAGAAGCTATGAGTGAGAGTGAGTGAGAGAGAAGCTGTGAGTGAGAGAGAGAAGCTGTGAGTGAGAGAGAGAAAAAGAGAAGCTGTATGTGAGAGAGAGAGAAAGAGGAAGAGAAGCTGTCAGTGAGAGAGAAAGAGAGAAAATGAGAAGCTGTGAGGGAGAGAGAGAGAGAAAGAGAAGTTGTGTGGTTCTGAGAGAGAGAAGGTGTGAGGGAGAGAGAAAGAAAGAGAAACTGTGAGAGAGAGAGAGAGAAAGAGATGCTGTTAGTGAGAGAGAGAGTGAAAGAGAAGCTGTGAGTGAAGGAGAGAGAGAGAAGCTGTGAGTGAGAGAGAGAGAGAAGCTGTGAGTGAGAGAGAGAGAAAGAGAAGCTGTGAGTGAGAGAGAGTGAGAAAGTGAAGCTGTTAGTGAGAGAGAAAGAGAAGCTGTGAATGAGGCAGAGAGAAAAAGAGAAGGTGTGTGTGTGAGAGAGAGAAGCTGTTAGTGAGAGAGAATAAGAGAAGCTGTGAGTGAGAGAGAGAGAGAACGAGAAGCTGTGAGAGAGAGAGATAGAAAGAGAAGCTGTAAATGAGGCAGAAAGAGAAGCTGTGAGTGAGAGAGAGAGAGACTGTGAGTGAGAGAGAGAGAAGGAGAAGCTGTGAGTGAGAGAGAGAGAAAGAAAGAGATGCTGTGAGTGAGAGAGGGAGAAAGCGAAGTGAGTGAGAGAGAGAGAGAAGCTGTGAGTGAGAGAGAGATAAAGAGAAGCTGTGAGTGAGAGAGATAGAAAGAGAAGCTGTAAATGAGAGAGAAAGAGAAGCTGTGAGTGAGAGAGAGAGAGAAGCTGTGAGTGAGAGAGAGAGAAAGAGAAGCTGTGTGAGAGAGAAAGAGATGCTGTGAGTGAGAGAGAGAGAAAGAGAAGGTGTGAGTGACAGAGAGAGAGAGAGAAGCTGTGAGTGAGAGAGAGAGAGAAGCTGTGAGTGAGAGAGAGAGAAAGAGAAGCTGTGAGTGAGAGAAAGAGAAAGAGTAGCTGTGAGTGAGGAGAGAGAGAAAGAGAAGCTGTGAGTGAGAGAGAGAGAGAAGGAGAAGGTGTGAGTGAGAGAGAGAAAGAGAAGTTGTGAGTGAGAGAGAGAGAAAGAGAAGCTGTAAGTGAGAGAGAGTGAGAAAGAGAAGCTGTGTGTGTGAGAGAGAGAGACGCTGTGAGAGTGAGAGAGAGAGGAGCTGTGAGTGAGAGAGAGACAGAATGAGAAGCTGTGAGAGAGTGAAAGAGAGAAGCTGTGAGTGAGAAAGAACAAGAAGCTGTGAGTGAGAGAGAGAGAGAAAGAAAGAGAAGCTGTGAGTGAGAGAGAGAGAAATATTAGCTGTGAGTGAGAGAGAGAGAAGCTGTGAGTGAGAGACAGAGAAAGAGAAGCTGTGAGTGAGAGAGAGAAAAAGAGAAGCTGAGAGTGAGAGAGAGAGAGAAAGAGAAGCTGTGAGTGTGAGAGAGAAATAGAGAAAGAGAAGCTGTGAGTGAGAGAGAGGGAGACAAAGTGATGTTAGTGAGAGAGAGAAAGAATGCGAAGCGGTAAGTGAGAGAGAGAAGAAAGAGAAGCTGTGAGAGAGAGAGAGAGAGAAAGAGAAGCTGTGAGTGAGAGAGAGAAAGAGAAGCTGTGAGTAAGAGAGAGAGAGACAAGCTGAGTGAGAGAGTGAGAAAGAGAAGCTGTGAGTGACAGAGAGAGAGAACGAGAAGTTGTGAGTGAGAGAGTGAGAGGGAGAAATAGAAGCTGTGAGAGAGAGTGAGAGAGAAACAGATGCTGTGAGTGAGTGCATGAGAGAGAGAAAGAGTAGCTGTGAGTGAGAGAGAAAGAGAAGCTGTGTGTGTGAGAGAGAGAAAGAGAAGCTGTGAGTGAGAGAGAGAGAGAGAGAAGCTGTGAGTGAGAGAGAGAGAAGCTGTTAGTGAGAGAGAGAGAAAGAGAAGCTGTGTGTGAGAGAGAGAAAGAGTAGCTGTGATTGAGAGAGAGAGAAAAAGAAGCTGTGAGTGAGGGATAGAGAGAGAAGCTGAGTGAGAGAGAGAGAAAGAGAAGCTGTGAGTGAGAGAGAGAGAGAGAAAGAGAAGCTGTGAGTGAGTGAGAGAGAGAGAAGCTGTGAGTGAGAGAGAGAGAAAGAGAAGCTGTGAGTGAGAGAGAGATAAAGAGAAGCTGTTAGTGAGAGAGAGAGAGTATAAGAGAAGCTGTGAGTGAGAGAGAGAGAGAAGCTGTGAGTACGAGAGAGAGAATGCTGTGAGTGAGAGAGAGAGAAGTAGAATCTGTGAGTGAGAGACAGAGAGAAAGAGAACCTGTGAGTGAGAGAGAGAGAGAAACAGAAGCTGTGAGTGTGAGAGAGAGAAATAGAAGGTATGAGTGAGAGAGAGTGAGAGAGAAGCTGTGAGTGAGAGAGAGGGAACCTGTGAGTGAGAGAGAGAGAGAAAGAGAAGCTGTATGTGTGAGAGAGAGAAAGAGAAAGAGAAGCTGTCAGTGAGAGAGAAAGAGAGAAAATGAGAAGCTGTGAGGGAGAGAGAGAGAGAGAGAAAGAGAAGTTGTGTGGTTGTGAGAGAGAGAAGCTGAGAGGGAGAGAGAGAGAAAGAGAAACTGTGAGTGAGAGAGAGAGAGAAAGAGAAGCTGTTAGTGAGAGAGAGAGTGAAAGAGAAGCTGTGATTGAGGGAGAGAGAGAGAAGCTGTGATTGAGAAAGAGAGAGAAGCTGTGAGTGAGAGAGACAGAGAGAGAGAGAAGCTGTTAGTGAGAGAGAGAGTGAACGAGAAGCTGTGAGTGAAGGAGAGAGAGAGAAGCTGTGATTGAGAGAGAGAGAGAAGCTGTGAGTGAGAGAGAGAGAGAGAAAGTGAAACTGAGTGAGAGAGAGAGAGAAAGAGAAGCTGTGAGTGAGAGAGAGAGAGAAAGAGAAGCTATGAGTGAGAGAGAGAGAGAAGCAGTGAGTGAGAGAGAGAGAAAGAGAAGCTGTGAGTGAGAGAGAGAAAGAGAAGCTGTTAGTGAGAGTGAGTGTGAAAGAGAAGCTTTGAGTGAGAGAAAGAGAAGCTGTGAGAGAGAGAGAGAAAGAGTAGCTGTGATTGAGAGAGAGAGAAAAAGAAGCTGTGAGTGAGTGACAGAGAGAGAAGCTGAGTGAGAGAGAGAGAAAGAGAAGCTGTGAGTGAGAGAGAGAGAGAGAAAGAGAAGCTGTGAGTGAGTGAGAGAGAGAAGCTGTGAGTGAGAGAGAGAGAAAGAGAAGCTGTGAGTGAGAGAGAGAGAAAGAGAAGCTGTTAGTGAGAGAGAGAGAGTATAAGAGAAGCTGTGAGTGAGAGAGAGAGAGAAGCTGTGAGTACGAGAGAGAATGCTGTGAGTGAGAGAGAGAGAAGTAGAATCTGTGAGTGAGAGACAGAGAGAAAGAGAAGCTGTGAGTGAGAGAGAGAGAGAAATAGAAGGTATGAGTGAGAGAGAGTGAGAGAGAAGCTGTGAGTGAGAGAGAGGGAACCTGTGAGTGAGTGAGAGAGAGAGAGAGAAGCTGTATGTGTGAGAGAAAGAGAGACAATGAGAAGCTGTGAGAGAGAGAGAGAGAGAGAAAGAGAAGTTGTGTGGTTGTGAGAGAGAGAAGCTGTGAGGGAGAGAGAGAAAGAGAAACTGTGAGTGAGAGAGAGAGAGAGAGAAAGAGAAGCTGTTAGAGAGAGAGAGAGTGAAAGAGAAGCTGTGAGTGAGGGAGAGAGAGAGAAGCTGTGATTGAGAGAGAGAGAGAAGCTGTGAGTGAGAGAGAGAGAGAAAGAGACACTGTGAGTGAAGGAGAGAGAGAGAAGCTGTTATTGAGAGAGAGAGAAGCTGTGAGTGAGAGAGAGAGAGAAAGAGAAACTGAGTGAGAGAGAGAGAGAGAAGCTGTGATTGAGAGAGAGAGAGAAGCTGTGAGTGAGAGAGAGAGAGAAAGAGAAACTGAGTGAGAGAGAGAAAGAGAAGCTGTGAGTGAGAGAGAGAGAGAAAGAGAAGCTATGAGTGAGAGAGAGAGAAGCAGTGAGTGAGAGAGAGAGAAGCTGTGAGTGAGAGAGAGAGAACTTGTGACTGAGAGAGAGAGAAAGAGAAGCTGTGAGTGAGAGAGAGTGAGAAAGAGAAGCTGTGAGTGAGAGAGAAAGAGAAGCTGTGAGGGAGGCAGAGAGAGAAAGAGAAGGTGTGTGTGTGAGAGAGAGAAGCTGTTAGTGAGAGAGAGGAAGAGAAGCTGTGAGTGAGAGAGAGAGAGAGAACGAGAAGCTGTGAGAGAGAGAGAGAGAGAGAAGATGTGAGTGAGACAGAGAGAAAGAGAAGCTGTGAGTGGGAGAGAGAGAGAACGACTAGCTGTGAGAGAGAGAGAAAGAGAAGATGTGAGTGAGAGAGAGAAATAAAGAAAGAGAAGCTGTGAGTGAGAGAGAGAGAAAGAGAAGATGTGAGTGAGAGAGAGAGAGAAGGAGAAGCTGTGAGTGAGATAGAGAAAGAGAAGCTGTGAGTGAGAGAGAGAGAAATAGAAGCTGTAAGTGAGAGAGAGTGAGAAAGAGAAGCGGTGAGAGAGAGAGAGAGGAGCTGTGAGTGAGAGAGAGCGAGAATGAGAAGCTGTGAGAGAGAGAAAGAGAGAAGCTGTGAGTGAGAGAGAACAAGAAGCTGTGAGTCAGAGAGAGAAAGAAAGAGAAGCTGTGAGTGAGGCAGAGTGAGAAAGAGAAGGTGTGTTTGTGAGAGAGAGAAGCTGTTAGTGAGAGAGAGAAAGAGAAGCTGTGAGTGAGAGAGAGAGAGAGAACGAGAAGCTGTGAGAGAGAGAGAGAAGCTGTTAGTGAGAGAGAGAGAGAGAAAGAGAAGCCGTAAGTGAGAGAGAGAAGAAAGAGGTGCTGTGAGTGAGAGAGAGAGAGAGGGAAGCTGTGAGTGAGAGAGAGAGAAAGAAAGAAAAGCTGTGAGTGAGAGAGAGAGACAAAGAGAATATGTGAGTGAGACAGAGAGAAAGAGAAGCTGTGAGTGGGAGAGAGAGAGAACGACTAGCTGTGAGCGAGAGAGAAAGAGAAGATGTGAGTGAGAGAGAGAAATAGAGAAAGAGAAGCTGTGAGTGAGAGAGTGAGAGAAAGAGAAGATGTGAGTGAGAGAGAGAGAGAAGAAGAAGCTGTGAGTGAGAGAGAGAAAGAGAAGCTGTGAGTGAGAGAGAGAGAAAGAGAAGCTGTAAGTGAGAGAGAGTGAGAAAGAGAAGCGGTGTGAGAGAGAGAGAGGAGCTGTGAGTGAGAGAGAGAGAGAATGAGAAGCTGTGAGGGAGAGAAAGAGAGAAGCTGTGAGTGAGAGAGAACAAGAAGCTGTGAGTCAGAGAGAGAGAGAAAGAGAAGCTGTGAGTGAGAGAGAGAGAAAGAGAAGCTGTGAGTGAGAGAGAGAGAGAGAAGCTGTGAGTGAGAGACAGAGAAAGAGAAGCTGTGAGTGAGAGCGAAAAAAGGAGAAGCTGAGAGTGAGAGAGAAAGAGAAAGAGAAGTTGTGATTTAGAGAGAGAAATAGAGAAAGAGAAGCTGTGAGTGAGAGAGAGAGAGAGAAGCTGTGAGTGAGAGAGAGAAAGAGAAGCTGTGAGTGAGAGAGACAGAGAAAAAGAGAAGCTGTGAGTGAGAGAGAGGGAGAGAAAGAGATGTTAGTGAGAGAGAGAGAAAGAAAGAGAAGCGGTAAGTGAGAGAGAGAAGAAAGAGAAGCTGTGAGTGAGATAAAGAGAGAAAGAGAAGCTGTTAGTGAGAGAGACAGAAAGAGAAACTGTGAGAGAAAGAGAAAGAGAGAAGGAAGAAGCTGTGAGTGAGAGAGAGAGAAAGAGAAGCTGTGAGTGGGAGAGAGAGAATGAGAAACTGTGAGAGAGAGAGAAATAGAAGCTGTGAGTGTGAGAGAGAAATAGAGAAAAAGAAGCTTTGAGTGAGAGAGAGAGAGAAAGTATGAGAAGCTGTGAGTGAGAGAAAGATAAGCTGTAAGAGAGAGAGAAAGATAAGCTGTGAGTGAGAGAGAGAGATAGAAAGAAAAGCTGAGAGTGCGAGAGAGAGAGAAGCTGTGAGTGAGAGAGAGAGAGAAAGGGAAGCTGTGAGTGAGAGAGAGAGAGAAACAGAAGCTGTGAGTGAGAGAGAAAGAGAAGCTGTGAGAAAGAGAGAGAGAAAGAGAAGCTGTGACTGGAGAGAGAGAGAGAAGCTGTGAGTGAGAGAGAGAGAAAGAGAAGCTGTGAGTGAGTGAGAGAGAGAAGCTGTGAGTGTGTGTGTGAGAGAGAAAGATAAGCTGTGTGAGAGAGGGAGAGAAAGAGAAGCTGTGAGTGAGTGAGAGAGAGAAGCTGTGAGTGAGAGGGAGAGGGAGAAAGCAAAGCTGTGTGAGAGAGAGAAGCTGTGAGTGAGAGAGAGAAAGAGAAGCTGTGAGTGAGAGAGAGAGAGAAGCTGAGTGAGAGAGAGAGAAAGAGAAGCTGTGAGTGAGAGAGAGAGAGAGAAGCTGTGAGTGAGAGAGAGAGAGAAGCTGTTAGTGAGAGAGAGGGAGAAGGAGAAGCTCTGAGAGAGAGAGAGAAAGAGTAGCTGTGATTGAGAGAGAGAGAAAGAGAAGCTGTGAGAGAGAGAGAGAGAGAAGCTGAGTGAGAGAGAGAGAAAGAGAAGCTGTGAGTGAGAGAGAGAGAAAGAGAAGCTGTGAGAGAGAGAGAGAAGCTGTGAGTGAGAGAGAGAGAAAGAGAAGCTGTGAGTGAGAGAGAGAGAAAGAGAAGCTGTTAGTGAGAGAGAGAGAGTATAAGAGAAGCTGTGAGTGAGTGAGAGAGAGAGAAGCTGTGAGTGAGAGAGAGAGATAAGCTGTGAGTGAGAGAGAGAGTAGAATCTGTGAGTGAGAGAGAGAGAGAAAGAGAAGCTGTGTGTGAGAGAGAGAGACAGAGTAGCTGTGAGTGAGAGAGAGATAAATAGAAGCTATGAGTGAGAGTGAGTGAGAGAGAAGCTGTGAGTGAGAGAGAGAGAAGCTGTGAGTGAGAGAGAGAAAAAGAGAAGCTGTATGTGTGAGAGAGAGAAAGAGGAAGAGAAGCTGTCAGTGAGAGAGAAAGAGAGAAAATGAGAAGCTGTGAGGGAGAGAGAGAGAGAAAGAGAAGTTGTGTGGTTCTGAGAGAGAGAAGGTGTGAGGGAGAGAGAGAAAGAGAAACTGTGAGTGTGAGAGAGAGAAAGAGAAGCTGTTACTGAGAGAGAGAGTGAAAGAGAAGCTGTGAGTGAAGGAGAGAGAGAGAATCTGTGATTGAGAGAGATTGAGAAGCTGTGTGTGTGAGAGAGAGAAAGAGATGCTGTTAGTGAGAGTGAGTGTGAAAGAGAAGCTGTGAGTGAGAGAGAGAGAGAAGCTGTGAGTGAGAGAGAGAGAAAGAGAAGCTGTGAGTGAGAGAGAGTGAGAAAGTGAAGCTGTTAGTGAGAGAGAAAGAGAAGCTGTGAATGAGGCAGAGAGAAAAAGAGAAGGTGTGTGTGTGAGAGAGAGAAGCTGTTAGTGAGAGAGAATAAGAGAAGCTGTGAGTGAGAGAGAGAGAGAACGAGAAGCTGTGAGATAGAGATAGAAGCTGTAAATGAGGGAGAAAGAGAAGCTGTGAGTGAGAGAGAGAGAGAGAGTGAGTGAGAGAGAGAGAAGGAGAAGCTGTGAGTGAGAGAGAGAGAGAGAAAGAGATGCTGTGAGTGAGAGAGGGAGAAAGTGAAGTGAGTGAGAGAGAGAGAGAAGCTGTGAGTTAGAGAGAGAGAAAGAGAAGCTGTGAGTGAGAGAGATAGAAAGATAAGCTGTAAATGAGAGAGAAAGAGAAGCTGTGAGTGAGAGAGAGAGAGAGAAGCTGTGAGTGAGAGAGAGAGAAAGAGAAGCTGTGTGAGAGAGAAAGAGATGCTGTGAGTGAGAGAGAGAGAAAGAGAAGGTGTGAGTGACAGAGAGAGAGAGAGAGAAGCTGTGAGTGAGAGAGAGAGAAGATGTGAGTGAGAGAGAGAAAGAGAAGTTGTGAGTGAGAGAAAGAGAAAGAGTAGCTGTGAGTGAGGAGAGAGAGAAAGAGAAGCTGTGCGTGAGAGAGAGAGAGAAGGAGAAGGTGTGAGTGAGAGAGAGAAAGAGAAGTTGTGAGTGAGAGAGAGAGAAAGAGAAGCTGTAAGTGAGAGAGAGTGAGAAAGAGAAGCTGTGTGTGTGTGAGAGAGAGAGAGACGCTGTGAGAGTGAGAGAGAGAGGAGCTGTGAGTGAGAGAGAGAGAGAATGAGAAGCTGTGAGAGAGTGAAAGAGAGAAGCTGTGAGTGAGAAAGAACAAGAAGCTGTGAGTGAGAGAGAGAGAGAAAGAAAGAGAAGCTGTGAGTGAGAGAGAGAGAAATATTAGCTGTGAGTGAGAGAGAGAGAGAAGCTGTGAGTGAGAGACAGAGAAAGAGAAGCTGTGAGTGAGAGAGAGAAAAAGAGAAGCTGAGAGTGAGAGAGAGAGAGAAAGAGAAGCTGTGAGTGTGAGAAAGAAATAGAGAAAGAGAAGCTGTGAGTGAGAGAGAGGGAGAGAAAGTGATGTTAGTGAGAGAGAGAAAGAATGCGAAGCGGTAAGTGAGAGAGAGAAGAAAGAGAAGCTGTGTGAGAGAGAGAGAGAAAGAGAAGCTGTGAGTGAGAGAGAGAAAGAGAAGCTGTGAGTAAGAGAGAGAGACAAGCTGAGTGAGAGAGTGAGAAAGAGAAGCTGTGAGTGACAGAGAGAGAGAACGAGAAGTTGTGAGTGAGAGAGTGAGAGGGAGAAATAGAAGCTGTGAGAGAGAGTGAGAGAGAAACAGATGCTGTGAGTGAGTGCATGAGAGAGGGAAAGAGAAGCTGTGAGTGAGTGAGAGAGAGAAAGAGTAGCTGTGAGTGAGAGAGAAAGAGAAGCTGTGTGTGTGTGAGAGAGAAAGAGAAGCTGTGAGTGAGAGAGAGAGAGAGAGAGAAGCTGTGAGTGAGAGAGAGAGAGAAGCTGTTAGTGAGAGAGAGAGAAAGAGAAGCTGTGTGAGAGAGAAAGAGATGCTGTGAGTGAGAGAGAGAGAAAGAGAAGGTGTGAGTGACAGAGAGAGAGAGAGAGAAGCTGTGAGTGAGAGAGAGAGAGAAGCTGTGAGTGAGAGAGAGAGAAAGAGAAGCTGTGAGTGAGAGAAAGAGAAAGAGTAGCTGTGAGTGAGAGAGAGAGAGAAGGAGAAGGTGTGAGTGAGAGAGAGAAAGAGAAGCTGTGAGTGAGAGAGAGAGAAATAGAAGCTGTAAGTGAGAGAGAGTGAGAAAGAGAAGCGGTGAGAGAGAGAGAGGAGCTGTGAGTGAGAGAGAGAGAATGAGAAGCTGTGAGAGAGATAAAGAGAGAAGCTGTGAGTGAGAGAGAACAAGAAGCTGTGAGTCAGAGAGAGAAAGAAAGAGAAGCTGTGAGTGAGGCAGAGAGAGAAAGAGAAGGTGTGTGTGAGAGAGAAGCTGTTAGTGAGAGAGAGAAAGAGAAGCTGTGAGTGAGAGCGAAAAAAGGAGAAGCTGAGAGTGAGAGAGAAAGAGAAAGAGAAGCTGTGATTTAGAGAGAGAAATAGAGAAAGAGAAGCTGTGAGTGAGAGAGAGAGAAAAAGAAGCTGTGAGTGAGTGACAGAGAGAGAAGCTGAGTGAGAGAGAGAGAAAGATAAGCTGTGAGTGAGAGAGAGAGAGAAAGAGAAGCTGTGAGTGAGAGAGAGAGAGAGAAGCTGTGAGTGAGAGAGAGAGAAAGAGAAGCTGTGTGAGAGAGAAAGAGATGCTGTGAGTGAGAGAGAGAGAAAGAGAAGGTGTGAGTGACAGAGAGAGAGAGAGAGAAGCTGTGAGTGAGAGAGAGAGAGAAGCTGTGAGTGAGAGAGAGAGAAAGAGAAGCTGTGAGTGAGAGAAAGAGAAAGAGTAGCTGTGAGTGAGGAGAGAGAGAAAGAGAAGCTGTGAGTGAGAGAGAGAGAGAAGGAGAAGGTGTGAGTGAGAGAGAGAAAGAGAAGTTGTGAGTGAGAGAGAGAGAAAGAGAAGCTGTAAGTGAGAGAGAGTGAGAAAGAGAAGCTGTGTGTGAGAGAGAGAGAGAGACGCTGTGAGAGTGAGAGAGAGAGGAGCTGTGAGTGAGAGAGAGAGAGAATGAGAAGCTGTGAGAGAGTGAAAGAGAGAAGCTGTGAGTGAGAAAGAACAAGAAGCTGTGAGTGAGAGAGAGAGAGAAAGAAAGAGAAGCTGTGAGTGAGAGAGAGAGAAATATTAGCTGTGAGTGAGAGAGAGAGAGAAGCTGTGAGTGAGAGACAGAGAAAGAGAAGCTGTGAGTGGGAGAGAGAAAAAGAGAAGCTGAGAGTGAGAGAGAGAGAGAAAGAGAAGCTGTGAGTGAGAGAGAGAAATAGAGAAAGAGAAGCTGTGAGTGAGAGAGAGGGAGAGAAAGTGATGTTAGTCAGAGAGAGAAAGAATGCGAAGCGGTAAGTGAGAGAGAGAAGAAAGAGAAGCTGTGAGAGAGAGAGAGAGAGAGAAAGAGAAGCTGTGAGTGAGAGAGAGAAAGAGAAGCTGTGAGTAAGAGAGAGAGACAAGCTGAGTGAGAGAGTGAGAAAGAGAAGATGTGAGTGTCAGAGAGAGAGAACGAGAAGTTGTGAGTGAGAGAGTGAGAGGGAGAAATAGAAGCTGTGAGAGAGAGTGAGAGAGAAACAGATGCTGTGAGTGAGTGCATGAGAGAGAGAAAGAGAAGCTGTGAGTGAGTGAGAGAGAGAAAGAGTAGCTGTGAGTGAGAGAGAAAGAGAAGCTGTGTGTGTGAGAGAGAGAAAGAGAAGCTGTGAGTGAGAGAGAGAGAGAGAGAAGCTGTGAGTGAGAGAGAGAGAAGCTGTTGTGAGAGAGAGAGAAAGAGAAGCTGTGAGAGAGAGAGAGAAAGAGTAGCTGTGATTGAGAGAGAGAGAAAAAGAAGCTGTGAGTGAGTGACAGAGAGAGAAGCTGAGTGAGAGAGAGAGAAAGAGAAGCTGTGAGTGAGAGAGAGAGAGAGAAAGAGAAGCTGTGAGTGAGAGAGAGAGAGAAAGAGAAGCTGTGAGTGAGTGAGAGAGAGAGAAGCTGTGAGTGAGAGAGAGAGAAAGAGAAGCTGTGAGTGAGAGAGAGAGAAAGAGAAGCTGTTAGTGAGAGAGAGAGTATAAGAGAAGCTGTGAGTGAGAGAGAGAGAGAAGCTGTGAGTACAAGAGAGAGAATGCTGTGAGTGAGAGAGAGAGAAGTAGAATCTGTGAGTGAGAGACAGAGAGAAAGAGAAGCTGTGAGTGAGAGAGAGAGAGAAACAGAAGCTGTGAGTGAGAGAGAGAGAAATAGAAGGTATGAGTGAGAGAGAGTGAGAGAGAAGCTGTGAGTGAGAGAGAGGGAACCTGTGAGTGAGAGAGAGAGAAAGAGAAGCTGTATGTGTGAGAGAGAGAAAGAGAAAGAGAAGCTGTCAGTGAGAGAGAAAGAGAGAAAATGAGAAGCTGTGAGGGAGAGAGAGAGAGAGAGAGAAAGAGAAGTTGTGTGGTTGTGAGAGAGAGAAGCTGTGAGGGAGAGAGAGAGAAAGAGAAACTGTGAGTGAGAGAGAGAGAGAAAGAGAAGCTGTTAGTGAGAGAGAGAGTGAAAGAGAAGCTGTGAGTGAGGGAGAGAGAGAGAAGCTGTGATTGAGAGAGAGAGAGAAGCTGTGAGTGAGAGAGAGAGAGAGAAAGAGAAGCTGTTAGTGAGAGAGAGAGAGAAAGAGAAGCTGTGAGTGAAGGAGAGAGAGAGAAGCTGTGATTGAGAGAGAGAGAGAAGCTGTGAGTGAGAGAGAGAGAGAGAAAGAGAAACTGAGTGAGAGAAAGAGAAGCTGTGAGTGAGAGAGAGAGAGAAAGAGAAGCTATGAGTGAGAGAGAGAGAGAAGCAGTGAATGAGAGAGAGAGAAAGAGAAGCTGTGAGTGAGAGAGAGAAAGAGAAGCTGTTAGTGAGAGTGAGTGTGAAAGAGAAGCTTTGAGTGAGAGAAAGAGAAGCTGTGTGAGAGAGAGAGAAAGAGTAGCTGTGATTGAGAGAGAGAGAAAAAGAAGCTGTGAGTGAGTGACAGAGAGAGTAGCTGAGTGAGAGAGAGAAAGAGAAGCTGTGAGTGAGAGAGAGAGAGAGAGAGAGAGAGAGAGAGAAGCTGTGAGTGAGTGAGAGAGAAGCTGTGAGAGAGAGAGAGAGAAAGAAGCTGTGAGTGAGAGAGAGAGAAAGAGAAGCTGTTAGTGAGAGAGAGAGAGTATAAGAGAAGCTGTGAGTGAGAGAGAGAGAGAAGCTGTGAGTACGAGAGAGAATGCTGTGAGTGAAAGAGAGAGAAGTAGAATCTGTGAGTGAGAGACAGAGAGAAAGAGAAGCTGTGAGTGAGAGAGAGAGAGAAACAGAAGCTGTGAGTGAGAGAGAGAGAGAAATAGAAGGTATGAGTGAGAGAGAGTGAGAGAGAAGCTGTGTGTGAGAGAGAGGGAACCTGTGAGTGTGAGAGAGAGAGAAAGAGAAAGAGAAGCTGTATGTGTGAGAGAGAGAAAGAGAAAGAGAAGCTGTCAGTGAGAGAGAAAGAGAGAAAATGAGAAGCTGTGAGGGAGAGAGAGAGAGAGAGAGAGAAAGAGAAGTTGTGTGGTTGTGAGAGAGAGAAGCTGTGAGGGAGAGAGAGAGAAAGAGAAACTGTGAGTGAGAGAGAGAGAAAGAGAAGCTGTTAGAGAGAGAGAGTGTGAAAGAGAAGCTGTGAGTGAGGGAGAGAGAGAGAAGCTGTGAGTGAGAGAGAGAGAGAAGCTGTGAGTGAGAGAGAGAGAGAAAGAGAAGCTGTTAGTGAGAGAGAGTGAAAGAGAAGCTGTGAGTGAAGGAGAGAGAGAGAAGCTGTGATTGAGAGAGAGAGAGAAGCTGTGAGTGAGAGAGAGAGAGAAAGAGAAACTGAGTGAGAGAGAGAGAGAGAAGCTGTGATTGAGAGAGAGAGAAGCTGTGAGTGAAAGAGAGATAGAAAGAGAAACTGAGTGAGAGAGAGAGAAAGAGAAGCTGTGAGTGAGAGAGAGAGAAAGAGAAGCTATGAGTGAGAGAGAGAGAGAAGCAGTGAGTGAGAGAGAGAGAAAGAGAAGCTGTGAGTGAGAGAGAGAAAGAGAAGCTGTTAGTGAGAGTGAGTGTGAAAGAGAAGCTTTGAGTGAGAGAAAGAGAAGCTGTGAGTGAGAGAGAGAGAAGCTGTGAGTGAGAGAGAGAGAAAGAGAAGCTGTGAGTGAGAGAGAGTGAGAAAGAGAAGCTGTGAGTGAGAGAGAAAGAGAAGCTGTGAGTGAGGCAGAGAGAGAAAGAGAAGGTGTGTGTGTGAGAGAGAGAAGCTGTTAGTGAGAGAGAGAAAGAAAGAGAAGCTGTAAGTGAGAGAGGGAAGAAAGAGGTGCTGTGAGTGAGAGAGAGAGAGGGAAGCTGTGAGTGAGAGAGAGAGAGAAAGAGAAGATGTGAGTGAGACAGAGAGAAAGAGAAGCTGTGAGTGGGAGAGAGAGAGAACGACTAGCTGTGAGAGAGAGAGAAAGAGAAGACGTGAGTGAGATAGAGAAATAAAGAAAGAGAAGCTGTGAGTGAGAGAGAGAGAGAAAGAGAAGATGTGAGTGAGAGAGAGAGAGAACGAGAAGCTGTGAGTGAGATAGAGAAAGAGAAGCTGTGAGTGAGAGAGAGAGAGAAATAGAAGCTGTAAGTGAGAGAGAGTGAGAAAGAGAAGCGGTGAGAGAGAGAGAGAGGAGCTGTGAGTGAGAGAGAGAGAGAATGAGAAGCTGTGAGAGAGAGAAAGAGAGAAGCTGTGAGTTTGAGAGAACAAGAAGCTGTGAGTCAGAGAGAGAAAAAAAGAGAAGCTGTGAGTGAGGCAGAGAGAGAAAGAGAAGGTGTGTGTGTGTGAGAGAGAAGCTGTTAGTGAGAGAGAGAAAGAGAAGCTGTGAGTGAGAGAGAGAGAGAGAACGAGAAGCTGTGAGAGAGAGGGACGCTGTTAGTGAGAGAGAGAGAGAGAGAAAGAGAAGCGGTAAGTGAGAGAGAGAAGAAAGAGGTGCTGTGAGTGAGAGAGAGAGAGAGAGGGAAGCTGTGAGTGAGAGAGAGAGAAAGAAAGAAAAGCTGTGAGTGAGAGAGAGAGAGAAAGAGAAGATGTGAGTGAGACAGAGAGAAATAGAAGCTGTGAGTGGGAGAGAGAGAGAATGACTAGCAGTGAGAGAGAGAGAAAGAGAAGATGTGAGTGAGAGAGAGAAATAGAGAAAGAGAAGCTGTGAGTGAGAGAGAGAGAAAGAGAAGATGTGAGTGAGAGAGAGAGAGAAGAAGAAGCAGTGAGTGAGAGAGAGAAAGAGAAGCTGTGAGTAAGAGAGAGAGAAAGAGAAGCTGTAAGTGAGAGAGAGTGAGAAAGAGAAGCGGTGAGAGAGAGAGAGAGGAGCTGTGAGTGAGAGAGAGAGAGAGAATGAGAAACTGTGAGAGAGAGAAAGAGAGAAGCTGTGAGTGAGAGAGAACAAGAAGCTGTGAGTCAGAGAGAGAGATAAAGAGAAGCTGTGAGTGAGAGAGAGAGAAAGAGAAGCTGTGAGTGAGAGAGAGAGAGAAGCTGTGAGTGAGAGACAGAGAAAGAGAAGCTGTGAGTGAGAGCGAAAAAAGGAGAAGCTGAGAGTGAGAGAGAAAGAGAAAGAGAAGCTGTGATTTAGAGAGAGAAATAGAGAAAGAGAAGCTGTGAGTGAGAGAGAGAGAGAGAAGCTGTGAGTGAGAGAGAGAAAGAGAAGCTGTGAGTGAGAGAGACAGAGAAAAAGAGAAGCTGTGAGTGAGAGAGAGGGAGAGAAAGAGATGTTAGTGAGAGAGAGAGAAAGAAAGAGAAGCGGTAAGTGAGAGAGAGAAGAAAGAGAAGCTGTGAGTGAGATAAAGAGAGAAAGAGAAGCTGTTAGTGAGAGAGACAGAAAGAGAAACTGTGAGAGAAAGAGAAAGTGAGAAAGAAGAAGCTGTGAGTGAGAGAGAGAGAAAGAGAAGCTGTGAGTGGGAGAGAGAGAATGAGAAGCTGTGAGAGAGAGAGAAATAGAAGCTGTGAGTGTGAGAGAGAAATAGAGAAAAAGAAGCTTTGAGTGAGAGAGAGAGAGAGGGAATGAGAAGCTGTGAGTGAGAGAAAGATAAGCTGTAAGAGAGAGAGAAAGATAAGCTGTGAGTGAGAGAGAGAGAAAGAGAAGGTGTGCGAGAGAGGGAGAGAGAAAGAGAAGCTGTGAGTGAGACAGAGAGAAAGAGAAGCTGTGAGTTTGAGAGAGAAATAGAGAAAAAGAATCTTTGAGTGAGAGAGAGAGAGAGAGAATGAGAAGCTGTGAGTGAGAGAAAGATAAGCTGTAAGAGAGAGAGAAAGAGAAGCTGTGAGTGAGTGAGAGAGAGAGAAGCTGTGAGTGAGAGAGAGAGAAAGAGAAGCTGTGAGTGAGAGAGAGAGAAAGAGAAGCTCTTAGTGAGAGAGAGAGAGTATAAGAGAATGCTGTGAGTGAGAGAGAGAGAAGTAGAATCTGTGAGTGAGAGACAGAGAGAAAGAGAAGCTGTGAGTGAGAGAGAGAGAGAAACAGAAGCTGTGAGTGTGAGAGAGAGAGAAATAGAAGGTATGAGTGAGAGAGAGTGAGAGAGAAGCTGTGAGTGAGAGAGACGGAACCTGTGAGTGAGAGAGAGAGAGAAAGAGAAGCTGTATGTGTGAGAGAGAGAAAGAGAAAGAGAAGCTGTCAGTGAGAGAGAAAGAGAGAAAATGAGAAGCTGTGAGGGAGAGAGAGAGAGAGAAAGAAAGAGAAGTTGTGTGGTTGTGAGAGAGAGAAGCTGTGAGGGAGAGAGAGAGAAAGAGAAACTGTGAGTGAGAGAGAGAGAGAAAGAGAAGCTGTTAGAGAGAGAGAGAGTGAAAGAGAAGCTGTGAGTGAGGGAGAGAGAGAAGCTGTGATTGAGAGAGAGAGAAGTTGTGAGTGAGAGAGAGAGAGAAAGAGAAGCTGTTAGTGAGAGAGAGAGTGAAAGAGAAGCTGTGAGTGAAGGAGAGAGAGAGAAGCTGTGATTGAGAGAGAGAGAGAAGCTGTGAGTGAGTGAGAGAGAGAAAGAGAAACTTAGTGAGAGAGAGAGAGAGGAGCTGTGATTGAGAGAGAGAGAGAAGCTGTGAGTGAGAGAGAGAGAGAAAGAGAAACTGAGTGAGAGAGAGAGAAAGAGAAGCTGTGAGTGAGAGAGAGAAAGAGAAGCTGTTAGTGAGAGTGAGTGTGAAAGAGAAGCTTTGAGTGAGAGAAAGAGAAGCTGTGAGTGAGAGAGAGAGAAGCTGTGAGTGAGAGAGAGAGAAAGAGAAGCTGTGAGTGAGAGAGAGTGAGAAAGAGAAGCTGTGAGTGAGAGAGAAAGAGAAGCTGTGAGTGAGGCAGAGAGAGAAAGAGAAGGTGTGTGTGTGAGAGAGTGAGAAGCTGTGAGTGAGAGAGAGAGAGGGAAGCTGTGAGTGAGAGAGAGAGAGAGAAAGAGAAGCTGTGAGTGAGAGAGAGAGAGAAAGAGAAGATGTGAGTGAGACAGAGAGAAAGAGAAGCTGTGAGTGGGAGAGAGAGAGAACGACTAGCTGTGAGAGAGAGAGAAAGAGAAGATCTGAGTGAGAGAGAGAAATAAAGAAAGAGAAGCTGTGAGTGAGAGAGAGAGAGAAAGAGAAGATGTGAGTGAGAGAGAGAGAGAGAAGGAGAAGCTGTGAGTGAGATAGAGAAAGAGAAGCTGTGAGTGAGAGAGAGAGAAATAGAAGCTGTAAGTGAGAGAGAGTGAGAAAGAGAAGCGGTGAGAGAGAGAGGAGCTGTGAGTGAGAGAGAGAGAGAATGAGAAGCTGTGAGAGAGAGAAAGAGAGAAGCTGTGAGTGAGAGAGAACAAGAAGCTGTAAGTCAGAGAGAGAAAGAAAGAGAAGCTGTGAGTGAGGCAGAGAGAGAAAGAGGTGTGTGTGTGTGAGAGAGAAGCTGTTAGTGAGAGAGAGAAAGAGAAGCTGTGAGTGAGAGAGAGAGAGAGAACGAGAAGCTGTGAGAGAGAGAGAAGCTGTTAGTGAGAGAGAGAGAGAGAAAGAGAAGCGGTAAGTGAGAGAGAGAAGAAGGAGGTGCTGTGAGTGAGAGAGAGAGAGAGGGAAGCTGTGAGTGAGAGAGAGAGAAAGAAAGAAAAGCTGTGAGTGAGAGAGAGAGAGAAAGAGATGATGTGAGTGAGACAGAGAGAAAGAGAAGCTGTGATGTGGGAGAGAGAGAGAACGACTAGCTGTGAGAGAGAGAGAAAGAGAAGATGTGAGTGAGAGAGAGAAATAGAGAAAGAGAAGCTGTGAGTGAGAGAGAGAGAGAGAAAGAGAAGATGTGAGTGAGAGAGAGAGAGAAGAAGAAGCTGTGAGTGAGAGAGAGAAAGATAAGTTGTGAGTGAGAGAGAGAGAAAGAGAAGCTGTAAGTGAGAGAGAGTGAGAAAGAGAAGCGGTGAGAGAGAGAGAGAGGAGCTGTGAGTGAGAGAGAGCGAGAATGAGAAGCTGTGAGAGAGAGAAAGAGAGAAGCTGTGAGTGATAGAGAACAAGAAGCTGTGAGTCAGAGAGAGAGAGAAAGAGAAGCTGTGTGAGAGAGAGAGAAAGAGAAGCTGTGAGTGAGAGAGAGAGAGAGAAGCTGTGAGTGAGAGACAGAGAAAGAGAAGCTGTGAGTGAGAGCGAAAAAAGGAGAAGCAGAGAGTGAGAGAGAAAGAGAAAGAGAAGCTGTGATTTAGAGAGAGAAATAGAGAAAGAGAAGCAGTGAGTGAGAGAGAGAGAGAGAAGCTGTGAGTGAGAGAGAGAAAGAGAAGCTGTGAGTGAGAGAGACAGAGAAAAAGAGAAGCTGTGAGTGAGAGAGAGGGAGAGAAAGAGATGTTAGTGAGAGAGAGAGAAAGAAAGAGAAGCGGTAAGTGAGAGAGAGAAGAAAGAGAAGCTGTGAGTGAGATAAAGAGAGAAAGAGAAGCTGTTAGTGAGAGCGACAGAAAGAGAAACTGTGAGAGAAAGAGAAAGAGAGAAAGAAGAAGCTGTGAGTGAGAGAGAGAGAAAGAGAAGCTGTGAGTGGGAGAGAGAGAATGAGAAGCTGTGAGAGAGAGAGAAATAGAAGCTGTGAGTGTGAGAGAGAAATAGAGAAAAAGAAGCTTTGAGTGAGAGAGAGAGAGAGAGAGAATGAGAAGCTGTGAGTGAGAGAAAGATAAGCTGTAAGAGAGAGAGAAAGATAAGCTGTGAGTGAGAGAGAGAGAAAGAGAAGGTGTGAGAGAGAGGGAGAGAGAAAGAGAAGCTGTGAGTGAGACAGAGAGAAAGAGAAGCTGAGTGGGAGAGAGAGAGAATGAGAAACTGTGTGAGAGAGAAATAGAAGCTGTGAGTGAGAGAGAGAAATAGAGAAAGAGAAGCTGTGAGTGAGAGATAGAGAGAGAATGAGAAGCTGTGAGTGAGAGAAAGAGAAGCTGTGAGTAAGAGAGAGAGAAAGATAAGCTGTGAGTGAGAGAGAGAAAGAAAGAGAAGCAGTAAGTGAGAGAGAGAAGAAAGGTGCTGTGAGTGAGAGAGAGAGAGAGAAAGGGAAGCTGTGAGTGAGAGAGAGAGAGAAGCTGTGAGTGTGTGTGTGAGAGAGAGGGAAGCTGTGAGTGAGGGAGAGAGAAAGAGAAGCTGTGAGTCAGAGAGAGAGAGAAGCTGTGAGTGAGAGAGGGAGAGAAGCTGTTAGTGAGAGAGAGAGAAGGAGAAGCTCTGAGAGAGAGAGAGAAAAAGAGTAGCTGTGATTGAGAGAGAGAGAAAGAGAAGCTGTGAGTGAGAGAGAGAGAGAGAAGCTGAGTGAGAGAGAGAGAAAGAGAAGCTGTGAGTGAGAGAGAGAGAAAGAGAAGCTCTGAGTGAGAGAGAGAGAGAAGCTGTGAGTGAGAGAGAGAGAAAGAGAAGATGTGAGTGAGAGAGAGAGAAAGAGAAGCTGTTAGTGAGAGTGAGAGTATAAGAGAAGCTGTGAGTGAGAGAGAGAGATAAGCTGTGAGTGAGAGAGAGAGAAGTAGAATCTGTGAGTGAGAGAGAGAGAGAAAGAGAAGCTGTGTGTGAGAGAGAGAGAAAGAGAAGCTGTGAGTGAGTGAGAGAGAGAGAAATAGAAGCTATGAGTGAGAGTGAGTGAGAGTCAAGCTGTGAATGAGAGAGAGAGAAGCTGTGAGTGAGAGAGAGAGAAAGAGAAGCTGTATGTGTGAGAGAGAGAAAGAGGAAGAGAAGCTGTCAGTGAGAGAGAAAGAGAGAAAATGAGAAGCTGTGAGGGAGAGAGAGAAAGAGAGAAAGAGAAGTTGTGTGCTTCTGAGAGAGAGAAGGTGTGAGGGAGAGAGAGAGAAAGAGAAACTGTTAGTGAGAGAGAGAGAAAGAGAAGCTGTTAGTGAGAGAGAGAGCGAAAGAGAAGCTGTGAATGAAGGAGAGAGAGAGAATCTGTGATTGAGAGAGATTTAGAAGCTGTGAGAGAGAGAGAGAGAAAGAGAAGCTGTTAGTGAGAGAGAGAGTGAAAGAGAAGCTGTGAGTGAAGGAGAGAGAGAGAAGCTGTGATTGAGAGAGAGAGAAGCTGTGAGTGAGAGAGAGAAAGAGAAGCTGTTAGTGAGAGTGAGTGTGAAAGAGAAGCTGTGAGTGAGAGAGAGCGAAGGTGTGAGTGAGAGAGAGAGAAAGAGAAGCTGTGAGTGAGAGAGAGTGAGAAAGTGAAGCTGTGAGTGAGAGAGAAAGAGAAGCTGTGAATGAGGCAGAGAGAAAAAGAGAAGGTGTGAAAGAGAGAGAGAGAAGCTGTTAGTGAGAGAGAAAGAGAAGCTGTGAGTTATAGAGAGAGATTGTGAGTGAGAGGGGGAGAAGGAGAAGCTGTGAGTGAGAGAGAGAGAAAGAAAGAGATGCTGTGAGTGAGAGAGGGAGAAAGAGAAGTGAGAGAGAGAGAGAGAAGCTTTGAGTGAGAGAGAGAGAAAGAGAAGCTGTGAGTGAGAGAGAGAGAGAAAGAGAAGCTGTGAGTGAGAGAGATAGAAAGAGAAGCTGTAAATGAGAGAGAAAGAGAAGCTGTGAGTGAGTGAGAGAGAGAGAAGCTGTGAGTGAGAGAGAGAGAAAGAGAAGCTGTGAGTGAGAGAGAGAGTGAAAGAGAAGCTGTAAATGAGAGAGAAAGAGAAGCTGTGATTGAGAGAGATTGAGAAGCTGTGAGAGAGAGAGAGAGAAAGAGAAGCTGTTAGTGAGAGAGAGAGTGAAAGAGAAGCTGTGAGTGAAGGAGAGAGAGAGAAGCTGTGATTGAGAGAGAGAGAGAAGCTGTGAGTGAGAGAGAGAGAAAGAGAAGCTGTGAGTGAGTGAGAGAGAGAAAGAGTAGCTGTGAGTGAGAGAGAAAGAGAAGCTGTGAGTGAGAGAGAGAGAAGCTGAGTGAGAGAGAGAGAAAGAGAAGCTGTGAGTGAGAGAGAGAGAGAGAAGCTGTGAGTGAGAGAGAGAAGCTGTTAGTGAGAGAGAGAGAAAGAGAAGCTGTGTGTGTGAGAGAGAAAGAGTAGATGTGATTGAGAGATAGAGAAAAAGAAGCTGTGAGTGAGTGAGAGAGAGAGAAGCTGAGTGAGAGAGAGAGAAAGAGAAGCTGTGAGTGAGAGAGAGAGAGAAAGAGAAGCTGTGAGTGAGTGAGAGAGAGAGAAGCTGTGAGTGAGAGAGAGAGAAAGAGAAGCTGTGAGTGAGAGAGAGAGAAGCTGTTAGTGAGAGAGAATAAGAGAAGCTGTGAGTGAGAGAGAGAGAGAACGAGAAGCTGTGAGAGAGAGAGATAGAAAGAGAAGCTGTAAATGAGAAGGAAAGAGAAGCTGTGAGGTAGAGAGAGAGACTGTGAGTGAGAGAGAAAGAAGGAGAAGCTGTGAGTGAGAGAGAAAGAAAGAAAGAGATGCTGTGAGTGAGAGAGGAAGAAAGAGAAGTGAGAGAGAGGGAGAGAAGCTGTGAGTGAGAGAGAGAGAAAGAGAAGCTGTGAGTGAGAGAGAAAGAGAAGCTGTGAGTGAGAGAGATAGAGAAGCTGTAAATGAGAGAGAAAGAGAAGCTGTGAGTGAGTGAGAGAGAGAGAAGCTGTGAGTGAGAGAGAGAGAAAGAGAAGCTGTGAGTGAGAGAAAGAGATGCTGTGAGTGAGAGAGAGAGAAAGAGAAGGTGTGAGTGAGAGAGAGAGAGAAAGAAAAGCTGTGAGTGAGAGAGAGAGAGAAGCTGTGAGTGAGAGAGAGAAAGAGAAGTTGTGAGTGAGAGAGAGAGAGAGAGAGAGAAGCTGTGAGTGAGAGAGAGAGAAAGAGAACCTGTGAGTGAGAGAAAGAGAAAGAGTAGCTGTGAGTGAGGAGAGAGAGAAAGAGAAGCTGTGAGAGAGAGAGAGAGAGAGAAGGAGAAGCTGTGAGTGAGAGAGAGAAAGAGAAGTTGTGAGTGAGAGTGAGAGAAAGAGAAGCTGTAAGTGAGAGAGAGTGAGAAAGAGAAGCTGTGTGTGTGAGAGAGAGAGAGACGCTGTGAGAGAGAGAGAGAGGAGCTGTGAGTGAGAGAGAGAGAGAATGAGAAGCTGTGAGAGAGTGAAAGAGAGAAGCTGTGAGTGAGAAAGATCAAGAAGCTGTGAGTGAGAGAGAGAGAGAATGAAAGAGAAGCTGTGAGTGAGAGAGAGAGAAATATTAGCTGTGAGTGAGAGAGAGAGAGAAGCTGTGAGTGAGAGAGAGAGAAAGAGAAGCTGTGAGTGAGAGAGAGAAAAAGAGAAGCTGAGAGTGAGAGAGAGAGAGAAAGAGAAGCTGTGAGTGAGAGAGAGAAATAGAGAAAGAGAAGCTGTGAGTGAGAGAGAGGGAGAGAAAGTGATGTTAGTGAGAGAGAGAAAGAATGCGAAGCGGTAAGTGAGAGAGAGAAGAAAGAGAAGCTGTGAGTGAGAGAGAGAGAGAGAAAGAGAAGCTGTGAGTGAGAGAGAGAGAAAGAGAAGCTGTGAGTAAGAGAGAGAGACAAGCTGAGTGAGAGAGTGAGAAAGAGAAGCTGTGAGTGACAGAAAGAGAGAACGAGATGTTGTGAGTGAGAGAGTGAGAGGGAGAAATAGAAGCTGTGAGAGAGAGTGAGAGAGAAACAGATGCTGTGAGTGAGTGCATGAGAGAGAGAAAGAGAAGCTGTGAGTGAGTGAGAGAGAGAAAGAGTATCTGTGAGTGAGAGAGAAAGAGAAGCTGTGAGTGAGAGAGAGAGAAGCTGAGTGAGAGAGAGAGAAAGAGAAGCTGTGAGTGAGAGAGAGAGAAAGAGAAGCTGTTAGTGAGAGAGAGAGCGAAAGAGAAGCTGTGAATGAAGGAGAGAGAGAGAATCTGTGATTGAGAGAGATTGAGAAGCTGTGAGAGAGAGAGAG
Organism: Bradypodion ventrale; assembly: GCA_035047345.1. Classification (NCBI taxonomy): domain Eukaryota; kingdom Metazoa; phylum Chordata; class Lepidosauria; order Squamata; family Chamaeleonidae; genus Bradypodion; species Bradypodion ventrale. The sequence goes on from JAWDJE010000001.1 coordinate 221,914,023, forward strand.
AGAAAGAGAAGCTGTTAGTGAGAGAGAGAGTGAAAGAGAAGTTGTGAGTGAAGGAGAGAGAGAGAAGCTGTGATTGAGAGAGAGAGAGAAGCTGTGAGTGAGAGAGAGAAAGAGAAGCTGTTAGTGAGAGTGAGTGTGAAAGAGAAGCTGTGAGTGAGAGAGAGAGAAGGTGTGAGTGAGAGAGAGAGAAAGAGAAGCTGTGAGTGAGAGAGAGTGAGAAAGTGAAGCTGTGAGTGAGAGAGAAAGAGAAGCTGTGAATGAGGCAGAGAGAAAAAGAGAAGGTGTGAAAGAGAGAGAGAGAAGCTGTTAGTGAGAGAGAAAGAGAAGCTGTGAGTTAAAGAGAGAGATTGTGAGTGAGAGAGGGAGAAGGAGAAGCTGTGAGTGAGAGAGAGAAAAAGAAAGAGATGCTGTGAGTGAGAGAGGAAGAAAGAGAAGTGAGAGAGAGAGAGAAGCTTTGAGTGAGAGAGAGAGAAAGAGAAGCTGTGAGTGAGAGAGAGAGAGAAAGAGAAGCTGTGAGTGAGAGAGATAGAAAGAGAAGCTGTAAATGAGAGAGAAAGAGAAGCTGTGAGTGAGTGAGAGAGAGAGAAGCTGTGAGTGAGAGAGAGAGAAAGAGAAGCTGTTAGTGAGAGAGAGAGTGAAAGAGAAGCTGTGAGTGAAGGAGATAGAGAGAAACTGTGATTGAGAGAGATTGAGAAGCTGTGAGAGAGAGAGAGAGAAAGAGAAGCTGTTAGTGAGAGAGAGAGTGAAAGAGAAGCTGTGAGTGAAGGCGAGAGAGAGAAGCTGTGATTGAGAGAGAGAGGGAAGCTGTGAGTGAGAGAGAGAGAAAGAGAAGCTGTGAGTGAGTGAGAGAGAGAAAGAGTAGCTGTGAGTGAGAGAGAAAGAGAAGCTGTGAGTGAGAGAGAGAGAAGCTGAGTGAGAGAGAGAGAAAGAGAAGCTGTGAGTGAGAGAGAGAGAGAAGCTGTGAGTGAGAGAGAGAAGCTGTTAGTGAGAGAGAGAGAAAGAGAAGCTGTGTGTGTGTGAGAGAAAGAGTAGATGTGATTGAGAGATAGAGAAAAAGAAGCTGTGAGTGAGTGAGAGAGAGAGAAGCTGAGTGAGAGAGAGAGAAAGAGAAGCTGTGAGTGAGAGAGAGAGAGAAAGAGAAGCTGTGAGTGAGTGAGAGAGAGAGAAGCTGTGAGTGAGAGAGAGAGAAAGAGAAGCTGTGAGTGAGAGAGAGAGAAGCTGTTAGTGAGAGAGAATAAGAGAAGCTGTGAGTGAGAGAGAGAGAGAACGAGAAGCTGTGAGAGAGAGAGATAGAAAGAGAAGCTGTAAATGAGAGAGAAAGAGAAGCTGTGAGTTAGAGAGAGAGACTGTGAGTGAGAGAGAAAGAAGGAGAAGCTGTGAGTGAGAGAGAGAGAAAGAAAGAGATGCTGTGAGTGAGAGAGGAAGAAAGAGGTGAGAGAGAGGGAGAGAAGCTGTGAGTGAGAGAGAAAGAGAAGCTGTGAGTGAGAGAGAGAGAGAAAGAGAAGCTGTGAGTGAGAGAGATAGAAAGAGAACCTGTAAATGAGAGAGAAAGAGAAGCTGTGAGTGAGTGAGAGAGAGAGAAGCTGTGAGTGAGAGAGAGAGAAAGAGAAGCTGTGAGTGAGAGAAAGAGATGCTGTGAGTGAGAGAGAGAGAAAGAGAAGGTGTGAGTGAGAGAGAGAGAGAAAGAAAAGCTGTGAGTGAGAGAGAGAGAGAAGCTGTGAGTGAGAGAGAGAAAGAGAAGTTGTGAGTGAGAGAGAGAGAGAGAGAGAAGCTGTGAGTGAGAGAGAGAGAAAGAGAACCTGTGAGTGAGAGAAAGAGAAAGAGTAGCTGTGAGTGAGGAGAGAGAGAAAGAGAAGCTGTGAGAGAGAGAGAGAGAGAGAAGGAGAAGCTGTGAGTGAGAGAGAGAAAGAGAAGTTGTGAGTGAGAGTGAGAGAAAGAGAAGCTGTAAGTGAGAGAGAGTGAGAAAGAGAAGCTGTGTGTGTGAGAGAGAGAGAGACGCTGTGACAGAGAGAGAGAGGAGCTGTGAGTGAGAGAGAGAGAATGAGAAGCTGTGAGAGAGTGAAAGAGAGAAGCTGTGAGTGAGAAAGATCAAGAAGCTGTGAGTGAGAGAGAGAGAGAATGAAAGAGAAGCTGTGAGTGAGAGAGAGAGAAATATTAGCTGTGAGTGAGAGAGAGAGAGAAGCTGTGAGTGAGAGAGAGAGAAAGAGAAGCTGTGAGTGAGAGAGAGAAAAAGAGAAGCTGAGAGTGAGAGAGAGAGAGAAAGAGAAGCTGTGAGTGAGAGAGAGAAATAGAGAAAGAGAAGCTGTGAGTGAGAGAGAGGGAGAGAAAGTGATGTTAGTGAGAGAGAGAAAGAATGCGAAGTGGTAAGTGAGAGAGAGAAGAAAGAGAAGCTGTGAGTGAGAGAGAGAGAGAGAGAAAGAGAAGCTGTGAGTGAGAGAGAGAGAAAGAGAAGCTGTGAGTAAGAGAGAGAGACAAGCTGAGTGAGAGAGTGAGAAAGAGAAGCTGTGAGTGACAGAAAGAGAGAACGAGATGTTTTGAGTGAGAGAGTGAGAGGGAGAAATAGAAGCTGTGAGAGAGAGTGAGAGAGAAACAGATGCTGTGAGTGAGTGCATGAGAGAGAGAAAGAGAAGCTGTGAGTGAGTGAGAGAGAGAAAGAGTAGCTGTGAGTGAGAGAGAAAGAGAAGCTGTGAGTGAGAGAGAGAGAAGCTGAGTGAGAGAGAGAGAAAGAGAAGCTGTGAGTGAGAGAGAGAGAGAAGCTGTGAGTGAGAGAGAGAGAGAAGCTGTTAGTGAGAGAGAGAGAAAGAGAAGCTGTGTGTGTGAGAGAGAAAGAGTAGATGTGATTGAGAGATAGAGAAAAAGAAGCTGTGAGTGAGTGAGAGAGAGAGAAGCTGAGTGAGAGAGAGAGAAAGAGAAGCTGTGAGTGAGAGAGAGAGAGAAAGAGAAGCTGTGAGTGAGTGAGAGAGAGAAGCTGTGAGTGAGAGAGAGAGAAAGAGAAGCTGTGAGTGAGAGAGAGAGAAAGAGAAGCTGTTAGTGAGAGAGAGAGTATAAGAGAAGCTGTGAGTGAGAGAGAGAGAGAAGCTGTGAGTGAGAGAGAGAGAAGCTGTGAGTGAGAGAGAGAGAAGTAGAATCTGTGAGTGAGAGACAGAGAGAAAGAGAAGCTGAGAGTGAGAGAGAGAGAGAAACAGAAGCTGTGAGTGAGAGAGAGAGAGAAATAGAAGGTATGAGTGAGAGAGAGTGAGAGAGAAGCTGTGAGTGAGAGAGAGGGAACCTGTGAGTGAGAGAGAGAGAGAAAGAGAAGCTGTATGTGTGAGAGAGAGAAAGAGAAAGAGAAGCTGTCAGTGAGAGAGAAAGAGAGAAAATGAGAAGCTGTGGGGGAGAGGGAGAGAGAGAGAAAGAGAGAGAGAAGTTGTGTTGTTGTGAGAGAGAGAAGCTGTGAGGGAGAGAGAGAGAAAGAGAAACTGTGAGTGAGAGAGAGAGAGAAAGAGAAGCTGTTAGTGAGAGAGAGAGTGAAAGAGAAGCTGTGAGTGAGGGAGAGAGAGAGAAGCTGTGATTGAGAGAGAGAGAAGCTGTGAGGGAGAGAGAGAAAGAGAAGCTGTTAGTGAGAGAGAGAGTGAAAGAGAAGCTGTGAGTGAAGGAGAGAGAGAGAAGCTGTGATTGAGAGAGAGAGAAGCTGTGAGTGAGAGAGAGAGAGAAAGAGAAACTGAGTGAGAGAGAGAGAGAAAGAGAAGCTGTGAGTGAGAGAGAGAGAGAGAGAGAGAAGCTATGAGTGCGAGAGAGAGAGAAGCAGTGAGTGAGAGAGAGAGAAAGAGAAGCTGTGAGTGAGAGAGAGAAAGAGAAGCTGTTAGTGAGAGTGAGTGTGAAAGAGAAGCTTTGAGTGAGAGAAAGAGAAGCTGTGAGTGAGAGAGAGATAGGAGCTGTGAGTGAGAGAGAGAGAAAGAGAAGCTGTGAGTGAGAGAGAGTGAGAAAGAGAAGCTGTGAGTGAGAGAGAAAGAGAAGCTGTGAGTGAGGCAGAGAGAGAAAGAGAAGGTGTGTGTGAGAGAGAGAGGCTGTTAGTGAGAGAGAGAAAGAGAAGCTGTGAGTGAGAGAGAGAGAGAACGAGAAGCTGTGAGAGAGAAAGAGAAGCTGTGAGTGAGAGAGAGAGAGAAAGAGAAGCTGTGAGTGAGGCAGAGAGAGAAAGAGAAGGTGTGTGTGTGAGAGAGAGAAGCTGTTAGTGAGAGAGAGAAAGAGAAGCTGTGAGTGAGAGAGAGAGAGAGAACGAGATGCTGTGAGAGAGAGAGAAGCTGTGAGAGTGAGAGAGAGAGAGAGAGAGAAAGCACACTGTGTGTGAGAGAGAGAAGCTGTGAGTGAGAGAGAGAGGGAGAAAGAGATGCTGTGAGTGAGAGAGAGAGAGAAAGAGAATCTTTGAGTGAGAGAAAGAGAAAGAGAAGCTGTGAGTGAGAGAGAGAGAGAGAAATAGAAGCTGTGAATGTGTGTGAGAGAGAAGCTGTGAGTGAGAGAGAGTGAAGAGAAAGAAAACCTGTGAGTGAGAGAGAGGGAGAAGCTGTGAGTAAGAGAGAGAGAAAGCTAAGCTGTGAGTGAGGGAGAGAGAAAGAGAAGCTGTGAGTGAGAGAGAGAGAGAAAGAGAAGCTGTGAGTGTGAGAGAGAAATAGAGAAAGAGAAGCTGTGAGTGAGAGAGAGATATAGAAAAGCTGTGAGTGAGAGAGAGAAAGAGAAGCTGTGAGTGAGAGAGAGAGAAAGAGAAGCTGTGAGTGAGAGAGAGGGAGAGAAAGAGAAGCTGTTAGTGAGAGAGAGAAAGAAAGAGAAGCGGTAAGTGAGAGAAAGAAGAAAGAGAAGCTGTGAGTGAGAGAGAGAGGGAGAGAAAGAGAAGCTGTGAGTGCGAGAGAAAGAGAGAAGCTGTGAGTGAGAGAGAAAGAGAAGCTTTGAGAAAGAGAGAGAGAAGCTGTGAGTGTGTGTGTGAGAGAGAAAGAGAAGCTGTGTGAGAGAGGGAGAGAAAGAGAAGCTGTGAGTGAGTGAGAGAGAGAAAGAGAAGCTGTGAGTGAGAGAGAGAGAGAAAGGGAAGCTGTGAGTGAGAGAGAGAGAGAAAGAGACGCTGTGAGTGAGAGAGAGAGAAAAAGAGAAGCTGTGAGTGAGAGAGAAAGAGAAGCTTTGAGAAAGAGAGAGAGAAATAGAAGCTGTGACTGGAGAGAGAGAGAGAAGCTGTGAGTGAGAGAGAGAGAAAGAGAAGCTGTGAGTGAGTGAGAGAGAGAAGCTGTGAGTGTGTGTGCGAGAGAGAAAGAGAAGCTGTGTGAGAGAGGGAGAGAAAGAGAATCTGTGAGTGAGTGAGAGAGAGAAAGAGAAGCTGTGAGTGAGAGAGAGAGAGAAGCTGTGAGTGAGAGAGAGAGAGAGAAAGCAAAGCTGTGTGTGAGAGAGAGAAGCTGTGAGTGAGAGAGAGAGAGAGGGAGAAAGAGAGGCTGTGAGTGAGAGAGAGAGAGAAATAGAATCTTTGAGTGAGAGAGAGAGAAACTGTGAGTGAGAGACTGAGGGAGTAAGAGATGCTGTGAGTGAGAGAGAGAGAGAAAGAGAATCTGAGTGAGAGAGAGAGAAAGAGAAGCTGTGTGTGAGAGAGAGAAAGAATGAGAAGTTGTGAGTGAGAGAGTGAGAGAGTGAGAGAGAGAAAGAGAAGCTGTGAGTGAGAGAGAGAGTGAAAGAGTAGCTGTGAGTGAGTGAGAGAGAAAGAGAAGCTGTGAGTGAGAGAAAGAGAGAAAGAAGCTGAGTGAGAGAGAGAGAGAGAGATAAAGAGAAGCTGTGAGTGAGCGAGAGAGCAAGAGAAGCTGTGAGTGAGTGAGAGAGAGAGAAGCTGTTAGTGAGGGAGAGAGACGAAGAGAAGCTGTGAGAGAGAGAGAAAGAGTAGCTATGAGAGAGAGAGACAGAAAGAGAAGCTGTGAGTGAGAGAGAGAGAAAGAGAAGCTGTTAGTGAGAGAGAGAGTATAAGAGAAGCTGTGAGTGAGTTAGAGAAAGAGAAGCTGTGAGTGAGTGAGAGAGAGAGAAGCTGTGAGTGAGAGAGAGAGAGAGAAAGGGAAGCTGTGAGTGAGAGAAAAAAAGAGAAGCTGTTAGTGAGAGACAGAGTATAAGAGAAGCCGTGAGTGAGTGAGAGAGAGAGAAGCTGTGAGTGAGAGAGACAGAGAAGCTGTGTGTGAGAGAGAAATAGAAGTTATGAGTGAGAGAGAGTGAGAGAGAAGCTGTGAGTGAGAGAGAGAGAACCTGTTTGTGAGAGAGAGAGAAAGAGAAGCTGTATGTGTGAGAGAGAGAAAGAGAAAGAGAAGCTGTCAGTGAGAGAGAAAGAGAGAAAATGAGAAGCTGTGAGGGAGAGAGAGAGAGAGAGAAAGAGAAGTTGTGTGGTTGTGAAAGAGAGAAGCTGTGAGGGAGAGGGAGAAAGAGAAGATTTGAGTGAGACAGAGAGAAAAAAGAAGCTGTGAGTGAGAGAGAGAGAAAGAGAAACTGTGAGTGAGAGAGAGAGAGAAAGAGAAGCTGTGAGTGTGAGAGAAAGAGAGTCTGTGAGTGAGAGAGAGGAGAAAGAGAAGCTGTGAGTGAGAGAGAGAGAAAGAGAAGCTGTGAATGAGAGAGATAGAGAGAAAGAGAAGATGTGAGTGAGAGAGAGAGGGAGAGAAAGAGAAGCTGTGAGTGAGAGAAAGAGAGGGAGAAAGAAAGATAAGCTACGAGTGAGAGAGAGAGAGAAATTGAAGCTGTGAGTGAGAGAGAGAGAGAGAAAGAGAAGCTGTGATTGAGAGAGAGAGAGAGAAGCTGTGAGTGAGAGAGAGAGAGTATAAGAGAAGCTGTGAGTGAGTGAGAGAGAGAGAAGCTGTGAGTGAGAGAGAGAGAAGCTGTGAGAGAGAGAGAGAAGGATTATCTGTGAGTGAGAGAGAGAAAGAAAGAGAAGCTGTGAGTGAGGCAGAGAGAGAAAGAGGTGTGTGTGTGTGAGAGAGAAGCTGTTAGTGAGAGAGAGAAAGAGAAGCTGTGAGTGAGAGAGAGAGAGAGAACGAGAAGCTGTGAGAGAGAGAGAAGCTGTTAGTGAGAGAGAGAGAGAGAAAGAGAAGCGGTAAGTGAGAGAGAGAAGAAGGAGGTGCTGTGAGTGAGAGAGAGAGAGAGGGAAGCTGTGAGTGAGAGAGAGAGAAAGAAAGAAAAGCTGTGAGTGAGAGAGAGAGAGAAAGAGAAGATGTGAGTGAGACAGAGAGAAAGAGAAGCTGTGATGTGGGAAAGAGAGAGAACGACTAGCTGTGAGAGAGAGAGAAAGAGAAGATGTGAGTGAGAGAGAGAAATAGAGAAAGAGAAGCTGTGAGTGAGAGAGAGAGAGAGAAAGAGAAGATGTGAGTGAGAGAGAGAGAGAAGAAGAAGCTGTGAGTGAGAGAGAGAAAGATAAGTTGTGAGTGAGAGAGAGAGAAAGAGAAGCTGTAAGTGAGAGAGAGTGAGAAAGAGAAGCGGTGAGAGAGAGAGAGAGGAGCTGTGAGTGAGAGAGAGCGAGAATGAGAAGCTGTGAGAGAGAGAAAGAGAGAAGCTGTGAGTGATAGAGAACAAGAAGCTGTGAGTCAGAGAGAGAGAGAAAGAGAAGCTGTGAGTGAGAGAGAGAGAGAGAGAAGCTGTGATTTAGAGAGAGAAATAGAGAAAGAGAAGCTGTGAGTGAGAGAGAGAGAGAGAAGCTGTGAGTGAGAGAGAGAAAGAGAAGCTGTGAGTGAGAGAGAGGGAGAGAAAGAGATGTTAGTGAGAGAGAGAAAGAAAGAGAAGTGGTAAGTGAGAGAGAGGAAGAAAGAGAAGCTGTGAGTGAGAGAGAGAGAGAGAAAGAGAAGCTGTTAGTGAGAGAGACAGAAAGAGAAACTGTGAGAGAAAGAGAAAGAGAGAAAGAAGAAGGTATGAGTGAGAGAGAGAGAAAGAGAAGCTGTGAGCGGGAGAGAGAGAATGAGAAGCTGTGAGAGAGAGAGAAATAGAAGCTGTGAGTGTGAGAGAGAAATAGAGAAAGAGAAGGTTTGAGTGAGAGAGAGAGAGAAGCTGGGAGTAAGAGAGAGAAAGATAAGCTGTGAGTGAGAGAGAGAGAAAGAGAAGGTGTGAGTGAGAGGGAGAGAGAAAGAGAAGCTGTGAGTGAGACAGAGAGAAAGAGAAGCTGTGAGTGGGAGAGAGAAATAGAGAAAGAGAAGCTGTGAGTGAGAGAGAGAGAGAATGAGAAGCTGTGAGTGAGAGAAAGAGAAGCTGTGAGTAAGAGAGAGAGAAAGATAAGCTGTGAGTGAGAGAGAGAGAAAGAGAAGGTGTGTGTGTGAGAGAGAGAAAGAGAAGCTGTGTGTGTGAGAGAGAGAGGAGGTGTAACAGAGAGAGAGAGAAAGAGGAGCTGTGAGTGAGAGAGAGAGAATGAGAAGCTGTGAGAGAGAGAAAGAGAGAAGCTGTGATTGAGAGAGAGAGAACGAGAAGCTGTGAGTGAGAGAGAGAGAGAAAGAAAGAGAAGCTGTGAGTGAGAGAGAAAGAAATAGAAGCTGTGAGTGAGAGAGAGAAATAGAGAAAGAGAAGCTGTGAGTGAGAGAGAGAGAGAATGAGAAGCTGTGAGTGAGAGAAAGAGAAGCTGTGAGTAAGAGAGAGAGAAAGATAAGCTGTGAGTGAGAGAGAGAGAAAGAGAAGGTGTGTGTGTGAGAGAGAGAAAGAGAAGCTGTGTGTGTGTGAGAGAGAGGAGGTGTAACAGAGAGAGAGAGAAAGAGGAGCTGTGAGTGAGAGAGAGAGAGAATGAGAAGCTGTGAGAGAGAGAAAGAGAGAAGCTGTGAGTGAGAGAGAGAGAACGAGAAGCTGTGAGTGAGAGAGAGAGAGAAAGAAAGAGAAGCTGTGAGTGAGAGAGAAAGAAAGAGAAGCTGTGAGTGAGAGAGAGAAATAGAGAAAGAGAAGCTGTGAGTGTGTGAGAGGGAGAGAGAAAATGTGAGTGAGAGAGAGAAAGAGAAGCTGTGAGTGAGAGAGAGAGAGAGAGAAAGAGAAGCTGTGAGTGAGAGAGAGGGAGAGAAAGAGAAGCTGTTAGTGAGAGAGAGAAAGAAAGAGAAGCGGTAAGTGAGAGAGAGAAGAAAGAGGTGCTGTGAGTGAGAGAGAGAGAGAAAGAGAAGTTGTGAGAGAGAGAGAGAAGCTGTGAGTGTGTGTGAGAGAGAGTGAAGCTGTGAGTGAGAGAGAGAGAGAAAGAGAAGCTGTGAGTGAGAGACAGAGAGAAAGAGAAGCTGTGAGTGAGACAGAGAGAAAGAGAAGCTGTGAGTGGGAGAGAGAGAGAACGACTAGCTGTGTGAGAGAGAGAAAGAGAAGATGTGAGTGAGAGAGAGAAATAGAGAAAGAGAAGTTGTGAGTGAGAGAGAGAGAGAAAGAGAAGATGTGAGTGAGAGAGAGAAAGAGAAGCTGTGAGTGGGAGAGAAAGAGAGAAAGAGAAGCTGTGAGTGAGAGAGAGAGAGAAGCTGTGAGTGAGAGAGAGAGAAAGAGAAGCTGTGAGTGAGAGAGAGAGAAAGAAAGAGAAGCTGTGAGTGAGAGAGAGAGAAAGAGAAGCTGTGAGTGAGAGAGAAAAAGAGAAGCTGAGAGTGAGAGAGAGAGAGAGAAAGAGAAGCTGTAAGTGAGAGAGAAAAAGAGAAGCTGTGTGTGAGAGAGAGAAAGAGAAGCTGTGAGTGAGAGAGACTGAGAGAGAAAGAGAAGCTGTGAGTGAGAGAGACAGAGAGAGAAAGAGAAGCTGTGAGTGAGAGAGTGAGAGAGAAGCTGAGAGCAAGAGAGAGAAAGAGCTGTGAGTGTGAGAGAGAGAAAGAGAAGCTGTGTGAGAGAGAGAGAATGAGAAGCTGTGAGTGAGAGAGACTGAGAGAGAAAGAGAAGCTGTGAGTGAGGGAGACAGAGAGAGAAAGAGAAGCTGTGAGTGAGAGACTGAGAGAGAAGCTGTGAGCAAGACAGAGAGAAGCTGTGAGTGAGAGAGAGAAAGAGAAGCTGTGAGTGAGAGACTGAGAGAGAAAGAGAAGCTGTGAGTGAGAGAGACAGAGAGAAAGAGAAGCTGAGAGTGAGAGAGACAGAGAGAGAAAGAGAAGCTGTGAGTAAGAGAGAGAGAGAAAGAGAAGCTGTGAGTGATAGAGATTGAAAGAAGCTGTAAGTGAGAGAGAGAGGGAGAAAGAGAAGCTGTGAGTGAGAGAGAGAGAGAAAGAGAAGCTTTGAGTGAGAGAGAGAGAGAAAGAGAAGCTGTGAGTGAGAGAGAGAGAAAGAGCTGTGAGTGTGTGAGAGAGAAAGAGAAGCTGTGAGACAGAGAGAGAGAAAGAGAAGCTGTGAGTGAGGGAGACTGAGAGAGACAGAGAAGCTGTGAGTGAGAGAGACAGAGAGAGAAAGAGAAGGTGTGGGTGAGAGTGAGAGAGAGAAAGAGAAGCTGTGAGTGAGAGAGAGAGAGAAGCTGTGAGTGAGAGAGACAGAGAGAAAGAGAAGCTGTGAATGAGAGAGAGAAAGAGAGAGAAAGAGAAGCTGTGAGTTAGAGAGAGTGAGAGAAAAAAGAAGATGTGAGTGAGAGAGAGAAAGAGAAGCTGTGAGTGAGAGAGAGAGAAAGAGATGCTGTGAGTGAGAGAGAGAAAGAGAGAGAAAGAGAAGCTGTGAGAGAGAGAGAAGCTGTGAGTGAGAGAGAGAGTGAGAAAGAGAAGCTGTGAGTGAGTGAGAGAGAGAGAAGCCGTGAGTGAGTGAGAGAGAGAAAGAGAAGCTGTTAGTGAGAGAGAGAGAAAGAGAGAGAAAGAGAAGCTGTGTTTGAGAGAGAGAGAAAGAGAAGCTGTGAGTGAGAGAGAGAGAGAGAGAGAGAAAGAAAGAGAAGCTGTGAGTGAGAGTGAGAGAAAGAGAAGCTGTGAGTGAGAGAGACAGAGAGAGAAAGAGAAGCTGTGAGTGAGAGAGACAGAGAGAGAAAGAGAAGCTGTGAGTGAGAGTGACAGAGAGAGAAAGAGAAGCTGTGAGTGAGAGGGAGAGAGAGAGAGAAAGAGAAGCTGTGAGTGAGAGAGAGAGAGAGAGAAAGAGAAGCTGTGAGTGAGAGAGAGAGAGAGAGAAAGAAAGAGAAGCTGTGAGTGAGGGAGAGAGAAAGAGAAGCTGTGAGTGAGAGAGAGAGTGAGAAAGAGAAGCTGTGGGGGCGTGTCAAGATGGAGAGCTGAGAGGAGTGAACTTTCTTCCGCTCGGAAAGGAGGAAAATGAAAGTGACTTTTAAAAGTGAAAATAGTTCCTGAAATCGGCAAAAAAAATGGATCAGAATATTTAGAAGGAAAAACAGTTGTGGAATTCACCTTGGAGGGTCTAAAGCTGCGCCGAGAAAAGGAGAAAAAACGGAGTTTCGATCTTGGAGAGAGCGGGGGGATGGGCGGTGCATAATGGTGACGAGTCCCCAGAGCTCTTAGTTGAAGAACGGTGCGGAGATCGGTGCCCTGGTGAAACTCGATAAAGTGTAGGCAAAGCAGATAAGTGGACGATCGGATCGAAAAGGGTAAGCTCGGCGGGGAATCGAAAGAGGGAAGCCGAAGTGGGTTTCGTTCGGCCCCGCCGCTCCCCTCGATCGGAGACGCACGGAGATTTGCGGAGCTGGAAAAGTGTTATTGTGAGAAGCCGAGAAGTCCAGACGGTGAGCAAATTCGCTAAAATAAATGGGAAAATAGAAAGGAGAAGAAAAGTGACTGTACTTTTCGTTCTTTTTGATGTCGGTGGGAGCTGCTGGGGGCTAAGCAACGGGGGATAATATACGATCTCCCGGGTTTTTGTTTTTTTCCCTCTTTCTCTCTCCTCTTCCCTTGTTGCTGTTTGTGCTGTGGTTTCAGACTGTTGGAGATTCCGACCAATTTTGCCCCTGCTTATTTTCTTCTGTGGTATAAAGAGGAACAAGACGGTGTTGTGACTAAGAAACGTGCTGTGAGGAGTAAAGTGCCGTTACCTCTGAGCTTTTGAAGGTAGGGGTTTGATCTTGTTTTTGGCCTTTGCTTTTGTTTTTTTTCTTTTTTTAAGTTGGAGAACGTCTGCAGGCTGCAACAGGAAGACAAAGTTTGCTCCCCTCCCCCTTATTTTGTGGGATAAAGTTTGAGGACAAATTTTTTTTTTCTTTTTCATTCTTTTTCTTTTTCATTCTTTTTTCTTTTTATTTTTTGTATTCCGCCATTTTTATCTCTCTTTTCTTCTTTTGTCGTTGGGACTTTTTATTTTTAATTTTTAAAGGCATCTTTTCTTTTGTTTTTCTTTTTTCCCATTCCCCTTTTCTTCTTTTTTATTTTATTGTCGTTCAGCTGGGGGTAAAATATTAAAATACTTAAAATTTAAGAGGGAAACTAATCTGGCTTAAATTGGAAATATTGTTTTTCTTTTTTTATTATTAACCTCATATTCAGTGGGACCAGGGTGAATACTTGATATATATGTGTGTGTATATGTGTGTGTAAGTACACACACATATATTTGATAGAGGGGGAGGGGGAGGAGAATATAAAGGTCCTTATCTGGAAATAAATTTATTAAAATTGGCTAGAGTTAATTTACATGGTGATTGCTGATTGGTATATTGTTTATGTAAATTAAGTAATTAGAAATATATTTGGATGAAACGGCAGGGGAGAGGGAAAGAGAAGGAGAAGAAATTGGCCTGGACAAGAGTGGAAAGACCAACATCTTCGGATAGGAGTTTTAGAAGGCTTACAAGGCTAGAGGAGGAGGAAGACGAGATGAAGAAAACAATGCAGCAAGAGATGAAAGACTTTGAGGAGCAGGAGACAGTGAAGAAGATGGCACAACAAATACAGCAGCAACAGCAACAGAAGACAATAATATCACCAACTATGACCGCTCCAACTGCGGTAAAAACAATTGTAATAACAACAGCAAAAGTAACAACAGCAACAACTGCCACAACAACCGTAACAACTACAGCGGCGACAGCAGGGACAGCACGGACAACGATTGTAACCACAGCAACAGCAACAACGCCAACAACATCGGCAATGGGGGGGGGCAAGGACCTAAATCTGAATTTGAATGTCTTAAGGAGATATTCGAAAAAATGGAGGATAAAATTGGAAACATGTTTGCCCAAGATAAAAAAGAACGAAAACAAGAATCCCAAGATATGTTGGCAAACATTTTGAAGGGAATTGAAGGTATAAAAGAAGAAATAGACAATCTTAAAAAAGAACAAGTGGTTATTAAAAAAGAACAGGTAATGATTAAAGAAGAGGTTATGGACTTGAGAAAGAGAGAAAGGGAGAGAGAAGATAAGGTTGGAGATCATGAAAAGAGACTGGAAAATGTAGAAGAACAACTAAGTCGAGCAAATGTTATAATTCGAAAATTCCCAGAGAACTCACCAGATAAATTGAAAGAAAGAATAGTGAAATGGCTCGACGAAATTATGGAAGATGGTTTCACACCACAAGAGGTCGTAAGTGTATTTAGGTTGGGTTCAAAAAGGGGTAAAACTGGGTCAAGGAATGTCATGTTAAAATTTGCTAACGTGTCAGATAAATTGCGTTTAATGGCGCTTATACGAGAAAAAGGAGCAGAGGTTCTAAAATTAGAAGGCCATGACATTGAAGTGTATAATGACATTCCAATTGAGGACCGGTTTTTTAGACAATCGATGAAACCAATTACAAAACGACTTCAGGAAAAAGGAATAAGGTACAACTGGAAATTCCCACGACAATTAAGCTTTTTCTATCTGGGAAGACGTTATTTAATAAGTGAAGGTCCCAATGTTCTGGATGTAATGACAGATGCAAAGTTATTGGAAGCAGGAACCAAAGAATGGTCTGATCTGAAGGAAGAATTGATTATATCTGGTGGATATAGAAGACGGGATAGTAATGGAAATGAGAACATGCCTAAAGGTGCAGAAGGAGGAACTGTTCCGGGCAGGGAATAGTTTCGGACCTCTCTCAAGCTCTTATGATTGATCGCACCCCCCTCCCCTCTCTGTAATTCAGAGGCCATTGGGAAAAATAAAATGGGGAGGGAAAGTAGTAGTTTGTTTAGTGTAATTTTTTTAGTTGTTTTCTTTTTTTTCTTATTCTTTTTTTTTCGTATAAGGTGAAGGAAATGTTATATGTTAATCACATGTCCGTAGGAGGAAGTGGGAAATGTAAAAAATCATGGGAGAAAAATAATAGATGAGGAATATAAAAATAATAACATGGAATGTGAAAGGTACTGGCTGTCAAGTAAAGAGAAGGAGATTGGAAGCTGCACTTAGAAAAGACAGACCGGATGTAATCTTTCTTCAGGAAACCCATTAGAAATCGGAGAAAGTTAATAAGTTGTTTTTAGGATGGACTCAGGTCTATGAAAAATCATATGGTTCCTCGAAGGCCAGGGGGGTTGCAACCTTGATATCAAATAGCTTAGGTTTTGAGATGGTAAAAAGTATATCAGACCCAGAAGGTAGATATTTGATTATAAAGGGGAAAATAGAAGAGGAGGAAATAACGCTGGTGAACCTGTATGTACCAAATGAACATCAAAACAGGTTTTTAGATAAGGTGCACCGAATATTGGAGAAGGAGAAAACAACAAAAATGATTGTAGCGGGAGATTTTAATTTAATAAAATCAAATATAGATAGTACAAACATAACAAGATGTGTGGGTGGAAACAAAATGCACGTGTTAAATAATTGGCTGAAATCTTTGGGGTTGAAGGATGCATGGAGGGAACTTAAAGGATTGGAAAGGGTTTACACATATTTCTCACAAGTCTATAATACGTATTCTAGAATAGATTATATATTTGTCACTGACAATTTGATAAGAAATTTAGAAGACATAGAAACAGGAATCTTTAAAGAGTCGGACCACGCAAAAGTCTTGTTGGAAATGAAAATAGAGGCAGTAAAGATTAGGAAAAATTGGAGATATAATGCCAGATTGTTTAAAGACAAAAAGCTCAAAGATCAAATGGTAGAAAAATGGGAAGAAAATTGGAAGTGGAATGACACAGGGGAACTTGGAATTGGTATTGTATGGGATACGATGAAAGCAATATTTAGAGTCGAAAGTATCAGGTTGGCAAGCATTAAAAATAAACAGTTAAAAAGTAAACAAGAAGAAATTGAAAAAGAGATTAAAAGGCTACAGGAGAAGCATGTAATAACCAAGGATAGAAAGATTTTTGAAAGAATGCAGGGATTAAAGAAGGAAATAATAGGAAAAGATATTGAAAAGGTGAAAAGAGATTTGGTATATTTAAAAAGAGAATATTTTGAGTATAGTAATAAAAATTCAAAATTGTTAGCGAGAGCGGCTAAAGAAAAAAGAAGTAAAAGAGAAATAGGGACTTTAGTAGACAAAGAAGGTATAAGATATAATAAGATCCAAGATAAATGTAAGGTGGTTAGAGAATTTTATCAAGATTTATACTCCAAAAAGAAGGTAAACACAGACAAATTAAAAGATAAATTGGGAATGCAAATTAAAAATAAAATAAGTCAGGAGCATAAACAAAAAATGGAAGAATTAATAACTGAAAAAGAGATAAAAAAGTAATAAATAAATTGAAAGCAGATAAATCACCGGGAGAAGATGGATTACCCGCTGAATTTTATAAAGAGTTTAAGGATATAGTAATCCCAAAACTGTTAAAACTTTATAATGGCATACTTAACGGGGATCAGATACCTTTATCATGGTATAGAACAATAATTGTCTTACTACCAAAACCGGGAAAAGATCCAGAAAGAGTAGAATCCTATAGACCTATTTCCTTGATAAACCAAGACGCTAAGATTTTCACGGCAATATTGGCAAATAGATTAAACAGTTTAATGGATAAATATATAAATAAAGACCAGGCCGGATTTGTGAAGGGGAGACACATGGCAGATTTGGTAAGGCGAGTACTAGACTTAATAGATGTGGCAGGACAAAATAAGGAGAAAGTAGGATTACTATCGCTAGATATATTTAAAGCATTTGATTCCCTGCAATGGACAACGATTAGTGAGATAATTAAGAGTTACGGATTCGGTGACAGGTTCTTAAAAACAATAGAACAATTATATCAACAAGGGTATGCTAATATTAGGGTTAATGATGGCCTTACGGAGGGAGTGAGATTAGAGGCAGGAACAAGGCAAGGGTGTCCCCTATCTCCAATATTATTTATCATGGCGATGGAAATATTAGCAAATACAATAAGGGAAGATAAAAGTATAGAAGGAATAATGGAAAATAAAATTAGTTTATATGCAGACGATACTTTGTTAATTATGAAACACCCCAGAAGATCTATGGAAAGCATTCAAAAACACTTAACGGAATTTGAACAAATAACAGGTTTGAAGGTAAATTGGGATAAATCTGAATTGATTTTAAGTAATATCGAAAAGGAAGAGCAAACGAAAATTAGGGACGAATTTAAAGTGCGGATTAAAGAGAGTTTGAAATATTTAGGGATAAATATTTCTAATAAGTTGGATGATTTGAAAAGATTAAATTACGATAAACAAAAGAAGGAACTTAAAGATAAAATCCTGCAATATCAAAAACTGAGGCTGTCTTGGTTCGGCAGAATAGGGCTGACTAAAATGATGTTATTACCAAAATTAAATTTTTTGTTTGATGCCTTACCAATCCAGCTGACAGATAAAGATATTAAGGAATTTCAAAAATTATTTGATAATTATTGCAATGGGGGACGTAGACCCAGAATTCTAAAGAGAATGTGGTATTTATCTCAAAAGGAAGGGGGATTAGGAATACCTAATTTAAGGAACTATTATAAAGCATTTCATATAAAGAATGTAGTTAAGATTTTAATGAAGGAGCCGGTTATTTGGGAGGAAATTGAAATGAAGGAATTAAAGGAAGTGGGTAAGAGCTTCTTCCTAGATAAGGAAATATGGAAAACACCAGTTAAAAACAGAATGTTGAGATCAATGTTGGGAGTCTGGAAGAAAGTTAAAATGAAACTGGTCCCAAATATTTCACCGATAATTGAAATAGAAGACTTGAAAAAGTTCCCAATAAGAATAAATAATGAGATGAAAGAAATTTTGCAGACAAATGGGGTTTTCCTGTTGAAAGATTGGATACGAGTCTGTAAAGATAAGGGGACGAAAAGAGAGTTATATACTCAGATGAAGTTGAATTGGTTTCAGATAGCGATGGTGAATAAGTGGAATAATAAATACTGGAGGGAGCAGAGTTTGGAAAGACACAGGACAGAATTCGAGGACTTAGTGTGGAAGATAAGGAAGGAGGAAATTGGAATAAAAGGAATGGTTAGTAAAATTTATAAAATAATAAATACAGAAGTCAATCCACAAGAAACATTAAGAAATACATGGGAACAAGATTTGAATGTGAAGATAACAGAAAAGGAATGGCAAAACAAATGGAGAAAAAGAATTATGAGATCCCTGTCGGTTAGGGTAAAGGAACATAATTTCAAAATGTTATGGAGGTTGTATCTGACCCCTATGAGACTGCACCAGATAGATAAAAAGAATAATAAAATGTGTTGGAGGTGTAAAAATACATTGGGTACATATGTCCATATGTGGTATGAATGTAAGGTGGTAGAAAATTTCTGGGCAAAAATTGAGATCAAGATCGAAAAAATTATGGGATTGCGTCTCAAATTGGGGCCAGTTATTACCTTGTTGACGGATGTAGATAATGTTAATTTGGATAATGACAAGAAAGAATTGTTGTCTATGATGCTTGTAATAGCTAGAATGTGCATCGCAAAAAATTGGAAAAATGATTTAATGTTAAAAGTGGAGGAGTGGTACAAGCAGATGTGGGATCTTGCATTGAATGAAAAATTAACATGGGAGTTAAACTTAAAAAAGGTATAATAAAAGAAAACAGATTTTGGAGTATATGGCGAAAATTTGTTGACTATTCACTGACGAGAGATGGAACAAATAAATTGACACCAGACCAAATGAAATTCTGGGAATAATAGAAATTAATGGGAAATCTCACAACCTCCTGGACAATGTATATAGCACAGGGTGATTGAGTATGTAATATATAGTCTTTCTTCTTTATTGTATTTTTTCTTTGTCTTTTTTGTTTAGAATGTTATTATTATGTCTTAAATGTTTGTTATCTATTTTGAAAAATTAATAAAAATTTAAAAAAAAGAAAGAGAAGCTGTGAGTGAGAGGGAGAGAGAAAGAGAAGCTGTTTGAGAGAGAGAGAAAGAGAAGCTGTGAGTGAGAGAGAGAAAGAGAAGCTGTGAGTGAGAGAAAGAGAGAGAAAGTGAAGTTTTGAGTGAGAGAGAGAGAAAGAGAAGCTGAGTGAGAGACAGAGAAAGAAAGAGAAGCTGTGAGTGAGTGAGAGAGAAAGAAATAGTGTGAGTGAGAGAGAGAGATTGAGAAGCTGTGAGTGAGAGAGAAAGAGATTCTGTGAGTGAGAGAGAGGAGAAAGAGAAGCTGTGAGTGTGAGAGAGAGAAAAGAAGCTGTGAACAAGAGAGAGAGAGAGAGAAAGAGAAGCTGTGAGTGAGAGAGAGAGAGTGAGAAAGAGAAGCTGTGAGTGAGAGAGAGAGAGATAAGCTGTGAGTGAGAGAGAGAGAGAGAGAAGCTGTGAGTGAGAGAGAGAAAGAGAGAGAAAGAGAAGCTGTGTGTGTGTGAGAGAGAGAGAAGCTGTGAGTGAGAGAGAGAGAGAGAAAGAGAAGCTGTGAGTGAGAGAGAGAAAAAGAGAAGCTGTGAGTGAGAGACACACAGAGAGAAAGAGAAGCTGTGAGTGAGAAAGAGAGAGAGAGAAGCTGTGAGTGAGAGAGAGAAAGAGAAGCTGTGAGTGAGAGAGAGAAAGAGAGAGAAAGAGAAGCTGTGTGTGAGAGAGAGAGAGAGAAAGAGAAGCTGTGAGTGAGAGAGAGAGAGAAAGAGAAGGTGTGAGTGAGAGAGAGAGAAAGAGAAGCTGTGAGTGAGAAAGAGAGTGAGAAAGAGAAGCTGAGAGTGAGAGAGAAAGAGAAGCTGTTTGAGAGAGAGAGAGAACGAGAAGCTGTGAGTGAGAGAGAGAAAGAGAAGCTGTGAGAGAGAGAGAGAGAAAGTGAAGTTTTGAGTGAGACAGAGAGAGAAAGAAAAGCTGAGTGAGAGAGAGAGAGAAAGAAAAGCTGTGTGTGTTTGAGAGAGAAAGAGATGCTGTGAGTGAGAGAGAAAGAGAAGCTGTGAGTGAGAGAGAGAGAGAAAGAAAGAGAAGCTGTGAGTGAGAGAGAGAGGAACAGAAGCTGTGAGTGAGAAAGAGAAGCTGTGAGTGAGAGAGAGAGAGAAAGAGCTGTGAGTGTGTGAGAGAGAAAGAGAAGCTGTGAGAGAGAGAGAGAAAAAGAAGCTGTGAGTGAGAGACACAGAGAGAGATAGAGAAGCTGTGAGTGGGAAAGAGAGAGAGAAGCTGTGAGTGAGAGAGAGAGAGAGAGAGAAAGAGAAGCTGTGAGTGAGAGAGAGAGAGAGAAAGAGAAGCTGTGTGTGTGAGAGAGATAGAGAGAAAGAGAAGCTGTGAGTGAGAGAGAGAGAGAGAAAGAGAAGCTGTGTGAGAGAGAGAGATAGAGAAGTTGTGAGTGAGAGACACAGAGACAGAAAGAGAAGCTGTGAGTGAGAGAGACAGAGAGAGAAAGAGAAGCTGTGAGTGAGAGAGACAGAGAGAGAAAGAAAAGCTGAGAGTGAGAGAGACAGAGAAAGAGAAGCTGTGAGTAAGAGAGAGAGAGAGAAGCTGTGAGTGATAGAGAGAGAAAGAAGCTGTGAGAGAGAGAGAGAGGGAGAAAGAGAAGCTGTGAGTGAGAGAGAGAGAGAGAAAGAGAAGCTTTGAGAGAGAGAGAAAGAGAAGCTGTGAGTGAGAGAGAAAGAGAAGCTGTGAGTGAGTGAGAGAGAGAAAGAGCTGTGAGTGTGTGAGAGAGAAAGAGAAGCTGTGTGTGTGAGAGAGAAAGAGAAGCTGTGAGTGAGAGAGACTGAGAGAGAAAGAGAAGCTGTGAGTGAGAGAGACAGAGAGAGAAAGAGAAGCTGTGAGTGAGAGAGTGAGAGAGAAGCTGAGAGCAAGAGAGAGAAAGAGCTGTGAGTGTGTGAGAGAGAAAGAGAAGCTGTGTGTGTGTGAGAGAAAGAGAAGCTGTGAGTGAGAGAGACTGAGAGAGAAAGAGAAGCTGTGAGTGAGGGAGACAGAGAGAGAAAGAGAAGCTGTATATAGCACAGGGTGATTGAGTATGTAATATATAGTCTTTCTTCTTTATTGTATTTTTTCTTTGTCTTTTTTGTTTAGAATGTTATTATTATGTCTTTTTTTTATACATTTTTATTAATTTTTTAAAGCATAAGACATAAAAAAACATTTTATACATAACAAAGAAAATAAAAAGAATTAATAAAGATAAAATCATAATATAAAAATTAAGACAGACTGTGTATTACATACACTTACAGACTACATCACCCTGGTGCTATATACATTGTCCTAGGAGGTTGTGGGATCTCCCATTCATTTCTATTGTTCCCAAAATTTCATTTGGTCTGGTGTCAGTTTTCTTATTCCGTCTCTTGTCAATGAGTATTCCACAAATTTTTGCCATATTTTCCAAAATCTACTTTCTTTTATTATACCTTTCTTAAGGTTTAGTTCCCATGTTAGTTTTTCATTCAATGCGAGATCCCACATCTGCCCGTACCAATCCTGCACTTTTAACATTATATCACTTTTCCAATTTTTTGCAATACACATTCTTGCCATTACTAACATCATAGACAACAGCTCTTTCTTATCGTTATCTATTTTAATATTCTCAACATCTGTCAGTAAGGTGGTATCTGGCCCCAATCTGAGACGTACCCCCATAATTTTCCCTATCTCGATCTCAATTTTTGTCCAAAAGTCTTCTACCTCTTTACATTCATACCACATATGAACATATGTGCCCAAACTGTTTTTACATCTCCAGCACATTTTATTGTTCTTCTTATCCATCTGGTGCAGTCTCACGGGTGTCAGGTACCACCTCCATAACATTTTAAAATTGTGTTCCTTTATTCTGACCGATAGGGATCTCATAATTCTTTTTTTCCATTTATTTTGCCATTCCTTTTCCGTTATTTTCAAGTTCAAGTCCTGTTCCCATGTATGTCTTAATGTTTCTTGTGGGTTGCTTTCTGTGTTTACTATTTTATAAATTTTACTAACCAACCCTTTAATACCAATTTCCTCTTTCCTAATTTTCCAAACTAGTTCCTCAAATTCCGTCCTGTCTCTTTCTAAGCTTCGTTCCCTCCAGTATTTATTATTCCACTTATTTACCATAATTATCTGAAACCAATTCAACTTCATCTGGGTATATAACTCTCTTTTCCTCCCATCATCTTTGCAGACTCGTATCCAATCTTTCAATAGGAGAACCCTATTTGTCAACAAAATTTCCTTAATCTCGTTATCCAATCTTATTGGGAAGTTGTTCAAGTCTTCTATTTCAATTATCGGTGAGATGTTTGGGGCCAGTTTCATTTTAACTTTCTTCCATACTCCCAACATAGATCTCATCATTCTGTTTTTAACCGATATTTTTCCTGTTTCCTTGTCTAAGAAAAGACTTTTACCAACTTCCTTTACTTCCTTCATCTCGATTTCCTCCCAGATAACCGACTCCTTCATCAATATCTTAACTACGTTCTTTATCTGGAAGGCTTTATAATAATTCTTTAAATTAGGCATTCCTAATCCACCTTCTTTTTGAGGTAAATACCACACTTTCTTTAGAATTCTAGGTCTACGTCCCCCATTACAATAACTATCAAATAGTTTTTGAAATTCCTCAATATCTTTATCTGTCAGCTGAATTGGTAAGGCATCAAATAAAAAATTTAACTTTGGTAGTAACATCATTTTAGTCAATGCTATTCTGCCAAACCAAGACAGCTTCAGTTTTTGATATTGTGAAATTTTAGTCTTAATTTCCTTCTTTTGTTTATCATAATTTAGTCTTTTCAGGTCCTCTAGATTATTAGAAATATTTATCCCCAGGTATTTCAAGCTCCCTTTAATCTGTAATTTAAATTCATCCCTAATTTTCCTTTGCTCTTCTTTTTCAATATTATTTAAAATCAATTCTGATTTTTCCCAATTTACCTTCAGACCTGTAATTTGTTCAAAATCCTTTAGATGCTTTTGAATCCTTTCCATGGTTCTTCTGGGGTGTTTCATGATTAACAAAGTATCGTCTGCATATAAACTAATTTTATTTTCCAATATTCCTTCTATGTTTTTGTCTTCTCTTATTATGTTGGCTAATATTTCCATCGCCATAATAAATAGTATTGGAGATAGGGGACATCCTTGCCTTGTTCCTGCCTCTAATCTTAATTCTTCTGTTAAACCATCATTAACCCTGATTTTAGCGTATCCTTGTTGGTACAGTTGTTCTATTGTCTTTATAAACCTATTACCGAATCCATAGCTCTTAATTATCTCGATAATTGTTACCCATTGTACAGAATCAAATGCTTTAAAGATATCTAATGAAAGTATGCCTACTTTCTCTTTATTTTGTCTTGCCACATCTATTAAATTTAGTACTCGCCTTACTAAATCAACCATATGTCTCCCTTTCACAAAACCGGCCTGGTCTTTATTTATATATTTATCCATAAAACTATTCAATCTATTTGCCAATATAGCCGTAAAAATCTTAGCATCTTGGTTTATCAGGGAGATAGGTCTATATGATTCTACTTTTTCTAAATCTTTTCCCGGTTTTGGTAATAAAACAATTATTGTTCTGTACCACGATGCAGGTACCTGTTCCCCTTTAAGAATACTATTATAGATTTTTAACAATTTCGGGATTACTATATCCTTAAATTCTTTATAGAACTCAGCAGGTAGTCCATCCTCACCGGGTGCTTTATCTACTTTCAGTTTATTTATTACTTTTTTAATCTCTTTTTCAGTTATTAATTCTTCCATTCTTTGTTTATGCTCTTGACTTATTTTATTTTTGATTTGCATTTCCAATCTATCTTTTAATTTGTCTAGGTTTATCTTCTTTTTAGAGTATAGGGCTTGATAGAATTCTCTGACCACCTTACATTTATCTTTGGTCTTATTATGCCTTATACCCTCCTTATCCACTAATATCCCTATTTCTCTTCTGCCTCTCTTTTCTTTAGCCGCTCTTGCCAACATTTTTGAGTTTTTATTACTATATTCAAAATATTCTCTTTTTAAATATGTTAGGTCTCTTTTTACCTTTTCCATGTCATTTCCAATTAATTCTTTCCTTAATCCCTGTATCTTTTCATATACTTTTCTATCCTTAGTTATTGCATGTATCTCCTGTAACCTTTTAATCTCTTTTTCTGTTTCTTCTTGCTTACTTTTTAACTGTTTATTTCTAATACTTGCCAACCTAATACTTTCACCCCTAAATATCGCTTTCATGGTATCCCATACGATACCAATTCGTACTTCCCCTGTATCATTCCACTTCCAATTTTCTTCCCATTTTTCTACCATTTGATCTTTACTTTTTTTATCTCTAAACAGTCTGGCGTTATATCTCCAGTTTTTCGGGCTCTTTATAGCATCTATTTTCAATTCCAACAATACTTTTGCATGGTCCGATTCTTTAAATATTCCAATTTCTATGCCATCTAGGTTACTTATCAAATTATCCGTGACAAATATATAATCTATTCTGGAATATGTATTGTACACTTGTGAAAAATATGTATAAGCCCTTTCCTGTCCTTTGAGTACCCTCCATGTATCTTTCAGCCCCAAGGATTTCAACCAATTATTTAACACAAACGTCTTATTTCCACCTACACTTCTCTTCATATTCGTACTATCTATATTTGATCCTACTAAATTAAAATCTCCCCCTACAATCATTTTTGTTGTTTTTTCCTTCTCTAATATTCGGTATATCTTATTTAAAAACCTGTTTTGATGTTCATTTGGCACATACAAATTCACCAGCGTTATTTCCTCTTCTTCTATTTTCCCCTTTATTATCAAGTATCTACCTTCTGGGTCTGATATACTTTTTGTCATCTCGAATCCCGCTCTATTTGATATCAAAGTTGCGACCCCCCTAGCCTTTGAGGAACCATATGCTTTTTCGTAAACTTGTGTCCATCCTAAGAATAATTTATTAGTTTTTTCTGAATTCTGATGGGTCTCCTGAAGAAAAATTATATCCGGTCTATCTTTTCTGAGTGCCGCTTCCAACCTCCTTCTCTTCACTTGACAACCAGTACCTTTCACGTTCCATGTTAATACTTTTACATCCTTCATCTATATGTATCTCCCGCTCTTTTTTTACAGTTCCCACTTCCTCCTACGGGCATGTGATCAACATATAACATTTCCTTCACCTTATACAAAAAAATAATAGTAATAATAAAAAAAGAAAAAACATCTAAAAGAAAAAATACACTAAACAATCTACTACTCTCCCTCCCCATTTCTTTTTTTTTTACAAATGGCCTCCGAAATTCAGAGGGGGGAGGGGGGGGGTGCAGTCATACATAGGGGTCTGGATTGGGCCTGAACCTACTCCCCGTCCGGAGCTATTCCTCCTTCCGCCCCTTTTGGCATATTCTCATTTCCATTGCTATCTCTTCTTCTATAACCACCAGATATAATCAATTCTTCCTTCAAGTCAAACCACTCTTTAGTTCCTGCTTCCAATAATTTGGTATCTGTCATAACGTCCAAGGCATTAATATCTTCATTAATTAAATATCTTCTTCCCAAATAAAAAAAACTTAATTGTCTTGGAAATTTCCAATTGTATCTTATTCCCTTTTCCTGGAATCTTTTTGTGATTGGCTTCATCGACTGTCTCCAAAAACGATCCTCCATTGGAATGTCGTTGTATACTTCAATATCATGGCCTTCTACTTTTAAAACCTCTGGTCCTTTTTCACGTATAAGCGCCATTAACCTCAGTTTATCTGATACATTAGCAAATTTTAACATG
This sequence comes from Bradypodion ventrale, assembly GCA_035047345.1. Lineage (NCBI taxonomy): Eukaryota > Metazoa > Chordata > Lepidosauria > Squamata > Chamaeleonidae > Bradypodion > Bradypodion ventrale. The sequence continues at coordinate 221,938,933 of JAWDJE010000001.1, forward strand.
ACATTCCTTGACCCAGTTTTTCCCCTTCTTGAACCGAGCCTGAATACATTTACCACCTCATGCGGCGTGAAGCCATCTTCCATAATTTCGTCAAGCCATTTCACTATTCTTTCTTTTAATTTGTCTGGTGAATTCTCTGGAAATTTTCGAATTATAACATTTGCTTTTCTTAGTTGTTCTTCTACGTTCTCCAATCTCTTTTCATGATCCCCAACCTTATTTTCTCTTTCCTTTTCTTTCCTTCTTAAGTCCATGACCTCTACTTTTATCGTTGCTTGTTCTTTTTTATCTCTTCTTGCTCTTTTTTAATGTTCTTTGTTTCCTCTTTCATGCCTTCAATTCCCTTCATAATGTTTACTACCACATCTTGCAAATCCTGTTTCCATTCTGTTCTAAAACGAGCCAACATGTTTCCAATATTATTCCCCAGTGCATCAAATTTCTCGTTAAGGGTTTCAAATTCAGATTTTGTTCCTTCTCCTCCCCCTGTCGCCGATGTCGTTGGTGTTGTGGCCGTGGACGTAGTTACGATCGTTGTTGGTGTTGTTCCTGCTATCGCCACTGTCGTTGACACTGTTGTCATAGCTGTTGTTGTCGTTGTTACTTTTGCTGTTGTTATCACGATTGATTTTACCGCAGATGGAGTAGGCGCCGTTGGTGATATTATTGTCTTCTGTTGCTGCTGCTGCTGTAATTGTTGTGCCATCTTTTTCACTGTCTCCTGTTCCTCCAAGTCCTTTATCTCTTGTTGCGTTACTTTTTTCATCTCTTCTTCCTCCTCATCCAATCTTGTAAGCCTCCTGAAACTTCTATCCGAGGACGTTGGTCTTTGCCCTCTTGTCCAAGCCAATTTCTTCTCCTTCTCTTTCCCTCTCCCCTGCCGTTTCATTCAAATATATTTCTAACTGCTTATTATCAATTTACATACAACGTTTAGTCATTCAAAATTCACCATATATTTTAACTCTAACCAGTTTTATTAAACTTTCCAATTACAATACTTAACCCTTATCCCCTCCTCCCCCCTCCCTCTCTCTGTCTTATATATGCGTGTGTATTTACAACCAAATATACACACGCATGTATACCCAGAGAGTCATTCAAACCTCCATGGTCCCAATTTAATTTAATTAATTTCCCTCTTATATTTTTTTTACTTTAATATTTCCCCCCCCCGCAAAAGTAGAAATAAAATAAAAATAAAAAACAAAACGAGATAAGGAAAAAGAAAAAAGAAAGAAAAAAAACTAAAAAAAAGCAATTAGAAAATCTTATTTGAGAAAAAAATTTTAAAAATTGAAAAGCTTCGAACCAGGTAAAAAGAAAAAAAAAACAACAGTTGAAAGAAGAAAAAAAAATTTTATCTCAAAAATTTAACTGTAGGGGGAGCCAACTTTCTATTGTAAATTGCAAACGTTCTCCAAATCTCTTTTAAGGAGAGAAAAAGGAAGAGTCAGCAGAAATAAAAATGACACTGATGAGTTCACTTTCCTGTTCTCCAAAGTTCCAATCTACAAGCAGTTTATTTCTCAGGGAACTATGCCACAACACCTTCTTGCTTCTCTTTGTATCTCCAAAAAAAAATATATATGCAGGAACAGACTTATCGTCTCTCTTCTTCTTTACAAACCAATACTCTTAGACCACAGCATAATAACGAGAGGGGGAGGCAATGAAAAGGGAAAAAGAAATCAAAAATCAAAAAGAAAAAAAAAGGAAAGCAGGAAATACTGTCTTGCCCCTTTTGCTTAGCCACTTATTTGTCCGCTCCCACCGGCATAAAACATTTCAAAAGGGGGAAAAGAATAATAATAATAATAAAAAAAAACATCAGTCTCTTTACTTCTCCTTTCTATTTCCCCCTTCCTCTTTATAAATCTTTGCAGCTTTGCTCACCCTCAATCTTCTTCGCTTCTCCCCTTTGCTCCTTTCCAGCGCCTCGAAACTCCGTATGTCTCCGAATGGGGGGGCGGCGAGACCGAGCGAGCCCGCTACGGAATCTTCTCTCAGCCCCCCAACAAGCTTACTTTTCGTTCCGACGTCCACTTATGCTTTATCCACTCTTTTAGCCACTTTTACTAGAACGCCGCTCTCCTCACGTTTACAAAATTTCCGTTCTTCGATCAGGAGCTCTGGGGACTCGTCGCCATTACAGGTCGCCCATCCCCCCGCTCTCAAGATCGAAACTCTGTCCTACCTCTTTTTCTCGGCGCTGCTTTGGGGCATCCAATATATTTTCCGCTGCTGATTTTCCTTCTCTTTTTCCTAATCCATTTTTCAGCCGGTTTCAAGGACTATTTTCACTTTAAAAAAGCCACTTTCTTTTCTCTCCTTTCCGAGCGGAGAAAAGCTCGTCCCTCTCAGCCCTCCATCATGACACGCCCCCATTATTATGTCTTAAATGTTTGTTATCTATTTTGAAAAATTAATAAAAATTTAAAAAAAAGAAAAAGAAAGAGAAGCTGTGAGTGAGAGGGAGAGAGAAAGAGAAGCTGTTTGAGAGAGAGAGAAAGAGAAGCTGTGAGTGAGAGAGAAAGAGAAGCTGTGAGTGAGAGAAAGAGAGAGAAAGTGAAGTTTTGAGTGAGAGAGAGAGAAAGAGAAGCTGAGTGAGAGACAGAGAGAGAAAGAGAAGCTGTGAGTGTGTGAGAGAGAAAGAAATAGAGTGTGAGTGAGAGAGAGAGATTGAGAAGCTGTGAGTGAGAGAGAAAGAGATTCTGTGAGTGAGAGAGAGAGAAAGAGAAGCTGTGAGTGAGAGAGAGAGTGAGAAAGAGAAGCTGTGAGTGAGTGAGAGAGAGAAGCCATGAGTGAGAGAGAGAGAAGCTGTGAGTGAGAGAGAGAAAGAGAGAGAAAGAGAAGCTGTGTTTGAGAGAGAGAGAGAGAAAGAGAAGCTGTGAGTAGGAGAGAGAGAGAGAAAGAGAAGCTGTGAGTGAGAGAGAGAGAGAGAAAGAGCTGTGAGTGAGTGAGAGAGAGAAAGAGAAGCTGTGAGTGAGAGAGAGAGAGAAGCTGTGAGTGAGAAAGAGAGTGAGAAAGAGAAGGTGTGAGTGAGAGTGAGAGAGAAAGAGAAGCTGTTTGAGAGAGAGAGAGAGAACGAGAAGCTGTGAGTGAGAGAGAGAAAGAGAAGCTGTGAGTGAGACAGAGAGAGAAAGTGAAGTTTTGAGTGAGACAGAGAGAGAAAGAGAAGCTGAGTGAGAGAGAGAGAGAAAGAAAAGCTGTGTGTGTTTGAGAGAGAACGAGATGCTGTAAGTGACAGAGAGAACGAGAAGCTGTGAGTGAGAGACACACAGAGAGAAAGAGAAGCTGTGAGTGAGAGAGAGAGAGAAAGAATGAGAAGCTGTGAGTGAGAGAGAGAGGAACAGAAGCTGTAAGTGAGAGAGAGAAAGAGAAGCTGTGAGTGAGAGAGAGAAAGAGAAGCTGTGAGTGAGAGAAAGAGAGAGAAAGTGAAGTTTTGAGTGAGCGAGAGAGAGAAAGAGAAGCTGAGTGAGAGACAGAGAGAGAAAGAGAAGCTGTGTGTGTGTGTGAGAGAGAGAGAAATAGAGATTGAGTGAGAGAGAAAGAAAGAGAAGCTGTGAGTGAGAGACAGAGAGAGAAAGAGAAGCTGTGTGTGTGTGTGTGTGAGAGAAAGAGAAGCTGTGAGTGAGTGAGAGAGAGAGAAATAGAGAGTGAGTGAGAGAGAGAGAGAAAGAGAAGCTGTGAGTGAGAGAGAAAGAGAGCCTGTGAGTGAGAGAGAGGAGAAAGAGAAGCTGTGTGAGAGAGAGAAAGAGAAGCTGTGAGCGAGAGAGAGAGAGAGAAAGAGAAGCTGTGAGTGAGAGAGAGAGAGGGAGAAAGAGAACCTGTGAGTGAGAGAGAGAGAGACAAGTTGTGTGTGTGTGTGAGAGAGAAAGAGAAGCTGTGAGTGAGAGAGAGAGAGAAAGAGAAGCTGTGAGTAAGAGAGAGAGAAAGAAAGAGAAGCTGTGAGTGAGAGACACTGAGAGAGAAAGAGAAGCTGTGAGTGAGAAAGAGAGAGAGAGAAGCTGTGAGTGAGAGAGAGAGAGAGAAAGAGAAGTTGTGAGTGAGAGAGAGAAAGAGAGAGAAAGAGAAGCTCTGTGTGTGTGTGTGAGAGAGAAAGAGAAGCTGTGAGTGAGAGAGAGAGAGAGAAAGAGAAGCTGTGAGTGAGGGAGAGAGAAACAGCAGCTGTGAGTGAGAGAGAGAGTGAGAAAGAGAAGCTGTGAGTGAGAGGGAGAGAGAAAGAGAAGCTGTTTGAGAGAGAGAGAAAGAGAAGCTGTGAGTGAGAGAGAGAAAGAGAAGCTGTGAGTGAGAGAAAGAGAGAGAAAGTGAAGTTTTGAGTGAGAGAGAGAGAAAGAGAAGCTATGTGTGTGTGTGTGAGAGAGAAAGAGAAGCTGTGAGTGTGTGTGTGAGAAAGAGAAAGAGAAGCTGTGAGTGAGAGAGAGAGACAGAGAAGCTGTGAGAGAGAGAGAGAGAAAGAGAAGCAGTGAGTGAGAGACACAGAGAGAGAAAGAGAAGCTGTGAGTGAGAAAGAGAGAGAGAGAAGCTGTGAGTGAGAGAGAGAGAGAGAGAAAGAGAAGCTGTGAGTGAGAGAGAGAAAGAGAGAGAAAGAGAAGCTGTGTGTGTGTGTGAGAGAGAAAGAGAAGCTGTGAGTGAGAGAGAGAGAGAGAAAGAGAAGCTGTGAGTGAGGGAGAGAGAAACAGCAGCTGTGAGTGAGAGAGAGAGTGAGAAAGAGAAGTTGTGAGTGAGAGGGAGAGAGAAAGAAAGAGATGCTGTTTGAGAGAGAGAGAAAGAGAAGCTGTGAGCGAGAGAGAGAGAGAAAGAGAAGCTGTGAGTGAGAGAAAGAGAGAGAAAGTGAAGTTTTGAGTGAGAGAGAGAGAAAGAGAAGCTGAGTGAGAGACAGAGAGAGAAAGAGAAGCTATGTGTGTGTATGTGAGAGAGAAAGAGAAGCTGTGAGTGTGTGTGTGAGAGAGAAATAGAGTGTGAGTGAGAGAGAGAGAAAGAGAAGCTGTGAGTGAGAGACAGAGATAGAAAGAGAAGCTGTGTGTGTGTGTGAGAGAGATAAAGAGAAGCTGTGAGTGAGTGAGAGAGAGAGAAATAGTGTGAGTGAGAGAGAGAGAAAGAGAAGCTGGGAGTGAGAGAGAAAGAGAGTCTGTGAGTGAGAGAGAGGAGAAAGAGAAGCTGTGAGTGAGAGAGAGAGAAAGAGAAGCTGTGAGCGAGAGAGAGAGAGAAAGAGAAGCTGTGAGTGAGAGAGAGAGTGAGAAAGAGAAGCTGTGAGTGAGTGAGAGAGAGAGACAAGCTGTGTGTGTGTGAGAAAGAGAAAGAGAAGCTGTGAGTGAGAGAGAGAGAGACAGAGAAGCTGTGAGTGAGAGAGAGAGAGAAAGAGAAGCTGTGAGTGAGAGACACAGAGAGAGAAAGAGAAGCTGTAAGTGAGAAAGAGAGAGAGAAGCTGTGAGTGAGAGAGAGAGAGAGAAAGAGAAGCTGTGAGTGAGAGAGAGAAAGAGAGAGAAAGAGAAGCTGTGTGTGTGTGTGAGAGAGAAAGAGAAGCTGTGAGTGAGAGAGAGAGAGAGAAAGAGAAGCTGTGAGTGAGGGAGAGAGAAACAGCAGCTGTGAGTGAGAGAGAGAGTGAGAAAGAGAAGCTGTGAGTGAGAGAGAGAGAGACAGAGAAGCTGTGAGTGAGAGAGAGAGAGAGAAAGAGAAGCTGTGAGTGAGAGAGAGAGAGAAGCCATGAGTGAGTGAGAGAGAGAAGCTGTGAGTGAGAGAGAGAAAGAGAGAGAAAGAGAAACTGTGTTTGAGAGAGAGAGAGAGAAAGAGAAGCTGTGAGTAGGAGAGAGAGAGAGAAAGAGAAGCTGTGAGTGAGAGAGAGAGAGAAAGAGAAGCTGTGAGTGAGTGAGAGAGAGAAAGAGAAGCTGTGAGTGAGAGAGAGAGAGAAGCTGTGAGTGAGAAAGAGAGTGAGAAAGAGAAGGTGTGAGTGAGAGTGAGAGAGAAAGAGAAGCTGTTTGAGAGAGAGAGAGAACGAGAAGCTGTGAGTGAGAGAGAGAGGAACAGAAGCTGTAAGTGAGAGAGAGAAAGAGAAGCTGTGAGTGAGAGAGAGAAAGAGAAGCTGTGAGTGAGAGAAAGAGAGAGAAAGTGAAGTTTTGAGTGAGAGAGAGAGAGAAAGAGAAGCTGAGTGAGAGACAAAGAGAGAAAGAGAAGCTGTGTGTGTGTGTGTGAGAGAGAAACAGAAGCTGTGAGTGTGTGAGAGGGAGAAATAGAGATTGAGTGAGAGAGAGAGAAAGAGAAGCTGTGAGTGAGAGACAGAGAGAGAAAGAGAAGCTGTGAGTGAGAGAGAGAGAGAAGCCATGAGTGAGTGAGAGAGAGAAGCTGTGAGTGAGAGAGAGAAAGAGAGAGAAAGAGAAGCTGTGTTTGAGAGAGAGAGAAAGAGAAGCTGTGAGTAGGAGAGAGAGAGAGAGAAAGAGAAGCTGTGAGTGAGAGAGAGAGAGAGAGAGAAAGAGAAGCTGTGAGTGAGTGAGAGAGAGAAAGAAAAGCTGTGAGTGAGAGAGAGAGAGAAGCTGTGAGTGAGAAAGAGAGTGAGAAAGAGAAGGTGTGAGTGAGAGTGAGAGAGAAAGAGAAGCTGTTTGAGAGAGAGAGAGAACGAGAAGCTGTGAGTGAGAGAGTGAAAGAGAAGCTGTGAGTGAGACAGAGAGAGAAAGTGAAGTTTTGAGTGAGACAGAGAGAGAAAGAGAAGCTGAGTGAGAGAGAGAGAGAAAGAAAAGCTGTGTGTGTTTGAGAGAGAACGAGATGCTGTAAGTGAGAGAGAGAAAGAGAAGCTGTGAGTGAGAGACACACAGAGAGAAAGAGAAGCTGTGAGTGAGAGAGAGAGAGAAAGAATGAGAAGCTGTGAGTGAGAGAGAGAGGAACAGAAGCTGTGAGTGAGAGAGAGAAAGAGAAGCTGTGAGTGAGAGAGAGAAAGAGAAGCTGTGAGTGAGAGAAAGAGAGAGAAAGTGAAGTTTTGAGTGAGAGAGAGAGAAAGAGAAGCTGAGAGACAGAGAGAGAAAGAGAAGCTGTGTGTGTGTGTGAGAGAGAGAAACAGACGTTGTGAGTGTGTGTGAGAGAGAAATAGAGATTGAGTGAGAGAGAGAGAAAGAGAAGCTGTGAGTGAGAGACAGAGAGAGAAAGAGAAGCTGTGTGTGTGTGTGTGAGAGAAAGAGAAGCTGTGAGTGAGTGAGAGAGAGAGAAATAGAGAGTGAGTGAGAGAGAGGAGAAAGAGAAGCTGTGTGAGAGAGAGAAAGAGAAGCTGTGAGCGAGAGAGAGAGAGAGAAAGAGAAGCTGTGAGGGAGAGAGAGAGAGTGAGAAAGAGAAGCTGTGAGTGAGAGAGAGAGAGACAAGCTGTGTGTGTGTGTGAGAGAGAAAGAGAAGCTGTGAGTGAGAGAGAGAGAAAGAGAAGCTGTGAGTGAGAGAGAGAGAAAGAAAGAGAAGCTGTGAGTGAGAGACACAGAGAGAGAAAGAGAAGCTGTGAGTGAGAAAGAGAGAGAAGCTGTGAGTGAGAGAGAGAGAGAGAGAGAGAGAAGTTGTGAGTGAGAGAGAGAAAGAGAGAGAAAGAGAAGCTGTGTGTGTGTGTGAGAGAGAGAGAAGCTGTGAGTGAGAGAGAGAGAGAGAAAGAGAAGGTGTGAGTGAGAGAGAGAGAAAGAGAAGCTGTGAGTGAGAGACACACAGAGAGAAAGAGAAGCTGTGAGTGAGTGAGAGAGAGAGAAAGAGAAGCTGTGAGTGAGAGAGACAGAGAGAGAAAGAGAAGCTGAGAGTGAGAGAGACAGAGAGAGAAAGAGCTGTGAGTAAGAGCGAGAAAAAGAGAAGCTGTGAGTGACAGAGAGAGAAAGAAGCTGTGAGTGAGAGACAGAGGGAGAAAGAGAAGCTGTGAGTGAGAGAGAGAGGGAAAGAGAAGCTTTGAGTGGGAGAGAGAGAGAAAGAGAAGCTGTGAGTGAGAGAGAGTGAAAGAGAAGTTGTGAGCGAGAGAGAGAAAGAAAGAGAAGTTGTGAGTGAGAGAGGGTGAGAAAGAGAAGCTGTGAGTGAGAGAGAGAAAGAGAAGCTGTGTAGTGAGAGATAGAGAGAAAGAGAAGCTGTGAGTGAGAGAGACAGAGAGAAAAAAGAAGCTGTGGGTGAGAGAGAGAGAAAGAGAAGCTGTGAGTAAGACAGAGAGAGAAGCTGTGAGCGAGAGAGAGAGAGATGCTGTGAGTGAGAGAGAAAGAGAAGCTGTGAGTGAGAGAGAGTGAGAAAAAAGAAGCTGTGAGTGAGAGAGAGGGAGAAAGAGAAGCTGTGATTGAGAGAGAAAGAAAAAAAGAAGCTGTGTGTGTGTGAGAGAGAGAAAGAGGAGCTGTGAGTGACAGAGAGAAAGAAATTGTGAGTGAGAGAGGGAGAAAGAGAAGCTGTGAGTGAGAGAGTGAGAGAGAGAAAGAGAAGCTGTGAGTGAGAGAGAGAGAGAAAGAAAGAGAAGCTGTGAGTGAGAGAGAGACAGAGAGAAAGAGAAGCTGTGAGTGAGGGAGAGAAAGAGAGAGAAAGAAAGAAAGAGAAGCTGTGAGAGAGAGAGAGAAAGAGAAGCTGTGAGTGAGAGAGAGAAAGAGCTGTGAGTGTGTGAGAGAGAAAGAGAAGCTGTGAGTGAGAGAGAGAGAGAAGCTGTGAGCGAGAGAGAGAGAGATGCTGTGAGTGAGAGAGAAAGAGAAGCTGTGAGTGAGAGAGAGAGAGAAAGAGAAGCTGAGATTGAGAGAGAAAGAAAAAAAGAAGCTGTGTGTGTGTGTGAGAGAGAAAGAGGAGCTGTGAGTGACAGACAGAGAAAGAAATTGTGAGTGAGAGAGGGAGAAAGAGAAGTTGTGAGTGAGAGAGTGAGAGAGAGAAAGAGAAGCTGTGAGTGAGAGAGAGAAAAAAAGAGAAGCTGTGAGTGAGAGAGAGACAGAGAGAAAGAGAAGCTGTGAGTGAGAGAGAGAAAGAGAGAGAAAGAGAAGCTGTGAGAGAGAGAGAGAAAGAGAAGCTGTGAGTGAGAGAGAGAGAAAGAGCTGTGAGTGTGAGAGAGAGAAAGAGAAGCTGTGAGAGAGAGAGAGAGAGAAGCTGTGAGTGAGAGAGACAGATAGAGAAAGAGTAGCTGTGAGTGAGAGAGAGAAAAAGAAGCTGTGAGTGAGAGACACAGAGAGAGAAAGAGAAGCTGTGAGTGAGAAAGAGAGAGAGAAGCTGTGAGTGAGAGAGATAGAGAGAGGGAAAGAGAAGTTGTGAGTGAGAGAGAGAAAGAGAGAGAAAGAGAAGCTGTGTGTGTGTGAGAGAGAAAGAGAAGCTGTGAGTGAGAGAGAGATTGAAAGAGAAGGTATGAGTGAGAGAGAGAGAAAGAGAAGCTGTGAGTGTGTGAGAGAGAGAAAGAGAAGCTGTGAGTGAGAGAGAGAGAGAGAAAGAGAAGCTGTGAGTGAGAGAGAGAAAGAGAAGCTGTGAGTGTGAGACACAGAGAGAGAAAGAGAAGCTGTGAGTGAGAGAGTGACAGAGAGAAAGAGAAGCTGTGAGTGAGAGAGAGAGAGAGAAAGAGAAGCTGTGAGTGAGAGGGAGACAGAGAGAAAGAGAAGCTGTGAGTGAGAGAGAGAAAGAGGGAGAAAGAGAAGCTGTGAGTGAGAGAGAGTGAGAGAGAGAAAAAAGAAGCTATGAGTGAGAGAGAGAAAGAAAGAGAAGCTTTGAGTGACAGAGAGAAAGAAAAGCTGTGAGTGAGAGAGAGAAAGAGAAGCTGTGAGTGAGAGAGAGAAAGAAAGAGAAGCTGTGAGAGAGAGAGAGAGAAAGAGAAGCTGTGAGTGAGAGAGAGAGTGAGAAAGAGAAGCTGTGAGTGAGAGAGAGAAAGAGAAGCTGTGTTTGAGAGAGAGAGAGAAAGAGAAGCTGTGAGTGAGAGAAAGAAAGAGAAGCTGTGAGTGAGAGAAAGAGAGAGAAAGTGAAGTTTTGAGTGAGAGAGAGAGAGAAAGAGAAGCTGAGTGAGAGACAAAGAGAGAAAGAGAAGCTGTGTGTGTGTGAGAGAGAGAAACAGAAGCTGTGAGTGTGTGAGAGGGAGAAACAGAGATTGAGTGAGAGAGAGAGAAAGAGAAGCTGTGAGTGAGAGACAGAGAGAGAAAGAGAAGCTGTGAGTGAGAGAGAGAGAGAAGCCATGAGTGAGTGAGAGAGAGAAGCTGTGAGTGAGAGAGAGAAAGAGAGAGAAAGAGAAGCTGTCTTTGAGAGAGAGAGAAAGAGAAGCTGTGAGTAGGAGAGAGAGAGAGAGAAAGAGAAGCTGTGAGTGAGAGAGAGAGAGAGAGAGAAAGAGAAGCTGTGAGTGAGTGAGAGAGAGAAAGAAAAGCTGTGAGTGAGAGAGAGAGAGAAGCTGTGAGTGAGAAAGAGAGTGAGAAAGAGAAGGTGTGAGTGAGAGTGAGAGAGAAAGAGAAGCTGTTTGAGAGAGAGAGAGAACGAGAAGCTGTGAGTGAGAGAGTGAAAGAGAAGCTGTGAGTGAGACAGAGAGAGAAAGTGAAGTTTTGAGTGAGACAGAGAGAGAAAGAGAAGCTGAGTGAGAGAGAGAGAGAAAGAAAAGCTGTGTGTGTTTGAGAGAGAACGAGATGCTGTAAGTGAGAGAGAGAAAGAGAAGCTGTGAGTGAGAGACACACAGAGAGAAAGAGAAGCTGTGAGTGAGTGAGAGAGAGAAAGAATGAGAAGCTGTGAGTGAGAGAGAGAGGAACAGAAGCTGTGACTGAGAGAGAAAGAGAAGCTGTGAGTGAGAGAGAGAAAGAGAAGCTGTGAGTGAGAGAAAGAGAGAGAAAGTGAAGTTTTGAGTGAGAGAGAGAGAAAGAGAAGCTGAGAGACAGAGAGAGAAAGAGAAGCTGTGTGTGTGTGTGTGAGAGAGAAACAGACGTTGTGAGTGTGTGTGAGAGAGAAATAGAGATTGAGTGAGAGAGAGAGAAAGAGAAGCTGTGAGTGAGAGACAGAGAGAGAAAGAGAAGCTGTGTGTGTGTGTGTGAGAGAAAGAGAAGCTGTGAGTGAGTGAGAGAGAGAGAAATAGAGAGTGAGTGAGAGAGAGGAGAAAGAGAAGCTGTGTGAGAGAGAGAAAGAGAAGCTGTGAGCGAGAGAGAGAGAGAGAAAGAGAAGCTGTGAGGGAGAGAGAGAGAGTGAGAAAGAGAAGCTGTGAGTGAGAGAGAGAGAGACAAGCTGTGTGTGTGTGTGAGAGAGAAAGAGAAGCTGTGAGTGAGAGAGAGAGAAAGAGAAGCTGTGAGTGAGAGAGAGAGAAAGAAAGAGAAGCTGTGAGTGAGAGACACAGAGAGAGAAAGAGAAGCTGTGAGTGAGAAAGAGAGAGAGAGAAGCTGTGAGTGAGAGAGAGAGAGAGAGAGAAAGAGAAGTTGTGAGTGAGAGAGAGAAAGAGAGAGAAAGAGAAGCTGTGTGTGTGTGTGAGAGAGAGAGAAGCTGTGAGTGAGAGAGAGAGAGAGAAAGAGAAGGTGTGAGTGAGAGAGAGAGAAAGAGAAGCTGTGAGTGAGAGACACACAGAGAGAAAGAGAAGCTGTGAGTGAGTGAGAGAGAGAGAAAGAGAAGCTGTGAGTGAGAGAGACAGAGAGAGAAAGAGAAGCTGAGAGTGAGAGAGACAGAGAGAGAAAGAGCTGTGAGTAAGAGCGAGAAAAAGAGAAGCTGTGAGTGACAGAGAGAGAAAGAAGCTGTGAGTGAGAGACAGAGGGAGAAAGAGAAGCTGTGAGAGAGAGAGAGAGGGAAAGAGAAGCTTTGAGTGGGAGAGAGAGAGAAAGAGAAGCTGTGAGTGAGAGAGAGTGAAAGAGAAGTTGTGAGCGAGAGAGAGAAAGAAAGAGAAGTTGTGAGTGAGAGAGGGTGAGAAAGAGAAGCTGTGAGTGAGAGAGAGAAAGAGAAGCTGTGTAGTGAGAGATAGAGAGAAAGAGAAGCTGTGAGTGAGAGAGACAGAGAGAAAAAAGAAGCTGTGGGTGAGAGAGAGAGAAAGAGAAGCTGTGAGTAAGACAGAGAGAGAAGCTGTGAGCGAGAGAGAGAGAGATGCTGTGAGTGAGAGAGAAAGAGAAGCTGTGAGTGAGAGAGAGTAAGAAAAAAGAAGCTGTGAGTGAGAGAGAGGGAGAAAGAGAAGCTGTGATTGAGAGAGAAAGAAAAAAAGAAGCTGTGTGTGTGTGAGAGAGAGAAAGAGGAGCTGTGAGTGACAGAGAGAAAGAAATTGTGAGTGAGAGAGGGAGAAAGAGAAGCTGTGAGTGAGAGAGTGAGAGAAAGAAAGAGAAGCTGTGAGTGAGAGAGAGAGAGAAAGAAAGAGAAGCTGTGAGTGAGAGAGAGACAGAGAGAAAGAGAAGCTGTGAGTGAGGGAGAGAAAGAGAGAGAAAGAAAGAAAGAGAAGCTGTGAGAGAGAGAGAGAAAGAGAAGCTGTGAGTGAGAGAGAGAAAGAGCTGTGAGAGTGTGAGAGAGAAAGAGAAGCTGTGAGTGAGAGAGAGAGAGAAGCTGTGAGCGAGAGAGAGAGAGATGCTGTGAGTGTGAGAGAAAGAGAAGCTGTGAGTGAGAGAGAGTGAGAGAAAAAAGAAGCTGTGAGTGAGAGAGAGAGAGAAAGAGAAGCTGAGATTGAGAGAGAAAGAAAAAAAGAAGCTGTGTGTGTGTGTGAGAGAGAAAGAGGAGCTGTGAGTGACAGACAGAGAAAGAAATTGTGAGTGAGAGAGGGAGAAAGAGTAGTTGTGAGTGAGAGAGTGAGAGAGAGAAAGAGAAGCTGTGAGTGAGAGAGAGAAAAAAAGAGAAGCTGTGAGTGAGAGAGAGACAGAGAGAAAGAGAAGCTGTGAGTGAGAGAGAGAAAGAGAGAGAAAGAGAAGCTGTGAGAGAGAGAGAGAGAAAGAGAAGCTGTGAGTGAGTGAGAGAGAAAGAGCTGTGAGTGTGTGAGAGAGAAAGAGAAGCTGTGAGAGAGAGAGAGAGAGAAGCTGTGAGTGAGAGAGACAGATAGAGAAAGAGTAGCTGTGAGTGAGAGAGAGAAAAAGAAGCTGTGAGTGAGAGACACAGAGAGAGAAAGAGAAGCTGTGAGTGAGAAAGAGAGAGAGAAGCTGTGAGTGAGAGAGAGAGAGAGGGAAAGAGAAGTTGTGAGTGAGAGAGAGAAAGAGAGAGAAAGAGAAGCTGTGTGTGTGTGAGAGAGAAAGAGAAGCTGTGAGTGAGAGAGAGATTGAAAGAGAAGGTATGAGTGAGAGAGAGAGAAAGAGAAGCTGTGAGTGTGTGAGAGAGAGAAAGAGAAGCTGTGAGTGAGAGAGAGAGAGAGAAAGAGAAGCTGTGAGTGAGAGAGAGAAAGAGAAGCTGTGAGTGTGAGACACAGAGAGAGAAAGAGAAGCTGTGAGTGAGAGAGTGACAGAGAGAAAGAGAAGCTGTGAGTGAGAGAGAGAGAGAGAAAGAGAAGCTGTGAGTGAGAGGGAGACAGAGAGAAAGAGAAGCTGTGAGTGAGAGAGAGAAAGAGGGAGAAAGAGAAGCTGTGAGTGAGAGAGAGTGAGAGAGAGAAAAAAGAAGCTATGAGTGAGAGAGAGAAAGAAAGAGAAGCTTTGAGTGACAGAGAGAAAGAAAAGCTGTGAGTGAGAGAGAGAAAGAGAAGCTGTGAGTGAGAGAGAGAAAGAAAGAGAAGCTGTGAGAGAGAGAGAGAGAAAGAGAAGCTGTGAGTGAGAGAGAGAGTGAGAAAGAGAAGCTGTGAGTGAGAGAGAGAAAGAGAAGCTGTGTTTGAGAGAGAGAGAGAAAGAGAAGCTGTGAGTGAGAGAAAGAAAGAGAAGCTGTGAGTGAGAGAAAGAGAGAGAAAGTGAAGTTTTGAGTGAGAGAGAGAGAGAAAGAGAAGCTGAGTGAGACACAAAGAGAGAAAGAGAAGCTGTGTGTGTGTGTGTGAGAGAGAAACAGAAGCTGTGAGTGTGTGAGAGGGAGAAATAGAGATTGAGTGAGAGAGAGAGAAAGAGAAGCTGTGAGTGAGAGACAGAGAGAGAAAGAGAAGCAGTGAGTGAGAGAGAGAGAGAAGCCATGAGTGAGTGAGAGAGAGAAGCTGTGAGTGAGAGAGAGAAAGAGAGAGAAAGAGAAGCTGTGTTTGAGAGAGAGAGAAAGAGAAGCTGTGAGTAGGAGAGAGAGAGAGAGAAAGAGAAGCTGTGAGTGAGAGAGAGAGAGAGAGAGAAAGAGAAGCTGTGAGTGAGTGAGAGAGAGAAAGAAAAGCTGTGAGTGAGAGAGAGAGAGAAGCTGTGAGTGAGAAAGAGAGTGAGAAAGAGCAGGTGTGAGTGAGAGTGAGAGAGAAAGAGAAGCTGTTTGAGAGAGAGAGAGAACGAGAAGCTGTGAGTGAGAGAGTGAAAGAGAAGCTGTGAGTGAGACAGAGAGAGAAAGTGAAGTTTTGAGTGAGACAGAGAGAGAAAGAGAAGCTGAGTGAGAGAGAGAGAGAAAGAAAAGCTGTGTGTGTTTGAGAGAGAACGAGATGCTGTAAGTGAGAGAGAGAAAGAGAAGCTGTGAGTGAGAGACACACAGAGAGAAAGAGAAGCTGTGAGTGAGAGAGAGAGAGAAAGAATGAGAAGCTGTGAGTGAGAGAGAGAGGAACAGAAGCTGTGAGTGAGAGAGAGAAAGAGAAGCTGTGAGTGAGAGAGAGAAAGAGAAGCTGTGTGTGTGTGTGAGAGAGAGAAACAGACGTTGTGAGTGTGTGTGAGAGAGAAATAGAGATTGAGTGAGAGAGAGAGAAAGAGAAGCTGTGAGTGAGAGACAGAGAGAGAAAGAGAAGCTGTGTGTGTGTGTGAGAGAGAAAGAGAAGCTGTGAGTGAGTGAGAGAGAGAGAAATAGAGAGTGAGTGAGAGAGAGGAGAAAGAGAAGCTGTGTGAGAGAGAGAAAGAGAAGCTGTGAGCGAGAGAGAGAGAGAGAAAGAGAAGCTGTGAGGGAGAGAGAGAGAGTGAGAAAGAGAAGCTGTGAGTGAGAGAGAGAGAGACAAGCTGTGTGTGTGTGTGAGAGAGAAAGAGAAGCTGTGAGTGAGAGAGAGAGAAAGAGAAGCTGTGAGTGAGAGAGAGAGAAAGAAAGAGAAGCTGTGAGTGAGAGACACAGAGAGAGAAAGAGAAGCTGTGAGTGAGAAAGAGAGAGAGAGAAGCTGTGAGTGAGAGAGAGAGAGAGAGAGAAAGAGAAGTTGTGAGTGAGAGAGAGAAAGAGAGAGAAAGAGAAGCTGTGTGTGTGTGTGAGAGAGAGAGAAGCTGTGAGTGAGAGAGAGAGAGAGAAAGAGAAGGTGTGAGTGAGAGAGAGAGAAAGAGAAGCTGTGAGTGAGCGACACACAGAGAGAAAGAGAAACTGTGAGTGAGTGAGAGAGAGAGAAAGAGAAGCTGTGAGTGAGAGAGACAGAGAGAGAAAGAGAAGCTGAGAGTGAGAGAGACAGAGAGAGAAAGAGCTGTGAGTAAGAGCGAGAAAAAGAGAAGCTGTGAGTGACAGAGAGAGAAAGAAGCTGTGAGTGAGAGACAGAGGGAGAAAGAGAAGCTGTGAGAGAGAGAGAGAGGGAAAGAGAAGCTTTGAGTGGGAGAGAGAGAGAAAGAGAAGCTGTGAGTGAGAGAGAGTGAAAGAGAAGTTGTGAGCGAGAGAGAGAAAGAAAGAGAAGTTGTGAGTGAGAGAGGGTGAGAAAGAGAAGCTGTGAGTGAGAGAGAGAAAGAGAAGCTGTGTAGTGAGAGATAGAGAGAAAGAGAAGCTGTGAGTGAGAGAGACAGAGAGAAAAAAGAAGCTGTGGGTGAGAGAGAGAGAAAGAGAAGCTGTGAGTAAGACAGAGAGAGAAGCTGTGAGCGAGAGAGAGAGAGATGCTGTGAGTGAGAGAGAAAGAGAAGCTGTGAGTGAGAGAGAGTAAGAAAAAAGAAGCTGTGAGTGAGAGAGAGGGAGAAAGAGAAGCTGTGATTGAGAGAGAAAGAAAAAAAAAGCTGTGTGTGTGTGAGAGAGAGAAAGAGGAGCTGTGAGTGACAGAGAGAAAGAAATTGTGAGTGAGAGAGGGAGAAAGAGAAGCTGTGAGTGAGAGAGTGAGAGAAAGAAAGAGAAGCTGTGAGTGAGAGAGAGAGAGAAAGAAAGAGAAGCTGTGAGTGAGAGAGAGACAGAGAGAAAGAGAAGCTGTGAGTGAGGGAGAGAAAGAGAGAGAAAGAAAGAAAGAGAAGCTGTGAGAGAGAGAGAGAAAGAGAAGCTGTGAGTGAGAGAGAGAAAGAGCTGTGAGAGTGTGAGAGAGAAAGAGAAGCTGTGAGTGAGAGAGAGAGAGAAGCTGTGAGCGAGAGAGAGAGAGATGCTGTGAGTGAGAGAGAAAGAGAAGCTGTGAGTGAGAGAGAGTGAGAGAAAAAAGAAGCTGTGAGTGAGAGAGAGAGAGAAAGAGAAGCTGAGATTGAGAGAGAAAGAAAAAAAGAAGCTGTGTGTGTGTGTGAGAGAGAAAGAGGAGCTGTGAGTGACAGACAGAGAAAGAAATTGTGAGTGAGAGAGGGAGAAAGAGTAGTTGTGAGTGAGAGAGTGAGAGAGAGAAAGAGAAGCTGTGAGTGAGAGAGAGAAAAAAAGAGAAGCTGTGAGTGAGAGAGAGACAGAGAGAAAGAGAAGCTGTGAGTGAGAGAGAGAAAGAGAGAGAAAGAGAAGCTGTGAGAGAGAGAGAGAGAAAGAGAAGCTGTGAGTGAGAGAGAGAGAAAGAGCTGTGAGTGTGTGAGAGAGAAAGAGAAGCTGTGAGAGAGAGAGAGAAGCTGTGAGTGAGAGAGACAGATAGAGAAAGAGTAGCTGTGAGTGAGAGAGAGAAAAAGAAGCTGTGAGTGAGAGACACAGAGAGAGAAAGAGAAGCTGTGAGTGAGAAAGAGAGAGAGAAGCTGTGAGTGAGAGAGAGAGAGAGGGAAAGAGAAGTTGTGAGTGAGAGAGAGAAAGAGAGAGAAAGAGAAGCTGTGTGTGTGTGAGAGAGAAAGAGAAGCTGTGAGTGAGAGAGAGATTGAAAGAGAAGGTATGAGTGAGAGAGAGAGAAAGAGAAGCTGTGAGTGTGTGAGAGAGAGAAAGAGAAGCTGTGAGTGAGAGAGAGAGAGAGAAAGAGAAGCTGTGAGTGAGAGAGAGAAAGAGAAGCTGTGAGTGTGAGACACACACAGAGAAAGAGAAGCTGTGAGTGAGAGAGTGACAGAGAGAAAGAGAAGCTGTGAGTGAGAGAGAGAGAGAAAGAGAAGCTGTGAGTGAGAGGGAGACAGAGAGAAAGAGAAGCTGTGAGTGAGAGAGAGAAAGAGGGAGAAAGAGAAGCTGTGAGTGAGAGAGAGTGAGAGAGAGAAAAAAGAAGCTATGAGTGAGAGAGAGAAAGAAAGAGAAGCTTTGAGTGACAGAGAGAAAGAAAAGCTGTGAGTGAGAGAGAGAAAGAGAAGCTGTGAGTGAGAGAGAGAAAGAAAGAGAAGCTGTGAGAGAGAGAGAGAGAAAGAGAAGCTGTGAGTGAGAGAGAGAGTGAGAAAGAGAAGCTGTGAGTGAGAGAGAGAAAGAGAAGCTGTGTTTGAGAGAGAGAGAGAAAGAGAAGTTGTGAGTGAGAGAAAGAAAGAGAAGCTGTGAGTGAGAGAAAGAGAGAGAAAGTGAAGTTTTGAGTGAGAGAGAGAGAGAGAAAGAGAAGCTGAGTGAAAGACAGAGAGAGAAAGAGAAGCTGTGTGTGTGTGTGAGAGAGAAACAGAAGCTGTGAGTGTGTGTGTGAGAGAGAAATAGAGATTGAGTGAGAGAGAGAGGAAGAGAAGCTGTGAGTGTGAGACAGAGAGAGAAAGAGAAGCTGTGTGTGTGTGTGAGAGAGAAAGAGAAGCTGTGAGTGAGTGAGAGAGAGAGAAATAGTGTGAGTGAGAGAGAGAGAAAGAGAAGCTGTGAGTGAGAGAGAAAGAGAGCCTGTGAGTGAGAGAGAGGAGAAAGAGAAGCTGTGAGAGAGAGAGAAAGAGAAGCTGTGAGCGAGAGAGAGAGAGAAAGAGAAGCTGTGAGTGGGAGAGAGAGAGTGAGAAAGAGAAGCTGTGAGTGAGAGAGGGAGAGAGAGACAAGCTGTGTGTGTGTGTGAGAGAGAAAGAGAAGCTGTGAGTGAGAGAGAGAGAGAGAAAGAGAAGCTGTGAGTGAGAGAGAGAAAGAGAAGCTGTGAGTGAGAGACACAGAGAGAGAAAGAGAAGATGTGAGTGAGAAAGAGAGAGAGAGAAGCTGTGAGTGAGAGAGAGAGAGAGAAAGAGAAGTTGTGAGTGAGAGAGAGAAAGAGAGAGAAAGAGAATCTGTGTGTGTGTGTGAGAGAGAAAGAGAAGCTGTGAGTGAGAGAGAGATTGAAAGAGAAGGTGTGAGTGAGAGAGAGAGAAAGAGAAGCTGTGAGTGAGAGACACACACAGAGAAAGAGAAGCTTTGAGTGAGTGAGAGAGAGAGAGAAAGAGAAGCTGTGAGTGAGAGAGACAGAGAGAGAAAGAGAAGCTGAGTGAGAGAGACAGAGAGAGAAAGAGCTGTGAGTAAGAGAGAGAGAGAAAGAGAAGCTGTGAGTGACAGAGAGAGATAGAAGCTGTGTGTGAGAGAGTGAGGGAGAAAGAGAAGCTATGAGTGAGAGAGAGAGAGGGAAAGGGAAGCTTTGAGTGGGAGAGAGAGAGAAAGAGAAGCTGTGAGTGAGAGTGAAAGAGAAGCTGTGAGCGAGAGAGAGAAAGAAAGAGAAGTTGTGAGTGAGAGAGGGTGAGAAAGAGAAGCTGTGAGTGAGAGAGAGAAAGAGAAGCTGTGTAATGAGAGAGAGAGAATGAGAAGCTGTGAGTGAGAGAGAAAAAGAAGCTGTGAGTGAGAGAGACAGAGAGAAAAAAGAAGCTGTGGGTGAGAGAGAGAGAAAGAGAAGCTGTGAGTGAGTGAGAGAGAGAAGCTGTGAGCGACAGAGAGAGAGATGCTGTGAGTGAGAGAGAAAGAGAAGCTGTGAGTGAGAGAGAGTGAGAAAAAAGAAGCTGTGAGTGAGAGAGAGAGAGAGAGAGAGAAAGAGAAGCTGTGATTGAGAGAGAAAGAAAAAAATAAGCTGTGTGTGTGTGAGAGAGAGAAAGAGGAGCTGTGAGTGACAGAGAGAGAAAGAAATTGTGAGTGAGAGAGGGAGAAAGAGAAGCTGTGAGTGAGAGAGTGAGAGAGAGAAAGAGAAGCTGTGAGTGAGAGAGAGAGAGAAAGAAAGAGAAGCTGTGAGTGAGAGAGAGACAGAGAGAGAAAGAAAGAGAAGCTGTGAGAGAGAGAGAAAGAGAAGCTGTGAGTGAGAGAGAGAGAGAAAGAGCTGTGAGTGTGTGAGAGAGAAAGAGAAGCTGTGAGTGAGTGAGAGAGAGAAGCTGTGAGCGAGAGAGAAAAAGAGATGCTGTGAGTGAGAGAGAAAGAGAAGCTGTGAGTGAGAGAGTGAGAGAAAAAAGAAGCTGTGAGAGAGAGAGAGAGAGAGAAAGAGAAGCTGAGATTGAGAGAGAAAGAAAAAAAGAAGCTGTGTGTGTGTGAGAGAGAGAAAGAGAAGTTGTGTGTGAGAGAGGGTGAGAAAGAGAAGCTGTGAGTGAGAGAGAGAAAGAGAAGCTGTGTAGTGAGAGAGAGAGAATGAGAAGCTGTGAGTGAGAGAGAAAAAGAAGCTGTGAGTGAGAGAGACAGAGAGAAAAAAAAGAAGCTGTGGGTGAGAGAGAGAGAAAGAGAAGCTGTGAGTGAGAGAGAGAGAGAAGCTGTGAGCGAGAGAGAGAGAGATGCTGTGAGTGAGAGAGAAAGAGAAGCTGTGAGTGAGAGAGAGTGAGAAAAAAGAAGATGTGAGTGAGAGAGAGAGAGAGAAAGAGAAGCAGTGATTGAGAGAGAAAGAAAAAAAGAAGCTGTGTGTGTGAGAGAGAAAGAGGAGCTGTGAGTGACAGAGAGAGAAAGAAATTGTGAGTGAGAGAGGGAGAAAGAGAAGCTGTGAGTGAGAGAGTGAGAGAGAGAAAGAGAAGCTGTGAGTGAGAGAGAGAGAGAAAGAGAAGCTGTGAGTGAGAGAGAGACAGAGAATAAGAGAAGCTGTGAGTGAGAGAGAAAAAGAGTAGCTGTGAGTGAGAGAGAGAGAGAAAGAGCTGTGAGTGTGTGAGAGAGAAAGAGAAGCTGTGAGAGAGAGAGAGAAGCTGTGAGTGAGAGAGACAGATAGAGAAAGAGAAGCTGTGAGTGAGAGAGTGACAGAGAGAAAGAGAAGCTGTGAGTGAGAGAGAGAGAGAAAGAGAAGCTGTGAGTGAGAGAGATACAGAGAGAAAGAGAAGCTGTGAGTGAGAGAGAGAAAGAGGGAGAAGGAGAAGCTGTGAGTGAGAGAGAGTGAGAGAAAGAAAAAAGAAGCTATGAGTGAGAGAGAGAAAGAAAGAGAAGCTTTGAGTGACAGAGAGAAAGAAAAGCTGTGAGTGAGAGAGAGAGAAAGAGAAGCTGTGAGTGAGAGAGAGAAAGAGAAGCTGTGAGTGAGAGAGAGAAAGAGAAGCTGTGAGAGAGATAGAGAGAAAGAGAAGCTGTGAGTGAGAGAGAGAGTGAGAAAGAGAAGCTGTGAGTGAGAGAGAGAGAGAAGCCATGAGTGAGAGAGAGAGAGAAGCTGTGAGTGAGAGAGAGAAAGAGAGAGAAAGAGAAGCTGTGTTTGAGAGAGAGAGAGAGAAAGAGAAGCTGTGAGTGAGAGAGAGAAAGAGAAGCTGTGAGTGAGAGAAAGAGAGAGAAAGTGAAGTTTTGAGTGAGAGAGAGAGAGAGAAAGAGAAGCTGAGTGAGAGACAGAGAGAGAAAGAGAAGCTGTGTGTGTGTGTGTGAGAGAGAAACAGACGCTGTGAGTGTGTGTGTGAGAGAGAAATAGAGATTGAGTGAGAGAGAGAGAAAGAGAAGCTGTGAGTGAGAGACAGAGAGAGAAAGAGAAGCTGTGTGTGTGAGAGAGAGAAAGAGAAGCTGTGAGTGAGTGAGAGAGAGAGAAATAGAGTGTGAGTGAGAGAGAGAGAGAGAAAGAGAAGCTGTGAGTGAGAGAGAAAGAGAGCCTGTGAGTGAGAGAGAGGAGAAAGAGAAGCTGTGAAAGAGAGAGAAAGAGAAGCTGTGAGCGAGAGAGAGAGAGAAAGAGAAGCTGTGAGTGGGAGAGAGAGAGTGAGAAAGAGAAGCTGTGAGTGTGAGGGAGAGAGAGACAAGCTGTGTGTGTGTGTGAGAGAGAAAGAGAAGCTGTGAGTGAGAGAGAGAGAGAAAAAGAGAAGCTGTGAGTGAGAGAGAGAAAGAGAAGCTGTGAGTGAGAGTCACAGAGATAGAAAGAGAAGCTGTGAGTGAGAAAGAGAGAGAGAGAAGCTGTGAGTGAGAGAGAGAGAGAGAGAAAGAGAAGTTGTGAGTGAGAGAGAGAAAGAGAGAGAAAGAGAAGCTATGTGTGTGTGAGAGAGAAAGAGAAGCTGTGAGTGAGAGAGAGAGAGAAAGAGAAGGTGTGAGTGAGAGAGAGAGAAAGAGAAGCTGTGAGTGAGAGACACACACAGAGAAAGAGAAGCTGTGAGTGAGTGAGAGAGAGAGAGAAAGAGAAGCTGTGAGTGAGAGAGACAGAGAGAGAAAGAGAAGCTGAGAGTGAGAGAGACAGAGAGAGAAAGAGCTGTGAGTAAGAGAGAGAGAGAAAGAGAAGCTGTGAGTGACAGAGAGAGAAAGAAGCTGTGAGTGAGAGAGTGAGGGAGAAAGAGAAGCTGTGAGTGAGAGAGAGAGAGGGAAAGAGAAGCTTTGAGTGGGACAGAGAGAGAAAGAGAAGCTGTGAGTGAGAGAGAGTGAGAAAAAAGAAGTTGTGAGTGAGAGAGAGAGAGAAAGAGAAGCTGTGATTGAGAGAAAGAAAAAAAGAAGCTGTGTGTGTGTGAGAGAGAGAAAGAGGAGCTGTGAGTGACACAGAGAGAAAGAAATTGTGAGTGAGAGAGGGAGAAAGAGAAGCTGTGAGTGAGAGAGTGAGAGAGAGAAAGAGAAGCTGTAAGTGAGAGAGAGAGAGAAAGAAAGAGAAGCTGTGAGTGAGAGAGAGACAGAGAGAAAGAGAAGCTGTGAGTGAGAGAGAGAAAGAGAGAGAAAGAAAGAGAAGCTATGAGAGAGAGAGAGAGAAAGAGAAGGTGTGAGTGAGAGAGAGAGAGAAAGAGCTGTGAGTGTGTGAGAGAGAAAGAGAAGCTGTGAGTGGGAGAGAGAGAAGCTGTGAGCGAGAGAGAGAGAGAGATGTTCTCTGAGTGAGAGAGAAAGAGAAGCTGTGAGTGAGAGAGAGTGAGAGAAAAAAGAAGCTGTGAGTGAGAGAGAGAGAGAGAGAGAGAAGCTGTGATTGAGAGAGAAAGAAAAAAAGAAGCTGTGTGTGAGAGAGAGAGCAAGAGGAGCTGTGAGTGACAGAGAGAGAAAGAAATTGTGAGTGAGAGAGAGAGAGAAAGAGAAGCTGTGAGTGAGAGAGAGACACAGAGAAAGAGAAGCTGTGAGTGAGAGAGAGAAAGAGAGAGAAAGAGAAGCTGTGTGTGAGAGAGAGAAAGAGAAGCTGTGAGAGAGAGAGAGAGAGAAAGAGCTGTGAGTGTGTGAGAGAGAAAGAGAAGCTGTGAGAGAGAGAGAGAAAGAGAAGCTATGAGTGAGAGAGAGAGAGAGAAAGAGAAGCTGTGAGTAGGAGAGAGAGAGAGAAAGAGAAGCTGTGAGTGAGAGAGAGAGAGAGAAAGAGAAGCTGTGAGTGAGTGAGAGAGAGAGAAAGAGAAGCTGTGAGAGAGAGAGAGAGAGAGAGAAGCTGTGAGTGAGAAAGAGAGTGAGAAAGAGAAGGTGTGAGTGAGAGTGAGAGAAAAAGAGAAGCTGTTTGAGAGAGAGAGAGAACGAGAAGCTGTGAGTGAGAGAGAGAGAGAGAAAGAGAAGCTGTGATTGAGAGAGAAAGAAAAAAGAAGCTGTGTGTGTGAGAGAGAGAGCAAGAGGAGCTGTGAGTGACAGAGCGAGAAAGAAATTGTGAGTGAGAGAGGGAGAAAGAGAAGCTGTGAGTGAGAGAGTGAGAGAGAGAAAGAGAAGCTGTGAGTGAGAGAGAGAGAAAGAGAAGCTGTGAGTGAGAGAGAGAGGCAGAGAGAAAGAGAAGCTGTGAGTGAGAGAGAGAAAGAGAGAGAAAGAGAAGCTGTGAGAGAGAGAGAGAGAAAGAGAAGCTGTGAGTGAGTGAGAGAGAGAAAGAGGTGTGAGTGTGTGAGAGAGAAAGAGAAGCTGTGAGAGAGAGAGAGAGAAAGAGAAGCTGTGAGTGAGAGAGACAGAGAGAGAAAGAGAAGCTGTGAGTGAGAGAGAGAGAGAAAGAGAAGCTGTGAGTGAGCGAGAGACAGAGAGAAAGAGAAGCTGTGAGTGAGAGAGAGAAAGAGGGAGAAAGAGAAGCTGTGAGTGAGAGAGAGTGAGAGAGAGAAAAAAGAAGCTATGAGTGAGAGAGAGAAAGAAAGAGAAGCTTTGAGTGACAGAGAGAAAGAAAAGCTGTGAGTGAGAGAGAGAGAAAGAGAAGCTGTGAGCGAGAGAGAGAAAGAGAAGCTGTGAGAGAGAGAGAGAAAGAGAAGCTGTGAGTGAGAGAGAGAGTGAGAAAGAGAAGTTGTGAGTGAGAGAGAGAGAGAGAAGCCATGAGTGAGAGAGAGAGAAGCTGTGAGTGAGAGAGAGAAAGAGATAGAAAGAGAAGCTGTGTTTGAGAGAGAGAGAGAGAAAGTGAAGTTTTGAGTGAGACAGAGAGAGAAAGAGAAGCTCAGTGAGAGAGAGAGAGAAAGAAAAGCTGTGTGTGTTTGAGAGAGAACGAGATGCTGTAAGTGAGAGAGAGAAAGAGAAGCTGTGAGTGAGAGACACACAGAGAGAAAGAGAAGCTGTGAGTGAGAGAGAGAGAGAAAGAATGAGAAGCTGTGAGTGAGAGAGAGAGGAACAGAAGCTGTGAGTGAGAGAGAGAAAGAGAAGCTGTGAATGAGAGAGAGAAAGAGAAGCTGTGAGTGAGAGAAAGAGAGAGAAAGTGAAGTTTTGAGTGAGAGAGAGAGAAAGAGAAGCTGAGTGAGAGACAGAGAGAGAAAGAGAAGCTGTGTGTGTGTGTGAGAGAGAAACAGAAGCTGTGAGTGTGTGTGTGAGAGAGAAATAGAGATTGAGTGAGAGAGAGAGAAAGAGAAGCTGTGAGTGAGAGACAGAGAGAGAAAGAGAAGCTGTGTGTGTGTGTGTGAGAGAGAAAGAGAAGCTTTGAGTGAGAGAGAGAGAGAGAAATAGAGAGTGAGTGAGAGAGAGAGAGAAAGAGAAGCTGTGAGTGAGAGAGAAAGAGAGCCTGTGAGTGAGAGAGAGGAGAAAGAGAAGCTGTGTGAGAGAGAGAAAGAGAAGCTGTGAGCGAGAGAGAGAGAGAAAGAGAAGCTGTGAGTGAGAGAGAGAGAGTGAGAAAGAGAATCTGTGAGTGAGAGAGAGAGAGACAAGCTGTGTGTGTGAGAGAGAGAGAAAGAAGCTGTGAGTGAGAGAGTGAGGGAGAAAGAGAAGCTGTGAGTGAGAGAGAGAGAGGGAAAGAGAAGCTTTGAGTGGGACAGAGAGAGAAAGAGAAGCTGTGAGTGAGAGAGAGTGAGAAAAAAGAAGTTGTGAGTGAGAGAGAGAGAGAAAGAGAAGCTGTGATTGAGAGAAAGAAAAAAAGAAGCTGTGTGTGTGTGAGAGAGAGAAAGAGGAGCTGTGAGTGACACAGAGAAAAAGAAATTGTGAGTGAGAGAGGGAGAAAGAGAAGCTGTGAGTGAGAGAGTGAGAGAGAGAAAGAGAAGCTGTAAGTGAGAGAGAGAGAGAAAGAAAGAGAAGCTGTGAGTGAGAGAGAGACAGAGAGAAAGAGAAGCTGTGAGTGAGAGAGAGAAAGAGAGAGAAAGAAAGAGAAGCTATGAGAGAGAGAGAGAGAAAGAGAAGGTGTGAGTGAGAGAGAGAGAGAAAGAGCTGTGAGTGTGTGAGAGAGAAAGAGAAGCTGTGAGTGGGAGAGAGAGAAGCTGTGAGCGAGAGAGAGAGAGAGATGTTCTCTGAGTGAGAGAGAAAGAGAAGCTGTGAGTGAGAGAGAGTGAGAGAAAAAAGAAGCTGTGAGTGAGAGAGAGAGAGAGAGAGAGAAGCTGTGATTGAGAGAGAAAGAAAAAAAGAAGCTGTGTGTGAGAGAGAGAGCAAGAGGAGCTGTGAGTGACAGAGAGAGAAAGAAATTGTGAGTGAGAGAGAGAGAGAAAGAGAAGCTGTGAGTGAGAGAGAGACACAGAGAAAGAGAAGCTGTGAGTGAGAGAGAGAAAGAGAGAGAAAGAGAAGCTGTGTGTGAGAGAGAGAAAGAGAAGCTGTGAGAGAGAGAGAGAGAGAAAGAGCTGTGAGTGTGTGAGAGAGAAAGAGAAGCTGTGAGAGAGAGAGAGAAAGAGAAGCTATGAGTGAGAGAGAGAGAGAGAAAGAGAAGCTGTGAGTAGGAGAGAGAGAGAGAAAGAGAAGCTGTGAGTGAGAGAGAGAGAGAGAAAGAGAAGCTGTGAGTGAGTGAGAGAGAGAGAAAGAGAAGCTGTGAGAGAGAGAGAGAGAGAGAGAAGCTGTGAGTGAGAAAGAGAGTGAGAAAGAGAAGGTGTGAGTGAGAGTGAGAGAAAAAGAGAAGCTGTTTGAGAGAGAGAGAGAACGAGAAGCTGTGAGTGAGAGAGAGAGAGAGAAAGAGAAGCTGTGATTGAGAGAGAAAGAAAAAAGAAGCTGTGTGTGTGAGAGAGAGAGCAAGAGGAGCTGTGAGTGACAGAGAGAGAAAGAAATTGTGAGTGAGAGAGGGAGAAAGAGAAGCTGTGAGTGAGAGAGTGAGAGAGAGAAAGAGAAGCTGTGAGTGAGAGAGAGAGAAAGAGAAGCTGTGAGTGAGAGAGAGAGGCAGAGAGAAAGAGAAGCTGTGAGTGAGAGAGAGAAAGAGAGAGAAAGAGAAGCTGTGAGAGAGAGAGAGAGAAAGAGAAGCTGTGAGTGAGTGAGAGAGAGAAAGAGGTGTGAGTGTGTGAGAGAGAAAGAGAAGCTGTGAGAGAGAGAGAGAGAAAGAGAAGCTGTGAGTGAGAGAGACAGAGAGAGAAAGAGAAGCTGTGAGTGAGAGAGAGAGAGAAAGAGAAGCTGTGAGTGAGCGAGAGACAGAGAGAAAGAGAAGCTGTGAGTGAGAGAGAGAAAGAGGGAGAAAGAGAAGCTGTGAGTGAGAGAGAGTGAGAGAGAGAAAAAAGAAGCTATGAGTGAGAGAGAGAAAGAAAGAGAAGCTTTGAGTGACAGAGAGAAAGAAAAGCTGTGAGTGAGAGAGAGAGAAAGAGAAGCTGTGAGCGAGAGAGAGAAAGAGAAGCTGTGAGAGAGAGAGAGAGAAAGAGAAGCTGTGAGTGAGAGAGAGAGTGAGAAAGAGAAGTTGTGAGTGAGAGAGAGAGAGAGAAGCCATGAGTGAGAGAGAGAGAAGCTGTGAGTGAGAGAGAGAAAGAGATAGAAAGAGAAGCTGTGTTTGAGAGAGAGAGAGAGAAAGTGAAGTTTTGAGTGAGACAGAGAGAGAAAGAGAAGCTCAGTGAGAGAGAGAGAGAAAGAAAAGCTGTGTGTGTTTGAGAGAGAACGAGATGCTGTAAGTGAGAGAGAGAAAGAGAAGCTGTGAGTGAGAGACACACAGATAGAAAGAGAAGCTGTGAGTGAGAGAGAGAGAGAAAGAATGAGAAGCTGTGAGTGAGAGAGAGAGGAACAGAAGCTGTGAGTGAGAGAGAGAAAGAGAAGCTGTGAATGAGAGAGAGAAAGAGAAGCTGTGAGTGAGAGAAAGAGAGAGAAAGTGAAGTTTTGAGTGAGAGAGAGAGAAAGAGAAGCTGAGTGAGAGACAGAGAGAGAAAGAGAAGCTGTGTGTGTGTGTGAGAGAGAAACAGAAGCTGTGAGTGTGTGTGTGAGAGAGAAATAGAGATTGAGTGAGAGAGAGAGAAAGAGAAGCTGTGAGTGAGAGACAGAGAGAGAAAGAGAAGCTGTGTGTGTGTGTGTGAGAGAGAAAGAGAAGCTTTGAGTGAGTGAGAGAGAGAGAAATAGAGAGTGAGTGAGAGAGAGAGAGAAAGAGAAGCTGTGAGTGAGAGAGAAAGAGAGCCTGTGAGTGAGAGAGAGGAGAAAGAGAAGCTGTGTGAGAGAGAGAAAGAGAAGCTGTGAGCGAGAGAGAGAGAGAAAGAGAAGCTGTGAGTGAGAGAGAGAGAGTGAGAAAGAGAATCTGTGAGTGAGAGAGAGAGAGACAAGCTGTGTGTGTGAGAGAGAGAGAAAGAGAAGCTGTGAGTGAGAAAGAGAGAGAGAGAAGCTGTGAGTGAGAGAGAGAGAGAGAGAGAGAAAGAGAAGTTGTGAGTGAGAGAGAGAAAGAGAGAGAAAGAGAAGATGTGTGTGTGTGTGAGAGAGAAAGAGAAGCTGTGAGTGAGAGACACACAGAGAGAAAGAGAATCTGTGAGTGAGTGAGAGAGAGAAAAGAGAAGCTGTGAGTGAGAGAGACAGAGAGAGAAAGAGAAGCTGAGAGTGAGAGAGACAGAGAGAGAAAGAGCTGTGAGTAAGAGAGAGAGAGAAAGAGAAGCTGTGAGTGACAGAGAGAGAAAGAAGCTGTGAGTGAGAGAGAGAGCGAGAAAGAGAAGCTGTGAGTGAGAGAGAGAGAGGGAAAGAGAAGCTTTGAGTTGGAGAGAGAGAGAAAGAGAAGCTGTGAGTGAGAGTGAAAGAGAAGCTGTGAGCGAGAGAGAGAAAGAAAGAGAAGTTGTGAGTGAGAGAGGGTGTGAAAGAGAAGCTGTGAGTGAGAGAGAGAAAGAGAAGCTGTGTAGTGAGAGAGAGAGAGAAAGAGAAGCTGTGAGTGAGAGAGAAAAAGAAGCTGTGAGTGAGAGAGACAGAGAGAAAAAAAGAAGCTGTGGGTGAGAGAGAGAGAAAGAGAAGCTGTGAGTGAAAGAGAGAGAGAAGCTGTGAGCGAGAGAGAGAGATGCTGTGAGTGAGAGAGAAAGAGAAGCTGTGAGTGAGAGAGAGTGAGAAAAAAGAAGCTGTGAGTGAGAGAGAGAGAGAGAGAAAGAGAAGCTGTGATTGAGAGAGAAAAAAAAAGAAGCTGTGTGTTTGAGAGAGAAAAAGAGGAGCTGTGAGTGACAGAGAGAGAAAGAAATTGTGAGTGAGAGAGGGAGAAAGAGAAGCTGTGAGTGAGAGAGAGAAAGAGAAGCTGTGAGTGAGAGAGAGAGAGAAAGAAAGAGAAGCTGTGAGTGAGAGAGAGACAGAGAGAAAGAGAAGCTGTGAGTGAGTGAGAGAAAGAGAGAGAAAGAAAGAAAGAGAAGCTGTGAGAGAGAGAGAGAAAGAGAAGCTGTGAGTGAGAGAGAGAAAGAGCTGTGAGTGTGTGAGAGAGAAAGAGAAGCTGTGAGTGTGAGAGAGAGAAGCTGGGAGCGAGAGAGAGAGAGAGAGTTGCTGTGTGAGAGAGAAAGAGAAGCTGTGAGTGAGAGAGAGTGAGAGAAAAAAGAAGCTGTGAGTGAGAGAGAGAGAGAGAAAGAGAAGCTGAGATTAAGAGAGAAAGAAAAAAAGAAGCTGTGTGTGTGAGAGAGAAAGAGGAGCTGTGAGTGACAGAGAGAGAAAGAAATTGTGAGTGAGAGAGGGAGAAAGAGAAGCTGTGAGTGAGAGAGAGAAAGAGAAGCTGTGAGTGAGAGAGAGAGAGAAAGAGAAGCTGTGAGTGAGAGAGAGACAGAGAGAAAGCGAAGCTGTGAGTGAGAGAGAGAAAGAGAGGGAAAGAGAAGCTGTGAGTGAGAGAGAAAGAGAAGCTGTGAGTGAGAGAGAGAGAAAGAGTTGTGAGTGTGTGAGAGAGAAAGAGAAGCTGTGTGTGTGAGAGAGAGAGAAGCTGTGAGTGAGAGAGACAGATAGAGAAAGAGAAGCTGTGAGTGAGAGAGTGACAGAGAGAAAGAGAAGCTGTGAGTGAGAGAGAGAGAGAGAAAGAGAAGCTGTGAGTGAGAGAGAGACAGAGAGAAAGAGAAGCTGTGAGTGAGAGAGAGAAAGAGGGAGAAAGAGAAGCTGTGAGTGAGAGAGAGTGAGAGAGAGAAAAAAGAAGCTATGAGTGAGAGAGAGAAAGAAAGAGAAGCTTTGAGACAGAGAGAAAGAAAAGCTGTGAGTGAGAGAGAGAGAAAGAGAAGCTGTGATTGAGAGAGAGAAAGAGAAGCTGTGAGAGAGAGAGAGAGAAATAGAAGCTGTGAGTGAGAGAGAGAGTGAGAAAGAGAAGCTGTGAGTGAGAGAGAGAAAGAGAGAGAAAGAGAAGCTGTGTTTGAGAGAGAGAGAGAAAGAGAAGCTGTGAGTGAGAGAAAGAAAGAGAAGCTGTGAGTGAGAGAAAGAGAGAGAAAGTGAAGTTTTGAGTGAGAGAGAGAGAGAAAGAGAAGCTGAGTGAAAGACAGAGAGAGAAAGAGAAGCTGTGTGTGTGTGAGAGAGAGAGAAACAGAAGCTGTGAGTGTGTGTGTGTGAGAGAAATAGAGATTGAGTGAGAGAGAAAGGAAGAGAAGCTGTGAGTGAGAGACAGAGAGAGAAAGAGAAGCTGTGTGTGTGTGTGAGAGAGAAAGAGAAGCTGTGAGTGAGTGAGAGAGAGAGAAATAGTGTGAGTGAGAGAGAGAGAGAAAGAGAAGCTGTGAGTGAGAGAGAAAGAGAGCCTGTGAGTGAGAGAGAAAGAGAAGCTGTGAGCGAGAGAGAGAGAGAAAGAGAAGCTGTGAGTGGGAGAGAGAGAGTGAGAAAGAGAAGCTGTGAGTGAGAGAGAGAGAGAGACACAAGCTGTGTGTGTGTGAGAGAGAAAGAGGAACTGTGAGTGACAGAGAGAGAAAGAAATTGTGCGTGAGAGAGGGTGAAAGAGAAGCTGTGAGTGAGAGAGAGAAAGAGAAGCTGTGAGTGAGAGAGAAAGAGAAGCTGTGAGTGAGTGAGAGAGAAAGAGCTGTGAGTGTGTGAGAGAGAAAGAGAAGCTGTGAGAGAGAGAGAGAAGCTGTGAGTGAGAGAGAGAGAGAGAGAGAGAAAGAGAAGCTGTGATTGAGAGAGAAAGAAAAAAAGAAGCTGTGTGTTTGAGAGAGAAAAAGAGGAGCTGTGAGTGACAGAGAGAGAAAGAAATTGTGAGTGAGAGAGGGAGAAAGAGAAGCTGTGAGTGAGAGAGTGAGAGAGAGAAAGAGAAGCTGTGAGTGAGAGAGAGAGAGAAAGAAAGAGAAGCTGTGAGTGAGAGAGAGACAGAGAGAAAGAGAAGCTGTGAGTGAGTGAGAGAAAGCGAGAGAAAGAAAGAAAGAGAAGCTGTGAGAGAGAGAGAGAAAGAGAAGCTGTGAGTGAGAGAGAGAAAGAGCTGTGAGTGTGTGAGAGAGAAAGAGAAGCTGTGAGTGAGAGAGAGAAGCTGTGAGCGAGAGAGAGAGAGTGAGATGCTGTGTGAGAGAGAAAGAGAAGCTGTGATTGAGAGAGACTGAGAGAAAAAAGAAGCTGTGAGTGAGAGAGAGAGAGAGAAAGAGAAGCTGAGATTAAGAGAGAAAGAAAAAAAGAAGCTGTGTGTGTGAGAGAGAGAAAGAGGAGCTGTGAGTGACAGAGAGAGAAAGAAATTGTGAGTGAGAGAGGGAGAAAGAGAAGCTGTGAGTGAGAGAGAGAAAGAGAAGCTGTGAGTGAGAGAGAGAGAGAAAGAAAGAGAAGCTGTGAGTGAGAGAGAGACAGAGAGAAAGAGAAGCTGTGAGTGAGTGAGAGAAAGAGAGAGAAAGAAAGAAAGAGAAGCTGTGAGAGAGAGAGAGAAAGAGAAGCTGTGAGTGAGAGAGAGAAAGAGCTGTGAGTGTGTGAGAGAGAAAGAGAAGCTGTGAGTGAGAGAGAGAGAAGCTGTGAGCGAGAGAGAGAGAGAGAGATGCTGTGTGAGAGAGAAAGAGAAGCTGTGAGTGAGAGTGAGAGAAAAAAGAAGCTGTGAGTGAGAGAGAGAGAGAGAGAAAGAGAAGCTGAGATTAAGAGAGAAAGAAAAAAAGAAGCTGTGTGTGTGTGAGAGAGAAAGAGGAGCTGTGAGTGACAGAGAGAGAAAGAAATTGTGAGTGAGAGAGGGAGAAAGAGAAGCTGTGAGTGAGAGAGAGAAAGAGAAGCTGTGAGTGAGAGAGAGACAGAGAGAAAGCGAAGCTGTGAGTGAGAGAGAGAAAGAGAGGGAAAGAGAAGCTGTGAGTGAGAGAGAAAGAGAAGCTGTGAGTGAGAGAGAGAGAAAGAGTTGTGAGTGTGTGAGAGAGAAAGAGAAGCTGTGTGTGTGAGAGAGAGAGAAGCTGTGAGTGAGAGAGACAGATAGAGAAAGAGAAGCTGTGAGTGAGAGAGTGACAGAGAGAAAGAGAAGCTGTGAGTGAGAGAGAGAGAGAGAAAGAGAAGCTGAGTGAGAGACAGAGAGAGAAAGAGAAGCTATGTGTGTGTGTGTGAGAGAGAAAGAGAAGCTGTGAGTGTGTGTGTGAGAGAGAAATAGAGTGTGAGTGAGAGAGAGAGAAAGAGAAGCTGTGAGTGAGAGACAGAGAGAGAAAGAGAAGCTGTGTGTGTGTGAGAGAGAGATAAAGAGAAGCTGTGAGTGAGTGAGAGAGAGAGAAATAGTGTGAGTGAGAGAGAGAGAAAGAGAAGCTGGGAGTGAGAGAGAAAGAGAGCCTGTGAGTGAGAGAGAGGAGAAAGAGAAGCTGTGAGTGAGAGAGAGAGAAAGAGAAGCTGTGAGCGAGAGAGAGAGAGAAAGAGAAGCTGTGAGTGAGAGAGAGAGTGAGAAAGAGAAGCTGTGAGTGAGTGAGAGAGAGAGACAAGCTGTGTGTGTGTGAGAAAGAGAAAGAGAAGCTGTGAGTGAGAGAGAGACAGAGAGAAAGAGAAGCTGTGAGTGAGAGAGAGAAAGAGGGAGAAAGAGAAGCTGTGAGTGAGAGAGAGTGAGAGAGAGAAAAAAGAAGCTATGAGTGAGAGAGAGAAAGAAAGAGAAGCTTTGAGTGACAGAGAGAAAGAAAAGCTGTGAGTGAGAGAGAGAGAAAGAGAAGCTGTGAGTGATAGAGAGAAAGAGAAGCTGTGAGAGAGAGAAAGAGAAAGAGAAGCTGTGAGTGAGAGAGAGAGTGAGAAAGAGAAGCTGTGAGTGAGTGAGAGAGAGAAGCCATGAGTGAGAGAGAGAGAAGCTGTGAGTGAGAGAGAGAAAGAGAGAGAAAGAGAAGCTGTGTTTGAGAGAGAGAGAGAGAAAGAGAAGCTGTGAGTAGGAGAGAGAGAGAGAAAGAGAAGCTGTGAGTGAGAGAGAGAGAGAGAAAGAGCTGTGAGTGAGTGAGAGAGAGAAAGAGAAGCTGTGAGTGAGAGAGAGAGAGAGAAGCTGTGAGTGAGAAAGAGAGTGAGAAAGAGAAGGTGTGAGTGAGAGTGAGAGAGAAAGAGAAGCTGTTTGAGAGAGAGAGAACGAGAAGCTGTGAGTGAGAGAGAGAGAAAGAGAAGCTGTGAGGGAGACAGAGAGAGAAAGTGAAGTTTTGAGTGAGACAGAGAGAGAAAGAGAAGCTGAGTGAGAGAGAGAGAGAAAGAAAAGCTGTGTGTGTTTGAGAGAGAACGAGATGCTGTAAGTGAGAGAGAGAACGAGAAGCTGTGAGTGAGAGACACACAGAGAGAAAGAGAAGCTGTGAGTGAGAGAGAGAGAGAAAGAATGAGAAGCTGTGAGTGAGAGAGAGAGGAACAGAAGCTGTAAGTCAGAGAGAGAAAGAGAAGCTGTGAGTGAGAGAGAGAAAGAGAAGCTGTGAGTGAGAGAAAGAGAGAGAAAGTGAAGTTTTGAGTGAGCGAGAGAGAGAAAGAGAAGCTGAGTGAGAGACAGAGAGAGAAAGAGAAGCTGTGTGTGTGTGTGAGAGAGAAACAGAAGCTGTGAGAGTGTGTGAGAGAGAAAAATAGAGATTGAGTGAGAGAGAAAGAAAGAGAAGGTGTGAGTGAGAGACAGAGAGAGAAAGAGAAGCTGTGTGTGTGTGTGTGAGAGAGAAAGAGAAGCTGTGAGTGAGTGAGAGAGAGAGAAATAGAGAGTGAGTGAGAGAGAGAGAGAAAGAGAAGCTGTGAGTGAGAGAGAAAGAGAGCCTGTGAGTGAGAGAGAGGAGAAAGAGAAGCTGTGTGTGAGAGAGAAAGAGAAGCTGTGAGCGAGAGAGAGAGAGAAAGAGAAGCTGTGAGTGAGAGAGAGAGAGGGAGAAAGAGAACCTGTGAGTGAGAGAGAGAGAGACAAGTTGTGTGTGTGTGTGAGAGAGAAAGAGAAGCTGTGAGTGAGAGAGAGAGAGAAAGAGAAGCTGTGAGTAAGAGAGAGAGAAAGAAAGAGAAGCTGTGAGTGAGAGACACTGAGAGAGAAAGAGAAGCTGTGAGTGAGAAAGAGAGAGAAGCTGTGAGTGAGAGAGAGAGAGAAAGAGAAGTTGTGAGTGAGAGAGAGAAAGAGAGAGAAAGAGAAGCTCTGTGTGTGTGTGAGAGAGAGAAAGAGAAGCTGTGAGTGAGAGAGAGAGAGAGAAAGAGAAGCTGTGAGTGAGGGAGAGAGAAACAGCAGCTGTGAGTGAGAGAGAGTGAGAAAGAGAAGCTGTGAGTGAGAGGGAGAGAGAAAGAGAAGCTGTTTGAGAGAGAGAGAAAGAGAAGCTGTGAGTGAGAGAGAGAAAGAGAAGCTGTGAGTGAGAGAAAGAGAGAGAAAGTGAAGTTTTGAGTGAGAGAGAGAGAAAGAGAAGCTGAGTGAGAGACAGAGAGAGAAAGAGAAGCTATGTGTGTGTGTGTGAGAGAGAAAGAGAAGCTGTGAGTGTGTGTGTGAGAAAGAGAAAGAGAAGCTGTGAGTGAGAGAGAGAGACAGAGAAGCTGTGAGAGAGAGAGAGAGAAAGAGAAGCAGTGAGTGAGAGACACAGAGAGAGAAAGAGAAGCTGTGAGTGAGAAAGAGAGAGAGAAGCTGTGAGTGAGAGAGAGAGAGAGAAAGAGAAGCTGTGAGTGAGAGAGAGAAAGAGAGAGAAAGAGAAGCTGTGTGTGTGTGTGTGAGAGAAAGAGAAGCTGTGAGTGAGAGAGAGAGAGAGAAAGAGAAGCTGTGAGTGAGGGAGAGAGAAACAGCAGCTGTGAGTGAGAGAGAGAGTGAGAAAGAGAAGCTGTGAGTGAGAGGGAGAGAGAAAGAAAGAGAAGCTGTTTGAGAGAGAGAGAAAGAGAAGCTGTGAGTGAGAGAGAGAAAGAGAAGCTGTGAGTGAGAGAAAGAGAGAGAAAGTGAAGTTTTGAGTGAGAGAGAGAGAAAGAGAAGCTGAGTGAGAGACAGAGAGAGAAAGAGAAGCTATGTGTGTGTATGTGAGAGAGAAAGAGAAGCTGTGAGTGTGTGTGTGAGAGAGAAATAGAGTGTGAGTGAGAGAGAGAGAAAGAGAAGCTGTGAGTGAGAGACAGAGATAGAAAGAGAAGCTGTGCGTGTGTGTGAGAGAGATAAAGAGAAGCTGTGAGTGAGTGAGAGAGAGAGAAATAGTGTGAGTGAGAGAGAGAGAAAGAGAAGCTGTGAGTGAGAGAGAAAGAGAGCCTGTGAGTGAGAGAGAGGAGAAAGAGAAGCTGTGTGTGAGAGAGAAAGAGAAGCTGTGAGCGAGAGAGAGAGAGAAAGAGAAGCTGTGAGTGAGAGAGAGAGAGGGAGAAAGAGAAACTGTGAGTGAGAGAGAGAGAGACAAGTTGTGTGTGTGTGTGAGAGAGAAAGAGAAGCTGTGAGTGAGAGAGAGAGAGAAAGAGAAGCTGTGAGTAAGAGAGAGAGAAAGAAAGAGAAGCTGTGAGTGAGAGACACTGAGAGAGAAAGAGAAGCTGTGAGTGAGAAAGAGAGAGAGAAGCTGTGAGTGAGAGAGAGAGAGAGAAAGAGAAGTTGTGATTGAGAGAGAGAAAGAGAGAGAAAGAGAAGCTCTGTGTGTGTGTGAGAGAGAGAAAGAGAAGCTGTGAGTGAGAGAGAGAGAGAGAAAGAGAAGCTGTGAGTGAGGGAGAGAGAAACAGCAGCTGTGAGTGAGAGAGAGAGTGAGAAAGAGAAGCTGTGAGTGAGAGGGAGAGAGAAAGAGAAGCTGTTTGAGAGAGAGAGAAAGAGAAGCTGTGAGTGAGAGAGAGAAAGAGAAGCTGTGAGTGAGAGAAAGAGAGAGAAAGTGAAGTTTTGAGTGAGAGAGAGAGAAAGAGAAGCTGAGTGAGAGACAGAGAGAGAAAGAGAAGCTATGTGTGTGTGTGTGAGAGAGAAAGAGAAGCTGTGAGTGTGTGTGTGAGAAAGAGAAAGAGAAGCTGTGAGTGAGAGAGAGAGACAGAGAAGCTGTGAGAGAGAGAGAGAGAAAGAGAAGCAGTGAGTGAGAGACACAGAGAGAGAAAGAGAAGCTGTGAGTGAGAAAGAGAGAGAGAAGCTGTGAGTGAGAGAGAGAGAGAGAGAAAGAGAAGCTGTGAGTGAGAGAGAGAAAGAGAGAGAAAGAGAAGCTGTGTGTGTGTGTGAGAGAGAAAGAGAAGCTGTGAGTGAGAGAGAGAGAGAGAAAGAGAAGCTGTGAGTGAGGGAGAGAGAAACAGCAGCTGTGAGTGAGAGAGAGAGTGAGAAAGAGAAGCTGTGAGTGAGAGGGAGAGAGAAAGAAAGAGAAGCTGTTTGAGAGAGAGAGAAAGAGAAGCTGTGAGTGAGAGAGAGAAAGAGAAGCTGTGAGTGAGAGAAAGAGAGAGAAAGTGAAGTTTTGAGTGAGAGAGAGAGAAAGAGAAGCTGAGTGAGAGACAGAGAGAGAAAGAGAAGCTATGTGTGTGTATGTGAGAGAGAAAGAGAAGCTGTGAGTGTGTGTGTGAGAGAGAAATAGAGTGTGAGTGAGAGAGAGAGAAAGAGAAGCTGTGAGTGAGAGACAGAGATAGAAAGAGAAGCTGTGCGTGTGTGTGAGAGAGATAAAGAGAAGCTGTGAGTGAGTGAGAGAGAGAGAAATAGTGTGAGTGAGAGAGAGAGAAAGAGAAGCTGGGAGTGAGAGAGAAAGAGAGTCTGTGAGTGAGAGAGAGGAGAAAGAGAAGCTGTGAGTGAGAGAGAGAGAAAGAGAAGCTGTGAGCGAGAGAGAGAGAAAGAGAAGCTGTGAGTGAGAGAGAGAGTGAGAAAGAGAAGCTGTGAGTGAGTGAGAGAGAGAGACAAGCTGTGTGTGTGTGAGAAAGAGAAAGAGAAGCTGTGAGTGAGAGAGAGAGAGACAGAGAAGCTGTGAGTGAGAGAGAGAGAGAAAGAGAAGCTGTGAGTGAGAGACACAGAGAGAGAAAGAGAAGCTGTAAGTGAGAAAGAGAGAGAGAAGCTGTGAGTGAGAGAGAGAGAGAGAGAAAGAGAAGCTGTGAGTGAGAGAGAGAAAGAGAGAGAAAGAGAAGCTGTGTGTGTGTGAGAGAGAAAGAGAAGCTGTGAGTGAGAGAGAGAGAGAAAGAAAGAGAAGCTGTGAGTGAGGGAGAGAGAAACAGCAGCTGTGAGTGAGAGAGAGAGTGAGAAAGAGAAGCTGTGAGTGAGAGAGAGAGACAGAGAATCTGTGAGTGAGAGAGAGAGAGAAAGAGAAGCTGTGAGTGAGAGAGAGAAGCCATGAGTGAGTGAGAGAGAGAAGCTGTGAGTGAGAGAGAGAAAGAGAGAGAAAGAGAAACTGTGTTTGAGAGAGAGAGAGAGAAAGAGAAGCTGTGAGTAGGAGAGAGAGAGAGAGAGAAAGAGAAGCTGTGAGTGAGAGAGAGAGAGAGAAAGAGAAGCTGTGAGTGAGTGAGAGAGAAAGAGAAGCTTTGAGTGAGAGAGAGAGAGAGAGAAGCTGTGAGTGAGAAAGAGAGTGAGAAAGAGAAGGTGTGAGTGAGAGACACAGAGAGAGAAAGAGAAGCTGTGAGTGAGTGAGAGAGAGAAAGAGAAGCTGTGAGTGAGAGAGAGAGTGAGAAAGAGAAGCTGTGAGTGAGTGAGAGAGAGAGACAAGCTGTGTGTGTGTGAGAAAGAGAAAGAGAAGCTGTGAGTGAGAGAGAGAGAGACAGAGAAGCTGTGAGTGAGTGAGAGAGAGAAAGAGAAGCTGTGAGTGAGAGACACACAGAGAGAAAGAGAAGCTGTAAGTGAGAAAGAGAGAGAGAAGCTGTGAGTGAGAGAGAGAGAGAGAAAGAGAAGCTGTGAGTGAGAGAGAGAAAGAGAGAGAAAGAGAAGCTGTGTGTGTGTGAGAGAGAGAAAGAGAAGCTGTGAGTGAGAGAGAGAGAGAAAGAGAAGCTGTGAGTGAGGGAGAGAGAAACAGCAGCTGTGAGTGAGAGAGAGAGTGAGAAAGAGAAGCTGTGAGTGAGAGAGAGAGAGAGACAGAGAAGCTGTGAGTGAGAGAGAGAGAGAGAAAGAGAAGCTGTGAGTGAGAGAGAGAGAGAAGCCATGAGTGAGTGAGAGAGAGAAGCTGTGAGTGAGAGAGAGAAAGAGAGAGAAAGAGAAACTGTGTTTGAGAGAGAGAGAGAGAAAGAGAAGCTGTGAGTAGGAGAGAGAGAGAGAAAGAGAAGCTGTGAGTGAGAGACACAGAGAGAGAAAGAGAAGCTGTGAGTGAGAAAGAGAGAGAGAAGCTGTGAGTGAGAGAGAGAGAGAGAGAAAGAGAAGCTGTGAGTGAGAGAGAGAAAGAGAGAGAAAGAGAAGCTGTGTGTGTGTGTGAGAGAGAAAGAGAAGCTGTGAGTGAGAGAGAGAGAGAGAAAGAGAAGCTGTGAGTGAGGGAGAGAGAAACAGCAGCTGTGAGTGAGAGAGAGAGTGAGAAAGAGAAGCTGTGAGTGAGAGGGAGAGAGAAAGAAAGAGAAGCTGTTTGAGAGAGAGAGAAAGAGAAGCTGTGAGTGAGAGAGAGAAAGAGAAGCTGTGAGTGAGAGAAAGAGAGAGAAAGTGAAGTTTTGAGTGAGAGAGAGAGAAAGAGAAGCTGAGTGAGAGACAGAGAGAGAAAGAGAAGCTATGTGTGTGTATGTGAGAGAGAAAGAGAAGCTGTGAGTGTGTGTGTGAGAGAGAAATAGAGTGTGAGTGAGAGAGAGAGAAAGAGAAGCTGTGAGTGACAGACAGAGATAGAAAGAGAAGCTGTGTGTGTGAGAGAGATAAAGAGAAGCTGTGAGTGAGTGAGAGAGAGAGAAATAGTGTGAGTGAGAGAGAGAGAAAGAGAAGCTGGGAGTGAGAGAGAAAGAGAGTCTGTGAGTGAGAGAGAGGAGAAAGAGAAGCTGTGAGTGAGAGAGAGAGAAAGAGAAGCTGTGAGCGAGAGAGAGAGAGAAAGAGAAGCTGTGAGTGAGAGAGAGAGTGAGAAAGAGAAGCTGTGAGTGAGTGAGAGAGAGAGACAAGCTGTGTGTGTGTGAGAAAGAGAAAGAGAAGCTGTGAGTGAGAGAGAGAGAGACAGAGAAGCTGTGAGTGAGAGAGAGAGAGAAAGAGAAGCTGTGAGTGAGAGACACACAGAGAGAAAGAGAAGCTGTAAGTGAGAAAGAGAGAGAGAAGCTGTGAGTGAGAGAGAGAGAGAGAGAAAGAGAAGCTGTGAGTGAGAGAGAGAAAGAGAGAGAAAGAGAAGCTGTGTGTGTGTGAGAGAGAAAGAGAAGCTGTGAGTGAGAGAGAGAGAGAGAAAGAAAGAGAAGCTGTGAGTGAGGGAGAGAGAAACAGCAGCTGTGAGTGAGAGAGAGAGTGAGAAAGAGAAGCTGTGAGTGAGAGAGAGAGAGACAGAGAATCTGTGAGTGAGAGAGAGAGAGAAAGAGAAGCTGTGAGTGAGAGAGAGAAGCCATGAGTGAGTGAGAGAGAGAAGCTGTGAGTGAGAGAGAGAAAGAGAGAGAAAGAGAAACTGTGTTTGAGAGAGAGAGAGAGAAAGAGAAGCTGTGAGTAGGAGAGAGAGAGAGAGAAAGAGAAGCTGTGAGTGAGAGAGAGAGAGAGAAAGAGAAGCTGTGAGTGAGTGAGAGAGAGAAAGAGAAGCTTTGAGTGAGAGAGAGAGAGAGAGAGAAGCTGTGAGTGAGAAAGAGAGTGAGAAAGAGAAGGTGTGAGTGAGAGACACAGAGAGAGAAAGAGAAGCTGTGAGTGAGAGAGAGAGAGAAAGAGAAGCTGTGAGTGAGAGAGAGAGTGAGAAAGAGAAGCTGTGAGTGAGTGAGAGAGAGAGACAAGCTGTGTGTGTGTGAGAAAGAGAAAGAGAAGCTGTGAGTGAGAGAGAGAGAGACAGAGAAGCTGTGAGTGAGTGAGAGAGAGAAAGAGAAGCTGTGAGTGAGAGACACAGAGAGAGAAAGAGAAGCTGTAAGTGAGAAAGAGAGAGAGAAGCTGTGAGTGAGAGAGAGAGAGAGAAAGAGAAGCTGTGAGTGAGAGAGAGAAAGAGAAAGAGAGAGAAAGAGAAGCTGTGTGTGTGTGTGAGAGAGAAAGAGAAGCTGTGAGTGAGAGAGAGAGAGAAAGAGAAGCTGTGAGTGAGGGAGAGAGAAACAGCAGCTGTGAGTGAGAGAGAGAGTGAGAAAGAGAAGCTGTGAGTGAGAGAGAGAGAGAGACAGAGAAGCTGTGAGTGAGAGAGAGAGAGAGAAAGAGAAGCTGTGAGTGAGAGAGAGAGAGAAGCCATGAGTGAGTGAGAGAGAGAAGCTGTGAGTGAGAGAGAGAAAGAGAGAGAAAGAGAAACTGTGTTTGAGAGAGAGAGAGAGAAAGAGAAGCTGTGAGTAGGAGAGAGAGAGAGAAAGAGAAGCTGTGAGTGAGAGAGAGAGAGAAAGAGAAGCTGTGAGTGAGTGAGAGAGAGAAAGAGAAGCTGTGAGTGAGAGAGAGAGAGAAGCTGTGAGTGAGAAAGAGAGTGAGAAAGAGAAGGTGTGAGTGAGAGTGAGAGAGAAAGAGAAGCTGTTTGAGAGAGAGAGAGAACGAGAAGCTGTGAGTGAGAGAGAGAGGAACAGAAGCTGTAAGTGAGAGAGAGAAAGAGAAGCTGTGAGTGAGAGAGAGAAAGAGAAGCTGTGAGTGAGAGAAAGAGTGAGAAAGTGAAGTTTTGAGTGAGAGAGAGAGAGAAAGAGAAGCTGAGTGAGAGACAAAGAGAGAAAGAGAAGCTGTGTGTGTGTGTGTGAGAGAGAAACAGAAGCTGTGAGTGTGTGAGAGGGAGAAATAGAGATTGAGTGAGAGAGAGAGAGAAAGAAAAGCTGTGAGTGAGAGACAGAGAGAGAAAGAGAAGCTGTGAGTGAGAGAGAGAGAGAAGCCATGAGTGAGTGAGAGAGAGAAGCTGTGAGTGAGAGAGAGAAAGAGAGAGAAAGAGAAGCTGTGTTTGAGAGAGAGATAGAAAGAGAAGCTGTGAGTAGGAGAGAGAGAGAGAGAAAGAGAAGCTGTGAGTGAGAGAGAGAGAGAGAGAGAAAGAGAAGCTGTGAGTGAGTGAGAGAGAGAAAGAAAAGCTGTGAGTGAGAGAGAGAGAGAGAAGCTGTGAGTGAGAAAGAGAGTGAGAAAGAGAAGGTGTGAGTGAGAGTGAGAGAGAAAGAGAAGCTGTTTGAGAGAGAGAGAGAACGAGAAGCTGTGAGTGAGAGAGTGAAAGAGAAGCTGTGAGTGAGACAGAGAGAGAAAGTGAAGTTTTGAGTGAGACAGAGAGAGAAAGAGAAGCTGAGTGAGAGAGAGAGAGAAAGAAAAGCTGTGTGTGTTTGAGAGAGAACGAGATGCTGTAAGTGAGAGAGAGAAAGAGAAGCTGTGAGTGAGAGACACACAGAGAAAGAGAAGCTGTGAGTGAGAGAGAGAGAGAAAGAATGAGAAGCTGTGAGTGAGAGAGAGAGGAACAGAAGCTGTGAGTGAGAGAGAGAAAGAGAAGCTGTGAGTGAGAGAGAGAAAGAGAAGCTGTGAGTGAGAGAAAGAGAGAGAAAGTGAAGTTTTGAGTGAGAGAGAGAGAAAGAGAAGCTGAGAGACAGAGAGAGAAAGAGAAGCTGTGTGTGTGTGTGAGAGAGAGAAACAGACGTTGTGAGTGTGTGTGAGAGAGAAATAGAGATTGAGTGAGAGAGAGAGAAAGAGAAGCTGTGAGTGAGACACAGAGAGAGAAAGAGAAGCTGTGTGTGTGTGTGAGAGAAAGAGAAGCTGTGAGTGAGTGAGAGAGAGAGAAATAGAGAGTGAGTGAGAGAGAGGAGAAAGAGAAGCTGTGTGAGAGAGAGAAAGAGAAGCTGTGAGCGAGAGAGAGAGAGAGAAAGAGAAGCTGTGAGGGAGAGAGAGAGAGTGAGAAAGAGAAGCTGTGAGTGAGAGAGAGAGAGACAAACTGTGTGTGTGTGTGAGAGAGAAAGAGAAGCTGTGAGTGAGAGAGAGAGAAAGAGAAGCTGTGAGTGAGAAAGAGAGAGAGAGAAGCTGTGAG
Source organism: Bradypodion ventrale (assembly GCA_035047345.1). Classification (NCBI taxonomy): domain Eukaryota; kingdom Metazoa; phylum Chordata; class Lepidosauria; order Squamata; family Chamaeleonidae; genus Bradypodion; species Bradypodion ventrale. The sequence goes on from JAWDJE010000001.1 coordinate 221,979,888, forward strand.
TGAGAGAGAGAGAGAGAGAAAGAGAAGTTGTGAGTGAGAGAGAGAAAGAGAGAGAAAGAGAAGCTGTGTGTGTGTGAGAGAGAGAGAGAAGCTGTGAGTGAGAGAGAGAGAGAGAAAGAGAAGGTGTGAGTGAGAGAGAGAGAAAGAGAAGCTGTGAGTGAGAGACACACAGAGAGAAAGAGAAGCTGTGAGTGAGTGAGAGAGAGAGAAAGAGAAGCTGTGAGTGAGAGAGACAGAGAGAGAAAGAGAAGCTGAGAGTGAGAGAGACAGAGAGAGAAAGAGCTGTGAGTAAGAGCGAGAAAAAGAGAAGCTGTGAGTGACAGAGAGAGAAAGAAGCTGTCAGTGAGAGACAGAGGGAGAAAGAGAAGCTGTGAGTGAGAGAGAGAGGGAAAGAGAAGCTTTGAGTGGGAGAGAGAGAGAAAGAGAAGCTGTGAGTGAGAGAGAGTGAAAGAGAAGCTGTGAGCGAGAGAGAGAAAGAAAGAGAAGTTGTGAGTGAGAGAGGGTGAGAAAGAGAAGCTGTGAGTGAGAGAGAGAAAGAGAAGCTGTGTAGTGAGAGATAGAGAGAAAGAGAAGCTGTGAGTGAGAGAGAAAAAGAAGCTCTGAGTGAGAGAGACAGAGAGAAAAAAAAGCTGTGGGTGAGAGAGAGAGAAAGAGAAGCTGTGAGTAAGACAGAGAGAGAAGCTGTGAGCGAGAGAGAGAGAGATGCTGTGAGTGAGAGAGAAAGAGAAGCTGTGAGTGAGAGAGAGTGAGAAAAAAGAAGCTGTGAGTGAGAGAGAGGGAGAAAGAGAAGCTGTGATTGAGAGAGAAAGAAAAAAAGAAGCTGTGTGTGTGTGAGAGAGAGAAAGAGGAGCTGTGAGTGACAGAGAGAAAGAAATTGTGAGTGAGAGAGGGAGAAAGAGAAGCTGTGAGTGAGAGAGTGAGAGAGAGAAAGAGAAGCTGTGAGTGAGAGAGAGAGAGAAAGAAAGAGAAGCTGTGAGTGAGAGAGAGACAGAGAGAAAGAGAAGCTGTGAGTGAGGGAGAGAAAGAGAGAGAAAGAAATAAAGAGAAGCTGTGAGAGAGAGAGAGAAAGAGAAGCTGTGAGTGAGAGAGAGAAAGAGCTGTGAGTGTGTGAGAGAGAAAGAGAAGCTGTGAGTGAGAGAGAGAGAGAAGCTGTGAGCGAGAGAGAGAGAGAGATGCTGTGAGTGAGAGAGAAAGAGAAGCTGTGAGTGAGAGAGAGTGAGAGAAAAAAGAAGCTGTGAGTGAGAGAGAGAGAGAAAGAGAAGCTGAGATTGAGAGAGAAAGAAAAAAAGAAGCTGTGTGTGTGTGTGAGAGAGAAAGAGGAGCTGTGAGTGACAGACAGAGAAAGAAATTGTGAGTGAGAGAGGGAGAAAGAGAAGTTGTGAGTGAGAGAGTGAGAGAGAGAAAGAGAAGCTGTGAGTGAGAGAGAGAAAAAAAGAGAAGCTGTGAGTGAGAGAGAGACAGAGAGAAAGAGAAGCTGTGAGTGAGAGAGAGAAAGAGAGAGAAAGAGAAGCTGTGAGAGAGAGAGAGAGAAAGAGAAGCTGTGAGTGAGAGAGAGAGAAAGAGCTGTGAGTGTGTGAGAGAGAAAGAGAAGCTGTGTGAGAGAGAGAGAGAGAGAAGCTGTGAGTGAGAGAGACAGATAGAGAAAGAGTAGCTGTGAGTGAGAGAGAGAAAAAGAAGCTGTGAGTGAGAGACACAGAGAGAGAAAGAGAAGCTGTGAGTGAGAAAGAGAGAGAGAAGCTGTGAGTGAGAGAGAGAGAGAGAGAAAGAGAAGTTGTGAGTGAGAGAGAGAAAGAGAGAGAAAGAGAAGCTGTGTGTGTGTGAGAGAGAAAGAGAAGCTGTGAGTGAGAGAGAGATTGAAAGAGAAGGTGTGAGTGAGAGAGAGAGAAAGAGAAGCTGTGAGTGTGTGAGAGAGAGAAAGAGAAGCTGTGAGTGAGAGAGAGAGAGAGAAAGAGAAGCTGTGAGTGAGAGAGAGAAAGAGAAACTGTGAGTGTGAGACACAGAGAGAGAAAGAGAAGCTGTGAGTGAGAGAGTGACAGAGAGAAAGAGAAGCTGTGAGTGAGAGAGAGAGAGAAAGAGAAGCTGTGAGTGAGAGGGAGACAGAGAGAAAGAGAAGCTGTGAGTGAGAGAGAGAAAGAGGGAGAAAGAGAAGCTGTGAGTGAGAGAGAGTGAGAGAGAGAAAAAAGAAGCTATGAGTGAGAGAGAGAAAGAAAGAGAAGCTTTGAGTGACAGAGAGAAAGAAAAGCTGTGAGTGAGAGAGAGAAAGAGAAGCTGTGAGTGAGAGAGAGAAAGAAAGAGAAGCTGTGTGAGAGAGAGAGAGAAAGAGAAGCTGTGAGTGAGAGAGAGAGTGAGAAAGAGAAGCTGTGAGTGAGAGAGAGAAAGAGAAGCTGTGTTTGAGAGAGAGAGAGAAAGAGAAGCTGTGAGTGAGAGAAAGAAAGAGAAGCTGTGAGTGAGAGAAAGAGAGAGAAAGTGAAGTTTTGAGTGAGAGAGAGAGAGAAAGAGAAGCTGAGTGAAAGACAGAGAGAGAAAGAGAAGCTGTGTGTGTGTGTGTGAGAGAGAAACAGAAGCTGTGAGTGTGTGTGTGAGAGAGAAATAGAGATTGAGTGAGAGAGAGAGGAAGAGAAGCTGTGAGTGTGAGACAGAGAGAGAAAGAGAAGCTGTGTGTGTGAGAGAGAGAGAAAGAGAAGCTGTGAGTGAGTGAGAGAGAGAGAAATAGTGTGAGTGAGAGAGAGAGAAAGAGAAGCTGTGAGTGAGAGAGAAAGAGAGCCTGTGAGTGAGAGAGAGGAGAAAGAGAAGCTGTGAGAGAGAGAGAAAGAGAAGCTGTGAGCGAGAGAGAGAGAGAGAAAGAGAAGCTGTGAGTGGGAGAGAGAGAGTGAGAAAGAGAAGCTGTGAGTGAGAGAGGGAGAGAGAGACAAGCTGTGTGTGTGTGTGAGAGAGAAAGAGAAGCTGTGAGTGAGAGAGAGAGAGAGAAAGAGAAGCTGTGAGTGAGAGAGAGAAAGAGAAGCTGTGAGTGAGAGACACAGAGAGAGAAAGAGAAGATGTGAGTGAGAAAGAGAGAGAGAGAAGCTGTGAGTGAGAGAGAGAGAGAGAAAGAGAAGTTGTGAGTGAGAGAGAGAAAGAGAGAGAAAGAGAAGCTGTGTGTGTGTGTGAGAGAGAAAGAGAAGCTGTGAGTGAGAGAGAGATTGAAGGAGAAGGTGTGAGTGAGAGAGAGAGAAAGAGAAGCTGTGAGTGAGAGACACACACAGAGAAAGAGAAGCTTTGAGTGAGTGAGAGAGAGAGAGAAAGAGAAGCTGTGAGTGAGAGAGACAGAGAGAGAAAGAGAAGCTGAGTGAGAGAGACAGAGAGAGAAAGAGCTGTGAGTAAGAGAGAGAGAGAAAGAGAAGCTGTGAGTGACAGAGAGAGATAGAAGCTGTGTGTGAGAGAGTGAGGGAGAAAGAGAAGCTGTGAGTGAGAGAGAGAGAGGGAAAGGGAAGCTTTGAGTGGGAGAGAGAGAGAAAGAGAAGCTGTGAGTGAGAGTGAAAGAGAAGCTGTGAGCGAGAGAGAGAAAGAAAGAGAAGTTGTGAGTGAGAGAGGGTGAGAAAGAGAAGCTGTGAGTGAGAGAGAGAAAGAGAAGCTGTGTAATGAGAGAGAGAATGAGAAGCTGTGAGTGAGAGAGAAAGAGAAGCTGTGAGTGAGAGAGACAGAGAGAAAAAAGAAGCTGTGGGTGAGAGAGAGAGAAAGAGAAGCTGTGAGTGAGAGAGAGAGAGAAGCTGTGAGCGACAGAGAGAGAGATGCTGTGAGTGAGAGAGAAAGAGAAGCTGTGAGTGAGAGAGAGTGAGAAAAAAGAAGCTGTGAGTGAGAGAGAGAGAGAGAGAGAGAGAAAGAGAAGCTGTGATTGAGAGAGAAAGAAAAAAAGAAGCTGTGTGTGTGAGAGAGAGAGAAAGAGGAGCTGTGAGTGACAGAGAGAGAAAGAAATTGTGAGTGAGAGAGGGAGAAAGAGAAGCTGTGAGTGAGAGAGTGAGAGAGAGAAAGAGAAGCTGTGAGTGAGAGAGAGAGAGAAAGAAAGAGAAGCTGTGAGTGAGAGAGAGACAGAGAGAAAGAGAAGCTGTGAGTGAGAGAGAGAAAGAGAGAGAAAGAATGAGAAGCTGTGAGAGAGAGAGAGAAAGAGAAGCTGTGAGTGAGAGAGAGAGAGAGAAAGAGCTGTGAGTGTGTGAGAGAGAAAGAGAAGCTGTGAGTGAGTGAGAGAGAGAAGCTGTGAGCGAGAGAGAAAAAGAGATGCTGTGAGTGAGAGAGAAAGAGAAGCTGTGAGTGAGAGAGTGAGAGAAAAAAGAAGCTGTGAGTGAGAGAGAGAGAGAGAAAGAGAAGCTGAGATTGAGAGAGAAAGAAAAAAAGAAGCTGTGTGTGTGTGAGAGAGAGAAAGAGAAGTTGTGTGTGAGAGAGGGTGAGAAAGAGAAGCTGTGAGTGAGAGAGAGAAAGAGAAGCTTTGTAGTGAGAGAGAGAGAATGAGAAGCTGTGAGTGAGAGAGAAAAAGAAGCTGTGAGTGAGAGAGACAGAGAGAAAAAAAAGAAGCTGTGGGTGAGAGAGAGAGAAAGAGAAGCTGTGAGTGAGAGAGAGAGAGAAGCTGTGAGCGAGAGAGAGAGAGATGCTGTGAGTGAGAGAGAAAGAGAAGCTGTGAGTGAGAGAAAGTGAGAAAAAAGAAGATGTGAGTGAGAGAGAGAGAGAGAAAGAGAAGCAGTGATTGAGAGAGAAAGAAAAAAAGAAGCTGTGTGTGTGAGAGAGAAAGAGGAGCTGTGAGTGACAGAGAGAGAAAGAATTTGTGAGTGAGAGAGGGAGAAAGAGAAGCTGTGAGTGAGAGAGTGAGAGAGAGAAAGAGAAGCTGTGAGTGAGAGAGAGAGAGAAAGAGAAGCTGTGAGTGAGAGAGAGACAGAGAATAAGAGAAGCTGTGAGTGAGAGAGAGAAAGAGAGAGAAAGAGAAGCTGTGAGAGAGAGAGAGAGAAAGAGTAGCTGTGAGTGAGAGAGAGAGAGAAAGAGCTGTGAGTGTGTGAGAGAGAAAGAGAAGCTGTGAGAGAGAGAGAGAGAAGCTGTGAGTGAGAGAGACAGATAGAGAAAGAGAAGCTGTGAGTGAGAGAGTGACAGAGAGAAAGAGAAGCTGTGAGTGAGAGAGAGAGAGAAAGAGAAGCTGTGAGTGAGAGAGATACAGAGAGAAAGAGAAGCTGTGAGTGAGAGAGAGAAAGAGGGAGAAGGAGAAGCTGTGAGTGAGAGAGAGTGAGAGAAAGAAAAAAGAAGCTATGAGTGAGAGTGAGAAAGAAAGAGAATCTTTGAGTGACAGAGAGAAAGAAAAGCTGTGAGTGAGAGAGAGAGAAAGAGAAGCTGTGAGTGAGAGAGAGAAAGAGAAGCTGTGAGTGAGAGAGAGAAAGAGAAGCTGTGAGAGAGATAGAGAGAAAGAGAAGCTGTGAGTGAGAGAGAGAGTGAGAAAGAGAAGCTGTGAGTGAGAGAGAGAAGCCATGAGTGAGAGAGAGAGAGAAGCTGTGAGTGAGAGAGAGAAAGAGAGAGAAAGAGAAGCTGTGTTTGAGAGAGAGAGAGAGAGAGAAGCTGTGAGTGAGAGAGAGAAAGAGAAGCTGTGAGTGAGAGAAAGAGAGAGAAAGTGAAGTTTTGAGTGAGAGAGAGAGAGAGAAAGAGAAGGTGAGTGAGAGACAGAGAGAGAAAGAGAAGCTGTGTGTGTGTGAGAGAGAGAGAAACAGAAGCTGTGAGTGTGTGTGTGAGAGAGAAATAGAGATTGAGTGAGAGAGAGAGAAAGAGAAGCTGTGAGTGAGAGACAGAGAGAGAAAGAGAAGCTGTGTGTGTGTGAGAGAGAGAAAGAGAAGCTGTGAGTGAGTGAGAGAGAGAGAAATAGAGTGTGAGTGAGAGAGAGAGAGAGAAAGAGAAGCTGTGAGTGAGAGAGAAAGAGAGCCTGTGAGTGAGAGAGAGGAGAAAGAGAAGCTGTGAAAGAGAGAGAAAGAGAAGCTGTGAGCGAGAGAGAGAGAGAAAGAGAAGCTGTGAGTGGGAGAGAGAGAGTGAGAAAGAGAAGCTGTGAGTGTGAGGGAGAGAGAGACAAGCTGTGTGTGTGTGTGAGAGAGAAAGAGAAGCTGTGAGTGAGAGAGAGAGAGAAAAAGAGAAGCTGTGAGTGAGAGAGAGAAAGAGAAGCTGTGAGTGAGAGACACAGAGAGAGAAAGAGAAGCTGTGAGTGAGAAAGAGAGAGAGAGAAGCTGTGAGTGAGAGAGAGAGAGAGAGAAAGAGAAGTTGTGAGTGAGAGAGAGAAAGAGAGAGAAAGAGAAGCTATGTGTGTGTGAGAGAGAAAGAGAAGCTGTGAGTGAGAGAGAGAGAGAAAGAGAAGGTGTGAGTGAGAGAGAGAGAAAGAGAAGCTGTGAGTGAGAGACACACACAGAGAAAGAGAAGCTGTGAGTGAGTGAGAGAGAGAGAGAAAGAGAAGCTGTGAGTGAGAGAGACAGAGAGAGAAAGAGAAGCTGAGAGTGAGAGAGACAGAGAGAGAAAGAGCTGTGAGTAAGAGAGAGAGAGAAAGAGAAGCTGTGAGTGACAGAGAGAGAAAGAAGCTGTGAGTGAGAGAGTGAGGGAGAAAGAGAAGCTGTGAGTGAGAGAGAGAGAGGGAAAGAGAAGCTTTGAGTGGGACAGAGAGAGAAAGAGAAGCTGTGAGTGAGAGAGAGTGAGAAAAAAGAAGTTGTGAGTGAGAGAGAGAGAGAAAGAGAAGCTGTGATTGAGAGAGAAAGAAAAAAAGAAGCTGTGTGTGTGTGTGAGAGAGAAAGAGGAGCTGTGAGTGACACAGAGAGAAAGAAATTGTGAGTGAGAGAGGGAGAAAGAGAAGCTGTGAGTGAGAGAGTGAGAGAGAGAAAGAGAAGCTGTGAGTGAGAGAGAGAGAGAAAGAAAGAGAAGCTGTGAGTGAGAGAGAGACAGAGAGAAAGAGAAGCTGTGAGTGAGAGAGAGAAAGAGAGAGAAAGAAAGAGAAGCTATGAGAGAGAGAGAGAGAAAGAGAAGGTGTGTGAGAGAGAGAGAGAAAGAGCTGTGAGTGTGTGAGAGAGAAAGAGAAGCTGTGAGTGGGAGAGAGAGAAGCTGTGAGCGAGAGAGAGAGATGCTCTCTGAGTGAGAGAGAAAGAGAAGCTGTGAGTGAGAGAGAGTGAGAGAAAAAAGAAGCTGTGAGTGAGAGAGAGAGAGAGAGAAGCTGTGATTGAGAGAGAAAGAAAAAAAGAAGCTGTGTGTGAGAGAGAGAGAGCAAGAGGAGCTGTGAGTGACAGAGAGAGAAAGAAATTGTGAGTGAGAGAGAGAGAGAAAGAGAAGCTGTGAGTGAGAGAGAGACACAGAGAAAGAGAAGCTGTGAGTGAGAGAGAGAAAGAGAGAGAAAGAGAAGCTGTGTGTGAGAGAGAGAAAGAGAAGCTGTGAGAGAGAGAGAGAGAGAGAAAGAGCTGTGAGTGTGTGAGAGAGAAAGAGAAGCTGTGAGAGAGAGAGAGAAAGAGAAGCTATGAGTGAGAGAGAGAGAGAGAAAGAGAAGCTGTGAGTAGGAGAGAGAGAGAGAAAGAGAAGCTGTGAGTGAGAGAGAGAGAGAGAAAGAGAAGCTGTGAGTGAGTGAGAGAGAGAGAAAGAGAAGCTGTGAGAGAGAGAGAGAGAGAGAGAGAAGCTGTGAGTGAGAAAGAGAGTGAGAAAGAGAAGGTGTGAGTGAGAGTGAGAGAAAAAGAGAAGCTGTTTGAGAGAGAGAGAGAACGAGAAGCTGTGAGTGAGAGAGAGAGAGAAGCTGTGAGTGAGAGAGAGAGAGAGAAAGAGAAGCTGTGATTGAGAGAGAAAGAAAAAAAGAAGCTGTGTGTGAGAGAGAGAGAGCAAGAGGAGCTGTGAGTGACAGAGAGAGAAAGAAATTGTGAGTGAGAGAGGGAGAAAGAGACGCTGTGAGTGAGAGAGTGAGAGAGAGAAAGAGAAGCTGTGAGTGAGAGAGAGAGAAAGAAAAGCTGTGAGTGAGAGAGAGAGGCAGAGAGAAAGAGAAGCTGTGAGTGAGAGAGAGAAAGAGAGAGAAAGAGAAGCTGTGAGAGAGAGAGAGAGAAAGAGAAGCTGTGAGTGAGTGAGAGAGAGAAAGAGGTGTGAGTGTGTGAGAGAGAAAGAGAAGCTGTGAGAGAGAGAGAGAGAAAGAGAAGCTGTGAGTGAGAGAGACAGAGAGAGAAAGAGAAGCTGTGAGTGAGAGAGAGAGAGAAAGAGAAGCTGTGAGTGAGCGAGAGACAGAGAGAAAGAGAAGCTGTGAGTGAGAGAGAGAAAGAGGGAGAAAGAGAAGCTGTGAGTGAGAGAGAGTGAGAGAGAGAAAAAAGAAGCTATGAGTGAGAGAGAGAAAGAAAGAGAAGCTTTGAGTGACAGAGAGAAAGAAAAGCTGTGAGTGAGAGAGAGAGAAAGAGAAGCTGTGAGCGAGAGAGAGAAAGAAAGAGAAGCTGTGAGAGAGAGAGAGAGAAAGAGAAGCTGTGAGTGAGAGAGAGAGTGAGAAAGAGAAGTTGTGAGTGAGAGAGAGAGAGAGAAGCCATGAGTGAGAGAGAGAGAAGCTGTGAGTGAGAGAGAGAAAGAGATAGAAAGAGAAGCTGTGTTTGAGAGAGAGAGAGAGAAAGTGAAGTTTTGAGTGAGACAGAGAGAGAAAGAGAAGCTCAGTGAGAGAGAGAGAGAAAGAAAAGCTGTGTGTGTTTGAGAGAGAACGAGATGCTGTAAGTGAGAGAGAGAAAGAGAAGCTGTGAGTGAGAGACACACAGAGAGAAAGAGAAGCTGTGAGTGAGAGAGAGAGAGAAAGAATGAGAAGCTGTGAGTGAGAGAGAGAGGAACAGAAGCTGTGAGTGAGAGAGAGAAAGAGAAGCTGTGAATGAGAGAGAGAAAGAGAAGCTGTGAGTGAGAGAAAGAGAGAGAAAGTGAAGTTTTGAGTGAGAGAGAGAGAAAGAGAAGCTGAATGAGAGACAGAGAGAGAAAGAGAAGCTGTGTGTGTGTGTGAGAGAGAGAAACAGAAGCTGTGAGTGTGTGTGTGAGAGAGAAATAGAGATTGAGTGAGAGAGAGAGAAAGAGAAGCTGTGAGTGAGAGACAGAGAGAGAAAGAGAAGCTGTGTGTGTGTGTGTGAGAGAGAAAGAGAAGCTTTGAGTGAGTGAGAGAGAGAGAAATAGAGAGTGAGTGAGAGAGAGAGAGAAAGAGAAGCTGTGAGTGAGAGAGAAAGAGAGCCTGTGAGTGAGAGAGAGGAGAAAGAGAAGCTGTGTGAGAGAGAGAAAGAGAAGCTGTGAGCGAGAGAGAGAGAGAAAGAGAAGCTGTGAGTGAGAGAGAGAGAGTGAGAAAGAGAATCTGTGAGTGAGAGAGAGAGAGACAAGCTGTGTGTGTGAGAGAGAGAGAAAGAGAAGCTGTGAGTGAGAAAGAGAGAGAGAGAAGCTGTGAGTGAGAGAGAGAGAGAGAGAGAGAGAAAGAGAAGTTGTGAGTGAGAGAGAGAAAGAGAGAGAAAGAGAAGATGTGTGTGTGTGAGAGAGAGAAAGAGAAGCTGTGAGTGAGAGACACACAGAGAGAAAGAGAATCTGTGAGTGAGTGAGAGAGAGAAAAGAGAAGCTGTGAGTGAGAGAGACAGAGAGAGAAAGAGAAGCTGAGAGTGAGAGAGACAGAGAGAGAAAGAGCTGTGAGTAAGAGAGAGAGAAAGAGAAGCTGTGAGTGACAGAGAGAGAAAGAAGCTGTGAGTGAGAGAGAGAGCGAGAAAGAGAAGCTGTGAGTGAGAGAGAGAGAGGGAAAGAGAAGCTTTGAGTGGGAGAGAGAGAGAAAGAGAAGCTGTGAGTGAGAGTGAAAGAGAAGCTGTGAGCGAGAGAGAGAAAGAAAGAGAAGTTGTGAGTGAGAGAGGGTGTGAAAGAGAAGCTGTGAGTGAGAGAGAGAAAGAGAAGCTGTGTAGTGAGAGAGAGAGAGAAAGAGAAGCTGTGAGTGAGAGAGAAAAAGAAGATGTGAGTGAGAGAGACAGAGAGAAAAAAAGAAGCTGTGGGTGAGAGAGAGAGAAAGAGAAGCTGTGAGTGAAAGAGAGAGAGAAGCTGTGAGCGAGAGAGAGAGATGCTGTGAGTGAGAGAGAAAGAGAAGCTGTGAGTGAGAGAGAGTGAGAAAAAAGAAGCTGTGAGTGAGAGAGAGAGAGAGAAAGAGAAGCTGTGATTGAGAGAGAAAGAAAAAAAGAAGCTGTGTGTTTGAGAGAGAAAAAGAGGAGCTGTGAGTGACAGAGAGAGAAAGAAATTGTGAGTGAGAGAGGGAGAAAGAGAAGCTGTGAGTGAGAGAGAGAAAGAGAAGCTGTGAGTGAGAGAGAGAGAGAAAGAAAGAGAAGCTGTGAGTGAGAGAGAGACAGAGAGAAAGAGAAGCTGTGCGTGAGTGAGAGAAAGAGAGAGAAAGAAAGAAAGAGAAGCTGTGAGAGAGAGAGAGAAAGAGAAGCTGTGAGTGAGAGAGAGAAAGAGCTGTGAGTGTGTGAGAGAGAAAAAGAAGCTGTGAGTGAGAGAGAGAGAAGCTGGGAGCGAGAGAGAGAGAGAGAGATGCTGTGTGAGAGAGAAAGAGAAGCTGTGAGTGAGAGAGAGTGAGAGAAAAAAGAAGCTGTGAGTGAGAGAGAGAGAGAGAGAAAGAGAAGCTGAGATTAAGAGAGAAAGAAAAAAAGAAGCTGTGTGTGTGTGAGAGAGAAAGAGGAGCTGTGAGTGACAGAGAGAGAAAGAAATTGTGAGAGAGGGAGAAAGAGAAGCTGTGAGTGAGAGAGAGAAAGAGAAGCTGTGAGTGAGAGAGAGAGAGAAAGAGAAGCTGTGAGTGAGAGAGAGACAGAGAGAAAGCGAAGCTGTGAGTGAGAGAGAGAAAGAGAGGGAAAGAGAAGCTGTGAGTGAGAGAGAAAGAGAAGCTGTGAGTGAGAGAGAGAGAAAGAGTTGTGAGTGTGTGAGAGAGAAAGAGAAGCTGTGTGTGTGTGAGAGAGAGAAGCTGTGAGTGAGAGAGACAGATAGAGAAAGAGAAGCTGTGAGTGAGAGAGTGACAGAGAGAAAGAGAAGCTGTGAGTGAGAGAGAGAGAGAGAAAGAGAAGCTGTGAGTGAGAGAGAGACAGAGAGAAAGAGAAGCTGTGAGTGAGAGAGAGAAAGAGGGAGAAAGAGAAGCTGTGAGTGAGAGAGAGTGAGAGAGAGAAAAAAGAAGCTATGAGTGAGAGAGAGAAAGAAAGAGAAGCTTTGAGACAGAGAGAAAGAAAAGCTGTGAGTGAGAGAGAGAGAAAGAGAAGCTGTGATTGAGAGAGAGAAAGAGAAGCTGTGAGAGAGAGAGAGAGAGAAATAGAAGCTGTGAGTGAGAGAGAGAGTGAGAAAGAGAAGCTGTGAGTGAGAGAGAGAAAGAGAGAGAAAGAGAAGCTGTGTTTGAGAGAGAGAGAGAGAAAGAGAAGCTGTGAGTGAGAGAAAGAAAGAGAAGCTGTGAGTGAGAGAAAGAGAGAGAAAGTGAAGTTTTGAGTGAGAGAGAGAGAGAAAGAGAAGCTGAGTGAAAGACAGAGAGAGAAAGAGAAGCTGTGTGTGTGAGAGAGAGAGAAACAGAAGCTGTGAGTGTGTGTGTGAGAGAGAAATAGAGATTGAGTGAGAGAGAAAGGAAGAGAAGCTGTGAGTGAGAGACAGAGAGAGAAAGAGAAGCTGTGTGTGTGTGTGTGAGAGAAAGAGAAGCTGTGAGTGAGTGAGAGAGAGAGAAATAGTGTGAGTGAGAGAGAGAGAGAAAGAGAAGCTGTGAGTGAGAGAGAAAGAGAGCCTGTGAGTGAGAGAGAAAGAGAAGCTGTGAGCGAGAGAGAGAGAGAAAGAGAAGCTGTGAGTGGGAGAGAGAGAGTGAGAAAGAGAAGCTGTGAGTGAGAGAGAGAGAGAGAGAGACAAGCTGTGTGTGTGAGAGAGAGAAAGAGAAGCTGTGAGTGAGAGAGAGAGAGAGAAAGAGAAGCTGTGAGTGAGAGAGAGAAAGAGAAGCTGTGAATGAGAGACACACAGAGAGAAAGAGAGGCTGTGAGTGAGAAAGAGAGAGAGAGAAGCTGTGAGTGAGAGAGAGAGAGAGAAAGAGAAGTTGTGAGTGAGAGAGAGAAAGAGAGAGAGAGAAAGAGAAGCTGTGTGTGTGTGAGAGAGAGAAAGAGAAGTTGTGAGTGAGAGAGAGAAAGAGAAGCTGTGAGTGAGAGACACACACAGAGAAAGAGAAGCTGTGAGTGAGTGAGAGAGAGAGAGAGAAAGAGAAGCTGTGAGTGAGAGAGACAGAGAGAGAAAGAGAAGCTGAGAGTGAGAGAGACAGAGAGAGAAAGAGAAGCTGTGAGTGACAGAGAGAGAAAGAAGCTGTGAGTGAGAGAGTGACGGAGAAAGAGAAGCTGTGAGTGAGAGAGAGAGAGGGAAAGAGAAGCTTTGAGTGGGAGAGAGAGAGAAAGAGAAGCTGTGAGTGAGAGAGAGTGAGAGAAAAATGAAGCTGTGAGTGAGAGAGAGAGAGAAAGAGAAGCTGAGATTGAGAGAGAAAGAGAAAAAGAAGCTGTGTGTGTGTGAGAGAGAAAGAGGAACTGTGAGTGACAGAGAGAGAAAGAAATTGTGCGTGAGAGAGGGCGAAAGAGAAGCTGTGAGAGAGAGAGAAAGAGAAGCTGTGAGTGAGAGAGAGAGAAAGAGAAGCTGTGAGTGAGAGAGAGACAGAGAGAAAGCGAAGCTGTGAGTGAGAGAGAGAAAGAGAGGGAAAGAGAAGCTGTGAGAGAGAGAGAAAGAGAAGCTGTGAGTGAGAGAGAGAGAAAGAGCTGTGAGTGTGTGAGAGAGAAAGAGAAGCTGTGAGAGAGAGAGAGAGAAGCTGTGAGTGAGAGAGAGAGAGAGAGAAAGAGAAGCTGTGATTGAGAGAGAAAGAAAAAAAGAAGCTGTGTGTTTGAGAGAGAAAAAGAGGAGCTGTGAGTGACAGAGAGAGAAAGAAATTGTGAGTGAGAGAGGGAGAAAGAGAAGCTGTGAGTGAGAGAGTGAGAGAGAGAAAGAGAAGCTGTGAGTGAGAGAGAGAGAGAAAGAAAGAGAAGCTGTGAGTGAGAGAGAGACAGAGAGAAAGAGAAGCTGTGAGTGAGTGAGAGAAAGAGAGAGAAAGAAAGAAAGAGAAGCTGTGAGAGAGAGAGAGAAAGAGAAGCTGTGAGTGAGAGAGAGAAAGAGCTGTGAGTGTGTGAGAGAGAAAGAGAAGCTGTGAGTGAGAGAGAGAGAAGCTGTGAGTGAGAGAGAGAGAGTGAGATGCTGTGTGAGAGAGAAAGAGAAGCTGTGATTGAGAGAGAGTGAGAGAAAAAAGAAGCTGTGAGTGAGAGAGAGAGAGAGAGAAAGAGAAGCTGAGATTAAGAGAGAAAGAAAAAAAGAAGCTGTGTGTGTGTGAGAGAGAAAGAGGAGCTGTGAGTGACAGAGAGAGAAAGAAATTGTGAGTGAGAGAGGGAGAAAGAGAAGCTGTGAGTGAGAGAGAGAAAGAGAAGCTGTGAGTGAGAGAGAGAGAGAAAGAAAGAGAAGCTGTGAGTGAGAGAGAGACAGAGAGAAAGAGAAGCTGTGAGTGAGTGAGAGAAAGAGAGAGAAAGAAAGAAAGAGAAGCTGTGAGAGAGAGAGAGAAAGAGAAGCTGTGAGTGAGAGAGAGAAAGAGCTGTGAGTGTGTGAGAGAGAAAGAGAAGCTGTGAGTGAGAGAGAGAGAAGCTGTGAGCGAGAGAGAGAGAGAGAGATGCTGTGTGAGAGAGAAAGAGAAGCTGTGAGTGAGAGAGAGTGAGAGAAAAAAGAAGCTGTGAGTGAGAGAGAGAGAGAGAGAAAGAGAAGCTGAGATTAAGAGAGAAAGAAAAAAAGAAGCTGTGTGTGTGTGAGAGAGAAAGAGGAGCTGTGAGTGACAGAGAGAGAAAGAAATTGTGAGTGAGAGAGGGAGAAAGAGAAGCTGTGAGTGAGAGAGAGAAAGAGAAGCTGTGAGTGAGAGAGAGAGAGAAAGAGAAGCTGTGAGTGAGAGAGAGACAGAGAGAAAGCGAAGCTGTGAGTGAGAGAGAGAAAGAGAGGGAAAGAGAAGCTGTGAGTGAGAGAGAAAGAGAAGCTGTGAGTGAGAGAGAGAGAAAGAGTTGTGAGTGTGTGAGAGAGAAAGAGAAGCTGTGTGAGAGAGAGTAAGAGAAGCTGTGAGTGAGAGAGACAGATAGAGAAAGAGAAGCTGTGAGTGAGAGAGTGACAGAGAGAAAGAGAAGCTGATAGTGAGAGAGAGAGAGAGAAAGAGAAGCTGTGAGTGAGAGAGAGACAGAGAGAAAGAGAAGCTGTGAGTGAGAGAGAGAAAGAGGGAGAAAGAGAAGCTGTGAGTGAGAGAGAGTGAGAGAGAGAAAAAAGAAGCTATGAGTGAGAGAGAGAAAGAAAGAGAAGCTTTGAGTGACAGAGAGAAAGAAAAGCTGTGAGTGAGAGAGAGAGAAAGAGAAGCTGTGATTGAGAGAGAGAAAGAGAAGCTGTGAGAGAGAGAGAGAGAAATAGAAGCTGTGAGTGAGAGAGAGAGTGAGAAAGAGAAGCTGTGAGTGAGAGAGAGAAAGAGAGAGAAAGAGAAGCTGTGTTTGAGAGAGAGAGAGAGAAAGAGAAGCTGTGAGTGAGAGAAAGAAAGAGAAGCTGTGAGTGAGAGAAAGAGAGAGAAAGTGAAGTTTTGAGTGAGAGAGAGAGAGAAAGAGAAGCTGAGTGAAAGACAGAGAGAGAAAGAGAAGCTGTGTGTGTGTGAGAGAGAGAAACAGAAGCTGTGAGTGTGTGTGTGTGAGAGAAATAGAGATTGAGTGAGAGAGAAAGGAAGAGAAGCTGTGAGTGAGAGACAGAGAGAGAAAGAGAAGCTGTGTGTGTGTGTGTGAGAGAGAAATAGTGTGAGTGAGAGAGAGAGAGAAAGAGAAGCTGTGAGTGAGAGAGAAAGAGAGCCTGTGAGTGAGAGAGAAAGAGCTGTGAGCGAGAGAGAGAGAGAAAGAGAAGCTGTGAGTGGGAGAGAGAGAGTGAGAAAGAGAAGCTGTGAGTGAGAGAGAGAGAGAGAGAGACAAGCTGTGTGTGAGAGAGAGAGAAAGAGAAGCTGTGAGTGAGAGAGAGAGAGAAAGAGAAACTGTGAGTGAGAGAGAGAAAGAGAAGCTGTGAATGAGAGACACACAGAGAGAAAGAGAGGCTGTGAGTGAGAAAGAGAGAGAGAGAAGCTGTGAGTGAGAGAGAGAGAGAGAAAGAGAAGTTGTGAGTGAGAGAGAGAAAGAGAGAGAGAGAAAGAGAAGCTGTGTGTGTGTGAGAGAGAGAAAGAGAAGTTGTGAGTGAGAGAGAGAAAGAGAAGCTGTGAGTGAGAGACACACACAGAGAAAGAGAAGCTGTGAGTGAGTGAGAGAGAGAGAGAGAAAGAGAAGCTGTGAGTGAGAGAGACAGAGAGAGAAAGAGAAGCTGAGAGTGAGAGAGACAGAGAGAGAAAGAGAAGCTGTGAGTGACAGAGAGAGAAAGAAGCTGTGAGTGAGAGAGTGACGGAGAAAGAGAAGCTGTGAGTGAGAGAGAGAGAGGGAAAGAGAAGCTTTGAGTGGGAGAGAGAGAGAAAGAGAAGCTGTGAGTGAGAGAGAGTGAGAGAAAAATGAAGCTGTGAGTGAGAGAGAGAGAGAAAGAGAAGCTGAGATTGAGAGAGAAAGAGAAAAAGAAGCTGTGTGTGTGAGAGAGAGAAAGAGGAACTGTGAGTGACAGAGAGAGAAAGAAATTGTGCGTGAGAGAGGGCGAAAGAGAAGCTGTGAGTGAGAGAGAGAAAGAGAAGCTGTGAGTGAGAGAGAGAGAAAGAGAAGCTGTGAGTGAGAGAGAGACAGAGAGAAAGCGAAGCTGTGAGTGAGAGAGAGAAAGAGAGGGAAAGAGAAGCTGTGAGAGAGAGAGAAAGAGAAGCTGTGAGTGAGAGAGAGAGAAAGAGCTGTGAGTGTGTGAGAGAGAAAGAGAAGCTGTGAGAGAGAGAGAGAGAAGCTGTGAGTGAGAGAGAGAGAGAGAGAAAGAGAAGCTGTGATTGAGAGAGAAAGAAAAAAAGAAGCTGTGTGTTTGAGAGAGAAAAAGAGGAGCTGTGAGTGACAGAGAGAGAAAGAAATTGTGAGTGAGAGAGGGAGAAAGAGAAGCTGTGAGTGAGAGAGTGAGAGAGAGAAAGAGAAGCTGTGAGTGAGAGAGAGAGAGAAAGAAAGAGAAGCTGTGAGTGAGAGAGAGACAGAGAGAAAGAGAAGCTGTGAGTGAGTGAGAGAAAGAGAGAGAAAGAAAGAAAGAGAAGCTGTGAGAGAGAGAGAGAAAGAGAAGCTGTGAGTGAGAGAGAGAAAGAGCTGTGAGTGTGTGAGAGAGAAAGAGAAGCTGTGAGTGAGAGAGAGAGAAGCTGTGAGTGAGAGAGAGAGAGTGAGATGCTGTGTGAGAGAGAAAGAGAAGCTGTGATTGAGAGAGAGTGAGAGAAAAAAGAAGCTGTGAGTGAGAGAGAGAGAGAGAGAGAAAGAGAAGCTGAGATTAAGAGAGAAAGAAAAAAAGAAGCTGTGTGTGTGTGAGAGAGAAAGAGGAGCTGTGAGTGACAGAGAGAGAAAGAAATTGTGAGTGAGAGAGGGAGAAAGAGAAGCTGTGAGTGAGAGAGAGAAAGAGAAGCTGTGAGTGAGAGAGAGAGAGAAAGAAAGAGAAGCTGTGAGTGAGAGAGAGACAGAGAGAAAGAGAAGCTGTGAGTGAGTGAGAGAAAGAGAGAGAAAGAAAGAAAGAGAAGCTGTGAGAGAGAGAGAGAAAGAGAAGCTGTGAGTGAGAGAGAGAAAGAGCTGTGAGTGTGTGAGAGAGAAAGAGAAGCTGTGAGTGAGAGAGAGAGAAGCTGTGAGCGAGAGAGAGAGAGAGAGATGCTGTGTGAGAGAGAAAGAGAAGCTGTGAGTGAGAGAGAGTGAGAGAAAAAAGAAGCTGTGAGTGAGAGAGAGAGAGAGAGAAAGAGAAGCTGAGATTAAGAGAGAAAGAAAAAAAGAAGCTGTGTGTGTGTGAGAGAGAAAGAGGAGCTGTGAGTGACAGAGAGAGAAAGAAATTGTGAGTGAGAGAGGGAGAAAGAGAAGCTGTGAGTGAGAGAGAGAAAGAGAAGCTGTGAGTGAGAGAGAGAGAGAAAGAGAAGCTGTGAGTGAGAGAGAGACAGAGAGAAAGCGAAGCTGTGAGTGAGAGAGAGAAAGAGAGGGAAAGAGAAGCTGTGAGTGAGAGAGAAAGAGAAGCTGTGAGTGAGAGAGAGAGAAAGAGTTGTGAGTGTGTGAGAGAGAAAGAGAAGCTGTGTGAGAGAGAGTAAGAGAAGCTGTGAGTGAGAGAGACAGATAGAGAAAGAGAAGCTGTGAGTGAGAGAGTGACAGAGAGAAAGAGAAGCTGATAGTGAGAGAGAGAGAGAGAAAGAGAAGCTGTGAGTGAGAGAGAGACAGAGAGAAAGAGAAGCTGTGAGTGAGAGAGAGAAAGAGGGAGAAAGAGAAGCTGTGAGTGAGAGAGAGTGAGAGAGAGAAAAAAGAAGCTATGAGTGAGAGAGAGAAAGAAAGAGAAGCTTTGAGTGACAGAGAGAAAGAAAAGCTGTGAGTGAGAGAGAGAGAAAGAGAAGCTGTGATTGAGAGAGAGAAAGAGAAGCTGTGAGAGAGAGAGAGAGAAATAGAAGCTGTGAGTGAGAGAGAGAGTGAGAAAGAGAAGCTGTGAGTGAGAGAGAGAAAGAGAGAGAAAGAGAAGCTGTGTTTGAGAGAGAGAGAGAGAAAGAGAAGCTGTGAGTGAGAGAAAGAAAGAGAAGCTGTGAGTGAGAGAAAGAGAGAGAAAGTGAAGTTTTGAGTGAGAGAGAGAGAGAAAGAGAAGCTGAGTGAAAGACAGAGAGAGAAAGAGAAGCTGTGTGTGTGAGAGAGAGAGAAACAGAAGCTGTGAGTGTGTGTGTGTGAGAGAAATAGAGATTGAGTGAGAGAGAAAGGAAGAGAAGCTGTGAGTGAGAGACAGAGAGAGAAAGAGAAGCTGTGTGTGTGTGTGTGAGAGAAAGAGAAGCTGTGAGTGAGTGAGAGAGAGAGAAATAGTGTGAGTGAGAGAGAGAGAGAAAGAGAAGCTGTGAGTGAGAGAGAAAGAGAGCCTGTGAGTGAGAGAGAAAGAGCTGTGAGCGAGAGAGAGAGAGAAAGAGAAGCTGTGAGTGGGAGAGAGAGAGTGAGAAAGAGAAGCTGTGAGTGAGAGAGAGAGAGAGAGAGACAAGCTGTGTGTGTGAGAGAGAGAAAGAGAAGCTGTGAGTGAGAGAGAGAGAGAAAGAGAAACTGTGAGTGAGAGAGAGAAAGAGAAGCTGTGAGTGAGAGACACACAGAGAGAAAGAGAAGCTGTGAGTGAGAAAGAGAGAGAGAGAAGCTGTGAGTGAGAGAGAGAGAGAGAAAGAGAAGTTGTGAGTGAGAGAGAGAAAGAGAGAGAGAGAAAGAGAAGCTGTGTGTGTGTGAGAGAGAGAAAGAGAAGTTGTGAGTGAGAGAGAGAAAGAGAAGCTGTGAGTGAGAGACACACACAGAGAAAGAGAAGCTGTGAGTGAGTGAGAGAGAGAGAGAGAAAGAGAAGCTGTGAGTGAGAGAGACAGAGAGAGAAAGAGAAGCTGAGAGTGAGAGAGACAGAGAGAGAAAGAGAAGCTGTGAGTGACAAAGAGAGAAAGAAGCTGTGAGTGAGAGAGTGAGGGAGAAAGAGAAGCTGTGAGTGAGAGAGAGAGAGGGAAAGAGAAGCTTTGAGTGGGACAGAGAGAGAAAGAGAAGCTGTGAGTGAGAGAGAGAGTGAGAGAAAAATGAAGCTGTGAGTGAGAGAGAGAGAGAAAGAGAAGCTGAGATTGAGAGAGAAAGAGAAAAAGAAGCTGTGTGTGTGTGAGAGAAAGAGGAACTGTGAGTGACAGAGAGAGAAAGAAATTGTGCATGAGAGAGGGCGAAAGAGAAGCTGTGAGTGAGAGAGAGAAAGAGAAGCTGTGAGTGAGAGAGAGAGAGAAAGAGAAGCTGTGAGTGAGAGAGAGACAGAGAGAAAGCGAAGCTGTGAGTGAGAGAGATAAAGAGAGGGAAAGAGAAGCTGTGAGAGAGAGAGAAAGAGAAGCTGTGAGTGAGAGAGAGAGAAAGAGCTGTGAGTGTGTGAGAGAGAAAGAGAAGCTGTGAGAGAGAGAGAGAGAGAAGCTGTGAGTGAGAGAGAGAGAGAGAAAGAGAAGCTGTGATTGAGAGAGAAAGAAAAAAAGAAGCTGTGTGTTTGAGAGAGAAAAAGAGGAGCTGTGAGTGACAGAGAGAGAAAGAAATTGTGAGTGAGAGAGGGAGAAAGAGAAGCTGTGAGTGAGAGAGTGAGAGAGAGAAAGAGAAGCTGTGAGTGAGAGAGAGAGAGAAAGAAAGAGAAGCTGTGAGTGAGAGAGAGACAGAGAGAAAGAGAAGCTGTGAGTGAGTGAGAGAAAGAGAGAGAAAGAAAGAAAGAGAAGCTGTGAGAGAGAGAGAGAAAGAGAAGCTGTGAGTGAGAGAGAGAAAGAGCTGTGAGTGTGTGAGAGAGAAAGAGAAGCTGTGAGTGAGAGAGAGAGAAGCTGTGAGCGAGAGAGAGAGAGTGAGATGCTGTGTGAGAGAGAAAGAGAAGCTGTGAGTGAGAGAGAGTGAGAGAAAAAAGAAGCTGTGAGTGAGAGAGAGAGAGAAAGAGAAGCTGAGATTAAGAGAGAAAGAAAAAAAGAAGCTGTGTGTGTGAGAGAGAGAAAGAGGAGCTGTGAGTGACAGAGAGAGAAAGAAATTGTGAGTGAGAGAGGGAGAAAGAGAAGCTGTGAGTGAGAGAGAGAAAGAGAAGCTGTGAGTGAGAGAGAGAGAGAAAGAGAAGCTGTGAGTGAGAGAGAGACAGAGAGAAAGCGAAGCTGTGAGTGAGAGAGAGAATGAGAGGGAAAGAGAAGCTGTGAGTGAGAGAGAAAGAGAAGCTGTGAGTGAGAGAGAGAGAAAGAGCTGTGAGTGTGTGAGAGAGAAAGAGAAGCTGTGTGTGTGAGAGAGAGAGAAGCTGTGAGTGAGAGAGACAGATAGAGAAAGAGAAGCTGTGAGTGAGAGAGTGACAGAGAGAAAGAGAAGCTGTGAGTGAGAGAGAGAGAGAGAAAGAGAAGCTGTGAGTGAGAGAGAGACAGAGAGAAAGAGAAGCTGTGAGTGAGAGAGAGAAAGAGGGAGAAAGAGAAGCTGTGAGTGAGAGAGAGTGAGAGAGAGAAAAAAGAAGCTATGAGTGAGAGAGAGAAAGAAAGAGAAGCTTTGAGTGACAGAGAGAAAGAAAAGCTGTGAGTGAGAGAGAGAGAAAGAGAAGCTGTGATTGAGAGAGAGAAAGAGAAGCTGTGAGAGAGAGAGAGAGAAATAGAAGCTGTGAGTGAGAGAGAGAGTGAGAAAGAGAAGCTGTGAGTGAGAGAGAGAAAGAGAGAGAAAGAGAAGCTGTGTTTGAGAGAGAGAGAGAGAAAGAGAAGCTGTGAGTGAGAGAAAGAAAGAGAAGCTGTGAGTGAGAGAAAGAGAGAGAAAGTGAAGTTTTGAGTGAGAGAGAGAGAGAAAGAGAAGCTGAGAGAAAGACAGAGAGAGAAAGAGAAGCTGTGTGTGTGTGTGAGAGAGAGAAACAGAAGCTGTGAGTGTGTGTGAGAGAGAGAAATAGAGATTGAGTGAGAGAGAAAGGAAGAGAAGCTGTGAGTGAGAGACAGAGAGAGAAAGAGAAGCTGTGTGTGTGTGTGTGAGAAAGAGAAGCTGTGAGTGAGTGAGAGAGAGAGAAATAGTGTGAGTGAGAGAGAGAGAGAAAGAGAAGCTGTGAGTGAGAGAGAAAGAGAGCCTGTGAGTGAGAGAGAAAGAGAAGCTGTGAGCGAGAGAGAGAGAGAAAGAGAAGCTGTGAGTGGGAGAGAGAGAGTGAGAAAGAGAAGCTGTGAGTGAGAGAGAGAGAGAGAGAGAGAGACAAGCTGTGTGTGTGTGAGAGAGAAAGAGAAGCTGTGAGTGAGAGAGAGAGAGAGAAAGAGAAGCTGTGAGTGAGAGAGAGAAAGAGAAGCTGTGAGTGAGAGACACACAGAGAGAAAGAGAAGCTGTGAGAAAGAGAGAGAGAAGCTGTGAGTGAGAGAGAGAGAGAGAAAGAGAAGTTGTGAGTGAGAGAGAGAAAGAGAGAGAGAGAAAGAGAAGCTGTGTGTGTGTGTGAGAGAGAAAGAGAAGTTGTGAGTGAGAGAGAGAAAGAGAAGCTGTGAGAGAGAGACACACACAGAGAAAGAGAAGCTGTGAGTGAGTGAGAGAGAGAGAGAGAAAGAGAAGCTGTGAGTGAGAGAGACAGAGAGAGAGAAAGAGAAGCTGAGAGTGAGAGAGACAGAGAGAGAAAGAGAAGCTGTGAGTGACAGAGAGAGAAAGAAGCTGTGAGTGAGAGAGTGAGGGAGAAAGAGAAGCTGTGAGTGAGAGAGAGAGAGGGAAAGAGAAGCTTTGAGTGGGACAGAGAGAGAAAGAGAAGCTGTGAGTGAGAGAGAGTGAGAGAAAAATGAAGCTGTGAGTGAGAGAGAGAGAGAAAGAGCTGAGATTGAGAGAGAAAGAAAAAAAGAAGCTGTGTGTGTGTGAGAGAGAAAGAGGAACTGTGAGTGACAGAGAGAGAAAGAAATTGTGCGTGAGAGAGGGCGAAAGAGAAGCTGTGAGTGAGAGAGAGAAAGAGAAGCTGTGAGTGAGAGAGAGAGAGAAAGAGAAGCTGTGAGTGAGAGAGAGACAGAGAGAAAGCGAAGCTGTGAGTGAGAGAGAGAAAGAGAGGGAAAGAGAAGCTGTGAGAGAGAGAGAAAGAGAAGCTGTGAGTGAGTGAGAGAGAAAGAGCTGTGAGTGTGTGAGAGAGAAAGAGAAGCTGTGAGAGAGAGAGAGAGAGAAGCTGTGAGTGAGAGAGACAGATAGAGAAAGAGAAGCTGTGAGTGAGAGAGTGACAGAGAGAAAGAGAAGCTGTGAGTGAGAGAGAGAGAGAGAAAGAGAAGCTGTGAGTGAGAGAGAGACAGAGAGAAAGAGAAGCTGTGAGTGAGAGAGAGAAAGAGGGAGAAAGAGAAGCTGTGAGTGAGAGAGAGTGAGAGAGAGAAAAAAGAAGCTATGAGTGAGAGAGAGAGAGAAAGAGAAGCTTTGAGTGACAGAGAGAAAGAAAAGCTGTCAGTGAGAGAGAGAGAAAGAGAAGCTGTGAGAGAGAGAGAGAAAGAGAAGCTGTGAGTGAGAGAGAGAGTGAGAAAGAGAAGCTGTGAGTGAGAGAGAGAAAGTGAGAGAAAGAGAAGCTGTGTTTGAGAGAGAGAGAGAGAAAGAGAAGCTGTGAGTGAGAGAAAGAGAGAGAAAGTGAAGTTTTGAGTGAGAGAGAGAGAGAAAGAGAAGCTGAGTGAAAGACAGAGAGAGAAAGAGAAGCTGTGTGTGTGTGAGAGAGAGAAACAGAAGCTGTGAGTGTGTGTGAAAGAGAGAAATAGAGATTGAGTGAGAGAGAAAGGAAGAGAAGCTGTGAGTGAGAGACAGAGAGAGAAAGAGAAGCTGTGTGTGTGTGAGAGAGAAAGAGAAGCTGTGAGTGAGTGAGAGAGAGAGAAATAGTGTGAGTGAGAGAGAGAGAGAAAGAGAAGCTGTGAGTTAGAGAGAAAGAGAGCCTGTGAGTGAGAGAGAAAGAGAAGCTGTGAGCGAGAGAGAGAGAGAAAGAGAAGCTGTGAGTGGGAGAGAGAGAGTGAGAAAGAGAAGCTGTGAGTGAGAGAGAGAGAGAGAGAGACAAGCTGTGTGTGTGTGAGAGAGAGAAAGAGAAGCTGTGAGTGAGAGAGAGAGAGAGAGAAAGAGAAGCTGTGAGTGAGAGAGAGAAAGAGAAGCTGTGAGTGAGAGACACAAAGAGAGAAAGAGAAGCTGTGAGTGAGAAAGAGAGAGAGAGAAGCTGTGAGTGAGAGAGAGAGAGAGAGAAAGAGAAGTTGTGAGTGAGAGAGAGAAAGAGAAGCTGTGAGTGAGAGAGAGACAGAGAGAAAGCGAAGCTGTGAGTGAGAGAGAGAAAGAGAGGGAAAGAGAAGCTGTGAGAGAGAGAGAAAGAGAAGCTGTGAGTGAGAGAGAGAGAAAGAGCTGTGAGTGTGTGAGAGAGAGAGAAGCTGTGTGAGAGAGAGAGAGAGAAGCTGTGAGTGAGAGAGACAGATAGAGAAAGAGAAGCTGTGAGTGAGAGAGTGACAGAGAGAAAGAGAAGCTGTGAGTGAGAGAGAGAGAGAGAAAGAGAAGCTGTGAGTGAGAGAGAGACAGAGAGAAAGAGAAGCTGTGAGTGAGAGAGAGAAAGAGGGAGAAAGAGAAGCTGTGAGTGAGAGAGAGTGAGAGAGAGAAAAAAGAAGCTATGAGTGACAGAGAGAAAGAAAAGCTGTGAGTGAGAGAGAGAGAGAAGCCATGAGTGAGAGAGAGAGAAGCTGTGAGTGAGAGAGAAAGAGTGAGAGAGAGAGAAAGAGCTGCGAGTGTGTGAGAGAGAAAGAGAAGCTGTGAGAGAGAGAGAGAAAGAAGCTGTGAGTGAGAGAGAGAGAAAGAGAAGCTGTGAGTAGGAGAGAGAGAGAGAAAGTAAAGCTGTGAGTGAGAGAGAGAGAAAGAGAAGCTGTGAGTGAGAGAGAGAAAGAGAGAGAAAGAAAGAGAAGCTGCGAGAGAGAGAGAGAGAGAGAAGGTGTGAGTGAGAGAGAGAGAAAGAGAAGCTGAGATTGAGAGAGAAAGAAAAAAGAAGCTGTGTGTGTGTGAGAGAGAAAGAGGAACTGTGAGTGACAGAGAGAGAAAGAAATTGTGCGTGAGAGAGGGCGAAAGAGAAGCTGTGAGTGAGAGAGAGAAAGAGAAGCTGTGAGTGAGAGAGAGAGAAGCTGTGAGCGAGCGAGAGAGAGAGATTCTGTGTGAGAGAGAAAGAGAAGCTGTGAGTGAGAGAGAGTGAGAGAAAAAAGAAGCTGTGAGTGAGAGAGAGAGAGAGAGAAAGAGAAGCTGAGATTAAGAGAGAAAGAAAAAAAGAAGCTGTGTGTGTGAGAGAGAGAAAGAGGAGCTGTGAGTGACAGAGAGAGAAAGAAATTGTGAGTGAGAGAGGGAGAAAGAGAAGCTGTGAGTGAGAGAGAGAAAGAGAAGCTGTGAGTGAGAGAGAGAGAGAAAGAGAAGCTGTGAGTGAGAGAGAGACAGAGAGAAAGCGAAGCTGTGAGTGAGAGAGAGAAAGAGAGGGAAAGAGAAGCTGTGAGTGAGAGAGAAAGAGAAGCTGTGAGTGAGTGAGAGAGAAAGAGCTGTGAGTGTGTGAGAGAGAAAGAGAAGCTGTGTGTGTGTGAGAGAGAGAAGCTGTGAGTGAGAGAGACAGATAGAGAAAGAGAAGCTGTGAGTGAGAGAGTGACAGAGAGAAAGAGAAGCTGTGAGTGAGAGAGAGAGAGAGAAAGAGAAGCTGTGAGTGAGAGAGAGACAGAGAGAAAGAGAAGCTGTGAGTGAGAGAGAGAAAGAGGGAGAAAGAGAAGCTGTGAGTGAGAGAGAGTGAGAGAGAGAAAAAAGAAGCTATGAGTGAGAGAGAGAAAGAAAGAGAAGCTTTGAGTGACAGAGAGAAAGAAAAGCTGTGAGTGAGAGAGAGAGAAAGAGAAGCTGTGATTGAGAGAGAGAAAGAGAAGCTGTGTGAGAGAGAGAGAGAAATAGAAGCTGTGAGTGAGAGAGAGAGTGAGAAAGAGAAGCTGTGAGTGAGAGAGAGAAAGAGAGAGAAAGAGAAGCTGTGTTTGAGAGAGAGAGAGAGAAAGAGAAGCTGTGAGTGAGAGAAAGAAAGAGAAGCTGTGAGTGAGAGAAAGAGAGAGAAAGTGAAGTTTTGAGTGAGAGAGAGAGAGAAAGAGAAGCTGAGTGAAAGGCAGAGAGAGAAAGAGAAGCTGTGTGTGTGTGTGAGAGAGAGAAACAGAAGCTGTGAGTGTGTGTGTGAGAGAGAAATAGAGATTGAGTGAGAGAGAAAGGAAGAGAAGCTGTGAGTGAGAGACAGAGAGAGAAAGAGAAGCTGTGTGTGTGTGTGAGAGAGAAAGAGAAGCTGTGAGTGAGAGAGAGAGAGAGAAATAGTATGAGTGAGAGAGAGAGAGAAAGAGAAGCTGTGAGTGAGAGAGAAAGAGAGCCTGTGAGTGAGAGAGAAAGAGAAGCTGTGAGCGAGAGAGAGAGAGAAAGAGAAGCTGTGAGTGGGAGAGAGAGAGTGAGAAAGAGAAGCTGTGAGTGAGAGAGAGAGAGAGAGACAAGCTGTGTGCGTGTGAGAGAGAAAGAGAAGCTGTGAGTGAGAGAGAGAGAGAGAAAGAGAAGCTGTGAGTGAGAGAGAGAAAGAGAAGCTGTGAGTGAGAGACACACACAGAGAAAGAGAAGCTGTGAGTGAGAAAGAGAGAGAGAGAAGCTGTGAGTGAGAGAGAGAGAGAGAGAAAGAGAAGTTGTGAGTGAGAGAGAGAAAGAGAGAGAGAGAAAGAGAAGCTGTGTGTGTGTGAGAGAGATAAAGAGAAGTTGTGAGTGAGAGAGAGAAAGAGAAGCTGTGAGTGAGAGACACATACAGAGATAGAGAAGCTGTGAGTGAGTGAGAGAGAGAGAGAGAAAGAGAAGCTGTGAGTGAGAGAGACAGAGAGCGAAAGAGAAGCTGACAGTGAGAGAGACAGAGAGAGAAAGAGCTGTGAGTAAGAGAGAGAGAGAAAGAGAAGCTGTGAGTGACAGAGAGAGAAAGAAGCTGTGAGTGAGAGAGTGAGGGAGAAAGAGAAGCTGTGAGTGAGAGAGAGAGAGGGAAAGAAAGCTTTGAGTGGGACAGAGAGAGAAAGAGAAGCTGTGAGTGAGAGAGAGTGAAAGAGAAGCTGTGAGCGAGAGAGAGAAAGAAAGAGAAGTTGTGAGTGAGAGAGGGTGAGAAAGAGAAGCTGTGAGTGAGAGAGAGAAAGAGAAGCTGTGTAATGAGAGAGAGAGAGAAAGAGAAGCTGTGAGTGAGAGAGAAAAAGAAGCTGTGAGTGAGAGAGACAGAGAGAAAAAAAGAAGCTGTGGGTGAGAGAGAGAGAAAGAGAAGCTGTGAGTGAGAGAGAGAGAGAAGCTGTGAGCGAGAGAGAGATGCTGTGAGTGAGAGAGAAAGAGAAGCTGTGAGAGAGAGAGTGAGAAAAAAGAAGCTGTGAGTGAGAGAGAGAGAGAGAAAGAGAAGCTGTGATTGAGAGAGAAAGAAAACAAGAAGCTGTGTGTGTGTGTGAGAGAGAAAGAGGAGCTGTGAGTGACAGAGAGAGAAAGAAATTGTGAGTGAGAGAGGGAGAAAGAGAAGCTGTGAGTGAGAGAGTGAGAGAGAGATAGAGAAGCTGTGAGTGAGAGAGAGAGAGAAAGAAAGAGAAGCTGTGAGTGAGAGAGAGACAGAGAGAAAGAGAAGCTATGAGTGAGAGAGAGAAAGAGAGAGAAAGAAAGAGAAGCTGTGTGAGAGAGAGAGAAAGAGAAGGTGTGAGTGAGAGAGAGAGAGAAAGAGCTGTGAGTGTGTGAGAGAGAAAGAGAAGCTGTGAGTGAGAGAGAGAGAGAAGCTGTGAGCGAGAGAGAGAGAGAGAGATGCTGTGAGTGAGAGAGAAAGAGAAGCTGTGAGTGAGAGAGTGAGAGAAAAAAGAAGCTGTGAGTGAGAGAGAGAGAGAAAGAGAAGCTGAGATTGAGAGAGAAAGAAAAAAAAGAAGCTGTGTGTGTGTGTGAGAGAGAAAGAGGAGCTGTGAGTGACAGAGAGAGAAAGAAATTGTGAGTGAGAGAGGGAGAAAGAGAAGCTGTGAGTGAGAGTGTGAGAGAGAGAAAGAGAAGCTGTGAGTGAGAGAGAGAGAGAAAGAGAACCTGTGAGTGAGAGAGAGACAGAGAGAAAGAGAAGCTGTGAGTGAGAGAGAGAAAGAGAGAGAAAGAGAAGCTGTGAGAGAGAGAGAGAGAAAGAGAAGCTGTGAGTGAGAGAGAGAGAAAGAGCTGTGAGTGTGTGAGAGAGAAAGAGAAGCTGTGAGAGAGAGAGAGAGAAGCTGTGAGTGAGAGAGACAGATAGAGAAAGAGAAGCTGTGAGTGAGAGAGTGACAGATAGAAAGAGAAGCTGTGAGTGAGAGAGAGAGAGAGAAAGAGAAGCTGTGAGTGAGAGAGAGACAGAGAGAAAGAGAAGCTGTGAGTGAGAGAGAGAAAGAGGGAGAAAGAGAAGCTGTGTGTGAGAGAGAGTGAGAGAGAGAGAAAAGAAGCTATGAGAGAGAGAGAGAAAGAAAAAGAAGCTTTGAGTGACAGAGAGAAAGAAAAGCTGTGAGTGAGAGAGAGAGAAAGAGAAGCTGTGAGTGAGAGAGAGAAAGAGAAGCTGTGAAAGAGAGAGAGAAAGAGAAGCTGTGAGTGAGAGAGAGAGTGAGAAAGAGAAGCTGTGACTGAGAGAGAGAGAGAAGCCATGAGTGAGAGAGAGAGAAGCTGTGAGTGAGAGAGAGAAAGAGTGAGAGAGAGAGAAAGAGCTGTGAGTGTGTGAGAGAGAAAGAGAAGCTGTGAGAGAGAGAGAGAAAGAGAAGCTGTGAGTGAGAGAGAGAAAGAGAAGCTGTGAGTAGGAGAGAGAGAGAGAGAAAGAGAAGCTGTAAGTGAGAGAGAGAGAGAAAGAGAAGCTGTGAGTGAGAGAGAGAAAGAGAGAGAAAGAAAGAGAAGCTGTGAGAGAGAGAGAGAAAGAGAAGGTGTGAGTGAGAGAGAGAGAAAGAGAAGCTGAGATTGAGAGAGAAAGAAAAAAAGAAGCTGTGTGTGTGTGAGAGAGAAAGAGGAACTGTGAGTGACAGAGAGAGAAAGAAATTGTGCGTGAGAGAGGGTGAAAGAGAAGCTTTGAGTGAGAGAGAGAAAGAGAAGCTGTGAGTGAGAGAGAGAGAGAAAGAGAAGCTGTGAGTGAGAGAGAGACAGAGAGAAAGCGAAGCTGTGAGTGAGAGAGAGAAAGAGAGGGAAAGAGAAGCTGTGAGAGAGAGAGAAAGAGAAGCTGTGAGTGAGAGAGAGAGAGAAAGAGCTGTGAGTGTGTGAGAGAGAAAGAGAAGCTGTGAGAGAGAGAGAGAAGCTGTGAGTGAGAGAGACAGATAGAGAAAGAGAAGCTGTGAGTGAGAATGTGACAGAGAGAAAGAGAAGCTGTGAGTGAGAGAGAGAGAGAGAAAGAGAAGCTGTGAGTGAGAGAGAGACAGGGAGAAAGAGAAGCTGTGAGTGAGAGAGAGAAAGAGGGAGAAAGAGAAGCTGTGAGTGAGAGAGAGTGAGAGAGAGAAAAAAGAAGCTATGAATGAGAGAGAGAAAGAAAGAGAAGCTTTGAGTGACAGAGAGAAAGAAAAGCTGTGAGTGAGAGAGAGAGAAAGAGAAGCTGTGATTGACAGAGAGAAAGAGAAGCTGTGAGAGAGAGAGAGAAAGAGAAGCTGTGAGTGAGAGAGAGAGTGAGAAAGAGAAGCTGTGAGTGAGAGAGAGAAAGAGAGAGAAAGAGAAGCTGTGTTTGAGAGAGAGAGAGAAAGAGAAGCTGTGAGTGAGAGAAAGAGAGAGAAAGTGAAGTTTTGAGTGAGAGAGAGAGAGAAAGAGAAGCTGAGTGAAAGACAGAGAGAGAAAGAGAAGCTGTGTGTGTGAGAGAGAGAGAAACAGAAGCTGTGAGTGTGTGTGTGAGAGAGAAATAGAGATTGAGTGAGAGAGAAAGGAAGAGAAGCTGTGAGTGAGAGACAGAGAGAAAGAGAAGCTGTGTGTGTGTGTGAGAGAGAAAGAGAAGCTGTGAGTGAGTGAGAGAGAGAGAAATAGTGTGAGTGAGAGAGAGAGAGAAAGAGAAGCTGTGAGTGAGAGAGAAAGAGAGCCTGTGAGTGAGAGAGAAAGAGAAGCTGTGAGTGAGAGAGAGAGAGAAAGAGAAGCTGTGAGTGGGAGAGAGAGAGTGAGAAAGAGAAGCTGTGAGTGAGAGAGAGAGAGAGAGAGAGACAAGCTGTGTGTGTGTGTGAGAGAGAAAGAGAAGCTGTGAGTGAGAGAGAGAGAGAGAAAGAGAAGCTGTGAGTGAGAGAGAGAAAGAGAAGCTGTGAGTGAGAGACACACAGAGAGAAAGAGAAGCTGTGAGTGAGAAAGAGAGAGAGAGAAGCTGTGAGTGAGAGAGAGAGAGAGAGAAAGAGAAGCTGTGAGTGAGAGAGAGAAAGAGGGAGAAAGAGAAGCTGTGAGTGAGAGAGAGTGAGAGAGAGAAAAAAGAAGCTATGAATGAGAGAGAGAAAGAAAGAGAAGCTTTGAGTGACAGAGAGAAAGAAAAGCTGTGAGTGAGAGAGAGAGAAAGAGAAGCTGTGATTGACAGAGAGAAAGAGAAGCTGTGAGAGAGAGAGAGAAAGAGAAGCTGTGAGTGAGAGAGAGAGTGAGAAAGAGAAGCTGTGAGTGAGAGAGAGAAAGAGAGAGAAAGAGAAGCTGTGTTTGAGAGAGAGAGAGAAAGAGAAGCTGTGAGTGAGAGAAAGAGAGAGAAAGTGAAGTTTTGAGTGAGAGAGAGAGAGAAAGAGAAGCTGAGTGAAAGACAGAGAGAGAAAGAGAAGCTGTGTGTGTGTGAGAGAGAGAGAAACAGAAGCTGTGAGTGTGTGTGTGAGAGAGAAATAGAGATTGAGTGAGAGAGAAAGGAAGAGAAGCTGTGAGTGAGAGACAGAGAGAAAGAGAAGCTGTGTGTGTGTGTGAGAGAGAAAGAGAAGCTGTGAGTGAGTGAGAGAGAGAGAAATAGTGTGAGTGAGAGAGAGAGAGAAAGAGAAGCTGTGAGTGAGAGAGAAAGAGAGCCTGTGAGTGAGAGAGAAAGAGAAGCTGTGAGTGAGAGAGAGAGAGAAAGAGAAGCTGTGAGTGGGAGAGAGAGAGTGAGAAAGAGAAGCTGTGAGTGAGAGAGAGAGAGAGAGAGAGACAAGCTGTGTGTGTGTGTGAGAGAGAAAGAGAAGCTGTGAGTGAGAGAGAGAGAGAGAAAGAGAAGCTGTGAGTGAGAGAGAGAAAGAGAAGCTGTGAGTGAGAGACACACAGAGAGAAAGAGAAGCTGTGAGTGAGAAAGAGAGAGAGAGAAGCTGTGAGTGAGAGAGAGAGAGAGAGAAAGAGAAGTTGTGAGTGAGAGAGAGAAAGAGAGAGAGAGAAAGAGAAGCTGTGTGTGTGTGTGAGAGAGAAAGAGAAGTTGTGAGTGAGAGAGAGAAAGAGAAGCTGTGAGTGAGAGACACACACAGAGAAAGAGAAGCTGTGAGTGAGTGAGAGGGAGAGAGAGAAAGAGAAGCTGTGAGTGAGAGAGACAGAGAGAGAAAGAGAAGCTGAGAATGAGAGAGACAGAGAGAGAAAGAGCTGTGAGTAAGAGAGAGAGAGAAAGAGAAGCTGTGAGTGACACAGAGAGAAAGAAGCTGTGAGTGAGAGAGTGAGGGAGAAAGAGAAGCTGTGAGTGAGAGAGAGAGAGGGAAAGAAAGCTTTGAGTGGGACAGAGAGAGAAAGAGAAGCTGTGAGTGAGAGAGAGTGAAAGAGAAGCTGTGAGCGAGAGAGAGAAAGAAAGAGAAGTTGTGAGTGAGAGAGGGTGAGAAAGAGAAGCTGTGAGTGAGAGAAAGAGAAGCTGTGTAGTGAGAGAGAGAGAGAATGAGAAGCTGTGAGTGAGAGAGAAAAAGAAGCTGTGAGTGAGAGAGACAGAGAGAAAAAAAGAAGCTGTGGGTGAGAGAGAGAAAGAGAATCTGTGAGTGAGAGAGAGAAAGAAGCTGTGAGCAAGAGAGAGATGCTGTGAGTGAGAGAGAAAGAGAAGCTGTGAGTGAGAGAGAGTGAGAAAAAAGAAGCTGTGAGAGAGAGAGAGAAAGAGAAGCTGTGATTGAGAGAGAAAGAAAAAAAGAAGCTGTGTGTGTGTGAGAGAGAGAAAGAGGAGCTGTGAGTGACAGAGAGAGAAAGAAATTGTGAGTGAGAGAGGGAGAAAGAGAAGCTGTGAGTGAGAGAGTGAGAGAGTGAGAGAGAGAATGAGAAGCTGTGAGTGAGAGAGAGAGAGAAAGAAAGAGAAGCTGTGAGTGAGAGAGAGACAGAGACAGAGAGAAAGAGAAGCTGTGAGTGAGAGAGAGAAAGAGAGAGAAAGAAAGAGAAGCTGTGAGAGAGAGAGAGAGAAAGAGAAGGTGTGAGTGAGAGAGAGAGAGAAAGAGCTGTGAGTGTGTGAGAGAGAAAGAGAAGCTGTGAGTGAGAGAGAGAGAGAAGCTGTGAGCGAGCGAGAGAGAGAGATGCTGTGAGTGAGAGAGAAAGAGAAGCTGTGAGTGAGAGAGTGAGAGAAAAAAGAAGCTGTGAGTGAGAGAGAGAGAGAAAGAGAAGCTGAGATTGAGAGAGAAAGAAAAAAAGAAGCTGTGTGTGTGTGAGAGAGAGAAAGAGGAGCTGTGAGTGACAGAGAGAGAAAGAAATTGTGAGTGAGAGAGGGAGAAAGAGAAGCTGTGAGTGAGAGTGTGAGAGAGAGAAAGAGAAGCTGTGAGTGAGAGAGAGAGAGAAAGAGAACCTGTGAGTGAGAGAGAGACAGAGAGAAAGAGAAGCTGTGAGTGAGAGAGAGAAAGAGAGAGAAAGAGAAGCTGTGAGAGAGAGAGAGAGAAAGAGAAGCTGTGAGTGAGAGAGAGAGAAAGAGCTGTGAGTGTGTGAGAGAGAAAGAGAAGCTGTGAGAGAGAGAGAGAGAGAGAGAAGCTGTGAGTGAGAGAGACAGATAGAGAAAGAGAAGCTGTGAGTGAGAGAGTAACAGATAGAAAGAGAAGCTGTGAGTGAGAGAGAGAGAGAAAGAGAAGCTGTGAGTGAGAGAGAGACAGAGAGAAAGAGAAGCTGTGAGTGAGAGAGAGAAAGAGGGAGAAAGAGAAGCTGTGTGTGAGAGAGAGTGAGAGAGAGAGAAAAGAAGCTATGAGTGAGAGAGAGAAAGAAAAAGAAGCTTTGAGTGACACAGAGAAAGAAAAGCTGTGAGTGAGAGAGAGAGAAAGAGAAGTTGTGAGTGAGAGAGAGAAA
Source organism: Bradypodion ventrale (assembly GCA_035047345.1). Lineage (NCBI taxonomy): Eukaryota > Metazoa > Chordata > Lepidosauria > Squamata > Chamaeleonidae > Bradypodion > Bradypodion ventrale. Next base: position 222,011,645 of record JAWDJE010000001.1, read on the forward strand.
GAGAAGCTGTGAGAGAGAGAGAGAAAGAGAAGCTGTGAGTGAGAGAGAGAGTGAGAAAGAGAAGCTGTGAGTGAGAGAGAGAGAGAAGCCATGAGTGAGAGAGAGAGAAGCTGTGAGTGAGAGAGAGAAAGAGTGAGAGAGAGAGAGCTGTGAGTGTGTGTGAGAGAAAGAGAAGCTGTGAGAGAGAGAGAGAAAGAGAAGCTGTGAGTGAGAGAGAGAGAAAGAGAAGCTGTGAGTAGGAGAGAGAGAGAGAAAGAGAAGCTGTGAGTGAGAGAGAGAGAGAGAGAAAGAGAAGCTGAGAGTGAGTGAGAGAGAGAGAAAGAGATGCTGTGAGTGAGAGAGAGAGAGAGAAGCTGTGAGTGAGAAAGAGAGTGAGAAAGAGAAGGTGTGAGTGAGAGTGAGAGAGAAAGAGACGCTGTTTGAGAGAGAGAGAGAGAACGAGAAGCTGTGAGTGAGAGAGAGAAAGAGAAGCTGTGAGTGAGACAGAGAGAGAAAATGAAGTTTTGAGTGAGACAGAGAGAGAAAGAGAAGCTGAGTGAGAGAGAGAGAGAAAGGAAAGCTGTGTGTGTAAGTGAGAGAGAGAAAGAGAAGCTGTGAGTGAGAGACACACAGAGAGAAAGAGAAGCTGTGAGTAAGAGAGAGAGAGAAAGAAAGAGAAGCTGTGAGTGAGAGAGAGAGAGGAACAGCTGTGAGTGAGAGAGAGAAAGAGAAGTTGTGTGTGTGAGAGAGAAACAGAAGCTGTGAGTGTGTGAGAGAGATAGAAATAGAGATTGAGTGAGAGAGAGAGAGAGAAAGAGAAGCTGTGAGTGAGAGACAGAGAGAGAAAGAGAAGCTGTGTGTGTGTGAGAGAGAGAAAGAGAAGCTGTGAGTGAGTGAGAGAGAGTGAAATAGAGTGTGAGTGAGAGAGAGAGAGAAAGAGAAGCTGTGAGTGAGAGAGAAAGGGAGCCTGTGAGTGAGAGAGAGGAGAAAGAGAAGCTGTGAGCGAGAGAGAGAGAGAAAGAGAAGCTGTGAGTGAAAGAGAGAGTGAGAGAGAGAGAAGCTGTGAGTGAGAGAGAGAGAGACAAGCTGTGTGTGTGTGTGAGAGAGAATGAGAAGCTGTGAGTGAGAGAGAGAGAGAGAGAGAAGTTGTGAGTGTGAGAGACAGAGAGAGAAAGAGAAGCTGAGTGAGAGAGACAAAGAGAGAAAGAAGCTGTGAGTAAGAGAGAGATAGAGAAAGAGAAGCTGTGAGTGATAGAGAGAGAAAGAAGCTGTGAGTGAGAGAGAGAGTGAGAAAGAGAAGCTATGAGTGAGAGAGAGAGAAAGAAAGAGAAGCTTTAAGTGAGCGAGAGAGAGAAAGAGAAGCTGTGAATGAGAGAGAGAGAGAGAAAGAGAAGCTGTGAGTGAGAGAGAGAGAGAGAAAGAGAAGCTGTGAGTGAGAGAGAGAGAAAGAGCTGTGAGTGTGTGAGAGAGAAAGAGAAGCTGTGAGAGAGAGAGAGAGAGAAAGAGAAGCTGTGAGTGAGAGAGACTGCGAGAGAAAGAGAAGCTGTGAGTGAGAGAGACAGAGAGAGAAAGAGAAGCTGTGAGTGAGAGAGTGAGAGAGAGAAAGAGAAGCTGTGAGTGAGAGAGAGAAAGAGAAGCTGTGAGTGAGAGAGAGAGAGAGAAAGAGAAGCTGTGAGTGAGAGAGAGAGAGTTAGAAAGAGAACCTGTGAGTGAGAGAGAGAGAGACAAGCTGTGTGTGTGTGTGAGAGAGAAAGAGAAGCTGTGAGTGAGAGAGAAAGAGAAGCTGTGAGTAAGAGAGAGAGAAAGAAAGAGAAGCTGTGAGTGAGAGACACAGAGAGAGAAAGAGAAGCTGTGAGTGAGAAAGAGAGAGAGAGAAGCTGTGAGTGAGAGAGAGAGAGAGAAAGAGAAGCTGTGAGTGAGAGAGAGAGAGAGAAAGAGAAGCTGTGTGTGTGAGAGAGAGAGAGAAAGAGAAGCTGTGAGTGAGAGAGAGAGAGAGAAAGAGAAGCTGTGAGTGAGGGAGAGAGAAACAGCAGCTGTGAGTGAGAGAGAGAGTGAGAAAGAGAAGCTGTGAGTGAGAGGGAGAGAGAAAGAGAAGCTGTTTGAGAGAGAGAGAAAGAGAAGCTGTGTGTGTGAGAGAGAAAGAGAAGCTGTGAGTGAGAGAAAGAGAGAGAAAGTGAAGTTTTGAGTGAGAGAGAGAGAAAGAGAAGCTGAGTGAGAGACAGAGAGAGAAAGAGAAGCTATGTGTGTGTGTGTGAGAGAGAAAGAGAAGCTGTGAGTGTGTGTGTGAGAAAGAGAAAGAGAAGCTGTGAGTGAGAGAGAGAGACAGAGAAGCTGTGAGAGAGAGAGAGAGAAAGAGAAGCTGTGAGTGAGAGACACAGAGAGAGAAAGAGAAGCTGTGAGTGAGAAAGAGAGAGAGAAGCTGTGAGTGAGAGAGAGAGAGAAAGAGAAGCTGTGAGTGAGAGAGAGAAAGAGAGAGAAAGAGAAGCTGTGTGTGTGTGAGAGAGAGAAAGAGAAGCTGTGAGTGAGAGAGAGAGAGAGTGAAAGAGAAGCTGTGAGTGAGGGAGAGAGAAACAGCAGCTGTGAGTGAGAGAGAGAGTGAGAAAGAGAAGCTGTGAGTGAGAGGGAGAGAGAAAGAAAGAGAAGCTGTTTGAGAGAGAGAGAAAGAGAAGCTGTGAGTGAGAGAGAGAAAGAGAAGCTGTGAGTGAGAGAAAGAGAGAGAAAGTGAAGTTTTGAGTGAGAGAGAGAGAAAGAGAAGCTGAGTGAGAGACAGAGAGAGAAAGAGAAGCTATGTGTGTGTGTGTGAGAGAGAAAGAGAAGCTGTGAGTGTGTGTGTGTGAGAGAAATAGAGTGTGAGTGAGAGAGAGAGAAAGAGAAGCTGTGAGTGAGAGACAGAGAGAGAAAGAGAAGCTGTGTGTGTGTGTGTGAGAGAGAAAAAGAAGCTGTGAGTGAGTGAGAGAGAGAGAAATAGTGTGAGTGAGAGAGAGAGAGAAAGAGAAGCTGGGAGTGAGAGAGAAAGAGAGCCTGTGAGTGAGAGAGAGGAGAAAGAGAAGCTGTGAGTGAGAGAGAGAGAAAGAGAAGCTGTGAGCGAGAGAGAGAGAGAAAGAGAAGCTGTGAGTGAGAGAGAGAGTGAGAAAGAGAAGCTGTGAGTGAGTGAGAGAGAGAGAGAAGCTGTGAGTGAGAGAGAGAGAAAGAGAAGCTGTGAGCGAGAGAGAGAGAGAAAGAGAAGCTGTGAGTGAGAGAGAGAGTGAAAGAGAAGCTGTGAGTGAGTGAGAGAGAGAGACAAGCTGTGTGTGTGTGAGAAAGAGACAGAGAGAAAAAAAGAAGCTGTGGGTGAGAGAGAGAGAAAGAGAAGCTGTGAGTGAGAGAGAGAGAGAAGCTGTGAGCAAGAGAGAGATGCTGTGAGTGAGAGAGAAAGAGAAGCTGTGAGTGAGAGAGAGTGAGAAAAAAGAAGCTGTGAGTGAGAGAGAGAGAGAGAAAGAGAAGGTGTGATTGAGAGAGAAAGAAAAAAAGAAGCTGTGTGTGTGTGAGAGAGAGAAAGAGGAGCTGTGAGTGACAGAGAGAGAAAGAAATTGTGAGTGAGAGAGGGAGAAAGAGAAGCTGTGAGTGAGAGAGTGAGAGAGTGAGAGAGAGAAAGAGGAGCTGTGAGTGAGAGAGAGAGAGAAAGAAAGAGAAGCTGTGAGTGAGAGAGAGACAGAGAGAAAGAGAAGCTGTGAGTGAGAGAGAGAAAGAGAGAGAAAGAAAGAGAAGCTGTGAGAGAGAGAGAGAAAGAGAAGGTGTGAGTGAGAGAGAGAGAGAAAGAGCTGTGAGTGTGTGAGAGAGAAAGAGAAGCTGTGAGTGAGAGAGAGAGAGAAGCTGTGAGCGAGCGAGAGAGAGAGATGCTGTGAGTGAGAGAGAAAGAGAAGCTGTGAGTGAGAGAGTGAGAGAAAAAAGAAGCTGTGTGAGAGAGAGAGAAAGAGAAGCTGAGATTGAGAGAGAAAGAAAAAAAGAAGCTGTGTGTGTGTGAGAGAGAGAAAGAGGAGCTGTGAGTGACAGAGAGAGAAAGAAATTGTGAGTGAGAGAGGGAGAAAGAGAAGCTGTGAGTGAGAGTGTGAGAGAGAGAAAGAGAAGCTGTGAGTGAGAGAGAGAGAGAAAGAGAACCTGTGAGTGAGAGAGAGACAGAGAGAAAGAGAAGCTGTGAGTGAGAGAGAGAAAGAGAGAGAAAGAGAAGCTGTGAGAGAGAGAGAGAGAAAGAGAAGCTGTGTGTGAGAGAGAGAGAAAGAGCTGTGAGTGTGTGAGAGAGAAAGAGAAGCTGTGAGAGAGAGAGAGAGAGAGAGAAGCTGTGAGTGAGAGAGACAGATAGAGAAAGAGAAGCTGTGAGTGAGAGAGTGACAGATAAAAAGAGAAGCTGTGAGTGAGAGAGAGAGAGAGAAAGAGAAGCTGTGAGTGAGAGAGAGACAGAGAGAAAGAGAAGCTGTGAGTGAGAGAGAGAAAGAGGGAGAAAGAGAAGCTGTGTGTGAGAGAGAGTGAGAGAGAGAGAAAAGAAGCTATGAGTGAGAGAGAGAAAGAAAAAGAAGCTTTGAGTGACAGAGAGAAAGAAAAGCTGTGAGTGAGAGAGAGAGAAAGAGAAGTTGTGAGTGTGAGAGAGAAAGAGAAGCTGTAAGAGAGAGAGAGAAAGAGAAGCTGTGAGTGAGAGAGAGAGTGAGAAAGAGAAGCTGTGAGTGAGAGAGAGAGAGAAGCCATGAGTGAGAGAGAGAGAAGCTGTGAGTGAGAGAGAGGAAGAGTGAGAGAGAGAGAGAAAGAGCTGTGAGTGTGTGAGAGAGAAAGAGAAGCTGTGAGAGAGAGAGAGAAAGAGAAGCTGTGAGTGAGAGAGAGAGAAAGAGAAGCTGTGAGTAGGAGAGAGAGAGAGAAAGAGAAGCTGTGAGTGAGAGAGAGAGAGAGAAAGAGAAGCTGTGAGTGAGTGAGAGAGAGAGAAAGAGATGCTGTGAGTGAGAGAGAGAGAGAGAGAAGCTGTGAGTGAGAAAGAGAGTGAGAAAGAGAAGGTGTGAGTGAGAGTGAGAGAGAAAGAGACGCTGTTTGAGAGAGAGAGAGAACGAGAAGCTGTGAGTGAGAGAGAGAAAGGGAAGCTGTGAGTGAGACAGAGAGAGAAAGTGAAGTTTTGAGTGAGACAGAGAGAGAAAGAGAAGCTGAGTGAGAGAGAGAGAGAAAGGAAAGCTGTGAGTGAGAGAGAGAGAGAGAAGCTGTGAGTAAGAGAGAGAGAAAGCTAGGCTGTGAGTGAGAGAGAGAGAAAGAGAAGCTGTGAGTGAGAGAGAGAGAAAGTGAAGCTGTGAGTGAGAGAGAGAGAGAAGCTGTTATTGAGAGAGAGAAAGAGAAGCTATAAGTGAGAGATAGTGAAAAAGAGAAGCTGTGTGAGAGAGAGAGAGAAGCTGTGTGTGTGAGAGAGAAAGAGGAGCTGTGAGTGAGAGAGAGAGAATGAGAAGCTGTGAGAGAGAGAAAGAGAGAAGCTGTGAGTGAGAGAAAGAGAACGAGAAGCTGTGAGTGAGAGAGAGAGAGAAAGAAAGAGAAGCTGTGAGTGAGAGAGAGAGAAAGAGAAGCTGTGAGTGAGAGAGAAAAAGAGAAGCTGAGAGTGAGAGAGAGAGAGAAAGAGAAGCTGTGAGTGAGAGAGAGAAGAAAGTGAAGCTGTGAGTGAGAGAGAGAGAAAGAGAAGCTGTGAGTGAGAGAGAGAAAGAAAAGCTGTGAGTGAGTGAGAGAGAGAGAAGCTATGAGTAAGAGAGAGAGAAAGCTAAGCTGTGAGTGAGAGAGAGAGAAAGAGAAGCTGTGCGTGAGAGAGAGAGAGAAAGAGAAGCTGTGAGTGAGTGAGAGAGAGAGAAGCTGTTAGTGAGAGGGAGAAAGAGAACCTGTGAGTGAGAGAGAGAGAGAAGCTGTGAGTGAGAGAGAGGGAGAGAAAGAGAAGCTGTTAGTGAGAGAGAGAGAGAAAGAGAAGCGGTAAGTGAGAGAGAGAAGAAAGAAAAGCTGTGAGTGAGAGAGAGAGAGAAAGAGAAGCTGTGAGTGAGTGAGAGAGAGAAGCTGTGAGTGAGAGAGAGAGAGAAAGAGAAGCTGTGAGTGAGTGAGAGAGAGAGAAGCTGTGAGTGGGAGAGAGAGAGAACGAGAAGCTGTGAGAGAGAGAGAAAGAGAAGCTGTGTGTGTGAGAGAGAAATAGAGAAAGAGAAGGTGTGAGTGAGAGAGAGAAAGTGAAGCTGTGAGAGAGAGAGAAGCTGTGAGTGAGTGAGAGAGAGAAAGAGAAGCTGTGTGTGTGTGAGAGAGAGAAAGAAGCTGGGAGTGAGAGAGAGAGAAGCTGTGAGTGAGAGAGAGAGAGAGAAGGAGAAGCTGTGAGTGAGAGAATGAGAGAGAAAGAGAAGCTGTGAGTGAGAGAGAGAGGGAAAGAGATGCTGTGAGTGAGAGTGAGAGAGAGAAAAAGAAGCTGTGAGTGAGTGTGAGAGAGAGAGAATCTGTGAGAGAGAAAGATAGAAAGAGAAGCTGTGAGAGAGAGAAGGTAGAGAAGGTGTGAATGAGAGAGAGAGAAAAAGAGAAGCTGTGAGTGAGAGAGAGAGAGATCGAGAAAGAGAATCTGTGAGTGAGAGAGAGAGAGAGAGAGAAACTGTGGGTGAGAGTGTGAGAGAGAAACTGTGAGTGAGTGAGAGAGAGAAAGAGAAGCTGTGAGAGAGAGAGAAAGAGAAGATGTGAATGAGAGAGAGAGAAAGAGAAGCTGTGAGTGAGAGAGAGAGAGAAAGAAAGAGAAGCTGTGAGTGAGAGAGAGAGAAAGAGAAGCTGTGAGTGAGAGAGAAAAAGAGAAGCTGAGAGTGAGAGAGAGAGAGAGAGAGAGAAAGAGAAGATGTGTGAGAGAGAGAGAAAGAGAAGCTGTGAGTGAGAGAAAGAGAAAGAGTAGCTGTGTGTGAGGAGAGAGAGAAAGAGAAGCTGTGAGAGAGAGAGAGAGAGAAGGAGAAGCTGTGAGTGAGAGAGGGAGAGAGAATCTGTGAGTGAGAGAGAGAGAAAGAGAAGCTGTGAGTGAGGGAGAGAAAAAGAGAAGCTGTGAGTGAGATAGAGAGAGAGAAAGAGAAGCTGTAAGTGAGAGAGAGAAGAAAGAGAAGCTGTGAGTGAGAGAGAGAGGGTGAGAAAGAGAAGCTCTTAGTGAGAGAGAGAAAGGAAGAGAAGTGGTAAGTGAGAGAGAGAAGAAAGGGAAGCTGTGAGTGAGAGAGAGAGAAAGAGAAGCTGTGAGTGGGAGAGAGGGAGAGAAAGAGAAGCTGTGAGTGAGAGAGAGAGGGAGAGAAGCTGTGAGTGAGAGAGAGAGAAAAAGAGAAGCTGTGATTGAGAGAAAGAGAAGGTGTGAGTGAAAGAGAGAGAAAGAGAAGGTGTGAGTGAGAGAGAGAGAGAAAGAGAAGCTGTGAGTGAGAGAGAGAGAAGCTGTGAGTGAGAGAGAGAGAAAGAGAAACTGTGAGTGAGAGAGAGAGAAAGAGAAGCTGTGAGTGGGAGAGAGAGAAAGAGAAGCTGTGAGTGAGAGAAAGAGAAAGAGTAGCTGTGAGTGAGGAGAGAGAGAAAGAGAAGCTGTGAGAGAGAGAGAGAGAGAAGGAGAAGCTGTGAGTGAGAGAGAGATAGAGAAGCTGTGAGTGAGAGAGAGAGAAAGAGAAGCTGTGAGTGAGACAGAGAGAAAGAGAAGCTGTTAGTGAGAGAGAGAGTATAAGAGAAGCTGTGAGTGAGAGAGAGAGAGAAGCTGTGAGTGAGAGAGAGAGAGAAGCTGTGAGTGAGAGAGAGAGAAGTAGAATCTGTGAGTGAGAGAGAGAGAGAAAGAGAAGCTGTGAGTGAGAGAGAGAGAAAGATAAACTGTGAGAGAGAGAGAAATAGAAGGTATGAGTGAGAGAGAGTGAGAGAGAAGCTGTGAGTGAGACAGAGAGAAAGAGAAGCTGTGAGAGAGAGAGAAGGAGAAGCTGTGAGTCAGAGAGAGAAAGAGAAGCTGTGAGTGAGAGAGAGAGAAAGAGAAGCTGTGAGTGAGGAGAGAGAGAAAGAGAAGCTGTGAGAGAGAGAGAGAGAGAAGCTGTGTGTATGAGAGAGAAAGAGGAGCTGTGAGTGAGAGAGAGAGAATGAGAAGCTGTGAGAGAGAGAAAGAGAGAAGCTGTGAGTGAGAGAAAGAGAACGAGAAGCTGTGAGTGAGAGAGAGAGAGAAAGAAAGAGAAGCTGTGAGTGAGAGAGAGAGAAAGAGAAGCTGTGAGTGAGAGAGAAAAAGAGAAGCTGAGAGTGAGAGAGAGAGAGAAAGAGAAGCTGTGAGTGAGAGAGAGAAGAAAGTGAAGCTGTGAGTGAGAGAGAGAGAAAGAGAAGCTGTGAGAGAGAGAGAGAAAGAGAAGCTGTGAGTGAGTGAGAGAGAGAGAAGCTGTTAGTGAGAGGGAGAAAGAGAAGCTGTGAGTGAGAGAGAGAGAGAGAAGCTGTGAGTGAGAGAGAGGGAGAGAAAGAGAAGCTGTTAGTGAGAGAGAGAGAGAAAGAGAAGCGGTAAGTGAGAGAGAGAAGAAAGAAAAGCTGTGAATGAGAGAGAGAGAGAAAGAGAAGCTGTGAGTGAGTGAGAGAGAGAAGCTGTGAGTGAGAGAGAGAGAGAAAGAGAAGCTGTGAGTGAGATAGAGAGAGAGAAGCTGTGAGTGGGAGAGAGAGAGAACGAGAAGCTGTGAGAGAGAGAGAAAGAGAAGCTGTGTGTGTGAGAGAGAAATAGAGAAAGAGAAGGTGTGAGTGAGAGAGAGAAAGTGAAGCTGTGAGTGAGAGAGAGAGAAGCTGTGAGTGAGTGAGAGAGAGAAAGAGAAGCTGTGAGTGAGAGAGAGAGAAAGAGAAGCTGTGAGTGAGAGAAAGAGAAAGAGTAGCTGTGAGTGAGGAGAGAGAGAAAGAGAAGCTGTGAGAGAGAGAGAGAGAGGAGAAGCTGTGAGTGAGAGAGAGAATGAGAAACTGTGAGTGAGAGAGAGAGAAAGAGAAGCTGTAAGTGAGAGAGAGTGAGAAAGAGAAGCTGTGAGAGAGAGAGAGAGAGAAGCTGTGTGTGTGAGAGAGAAAGAGGAGCTGTGAGTGAGAGAGAGAGAATGAGAAGCTGTGAGAGAGAGAAAGAGAGAAGCTGTGAGTGAGAGAGAACGAGAAGCTGTGAGAGAGAGAGAGAAAGAAAGAGAAGCTGTGAGTGAGAGAGAGAGAAAGAGAAGCTGTGAGTGAGAGAGAGAGAGAGAAGCTGTGAGTGAGAGACAGAGAAAGAGAAGCTGTGAGTGAGAGAAAGAGAGAGAGAGAAAGAGAAGCTCTGAGTGAGAGAGAGAGAGAAAAGCTGTGAGTGAGAGAGAGAGAGAAATTGAAGCTGTGAGTGAGTGAGAGAGAGAAAGAGAAGCGGTGAGTGAGAGACAGAGAGAAAGAGAAGCTGTAAGTGAGTGAGAGAGAGAGAGAGAAGCTGTGAGTGAAAGAGAGAAAGAGAAGCTATGAGTGAGAGAGAGAGAGAAAGAGAAGCTGTGAGTGAGAGAAAGAGAGAAAGAGAAGCTGTGTGTGTGTGAGAGAGAAAGAAGCTGGGAGTGAGAGAGAGAGAAGCTGTGAGTGAGAGAGAGAGAGAGAAGGAGAAGCTGTGAGTGAGAGAATGAGAGAGAAAGAGAAGCTGTGAGTGAGAGAGAGAGGGAAAGAGATGCTGTGAGTGAGAGTGAGAGAGAGAAAAAGAAGCTGTGAGTGAGTGTGAGAGAGAGAGAATCTGTGAGAGAGAAAGATAGAAAGAGAAGCTGTGAGAGAGAGAAGGTAGAGAAGGTGTGAATGAGAGAGAGAGAAAAAGAGAAGCTGTGAGTGAGAGAGAGAGAGATCGAGAAAGAGAATCTGTGAGTGGGAGAGAGAGAGAGAGAGAAACTGTGGGTGAGAGTGTGAGAGAGAAACTGTGAGTGAGTGAGAGAGAGAAAGAGAAGCTGTGAGAGAGAGAGAAAGAGAAGCTGTGAATGAGAGAGAGAGAAAGAGAAGCTCTGAGTGAGAGATAGAGAAAGAGAAGCTGTGAGAGAGAGAGAGAAGTATTGAAAGAGAAGCTGTGAGTGAGAGAAAGAGAGAAAGAGAACCTGTGAGTGAGATAGATAGACAGAGAAAGAAGCTGTGAGTGAGTGAGAAATTGAAGCTGTGAGTGAGAGAGTGAGAGAGAGAGAAAGAGAAGCTGTGAGTGAGAGACTGTTATGTATGCATGCTCATTGTACTGTAAGATAAGAATGTAACCACTCCAAATACAATGTATCTCAGCTGTAAAGGAACGCGAGCAAGCAGCCCATAGAGGGCAGCTGCGAGCGTTCAGTCTCACATGGTTCACATTGCTCAATCACGGACAGCCGCGGGAAAACCTTCCCCGCATTCAGCAGCAGGAGAAAGAACTACGGAAGAGAGGCGTGCCTGGGCGAGGCCATGCCGGTAGCAGCCAATGAGCTACCGTGCTACAAGATTCAAATGTATAATGCTACTGTATATATAGATATGTATCACCGCCATTACCTCATGCTCCACCGGATCATCATGCAATAAACCTGTATTAAGCCAACCCTTCGGCTGTTCTGTTGTCTTTGGTCCCATACAGTAAACTGGCGACGAAGGTGGGATAATGGCTGCCCACGGGACCAAGACATGCGCCGGCTACGAGATCAGGAAGCCGGGAGACTTGGAGCTGTTTGAGATAGACTTCAATGGAGTGCTGGTGGAGCTCGAAGTCTCAGATGAGGACAAGAAGAGGGCCATCTTCGTCCGCATGCTCGGACACGAGACCAAGAGGACCTTGGTGGACCTGATCGCGCCGAGGAGGGTGAGCGACTTCAAAGCCAAAGAGCTCCTGGCGGTGTTGCGCACCCACCTCCGGCCCGCGATAGCGATGTTCCCCGCTCGGAGCGCATTCTGGAGGCGAGTCCAGGCGCCCGGGGAATCGGTCGCTGAGTTCGCCGCGGCCCTGCGCCTGGCCGCTGGCCCATGCAAGTGGGAGACCCCAGAAGTCACCCTCCGAGACTGCTTGCTCTGCGGCCTGAGGGACACCGAGACTCAGCGCGTGCTGATGAAACAGGAGTCGCCTCCCACGTGGCAACAAGTCCTCGACACGGCACAGGCCGCGGAAGCCACGACGGCCGGGGTGCAAGAGCTCCAGGACTGGTGCCCGAAACCCGCCAAGGCAGAGAGCTCGGTGCGCGCGGCCCGGCGAGTTTCGAACTCGTCCGCGGAGAGCGCCAACGACGAGGACATCCGGAAGGTCCAGAAGGAAGGCCGGCGCTGCGACGGCTGCGGCGCCGCCCACGCCCGTGCCAAATCCCCGTTCCGCAAGGCCGAGTGCCACAACTGCGGCCGGCGCGGGCACATCGCCAAGGTCTGCCGGAGACGGCGCGAGGCCAAGAGGAGTTCCCCAGACCGCTCGGCGAGGCAGGACCGCACCACGAGGCCCAAGGATGGCACCCGGACCACGAGGAGGCGGGACGGAGTAGGGCGCATCTCCGACGACAGCGAGGACGACCCTCCGGTTTTCAGCGTATCCACGGAGCACCCCTGATACCTCGTTGAGGTAGTAATACAAGGGGCCCCTGTTAGGATGGAGGTGGACTCGGGTTCTTCATACTCTATCATTTCCCAGGGAGAGTTCCAAAAAATAGCCCCCCACGTGCGGCCCAAGCTCAAAGCGTTGAGGTCCACGCTGAAGGACGTGCAAGGGAACCGCATCCCGGTGTTGGGGGTTGGGAAGTTCCAGGTCCAGTTCAAAAAGCACGCCGCAACGCTTCCCCTAGTCGTCCTCAAGGGAGGTAAATGCAGCCTCCTCGGGACTCAATGGTTCCAGCCCCTGGGGTTGTTCATGGGGGGGTGCACGCCGTGGGACTACACGCCGCCGGGACTGATCCAATACAGAGCGTGTGCGACGCGCACCCCGAGGTTTTCAAAAAGGGACTCGGAAAATTCAAGGGCCCCCCAGTGACTTTCGACCTGGACCCTGGAGTACGTCCAATCAGACTTAAACCGCGCAGAGTGCCTTTCGCACTAAAGGACAAAATAGAGGCGGAGTTGGACAAATTGGTGGGCCAGGGGATTCTTGTTCCTGTTGATTCTGCGGAGTGGGAAACTCCAATTGTAACAGCGCTCAAGGCCAACGGGGAGGTCCGCATATGCGCTGATTACAAGTGCACCATCAATAAGGCGATCCGCCCTAATGCGTATCCGGTGCCGGTAGTCAGCCACTTGCTGGCCAGGTTACACGGGGGGAGGTGTTTCGCTAAACTCGACCTGGCCCAAGCCTACCAGCAACTCCCGGTGACCCCCGCCGCAGCTGCTGCGCAGACCATAGTCACCCACAAAGGGGCGTTCCAGGTAACGCGCCTCCAATTCGGCGTGAATTCGGCGCCCGGGATCTTCCAGTCACTCGTGGAACGCCTCCTGAAGAGGTTAGAGGGGGTGTTACCCTACTTTGATGACGTATTGATTACAGGGGGGAGCCGGGCCGAATTAGCAAAAAGGTTGGGAAAGGTCCTGGCAATATTCGAAAAGGCGGGGTTGCGGTTGCGGAAAGACAAATGCGTTTTCTTCGCAACTGAGGTTGAGTTCCTAGGGTTCCGTGTTACTCCCGAGGGAATAAGGCCATCCCAATCCAAGGTGGCCGCCATCAAGAAGGCCCCTCGCCCCACCTCCAAGCCCGAGCTGCAGTCGTTCCTGGGACTGCTCAACTTCTACCACTCCTTCCTTCCTCGGAAGGCAGCCATGGCGGAACCGCTACACAAATTGTTAAAAAAGGACAAGGCATGGAAGTGGGGCGACGACCATGAGAAGGCTTTCAATGACCTGAAGCGACTCCTGGCATCAGATGCTGTACTGACCCACTTCAATCCCAAACGCCCAGTGGTCCTGATATGCGATGCATCCCCGGTGGGGGTGGGGGCGGTGTTATGCCACGTGCTGGAGAACGGGAGGGAGGCCCCGATAGCGTTCTACTCTAGGTCCTTGTCCCAAGCGGAGAGAAACTACGCCCAGACAGACAGGGAAGCACTAGCGATAATTGCGGGGACCAAGAAATTTCATGATTTTGTGTATGGCCGCCCCTTCACCATAGTGACCGACCATAAGCCCTTGCTAGGCATTCTCACCGCAGATAAGCCCACACCCCAAATCCTGTCCCTGAGAATGCTCAGGTGGGCCATTTTTCTCAACGCGTATCAGCACGCATTGGTGTACCGGCCCGGGAAGGAGATCAGCCATGCGGATGCCCTGTCGAGGTCCCCCATTCCCCGGGATTGCTACCACGTGGGCGAGGAAGAGAGGGACCACCAGGTCTTAATGATAGAGGTCCTAGACTCCCCCCAGTAGTAACGGCCGACATCGCCAAAGCGACCGGCAAGGACAAAACGTTAGCTACAGTTTGCTCCTGGGTACAGAAAGGGTGGCCCGTGTCTTCCCCAGCAGCAGAATTCAACACATTTTTCAAAAAGAAATTAGAGTTGTCCCTAGAGAGGGGTTGCCTTTTGTGGGGACAGCGGGTAGTGATCCCCACGTCCCTCCGGCCGAGGGTGCTTAGGCTGCTGCACGTCAGCCACCCGGGGATCGTCCGCTCTAAGGCACTAGCCCGCAGTTACTTTTGGTGGCCCCAGCTAGACGCCGACATTGAGCACATGGTCGGCACTTGCGAAGCGTGCCAAAGCTCCAGGCCGGAAGAGGCTCGTTTGCCACATAGGGAGTGGGACGCAGCGAGGGGGCCCTGGTCCCGGGTACACGTAGACTTTGCTGGCCCGTTCAGGGGAACACTTTTCCTCCTTGTGGTGGACGCGTTCTCCAAGTGGTTGGAGGTCATTCCAGTCTCGAGCACCTCCTCGGCCACAACAATTAAACAGTTACGGAGGGTCTTTTCCACGTTCGGTTTACCCGACACCCTCGTCAGCGACAACGCTAGCTGTTTCACGTCCGCTGAGTTCAGGGCATTCATGGATCTCAACGCCATTCGGCACATTACCTCCGCCCCTTTCCACCCGGCCACCAACGGCCAAGTAGAGCGCCTCGTGCGCACCACAAAGGACGCGCTGCGGCGCATGGGCCCCGGAGATCTTAACTTACAACTGTGCCAATTCCTGCTAGGGTACAGGGTCACCCCACTAGCGTCAGGGTACTCCCCGCGGAGTTGTTAATGCGCAGGAAGCTGGCCACGGTAATCTCCAAACTAGACCCCACAAGGGTAGAGGACAAAGGGTGGAATGTAGGGATGGATTCCACAAAGAGTTTCAGCGTAGGTGCCCCCGTGCATTGCAGGAACTACGCCAGCGCGGGACCAGCCTGGGTGCCCGGCATTGTAATAGAGCAAACCAGCCCCGTTTCATACCGCGTGGAGACCAATACAGGCCTCCTGTGGAGGCGGCACGCGGATCAACTCAGGCGCAGGATCCCCGGAGAGCAGGACAAAGACGAAAATAGCCACGAATCAGCGTTAGGGTACTCCCCCACCCGCTTAGCCCAAGGGGGAGAAAAAGGGGGACATGGGTCCCCACCAAGGGGGGAGGAAAGGGAATCGATCCTCAGAGATCTTTTGCGGGAGTTTGCAGCGGAAAGGAAGAGCCCCGATCTCACACATAACCCTCGGAAGTTTCCCCAAAACACAGATTCCCCAAGAAGTTTAGACCTTGATTTACAGTACCAGGGGGAGTTAGCGGAGTGGTCCCCCACCCGTCCTAGCGAAAAGAGGGGTTTCAGTTCAGCCCCTGGTACTTCCAGTCCCAGTAGCCCCTGTGAGTTAGAATGCAACATAGCACCAATTTCCCGGAGACTGACACCCCCAAGACAGGAGGCGACGGCGAGTCCACTCACCACAGTCTCAAGGTCCCCCGAGCAGGGAACAGAGGGTGGCCGAACCACAAGGGCAGCCTCATCGGTCCCGCGGTTCACAATAGGAGGGTCCCCGGGGTCCGAGAGCAACAGGCAGGGGTTCACTTCCCAGCTGTTCATTCCATTCCCATCCCCCAGTGCAAGGCAGGCACGGACGCCCCACAGAGCCACTAACGAATCCCCGTCTCCCGTTGCAGGACAAGCACCCACGGAGTCAGGGATCACAGGCTCTCCAGTACTAGGTCAGGCGCAAGCACGCCCCAAGCGCACGTGCGGCAAGCCACAATGGTTGTGGGACTTTGTCCCATCCTAGGGGGGAGGGATGTTATGTATGCATGCTCATTGTACTGTAAGATAAGAATGTAACCACTCCAAATACAATGTATCTCAGCTGTAAAGAAACGCGAGCAAGCAGCCCATAGAGGGCAGCTGCGAGCGTTCAGTCTCACATGGTTCACATTGCTCAATCACGGACAGAGAGAGAGAGAAAGAGAAGCTGTGTGTGAGACAGAAAGAAAGAGAAGCTGTGAGTGCGAGAGAGAGAGAACGAAAAGCTGTGTGAGAGAGAGAAAGAGAAGCTGTGAGTGAGAGAGAGAAATATAGAAAGATAAGCTGTGAGTGAGAGAGAGAGAGAAAGAGAAGATGTGAGTGAGAGAGAGAAAGAGACGATGTGAGTGGGAGAGAAAGAGAGAAAGAGAAGCTGTGAGTGAGAGAGAGTGAGAGAAGCTGTGAGTGAGAGAGAGAGAAAGAGAAGCTGTGAGTGAGAGAAAGACTAGCTGTGAGTTAGGAGAGAGAGAAAGAGAAGCTGTGTGTGAGAGAGAGAGAAGGAGAAGCTGTGAGTGAGAGAGAGAGAGAGAGAAGCTGTGTGTGTGAGAGAAAGAGAAGCTGTAAGTGAGAGAGAGTGAGAAAGAGAAGCTGTGTGTGTGAGAGAGAGAAGCTGTGTGTGTGTGAGAGAGAAAGAGGATCTGTGAGTGAGAGAGAGAGAATGAGAAGCTGTGAGAGAAAGAGAGAAGCTGTAAGTGAAAGAGAAAGAGAAGGTTTGAGTGAGAGAGAGAGAGAATGAGAAGCTGTGAGAGAGAGAAAGAGAGAAGCTGTGAGTGAGAGAGAGAGAACAAGAAGCTGTGAGTGAGAGAGAGAGAGAAGCTGTGAGTGAGAGAGAGAGAAAATGAGAAGCTGTGAGAGAGAGAAAGAGAGAAGCTGTGAGTGAGAGAGAGAGAACAAGAAGCTGTGAGTGAGAGAGAGAGAAAGAAAGAGAAGCTGTGAGTGAGAGAGAGAGAAAGAGAAGCTGTGAGTGAGAGAGAAAAAGAGAAGCTGAGAGTGAGAGAGAGAGAGAGAAAGAGAAGCTGTAAGTGAGAGAGAAAAAGAGAAGCTGTGAGTGAGAGAGAGAGAGAGAAGCTGTGAGTGAGAGAGAAAAAGAAAAGCTGAGAGTGAGAGAGAGAGAAAGAGAAGCTGTAAGTGAGCGAGAGAAGAAAGTGAAGCTGTGAGTGAGAGAGACAGAGAAAGAGAAGCTGTGAGTGAGAGAGAGAAAGAAAAGCTGTGAGTGTGTGTGAGAGAGAAAGAGAATCTGTGAGTGAGTGAGAGAGAGAGAAGCTGTTAGTGAGAGAGAGAAAGAGAAGGTGTGAGTGAGTGAGAGAGAGAGAAAGAGAAGCTGTGAGTGAGAGAGAGGGAGAGAAAGAGAAGCTGTTAGTGAGAGAGAGAGAAAGAGAAGCGGTAAGTGAGAGAGAGAGAGAGAAGCTGTGAGTGAGAGAGAAAGAGAAGCTGTGAGTGAGAGAGAGAGAGAATGAGAAGCTGTGAGAGAGAGAAAGAGAGAAGCTGTGAGTGAGAGAGAGAGAAAGAGAAGCTGTGAGTGAGAGAGAGAGAGAAAGAAAGAGAAGCTGTGAGTGAGAGAGAGAGAAAGAGAAGCTGTGTGTGAGAGAGAAAAAGAGAAGCTGAGAGTGAGAGAGAGAGAGAAAGAGAAGCTGTAAGTGAGAGAGAGAAGAAAGTGAAGCTGTGAGTGAGAGAGAGAGAGAGAAAGAGAAGCTGTGAGTGAGAGAGAGAAAGAAAAGCTGTGAGTGAGAGAGAGAGAGAAGCTGTGAGTAAGAGAGAGAGAAAGCTAAGCTGTGAGTGAGAGAGAGAGAAAGAGAAGCTGTGCGTGAGAGAGAGAGAAAAAGAGAAGCTGTGAGAGAGAGAGAAGCTGTTAGTGAGAGAGAGAAAGAGAAGCTGTGAGTGAGAGAGAGAGAGAGAGAAGCTGTGAGTGAGAGAGAGGGAGAGAAAGAGAAGCTGTTATTGAGAGAGAGAAAGAAAGAGAAGCGATAAGTGAGAGAGAGAAGAAAGAGAAGCTGTGAGTGAGAGAGAGAGAGAGAAGCTGTGAGTGAGACAGAGAGAAAGAGAAGCTGTGAGTCGGAGAGAGAGAGAACGAGAAGCTGTGAGAGAGAGAGAAAGAGAAGCTGTGTGTGTGAGAGAGAAATAGAGAAAGAGAAGGTGTGAGTGAGAGAGAGAAAGTGAAGCTGTGAGTGAGAGAGAGAGAATGTGAGTGAGAGAGAGAGAGAAAGAGTAGCTGTGAGTGAGGAGAGAGAGAAAGAGAAGCTGTGAGTGAGAGAGAGAGAGGAGAAGCTGTGAGTGAGAGAGAGAAAGAGAAACTGTGAGTGAGAGAGAGAGAAAGAGAAGCTGTGAGTGAGAGAGAGTGAGAAAGAGAAGCTGTGAGAGAGAGAGAAGCTGTGTGTGTGAGAGAGAAAGAGGAGATGTGAGTGAGAGAGAGAGAGAATCAGAAGCTGTGAGAGAGAGAAAGAGAGAAGCTGTGAGTGAGAGAGAACGAGAAGCTGTGAGTGAGAGAGAGAGAAAGAAAGAGAAGCTGTGATTGAGAGAGAGAAAGAGAAGCTGTGAGTGAGAGAGAGAAGAAAGTGAAGCTGTGAGTGAGAGAGAGAGAAAGAGAAGCTGTGAGTGAGAGAGAGAAAGAAAAGCTTTGTGTGTGTGAGAGAGAGAGAAGCTGTGAGTAAGAGAGAGAGAAAGCTAGGCTGTGAGTGAGAGAGTGAGAAAGAGAAGCTGTGAGTGAGAGAGAGAGATAAAGAGAAGCTGTGAGTGAGAGAGAGAGAGAAGCTGTCAGTGAGAGAGAGAAAGAGAAGCTGTGAGTGAGAGAGAGAGAGAAAGAGAAGCTGTGAGTGAGAGAGAGGGAGAGAAAGAGAAGCTGTTAGTGAGAGAGAGAAAGAAAGAGAAGCGGTAAGTGAGAGAGAGAAGAAAGAGAAGCTGTGAGTGAGATAGAGAGAGAAAGAGAAGCTGTGAGTGAGTGAGAGAGAGAGAAGCTGTGAGTGAGAGAGAAAGAGAAGCTGTGAGTGAGAGAGAGAGAGAATGAGAAGCTGTGAGAGAGAGAAAGAGAGAAGCTGTGAGTGAGAGAGAGAGAACGAGAAGCTGTGAGTGAGAGAGAGAGAAAGAAAGAGAAGCTGTGAGTGAGAGAGAGAGAAAGAGAAGCTGTGAGTGAGAGAGAAAAAGAGAAGCTGAGAGTGAGAGAGAGAGAGAGAAAGAGAAGCTGTAAGTGAGAGAGAAAAAGAGAAGCTGAGTGTGAGAGAGAGAATGAGAAGCTGTGAGAGAGAGAAAGAGAGAAGTTGTGAGTGAGAGAGAGAGAACGAGAAGCTGTGAGTGAGAGAGAGAGAGAAAGAAAGTGAAGCTGTGAGTGAGAGAGAGAGAGAAAGAGAAGCTGTGAGTGAGAGAGAGAAAGAAAAGCTGTGAGTGAGAGAGAGAGAGAGAAGCTGTGAGTAAGAGAGAGAGAAAGCTAAGCTGTGAGTGAGAGAGAGAGAAAGAGAAGCTGTGTGTGAGAGAAAAAGAGAAGCTGTGAGTGAGTGAGAGAGAGAGAAGCTGTTAGTGAGAGAGAGAAAGAGAAGCTGTGAGTGAGAGAGAGAGAGGGTGAGAAGCTGTGAGTGAGAGAGGGAGAGAAAGAGAAGCTGTTAGTGAGAGAGAGAAAGAAAGAGAAGCGGTAAGTGAGAGAGGGAAGAAAGAGAAGCTGTGAGTGAGAGAGAGAGAGAGAGAAAGAGAAGCTGTGAGTGAGTGAGAGAGAGAGAAGCTGTGAGTGAGAGAGAGAGAGAAAGAGAAGCTGTGAGTGAGAGAGAGAGAGAGAGAAGCTGTGAGTGAGACAGAGAGAAAGAGAAGCTGTGAGTGGGAGAGAGAGAGAACGAGAAGCTGTGAGAGAGAGAGAAAGAGAAGCTGTGTGTGTGAGAGAGAAATAGAGAAAGAGAAGGTGTGAGTGAGAGAGAGAAAGTGAAGCTGTGAGTGAGAGAGAAGCTGTGAGTGAGAGAGAGAGAGAAAAAGAGAAGCTGTGAGTGAGAGAGAGAGAAAGAGAAGCTGTGAGTGAGAGAAAGAGAAAGAGAAACTGTGAGTGAGAGAGAGAGAAAGAGAAGCTGTAAGTGAGTGAGAGTGAGAAAGAGAAGCTGTCAGAGAGAGAGAGAGAGTGAGAAGCTGTGAGAGAGAGAGAGAAAGAGGAGCTGTGAGTGAGAGAGAGAGAGAATGAGAAGCTGTGAGAGAGAGAAAGAGAGAAGCTGTGAGTGAGAGAGAAAGAGAAGCTGTAAGTAAGAGAGAGAGAGAAAGAGAAGCTGTGAGTGAGAGAGAGAGAGAGAAAGAGAAACTGTGGGTGAGAGTGTGAGAGAGAAACTGTGAGTGAGTGAGAGAGAGAGAAAGAGAAGCTGTGAGTGAGAGAGAGAAAGAGAAGCTGTGAATGAGAGAGAGAAAGAGAAGCTGTGAGTGAGAGATAGAGAAAGAGAAGCTGTGAGTGAGAGAGAGAAGGATTGAAAGAGAAGCTGTGAGTGAGAGAAAGAGAGAAAGAGAAAGAGAAGCTGTGAGTGAGATAGATAGACAGAGAGAGAAGCTGTGAGTGAGTGAGAGAGTGAGAAATTGAAGCTGTGAGTGAGAGAGAGAGAGAGAGAGAAAGAGAAGCTGTGAGTGAGAGACAGAGAGAAAGAGAAGCTGGGAGTGAGAGAGAGAGAGAGAAAGAGAAGCTGCAAGTGAGAAAGAGAGAGAAAGAGAAGCTATGAGTGAGAGAGAGAGAAAGAGAAGCTGTGAGTGAGAGAGAATGAGAAGCTGTGAGAGAGAGAGAGAGAAAGAGAAGCTGTGAGTGAGTGAGAGAGAGAGAAAAGCTGTGAGTGAGAGAGAGAGGGATTGAAAGAGAAGCTGTGAGTGAGAGAAAGAGAGAGAGAGAAAGAGAAGCTGTGAGTTAGATAGAGAGAGAGAGAAGCTGTGAGTGAGAGAGAGAGAAAGAGAAGCTCTGAGTGTGAGAAAGAGAGAGAAAGAGAAGCTGTGAGTGATTGACAGAGGGAAAGAGAAGCTGTGAGTGTGAGAGAGAGAGAAATAGAAGCTGTGAGTGAGAGAGAGAGAAGCTGTGTGTGTGTAAGAGAGAAAGAGAAACTGTGAGTGAGAGAGAGAGAGAAAGAGAAAGAGAAGCTGTGAGTGAGTGAGAGAGAAAGAGAAGCTGTAAGTGAGAGAGAGTGAAAGAGTAGCTGTGAGTGAGAGAGAGAGAGAAAGAGCTGTGAGTGAGAGAGAGAGAAGCTGTGTGTGTGAGACAGAGAAAGAGAAGCTGTGAGTGAGAGAGAGAGAGAGAAAGAGAAGCTGCAAGTGAGAAAGAGAGAGAGAAAGAAAGAGAAGCTGTGAGTGAGAGAGAGAAAGAGAAGGTATGACTGAGAAAGAGAGAGAAAGAAAAGGTGTGAGAGTGAGAGAGAGAAAGAGAAGCTGTGAGTGAGAGAGAGAAAGAAGCTGTGAGTGAGAGATAGAGAGAGAGAAGCTGTGAGTGAGAGAGAGAAAGAGAAGCTGTGAGTGAGATAGAGAAAGAGAAGCTGTGAGTGAGAGAGAGAGAATGAGAAGCTGTGAGTGAGAAAGAGAGAGAGAAAGAGAAGGTATGACTGAGAGAGAGAAAGAGAAGGTATGAGTGAGTGAGAGAGAAAGAGAAGCTGTAAGTGAGAGAGAGTGAAAGAGTAGCTGTGAGTGAGAGAGAGAGAGAAAGAGCTGTGAGTGAGAGAGAGAGAAGCTGTGTGTGTGAGACAGAGAAAGAGAAGCTGTGAGTGAGAGAGAGAGAGAAAGAGAAGCTGCAAGTGAGAAAGAGAGAGAGAAAGAAAGAGAAGCTGTGAGTGAGAGAGAGAAAGAGAAGGTATGACTGAGAGAGAGAGAAAAAAAAGGTGTGAGAGTGAGAGAGAGAAAGAGAAGCTGTGAGTGAGAGAGAGAAAGAAGCTGTGAGTGAGAGATAGAGAGAGAGAAGCTGTGAGTGAGAGAGAGAAAGAGAAGCTGTGAGTGAGATAGAGAAAGAGAAGCTGTGAGTGAGAGAGAGAGAATGAGAAGCTGTGAGTGAGAAAGAGAGAGAGAAAGAGAAGGTATGACTGAGAGAGAGAAAGAGAAGGTATGAGTGAGAGAGAGAGAAAAAGAGAAGCTGTGAGTGAGAGAGAGAAAGAGAAGCTATGAGTCAGAGAAAGAGAGAGAGAGAGACTCTGTGAGTGAGAGAGAGAGAGAAAGAGAAGCTGTGAGTGAGAGAAAGAGAGAAAGAGAAGCTGTGTGTGTGAGAGAGAGAAAGAAGCTGGGAGTGAGAGAGAGAGAAGCTGTGAGTGAGAGAGAGAGAGAAGGAGAAGCTGTGAGTGAGAGAATGAGAGAGAAAGAGAAGCTGTGAGTGAGAGAGAGAGCGAAAGAGATGCTGTGAGTGAGAGTGAGAGAGAGAAAAAGAAGCTGTGAGTGAGTGTGAGAGAGAGAGAATCTGTGAGAGAGAAAGATAGAAAGAGAAGCTGTGAGTGAGAGAGAGAAGGTAGAGAAGGTGTGAATGAGAGAGAGAGAGAGAAAGAGAAGCTGTGAGTGAGAGAGAGAGAAATTGAAGCTGTGAGTGAGAGAGAGAGAAAGAGAAGCGGTGAGTGAGAGACAGAGAGAAAGAGAAGCTGTAAGTGAGAGAGAGAGAGAGTAAGAGAATCTATGAGTGAGAGAGAGAGAGAAAGAGAAGCTGTGAGTGAGAGAAAGAGAGAAAGAGAAGCTGTGTGTGTGAGAGAGAGAAAGAAGCTGGGAGTGTGAGAAGGAGAATCTGTGAGTGAGAGAGAGAGAGAAGGAGAAGCTGTGAGTGAGAGAATGAGAGAGAAAGCGAAGCTGTGAGTGAGGGAGAGAGCGAAAGAGATGCTGTGAGTGAGAGTGAGAGAGAGAAAAAGAAGCTGTGAGTGAGTGTGAGAGAGAGAGAATCTGTGAGAGAGAAAAATAGAAAGAGAAGCTGTGAGTGAGAGAGAGAAGGTAGAGAAGGTGTGAATGAGAGAGAGAGAAAAAGAGAAGCTGTGTGAGAGAGAGAGAGAGATCGAGAAAGAGAAGCTGTGAGTGGGAGAGAGAGAGAGAAAGAGAAACTGTGGGTGAGAGTGTGAGAGAGAAACTGTGAGTGAGTGAGAGAGAGAGAAAGAGAAGCTGTGAGTGAGAGAGAGAAAGAGAAGCTGTGAATGAGAGAGAGAAAGAGAAGCTGTGAGTGAGAGATAGAGAAAGAGAAGCTGTGAGTGAGAGAGAGAAGGATTGAAAGAGAAGCTGTGAGTGAGAGAAAGAGAGAAAGAGAAAGAGAAGCTGTGAGTGAGATAGATAGACAGAGAGAGAAGGTGTGAGTGAGTGAGAGAGTGAGAAATTGAAGCTGTGAGTGAGAGAGAGAGAGAGAAAGAGAAGCTGTGAGTGAGAGACAGAGAGAAAGAGAAGCTGGGAGTGAGAGAGAGAGAGAAAGAGAAGCTGCAAGTGAGAAAGAGAGAGAGAAAGAGAAGCTATGAGTGAGAGAGAGAGAGAAAGAGAAGCTGTGAGTGAGAGAGAATGAGAAGCTGTGAGAGAGAGAGAAAGAGAAGCTGTGAGTGAGAGAGAGAGAAAAGCTGTGAGTGAGAGAGAGAGGGATTGAAAGAGAAGCTGTGAGTGAGAGAAAGAGAAAGAGAGAAAGAGAAGCTGTGAGTTAGATAGAGAGAGAGAGAAGCTGTGAGTGAGAGAGAGAAAGAGAAGCTGTGAGTGAGAGTGAGAGAGAGAAAAAGAAGCTGTGAGTGAGTGTGAGAGAGAGAGAATCTGTGAGAGAGAAAGATAGAAAGAGAAGCTGTGAGTGAGAGAGAGCGAAAGAGATGCTGTGAGTGAGAGTGAGAGAGAGAAAAAGAAGCTGTGAGTGAGAGAGAGAGAGAAATTGAAGCTGTGAGTGAGAGAGAGAGAAAGAGAAGCGGTGAGTGAGAGACAGAGAGAAAGAGAAGCTGTAAGTGAGAGAGAGAGAGAAAGAGAAGCTGTGAGTGAGAGAGAGAAAGAGAAGCTATGAGTGAGAGAGAGAGAGAAAGAGAAGCTGTGAGTGAGAGAAAGAGAGAAAGAGAAGCTGTGTGTGTGTGAGAGAGAAAGAAGCTGGGAGTGTGAGAGAGAGAAGCTGTCAGTGAGAGAAAGAGAGAAGGAGAAGCTGTGAGTGAGAGAATGAGAGAGAAAGAGAAGCTGTGAGTGAGGGAGAGAGCGAAAGAGATGCTGTGAGTGAGAGTGAGAGAGAGAAAAAGAAGCTGTGAGTGAGTGTGAGAGAGAGAGAATCTGTGAGAGAGAAAGATAGAAAGAGAAGCTGTGAGTGAGAGAGAGAAGGTAGAGAAGGTGTGAATGAGAGAGAGAGAGAGAAAGAGAAGCTGTGAGTGAGAGAGAGAGAGAAATTGAAGCTGTGAGTGAGAGAGAGAGAAAGAGAAGCGGTGAGTGAGAGACAGAGAGAAAGAGAAGCTGTAAGTGAGAGAGAGAGAGAAAGAGAAGCTATGAGTGAGAGAGAGAGAGAAAGAGAAGCTGTGAGTGAGAGAAAGAGAGAAAGAGAAGCTGTGTGTGTGAGAGAGAGAAAGAAGCTGGGAGTGAGAGAGAGAGAAGCTGTGAGTGAGAGAGAGAGAGAAGGAGAAGCTGTGAGTGAGAGAATGAGAGAGAAAGAGAAGCTGTGAGTGAGGGAGAGAGCGAAAGAGATGCTGTGAGTGAGAGTGAGAGAGAGAAAAAGAAGCTGTGAGTGAGTGTGTGAGAGAGAGAATCTGTGAGAGAGAAAAATAGAAAGAGAAGCTGTGAGTGAGAGAGAGAAGGTAGAGAAGCTGTGAGTGAGAGAGAGAGAGATCGAGAAAGAGAAGCTGTGAGTGGGAGAGAGAGAGAGAGAAAGAGAAACTGTGGGTGAGAGTGTGAGAGAGAAACTGTGAGTGAGTGAGAGAGAGAGAAAGAGAAGCTGTGAGTGAGAGAGAGAAAGAGAAGCTGTGAATGAGAGAGAGAAAGAGAAGCTGTGAGTGAGAGATAGAGAAAGAGAAGCTGTGAGTGAGAGAGAGAAGGATTGAAAGAGAAGCTGTGAGTGAGAGAAAGAGAGAAAGAGAAAGAGAAGCTGTGAGTGAGATAGATAGACAGAGAGAGAAGCTGTGAGTGAGTGAGAGAGTGAGAAATTGAAGCTGTGAGTGAGAGAGAGAGAGAAAGAGAAGCTGTGAGTGAGAGACAGAGAGAAAGAGAAGCTGGGAGTGAGAGAGAGAGAGAAAGAGAAGCTGCAAGTGAGAAAGCGAGAGAGAAAGAGAAGCTATGAGTGAGAGAGAGAGAGAAAGAGAAGCTGTGAGTGAGAGAGAATGAGAAGCTGTGAGAGAGAGAGAAAGAGAAGCTGTGAGTGAGAGAGAGAGAAAAGCTGTGAGTGAGAGAGAGAGGGATTGAAAGAGAAGCTGTGAGTGAGAGAAAGAGAAAGAGAGAAAGAGAAGCTGTGAGTTAGATAGAGAGAGAGAGAAGCTGGGAGTGAGAGAGAGAAAGAGAAGCTGTGAGTGAGAGTGAGAGAGAGAAAAAGAAGCTGTGAGTGAGTGTGTGAGAGAGAGAATCTGTGAGAGAGAAAGAGAGAAAGAGAAGCTGTGAGTGAGAGAGAGCGAAAGAGATGCTGTGAGTGAGAGTGAGAGAGAGAAAAAGAAGCTGTGAGTGAGAGAGAGAGAGAAATTGAAGCTGTGAGTGAGAGAGAGAGAAAGAGAAGCGGTGAGTGAGAGACAGAGAGAAAGAGAAGCTGTAAGTGAGAGAGAGAGAGAAAGAGAAGCTGTGAGTGAGAGAGAGAAAGAGAAGCCATGAGTGAGAGAGAGAGAGAAAGAGAAGCTGTGAGTGAGAGAAAGAGAGAAAGAGAAGCTGTGTGTGTGTGAGAGAGAAAGAAGCTGGGAGTGAGAGAGAGAGAAGCTGTCAGTGAGAGAGAGAGAGAAGGAGAAGCTGTGAGTGAGAGAATGAGAGAGAAAGAGAAGCTGTGAGTGAGGGAGAGAGCGAAAGAGATGCTGTGAGTGAGAGTGAGAGAGAGAAAAAGAAGCTGTGAGTGAGTGTGAGAGAGAGAGAATCTGTGAGAGAGAAAGATAGAAAGAGAAGCTGTGAGTGAGAGAGAGAAGGTAGAGAAGGTGTGAATGAGAGAGAGAGAGAGAAAGAGAAGCTGTGAGTGAGAGAGAGAGAGAAATTGAAGCTGTGAGTGAGAGAGAGAGAAAGAGAAGCGGTGAGTGAGAGACAGAGAGAAAGAGAAGCTGTAAGTGAGAGAGAGAGAGAGAAAGAGAAGCTATGAGTGAGAGAGAGAGAGAAAGAGAAGCTGTGAGTGAGAGAAAGAGAGAAAGAGAAGCTGTGTGTGTGTGAGAGAGAAAGAAGCTGGGAGTGAGAGAGAGAGAAGCTGTGAGTGAGAGAGAGAGAGAAGGAGAAGCTGTGAGTGAGAGAATGAGAGAGAAAGAGAAGCTGTGAGTGAGGGAGAGAGCGAAAGAGATGCTGTGAGTGAGAGTGAGTGAGAGAGAAAGAAGCTGTGAGTGAGTGTGGGAGAGAGAGAATCTGTGAGAGAGAAAAATAGAAAGAGAAGCTGTGAGTGAGAGAGAGAAGGTAGAGAAGGTGTGAATGAGAGAGAGAGAAAAAGAGAAGCTGTGAGTGAGAGAGAGAGAGATCGAGAAAGATAAGCTGTGAGTGGGAGAGAGAGAGAAAGAGAAACTGTGGGTGAGAGTGTGAGAGAGAAACTGTGAGTGAGTGAGAGAGAGAGAAAGAGAAGCTGTTAGTGAGAGAGAGAAAGAGAAGCTGTGAATGAGAGAGAGAAAGAGAAGCTGTGAGTGAGAGATATAGAAAGAGAAGCTGTGAGTGAGAGAGAGAAGGATTGAAAGAGAAGCTGTGAGTGAGAGAAAGAGAGAAAGAGAAAGAGAAGCTGTGAGTGAGATAGATAGACAGAGAGAGAAGCTGTGAGTGAGTGAGAGAGTGAGAAATTGAAGCTGTGAGTGAGAGAGAGAGAGAAAGAGAAGCTGTGAGTGAGAGACAGAGAGAAAGAGAAGCTGGGAGTGAGAGAGAGAGAGAAAGAGAAGCTGCAAGTGAGAAAGAGAGAAAGAAAGAGAAGCTATGAGTGAGAGAGAGAGAGAAAGAGATGCTGTGAGTGAGAGAGAATGAGAAGCTGTGAGAGAGAGAGAAAGAGAAGCTGTGAGTGAGAGAGAGAGAAAAGCTGTGAGTGAGAGAGAGAGGGATTGAAAGAGAAGCTGTGAGTGAGAGAAAGAGAAAGAGAGAAAGAGAAGCTGTGAGTTAGATAGAGAGAGATAGAAGCTGTGAGTGAGAGAGAGAAAGAGAAGCTGTGAGTGAGAGTGAGAGAGAGAAAAAGAAGCTGTGAGTGAGTGTGAGAGAGAGAGAATCTGTGAGAGAGAAAGATAGAAAGAGAAGCTGTGAGTGAGAGAGAGCGAAAGAGATGCTGTGAGTGAGAGTGAGAGAGAGAAAAAGAAGCTGTGAGTGAGAGAGAGAGAGAAATTGAAGCTGTGAGTGAGAGAGAGAGAAAGAGAAGCGGTGAGTGAGAGACAGAGAGAAAGAGAAGCTGTAAGTGAGAGAGAGAGAGAAAGAGAAGCTGTGAGTGAGAGAGAGAAAGAGAAGCTATGAGTGAGAGAGAGAGAGAAAGAGAAGCTGTGAGTGAGAGAAAGAGAGAAAGAGAAGCTGTGTGTGTGAGAGAGAGAAAGAAGCTGGGAGTGAGAGAGAGAGAAGCTGTCAGTGAGAGAGAGAGAGAAGGAGAAGCTGTGAGTGAGAGAATGAGAGAGAAAGAGAAGCTGTGAGTGAGGGAGAGAGCGAAAGAGATGCTGTGAGTGAGAGTGAGAGAGAGAAAAAGAAGCTGTGAGTGAGTGTGAGAGAGAGAGAATCTGTGAGAGAGAAAGATAGAAAGAGAAGTTGTGAGTGAGAGAGAGAAGGTAGAGAAGGTGTGAATGAGAGAGAGAGAAAAAGAGAAGCTGTGAGTGAGAGAGAGAGAGAGATCGAGAAAGATAAGCTGTGAGTGGGAGAGAGAGCGAGAGAAAGAGAAACTGTGGGTGAGAGTGTGAGAGAGAAACTGTGAGTGAGTGAGAGAGAGAGAAAGAGAAGCTGTGAGTGAGAGAGAGAAAGAGAAGCTGTGAATGAGAGAGAGAAAGAGAAGCTGTGAGTGAGAGATAGAGAAAGAGAAGCTGTGAGTGAGAGAGAGAAGGATTGAAAGAGAAGCTGTGAGTGAGAGAAAGAGAGAAAGAGAAAGAGAAGCTGTGAGTGAGATAGATAGACAGAGAGAGAAGCTGTGAGTGAGTGAGAGAGTGAGAAATTGAAGCTGTGAGTGAGAGAGAGAGAGAAAGAGAAGCTGTGAGTGAGAGACAGAGAGAAAGAGAAGCTGGGAGTGAGAGAGAGAGAGAAAGAGAAGCTGCAAGTGAGAAAGAGAGAGAGAAAGAGAAGCTATGAGTGAGAGAGAGAGAAAGAGAAGCTGTGAGTGAGAGAGAATGAGAAGCTGTGAGAGAGAGAGAAAGAGAAGCTGTGAGTGAGAGAGAGAGAAAAGCTGTGAGTGAGAGAGAGAGGGATTGAAAGAGAAGCTGTGAGTGAGAGAAAGAGAAAGAGAGAAAGAGAAGCTGTGAGTAAGATAGAGAGAGAGAGAAGCTGTGAGTGAGAGAGAGAAAGAGAAGCTGTGAGTGAGAGTGAGAGAGAGAAAAAGAAGCTGTGAGTGAGTGTGAGAGAGAGAGAATCTGTGTGAGAGAAAGATAGAAAGAGAAGCTGTGAGTGAGAGAGAGAAGGTAGAGAAGGTGTGAATGAGAGAGAGAGAGAGAGAGAGAGAAGCTGTGAGTGAGAAAGAGAGAAATTGAAGCTGTGAGTGAGAGAGAGAGAAAGAGAAGCGGTGAGTGAGAGACAGAGAGAAAGAGAAGCTGTAAGTGAGAGAGAGAGAGAAAGAGAAGCTGTGAGTGAGAGAGAGAAAGAGAAGCTATGAGTGAGAGAGAGAGAGAAAGAGAAGCTGTGAGTGAGAGAAAGAGAGAAAGAGAAGCTGTGTGTGTGAGAGAGAGAAAGAAGCTGGGAGTGAGAGAGAGAGAAGCTGTGAGTGAGAGAGAGAGAGAAGGAGAAGCTGTGAGTGAGAGAATGAGAGAGAAAGAGAAGCTGTGAGTGAGGGAGAGAGCGAAAGAGATGCTGTGAGTGAGAGTGAGAGAGAGAAAAAGAAGCTGTGAGTGAGTGTGAGAGAGAGAGAATCTGTGAGAGAGAAAGATAGAAAGAGAAGCTGTGAGTGAGAGAGAGAAGGTAGAGAAGGTGTGAATGAGAGAGAGAGAAAAAGAGAAGCTGTTAGTGAGAGAGAGAGAGAGATCGAGAAAGAGAAGCTGTGAGTGGGAGAGAGAGAGAGAAGCTGTGAATGAGAGAGAGAAAGAGAAGCTGTGAGTGAGAGATAGAGAAAGAGAAGCTGTGAGTGAGAGAGAGAAGGATTGAAAGAGAAGCTGTGAATGAGAGAAAGAGAGAAAGAGAAAGAGAAGCTGTGAGTGAGATAGATAGACAGAGAGAGAAGCTGTGAGTGAGTGAGAGAGTGAGAAATTGAAGCTGTGAGTGAGAGAGAGAGAGAAAGAGAAGCTGTGAGTGAGAGACAGAGAGAAAGAGAAGCTGGGAGTGAGAGAGAGAGAGAAAGAGAAGCTGCAAGTGAGAAAGAGAGAGAGAAAGAGAAGCTATGAGTGAGAGAGAGAGAGAAAGAGAAGCTGTGAGTGAGAGAGAGAATGAGAAGCTGTGAGAGAGAGAGAAAGAGAAGCTGTGAGTGAGAGAGAGAGAAAAGCTCTGAGTGAGAGAGAGAGGGATTGAAAGTGAAGCTGTGAGTGAGAGAAAGAGAAAGAGAGAAAGAGAAGCTGTGAGTTAGATAGAGAAAGACAGAAGCTGTGAGTGAGAGAGAGAAAGAAAGAGAAGCTGTGAGTGTGAGAAAGAGAGAGAAAGAGAAGCTGTGAGTGATTGACAGAGGGAAAGAGAAGCTGCAAGTGAGAAAGAGAGAGAGAAAGAAAGAGAAGCTGTGAGTGAGAGAGAGAAAGAGAAGGTATGACTGAGAGAGAGAGAAAGAAAAACTGTGAGAGTGAGAGAGAGAAAGAGAAGCTGTGAGTGAGAGAGAGAGAAAGAAGCTGTGAGTGAGAGATAGAGAGAGAGAAGCTGTGAGTGAGATAGAGAAAGAGAAGCTGTGAGTGAGATAGAGAGAAAGAGAAGCTGTGAGTGAGAGAGAGAGAATGAGAAGCTGTGAGTGAGAAAGAGAGAGAGAAAGAGAAGGTATGAGTGAGAGAGAGAAAGAGAAGGTATGAGTGAGAGAGAGAGAGAGAAAAAGAGAAGCTGTGAGAGAATGAGAAGCTGTGAGAGAGAGAAAGAGAGAAGTTGTGAGTGAGAGAGAGAGAACGAGAAGCTGTGAGTGAGAGAGAGAGAGAGAAAGAAAGTGAAGCTGTGAGTGAGAGAGAGAGAGAAAGAGAAGCTGTGAGTGAGAGAGAGAAAGAAAAGCTGTGAGTGAGAGAGAGAGAGAGAAGCTGTGAGTAAGAGAGAGAGAAAGCTAAGCTGTGAGTGAGAGAGAGAGAAAGAGAAGCTGTGTGTGAGAGAAAAAGAGAAGCTGTGAGTGAGTGAGAGAGAGAGAAGCTGTTAGTGAGAGAGAGAAAGAGAAGCTGTGAGTGAGAGAGAGAGAGGGTGAGAAGCTGTGAGTGAGAGAGGGAGAGAAAGAGAAGCTGTTAGTGAGAGAGAGAAAGAAAGAGAAGCGGTAAGTGAGAGAGGGAAGAAAGAGAAGCTGTGAGTGAGAGAGAGAGAGAGAGAAAGAGAAGCTGTGAGTGAGTGAGAGAGAGAGAAGCTGTGAGTGAGAGAGAGAGAGAAAGAGAAGCTGTGAGTGAGAGAGAGAGAGAGAGAAGCTGTGAGTGAGACAGAGAGAAAGAGAAGCTGTGAGTGGGAGAGAGAGAGAACGAGAAGCTGTGAGAGAGAGAGAAAGAGAAGCTGTGTGTGTGAGAGAGAAATAGAGAAAGAGAAGGTGTGAGTGAGAGAGAGAAAGTGAAGCTGTGAGTGAGAGAGAAGCTGTGAGTGAGAGAGAGAGAGAAAAAGAGAAGCTGTGAGTGAGAGAGAGAGAAAGAGAAGCTGTGAGTGAGAGAAAGAGAAAGAGAAACTGTGAGTGAGAGAGAGAGAAAGAGAAGCTGTAAGTGAGTGAGAGTGAGAAAGAGAAGCTGTCAGAGAGAGAGAGAGAGTGAGAAGCTGTGAGAGAGAGAGAGAAAGAGGAGCTGTGAGTGAGAGAGAGAGAGAATGAGAAGCTGTGAGAGAGAGAAAGAGAGAAGCTGTGAGTGAGAGAGAAAGAGAAGCTGTAAGTAAGAGAGAGAGAGAAAGAGAAGCTGTGAGTGAGAGAGAGAGAGAGAAAGAGAAACTGTGGGTGAGAGTGTGAGAGAGAAACTGTGAGTGAGTGAGAGAGAGAGAAAGAGAAGCTGTGAGTGAGAGAGAGAAAGAGAAGCTGTGAATGAGAGAGAGAAAGAGAAGCTGTGAGTGAGAGATAGAGAAAGAGAAGCTGTGAGTGAGAGAGAGAAGGATTGAAAGAGAAGCTGTGAGTGAGAGAAAGAGAGAAAGAGAAAGAGAAGCTGTGAGTGAGATAGATAGACAGAGAGAGAAGCTGTGAGTGAGTGAGAGAGTGAGAAATTGAAGCTGTGAGTGAGAGAGAGAGAGAGAGAGAAAGAGAAGCTGTGAGTGAGAGACAGAGAGAAAGAGAAGCTGGGAGTGAGAGAGAGAGAGAGAAAGAGAAGCTGCAAGTGAGAAAGAGAGAGAAAGAGAAGCTATGAGTGAGAGAGAGAGAAAGAGAAGCTGTGAGTGAGAGAGAATGAGAAGCTGTGAGAGAGAGAGAGAGAAAGAGAAGCTGTGAGTGAGTGAGAGAGAGAGAAAAGCTGTGAGTGAGAGAGAGAGGGATTGAAAGAGAAGCTGTGAGTGAGAGAAAGAGAGAGAGAGAAAGAGAAGCTGTGAGTTAGATAGAGAGAGAGAGAAGCTGTGAGTGAGAGAGAGAGAAAGAGAAGCTCTGAGTGTGAGAAAGAGAGAGAAAGAGAAGCTGTGAGTGATTGACAGAGGGAAAGAGAAGCTGTGAGTGTGAGAGAGAGAGAAATAGAAGCTGTGAGTGAGAGAGAGAGAAGCTGTGTGTGTGTAAGAGAGAAAGAGAAACTGTGAGTGAGAGAGAGAGAGAAAGAGAAAGAGAAGCTGTGAGTGAGTGAGAGAGAAAGAGAAGCTGTAAGTGAGAGAGAGTGAAAGAGTAGCTGTGAGTGAGAGAGAGAGAGAAAGAGCTGTGAGTGAGAGAGAGAGAAGCTGTGTGTGTGAGACAGAGAAAGAGAAGCTGTGAGTGAGAGAGAGAGAGAGAAAGAGAAGCTGCAAGTGAGAAAGAGAGAGAGAAAGAAAGAGAAGCTGTGAGTGAGAGAGAGAAAGAGAAGGTATGACTGAGAAAGAGAGAGAAAGAAAAGGTGTGAGAGTGAGAGAGAGAAAGAGAAGCTGTGAGTGAGAGAGAGAAAGAAGCTGTGAGTGAGAGATAGAGAGAGAGAAGCTGTGAGTGAGAGAGAGAAAGAGAAGCTGTGAGTGAGATAGAGAAAGAGAAGCTGTG
Organism: Bradypodion ventrale; assembly: GCA_035047345.1. Classification (NCBI taxonomy): domain Eukaryota; kingdom Metazoa; phylum Chordata; class Lepidosauria; order Squamata; family Chamaeleonidae; genus Bradypodion; species Bradypodion ventrale. Next base: position 222,043,173 of record JAWDJE010000001.1, read on the forward strand.
AATGAGAGAGAGAGAATGAGAAGCTGTGAGTGAGAAAGAGAGAGAGAAAGAGAAGGTATGACTGAGAGAGAGAAAGAGAAGGTATGAGTGAGTGAGAGAGAAAGAGAAGCTGTAAGTGAGAGAGAGTGAAAGAGTAGCTGTGAGTGAGAGAGAGAGAGAAAGAGCTGTGAGTGAGAGAGAGAGAAGCTGTGTGTGTGAGACAGAGAAAGAGAAGCTGTGAGTGAGAGAGAGAGAGAAAGAGAAGCTGCAAGTGAGAAAGAGAGAGAGAAAGAAAGAGAAGCTGTGAGTGAGAGAGAGAAAGAGAAGGTATGACTGAGAGAGAGAGAAAAAAAAGGTGTGAGAGTGAGAGAGAGAAAGAGAAGCTGTGAGTGAGAGAGAGAAAGAAGCTGTGAGTGAGAGATAGAGAGAGAGAAGCTGTGAGTGAGAGAGAGAAAGAGAAGCTGTGAGTGAGATAGAGAAAGAGAAGCTGTGAGTGAGAGAGAGAGAATGAGAAGCTGTGAGTGAGAAAGAGAGAGAGAAAGAGAAGGTATGACTGAGAGAGAGAAAGAGAAGGTATGAGTGAGAGAGAGAGAAAAAGAGAAGCTGTGAGTGAGAGAGAGAAAGAGAAGCTATGAGTCAGAGAAAGAGAGAGAGAGAGACTCTGTGAGTGAGAGAGAGAGAGAAAGAGAAGCTGTGAGTGAGAGAAAGAGAGAAAGAGAAGCTGTGTGTGTGAGAGAGAGAAAGAAGCTGGGAGTGAGAGAGAGAGAAGCTGTGAGTGAGAGAGAGAGAGAAGGAGAAGCTGTGAGTGAGAGAATGAGAGAGAAAGAGAAGCTGTGAGTGAGAGAGAGAGCGAAAGAGATGCTGTGAGTGAGAGTGAGAGAGAGAAAAAGAAGCTGTGAGTGAGTGTGAGAGAGAGAGAATCTGTGAGAGAGAAAGATAGAAAGAGAAGCTGTGAGTGAGAGAGAGAAGGTAGAGAAGGTGTGAATGAGAGAGAGAGAGAGAAAGAGAAGCTGTGAGTGAGAGAGAGAGAAATTGAAGCTGTGAGTGAGAGAGAGAGAAAGAGAAGCGGTGAGTGAGAGACAGAGAGAAAGAGAAGCTGTAAGTGAGAGAGAGAGAGAGTAAGAGAATCTATGAGTGAGAGAGAGAGAGAAAGAGAAGCTGTGAGTGAGAGAAAGAGAGAAAGAGAAGCTGTGTGTGTGAGAGAGAGAAAGAAGCTGGGAGTGTGAGAAGGAGAATCTGTGAGTGAGAGAGAGAGAGAAGGAGAAGCTGTGAGTGAGAGAATGAGAGAGAAAGCGAAGCTGTGAGTGAGGGAGAGAGCGAAAGAGATGCTGTGAGTGAGAGTGAGAGAGAGAAAAAGAAGCTGTGAGTGAGTGTGAGAGAGAGAGAATCTGTGAGAGAGAAAAGTAGAAAGAGAAGCTGTGAGTGAGAGAGAGAAGGTAGAGAAGGTGTGAATGAGAGAGAGAGAAAAAGAGAAGCTGTGTGAGAGAGAGAGAGAGATCGAGAAAGAGAAGCTGTGAGTGGGAGAGAGAGAGAGAGAAAGAGAAACTGTGGGTGAGAGTGTGAGAGAGAAACTGTGAGTGAGTGAGAGAGAGAGAAAGAGAAGCTGTGAGTGAGAGAGAGAAAGAGAAGCTGTGAATGAGAGAGAGAAAGAGAAGCTGTGAGTGAGAGATAGAGAAAGAGAAGCTGTGAGTGAGAGAGAGAAGGATTGAAAGAGAAGCTGTGAGTGAGAGAAAGAGAGAAAGAGAAAGAGAAGCTGTGAGTGAGATAGATAGACAGAGAGAGAAGGTGTGAGTGAGTGAGAGAGTGAGAAATTGAAGCTGTGAGTGAGAGAGAGAGAGAAAGAGAAGCTGTGAGTGAGAGACAGAGAGAAAGAGAAGCTGGGAGTGAGAGAGAGAGAGAAAGAGAAGCTGCAAGTGAGAAAGAGAGAGAGAAAGAGAAGCTATGAGTGAGAGAGAGAGAGAAAGAGAAGCTGTGAGTGAGAGAGAATGAGAAGCTGTGAGAGAGAGAGAAAGAGAAGCTGTGAGTGAGAGAGAGAGAAAAGCTGTGAGTGAGAGAGAGAGGGATTGAAAGAGAAGCTGTGAGTGAGAGAAAGAGAAAGAGAGAAAGAGAAGCTGTGAGTTAGATAGAGAGAGAGAGAAGCTGTGAGTGAGAGAGAGAAAGAGAAGCTGTGAGTGAGAGTGAGAGAGAGAAAAAGAAGCTGTGAGTGAGTGTGAGAGAGAGAGAATCTGTGAGAGAGAAAGATAGAAAGAGAAGCTGTGAGTGAGAGAGAGCGAAAGAGATGCTGTGAGTGAGAGTGAGAGAGAGAAAAAGAAGCTGTGAGTGAGAGAGAGAGAGAAATTGAAGCTGTGAGTGAGAGAGAGAGAAAGAGAAGCGGTGAGTGAGAGACAGAGAGAAAGAGAAGCTGTAAGTGAGAGAGAGAGAGAAAGAGAAGCTGTGAGTGAGAGAGAGAAAGAGAAGCTATGAGTGAGAGAGAGAGAGAAAGAGAAGCTGTGAGTGAGAGAAAGAGAGAAAGAGAAGCTGTGTGTGTGTGAGAGAGAAAGAAGCTGGGAGTGTGAGAGAGAGAAGCTGTCAGTGAGAGAGAGAGAGAAGGAGAAGCTGTGAGTGAGAGAATGAGAGAGAAAGAGAAGCTGTGAGTGAGGGAGAGAGCGAAAGAGATGCTGTGAGTGAGAGTGAGAGAGAGAAAAAGAAGCTGTGAGTGAGTGTGAGAGAGAGAGAATCTGTGAGAGAGAAAGATAGAAAGAGAAGCTGTGAGTGAGAGAGAGAAGGTAGAGAAGGTGTGAATGAGAGAGAGAGAGAGAAAGAGAAGCTGTGAGTGAGAGAGAGAGAGAAATTGAAGCTGTGAGTGAGAGAGAGAGAAAGAGAAGCGGTGAGTGAGAGACAGAGAGAAAGAGAAGCTGTAAGTGAGAGAGAGAGAGAAAGAGAAGCTATGAGTGAGAGAGAGAGAGAAAGAGAAGCTGTGAGTGAGAGAAAGAGAGAAAGAGAAGCTGTGTGTGTGTGAGAGAGAAAGAAGCTGGGAGTGAGAGAGAGAGAAGCTGTGAGTGAGAGAGAGAGAGAAGGAGAAGCTGTGAGTGAGAGAATGAGAGAGAAAGAGAAGCTGTGAGTGAGGGAGAGAGCGAAAGAGATGCTGTGAGTGAGAGTGAGAGAGAGAAAAAGAAGCTGTGAGTGAGTGTGTGAGAGAGAGAATCTGTGAGAGAGAAAAATAGAAAGAGAAGCTGTGAGTGAGAGAGAGAAGGTAGAGAAGCTGTGAGTGAGAGAGAGAGAGATCGAGAAAGAGAAGCTGTGAGTGGGAGAGAGAGAGAGAGAAAGAGAAACTGTGGGTGAGAGTGTGAGAGAGAAACTGTGAGTGAGTGAGAGAGAGAGAAAGAGAAGCTGTGAGTGAGAGAGAGAAAGAGAAGCTGTGAATGAGAGAGAGAAAGAGAAGCTGTGAGTGAGAGATAGAGAAAGAGAAGCTGTGAGTGAGAGAGAGAAGGATTGAAAGAGAAGCTGTGAGTGAGAGAAAGAGAGAAAGAGAAAGAGAAGCTGTGAGTGAGATAGATAGACAGAGAGAGAAGCTGTGAGTGAGTGAGAGAGTGAGAAATTGAAGCTGTGAGTGAGAGAGAGAGAGAAAGAGAAGCTGTGAGTGAGAGACAGAGAGAAAGAGAAGCTGGGAGTGAGAGAGAGAGAGAAAGAGAAGCTGCAAGTGAGAAAGCGAGAGAGAAAGAGAAGCTATGAGTGAGAGAGAGAGAGAAAGAGAAGCTGTGAGTGAGAGAGAATGAGAAGCTGTGAGAGAGAGAGAAAGAGAAGCTGTGAGTGAGAGAGAGAGAAAAGCTGTGAGTGAGAGAGAGAGGGATTGAAAGAGAAGCTGTGAGTGAGAGAAAGAGAAAGAGAGAAAGAGAAGCTGTGAGTTAGATAGAGAGAGAGAGAAGCTGGGAGTGAGAGAGAGAAAGAGAAGCTGTGAGTGAGAGTGAGAGAGAGAAAAAGAAGCTGTGAGTGAGTGTGTGAGAGAGAGAATCTGTGAGAGAGAAAGAGAGAAAGAGAAGCTGTGAGTGAGAGAGAGCGAAAGAGATGCTGTGAGTGAGAGTGAGAGAGAGAAAAAGAAGCTGTGAGTGAGAGAGAGAGAGAAATTGAAGCTGTGAGTGAGAGAGAGAGAAAGAGAAGCGGTGAGTGAGAGACAGAGAGAAAGAGAAGCTGTAAGTGCGAGAGAGAGAGAAAGAGAAGCTGTGAGTGAGAGAGAGAAAGAGAAGCCATGAGTGAGAGAGAGAGAGAAAGAGAAGCTGTGAGTGAGAGAAAGAGAGAAAGAGAAGCTGTGTGTGTGTGAGAGAGAAAGAAGCTGGGAGTGAGAGAGAGAGAAGCTGTCAGTGAGAGAGAGAGAGAAGGAGAAGCTGTGAGTGAGAGAATGAGAGAGAAAGAGAAGCTGTGAGTGAGGGAGAGAGCGAAAGAGATGCTGTGAGTGAGAGTGAGAGAGAGAAAAAGAAGCTGTGAGTGAGTGTGAGAGAGAGAGAATCTGTGAGAGAGAAAGATAGAAAGAGAAGCTGTGAGTGAGAGAGAGAAGGTAGAGAAGGTGTGAATGAGAGAGAGAGAGAGAAAGAGAAGCTGTGAGTGAGAGAGAGAGAGAAATTGAAGCTGTGAGTGAGAGAGAGAGAAAGAGAAGCGGTGAGTGAGAGACAGAGAGAAAGAGAAGCTGTAAGTGAGAGAGAGAGAGAGAAAGAGAAGCTATGAGTGAGAGAGAGAGAGAAAGAGAAGCTGTGAGTGAGAGAAAGAGAGAAAGAGAAGCTGTGTGTGTGTGAGAGAGAAAGAAGCTGGGAGTGAGAGAGAGAGAAGCTGTGAGTGAGAGAGAGAGAGAAGGAGAAGCTGTGAGTGAGAGAATGAGAGAGAAAGAGAAGCTGTGAGTGAGGGAGAGAGCGAAAGAGATGCTGTGAGTGAGAGTGAGTGAGAGAGAAAGAAGCTGTGAGTGAGTGTGGGAGAGAGAGAATCTGTGAGAGAGAAAAATAGAAAGAGAAGCTGTGAGTGAGAGAGAGAAGGTAGAGAAGGTGTGAATGAGAGAGAGAGAAAAAGAGAAGCTGTGAGTGAGAGAGAGAGAGATCGAGAAAGATAAGCTGTGAGTGGGAGAGAGAGAGAAAGAGAAACTGTGGGTGAGAGTGTGAGAGAGAAACTGTGAGTGAGTGAGAGAGAGAGAAAGAGAAGCTGTTAGTGAGAGAGAGAAAGAGAAGCTGTGAATGAGAGAGAGAAAGAGAAGCTGTGAGTGAGAGATATAGAAAGAGAAGCTGTGAGTGAGAGAGAGAAGGATTGAAAGAGAAGCTGTGAGTGAGAGAAAGAGAGAAAGAGAAAGAGAAGCTGTGAGTGAGATAGATAGACAGAGAGAGAAGCTGTGAGTGAGTGAGAGAGTGAGAAATTGAAGCTGTGAGTGAGAGAGAGAGAGAAAGAGAAGCTGTGAGTGAGAGACAGAGAGAAAGAGAAGCTGGGAGTGAGAGAGAGAGAGAAAGAGAAGCTGCAAGTGAGAAAGAGAGAAAGAAAGAGAAGCTATGAGTGAGAGAGAGAGAGAAAGAGATGCTGTGAGTGAGAGAGAATGAGAAGCTGTGAGAGAGAGAGAAAGAGAAGCTGTGAGTGAGAGAGAGAGAAAAGCTGTGAGTGAGAGAGAGAGGGATTGAAAGAGAAGCTGTGAGTGAGAGAAAGAGAAAGAGAGAAAGAGAAGCTGTGAGTTAGATAGAGAGAGATAGAAGCTGTGAGTGAGAGAGAGAAAGAGAAGCTGTGAGTGAGAGTGAGAGAGAGAAAAAGAAGCTGTGAGTGAGTGTGAGAGAGAGAGAATCTGTGAGAGAGAAAGATAGAAAGAGAAGCTGTGAGTGAGAGAGAGCGAAAGAGATGCTGTGAGTGAGAGTGAGAGAGAGAAAAAGAAGCTGTGAGTGAGAGAGAGAGAGAAATTGAAGCTGTGAGTGAGAGAGAGAGAAAGAGAAGCGGTGAGTGAGAGACAGAGAGAAAGAGAAGCTGTAAGTGAGAGAGAGAGAGAAAGAGAAGCTGTGAGTGAGAGAGAGAAAGAGAAGCTATGAGTGAGAGAGAGAGAGAAAGAGAAGCTGTGAGTGAGAGAAAGAGAGAAAGAGAAGCTGTGTGTGTGAGAGAGAGAAAGAAGCTGGGAGTGAGAGAGAGAGAAGCTGTCAGTGAGAGAGAGAGAGAAGGAGAAGCTGTGAGTGAGAGAATGAGAGAGAAAGAGAAGCTGTGAGTGAGGGAGAGAGCGAAAGAGATGCTGTGAGTGAGAGTGAGAGAGAGAAAAAGAAGCTGTGAGTGAGTGTGAGAGAGAGAGAATCTGTGAGAGAGAAAGATAGAAAGAGAAGTTGTGAGTGAGAGAGAGAAGGTAGAGAAGGTGTGAATGAGAGAGAGAGAAAAAGAGAAGCTGTGAGTGAGAGAGAGAGAGAGATCGAGAAAGATAAGCTGTGAGTGGGAGAGAGAGCGAGAGAAAGAGAAACTGTGGGTGAGAGTGTGAGAGAGAAACTGTGAGTGAGTGAGAGAGAGAGAATGAGAAGCTGTGAGTGAGAGAGAGAAAGAGAAGCTGTGAATGAGAGAGAGAAAGAGAAGCTGTGAGTGAGAGATAGAGAAAGAGAAGCTGTGAGTGAGAGAGAGAAGGATTGAAAGAGAAGCTGTGAGTGAGAGAAAGAGAGAAAGAGAAAGAGAAGCTGTGAGTGAGATAGATAGACAGAGAGAGAAGCTGTGAGTGAGTGAGAGAGTGAGAAATTGAAGCTGTGAGTGAGAGAGAGAGAGAAAGAGAAGCTGTGAGTGAGAGACAGAGAGAAAGAGAAGCTGGGAGTGAGAGAGAGAGAGAAAGAGAAGCTGCAAGTGAGAAAGAGAGAGAGAAAGAGAAGCTATGAGTGAGAGAGAGAGAAAGAGAAGCTGTGAGTGAGAGAGAATGAGAAGCTGTGAGAGAGAGAGAAAGAGAAGCTGTGAGTGAGAGAGAGAGAAAAGCTGTGAGTGAGAGAGAGAGGGATTGAAAGAGAAGCTGTGAGTGAGAGAAAGAGAAAGAGAGAAAGAGAAGCTGTGAGTTAGATAGAGAGAGAGAGAAGCTGTGAGTGAGAGAGAGAAAGAGAAGCTGTGAGTGAGAGTGAGAGAGAGAAAAAGAAGCTGTGAGTGAGTGTGAGAGAGAGAGAATCTGTGAGAGAGAAAGATAGAAAGAGAAGCTGTGAGTGAGAGAGAGAAGGTAGAGAAGGTGTGAATGAGAGAGAGAGAGAGAGAGAGAGAAGCTGTGAGTGAGAAAGAGAGAAATTGAAGCTGTGAGTGAGAGAGAGAGAAAGAGAAGCGGTGAGTGAGAGACAGAGAGAAAGAGAAGCTGTAAGTGAGAGAGAGAGAGAAAGAGAAGCTGTGAGTGAGAGAGAGAAAGAGAAGCTATGAGTGAGAGAGAGAGAGAAAGAGAAGCTGTGAGTGAGAGAAAGAGAGAAAGAGAAGCTGTGTGTGTGAGAGAGAGAAAGAAGCTGGGAGTGAGAGAGAGAGAAGCTGTGAGTGAGAGAGAGAGAGAAGGAGAAGCTGTGAGTGAGAGAATGAGAGAGAAAGAGAAGCTGTGAGTGAGGGAGAGAGCGAAAGAGATGCTGTGAGTGAGAGTGAGAGAGAGAAAAAGAAGCTGTGAGTGAGTGTGAGAGAGAGAGAATCTGTGAGAGAGAAAGATAGAAAGAGAAGCTGTGAGTGAGAGAGAGAAGGTAGAGAAGGTGTGAATGAGAGAGAGAGAAAAAGAGAAGCTGTTAGTGAGAGAGAGAGAGAGATCGAGAAAGAGAAGCTGTGAGTGGGAGAGAGAGAGAGAAGCTGTGAATGAGAGAGAGAAAGAGAAGCTGTGAGTGAGAGATAGAGAAAGAGAAGCTGTGAGTGAGAGAGAGAAGGATTGAAAGAGAAGCTGTGAATGAGAGAAAGAGAGAAAGAGAAAGAGAAGCTGTGAGTGAGATAGATAGACAGAGAGAGAAGCTGTGAGTGAGTGAGAGAGTGAGAAATTGAAGCTGTGAGTGAGAGAGAGAGAGAAAGAGAAGCTGTGAGTGAGAGACAGAGAGAAAGAGAAGCTGGGAGTGAGAGAGAGAGAGAAAGAGAAGCTGCAAGTGAGAAAGAGAGAGAGGAAGAGAAGCTATGAGTGAGAGAGAGAGAGAAAGAGAAGCTGTGAGTGAGAGAGAGAATGAGAAGCTGTGAGAGAGAGAGAAAGAGAAGCTGTGAGTGAGAGAGAGAGAAAAGCTCTGAGTGAGAGAGAGAGGGATTGAAAGTGAAGCTGTGAGTGAGAGAAAGAGAAAGAGAGAAAGAGAAGCTGTGAGTTAGATAGAGAAAGACAGAAGCTGTGAGTGAGAGAGAGAAAGAAAGAGAAGCTGTGAGTGTGAGAAAGAGAGAGAAAGAGAAGCTGTGAGTGATTGACAGAGGGAAAGAGAAGCTGCAAGTGAGAAAGAGAGAGAGAAAGAAAGAGAAGCTGTGAGTGAGAGAGAGAAAGAGAAGGTATGACTGAGAGAGAGAGAAAGAAAAGCTGTGAGAGTGAGAGAGAGAAAGAGAAGCTGTGAGTGAGAGAGAGAGAAAGAAGCTGTGAGTGAGAGATAGAGAGAGAGAAGCTGTGAGTGAGATAGAGAAAGAGAAGCTGTGAGTGAGATAGAGAGAAAGAGAAGCTGTGAGTGAGAGAGAGAGAATGAGAAGCTGTGAGTGAGAAAGAGAGAGAGAAAGAGAAGGTATGAGTGAGAGAGAGAAAGAGAAGGTATGAGTGAGAGAGAGAGAGAGAAAAAGAGAAGCTGTGAGTGAGAGAAAGAGAGAGAAATAAAAGCTGTGAGTGAGAGTGAGAGTGAAATAGAAGCTGTGAGTGAGAGAGAGAGAGAGAAAGAGAACTGTGAGTGAGAGAGAGAAAGAGAAGCTATGAGTGAGAGAGAGAGAGAAAGAGAAGCTGTGAGTGAGAGAGAGAGAGAAAGAGAAGCTGTGTGTGAGAGAGAAAGAGAAGCTGTGAGTGAGAGGGAGAGAAAGAAGCTGGGAGTGAGAGAGAGAGAAGCTGTGAGTGAGAGAGATAGAGAAGGAGAAGCTGTGAGAGAGAGAAAGAGAGAGAAAGAGAAGCTGTGTGTGTGTGAGAGAAAGAGATGCTGTGAGTGAGAGTGAGAGAGGGAAAGAGAAGCTGTGAGTGAGTGAGAGAGAGAAGCTGTGAGAGACAGAGAAAGAAGCTGTGAGTGAGAGATAGAGAGAGAGAAAGAGAAGCTGTGAGTGGGAGAGAGAGAGAGAAAGAGAAACTGTGAGTGAGTGAGAGTGTGAGAGAGAAACTGTGAGTGAGTGAGAGAGAGAGAAATAGAAGCTGTGAGTGAGAGAGAGAAAGAGAAGCTGTGAAAGAGAGAGAGAGAAAGAGAAGCTGTGAGTGAGAGAGAGAGAAAGAGAAGCTGTGAGTGAGAGAGAGGGATTGAAAGAGAAGCTGTGAGTGAGCAAAAGAGAGAGAGAGAAAGAGAATCTGTGAGTGAGATAGAGAGAGAGAGAAGCTGTGAGTGAGAAAGAGAGAGAGAAAGAGAAGCTGCAAGTGAGAAAGAGAGAGAGAAAGAGAAGTTGTGAGTGAGAGAGAGAAAGAGAAGCTATGAGTAAGAGAGAGAGAAAGAGAAGCTGTGAGTGAAAGAGAAAGAGAAGCTGTGAGAGAGAGAGAGAAAGAGAAGCTGTGTGAGAGAGAGAAAAGCTGTGACTGAGAGAGAGAGAGAGAAACTGTGAGAGAGAGAGAGAGAAAGAAGCTGTGTGTGTGAGAAAGAGAGAGAAAGAGAAGCTGTGAGTGAGAGACAGAAAGAACGAGAAGCTGTGAGTGAGAGAGAGAGAAGCTGAGAGAGAGAGAAAAAGAGAAACTGTGAGTGAGAGAGAGAGAGAAAGAAAAGCTGTGAGTGGGAGAGAGAGAGAGAAAGAGAAGCTGTGAGTGAGAGAGAGTCAAAGAGTAGCTGTGAGTGTGTGTGAGAGAGAGAAAGAGCTGTGAGTGAGTGAGAGAGAAAGAGAAGCTGTGAGTGAGAGAGAGAGAGAAAGAGAAGCTGTGAGTGAGAGAGAGAGAGAGAAAGAGAAGGTGTGAGTGAGAGAGAGAGAAAGAGAAGCTGTATGTGTGTTGGAGAGAGAAAGAGAAGCTGTGAGAGAGAGGGAGAGAGAAAGAGAAGCTGTGAGAGAGAGAGAGAGAAAAAGAGAAGCTGTGAGTGAGAGAGAGAGAAAGAGAAGGTGTGTGTGAGAGAGAAAGAGAAGCTGTGAGTGAGAGAGAGAGAGAAGCTGAGAGTGAGTGAGAGAGAGAGAAGCTCTGAGTGAGAGAGGGCGGGAGGGAAAGAGAAGCTGTGAGTGAGAGAAAGAGAGAGAGAGAAAGAAAGAGAAGCTGTGAGTGAGAGAGAGAAATAGAAGCTGTGTGAGAGAGAGAGAGAGAAATTAAAGCTGTGAGTGAGAGAGCGAGAGAGAAAGAGAAGTTTTGTGTGAGAGACAGAGAGATAGAGAAGCTGTAAGAGAGAGAAATAGAAGCTGTGTGTGTGAGAGAGAAAGAGAAGGTGTGAGTGAGAGAAAAAGAGAAGCTGTGAATGAGAGAGAAAGAGAAGGTGTGAGAGAGAGAGAGAGAGAATCTGTGAGTGAGAGAGAGAGGGATTGAAAGAGAAGCTGTGAGTGAGAGAAAGAGAGAGATAAAGAGAAGTTGTGAGTGAGATAGAGAGAGAGAGTAACTGTGAGTGAGAGAGAGAGAGAAATTGAAGCTGTGAGTGAGAGAGAGAGAAAGAGAAGCTGTGAGTGTGAGAAAGAGAGAGAAAGAGAAGCTGTGAGTGATTGACAGAGGGAAAGAGAAGCTGTGAGTGAGAGAGAGAGAGAAATAGAAGCTGTGAGTGAGAGAGAGAAGCTGAGTGTGTGAGAGAGAGAAAGAGAAACTGTGAGTGAGAGAGAGAGAGAGAAAGAGAAGCTGTGAGTGAGAGAGAGAGAAAGAGAAGCTGTAAGTGAGAGAGAGTGAAAGAGTAGCTGTGAGTGAGAGAGAGAGAGAAAGAGCTGTGAGTGAGTGAGAGAGAGAGAGAAGCTGTGTGTGTGTGAGAGAGAAAGAGAAGCTGTGAGTGAGAGAGAGAGAGAAAGAGAAGCTGCAAGTGAGAAAGAGAGAGAGAAAGAAAGAGAAGGTGTGAGTGAGAGAGAGAAAGAGAAGGTATGACTGAGAGAGAGAGAAAGAAAAGCTGTGAGAGTGAGAGAGAGAAAGAGAAGCTGTGAGTGAGAGAGAGAGAAAGAAGCTGTGAGTGAGAGATAGAGAGAGAGAAGCTGTGAGTGAGAGAGAGAAAGAGAAGCTGTGAGTGAGATAGAGAGAAAGAGAAGCTGTGAGTGAGAGAGAGAGAATGAGAAGCTGTGAGGGAGAAAGAGAGAGAGAAAGAGAAGGTATGAGTGAGAGAGAGAAAGAGAAGGTATGAGTGAGAGAGAGAGAAAAAGAGAAGCTGTGAGTGAGAGAAAGAGAGAGAAATAAAAGCTGTGAGTGAGAGTGAGAGTGAAATAGAAGCTGTGAGTGAGAGAGAGAGAGAGAAAGAGAACTGTGAGTGAGAGAGAGAAAGAGAAGCTATGAGTGAGAGAGAGAGAGAAAGAGAAGCTGTGAGTGAGAGAGAGAGAGAAAGAGAAGCTGTGTGTGAGAGAGAAAGAGAAGCTGTGAGTGAGAGGGAGAGAAAGAAGCTGTGAGTGAGAGAGAGAGAAGCTGTGAGTGAGAGAGATAGAGAAGGAGAAGCTGTGAGAGAGAGAAAGAGAGAGAAAGAGAAGCTGTGTGTGTGTGAGAGAAAGAGATGCTGTGAGTGAGAGTGAGAGAGGGAAAGAGAAGCTGTGAGTGAGTGAGAGAGAGAAGCTGTGAGAGACAGAGAAAGAAGCTGTGAGTGAGAGATAGAGAGAGAGAAAGAGAAGCTGTGAGTGGGAGAGAGAGAGAAAGAGAAACTGTGAGTGAGTGAGAGTGTGAGAGAGAAACTGTGAGTGAGTGAGAGAGAGAGAAATAGAAGCTGTGAGTGAGAGAGAGAAAGAGAACCTGTGAATGAGAGAGAGAGAAAGAGGCTGTGAGTGAGAGAGAGAGAAAGAGAAGCTGTGAGTGAGAGAGAGAGGGATTGAAAGAGAAGCTGTGAGTGAGCAAAAGAGAGAGAGAGAAAGAGAATCTGTGAGTGAGATAGAGAGAGAGAGAAGCTGTGAGTGAGAAAGAGAGAGAGAAAGAGAAGCTGCAAGTGAGAAAGAGAGAGAGAAAGAGAAGTTGTGAGTGAGAGAGAGAAAGAGAAGCTATGAGTAAGAGAGAGAGAAAGAGAAGCTGTGAGAGAAAGAGAAAGAGAATCTGTGTGAGAGAGAGAAAGAGAAGCTGTGAGAGAGAGAAAAGCTGTGACTGAGAGAGAGAGAAACTGTGAGTGAGAGAGAGAGAAAGAAGCTGTGTGTGTGAGAAAGAGAGAGAAAGAGAAGCTGTGAGTGAGAGATAGAAAGAACGAGAAGCTGTGAGTGAGAGAGAGAGAAGCTGAGAGAGAGAGAAAAAGAGAAACTGTGAGTGAGAGAGAGAGAGAAAGAGAAGCTGTGAGTGGGAGAGAGAGAGAGAAAGAGAAGCTGTGAGTGAGAGAGAGTCAAAGAGTAGCTGTGAGTGTGTGTGTGAGAGAGAAAGAGCTGTGAGTGAGAGAGAGAGAAAGAGAACCTGTGAGTGAGAGAGAGAGAGAAAGAGAAGATGTGAGTGAGAGAGAGAGAGAGAAAGAGAAGCTGTGAGTGAGAGAGAGAGAGAAAGAGAAGCTGTATGTGTGTGTGAGAGAGAAAGAGAAGATGTGAGGGAGAGGGAGAGAGAAAGAGAAGCTGTGAGAGAGAGAGAGAGAAAGAGAAGCTGTGAGTGAGAGAGAGAGAAAGAGAAGGTATGTGTGAGAGAGAAAGAGAAGCTGTGAGTGAGAGAGAGAGAGAAGCTGAGAGTGAGAGAGAGAGAGAGAAGCTCTGAGTGAGAGAGGGAGGGAGGGAAAGAGAAGCTGTGAGTGAGAGAAAGAGAGAGAGAGAAAGAAAGAGAAGCTGTGAGTGAGAGAGAGAAATAGAAGCTGTGTGTGAGAGAGAGAGAAATTAAAGCTGTGAGTGAGAGAGCGAGAGAGAAAGAGAAGTTTTGTGTGAGAGACAGCGAGATAGAGAAGCTGTAAGAGAGAGAAATAGAAGCTGTGTGTGTGAGAGAGAAAGAGAAGCTGTGAGTGAGAGAAAAAGAGAAGCTGTGAATGAGAGAGAAAGAGAAGCTGTGAGAGAGAGAGAGAGAATCTGTGAGTGAGAGAGAGAGGGATTGAAAGAGAAGCTGTGAGTGAGAGAAAGAGAGAGATAAAGAGAAGTTGTGAGTGAGATAGAGAGAGAGAGAAACTGTGAGTGAGAGAGAGAGAGAAATTGAAGCTGTGAATGAGAGAGAGAGAAAGAGAAGCTGTGAGTGAGAGAGAGAGAAAGAGAAGCTGGGAGTGAGAGAGAGAGAAAGAGAAGCTGCAAGTGAGAAAGAGAGATAGAAAGAGAAGCTGTGATTGAGAGAGAGAAAGAGAAGCTATGTGAGAGAGAGAAGAAGAGAAGCTGTGAGTGAGAGAGAAAGAGAAGCTGAGAGAGAGAGAGAGAAGCTGTGAGTAATAGAGAGAGAGAAAGAGAAGCTGTGAGTGACACACAGAGAGAGAAATAGAAGCTGTGAGTGAGAGAGAGAGAAAAAGAGAAGCTGTGAGTGAGAGAAAGAGAGAGAAATAAAAGCTGTGAGTGAGAGTGAGAGTGAAATAGAAGCTGTGAGTGAGAGAGAGAGAGAGAAAGAGAACTGTGAGTGAGAGAGAGAAAGAGAAGCTATGAGTGTGTGTGAGAGAGAAAGAGAAGCTGTGAGTGAGAGAGAGAGAGAAAGAGAAGCTGTGTGTGAGAGAGAAAGAGAAGCTGTGAGTGAGAGGGAGAGAAAGAAGCTGGGAGTGAGAGAGAGAGAAGCTGTGAGTGAGAGAGATAGAGAAGGAGAAGCTGTGAGAGAGAGAAAGAGAGAGAAAGAGAAGCTGTGTGTGTGAGAGAGAAAGAGATGCTGTGAGTGAGAGTGAGAGAGGGAAAGAGAAGCTGTGAGTGAGTGAGAGAGAGAAGCTGTGAGAGACAGAGAAAGAAGCTGTGAGTGAGAGATAGAGAGAGAGAAAGAGAAGCTGTGAGTGGGAGAGAGAGAGAGAAAGAGAAACTGTGAGTGAGTGAGAGTGTGAGAGAGAAACTGTGAGTGAGTGAGAGAGAGAGAAATAGAAGCTGTGAGTGAGAGAGAGAAAGAGAAGCTGTGAATGAGAGAGAGAGAAAGAGAAGCTGTGAGTGAGAGAGAGAGAAAGAGAAGCTGTGAGTGAGAGAGAGAGGGATTGAAAGAGAAGCTGTGAGTGAGCAAAAGAGAGAGAGAGAAAGAGAATCTGTGAGTGAGATAGAGAGAGAGAGAAGCTGTGAGTGAGAAAGAGAGAGAAAGAGAAGCTGCAAGTGAGAAAGAGAGAGAGAAAGAGAAGTTGTGAGTGAGAGAGAGAAAGAGAAGCTATGAGTAAGAGAGTGAGAAAGAGAAGCTGTGAGTGAAAGAGAAAGAGAAGCTGTGAGAGAGAGAGAGAAAGAGAAGCTGTGTGAGAGAGAGAAAAGCTGTGACTGAGAGAGAGAGAGAAACTGTGAGTGAGAGAGAGAGATAGAAGCTGTGTGTGTGAGAAAGAGAGAGAAAGAGAAGCTGTGAGTGAGAGACAGAAAGAACGAGAAGCTGTGAGTGAGAGAGAGAGAAGCTGAGAGAGAGAGAAAAAGAGAAACTGTGAGTGAGAGAGAGAGAGAAAGAGAAGCTGTGAGTGGGAGAGAGAGAGAGAAAGAGAAGCTGTGAGTGAGAGAGAGTCAAAGAGTAGCTGTGAGTGTGTGTGAGAGAGAGAAAGAGCTGTGAGTGAGAGAGAGAGAAAGAGAACCTGTGAGTGAGAGAGAGAAAGAAAGAGAAGCTGTGAGTGAGAGAGAGAGAGAGAAAGAGAAGGTGTGAGTGAGAGAGAGAGAGAGAAAGAGAAGCTGTATGTGTGTTGGAGAGAGAAAGAGAAGCTGTGAGGGAGAGGGAGAGAGAAAGAGAAGCTGTGAGAGAGAGAGAGAGAGAGAAGCTGTGAGTGAGAGAGAGAGAAAGAGAAGGTGTGTGTGAGAGAGAAAGAGAAGCTGTGAGTGAGAGAGAGAGAGAAGCTGAGAGTGAGAGAGAGAGAGAGAAACTCTGAGTGAGAGAGGGAGGGAGGGAAAGAGAAGCTGTGAGTGAGAGAAAGAGAGAGAGAGAAAGAAAGAGAAGCTGTGAGTGAGAGAGAGAAATAGAAGCTGTGTGTGTGTGAGAGAGAGAAATTAAAGCTGTGAGTGAGAGAGCGAGAGAGAAAGAGAAGTTTTGTGTGAGAGACAGAGAGATAGAGAAGCTGTAAGAGAGAGAAATAGAAGCTGTGTGTGTGTGAGAGAAAGAGAAGCTGTGAGTGAGAGAAAAAGAGAAGCTGTGAATGAGAGAGAAAGAGAAGCTGTGAGAGAGAGAGAGAGAATCTGTGAGTGAGAGAGAGAGGGATTGAAAGAGAAGCTGTGAGTGAGAGAAAGAGAGAGATAAAGAGAAGTTGTGAGTGAGATAGAGAGAGAGAGAAACTGTGAGTGAGAGAGAGAGAAATTGAAGCTGTGAGTGAGAGAGAGAGAAAGAGAAGCTGTGAGTGTGAGAAAGAGAGAGAAAGAGAAGCTGTGAGTGATTGACAGAGGGAAAGAGAAGCTGTGAGTGAGAGAGAGAGAGAAATAGAAGCTGTGAGTGAGAGAGAGAAGCTGAGTGTGTGAGAGAGAGAAAGAGAAACTGTGAGTGAGAGAGAGAGAGAGAAAGAGAAGCTGTGAGTGAGAGAGAGAGAAAGAGAAGCTGTAAGTGAGAGAGAGTGAAAGAGTAGCTGTGAGTGAGAGAGAGAGAGAAAGAGCTGTGAGTGAGAGAGAGAGAGAGAGAGAAGCTGTGTGTGTGTGAGAGAGAAAGAGAAGCTGTGAGTGAGAGAGAGAGAGAAAGAGAAGCTGCAAGTGAGAAAGAGAGAGAGAAAGAAAGAGAAGGTGTGAGTGAGAGAGAGAAAGAGAAGGTATGACTGAGAGAGAGAGAGAAAGAAAAGCTGTGAGAGTGAGAGAGAGAAAGAGAAGCTGTGAGTGAGAGAGAGAGAAAGAAGCTGTGAGTGAGAGATAGAGAGAGAGAAGCTGTGAGTGAGAGAGAGAAAGAGAAGCTGTGAGTGAGATAGAGAGAAAGAGAAGCTGTGAGTGAGAGAGAGAGAATGAGAAGCTGTGAGGGAGAAAGAGAGAGAGAAAGAGAAGGTATGAGTGAGAGAGAGAAAGAGAAGGTATGAGTGAGAGAGAGAGAAAAAGAGAAGCTGTGAGTGAGAGAAAGAGAGAGAAATAAAAGCTGTGAGTGAGAGTGAGAGTGAAATAGAAGCTGTGAGTGAGAGAGAGAGAGAGAAAGAGAACTGTGAGTGAGAGAGAGAAAGAGAAGCTATGAGTGAGAGAGAGAGAGAAAGAGAAGCTGTGAGTGAGAGAGAGAGAGAAAGAGAAGCTGTGTGTGAGAGAGAAAGAGAAGCTGTGAGTGAGAGGGAGAGAAAGAAGCTGGGAGTGAGAGAGAGAGAAGCTGTGAGTGAGAGAGATAGAGAAGGAGAAGCTGTGAGAGAGAGAAAGAGAGAGAAAGAGAAGCTGTGTGTGTGTGAGAGAAAGAGATGCTGTGAGTGAGAGTGAGAGAGGGAAAGAGAAGCTGTGAGTGAGTGAGAGAGAGAAGCTGTGAGAGACAGAGAAAGAAGCTGTGAGTGAGAGATAGAGAGAGAGAAAGAGAAGCTGTGAGTGGGAGAGAGAGAGAAAGAGAAACTGTGAGTGAGTGAGAGTGTGAGAGAGAAACTGTGAGTGAGTGAGAGAGAGAGAAATAGAAGCTGTGAGTGAGAGAGAGAAAGAGAACCTGTGAATGAGAGAGAGAGAAAGAGGCTGTGAGTGAGAGAGAGAGAAAGAGAAGCTGTGAGTGAGAGAGAGAGGGATTGAAAGAGAAGCTGTGAGTGAGCAAAAGAGAGAGAGAGAAAGAGAATCTGTGAGTGAGATAGAGAGAGAGAGAAGCTGTGAGTGAGAAAGAGAGAGAGAAAGAGAAGCTGCAAGTGAGAAAGAGAGAGAGAAAGAGAAGTTGTGAGTGAGAGAGAGAAAGAGAAGCTATGAGTAAGAGAGAGAGAAAGAGAAGCTGTGAGTGAAAGAGAAAGAGAATCTGTGTGAGAGAGAGAAAGAGAAGCTGTGAGA
Source organism: Bradypodion ventrale (assembly GCA_035047345.1). Lineage (NCBI taxonomy): Eukaryota > Metazoa > Chordata > Lepidosauria > Squamata > Chamaeleonidae > Bradypodion > Bradypodion ventrale. The sequence continues at coordinate 222,060,279 of JAWDJE010000001.1, forward strand.
GAGAGAAAAGCTGTGACTGAGAGAGAGAGAGAAACTGTGAGTGAGAGAGAGAGAAAGAAGCTGTGTGTGTGAAAAAGAGAGAGAAAGAGAAGCTGTGAGTGAGAGATAGAAAGAACGAGAAGCTGTGAGTGAGAGAGAGAGAAGCTGAGAGAGAGAGAAAAAGAGAAACTGTGAGTGAGAGAGAGAGAGAAAGAGAAGCTGTGAGTGGGAGAGAGAGAGAGAAAGAGAAGCTGTGAGTGAGAGAGAGTCAAAGAGTAGCTGTGAGTGTGTGTGTGAGAGAGAAAGAGCTGTGAGTGAGAGAGAGAGAAAGAGAACCTGTGAGTGAGAGAGAGAGAGAAAGAGAAGATGTGAGTGAGAGAGAGAGAGAGAAAGAGAAGCTGTGAGTGAGAGAGAGAGAGAAAGAGAAGCTGTATGTGTGTGAGAGAGAGAAAGAGAAGCTGTGAGGGAGAGGGAGAGAGAAAGAGAAGCTGTGAGAGAGAGAGAGAGAGAAAGAGAAGCTGTGAGTGAGAGAGAGAGAAAGAGAAGGTGTGTGTGAGAGAGAAAGAGAAGCTGTGAGTGAGAGAGAGAGAGAAGCTGAGAGTGAGAGAGAGAGAGAGAAGCTCTGAGTGAGAGAGGGAGGGAGGGAAAGAGAAGCTGTGAGTGAGAGAAAGAGAGAGAGAGAAAGAAAGAGAAGCTGTGTGAGAGAGAGAAATAGAAGCTGTGTGTGAGAGAGAGAGAAATTAAAGCTGTGAGTGAGAGAGCGAGAGAGAAAGAGAAGTTTTGTGTGAGAGACAGAGAGATAGAGAAGCTGTAAGAGAGAGAAATAGAAGCTGTGTGTGTGAGAGAGAAAGAGAAGCTGTGAGTGAGAGAAAAAGAGAAGCTGTGAATGAGAGAGAAAGAGAAGCTGTGAGAGAGAGAGAGAGAGAATCTGTGAGTGAGAGAGAGAGGGATTGAAAGAGAAGCTGTGAGTGAGAGAAAGAGAGAGATAAAGAGAAGTTGTGAGTGAGATAGAGAGAGAGAGAAACTGTGAGTGAGAGAGAGAGAGAGAAATTGAAGCTGTGAATGAGAGAGAGAGAAAGAGAAGCTGTGAGTGAGAGAGAGAGAAAGAGAAGCTGGGAGTGAGAGAGAGAGAAAGAGAAGCTGCAAGTGAGAAAGAGAGATAGAAAGAGAAGCTGTGATTGAGAGAGAGAAAGAGAAGCTGTGTGAGAGAGAGAAGAAGAGAAGCTGTGAGTGAGAGAGAAAGAGAAGCTGAGAGAGAGAGAGAAGCTGTGAGTAATAGAGAGAGAGAAAGAGAAGCTGTGAGCGACACACAGAGAGAGAAATAGAAGCTGTGAGTGAGAGAGAGAGAAAAAGAGAAGCTGTGAGTGAGAGAAAGAGAGAGAAATAAAAGCTGTGAGTGAGAGTGAGAGTGAAATAGAAGCTGTGAGTGAGAGAGAGAGAGAGAAAGAGAACTGTGAGTGAGAGAGAGAAAGAGAAGCTATGAGTGAGAGAGAGAGAGAAAGAGAAGCTGTGAGTGAGAGAGAGAGAGAAAGAGAAGCTATGAGTGAGAGAGAGAGAGAAAGAGAAGCTGTGAGTGAGAGAGAGAGAGAAAGAGAAGCTGTGTGTGAGAGAGAAAGAGAAGCTGTGAGTGAGAGGGAGAGAAAGAAGCTGGGAGTGAGAGAGAGAGAAGCTGTGAGTGAGAGAGATAGAGAAGGAGAAGCTGTGAGAGAGAGAAAGAGAGAGAAAGAGAAGCTGTGTGTGTGTGAGAGAAAGAGATGCTGTGAGTGAGAGTGAGAGAGGGAAAGAGAAGCTGTGAGTGAGTGAGAGAGAGAAGCTGTGAGAGACAGAGAAAGAAGCTGTGAGTGAGAGATAGAGAGAGAGAAAGAGAAGCTGTGAGTGGGAGAGAGAGAGAGAAAGAGAAACTGTGAGTGAGTGAGAGTGTGAGAGAGAAACTGTGAGTGAGTGAGAGAGAGAGAAATAGAAGCTGTGAGTGAGAGAGAGAAAGAGAAGCTGTGAATGAGAGAGAGAGAAAGAGAAGCTGTGAGTGAGAGAGAGAGAAAGAGAAGCTGTGAGTGAGAGAGAGAGGGATTGAAAGAGAAGCTGTGAGTGAGCAAAAGAGAGAGAGAGAAAGAGAATCTGTGAGTGAGATAGAGAGAGAGAGAAGCTGTGAGTGAGAAAGAGAGAGAAAGAGAAGCTGCAAGTGAGAAAGAGAGAGAAAGAGAAGTTGTGAGTGAGAGAGAGAAAGAGAAGCTATGAGTAAGAGAGTGAGAAAGAGAAGCTGTGAGAGAAAGAGAAAGAGAAGCTGTGAGAGAGAGAGAGAAAGAGAAGCTGTGTGAGAGAGAGAAAAGCTGTGACTGAGAGAGAGAGAGAAACTGTGAGTGAGAGAGAGAGATAGAAGCTGTGTGTGTGAGAAAGAGAGAGAAAGAGAAGCTGTGAGTGAGAGACAGAAAGAACGAGAAGCTGTGAGTGGGAGAGAGAGAAGCTGAGAGAGAGAGAAAAAGAGAAACTGTGAGTGAGAGAGAGAGAGAAAGAGAAGCTGTGAGTGGGAGAGAGAGAGAGAAAGAGAAGCTGTGAGTGAGAGATAGTCAAAGAGTAGCTGTGTGTGTGTGTGAGAGAGAAAGAGCTGTGAGTGAGAGAGAGAGAGAGAAAGAGAACCTGTGAGTGAGAGAGAGAAAGAAACAGAAGCTGTGAGTGAGAGAGAGAGAGAGAAAGAGAAGGTGTGAGTGAGAGAGAGAGAGAAAGAGAAGCTGTATGTGTGTTGGAGAGAGAAAGAGAAGCTGTGAGGGAGAGGGAGAGAGAAAGAGAAGCTGTGAGAGAGAGAGAGAGAAAGAGAAGCTGTGAGTGAGAGAGAGAGAAAGAGAAGGTGTGTGTGAGAGAGAAAGAGAAGCTGTGAGTGAGAGAGAGAGAGAAGCTGAGAGTGAGAGAGAGAGAGAGAAGCTCTGAGTGAGAGAGGGAGGGAGGGAAAGAGAAGCTGTGAGTGAGAGAAAGAGAGAGAGAAAGAAAGAGAAGCTGTGAGTGAGAGAGAGAAATAGAAGCTGTGTGTGTGTGAGAGAGAGAAATTAAAGCTGTGAGTGAGAGAGCGAGAGAGAAAGAGAAGTTTTGTGTGAGAGACAGAGAGATAGAGAAGCTGTAAGAGAGAGAAATAGAAGCTGTGTGTGTGAGAGAGAAAGAGAAGCTGTGAGTGAGAGAAAAAGAGAAGCTGTGAATGAGAGAGAAAGAGAAGCTGTGAGAGAGAGAGAGAGAGAATCTGTGAGTGAGAGAGAGAGGGATTGAAAGAGAAGCTGTGAGTGAGAGAAAGAGAGAGATAAAGAGAAGTTGTGAGTGAGATAGAGAGAGAGAGAAACTGTGAGTGAGAGAGAGAGAAATTGAAGCTGTGAGTGAGAGAGAGAGAAAGAGAAGCTGTGAGTGTGAGAAAGAGAGAGAAAGAGAAGCTGTGAGTGATTGACAGAGGGAAAGAGAAGCTGTGAGTGAGAGAGAGAGAGAAATAGAAGCTGTGAGTGAGAGAGAGAAGCTGAGTGTGTGAGAGAGAGAAAGAGAAACTGTGAGTGAGAGAGAGAGGGAGAAAGAGAAGCTGTGAGAGAGAGAGAGAAAGAGAAGCTGTAAGTGAGAGAGAGTGAAAGAGTAGCTGTGAGTGAGAGAGAGAGAGAAAGAGCTGTGAGAGAGAGAGAGAGAGAAGCTGTGTGTGTGTGAGAGAGAAAGAGAAGCTGTGAGTGAGAGAGAGAGAAAGAGAAGCTGCAAGTGAGAAAGAGAGAGAGAAAGAAAGAGAAGCTGTGAGAGTGAGAGAGAGAAAGAGAAGCTGTGAGTGAGAGAGAGAGAAAGAAGCTGTGAGTGAGAGAGAGAGAGAAGCTGTGAGTGAGAGAGAGAAAGAGAAGCTGTGAGTGAGATAGAGAGAAAGAGAAGCTGTGAGTGAGAGAGAGAGAATGAGAAGCTGTGAGGGAGAAAGAGAGAGAGAAAGAGAAGGTATGAGTGAGAGAGAAAGAGAACTTGTGAGTGAGAGAGAGAAAGAAAGAGAAGCTGTGAGTGAGAGAGAGAGAGAGAAAGAGAAGGTGTGAGTGAGAGAGAGAGAGAAAGAGAAGCTGTATGTGTGTTGGAGAGAGAAAGAGAAGCTGTGAGGGAGAGGGAGAGAGAAAGAGAAGCTGTGAGAGAGAGAGAGAGAGAGAAAGAGAAGCTGTGAGTGAGAGAGAGAGAAAGAGAAGGTGTGTGAGAGAGAGAAAGAGAAGCTGTGAGTGAGAGAGAGAGAGAAGCTGAGAGTGAGAGAGAGAGAGAGAAGCTCTGAGTGAGAGAGGGAGGGAGGGAAAGAGAAGCTGTGAGTGAGAGAAAGAGAGAGAGAGAAAGAAAGAGAAGCTGTGAGTGAGAGAGAGAAATAGAAGCTGTGTGTGTGTGAGAGAGAGAAATTAAAGCTGTGAGTGAGAGAGCGAGAGAGAAAGAGAAGTTTTGTGTGAGAGACAGAGAGATAGAGAAGCTGTAAGAGAGAGAAATAGAAGCTGTGTGTGTGAGAGAGAAAGAGAAGCTGTGAGTGAGAGAAAAAGAGAAGCTGTGAATGAGAGAGAAAGAGAAGCTGTGTGAGAGAGAGAGAGAGAATCTGTGAGTGAGAGAGAGAGGGATTGAAAGAGAAGCTGTGAGTGAGAGAAAGAGAGAGATAAAGAGAAGTTGTGAGTGAGATAGAGAGAGAGAGAAACTGTGAGTGAGAGAGAGAGAGAAATTGAAGCTGTGAGTGAGAGAGAGAGAAAGAGAAGCTGTGAGTGTGAGAAAGAGAGAGAAAGAGAAGCTGTGAGTGATTGACAGAGGGAAAGAGAAGCTGTGAGTGAGAGAGAGAGAAATAGAAGCTGTGAGTGAGAGAGAGAAGCTGAGTGTGTGTGAGAGAGAAAGAGAAACTGTGAGTGAGAGAGAGAGAGAGAGAAAGAGAAGCTGTGAGTGAGTGAGAGAGAGAGAAGCTGTGTGTGTGTGAGAGAGAAAGAGAAGCTGTGAGTGAGAGAGAGAGAAAGAGAAGCTGCAAGTGAGAAAGAGAGAGAGAAAGAAAGAGAAGCTGTGAGTGAGAGAGAGAAAGAGAAGGTATGACTGAGAGAGAGAGAGAAAGAAAAGCTGTGAGAGTGAGAGAGAGAAAGAGAAGCTGTGAGTGAGAGAGAGAGAAAGAAGCTGTGAGTGAGAGATAGAGAGAGAGAAGCTGTGAGTGAGAGAGAGAAAGAGAAGCTGTGAGTGAGATAGAGAGAAAGAGAAGCTGTGAGTGAGAGAGAGAATGAGAAGCTGTGAGGGAGAAAGAGAGAGAGAAAGAGAAGGTATGAGTGAGAGAGAGAAAGAGAAGGTATGAGTGAGAGAGAGAGAAAAAGAGAAGCTGTGAGTGAGAGAAAGAGAGAGAAATAAAAGCTGTGAGTGAGAGTGAGAGTGAAATAGAAGCTGTGAGTGAGAGAGAGAGAGAGAAAGAGAACTGTGAGTGAGAGAGAGAAAGAGAAGCTATGAGTGAGAGAGAGAGAGAAAGAGAAGCTGTGAGTGAGAGAGAGAGAGAAAGAGAAGCTGTGTGTGAGAGAGAAAGAGAAGCTGTGAGTGAGAGGGAGAGAAAGAAGCTGGGAGTGAGAGAGAGAGAAGCTGTGAGTGAGAGAGATAGAGAAGGAGAAGCTGTGAGAGAGAGAAAGAGAGAGAAAGAGAAGCTGTGTGTGTGAGAGAGAAAGAGATGCTGTGAGTGAGAGTGAGAGAGGTAAAGAGAAGCTGTGAGTGAGTGAGAGAGAGAAGCTGTGAGAGACAGAGAAAGAAGCTGTGAGTGAGAGATAGAGAGAGAGAAAGAGAAGCTGTGAGTGGGAGAGAGAGAGAGAAAGAGAAACTGTGAGTGAGTGAGAGTGTGAGAGAGAAACTGTGAGTGAGTGAGAGAGAGAGAAATAGCTGTGAGTGAGAGAGAGAAAGAGAAGCTGTGAATGAGAGAGAGAGAAAGAGAAGCTGTGAGTGAGAGAGAGAAAGAGAAGCTGTGAGTGAGAGAGAGAGGGATTGAAAGAGAAGCTGTGAGTGAGCAAAAGAGAGAGAGAGAAAGAGAAGCTGTGAGTGAGTGAGAGAGAGAGAGAAAGAGAAGCTGTGAGTGAGAAAGAGAGAGAGAATGAGAAGCTGCAAGTGAGAAAGAGAGAGAGAAAGAGAAGTTGTGAGTGAGAGAGAGAAAGAGAAGCTATGAGTAAGAGAGAGAGAAAGAGAAGCTGTGAGTGAAAGAGAAAGAGAAGCTGTGAGAGAGAGAGAGAAAGAGAAGCTGTGAGAGAGAGAAAAGCTGTGACTGAGAGAGAGAGAGAAACTGTGAGTGAGAGAGAGAGAAAGAAGCTGTGTGTGTGAGAAAGAGAGAGAAAGAGAAGCTGTGAGTGAGAGAGAGAAAGAGAAGCTGTGAGAGAGAGAGAGAAAGAGAAGCTGTGAGAGAGAGAAAAGCTGTGACTGAGAGAGAGAGAGAAACTGTGAGTGAGAGAGAGAGAAAGAAGCTGTGTGTGTGAGAAAGAGAGAGAAAGAGAAGCTGTGAGTGAGAGACAGAAAGAACGAGAAGCTGTGAGTGAGAGAGAGAAGCTGAGAGAGAGAGAAAAAGAGAAACTGTGAGTGAGAGAGAGAGAGAAAGAGAAGCTGTGAGTGGGAGAGAGAGAGAGAAAGAGAAGCTGTGAGTGAGAGAGAGTCAAAGAGTAGCTGTGAGTGTGTGTGTGAGAGAGAAAGAGCTGTGAGTGAGAGAGAGAGAAAGAGAAGCTGTGAGTGAGAGAGAGAGAGAAAGAGAAGCTGTGAGTGAGAGAGAGAGAGAGAAAGAGAAGCTGTGAGTGAGAGAGAGAGAGAAAGAGAAGCTGTATGTGTGTGTGAGAGAGAAAGAGAAGCTGTGAGGGAGAGGGAGAGAGAAAGAGAAGCTGTGAGTGAGAGAGAGAGAAAAGCTGTGAGTGAGAGAGAGAGGGATTGAAAGAAAAGCTGTGAGTGAGAGAAAGAGAGAGAGAGAAAGAGAAGCTGTGAGTTAGAAAGAGGGAGTGAGAAGCTGTGAGTGAGAGAGAGAGAAAGAGAAGTTGTGAGTGTGAGAAAGAGAGCGAAAGAGAAGCTGTGAGTGATTGACAGAGGGAAAGAGAAGCTGTGAGTGAGTGAGAGAGAAGCTGTGTGTGAGTGAGAGAGAAAGAGAAACTGTGAGAGAGAGAAAGAGAAGCTGTGAGTGAGAGAGAGAGAGGAGAAGCTGTGAGTGAGAGAGAACGAGAAGCTGTGAGTGAGAGAGAGAGAAAGAAAGAAAAGCTGTGATTGAGAGAGAGAGAAAGAGAAGCTGTGAGTGAGATAGAGAGAGAAAGAGAAGCTGTGACTGAGTGAGAGAGAGAGAAGCTGTGAGTGAGAAAGAAAGAGAAGCTGTGAGTGAGAGAGAGAGAACGAGAAGCTGTGAGTGAGAGAGAGAGAAAGAAAGAGAAGCTGTGAGTGAGAGAGAAAAAGAGAAGCTGAGAGTGAGAGAAAGAGAGAGAAAGAGAAGCTGTAAGTGAGAGAGAGAAGAAAGTGAAGGTGTGAGTGAGAGAGAGAGAAAGAGAAGCTGTAAGTGAGAGAGAGAAGAAAGTGAAGCTGTGAGTGAGAGAGAGAGAAAGAGAAGCTGTGTGTGTGAGAGAGAAATAGAGAAAGAGAAGGTGTGAGTGAGAGAAAGTGAAGCTGTGAGTGAGAGAGAGAGAAGCTGTGAGTGAGAGAGAGAGAGAAAGAGAAGCTGTGAGTGAGAGAGAGAGAAAGAGAAGCTGTGAGTGAGAGAAAGAGAAAGAGTAGCTGTGAGTGAGGAGAGAGAGAAAGAGAAGCTGTGAGTGAGAGAGAGAGAGGAGAAGCTGTGAGTGAGAGAGAGAAGGAGAAACTGGGAGTGAGAGAGAGAGAAAGAGAAGCTGTAAGTGAGAGAGAGTGAGAAAGAGAAGCTGTGAGAGAGAGAGAGAGAAGCTGTGTGAGAGAGAGAGAAAGAGGAGCTGTGAGTCAGAGAGAGAGAGAATGAGAAGCTGTGAGAGAGAGAAAGAGAGTAGCTGTGAGTGAGAGAGAAAGAGAAGCTGTAAGTGAGAGAGAGAGAAAGAGAAGCTGTGAGTGTGAGAGAGAGAGAGAAGCTGTGAGTGAGAGACAGAGAAAGAGAAGCTGTGAGTGAGAAAAAGAGAGAGAGAGAAGCTGTGAGTGAGAGAGAGGGAGAGAAAGAGAAGCTGTTAGTGAGAGAGAGAAAGAAAGAGAAGCGGTAAGTGAGAGAGAGAAGAAAAAGAAGCTGTGAGTGAGAGAGAGAGAGAAAGAGATGCTGTGAGTGAGTGAGAGATAGAGAAGCTGTGAGTGAGAGAGAGAGAAAGAGAAGCTGTGAGTGAGAGAGAGAGAGAGAAGCTGTGAGTGAGACAGAGAGAAAGAGAAGCTGTGAGTGGGAGAGAGAGAGAACGAGAAGCTGTGGGAGAGAGAAAGAGAAGCTGTGTGTGTGAGAGAGAAATAGAGAAAGAGAAGGTGTGAGTGAGAGAGAGAAAGTGAAGCTGTGAGTGAGAGAGAGAGAAGCTGTGAGTGAGAGAGAGAGAGAAAGAAAAGCTGTGAGTGAGAGAGAGAGAAAGAGAAGCTGTGAGTGAGAGAAAGAGAAAGAGTAGCTGTGAGTGAGGAGAGAGAGAAAGAGAAGCTGTGAGTGAGAGAGAGAGGAGAAGCTGTGAGTGAGAGAGAGAAAGAGAAACTGTGAGTGAGAGAGAGAGAAAGAGAAGCTGCAAGTGAGAGAGAGTGAGAAAGAGAAGCTGTGAGAGAGAGAGAGAAGCTGTGAGAGAGAGAGAAAGAGGAGCTGTGAGTGAGAGAGAGAATGAGAAGCTGTGTGAGAGAGAAAGAGAGAAGCTGTGAGTGAGAGAGAAAGAGAAGCTGTAAGTGAGAGAGAGAGAGAAAGAGAAGCTGTGAGGGTGAGAGAAAGAGAGAAGCTGTGAGTGAGAGACAGAGAAAGAGAAGCTGTGAGTGATAGAAAGAGAGAGAGAGAAAGAGAAGCTATGACTGAGAGAGAAAGAAAAGCTGTGAGTGAGAGAGAGAGAGAAATTGAAGCTGTGAGTGAGAGAGAGAGAGAGAAAGAGAAGCGGTGAGTGAGAGACAGAGAGAAAGAGAAGCTGTAAGTGAGAGAGAGAGAGAAAGAGAAGCTGTGAGTGAGAGAGTGAAAGAGAAGCTATGAGTGAGTGAGAGAGAGAGAAAGAGAAGCTGTGAGTGCGAGAGAGAGAGAAAGAGAAAGAGAAGCTGTGAGTGAGTGAGAGAAATAGAGAAAGAGAAGCTGTGAGTGAGAGAGAGAGAGAGAGAAAATGTGAGTGAGAGAGAGAAAGAGAAGCTGTGAGTGAGTGAGAGAGAGAGAAGCAGTGAGTGAGAGAGAGTGAGAGAAAGAGAAGCTGTTAGTGAGAGAGAGAAAGAAAGAGAAGCGGTAAGTGAGAGAGAGAAGAAAGAGAAGCTGTGAGTGAGAGTGAGAGAGAAAGAGAAGCTGTGAGTGAGAGAGAGAGAGAGAGAAGCTGTGAGTGAGAGAGAGAGAGAAAGAGAAGCTGTGAGTGAGAGAGAGAGAAAGAGAAGCTGTGTGTGAGACAGAAAGAAAGAGAAGCTGTGAGTGCGAGAGAGAGGGAACGAAAAGCTGTGTGAGAGAGAGAAAGAGAAGCTGTGAGTGAGAGAGAGAAATATAGAAAGATAAGCTGTGAGTGAGAGAGAGAGAGAAAGAGAAGATGTGAGTGAGAGAGAGAAAGAGACGCTGTGAGTGGGAGAGAAAGAGAGAAAGAGAAGCTGTGAGTGAGAGAGAGTGAGAGAAGCTGTGAGTGAGAGAGAGAGAAAGAGAAGCTGTGAGTGAGAGAAAGACTAGCTGTGAGTTAGGAGAGAGAGAAAGAGAAGCTGTGTGAGAGAGAGAGAGAAGGAGAAGCTGTAAGTGAGTGAGAGAGAGAGAAGCTGTGTGTGAGAGAGAAAGAGAAGCTGTAAGTGAGAGAGAGTGAGAAAGAGAAGCTGTGTGTGAGAGAGAGAGAAGCTGTGTGTGTGTGTGAGAGAAAGAGGATCTGTGAGTGAGAGAGAGAGAATGAGAAGCTGTGAGAGAAAGAGAGAAGCTGTAAGTGAGAGAGAAAGAGAAGGTTTGAGTGAGAGAGAGAGAGAATGAGAAGCTGTGAGAGAGAGAAAGAGAGAAGCTGTGAGTGAGAGAGAGAGAACAAGAAGCTGTGAGTGAGAGAGAGAGAGAAGCTGTGAGTGAGAGAGAGAGAAAATGAGAAGCTGTGAGAGAGAGAAAGAGAGAAGCTGTGAGTGAGAGAGAGAGAACGAGAAGCTGTGAGTGAGAGAGAGAGAAAGAAAGAGAAGCTGTGAGTGAGAGAGAGAGAAAGAGAAGCTGTGAGTGAGAGAGAAAAAGAGAAGCTGAGAGTGAGAGAGAGAGAGAGAAAGAGAAGCTGTAAGTGAGAGAGAAAAAGAGAAGCTGTGAGTGAGAGAGAGAGAGAAGCTGTGAGTGAGAGAGAAAAAGAAAAGCTGAGAGTGAGAGAGAGAGAGAAAGAGAAGCTGTAAGTGAGCGAGAGAAGAAAGTGAAGCTGTGAGTGAGAGAGACAGAGAAAGAGAAGCTGTGAGTGAGAGAGAGAAAGAAAAGCTGTGAGTGTGAGAGAGAGAGAAGCTGTGAGTAAGAGAGAGAGAAAGCTAGGCTGTGAGTGTGAGAGAGAGAAAGAGAAGCTGTGAGTGTGTGTGAGAGAGAAAGAGAACCTGTGAGTGAGTGAGAGAGAGAGAAGCTGTTAGTGAGAGAGAGAAAGAGAAGGTGTGAGTGAGTGAGAGAGAGAGAAAGAGAAGCTGTGAGTGAGAGAGAGGGAGAGAAAGAGAAGCTGTTAGTGGGAGAGAGAGAAAGAGAAGCGGTAAGTGAGAGAGAGAGAGAGAAGCTGTGAGTGAGAGAGAAAGAGAAGCTGTGAGTGAGAGAGAGAGAATGAGAAGCTGTGAGAGAGAGAAAGAGAGAAGCTGTGAGGGAGAGAGAGAGAAAGAGAAGCTGTGAGTGAGAGAGAGAAAGAAAAGCTGTGAGTGAGAGAGAGAGAGAAGCTGTGAGTAAGAGAGAGAGAAAGCTAAGCTGTGAGTGAGAGAGAGAGAAAGAGAAGCTGTGCGTGAGAGAGAGAGAAAAAGAGAAGCTGTGAGAGAGAGAGAAGCTGTTAGTGAGAGAGAGAAAGAGAAGCTGTGAGTGAGAGAGAGAGAGAGAGAGAAGCTGTGAGTGAGAGAGAGGGAGAGAAAGAGAAGCTGTTATTGAGAGAGAGAAAGAAAGAGAAGCGATAAGTGAGAGAGAGAAGAAAGGGAAGCTGTGAGTGAGAGAGAGAGAGAGAAGCTGTGAGTGAGACAGAGAGAAAGAGAAGCTGTGAGTCGGAGAGAGAGAGAACGAGAAGCTGTGAGAGAGAGAGAAAGAGAAGCTGTGTGTGTGAGAGAGAAATAGAGAAAGAGAAGGTGTGAGTGAGAGAGAGAAAGTGAAGCTGTGAGTGAGAGAGAGAGAATGTGAGTGAGAGAGAGAGAGAAAGAGTAGCTGTGAGTGAGGAGAGAGAGAAAGAGAAGCTGTGAGTGAGAGAGAGAGAGGAGAAGCTGTGAGTGAGAGAGAGAAAGAGAAACTGTGAGTGAGAGAGAGAGAAAGAGAAGCTGTGAGTGAGAGAGAGTGAGAAAGAGAAGCTGTGAGAGAGAGAGAAGCTGTGTGTGTGAGAGAGAAAGAGGAGCTGTGAGTGAGAGAGAGAGAGAATGAGAAGCTGTGAGAGAGAGAAAGAGAGAAGCTGTGAGTGAGAGAGAACGAGAAGCTGTGAGTGAGAGAGAGAGAAAGAAAGAGAAGCTGTGATTGAGAGAGAGAAAGAGAAGCTGTGAGTGAGAGAGAGAAGAAAGTGAAGCTGTGAGTGAGAGAGAGAGAAAGAGAAGCTGTGAGTGAGAGAGAGAAAGAAAAGCTTTGTGTGTGTGAGAGAGAGAGAAGCTGTGAGTAAGAGAGAGAGAAAGCTAGGCTGTGAGTGAGAGAGTGAGAAAGAGAAGCTGTGAGTGAGAGAGAGAGAGAAAGAGAAGCTGTGAGTGAGAGAGAGAGAGAAGCTGTCAGTGAGAGAGAGAAAGAGAAGCTGTGAGTGAGAGAGAGAGAGAGAAAGAGAAGCTGTGAGTGAGAGAGAGGGAGAGAGAGAAAGAGAAGCTGTTAGTGAGAGAGAGAAAGAAAGAGAAGCGGTAAGTGAAAGAGAGAAGAAAGAGAAGCTGTGAGTGAGATAGAGAGAGAAAGAGAAGCTGTGAGTGAGTGAGTGAGAGAGAAGCTGTGAGTGAGAGAGAAAGAGAAGCTGTGAGTGAGAGAGAGAGAGAATGAGAAGCTGTGAGAGAGAGAAAGAGAGAAGCTGTGAGTGAGAGAGAGAGAACGAGAAGCTGTGAGTGAGAGAGAGAGAAAGAAAGAGAAGCTGTGAGTGAGAGAGAGAGAAAGAGAAGCTGTGAGTGAGAGAGAAAAAGAGAAGCTGAGAGTGAGAGAGAGAGAGAGAAAGAGAAGCTGTAAGTGAGAGAGAAAAAGAGAAGCTGAGTGTGTGAGAGAGAGAATGAGAAGCTGTGAGAGAGAGAAAGAGAGAAGTTGTGAGTGAGAGAGAGAGAACGAGAAGCTGTGAGTGAGAGAGAGAGAGAGAAAGAAAGTGAAGCTGTGAGTGAGAGAGAGAGAAAGAGAAGCTGTGAATGAGAGAGAGAAAGAAAAGCTGTGAGTGAGAGAGAGAGAGAGAAGCTGTGAGTAAGAGAGAGAGAAAGCTAAGCTGTGAGTGAGAGAGAGAGAAAGAGAAGCTGTGTGTGAGAGAAAAAGAGAAGCTGTGAGTGAGAGAGAGAGAGAGAAGCTGTTAGTGAGAGAGAGAAAGAGAAGCTGTGAGTGAGAGAGAGAGAGGGTGAGAAGCTGTGAGTGAGAGAGAGGGAGAGAAAGAGATGCTGTTAGTGAGAGAGAGAAAGAAAGAGAAGCGGTAAGTGAGAGAGGGAAGAAAGAGAAGCTGTGAGTGAGAGAGAGAGAGAGAGAAAGAGAAGCTGTGAGTGAGTGAGAGAGAGAGAAGCTGTGAGTGAGAGAGAGAGAGAAAGAGAAGCTGTGAGTGAGAGAGAGAGAGAGAAGCTGTGAGTGAGACAGAGAGAAAGAGAAGCTGTGAGTGGGAGAGAGAGAGAACGAGAAGCTGTGAGAGAGAGAGAAAGAGAAGCTGTGTGTGTGAGAGAGAAATAGAGAAAGAGAAGGTGTGAGTGAGAGAGAAGCTGTGAGTGAGAGAGAGAGAGAAAGAGAAGCTGTGAGTGAGAGAGAGAGAAAGAGAAGCTGTGAGTGAGAGAAAGAGAAAGAGAAACTGTGAGTGAGAGAGAGAGAAAGAGAAGCTGTAAGTGAGTGAGAGTGAGAAAGAGAAGCTGTCAGAGAGAGAGAGAGAGTGAGAAGCTGTGAGAGAGAGAGAGAAAGAGGAGCTGTGAGTGAGAGAGAGAGAGAATGAGAAGCTGTGAGAGAGAGAAAGAGAGAAGCTGTGAGTGAGAGAGAAAGAGAAGCTGTAAGTAAGAGAGAGAGAGAAAGAGAAGCTGTGAGTGAGAGAGAGAGAAGCTGTGAGTGAGAGACAGAGAAAGAGAAGCTGTGAGTGAGATAAAGAGAGAGAGAGAGAAAGAGAAGCTATGAGTGAGAGAGAGAGAAAAGCTGTGAGTGAGAGAGAGAGAGAAATTGAAGCTGTGAGTGAGAGAGAGAGAGAGAAAGAGAAACTGTGGGTGAGAGTGTGAGAGAGAAACTGTGAGTGAGTGAGAGAGAGAGAAAGAGAAGCTGTGAGTGAGAGAGAGAAAGAGAAGCTGTGAATGAGAGAGAGAAAGAGAAGCTGTGAGTGAGAGATAGAGAAAGAGAAGCTGTGAGTGAGAGAGAGAAGGATTGAAAGAGAAGCTGTGAGTGAGAGAAAGAGAGAAAGAGAAAGAGAAGCTGTGAGTGAGATAGATAGACAGAGAGAGAAGCTGTGAGTGAGTGAGAGAGTGAGAAATTGAAGCTGTGAGTGAGAGAGAGAGAGAGAAAGAGAAGCTGTGAGTGAGAGACAGAGAGAAAGAGAAGCTGTGAGTGAGAGAGAGAGAGAAAGAGTAGCTGCAAGTGAGAAAGAGAGAGAAAGAGAAGCTATGAGTGAGAGAGAGAGAAAGAGAAGCTGTGAGTGAGAGAGAATGAGAAGCTGTGAGAGAGAGAGAGAGAAAGAGAAGCTGTGAGTGAGTGAGAGAGAGAGAAAAGCTGTGAGTGAGAGAGAGAGGGATTGAAAGAGAAGCTGTGAGTGAGAGAAAGAGAGAGAGAGAAAGAGAAGCTGTGAGTTAGATAGAGAGAGAGAGAAGCTGTGAGTGAGAGAGAGAGAAAGAGAAGCTGTGAGTGTGAGAAAGAGAGAGAAAGAGAAGCTGTGAGTGATTGACAGAGGGAAAGAGAAGCTGTGAGTGTGAGAGAGAGAGAAATAGAAGCTGTGAGTGAGAGAGAGAGAAGCTGTGTGTGTGTAAGAGAGAAAGAGAAACTGTGAGTGAGAGAGAGAGAGAAAGAGAAAGAGAAGCTGTGAGTGAGTGAGAGAGAAAGAGAAGCTGTAAGTGAGAGAGAGTGAAAGAGTAGCTGTGAGTGAGAGAGAGAAAGAGCTGTGAGTGAGAGAGAGAGAAGCTGTGTGTGTGTGAGAGAGAAAGAGAAGCTGTGAGTGAGAGAGAGAGAGAAAGAGAAGCTGCAAGTGAGAAAGAGAGAGAGAAAGAAAGAGAAGCTGTGAGTGAGAGAGAGAAAGAGAAGGTATGACTGAGAAAGAGAGAGAAAGAAAAGGTGTGAGAGTGAGAGAGAGAAAGAGAAGCTGTGAGTGAGAGAGAGAAAGAAGCTGTGAGTGAGAGATAGAGAGAGAGAAGCTGTGAGTGAGAGAGAGAAAGAGAAGCTGTGAGTGAGATAGAGAAAGAGAAGCTGTGAGTGAGAGAGAGAGAATGAGAAGCTGTGAGTGAGAAAGAGAGAGAGAAAGAGAAGGTATGACTGAGAGAGAGAAAGAGAAGGTATGAGTGAGAGAGAGAAAAAGAGAAGCTGTGAGTGAGAGAGAGAAAGAGAAGCTATGAGTCAGAGAGAGAGAGAGAGAGAGACTCTGTGAGTGAGAGAGAGAGAGAAAGAGAAGCTGTGAGTGAGAGAAAGAGAGAAAGAGAAGCTGTGTGTGTGAGAGAGAGAAAGAAGCTGGGAGTGAGAGAGAGAGAAGCTGTGAGTGAGAGAGAGAGAGAAGGAGAAGCTGTGAGTGAGAGAATGAGAGAGAAAGAGAAGCTGTGAGTGAGAGAGAGAGCGAAAGAGAAGCTGTGAGT
Source organism: Bradypodion ventrale (assembly GCA_035047345.1). Lineage (NCBI taxonomy): Eukaryota > Metazoa > Chordata > Lepidosauria > Squamata > Chamaeleonidae > Bradypodion > Bradypodion ventrale. Next base: position 222,075,408 of record JAWDJE010000001.1, read on the forward strand.
GAGAGAAAGAGAAAGAGAAACTGTCAGTGAGAGAGAGAGAAAGAGAAGCTGTAAGTGAGTGAGAGTGAGAAAGAGAAGCTGTCAGAGAGAGAGAGAGAGTGAGAAGCTGTGAGAGAGAGAGAGAAAGAGGAGCTGTGAGTGAGAGAGAGAGAGAATGAGAAGCTGTGAGAGAGAGAAAGAGAGAAGCTGTGAGTGAGAGAGAAAGAGAAGCTGTAAGTAAGAGAGAGAGAGAAAGAGAAGCTGTGAGTGAGAGAGAGAGAAGCTGTGAGTGAGAGACAGAGAAAGAGAAGCTGTGAGTGAGATAAAGAGAGAGAGAGAGAAAGAGAAGCTATGAGTGAGAGAGAGAGAAAAGCTGTGAGTGAGAGAGAGAGAGAAATTGAAGCTGTGAGTGAGAGAGAGAGAGAGAAAGAGAAACTGTGGGTGAGAGTGTGAGAGAGAAACTGTGAGTGAGTGAGAGAGAGAGAAAGAGAAGCTGTGAGTGAGAGAGAGAAAGAGAAGCTGTGAATGAGAGAGAGAAAGAGAAGCTGTGAGTGAGAGATAGAGAAAGAGAAGCTGTGAGTGAGAGAGAGAAGGATTGAAAGAGAAGCTGTGAGTGAGAGAAAGAGAGAAAGAGAAAGAGAAGCTGTGAGTGAGATAGATAGACAGAGAGAGAAGCTGTGAGTGAGTGAGAGAGTGAGAAATTGAAGCTGTGAGTGAGAGAGAGAGAGAGAAAGAGAAGCTGTGAGTGAGAGACAGAGAGAAAGAGAAGCTGTGAGTGAGAGAGAGAGAGAAAGAGTAGCTGCAAGTGAGAAAGAGAGAGAAAGAGAAGCTATGAGTGAGAGAGAGAGAAAGAGAAGCTGTGAGTGAGAGAGAATGAGAAGCTGTGAGAGAGAGAGAGAGAAAGAGAAGCTGTGAGTGAGTGAGAGAGAGAGAAAAGCTGTGAGTGAGAGAGAGAGGGATTGAAAGAGAAGCTGTGAGTGAGAGAAAGAGAGAGAGAGAAAGAGAAGCTGTGAGTTAGATAGAGAGAGAGAAGCTGTGAGTGAGAGAGAGAGAAAGAGAAGCTGTGAGTGTGAGAAAGAGAGAGAAAGAGAAGCTGTGAGTGATTGACAGAGGGAAAGAGAAGCTGTGAGTGTGAGAGAGAGAGAAATAGAAGCTGTGAGTGAGAGAGAGAGAAGCTGTGTGTGTGTAAGAGAGAAAGAGAAACTGTGAGTGAGAGAGAGAGAGAAAGAGAAAGAGAAGCTGTGAGTGAGTGAGAGAGAAAGAGAAGCTGTAAGTGAGAGAGAGTGAAAGAGTAGCTGTGAGTGAGAGAGAGAGAGAAAGAGCTGTGAGTGAGAGAGAGAGAAGCTGTGTGTGTGTGAGAGAGAAAGAGAAGCTGTGAGTGAGAGAGAGAGAGAAAGAGAAGCTGCAAGTGAGAAAGAGAGAGAGAAAGAAAGAGAAGCTGTGAGTGAGAGAGAGAAAGAGAAGGTATGACTGAGAAAGAGAGAGAAAGAAAAGGTGTGAGAGTGAGAGAGAGAAAGAGAAGCTGTGAGTGAGAGAGAGAAAGAAGCTGTGAGTGAGAGATAGAGAGAGAGAAGCTGTGAGTGAGAGAGAGAAAGAGAAGCTGTGAGTGAGATAGAGAAAGAGAAGCTGTGAGTGAGAGAGAGAGAATGAGAAGCTGTGAGTGAGAAAGAGAGAGAGAAAGAGAAGGTATGACTGAGAGAGAGAAAGAGAAGGTATGAGTGAGAGAGAGAGAAAAAGAGAAGCTGTGAGTGAGAGAGAGAAAGAGAAGCTATGAGTCAGAGAGAGAGAGAGAGAGAGACTGTGAGTGAGAGAGAGAGAGAAAGAGAAGCTGTGAGTGAGAGAAAGAGAGAAAGAGAAGCTGTGTGTGTGTGAGAGAGAAAGAAGCTGGGAGTGAGAGAGAGAGAAGCTGTGAGTGAGAGAGAGAGAGAAGGAGAAGCTGTGAGTGAGAGAATGAGAGAGAAAGAGAAGCTGTGAGTGAGAGAGAGAGCGAAAGAGATGCTGTGAGTGAGAGTGAGAGAGAGAAAAAGAAGCTGTGAGTGAGTGTGAGAGAGAGAGAATCTGTGAGAGAGAAAGATAGAAAGAGAAGCTGTGAGTGAGAGAGAGAAGGTAGAGAAGGTGTGAATGAGAGAGAGAGAGAGAAAGAGAAGCTGTGAGTGAGAGAGAGAGAAATTGAAGCTGTGAGTGAGAGAGAGAGAAAGAGAAGCGGTGAGTGAGAGACAGAGAGAAAGAGAAGCTGTAAGTGAGAGAGAGAGAGAGTAAGAGAAGCTATGAGTGAGAGAGAGAGAGAAAGAGAAGCTGTGAGTGAGAGAAAGAGAGAAAGAGAAGCTGTGTGTGTGAGAGAGAGAAAGAAGCTGGGAGTGTGAGAAGGAGAAGCTGTGAGTGAGAGAGAGAGAGAAGGAGAAGCTGTGAGTGAGAGAATGAGAGAGAAAGAGAAGCTGTGAGTGAGGGAGAGAGCGAAAGAGATGCTGTGAGTGAGAGTGAGAGAGAGAAAAAGAAGCTGTGAGTGAGTGTGAGAGAGAGAGAATCTGTGAGAGAGAAAAATAGAAAGAGAAGCTGTGAGTGAGAGAGAGAAGGTAGAGAAGGTGTGAATGAGAGAGAGAGAAAAAGAGAAGCTGTGTGAGAGAGAGAGAGAGATCGAGAAAGATAAGCTGTGAGTGGGAGAGAGAGAGAGAGAAAGAGAAACTGTGGGTGAGAGTGTGAGAGAGAAACTGTGAGTGAGTGAGAGAGAGAGAAAGAGAAGCTGTGAGTGAGAGAGAGAAAGAGAAGCTGTGAATGAGAGAGAGAAAGAGAAGCTGTGAGTGAGAGATAGAGAAAGAGAAGCTGTGAGTGAGAGAGAGAAGGATTGAAAGAGAAGCTGTGAGTGAGAGAAAGAGAGAAAGAGAAAGAGAAGCTGTGAGTGAGATAGATAGACAGAGAGAGAAGCTGTGAGTGAGTGAGAGAGTGAGAAATTGAAGCTGTGAGTGAGAGAGAGAGAGAGAAAGAGAAGCTGTGAGTGAGAGACAGAGAGAAAGAGAAGCTGGGTGTGAGAGAGAGAGAGAAAGAGAAGCTGCAAGTGAGAAAGAGAGAGAGAAAGAGAAGCTATGAGTGAGAGAGAGAGAGAAAGAGAAGCTGTGAGTGAGAGAGAGAATGAGAAGCTGTGAGAGAGAGAGAAAGAGAAGCTGTGAGTGAGAGAGAGAGAAAAGCTCTGAGTGAGAGAGAGAGGGATTGAAAGTGAAGCTGTGAGTGAGAGAAAGAGAAAGAGAGAAAGAGAAGCTGTGAGTTAGATAGAGAAAGAGAGAAGCTGTGAGTGAGAGAGAGAAAGAAAGAGAAGCTGTGAGTGTGAGAAAGAGAGAGAAAGAGAAGCTGTGAGTGATTGACAGAGGGAAAGAGAAGCTGCAAGTGAGAAAGAGAGAGAGAAAGAAAGAGAAGCTGTGAGTGAGAGAGAGAAAGAGAAGGTATGACTGAGAGAGAGAGAAAGAAAAGCTGTGAGAGTGAGAGAGAGAAAGAGAAGCTGTGAGTGAGAGAGAGAGAAAGAAGCTGTGAGTGAGAGAGAGAATGAGAAGCTGTGAGTGAGAAAGAGAGAGAGAAAGAGAAGGTATGAGTGAGAGAGAGAAAGAGAAGGTATGAGTGAGAGAGAGAGAGAGAAAAAGAGAAGCTGTGAGTGAGAGAAAGAGAGAGAAATAAAAGCTGTGAGTGAGAGTGAGAGTGAAATAGAAGCTGTGAGTGAGAGAGAGAGAGAGAAAGAGAACTGTGAGTGAGAGAGAGAAAGAGAAGCTATGAGTGAGAGAGAGAGAGAAAGAGAAGCTGTGAGTGAGAGAAAGAGAGAAAGAGAAGCTGTGTGTGAGAGAGAAAGAGAAGCTGTGAGTGAGAGGGAGAGAAAGAAGCTGGGAGTGAGAGAGAGAGAAGCTGTGAGTGAGAGAGATAGAGAAGGAGAAGCTGTGAGAGAGAGAAAGAGAGAGAAAGAGAAGCTGTGTGTGTGAGAGAGAAAGAGATGCTGTGAGTGAGAGTGAGAGAGGGAAAGAGAAGCTGTGAGTGAGCAAAAGAGAGAGAGAGAAAGAGAATCTGTGAGTGAGATAGAGAGAGAGAGAAGCTGTGAGTGAGAAAGAGAGAGAAAGAGAAGCTGCAAGTGAGAAAGAGAGAGAGAAAGAGAAGTTGTGAGTGAGAGAGAGAAAGAGAAGCTATGAGTAAGAGAGTGAGAAAGAGAAGCTGTGAGTGAAAGAGAAAGAGAAGCTGTGAGAGAGAGAGAGAAAGAGAAGCTGTGTGAGAGAGAGAAAAGCTGTGACTGAGAGAGAGAGAGAAACTGTGAGTGAGAGAGAGAGATAGAAGCTGTGTGTGTGAGAAAGAGAGAGAAAGAGAAGCTGTGAGTGAGAGACAGAAAGAACGAGAAGCTGTGAGTGAGAGAGAGAGAAGCTGAGAGAGAGAGAAAAAGAGAAACTGTGAGTGAGAGAGAGAGAGAAAGAGAAGCTGTGAGTGGGAGAGAGAGAGAGAAAGAGAAGCTGTGAGTGAGAGAGAGTCAAAGAGTAGCTGTGAGTGTGTGTGAGAGAGAGAAAGAGCTGTGAGTGAGAGAGAGAGAAAGAGAACCTGTGAGTGAGAGAGAGAAAGAAAGAGAAGCTGTGAGTGAGAGAGAGAGAGAGAAAGAGAAGGTGTGAGTGAGAGAGAGAGAGAGAAAGAGAAGCTGTATGTGTGTTGGAGAGAGAAAGAGAAGCTGTGAGGGAGAGGGAGAGAGAAAGAGAAGCTGTGAGAGAGAGAGAGAGAGAGAGAAGCTGTGAGTGAGAGAGAGAGAAAGAGAAGGTGTGTGTGAGAGAGAAAGAGAAGCTGTGAGTGAGAGAGAGAGAGAAGCTGAGAGTGAGAGAGAGAGAGAGAAACTCTGAGTGAGAGAGGGAGGGAGGGAAAGAGAAGCTGTGAGTGAGAGAAAGAGAGAGAGAGAAAGAAAGAGAAGCTGTGAGTGAGAGAGAGAAATAGAAGCTGTGTGTGTGTGAGAGAGAGAAATTAAAGCTGTGAGTGAGAGAGCGAGAGAGAAAGAGAAGTTTTGTGTGAGAGACAGAGAGATAGAGAAGCTGTAAGAGAGAGAAATAGAAGCTGTGTGTGTGTGAGAGAAAGAGAAGCTGTGAGTGAGAGAAAAAGAGAAGCTGTGAATGAGAGAGAAAGAGAAGCTGTGAGAGAGAGAGAGAGAATCTGTGAGTGAGAGAGAGAGGGATTGAAAGAGAAGCTGTGAGTGAGAGAAAGAGAGAGATAAAGAGAAGTTGTGAGTGAGATAGAGAGAGAGAGAAACTGTGAGTGAGAGAGAGAGAAATTGAAGCTGTGAGTGAGAGAGAGAGAAAGAGAAGCTGTGAGTGTGAGAAAGAGAGAGAAAGAGAAGCTGTGAGTGATTGACAGAGGGAAAGAGAAGCTGTGAGTGAGAGAGAGAGAGAAATAGAAGCTGTGAGTGAGAGAGAGAAGCTGAGTGTGTGAGAGAGAGAAAGAGAAACTGTGAGTGAGAGAGAGAGAGAGAAAGAGAAGCTGTGAGTGAGAGAGAGAGAAAGAGAAGCTGTAAGTGAGAGAGAGTGAAAGAGTAGCTGTGAGTGAGAGAGAGAGAGAAAGAGCTGTGAGTGAGAGAGAGAGAGAGAGAGAAGCTGTGTGTGTGTGAGAGAGAAAGAGAAGCTGTGAGTGAGAGAGAGAGAGAAAGAGAAGCTGCAAGTGAGAAAGAGAGAGAGAAAGAAAGAGAAGGTGTGAGTGAGAGAGAGAAAGAGAAGGTATGACTGAGAGAGAGAGAGAAAGAAAAGCTGTGAGAGTGAGAGAGAGAAAGAGAAGCTGTGAGTGAGAGAGAGAGAAAGAAGCTGTGAGTGAGAGATAGAGAGAGAGAAGCTGTGAGTGAGAGAGAGAAAGAGAAGCTGTGAGTGAGATAGAGAGAAAGAGAAGCTGTGAGTGAGAGAGAGAGAATGAGAAGCTGTGAGGGAGAAAGAGAGAGAGAAAGAGAAGGTATGAGTGAGAGAGAGAAAGAGAAGGTATGAGTGAGAGAGAGAGAAAAAGAGAAGCTGTGAGTGAGAGAAAGAGAGAGAAATAAAAGCTGTGAGTGAGAGTGAGAGTGAAATAGAAGCTGTGAGTGAGAGAGAGAGAGAGAAAGAGAACTGTGAGTGAGAGAGAGAAAGAGAAGCTATGAGTGAGAGAGAGAGAGAAAGAGAAGCTGTGAGTGAGAGAGAGAGAGAAAGAGAAGCTGTGTGTGAGAGAGAAAGAGAAGCTGTGAGTGAGAGGGAGAGAAAGAAGCTGGGAGTGAGAGAGAGAGAAGCTGTGAGTGAGAGAGATAGAGAAGGAGAAGCTGTGAGAGAGAGAAAGAGAGAGAAAGAGAAGCTGTGTGTGTGTGAGAGAAAGAGATGCTGTGAGTGAGAGTGAGAGAGGGAAAGAGAAGCTGTGAGTGAGTGAGAGAGAGAAGCTGTGAGAGACAGAGAAAGAAGCTGTGAGTGAGAGATAGAGAGAGAGAAAGAGAAGCTGTGAGTGGGAGAGAGAGAGAAAGAGAAACTGTGAGTGAGTGAGAGTGTGAGAGAGAAACTGTGAGTGAGTGAGAGAGAGAGAAATAGAAGCTGTGAGTGAGAGAGAGAAAGAGAACCTGTGAATGAGAGAGAGAGAAAGAGGCTGTGAGTGAGAGAGAGAGAAAGAGAAGCTGTGAGTGAGAGAGAGAGGGATTGAAAGAGAAGCTGTGAGTGAGCAAAAGAGAGAGAGAGAAAGAGAATCTGTGAGTGAGATAGAGAGAGAGAGAAGCTGTGAGTGAGAAAGAGAGAGAGAAAGAGAAGCTGCAAGTGAGAAAGAGAGAGAGAAAGAGAAGTTGTGAGTGAGAGAGAGAAAGAGAAGCTATGAGTAAGAGAGAGAGAAAGAGAAGCTGTGAGTGAAAGAGAAAGAGAATCTGTGTGAGAGAGAGAAAGAGAAGCTGTGAGAGAGAGAAAAGCTGTGACTGAGAGAGAGAGAGAAACTGTGAGTGAGAGAGAGAGAAAGAAGCTGTGTGTGTGAAAAAGAGAGAGAAAGAGAAGCTGTGAGTGAGAGATAGAAAGAACGAGAAGCTGTGAGTGAGAGAGAGAGAAGCTGAGAGAGAGAGAAAAAGAGAAACTGTGAGTGAGAGAGAGAGAGAAAGAGAAGCTGTGAGTGGGAGAGAGAGAGAGAAAGAGAAGCTGTGAGTGAGAGAGAGTCAAAGAGTAGCTGTGAGTGTGTGTGTGAGAGAGAAAGAGCTGTGAGTGAGAGAGAGAGAAAGAGAACCTGTGAGTGAGAGAGAGAGAGAAAGAGAAGATGTGAGTGAGAGAGAGAGAGAGAAAGAGAAGCTGTGAGTGAGAGAGAGAGAGAAAGAGAAGCTGTATGTGTGTGAGAGAGAGAAAGAGAAGCTGTGAGGGAGAGGGAGAGAGAAAGAGAAGCTGTGAGAGAGAGAGAGAGAGAAAGAGAAGCTGTGAGTGAGAGAGAGAGAAAGAGAAGGTGTGTGTGAGAGAGAAAGAGAAGCTGTGAGTGAGAGAGAGAGAGAAGCTGAGAGTGAGAGAGAGAGAGAGAAGCTCTGAGTGAGAGAGGGAGGGAGGGAAAGAGAAGCTGTGAGTGAGAGAAAGAGAGAGAGAGAAAGAAAGAGAAGCTGTGTGAGAGAGAGAAATAGAAGCTGTGTGTGAGAGAGAGAGAAATTAAAGCTGTGAGTGAGAGAGCGAGAGAGAAAGAGAAGTTTTGTGTGAGAGACAGAGAGATAGAGAAGCTGTAAGAGAGAGAAATAGAAGCTGTGTGTGTGAGAGAGAAAGAGAAGCTGTGAGTGAGAGAAAAAGAGAAGCTGTGAATGAGAGAGAAAGAGAAGCTGTGAGAGAGAGAGAGAGAGAATCTGTGAGTGAGAGAGAGAGGGATTGAAAGAGAAGCTGTGAGTGAGAGAAAGAGAGAGATAAAGAGAAGTTGTGAGTGAGATAGAGAGAGAGAGAAACTGTGAGTGAGAGAGAGAGAGAGAAATTGAAGCTGTGAATGAGAGAGAGAGAAAGAGAAGCTGTGAGTGAGAGAGAGAGAAAGAGAAGCTGGGAGTGAGAGAGAGAGAAAGAGAAGCTGCAAGTGAGAAAGAGAGATAGAAAGAGAAGCTGTGATTGAGAGAGAGAAAGAGAAGCTGTGTGAGAGAGAGAAGAAGAGAAGCTGTGAGTGAGAGAGAAAGAGAAGCTGAGAGAGAGAGAGAAGCTGTGAGTAATAGAGAGAGAGAAAGAGAAGCTGTGAGCGACACACAGAGAGAGAAATAGAAGCTGTGAGTGAGAGAGAGAGAAAAAGAGAAGCTGTGAGTGAGAGAAAGAGAGAGAAATAAAAGCTGTGAGTGAGAGTGAGAGTGAAATAGAAGCTGTGAGTGAGAGAGAGAGAGAGAAAGAGAACTGTGAGTGAGAGAGAGAAAGAGAAGCTATGAGTGAGAGAGAGAGAGAAAGAGAAGCTGTGAGTGAGAGAGAGAGAGAAAGAGAAGCTATGAGTGAGAGAGAGAGAGAAAGAGAAGCTGTGAGTGAGAGAGAGAGAGAAAGAGAAGCTGTGTGTGAGAGAGAAAGAGAAGCTGTGAGTGAGAGGGAGAGAAAGAAGCTGGGAGTGAGAGAGAGAGAAGCTGTGAGTGAGAGAGATAGAGAAGGAGAAGCTGTGAGAGAGAGAAAGAGAGAGAAAGAGAAGCTGTGTGTGTGTGAGAGAAAGAGATGCTGTGAGTGAGAGTGAGAGAGGGAAAGAGAAGCTGTGAGTGAGTGAGAGAGAGAAGCTGTGAGAGACAGAGAAAGAAGCTGTGAGTGAGAGATAGAGAGAGAGAAAGAGAAGCTGTGAGTGGGAGAGAGAGAGAGAAAGAGAAACTGTGAGTGAGTGAGAGTGTGAGAGAGAAACTGTGAGTGAGTGAGAGAGAGAGAAATAGAAGCTGTGAGTGAGAGAGAGAAAGAGAAGCTGTGAATGAGAGAGAGAGAAAGAGAAGCTGTGAGTGAGAGAGAGAGAAAGAGAAGCTGTGAGTGAGAGAGAGAGGGATTGAAAGAGAAGCTGTGAGTGAGCAAAAGAGAGAGAGAGAAAGAGAATCTGTGAGTGAGATAGAGAGAGAGAGAAGCTGTGAGTGAGAAAGAGAGAGAAAGAGAAGCTGCAAGTGAGAAAGAGAGAGAAAGAGAAGTTGTGAGTGAGAGAGAGAAAGAGAAGCTATGAGTAAGAGAGTGAGAAAGAGAAGCTGTGAGAGAAAGAGAAAGAGAAGCTGTGAGAGAGAGAGAGAAAGAGAAGCTGTGTGAGAGAGAGAAAAGCTGTGACTGAGAGAGAGAGAGAAACTGTGAGTGAGAGAGAGAGATAGAAGCTGTGTGTGTGAGAAAGAGAGAGAAAGAGAAGCTGTGAGTGAGAGACAGAAAGAACGAGAAGCTGTGAGTGGGAGAGAGAGAAGCTGAGAGAGAGAGAAAAAGAGAAACTGTGAGTGAGAGAGAGAGAGAAAGAGAAGCTGTGAGTGGGAGAGAGAGAGAGAAAGAGAAGCTGTGAGTGAGAGATAGTCAAAGAGTAGCTGTGTGTGTGTGTGAGAGAGAAAGAGCTGTGAGTGAGAGAGAGAGAGAGAAAGAGAACCTGTGAGTGAGAGAGAGAAAGAAACAGAAGCTGTGAGTGAGAGAGAGAGAGAGAAAGAGAAGGTGTGAGTGAGAGAGAGAGAGAAAGAGAAGCTGTATGTGTGTTGGAGAGAGAAAGAGAAGCTGTGAGGGAGAGGGAGAGAGAAAGAGAAGCTGTGAGAGAGAGAGAGAGAAAGAGAAGCTGTGAGTGAGAGAGAGAGAAAGAGAAGGTGTGTGTGAGAGAGAAAGAGAAGCTGTGAGTGAGAGAGAGAGAGAAGCTGAGAGTGAGAGAGAGAGAGAGAAGCTCTGAGTGAGAGAGGGAGGGAGGGAAAGAGAAGCTGTGAGTGAGAGAAAGAGAGAGAGAAAGAAAGAGAAGCTGTGAGTGAGAGAGAGAAATAGAAGCTGTGTGTGTGTGAGAGAGAGAAATTAAAGCTGTGAGTGAGAGAGCGAGAGAGAAAGAGAAGTTTTGTGTGAGAGACAGAGAGATAGAGAAGCTGTAAGAGAGAGAAATAGAAGCTGTGTGTGTGAGAGAGAAAGAGAAGCTGTGAGTGAGAGAAAAAGAGAAGCTGTGAATGAGAGAGAAAGAGAAGCTGTGAGAGAGAGAGAGAGAGAATCTGTGAGTGAGAGAGAGAGGGATTGAAAGAGAAGCTGTGAGTGAGAGAAAGAGAGAGATAAAGAGAAGTTGTGAGTGAGATAGAGAGAGAGAGAAACTGTGAGTGAGAGAGAGAGAAATTGAAGCTGTGAGTGAGAGAGAGAGAAAGAGAAGCTGTGAGTGTGAGAAAGAGAGAGAAAGAGAAGCTGTGAGTGATTGACAGAGGGAAAGAGAAGCTGTGAGTGAGAGAGAGAGAGAAATAGAAGCTGTGAGTGAGAGAGAGAAGCTGAGTGTGTGAGAGAGAGAAAGAGAAACTGTGAGTGAGAGAGAGAGAGAGAAAGAGAAGCTGTGAGAGAGAGAGAGAAAGAGAAGCTGTAAGTGAGAGAGAGTGAAAGAGTAGCTGTGAGTGAGAGAGAGAGAGAAAGAGCTGTGAGAGAGAGAGAGAGAGAAGCTGTGTGTGTGTGAGAGAGAAAGAGAAGCTGTGAGTGAGAGAGAGAGAAAGAGAAGCTGCAAGTGAGAAAGAGAGAGAGAAAGAAAGAGAAGCTGTGAGAGTGAGAGAGAGAAAGAGAAGCTGTGAGTGAGAGAGAGAGAAAGAAGCTGTGAGTGAGAGAGAGAGAGAAGCTGTGAGTGAGAGAGAGAAAGAGAAGCTGTGAGTGAGATAGAGAGAAAGAGAAGCTGTGAGTGAGAGAGAGAGAATGAGAAGCTGTGAGGGAGAAAGAGAGAGAGAAAGAGAAGGTATGAGTGAGAGAGAAAGAGAACTTGTGAGTGAGAGAGAGAAAGAAAGAGAAGCTGTGAGTGAGAGAGAGAGAGAGAAAGAGAAGGTGTGAGTGAGAGAGAGAGAGAAAGAGAAGCTGTATGTGTGTTGGAGAGAGAAAGAGAAGCTGTGAGGGAGAGGGAGAGAGAAAGAGAAGCTGTGAGAGAGAGAGAGAGAGAGAAAGAGAAGCTGTGAGTGAGAGAGAGAGAAAGAGAAGGTGTGTGAGAGAGAGAAAGAGAAGCTGTGAGTGAGAGAGAGAGAGAAGCTGAGAGTGAGAGAGAGAGAGAGAAGCTCTGAGTGAGAGAGGGAGGGAGGGAAAGAGAAGCTGTGAGTGAGAGAAAGAGAGAGAGAGAAAGAAAGAGAAGCTGTGAGTGAGAGAGAGAAATAGAAGCTGTGTGTGTGTGAGAGAGAGAAATTAAAGCTGTGAGTGAGAGAGCGAGAGAGAAAGAGAAGTTTTGTGTGAGAGACAGAGAGATAGAGAAGCTGTAAGAGAGAGAAATAGAAGCTGTGTGTGTGAGAGAGAAAGAGAAGCTGTGAGTGAGAGAAAAAGAGAAGCTGTGAATGAGAGAGAAAGAGAAGCTGTGTGAGAGAGAGAGAGAGAATCTGTGAGTGAGAGAGAGAGGGATTGAAAGAGAAGCTGTGAGTGAGAGAAAGAGAGAGATAAAGAGAAGTTGTGAGTGAGATAGAGAGAGAGAGAAACTGTGAGTGAGAGAGAGAGAGAAATTGAAGCTGTGAGTGAGAGAGAGAGAAAGAGAAGCTGTGAGTGTGAGAAAGAGAGAGAAAGAGAAGCTGTGAGTGATTGACAGAGGGAAAGAGAAGCTGTGAGTGAGAGAGAGAGAAATAGAAGCTGTGAGTGAGAGAGAGAAGCTGAGTGTGTGTGAGAGAGAAAGAGAAACTGTGAGTGAGAGAGAGAGAGAGAGAAAGAGAAGCTGTGAGTGAGTGAGAGAGAGAGAAGCTGTGTGTGTGTGAGAGAGAAAGAGAAGCTGTGAGTGAGAGAGAGAGAAAGAGAAGCTGCAAGTGAGAAAGAGAGAGAGAAAGAAAGAGAAGCTGTGAGTGAGAGAGAGAAAGAGAAGGTATGACTGAGAGAGAGAGAGAAAGAAAAGCTGTGAGAGTGAGAGAGAGAAAGAGAAGCTGTGAGTGAGAGAGAGAGAAAGAAGCTGTGAGTGAGAGATAGAGAGAGAGAAGCTGTGAGTGAGAGAGAGAAAGAGAAGCTGTGAGTGAGATAGAGAGAAAGAGAAGCTGTGAGTGAGAGAGAGAATGAGAAGCTGTGAGGGAGAAAGAGAGAGAGAAAGAGAAGGTATGAGTGAGAGAGAGAAAGAGAAGGTATGAGTGAGAGAGAGAGAAAAAGAGAAGCTGTGAGTGAGAGAAAGAGAGAGAAATAAAAGCTGTGAGTGAGAGTGAGAGTGAAATAGAAGCTGTGAGTGAGAGAGAGAGAGAGAAAGAGAACTGTGAGTGAGAGAGAGAAAGAGAAGCTATGAGTGAGAGAGAGAGAGAAAGAGAAGCTGTGAGTGAGAGAGAGAGAGAAAGAGAAGCTGTGTGTGAGAGAGAAAGAGAAGCTGTGAGTGAGAGGGAGAGAAAGAAGCTGGGAGTGAGAGAGAGAGAAGCTGTGAGTGAGAGAGATAGAGAAGGAGAAGCTGTGAGAGAGAGAAAGAGAGAGAAAGAGAAGCTGTGTGTGTGAGAGAGAAAGAGATGCTGTGAGTGAGAGTGAGAGAGGTAAAGAGAAGCTGTGAGTGAGTGAGAGAGAGAAGCTGTGAGAGACAGAGAAAGAAGCTGTGAGTGAGAGATAGAGAGAGAGAAAGAGAAGCTGTGAGTGGGAGAGAGAGAGAGAAAGAGAAACTGTGAGTGAGTGAGAGTGTGAGAGAGAAACTGTGAGTGAGTGAGAGAGAGAGAAATAGCTGTGAGTGAGAGAGAGAAAGAGAAGCTGTGAATGAGAGAGAGAGAAAGAGAAGCTGTGAGTGAGAGAGAGAAAGAGAAGCTGTGAGTGAGAGAGAGAGGGATTGAAAGAGAAGCTGTGAGTGAGCAAAAGAGAGAGAGAGAAAGAGAAGCTGTGAGTGAGTGAGAGAGAGAGAGAAAGAGAAGCTGTGAGTGAGAAAGAGAGAGAGAATGAGAAGCTGCAAGTGAGAAAGAGAGAGAGAAAGAGAAGTTGTGAGTGAGAGAGAGAAAGAGAAGCTATGAGTAAGAGAGAGAGAAAGAGAAGCTGTGAGTGAAAGAGAAAGAGAAGCTGTGAGAGAGAGAGAGAAAGAGAAGCTGTGAGAGAGAGAAAAGCTGTGACTGAGAGAGAGAGAGAAACTGTGAGTGAGAGAGAGAGAAAGAAGCTGTGTGTGTGAGAAAGAGAGAGAAAGAGAAGCTGTGAGTGAGAGAGAGAAAGAGAAGCTGTGAGAGAGAGAGAGAAAGAGAAGCTGTGAGAGAGAGAAAAGCTGTGACTGAGAGAGAGAGAGAAACTGTGAGTGAGAGAGAGAGAAAGAAGCTGTGTGTGTGAGAAAGAGAGAGAAAGAGAAGCTGTGAGTGAGAGACAGAAAGAACGAGAAGCTGTGAGTGAGAGAGAGAAGCTGAGAGAGAGAGAAAAAGAGAAACTGTGAGTGAGAGAGAGAGAGAAAGAGAAGCTGTGAGTGGGAGAGAGAGAGAGAAAGAGAAGCTGTGAGTGAGAGAGAGTCAAAGAGTAGCTGTGAGTGTGTGTGTGAGAGAGAAAGAGCTGTGAGTGAGAGAGAGAGAAAGAGAAGCTGTGAGTGAGAGAGAGAGAGAAAGAGAAGCTGTGAGTGAGAGAGAGAGAGAGAAAGAGAAGCTGTGAGTGAGAGAGAGAGAGAAAGAGAAGCTGTATGTGTGTGTGAGAGAGAAAGAGAAGCTGTGAGGGAGAGGGAGAGAGAAAGAGAAGCTGTGAGTGAGAGAGAGAGAAAAGCTGTGAGTGAGAGAGAGAGGGATTGAAAGAAAAGCTGTGAGTGAGAGAAAGAGAGAGAGAGAAAGAGAAGCTGTGAGTTAGAAAGAGGGAGTGAGAAGCTGTGAGTGAGAGAGAGAGAAAGAGAAGTTGTGAGTGTGAGAAAGAGAGCGAAAGAGAAGCTGTGAGTGATTGACAGAGGGAAAGAGAAGCTGTGAGTGAGTGAGAGAGAAGCTGTGTGTGAGTGAGAGAGAAAGAGAAACTGTGAGAGAGAGAAAGAGAAGCTGTGAGTGAGAGAGAGAGAGGAGAAGCTGTGAGTGAGAGAGAACGAGAAGCTGTGAGTGAGAGAGAGAGAAAGAAAGAAAAGCTGTGATTGAGAGAGAGAGAAAGAGAAGCTGTGAGTGAGATAGAGAGAGAAAGAGAAGCTGTGACTGAGTGAGAGAGAGAGAAGCTGTGAGTGAGAAAGAAAGAGAAGCTGTGAGTGAGAGAGAGAGAACGAGAAGCTGTGAGTGAGAGAGAGAGAAAGAAAGAGAAGCTGTGAGTGAGAGAGAAAAAGAGAAGCTGAGAGTGAGAGAAAGAGAGAGAAAGAGAAGCTGTAAGTGAGAGAGAGAAGAAAGTGAAGGTGTGAGTGAGAGAGAGAGAAAGAGAAGCTGTAAGTGAGAGAGAGAAGAAAGTGAAGCTGTGAGTGAGAGAGAGAGAAAGAGAAGCTGTGTGTGTGAGAGAGAAATAGAGAAAGAGAAGGTGTGAGTGAGAGAAAGTGAAGCTGTGAGTGAGAGAGAGAGAAGCTGTGAGTGAGAGAGAGAGAGAAAGAGAAGCTGTGAGTGAGAGAGAGAGAAAGAGAAGCTGTGAGTGAGAGAAAGAGAAAGAGTAGCTGTGAGTGAGGAGAGAGAGAAAGAGAAGCTGTGAGTGAGAGAGAGAGAGGAGAAGCTGTGAGTGAGAGAGAGAAGGAGAAACTGGGAGTGAGAGAGAGAGAAAGAGAAGCTGTAAGTGAGAGAGAGTGAGAAAGAGAAGCTGTGAGAGAGAGAGAGAGAAGCTGTGTGAGAGAGAGAGAAAGAGGAGCTGTGAGTCAGAGAGAGAGAGAATGAGAAGCTGTGAGAGAGAGAAAGAGAGTAGCTGTGAGTGAGAGAGAAAGAGAAGCTGTAAGTGAGAGAGAGAGAAAGAGAAGCTGTGAGTGTGAGAGAGAGAGAGAAGCTGTGAGTGAGAGACAGAGAAAGAGAAGCTGTGAGTGAGAAAAAGAGAGAGAGAGAAGCTGTGAGTGAGAGAGAGGGAGAGAAAGAGAAGCTGTTAGTGAGAGAGAGAAAGAAAGAGAAGCGGTAAGTGAGAGAGAGAAGAAAAAGAAGCTGTGAGTGAGAGAGAGAGAGAAAGAGATGCTGTGAGTGAGTGAGAGATAGAGAAGCTGTGAGTGAGAGAGAGAGAAAGAGAAGCTGTGAGTGAGAGAGAGAGAGAGAAGCTGTGAGTGAGACAGAGAGAAAGAGAAGCTGTGAGTGGGAGAGAGAGAGAACGAGAAGCTGTGGGAGAGAGAAAGAGAAGCTGTGTGTGTGAGAGAGAAATAGAGAAAGAGAAGGTGTGAGTGAGAGAGAGAAAGTGAAGCTGTGAGTGAGAGAGAGAGAAGCTGTGAGTGAGAGAGAGAGAGAAAGAAAAGCTGTGAGTGAGAGAGAGAGAAAGAGAAGCTGTGAGTGAGAGAAAGAGAAAGAGTAGCTGTGAGTGAGGAGAGAGAGAAAGAGAAGCTGTGAGTGAGAGAGAGAGGAGAAGCTGTGAGTGAGAGAGAGAAAGAGAAACTGTGAGTGAGAGAGAGAGAAAGAGAAGCTGCAAGTGAGAGAGAGTGAGAAAGAGAAGCTGTGAGAGAGAGAGAGAAGCTGTGAGAGAGAGAGAAAGAGGAGCTGTGAGTGAGAGAGAGAATGAGAAGCTGTGTGAGAGAGAAAGAGAGAAGCTGTGAGTGAGAGAGAAAGAGAAGCTGTAAGTGAGAGAGAGAGAGAAAGAGAAGCTGTGAGGGTGAGAGAAAGAGAGAAGCTGTGAGTGAGAGACAGAGAAAGAGAAGCTGTGAGTGATAGAAAGAGAGAGAGAGAAAGAGAAGCTATGACTGAGAGAGAGAGAAAAGCTGTGAGTGAGAGAGAGAGAGAAATTGAAGCTGTGAGTGAGAGAGAGAGAGAGAAAGAGAAGCGGTGAGTGAGAGACAGAGAGAAAGAGAAGCTGTAAGTGAGAGAGAGAGAGAAAGAGAAGCTGTGAGTGAGAGAGTGAAAGAGAAGCTATGAGTGAGTGAGAGAGAGAGAAAGAGAAGCTGTGAGTGCGAGAGAGAGAGAAAGAGAAAGAGAAGCTGTGAGTGAGTGAGAGAAATAGAGAAAGAGAAGCTGTGAGTGAGAGAGAGAGAGAGAGAAAATGTGAGTGAGAGAGAGAAAGAGAAGCTGTGAGTGAGTGAGAGAGAGAGAAGCAGTGAGTGAGAGAGAGTGAGAGAAAGAGAAGCTGTTAGTGAGAGAGAGAAAGAAAGAGAAGCGGTAAGTGAGAGAGAGAAGAAAGAGAAGCTGTGAGTGAGAGTGAGAGAGAAAGAGAAGCTGTGAGTGAGAGAGAGAGAGAGAGAAGCTGTGAGTGAGAGAGAGAGAGAAAGAGAAGCTGTGAGTGAGAGAGAGAGAAAGAGAAGCTGTGTGTGAGACAGAAAGAAAGAGAAGCTGTGAGTGCGAGAGAGAGGGAACGAAAAGCTGTGTGAGAGAGAGAAAGAGAAGCTGTGAGTGAGAGAGAGAAATATAGAAAGATAAGCTGTGAGTGAGAGAGAGAGAGAAAGAGAAGATGTGAGTGAGAGAGAGAAAGAGACGCTGTGAGTGGGAGAGAAAGAGAGAAAGAGAAGCTGTGAGTGAGAGAGAGTGAGAGAAGCTGTGAGTGAGAGAGAGAGAAAGAGAAGCTGTGAGTGAGAGAAAGACTAGCTGTGAGTTAGGAGAGAGAGAAAGAGAAGCTGTGTGAGAGAGAGAGAGAAGGAGAAGCTGTAAGTGAGTGAGAGAGAGAGAAGCTGTGTGTGAGAGAGAAAGAGAAGCTGTAAGTGAGAGAGAGTGAGAAAGAGAAGCTGTGTGTGAGAGAGAGAGAAGCTGTGTGTGTGTGTGAGAGAAAGAGGATCTGTGAGTGAGAGAGAGAGAATGAGAAGCTGTGAGAGAAAGAGAGAAGCTGTAAGTGAGAGAGAAAGAGAAGGTTTGAGTGAGAGAGAGAGAGAATGAGAAGCTGTGAGAGAGAGAAAGAGAGAAGCTGTGAGTGAGAGAGAGAGAACAAGAAGCTGTGAGTGAGAGAGAGAGAGAAGCTGTGAGTGAGAGAGAGAGAAAATGAGAAGCTGTGAGAGAGAGAAAGAGAGAAGCTGTGAGTGAGAGAGAGAGAACGAGAAGCTGTGAGTGAGAGAGAGAGAAAGAAAGAGAAGCTGTGAGTGAGAGAGAGAGAAAGAGAAGCTGTGAGTGAGAGAGAAAAAGAGAAGCTGAGAGTGAGAGAGAGAGAGAGAAAGAGAAGCTGTAAGTGAGAGAGAAAAAGAGAAGCTGTGAGTGAGAGAGAGAGAGAAGCTGTGAGTGAGAGAGAAAAAGAAAAGCTGAGAGTGAGAGAGAGAGAGAAAGAGAAGCTGTAAGTGAGCGAGAGAAGAAAGTGAAGCTGTGAGTGAGAGAGACAGAGAAAGAGAAGCTGTGAGTGAGAGAGAGAAAGAAAAGCTGTGAGTGTGAGAGAGAGAGAAGCTGTGAGTAAGAGAGAGAGAAAGCTAGGCTGTGAGTGTGAGAGAGAGAAAGAGAAGCTGTGAGTGTGTGTGAGAGAGAAAGAGAATCTGTGAGTGAGTGAGAGAGAGAGAAGCTGTTAGTGAGAGAGAGAAAGAGAAGGTGTGAGTGAGTGAGAGAGAGAGAAAGAGAAGCTGTGAGTGAGAGAGAGGGAGAGAAAGAGAAGCTGTTAGTGGGAGAGAGAGAAAGAGAAGCGGTAAGTGAGAGAGAGAGAGAGAAGCTGTGAGTGAGAGAGAAAGAGAAGCTGTGAGTGAGAGAGAGAGAATGAGAAGCTGTGAGAGAGAGAAAGAGAGAAGCTGTGAGTGAGAGAGAGAGAATGAGAAGCTGTGAGTGAGAGAGAGAGAGAAAGAAAGAGAAGCTGTGAGTGAGAGAGAGAGAAAGAGAAGCTGTGTGTGAGAGAGAAAAAGAGAAGCTGAGAGTGAGAGAGAGAGAGAAAGAGAAGCTGTAAGTGAGAGAGAGAAGAAAGTGAAGCTGTGAGTGAGAGAGAGAGAGAGAAAGAGAAGCTGTGAGTGAGAGAGAGAAAGAAAAGCTGTGAGTGAGAGAGAGAGAGAAGCTGTGAGTAAGAGAGAGAGAAAGCTAAGCTGTGAGTGAGAGAGAGAGAAAGAGAAGCTGTGCGTGAGAGAGAGAGAAAAAGAGAAGCTGTGAGAGAGAGAGAAGCTGTTAGTGAGAGAGAGAAAGAGAAGCTGTGAGTGAGAGAGAGAGAGAGAGAGAAGCTGTGAGTGAGAGAGAGGGAGAGAAAGAGAAGCTGTTATTGAGAGAGAGAAAGAAAGAGAAGCGATAAGTGAGAGAGAGAAGAAAGGGAAGCTGTGAGTGAGAGAGAGAGAGAGAAGCTGTGAGTGAGACAGAGAGAAAGAGAAGCTGTGAGTCGGAGAGAGAGAGAACGAGAAGCTGTGAGAGAGAGAGAAAGAGAAGCTGTGTGTGTGAGAGAGAAATAGAGAAAGAGAAGGTGTGAGTGAGAGAGAGAAAGTGAAGCTGTGAGTGAGAGAGAGAGAATGTGAGTGAGAGAGAGAGAGAAAGAGTAGCTGTGAGTGAGGAGAGAGAGAAAGAGAAGCTGTGAGTGAGAGAGAGAGAGGAGAAGATGTGAGTGAGAGAGAGAAAGAGAAACTGTGAGTGAGAGAGAGAGAAAGAGAAGCTGTGAGTGAGAGAGAGTGAGAAAGAGAAGCTGTGAGAGAGAGAGAAGCTGTGTGTGTGAGAGAGAAAGAGGAGCTGTGAGTGAGAGAGAGAGAGAATGAGAAGCTGTGAGAGAGAGAAAGAGAGAAGCTGTGAGTGAGAGAGAACGAGAAGCTGTGAGTGAGAGAGAGAGAAAGAAAGAGAAGCTGTGATTGAGAGAGAGAAAGAGAAGCTGTGAGTGAGAGAGAGAAGAAAGTGAAGCTGTGAGTGAGAGAGAGAGAAAGAGAAGCTGTGAGTGAGAGAGAGAAAGAAAAGCTTTGTGTGTGTGAGAGAGAGAGAAGCTGTGAGTAAGAGAGAGAGAAAGCTAGGCTGTGAGTGAGAGAGTGAGAAAGAGAAGCTGTGAGTGAGAGAGAGAGAGAAAGAGAAGCTGTGAGTGAGAGAGAGAGAGAAGCTGTCAGTGAGAGAGAGAAAGAGAAGCTGTGAGTGAGAGAGAGAGAGAGAAAGAGAAGCTGTGAGTGAGAGAGAGGGAGAGAGAGAAAGAGAAGCTGTTAGTGAGAGAGAGAAAGAAAGAGAAGCGGTAAGTGAAAGAGAGAAGAAAGAGAAGCTGTGAGTGAGATAGAGAGAGAAAGAGAAGCTGTGAGTGAGTGAGTGAGAGAGAAGCTGTGAGTGAGAGAGAAAGAGAAGCTGTGAGTGAGAGAGAGAGAGAATGAGAAGCTGTGAGAGAGAGAAAGAGAGAAGCTGTGAGTGAGAGAGAGAGAACGAGAAGCTGTGAGTGAGAGAGAGAGAGAAAGAAAGAGAAGCTGTGAGTGAGAGAGAGAGAAAGAGAAGCTGTGAGTGAGAGAGAAAAAGAGAAGCTGAGAGTGAGAGAGAGAGAAAGAGAAGCTGTAAGTGAGAGAGAAAAAGAGAAGCTGAGTGTGTGAGAGAGAGAATGAGAAGCTGTGAGAGAGAGAAAGAGAGAAGTTGTGAGTGAGAGAGAGAGAACGAGAAGCTGTGAGTGAGAGAGAGAGAGAGAAAGAAAGTGAAGCTGTGAGTGAGAGAGAGAGAAAGAGAAGCTGTGAATGAGAGAGAGAAAGAAAAGCTGTGAGTGAGAGAGAGAGAGAGAAGCTGTGAGTAAGAGAGAGAGAAAGCTAAGCTGTGAGTGAGAGAGAGAGAAAGAGAAGCTGTGTGTGAGAGAAAAAGAGAAGCTGTGAGTGAGAGAGAGAGAGAGAAGCTGTTAGTGAGAGAGAGAAAGAGAAGCTGTGAGTGAGAGAGAGAGAGGGTGAGAAGCTGTGAGTGAGAGAGAGGGAGAGAAAGAGATGCTGTTAGTGAGAGAGAGAAAGAAAGAGAAGCGGTAAGTGAGAGAGGGAAGAAAGAGAAGCTGTGAGTGAGAGAGAGAGAGAGAGAAAGAGAAGCTGTGAGTGAGTGAGAGAGAGAGAAGCTGTGAGTGAGAGAGAGAGAGAAAGAGAAGCTGTGAGTGAGAGAGAGAGAGAGAAGCTGTGAGTGAGACAGAGAGAAAGAGAAGCTGTGAGTGGGAGAGAGAGAGAACGAGAAGCTGTGAGAGAGAGAGAAAGAGAAGCTGTGTGTGTGAGAGAGAAATAGAGAAAGAGAAGGTGTGAGTGAGAGAGAAGCTGTGAGTGAGAGAGAGAGAGAAAGAGAAGCTGTGAGTGAGAGAGAGAGAAAGAGAAGCTGTGAGTGAGAGAAAGAGAAAGAGAAACTGTGAGTGAGAGAGAGAGAAAGAGAAGCTGTAAGTGAGTGAGAGTGAGAAAGAGAAGCTGTCAGAGAGAGAGAGAGAGTGAGAAGCTGTGAGAGAGAGAGAGAAAGAGGAGCTGTGAGTGAGAGAGAGAGAGAATGAGAAGCTGTGAGAGAGAGAAAGAGAGAAGCTGTGAGTGAGAGAGAAAGAGAAGCTGTAAGTAAGAGAGAGAGAGAAAGAGAAGCTGTGAGTGAGAGAGAGAGAAGCTGTGAGTGAGAGACAGAGAAAGAGAAGCTGTGAGTGAGATAAAGAGAGAGAGAGAGAAAGAGAAGCTATGAGTGAGAGAGAGAGAAAAGCTGTGAGTGAGAGAGAGAGAGAAATTGAAGCTGTGAGTGAGAGAGAGAGAGAGAAAGAGAAACTGTGGGTGAGAGTGTGAGAGAGAAACTGTGAGTGAGTGAGAGAGAGAGAAAGAGAAGCTGTGAGTGAGAGAGAGAAAGAGAAGCTGTGAATGAGAGAGAGAAAGAGAAGCTGTGAGTGAGAGATAGAGAAAGAGAAGCTGTGAGTGAGAGAGAGAAGGATTGAAAGAGAAGCTGTGAGTGAGAGAAAGAGAGAAAGAGAAAGAGAAGCTGTGAGTGAGATAGATAGACAGAGAGAGAAGCTGTGAGTGAGTGAGAGAGTGAGAAATTGAAGCTGTGAGTGAGAGAGAGAGAGAGAAAGAGAAGCTGTGAGTGAGAGACAGAGAGAAAGAGAAGCTGTGAGTGAGAGAGAGAGAGAAAGAGTAGCTGCAAGTGAGAAAGAGAGAGAAAGAGAAGCTATGAGTGAGAGAGAGAGAAAGAGAAGCTGTGAGTGAGAGAGAATGAGAAGCTGTGAGAGAGAGAGAGAGAAAGAGAAGCTGTGAGTGAGTGAGAGAGAGAGAAAAGCTGTGAGTGAGAGAGAGAGGGATTGAAAGAGAAGCTGTGAGTGAGAGAAAGAGAGAGAGAGAAAGAGAAGCTGTGAGTTAGATAGAGAGAGAGAGAAGCTGTGAGTGAGAGAGAGAGAAAGAGAAGCTGTGAGTGTGAGAAAGAGAGAGAAAGAGAAGCTGTGAGTGATTGACAGAGGGAAAGAGAAGCTGTGAGTGTGAGAGAGAGAGAAATAGAAGCTGTGAGTGAGAGAGAGAGAAGCTGTGTGTGTGTAAGAGAGAAAGAGAAACTGTGAGTGAGAGAGAGAGAGAAAGAGAAAGAGAAGCTGTGAGTGAGTGAGAGAGAAAGAGAAGCTGTAAGTGAGAGAGAGTGAAAGAGTAGCTGTGAGTGAGAGAGAGAAAGAGCTGTGAGTGAGAGAGAGAGAAGCTGTGTGTGTGTGAGAGAGAAAGAGAAGCTGTGAGTGAGAGAGAGAGAGAAAGAGAAGCTGCAAGTGAGAAAGAGAGAGAGAAAGAAAGAGAAGCTGTGAGTGAGAGAGAGAAAGAGAAGGTATGACTGAGAAAGAGAGAGAAAGAAAAGGTGTGAGAGTGAGAGAGAGAAAGAGAAGCTGTGAGTGAGAGAGAGAAAGAAGCTGTGAGTGAGAGATAGAGAGAGAGAAGCTGTGAGTGAGAGAGAGAAAGAGAAGCTGTGAGTGAGATAGAGAAAGAGAAGCTGTGAGTGAGAGAGAGAGAATGAGAAGCTGTGAGTGAGAAAGAGAGAGAGAAAGAGAAGGTATGACTGAGAGAGAGAAAGAGAAGGTATGAGTGAGAGAGAGAAAAAGAGAAGCTGTGAGTGAGAGAGAGAAAGAGAAGCTATGAGTCAGAGAGAGAGAGAGAGAGAGACTCTGTGAGTGAGAGAGAGAGAGAAAGAGAAGCTGTGAGTGAGAGAAAGAGAGAAAGAGAAGCTGTGTGTGTGAGAGAGAGAAAGAAGCTGGGAGTGAGAGAGAGAGAAGCTGTGAGTGAGAGAGAGAGAGAAGGAGAAGCTGTGAGTGAGAGAATGAGAGAGAAAGAGAAGCTGTGAGTGAGAGAGAGAGCGAAAGAGAAGCTGTGAGTGAGAGAAAGAGAAAGAGAAACTGTCAGTGAGAGAGAGAGAAAGAGAAGCTGTAAGTGAGTGAGAGTGAGAAAGAGAAGCTGTCAGAGAGAGAGAGAGAGTGAGAAGCTGTGAGAGAGAGAGAGAAAGAGGAGCTGTGAGTGAGAGAGAGAGAGAATGAGAAGCTGTGAGAGAGAGAAAGAGAGAAGCTGTGAGTGAGAGAGAAAGAGAAGCTGTAAGTAAGAGAGAGAGAGAAAGAGAAGCTGTGAGTGAGAGAGAGAGAAGCTGTGAGTGAGAGACAGAGAAAGAGAAGCTGTGAGTGAGATAAAGAGAGAGAGAGAGAAAGAGAAGCTATGAGTGAGAGAGAGAGAAAAGCTGTGAGTGAGAGAGAGAGAGAAATTGAAGCTGTGAGTGAGAGAGAGAGAGAGAAAGAGAAACTGTGGGTGAGAGTGTGAGAGAGAAACTGTGAGTGAGTGAGAGAGAGAGAAAGAGAAGCTGTGAGTGAGAGAGAGAAAGAGAAGCTGTGAATGAGAGAGAGAAAGAGAAGCTGTGAGTGAGAGATAGAGAAAGAGAAGCTGTGAGTGAGAGAGAGAAGGATTGAAAGAGAAGCTGTGAGTGAGAGAAAGAGAGAAAGAGAAAGAGAAGCTGTGAGTGAGATAGATAGACAGAGAGAGAAGCTGTGAGTGAGTGAGAGAGTGAGAAATTGAAGCTGTGAGTGAGAGAGAGAGAGAGAAAGAGAAGCTGTGAGTGAGAGACAGAGAGAAAGAGAAGCTGTGAGTGAGAGAGAGAGAGAAAGAGTAGCTGCAAGTGAGAAAGAGAGAGAAAGAGAAGCTATGAGTGAGAGAGAGAGAAAGAGAAGCTGTGAGTGAGAGAGAATGAGAAGCTGTGAGAGAGAGAGAGAGAAAGAGAAGCTGTGAGTGAGTGAGAGAGAGAGAAAAGCTGTGAGTGAGAGAGAGAGGGATTGAAAGAGAAGCTGTGAGTGAGAGAAAGAGAGAGAGAGAAAGAGAAGCTGTGAGTTAGATAGAGAGAGAGAAGCTGTGAGTGAGAGAGAGAGAAAGAGAAGCTGTGAGTGTGAGAAAGAGAGAGAAAGAGAAGCTGTGAGTGATTGACAGAGGGAAAGAGAAGCTGTGAGTGTGAGAGAGAGAGAAATAGAAGCTGTGAGTGAGAGAGAGAGAAGCTGTGTGTGTGTAAGAGAGAAAGAGAAACTGTGAGTGAGAGAGAGAGAGAAAGAGAAAGAGAAGCTGTGAGTGAGTGAGAGAGAAAGAGAAGCTGTAAGTGAGAGAGAGTGAAAGAGTAGCTGTGAGTGAGAGAGAGAGAGAAAGAGCTGTGAGTGAGAGAGAGAGAAGCTGTGTGTGTGTGAGAGAGAAAGAGAAGCTGTGAGTGAGAGAGAGAGAGAAAGAGAAGCTGCAAGTGAGAAAGAGAGAGAGAAAGAAAGAGAAGCTGTGAGTGAGAGAGAGAAAGAGAAGGTATGACTGAGAAAGAGAGAGAAAGAAAAGGTGTGAGAGTGAGAGAGAGAAAGAGAAGCTGTGAGTGAGAGAGAGAAAGAAGCTGTGAGTGAGAGATAGAGAGAGAGAAGCTGTGAGTGAGAGAGAGAAAGAGAAGCTGTGAGTGAGATAGAGAAAGAGAAGCTGTGAGTGAGAGAGAGAGAATGAGAAGCTGTGAGTGAGAAAGAGAGAGAGAAAGAGAAGGTATGACTGAGAGAGAGAAAGAGAAGGTATGAGTGAGAGAGAGAGAAAAAGAGAAGCTGTGAGTGAGAGAGAGAAAGAGAAGCTATGAGTCAGAGAGAGAGAGAGAGAGAGACTGTGAGTGAGAGAGAGAGAGAAAGAGAAGCTGTGAGTGAGAGAAAGAGAGAAAGAGAAGCTGTGTGTGTGTGAGAGAGAGAGAAAGAGAAGCTGCAAGTGAGAAAGAGAGAGAGAAAGAGAAGCTATGAGTGAGAGAGAGAGAGAAAGAGAAGCTGTGAGTGAGAGAGAGAATGAGAAGCTGTGAGAGAGAGAGAAAGAGAAGCTGTGAGTGAGAGAGAGAGAAAAGCTCTGAGTGAGAGAGAGAGGGATTGAAAGTGAAGCTGTGAGTGAGAGAAAGAGAAAGAGAGAAAGAGAAGCTGTGAGTTAGATAGAGAAAGAGAGAAGCTGTGAGTGAGAGAGAGAAAGAAAGAGAAGCTGTGAGTGTGAGAAAGAGAGAGAAAGAGAAGCTGTGAGTGATTGACAGAGGGAAAGAGAAGCTGCAAGTGAGAAAGAGAGAGAGAAAGAAAGAGAAGCTGTGAGTGAGAGAGAGAAAGAGAAGGTATGACTGAGAGAGAGAGAAAGAAAAGCTGTGAGAGTGAGAGAGAGAAAGAGAAGCTGTGAGTGAGAGAGAGAGAAAGAAGCTGTGAGTGAGAGAGAGAATGAGAAGCTGTGAGTGAGAAAGAGAGAGAGAAAGAGAAGGTATGAGTGAGAGAGAGAAAGAGAAGGTATGAGTGAGAGAGAGAGAGAGAAAAAGAGAAGCTGTGAGTGAGAGAAAGAGAGAGAAATAAAAGCTGTGAGTGAGAGTGAGAGTGAAATAGAAGCTGTGAGTGAGAGAGAGAGAGAGAAAGAGAACTGTGAGTGAGAGAGAGAAAGAGAAGCTATGAGTGAGAGAGAGAGAGAAAGAGAAGCTGTGAGTGAGAGAAAGAGAGAAAGAGAAGCTGTGTGTGAGAGAGAAAGAGAAGCTGTGAGTGAGAGGGAGAGAAAGAAGCTGGGAGTGAGAGAGAGAGAAGCTGTGAGTGAGAGAGATAGAGAAGGAGAAGCTGTGAGAGAGAGAAAGAGAGAGAAAGAGAAGCTGTGTGTGTGAGAGAGAAAGAGATGCTGTGAGTGAGAGTGAGAGAGGGAAAGAGAAGCTGTGAGTGAGTGAGAGAGAGAAGCTGTGAGAGACAGAGAAAGAAGCTGTGAGTGAGAGATAGAGAGAGAGAAAGAGAAGCTGTGAGTGGGAGAGAGAGAGAGAAAGAGAAACTGTGAGTGAGTGAGAGTGTGAGAGCGAAACTGTGAGTGAGTGAGAGAGAGAGAAATAGAAGCTGTGAGTGAGAGAGAGAAAGAGAAGCTGTGAATGAGAGAGAGAGAAAGAGAAGCTGTGAGTGAGAGAGAGAGAAAGAGAAGCTGTGAGTGAGAGAGAGAGGGATTGAAAGAGAAGCTGTGAGTGAGCAAAAGAGAGAGAGAGAAAGAGAATCTGTGAGTGAGATAGAGAGAGAGAAGCTGTGAGTGAGAAAGAGAGAGAAAGAGAAGCTGCAAGTGAGAAAGAGAGAGAGAAAGAGAAGTTGTGAGTGAGAGAGAGAAAGAGAAGCTATGAGTAAGAGAGTGAGAAAGAGAAGCTGTGAGTGAAAGAGAAAGAGAAGCTGTGAGAGAGAGAGAGAAAGAGAAGCTGTGAGAGAGAGAGAAAAGCTGTGACTGAGAGAGAGAGAAACTGTGAGTGAGAGAGAGAGATAGAAGCTGTGTGTGTGAGAAAGAGAGAGAAAGAGAAGCTGTGAGTGAGAGACAGAAAGAACGAGAAGCTGTGAGTGAGAGAGAGAGAAGCTGAGAGAGAGAGAAAAAGAGAAACTGTGAGTGAGAGAGAGAGAGAAAGAGAAGCTGTGAGTGGGAGAGAGAGAGAGAAAGAGAAGCTGTGAGTGAGAGAGAGTCAAAGAGTAGCTGTGAGTGTGTGTGTGAGAGAGAAAGAGCTGTGAGTGAGAGAGAGAGAAAGAGAACCTGTGAGTGAGAGAGAGAAAGAAAGAGAAGCTGTGAGTGAGAGAGAGAGAGAGAAAGAGAAGGTGTGAGTGAGAGAGAGAGAGAAAGAGAAGCTGTATGTGTGTTGGAGAGAGAAAGAGAAGCTGTGAGGGAGAGGGAGAGAGAAAGAGAAGCTGTGAGAGAGAGAGAGAGAGAGAAGCTGTGAGTGAGAGAGAGAGAAAGAGAAGGTGTGTGTGAGAGAGAAAGAGAAGCTGTGAGTGAGAGAGAGAGAGAAGCTGAGAGTGAGAGAGAGAGAGAGAAGCTCTGAGTGAGAGAGGGAGGGAGGGAAAGAGAAGCTGTGAGTGAGAGAAAGAGAGGGAGAGAAAGAAAGAGAAGCTGTGAGTGAGAGAGAGAAATAGAAGCTGTGTGTGTGTGAGAGAGAGAAATTAAAGCTGTGAGTGAGAGAGCGAGAGAGAAAGAGAAGTTTTGTGTGAGAGACAGAGAGATAGAGAAGCTGTAAGAGAGAGAAATAGAAGCTGTGTGTGTGAGAGAGAAAGAGAAGCTGTGAGAGAGAGAAAAAGAGAAGCTGTGAATGAGAGAGAAAGAGAAGCTGTGTGAGAGAGAGAGAGAATCTGTGAGTGAGAGAGAGAGGGATTGAAAGAGAAGCTGTGAGTGAGAGAAAGAGAGAGATAAAGAGAAGTTGTGAGTGAGATAGAGAGAGAGAGAAACTGTGAGTGAGAGAGAGAGAAATTGAAGCTGTGAGTGAGAGAGAGAGAAAGAGAAGCTGTGAGTGTGAGAAAGAGAGAGAAAGAGAAGATGTGAGTGATTGACAGAGGGAAAGAGAAGCTGTGAGTGAGAGAGAGAGAGAAATAGAAGCTGTGAGTGAGAGAGAGAAGCTGAGTGTGTGTGAGAGAGAAAGAGAAACTGTGAGTGAGAGAGAGAGAGAGAAAGAGAAGCTGTGAGTGAGAGAGAGAGAAAGAGAAGCTGTAAGTGAGAGAGAGTGAAAGAGTAGCTGTGAGTGAGAGAGAGAGAGAAAGAGCTGTGAGTGAGAGAGAGAGAGAGAGAAGCTGTGTGTGTGTGAGAGAGAAAGAGAAGCTGTGAGTGAGAGAGAGAGAGAAAGAGAAGCTGCAAGTGAGAAAGAGAGAGAGAAAGAAAGAGAAGGTGTGAGTGAGAGAGAGAAAGAGAAGGTATGACTGAGAGAGAGAGAGAAAGAAAAGCTGTGAGAGTGAGAGAGAGAAAGAGAAGCTGTGAGTGAGAGAGAGAGAAAGAAGCTGTGAGTGAGAGATAGAGAGAGAGAAGCTGTGAGTGAGAGAGAGAAAGAGAAGCTGTGAGTGAGATAGAGAGAAAGAGAAGCTGTGAGTGAGAGAGAGAGAATGAGAAGCTGTGAGGGAGAAAGAGAGAGAGAAACAGAAGGTATGAGTGAGAGAGAGAAAGAGAAGGTATGAGTGAGAGAGAGAGAAAAAGAGAAGCTGTGAGTGAGAGAAAGAGAGAGAAATAAAAGCTGTGAGTGAGAGTGAGAGTGAAATAGAAGCTGTGAGTGAGAGAGAGAGAGAGAAAGAGAACTGTGAGTGAGAGAGAGAAAGAGAAGCTATGAGTGAGAGAGAGAGAGAAAGAGAAGCTGTGAGTGAGAGAGAGAGAGAAAGAGAAGCTGTGTGTGAGAGAGAAAGAGAAGCTGTGAGTGAGAGGGAGAGAAAGAAGCTGGGAGTGAGAGAGAGAGAAGCTGTGAGTGAGAGAGATAGACAAGGAGAAGCTGTGAGAGAGAGAAAGAGAGAGAAAGAGAAGCTGTGTGTGTGTGAGAGAAAGAGATGCTGTGAGTGAGAGTGAGAGAGGGAAAGAGAAGCTGTGAGTGAGTGAGAGAGAGAAGCTGTGAGAGACAGAGAAAGAAGCTGTGAGTGAGAGATAGAGAGAGAGAAAGAGAAGCTGTGAGTGGGAGAGAGAGAGAGAAAGAGAAACTGTGAGTGAGTGAGAGTGTGAGAGAGAAACTGTGAGTGAGTGAGAGAGAGAGAAATAGAAGCTGTGAGTGAGAGAGAGAAAGAGAAGCTGTGAATGAGAGAGAGAGAAAGAGAAGCTGTGAGTGAGAGAGAGAGAAAGAGAAGCTGTGAGTGAGAGAGAGAGGGATTGAAAGAGAAGCTGTGAGTGAGCAAAAGAGAGAGAGAGAAAGAGAATCTGTGAGTGAGATAGAGAGAGAGAGAAGCTGTGAGTGAGAAAGAGAGAGAAAGAGAAGCTGCAAGTGAGAAAGAGAGAGAGAAAGAGAAGTTGTGAGTGAGAGAGAGAAAGAGAAGCTATGAGTAAGAGAGTGAGAAAGAGAAGCTGTGAGTGAAAGAGAAAGAGAAGCTGTGAGAGAGAGAGAGAAAGAGAAGCTGTGAGAGAGAGAGAAAAGCTGTGACTGAGAGAGAGAGAGAAACTGTGAGTGAGAGAGAGAGATAGAAGCTGTGTGTGTGAGAAAGAGAGAGAAAGAGAAGCTGTGAGTGAGAGACAGAAAGAACGAGAAGCTGTGAGTGAGAGAGAGAGAAGCTGAGAGAGAGAGAAAAAGAGAAACTGTGAGTTAGAGAGAGAGAGAAAGAGAAGCTGTGAGTGGGAGAGAGAGAGAGAAAGAGAAGCTGTGAGTGAGAGAGAGTCAAAGAGTAGCTGTGAGTGTGTGTGTGAGAGAGAAAGAGCTGTGAGTGAGAGAGAGAGAGAGAAAGAGAACCTGTGAGTGAGAGAGAGAAAGAAAGAGAAGCTGTGAGTGAGAGAGAGACAGAGAAAGAGAAGGTGTGAGTGAGAGAGAGAGAGAAAGAGAAGCTGTATGTGTGTTGGAGAGAGAAAGAGAAGCTGTGAGGGAGAGGGAGAGAGAAAGAGAAGCTGTGAGAGAGAGAGAGAGAAAGAGAAGCTGTGAGTGAGTGAGAGAGAAAGAGAAGGTGTGTGTGAGAGAGAAAGAGAAGATGTGAGTGAGAGAGAGAGAGAGAAGCTGAGAGTGAGAGAGAGAGAGAGAAGCTCTGAGTGAGAGAGGGAGGGAGGGAAAGAGAAGCTGTGAGTGAGAGAAAGAGAGAGAGAGAAAGAAAGAGAAGCTGTGAGTGAGAGAGAGAAATAGAAGCTGTGTGTGTGTGTGAGAGAGAAATTAAAGCTGTGAGTGAGAGAGCGAGAGAGAAAGAGAAGTTTTGTGTGAGAGACAGAGAGATAGAGAAGCTGTAAGAGAGAGAAATAGAAGCTGTGTGTGAGAGAGAAAGAGAAGCTGTGAGTGAGAGAAAAAGAGAAGCTGTGAATGAGAGAGAAAGAGAAGCTGTGTGTGAGAGAGAGAGAGAATCTGTGAGTGAGAGAGAGAGGGATTGAAAGAGAAGCTGTGAGTGAGAGAAAGAGAGAGATAAAGAGAAGTTGTGAGTGAGATAGAGAGAGAGAGAAACTGTGAGTGAGAGAGAGAGAAATTGAAGCTGTGAGTGAGAGAGAGAGAAAGAGAAGCTGTGAGTGTGAGAAAGAGAGAGAAAGAGAAGCTGTGAGTGATTGACAGAGGGAAAGAGAAGCTGTGAGTGAGAGAGAGAGAGAAATAGAAGCTGTGAGTGAGAGAGAGAAGCTGAGTGTGTGTGAGAGAGAAAGAGAAACTGTGAGTGAGAGAGAGAGAGAGAAAGAGAAGCTGTGAGAGAGAGAGAGAAAGAGAAGCTGTAAGTGAGAGAGAGTGAAAGAGTAGCTGTGAGTGAGAGAGAGAGAGAAAGAGCTGTGAGTGAGAGAGAGAGAGAAGCTGTGTGTGTGTGAGAGAGAAAGAGAAGCTGTGAGTGAGAGAGAGAGAAAGAGAAGCTGCAAGTGAGAAAGAGAGAGAGAAAGAAAGAGAAGCTGTGAGAGTGAGAGAGAGAAAGAGAAGCTGTGAGTGAGAGAGAGAGAAAGAAGCTGTGAGTGAGAGAGAGAGAGAGAAGCTGTGAGTGAGAGAGAAAAAGAGAAGCTGTGAGTGAGATAGAGAGAAAGAGAAGCTGTGAGTGAGAGAGAGAGAATGAGAAGCTGTGAGGGAGAAAGAGAGAGAGAAAGAGAAGGTATGAGTGAGAGAGAAAGAGAACTTGTGAGTGAGAGAGAGAAAGAAAGAGAAGCTGTGAGTGAGAGAGAGAGAGAGAAAGAGAAGGTGTGAGTGAGAGAGAGAGAGAAAGAGAAGCTGTATGTGTGTTGGAGAGAGAAAGAGAAGCTGTGAGGGAGAGGGAGAGAGAAAGAGAAGCTGTGAGAGAGAGAGAGAGAGAGAAAGAGAAGCTGTGAGTGAGAGAGAGAGAAAGAGAAGGTGTGTGTGAGAGAGAAAGAGAAGCTGTGAGTGAGAGAGAGAGAGAAGCTGAGAGTGAGAGAGAGAGAGAGAAGCTCTGAGTGAGAGAGGGAGGGAGGGAAAGAGAAGCTGTGAGTGAGAGAAAGAGAGAGAGAGAAAGAAAGAGAAGCTGTGAGTGAGAGAAAAAGAGAAGCTGTGAATGAGAGAGAAAGAGAAGCTGTGAGAGAGAGAGAGAGAGAATCTGTGAGTGAGAGAGAGGGATTGAAAGAGAAGCTGTGAGTGAGAGAAAGAGAGAGATAAAGAGAAGTTGTGAGTGAGATAGAGAGAGAGAGAAACTGTGAGTGAGAGAGAGAGAGAGAAATTGAAGCTGTGAATGAGAGAGAGAGAAAGAGAAGCTGTGAGTGAGAGAGAGAGAAAGAGAAGCTGGGAGTGAGAGAGAGAGAAAGAGAAGCTGCAAGTGATAAAGAGAGATAGAAAGAGAAGCTGTGATTGAGAGAGAGAAAGAGAAGCTGTGTGAGAGAGAGAAGAAGAGAAGCTGTGAGTGAGAGAGAAAGAGAAGCTGAGAGAGAGAGAGAGAAGCTGTGAGTAATAGAGAGAGAGAAAGAGAAGCTGTGAGTGACACACAGAGAGAGAAATAGAAGCCGTGAGTGAGAGAGAGAGAAAAAGAGAAGCTGTGAGTGAGAGAAAGAGAGAGAAATAAAAGCTGTGAGTGAGAGTGAGAGTGAAATAGAAGCTGTGAGTGAGAGAGAGAGAGAGAAAGAGAACTGTGAGTGAGAGAGAGAAAGAGAAGCTATGAGTGAGAGAGAGAGAGAAAGAGAAGCTGTGAGTGAGAGAGAGAGAGAAAGAGAAGCTGTGTGTGAGAGAGAAAGAGAAGCTGTGAGTGAGAGGGAGAGAAAGAAGCTGGGAGTGAGAGAGAGAGAAGCTGTGAGTGAGAGAGATAGAGAAGGAGAAGCTGTGAGAGAGAGAAAGAGAGAGAAAGAGAAGCTGTGTGTGTGAGAGAGAAAGAGATGCTGTGAGTGAGAGTGAGAGAGGGAAAGAGAAGCTGTGAGTGAGTGAGAGAGAGAAGCTGTGAGAGACAGAGAAAGAAGCTGTGAGTGAGAGATAGAGAGAGAGAAAGAGAAGCTGTGAGTGGGAGAGAGAGAGAGAAAGAGAAACTGTGAGTGAGTGAGAGTGTGAGAGAGAAACTGTGAGTGAGTGAGAGAGAGAGAAATAGCTGTGAGTGAGAGAGAGAAAGAGAAGCTGTGAATGAGAGAGAGAGAAAGAGAAGCTGTGAGTGAGAGAGAGAGAAAGAGAAGCTGTGAGTGAGAGAGAGAGGGATTGAAAGAGAAGCTGTGAGTGAGCAAAAGAGAGAGAGAGAAAGAGAATCTGTGAGTGAGATAGAGAGAGAGAGAAGCTGTGAGTGAGAAAGAGAGAGAAAGAGAAGCTGCAAGTGAGAAAGAGAGAGAGAAAGAGAAGTTGTGAGTGAGAGAGAGAAAGAGAAGCTATGAGTAAGAGAGTGAGAAAGAGAAGCTGTGAGTGAAAGAGAAAGAGAAGCTGTGAGAGAGAGAGAGAAAGAGAAGCTGTGAGAGAGAGAGAAAAGCTGTGACTGAGAGAGAGAGAGAAACTGTGAGTGAGAGAGAGAGATAGAAGCTGTGTGTGTGAGAAAGAGAGAGAAAGAGAAGCTGTGAGTGAGAGACAGAAAGAACGAGAAGCTGTGAGTGAGAGAGAGAGAAGCTGAGAGAGAGAGAAAAAGAGAAACTGTGAGTGAGAGAGAGAGAGAAAGAGAAGCTGTGAGTGGGAGAGAGAGAGAGAAAGAGAAGCTGTGAGTGAGAGAGAGTCAAAGAGTAGCTGTGAGTGTGTGTGTGAGAGAGAAAGAGCTGTGAGTGAGAGAGAGAGAGAGAAAGAGAACCTGTGAGTGAGAGAGAGAAAGAAAGAGAAGCTGTGAGTGAGAGAGAGAGAGAGAAAGAGAAGGTGTGAGTGAGAGAGAGAGAGAAAGAGAAGCTGTATGTGTGTTGGAGAGAGAAAGAGAAGCTGTGAGGGAGAGGGAGAGAGAAAGAGAAGCTGTGAGAGAGAGAGAGAGAAAGAGAAGCTGTGAGTGAGAGAGAGAGAAAGAGAAGGTGTGTGTGAGAGAGAAAGAGAAGCTGTGAGTGAGAGAGAGAGAGAAGCTGAGAGTGAGAGAGAGAGAGAGAAGCTCTGAGTGAGAGAGGGAGGGAGGGAAAGAGAAGCTGTGAGTGAGAGAAAGAGAGAGAGAGAAAGAAAGAGAAGCTGTGAGTGAGAGAGAGAAATAGAAGCTGTGTGTGTGTGAGAGAGAGAAATTAAAGCTGTGAGTGAGAGAGCGAGAGAGAAAGAGAAGTTTTGTGTGAGAGACAGAGAGATAGAGAAGCTGTAAGAGAGAGAAATAGAAGCTGTGTGTGTGAGAGAGAAAGAGAAGCTGTGAGTGAGAGAAAAAGAGAAGCTGTGAATGAGAGAGAAAGAGAAGCTGTGAGAGAGAGAGAGAGAGAATCTGTGAGTGAGAGAGAGAGGGATTGAAAGAGAAGCTGTGAGTGAGAGAAAGAGAGAGATAAAGAGAAGTTGTGAGTGAGATAGAGAGAGAGAGAAACTGTGAGTGAGAGAGAGAGAAATTGAAGCTGTGAGTGAGAGAGAGAGAAAGAGAAGCTGTGAGTGTGAGAAAGAGAGAGAAAGAGAAGCTGTGAGTGATTGACAGAGGGAAAGAGAAGCTGTGAGTGAGAGAGAGAGAAATAGAAGCTGTGAGTGTGAGAGAGAAGCTGAGTGTGTGTGAGAGAGAAAGAGAAACTGTGAGTGAGAGAGAGAGAGAGAAAGAGAAGCTGTGAGAGAGAGAGAGAGAAAGAGAAGCTGTAAGTGAGAGAGAGTGAAAGAGTAGCTGTGAGTGAGAGAGAGAGAGAAAGAGCTGTGAGTGAGAGAGAGAGAGAACCTGTGTGTGTGTGAGAGAGAAAGAGAAGCTGTGAGTGAGAGAGAGAGAAAGAGAAGCTGCAAGTGAGAAAGAGAGAGAGAAAGAAAGAGAAGCTGTGAGAGTGAGAGAGAGAAAGAGAAGCTGTGAGTGAGAGAGAGAGAAAGAAGCTGTGAGTGAGAGAGAGAGAGAGAAGCTGTGAGTGAGAGAGAGAAAAAGAAGGTGTGAGTGAGATAGAGAGAAAGAGAAGCTGTGAGTGAGAGAGAGAGAATGAGAAGCTGTGAGGGAGAAAGAGAGAGAGAAAGAGAAGGTATGAGTGAGAGAGAAAGAGAACTTGTGAGTGAGAGAGAGAAAGAAAGAGAAGCTGTGAGTGAGAGAGAGAGAGAGAAAGAGAAGGTGTGAGTGAGAGAGAGAGAGAAAGAGAAGCTGTATGTGTGTTGGAGAGAGAAAGAGAAGCTGTGAGGGAGAGGGAGAGAGAGAAGCTGTGAGAGAGAGAGAGAGAGAAAGAGCTGTGAGTGAGAGAGAGAGAAAGAGAAGGTGTGTGTGAGAGAGAAAGAGAAGCTGTGAGTGAGAGAGAGAGAGAAGCTGAGAGTGAGAGAGAGAGAGAGAAGCTCTGAGTGAGAGAGGGAGGGAGGGAAAGAGAAGCTGTGAGTGAGAGAAAGAGAGAGAGAGAAAGAAAGAGAAGCTGTGAGTGAGAGAGAGAAATAGAAGCTGTGTGTGTGAGAGAGAGAGAAATTAAAGCTGTGAGTGAGAGAGCGAGAGAGAAAGAGAAGTTTTGTGTGAGAGACAGAGAGATAGAGAAGCTGTAAGAGAGAGAAATAGAAGCTGTGTGTGTGAGAGAGAAAGAGAAGCTGTGAGTGAGAGAAAAAGAGAAGCTGTGAATGAGAGAGAAAGAGAAGCTGTGAGAGAGAGAGAGAGAATCTGTGAGTGAGAGAGAGAGGGATTGAAAGAGAAGCTGTGAGTGAGAGAAAGAGAGAGATAAAGAGAAGTTGTGAGTGAGATAGAGAGAGAGAGAAACTGTGAGTGAGAGAGAGAGAGAAATTGAAGCTGTGAGTGAGAGAGAGAGAAAGAGAAGCTGTGAGTGTGAGAAAGAGAGAGAAAGAGAAGCTGTGAGTGATTGACAGAGGGAAAGAGAAGCTGTGAGTGAGAGAGAGAGAAATAGAAGCTGTGAGTGAGAGAGAGAAGCTGAGTGTGTGTGAGAGAGAAAGAGAAACTGTGAGTGAGAGAGAGAGAGAGAAAGAGAAGCTGTGAGTGAGAGAGAGAGAGAAAGAGAAGCTGTAAGTGAGAGAGAGTGAAAGAGTAGCTGTGAGTGAGAGAGAGAGAGAAAGAGCTGTGAGTGAGAGAGAGAGCGAGAGAAGCTGTGTGTGTGTGAGAGAGAAAGAGAAGCTGTGAGTGAGAGAGAGAGAAAGAGAAGCTGCAAGTGAGAAAGAGAGAGAGAAAGAAAGAGAAGCTGTGAGTGAGAGAGAGAAAGAGAAGGTATGACTGAGAGAGAGAGAGAAAGAAAAGCTGTGAGAGTGAGAGAGAGAAAGAGAAGCTGTGAGTGAGAGAGAGAGAAAGAAGCTGTGAGTGAGAGATAGAGAGAGAGAAGCTGTGAGTGAGAGAGAGAAAGAGAAGCTGTGAGTGAGATAGAGAGAAAGAGAAGCTGTGAGTGAGAGAGAGAGAATGAGAAGCTGTGAGGGAGAAAGAGAGAGAGAAAGAGAAGGTATGAGTGAGAGAGAGAAAGAGAAGGTATGAGTGAGAGAGAGAGAAAAAGAGAAGCTGTGAGTGAGAGAAAGAGAGAGAAATAAAAGCTGTGAGTGAGAGTGAGAGTGAAATAGAAGCTGTGAGTGAGAGAGAGAGAGAGAAAGAGAACTGTGAGTGAGAGAGAGAAAGAGAAGCTATGAGTGAGAGAGAGAGAGAAAGAGAAGCTGTGAGTGAGAGAGAGAGAGAAAGAGAAGCTGTGTGTGAGAGAGAAAGAGAAGCTGTGAGTGAGAGGGAGAGAAAGAAGCTGGGAGTGAGAGAGAGAGAAGCTGTGAGTGAGAGAGATAGAGAAGGAGAAGCTGTGAGAGAGAGAAAGAGAGAGAAAGAGAAGCTGTGTGTGTGTGAGAGAAAGAGATGCTGTGAGTGAGAGTGAGAGAGGGAAAGAGAAGCTGTGAGTGAGTGAGAGAGAGAAGCTGTGAGAGACAGAGAAAGAAGCTGTGAGTGAGAGATAGAGAGAGAGAAAGAGAAGCTGTGAGTGGGAGAGAGAGAGAGAAAGAGAAACTGTGAGTGAGTGAGAGTGTGAGAGAGAAACTGTGAGTGAGTGAGAGAGAGAGAAATAGCTGTGAGTGAGAGAGAGAAAGAGAAGCTGTGAATGAGAGAGAGAGAAAGAGAAGCTGTGAGTGAGAGAGAGAAAGAGAAGCTGTGAGTGAGAGAGAGAGGGATTGAAAGAGAAGCTGTGAGTGAGCAAAAGAGAGAGAGAGAAAGAGAAGCTGTGAGTGAGTGAGAGAGAGAGAGAAAGAGAAGCTGTGAGTGAGAAAGAGAGAGAGAAAGAGAAGCTGCAAGTGAGAAAGAGAGAGAGAAAGAGAAGTTGTGAGTGAGAGAGAGAAAGAGAAGCTATGAGTAAGAGAGAGAGAAAGAGAAGCTGTGAGTGAAAGAGAAAGAGAAGCTGTGAGAGAGAGAGAGAAAGAGAAGCTGTGAGAGAGAGAAAAGCTGTGACTGAGAGAGAGAGAGAAACTGTGAGTGAGAGAGAGAGAAAGAAGCTGTGTGTGTGAGAAAGAGAGAGAAAGAGAAGCTGTGAGTGAGAGAGAGAAAGAGAAGCTGTGAGAGAGAGAGAAAGAGAAGCTGTGAGAGAGAGAAAAGCTGTGACTGAGAGAGAGAGAGAAACTGTGAGTGAGAGAGAGAGAAAGAAGCTGTGTGTGTGAGAAAGAGAGAGAAAGAGAAGCTGTGAGTGAGAGACAGAAAGAACGAGAAGCTGTGAGTGAGAGAGAGAAGCTGAGAGAGAGAGAAAAAGAGAAACTGTGAGTGAGAGAGAGAGAGAAAGAGAAGCTGTGAGTGGGAGAGAGAGAGAGAAAGAGAAGCTGTGAGTGAGAGAGAGTCAAAGAGTAGCTGTGAGTGTGTGTGTGAGAGAGAAAGAGCTGTGAGTGAGAGAGAGAGAAAGAGAAGCTGTGAGTGGGAGAGAGAGAGAAAGAGAAGCTGTGAGTGAGAGAGAGAGAGAGAAAGAGAAGCTGTGAGTGAGAGAGAGAGAGAAAGAGAAGCTGTATGTGTGTGTGAGAGAGAAAGAGAAGCTGTGAGGGAGAGGGAGAGAGAAAGAGAAGCTGTGAGAGAGAGAGAGAGAAAGAGAAGCTGTGAGTGAGAGAGAGAGAAAGAGAAGGTGTGTGTGAGAGAGAAAGAGAAGCTGTGAGTGAGAGAGAGAGAGAAGCTGAGAGTGAGAGAGAGAGAGAGAAGCTCTGAGAGAGAGGGAGGGAGGGAAAGAGAAGCTGTGAGTGAGAGAAAGAGAGAGAGAGAAAGAAAGAGAAACTGTGAGTGAGAGAGAGAAATAGAAGCTGTGTGAGAGAGATAGATAGAAATAGAAGCTGTGAGTGAGAGAGAGAGAGAAATTAAAGCTGTGAGTGAGAGAGAGAGAGAAAGAGAAGCTGTATGTGTGTGTGAGAGAGAAAGAGAAGCTGTGAGGGAGAGGGAGAGAGAAAGAGAAGCTGTGAGAGAGAGAGAGAGAAAGAGAAGCTGTGAGTGAGAGAGAGAGAGAGAGAAGGTGTGTGTGAGAGAGAAAGAGAAGCTGTGAGAGAGAGAGAGAGAATCTGTGAGTGAGAGAGAGAGGGATTGAAAGAGAAGCTGTGAGTGAGAGAAAGAGAGAGATAAAGAGAAGTTGTGAGTGAGATAGAGAGAGAGAGAAACTGTGAGTGAGAGAGAGAGAGAAATTGAAGCTGTGAGTGAGAGAGAGAGAAGCTGTGAGTGTGAGAAAGAGAGAGAAAGAGAAGCTGTGAGTGATTGACAGAGGGAAAGAGAAGCTGTGAGTGAGAGAGAGAGAAATAGAAGCTGTGAGTGAGAGAGAGAAGCTGAGTGTGTGTGAGAGAGAAAGAGAAACTGTGAGTGAGAGAGAGAGAGAGAAAGAGAAGCTGTGAGTGAGAGAGAGAGAAAGAGAAGCTGTAAGTGAGAGAGAGTGAAAGAGTAGCTGTGAGTGAGAGAGAGAGAGAAAGAGCTGTGAGTGAGAGAGAGAGAGAGAAGCTGTGTGTGTGTGAGAGAGAAAGAGAAGCTGTGAGTGAGAGAGAGAGAAAGAGAAGCTGCAAGTGAGAAAGAGAGAGAGAAAGAAAGAGAAGCTGTGAGTGAGAGAGAGAAAGAGAAGGTATGACTGAGAGAGAGAGAGAAAGAAAAGCTGTGAGAGTGAGAGAGAGAAAGAGAAGCTGTGAGTGAGAGAGAGAGAAAGAAGCTGTGAGTGAGAGATAGAGAGAGAGAAGCTGTGAGTGAGAGAGAGAAAGAGAAGCTGTGAGTGAGATAGAGAGAAAGAGAAGCTGTGAGTGAGAGAGAGAGAATGAGAAGCTGTGAGGGAGAAAGAGAGAGAGAAAGAGAAGGTATGAGTGAGAGAGAGAAAGAGAAGGTATGAGTGAGAGAGAGAGAAAAAGAGAAGCTGTGAGTGAGAGAAAGAGAGAGAAATAAAAGCTGTGAGTGAGAGTGAGAGTGAAATAGAAGCTGTGAGTGAGAGAGAGAGAGAAAGAGAACTGTGAGTGAGAGAGAGAAAGAGAAGCTATGAGTGAGAGAGAGAGAGAAAGAGAAGCTGTGAGTGAGAGAGAGAGAGAAAGAGAAGCTGTGTGTGAGAGAGAAAGAGAAGCTGTGAGTGAGAGGGAGAGAAAGAAGCTGGGAGTGAGAGAGAGAGAAGCTGTGAGTGAGAGAGATAGAGAAGGAGAAGCTGTGAGAGAGAGAAAGAGAGAGAAAGAGAAGCTGTGTGTGTGAGAGAGAAAGAGATGCTGTGAGTGAGAGTGAGAGAGGGAAAGAGAAGCTGTGAGTGAGTGAGAGAGAGAAGCTGTGAGAGACAGAGAAAGAAGCTGTGAGTGAGAGATAGAGAGAGAGAAAGAGAAGCTGTGAGTGGGAGAGAGAGAGAGAAAGAGAAACTGTGAGTGAGTGAGAGTGTGAGAGAGAAACTGTGAGTGAGTGAGAGAGAGAGAAATAGCTGTGAGTGAGAGAGAGAAAGAGAAGCTGTGAATGAGAGAGAGAGAAAGAGAAGCTGTGAGTGAGAGAGAGAAAGAGAAGCTGTGAGTGAGAGAGAGAGGGATTGAAAGAGAAGCTGTGAGTGAGCAAAAGAGAGAGAGAGAAAGAGAAGCTGTGAGTGAGTGAGAGAGAGAGAGAAAGAGAAGCTGTGAGTGAGAAAGAGAGAGAGAAAGAGAAGCTGCAAGTGAGAAAGAGAGAGAGAAAGAGAAGTTGTGAGTGAGAGAGAGAAAGAGAAGCTATGAGTAAGAGAGAGAGAAAGAGAAGCTGTGAGTGAAAGAGAAAGAGAAGCTGTGAGAGAGAGAGAGAAAGAGAAGCTGTGAGAGAGAGAAAAGCTGTGACTGAGAGAGAGAGAGAAACTGTGAGTGAGAGAGAGAGAAAGAAGCTGTGTGTGTGAGAAAGAGAGAGAAAGAGAAGCTGTGAGTGAGAGAGAGAAAGAGAAGCTGTGAGAGAGAGAGAGAAAGAGAAGCTGTGAGAGAGAGAAAAGCTGTGACTGAGAGAGAGAGAGAAACTGTGAGTGAGAGAGAGAGAAAGAAGCTGTGTGTGTAAGAAAGAGAGAGAAAGAGAAGCTGTGAGTGAGAGACAGAAAGAACGAGAAGCTGTGAGTGAGAGAGAGAAGCTGAGAGAGAGAGAAAAAGAGAAACTGTGAGTGAGAGAGAGAGAGAAAGAGAAGCTGTGAGTGGGAGAGAGAGAGAAAGAGAAGCTGTGAGTGAGAGAGAGTCAAAGAGTAGCTGTGAGTGTGTGTGTGAGAGAGAAAGAGCTGTGAGTGAGAGAGAGAGAAAGAGAAGCTGTGAGTGGGAGAGAGAGAGAAAGAGAAGCTGTGAGTGAGAGAGAGAGAGAGAAAGAGAAGCTGTGAGTGAGAGAGAGAGAGAAAGAGAAGCTGTATGTGTGTGTGAGAGAGAAAGAGAAGCTGTGAGGGAGAGGGAGAGAGAAAGAGAAGCTGTGAGAGAGAGAGAGAGAAAGAGAAGCTGTGAGTGAGAGAGAGAGAAAGAGAAGGTGTGTGTGAGAGAGAAAGAGAAGCTGTGAGTGAGAGAGAGAGAAGCTGAGAGTGAGAGAGAGAGAGAGAAGCTCTGAGAGAGAGGGAGGGAGGGAAAGAGAAGCTGTGAGTGAGAGAAAGAGAGAGAGAAAGAAAGAGAAACTGTGAGTGAGAGAGAGAAATAGAAGCTGTGTGAGAGAGAGAGATAGAAATAGAAGCTGTGAGTGAGAGAGAGAGAGAAATTAAAGCTGTGAGTGAGAGAGAGAGAGAAAGAGAAGATTTCTGTGAGAAAAAAAGAGGTAGAGAAGCTGTAAGAGAGAGAGATAAATAGAAGCTGAGTGTGTGTGAGAGAAAGAGAAGCTGTGAGTGAGAGAGAGAGAAAGAGAAGCTGTGAATGAAAGAGAGAGAGAAGCTGTGAGTGAGAGGGAGAGAGAGAAAAAGAAACTATGTGTGAGAGAGAGACATAGAAGCTGTGAGTGAGAGAGAGAGAAGCTGTGAGTGAGAGAGAGAGAGAAAGAAAGAGAAGCTGTGAGTGAGTGAGAGAGAGAGAAGCTGAGTGAGAGAGAGAGAAAGTGAAGCTGTGAGTGAGAGAGAAAGAGAAGCTGTGAGTGAGAGAGACAGAGAAAGAGAAGCTGAGAGTGAGAGAGAGTGAGAGAAAGAGATGCTGTGTGAGAGAGAGAGAAAGAAAAAAAGAGAAGCTGTGTGTGTGTGTGAGAGAGAAAGAAATGCTGTGAGTGTGAGAGAGAGAGAAAGAGAAGATGTGAGTGAGAGAGAGAGAAAGAGAAGCTGTGTCTGAGAGAGAAAAAGAGAAGCTGTGAGAGAGAGAGAGAGAAAGAAACTCTGAGTGAGAGCGAGCGAGCGAAATAGAAGCTGTGAGTGAGAGAGAGGGAGAGAAAGAGAAGCTGTGAGTGAGAGAAAGAGAGACAGAAAGAAAGAGAAGCTGTGAGTGAGAAGGAGAGAGAAAGAGAAACTGAGTGAGAGAGAGAGAAAAAGAGAAGCTGTGAGTGAGAGAGAGAGAGAAAGAGAAGCTGTGAGTGAGAGAGAGAGAAAAGCTGTGAGTGAGAGAGAGAGAAGCTGTGAGTGAGAGAGAGAGAAAGAGAAGCTGTGAGTGAGAGAGAGTGAGAAAGAGAAGCTGTGAGTGAGAGAGAAAGGGAAGCTGTGAGTGAGGCAGAGAGAGAAAGAGAAGGTGTGTGTGTGTGAGAGAGAAGCTGTTAGTGAGAGAGAGAAAGAGAAGCTGTGAGTGAGAGAGAGAGAGAACGAGAAGCTGTGAGAGAGAGAGAACCTGTGAGTGAGAGAGAGAAGGAGAAGCTGTGAGTGAGAGAGAGAGAGAAAGAAAGAGATGCTGTGAGTGAGAAAGAGAGGGAAAGACAAGCTGTGAGTGAGAGAGATATAAAGAGAAGCTGTAAATGAGAGAGAAAGAGAAGATGTGAGTGAGAGAGAGAGAGAGAAGATGTGAGTGAGAGAGAGAGAAAGAGAAGCTGAGAGAGAGAGAAAGAGAAGCTGTGAGTGAGAGTGAGAGAAGCTGTGAGTGAGAGAGAGAGAAAGAGAAGCTGTGAGTGAGTGAGAGAGGGAAAGAGAAGCTGTGAGTGAGAGATAGAGAAAGAGAAGCTGAGAGAGAGAGAGAGAAAGAGAAGCTGTGAGTAAGAGAGAGAAGCTGTGAGTGAGAGAGAGAGAAAGAGAAGCTGTGAGTGAGATAGAGAGAGAAAGAGAAGCTGTGAGTGAGAGAGAGAGAGAAAGAGAAGCTGTGAGTGAGAGAGAGAAGCTGTTAGTGAGTGAGTGTGAAAGAGAAGCTTTGAGTGAGAGAGAGAGGGAAAGAGAAGCTGTGAGTGAGAGAGATAGAAAGAGAAGCTGTAAATGAGAGAGAAAGAGAAGATGTGAGTGAGAGAGAGAGAGAAGCTGTGAGTGAGAGAGAGATATAGAGAAGCTGAGAGAGAGAGAGAGAAAGAAGCTGTGTGTAAGAGAGAGAAGCTGTGAGTGAGAGAGAGAGAAAGAGAAGCTGTGAGTGAGATACAGAGAGAAAGAGAAGCTGTGAGAGAGAGAGAGAGAAAGAGAAGCTGTGAGTGAGAGAAAGAGAAAGAGTAGCTTTGAGTGAGGAGAGAGCGAAAGAGAAGCTGTGAGTGAGGAGAGAGAGAAAGAGAAGCTGTGAGTGAGAGAGAGAGAGAAGGAGAAGCTGTGAGTGAGAGAGAGAAAGAGAAGCTGTGAGTGAGAGAGAGAGAAAGAGAAGCTGTAAGTGAGAGAGAGTGAGAAAGAGAAGCGGTGAGAGAGAGAGAGGTGCTGTGAGTGAGAGAGAGAGAGAATGAGAAGCTGTGAGAGAGAGAAAGAGAGAAGCTGTGAGTGAGAGAGAACAAGAAGCTGTGAGTCAGAGAGAGAGAAAGAAAGAGAAGCTGTGAGTGACAGAGAGAGAAAGAGAAGCTGCAAGTGAGAAAGAGAGAGAGAAAGAGAAGTTGTGAGTGAGAGAGAGAAAGAGAAGCTATGAGTAAGAGAGAGAGAAAGAGAAGCTGTGAGTGAAAGAGAAAGAGAAGCTGTGAGAGAGAGAGAGAAAGAGAAGCTGTGAGAGAGAGAGAAAAGCTGTGACTGAGAGAGAGAGAGAAACTGTGAGTGAGAGAGAGAGAAAGAAGCTGTGTGTGTGAGAAAGAGAGAGAGAGAAAGAAAGAGAAGCTGTGAGTGAGAGAGAGAAATAGA
Source organism: Bradypodion ventrale (assembly GCA_035047345.1). Classification (NCBI taxonomy): domain Eukaryota; kingdom Metazoa; phylum Chordata; class Lepidosauria; order Squamata; family Chamaeleonidae; genus Bradypodion; species Bradypodion ventrale. Next base: position 222,117,123 of record JAWDJE010000001.1, read on the forward strand.
AGCTGTGAGAGAGAGAGAGAGAGAAATTAAAGCTGTGAGTGAGAGAGCGAGAGAGAAAGAGAAGTTTTGTGTGAGAGACAGAGAGATAGAGAAGCTGTAAGAGAGAGAAATAGAAGCTGTGTGTGAGAGAGAGAAAGAGAAGCTGTGAGTGAGAGAAAAAGAGAAGCTGTGAATGAGAGAGAAAGAGAAGCTGTGTGTGAGAGAGAGAGAATCTGTGAGTGAGAGAGAGAGGGATTGAAAGAGAAGCTGTGAGTGAGAGAAAGAGAGAGATAAAGAGAAGTTGTGAGTGAGATAGAGAGAGAGAGAAACTGTGAGTGAGAGAGAGAGAGAGAAATTGAAGCTGTGAATGAGAGAGAGAGAGAAAGAGAAGCTGTGAGTGAGAGAGAGAGAAAGAGAAGCTGGGAGTGAGAGAGAGAGAAAGAGAAGCTGCAAGTGAGAAAGAGAGATAGAAAGAGAAGCTGTGATTGAGAGAGAGAAAGAGAAGCTATGTGAGAGAGAGAAGAAGAGAAGCTGTGAGTGAGAGAGAAAGAGAAGCTGAGAGAGAGAGAGAGAAGCTGTGAGTAATAGAGAGAGAGAAAGAGAAGCTGTGAGTGACACACAGAGAGAGAAATAGAAGCTGTGAGTGAGAGAGAGAGAAGCTGTGTGTATGAGAGAGAAAGAGAAACTGTTACTGAGAGAGAGAGAGAGAAAGAGAAGCTGAGAGAGAGAGAGAGAAGCTGTGAGTGAGAGAGAGTGAAAGAGTAGCTGTGAGTGAGTGAGAGAGAGAAAGAGCTGTGAGTGAGAAAGAGAGAGAGAAAGAGAAGCTGTGAGTGAGAGAGAGAGAGAGAAGCTGTGTGTGAGAGAGAGAGAGTAAGAGAAGCTACAAGTGAGAAAGAGAGAGAGAAAGAGAAGCTGTGAGTGAGTGAGAGAAAGAGGTATGAGTGTGTGTGAGAGAGAAAGAGAAGCTGTGAGTGAGAGAGAGAGAGAAAGAGAAGCTGAGAGAGAGAGAGAGAAAGAGAAGCTGTGAGTGAGAGAGAGAGAAAGAAGCTGTGAGTGAGAGATAGAGAGAGAGGCTGTGAGTGAGAGAGAGAAAGAGAAGCTGTGAGTGAGAGAGAGAAAGAGAAGCTGCAAGTGAGAAAGAGAGAGAGCAAGAGAAGGTGTGAGTGAGAGAGAGAAAGAGAAGGTATGAGTGAGAGAGAGAGAGAAAGAGAAGATGTGAGTGTGAGAAAGAGAGAGAAAGAAAAGCTGTGAGTGAGAGAGAGAGAAAGAGAAGCTGTCAGTGAGAGAGTGAGATAGAGAAAGAGAAGCTGTGAGTGAGAGAGAGAGAGAAGCTGTGTGTGTGAGAGAAACAGAAGCTGTGAGTGAGTGAGAGAGAAAGAGACGCTGTGAGTGAGAGAGAGAGAGAAAGAGACGCTGTGTGTGTGTGAGAGAAAGAGAAGCTGTGAGTGAGATTGAGAGAGAAAGAGAAGCTGTGTGTGTGTGAGAGAGAGAAAGAGAAACTGTGAGTGAGAGAGAGAGAGAAAGAGAAGCTGTGTGTGTGAGAGAGAAAGAGAAGCTCTTAGTGAGAGAGAGAGAAGCTGTGAGTGAGAGAGAGAGAGAAGCTGTGAGTGAGAGAGAGAGAAAGAGAAGCTGTGAATGAAAGAGAGAGAAAGAAAGAAAGAGAAGCTGTGTGTGTGTGTGAGAGAGAAAGAAATGCTGTGAGTGCGACAGAGAGAGAAAGAGAAGATGTGAGTGAGAGAGAGAGAAAGAGAAGCTGTGTCTGAGAGAGAAAAAGAGAAGCTGTGAGTGAGAGAGAGAGAAAGAAGCTCTGAGTGAGAGAGAGAGAGCGAAATAGAAGCTGTGAGTGAGAGAGAGGGAGAGAAAGAGAAGCTGTGAGTGAGAAGGAGAGAGAAAGAGAAACTGAGAGAGAGAGAGAAAAAAAGAGAAGCTGTGAGTGAGAGAGAGAGAGAAAGAGAAGCTGTGAGTGAGAGAGAGAAAGAGAAGCTGTTAGTGAGTGAGTGTGAAAGAGAAGCTTTGAGTGAGAGAGAGAGAAGGTGTGAGTGAGAGAGAGAGAGAAAGAGAAGCTGTGAGTGAGAGAGAAAGAGAAGCTGTGAGTGAGGCAGAGAGAGAAAGAGAAGGTGTGTGTGTGAGAGAGAAGCTGTGAGTGAGAGACAGAGAAAGAGAAGCTGTGAGTGAGAGAGAGAAAAAGAGAAGTGGAGAGTGAGAGAGAGAGAGAAAGAGAAGCTGTTATTTAGAGAGAGAAATAGAGAAAGAGAAGCTGTGAGTGAGAGAGAGAGAAAGAGAAGCTGTGAGTGAGAGAGAGACAGAAAGAGAAGCTGTGAGTGAGAGAGAAAGAGAAGCTGTGAGTGAGAGAAAGAGAAAGAGTAGCTGAGAGTGAGGAGAGAGAAAGAGAAGCTGTGAGTGAGAGAGAGAGAGAAGGAGAAGCTGTGAGTGAGAGAGAGAAAGAGAAGCTGTGAGTGAGAGAGAGAGAAAGAGAAGCTGTAAGTGAGAGAGAGTGAGAAAGAGAAGCGGTGAGAGAGAGAGAGGAGCTGTGAGTGAGAGAGAACAAGAAGCTGTGAGTCAGAGAGAGAGAGAAAGAAAGAGAAGCTGTGAGTGAGAGAGAGAGAAAGAGAAACTGAGAGAGAGAGAGAAAAAAAGAGAAGCTGTGAGTGAGAGAGAGAGAGAAAGAGAAGCTGTGAGTGAGAGAGAGAAAGAGAAGCTGTTAGTGAGTGAGTGTGAAAGAGAAGCTTTGAGTGAGAGAGAGAGAAGGTGTGAGTGAGAGAGAGAGAGAAAGAGAAGCTGTGAGTGAGAGAGAAAGAGAAGCTGTGAGTGAGGCAGAGAGAGAAAGAGAAGGTGTGTGTGTGAGAGAGAAGCTGTGAGTGAGAGACAGAGAAAGAGAAGCTGTGAGTGAGAGAGAGAAAAAGAGAAGTGGAGAGTGAGAGAGAGAGAGAAAGAGAAGCTGTTATTTAGAGAGAGAAATAGAGAAAGAGAAGCTGTGAGTGAGAGAGAGAGAAAGAGAAGCTGTGAGTGAGAGAGAGACAGAAAGAGAAGCTGTGAGTGAGAGAGAAAGAGAAGCTGTGAGTGAGAGAAAGAGAAAGAGTAGCTGAGAGTGAGGAGAGAGAAAGAGAAGCTGTGAGTGAGAGAGAGAGAGAAGGAGAAGCTGTGAGTGAGAGAGAGAAAGAGAAGCTGTGAGTGAGAGAGAGAGAAAGAGAAGCTGTAAGTGAGAGAGAGTGAGAAAGAGAAGCGGTGAGAGAGAGAGAGGAGCTGTGAGTGAGAGAGAACAAGAAGCTGTGAGTCAGAGAGAGAGAGAAAGAAAGAGAAGCTGTGAGTGAGAGAGAGAGAAAGAGAAGCTGTGAGTGAGAGAGAGAGAGAAGCTGTGAGTGAGAGAGAGAGAAAGAGGAACTGTGAGTGAGAGAGAGAGAGAAAGAGAAGCTGTGAGTGAGAGAGAGAGGGAGAGAAAGAGAAGCTGTGAGTGAGAGAAAGAGAGAGAGAGAAAGAAAGAGAAGCTGTGAGTGAGGAAGAGAGTGAAATTGAAGCTGTGAGTGAGAGAGAGAGAGAAAGAGAAGCTGTGTGTGAGAGAAAGAGAGAAAGAGAAGCTGTAAGAGAGAGAGAGAGAAATAGAAGCTGTGTGTGTGAGAGAGAGAAAGAGAAGCTGTGAGTGAGAGAGACAGAGAAAGGGAAGATGTGAGTGAGAGAGAATGAGAAAGAGAAGCAGTGAGAGAGAGAGAGAGAGAAAGAGAAGCTGTGTGTGAGAGAGACAGAGAAGCTGTGAGTGAGAGAGGGAGAATGAGAAGCTGTGAGTGAGAGAGAGAGAGAGAGAAAGATAAGCTGTGAGTGAGTGAGAGAGTGAGAGAAGCTGTGAGTGAGAGAGAGAGAAAGAGAAGCTGTGAGTGAGAGAGAGAGAAAGAGAAGCTGTAAATGAGAGAGAAAGAGAAGATGTGAGTGAGAGAGAGAAGCTGTGAGTAAGAGAGAGAGAAAGAGAAGCTGAGAGAGAGAGATAGAAAGAGAAGCTGTGAGTAAGAGAGAGAGAAGCTGTGAGTGAGAGAGAAAGAAAGAGAAGCTGTGAGTGAGAGAGAGAGAAAGAGAAGCTGTGAGTGAGAAAGAGATAAAGAGAAGCCGTGAGTGAGAGAAAGAGAAAGAGTAGCTGTGAGTGAGGAGAGAGTGAAAGAGAAGCTGTGAGTGAGGAGAGAGAGAAAGAGAAACTGTGAGTGAGAGAGAGAGAGAAGGAGAAGCTGTGAGTGAGAGAGAGAAAGAGAAGCTGTGAGTGAGAGACAGAGAAAGCGAAGCTGTGAGTGAGAGAGAGAAAAAGAGAAGTGGAGAGTGAGAGAGAGAGAGAAAGAGAAGCTGTTATTTAGAGAGAGAAATAGAGAAAGAGAAGCTGTGAGTGAGAGAGAGAGAAAGAGAAGCTGTGCGTGAGAGAGAGACAGAAAGAGAAGCTGTGAGTGAGAGAGAAAGAGAAGCTGTGAGTGAGAGAAAGAGAAAGAGTAGCTGAGAGTGAGGAGAGAGAAAGAGAAGCTGTGAGTGAGAGAGAGAAGGAGAAGCTGTGAGTGAGAGAGAGAAAGAGAAGCTGTGAGTGAGAGAGAGAGAAAGAGAAGCTGTAAGTGAGAGAGAGTGAGAAAGAGAAGCGGTGAGAGAGAGAGAGGAGCTGTGAGTGAGAGAGAACAAGAAGCTGTGAGTCAGAGAGAGAGAGAAAGAAAGAGAAGCTGTGAGTGAGAGAGAGAGAAAGAGAAACTGAGAGAGAGAGAGAAAAAAAGAGAAGTTGTGAGTGAGAGAGAGAGAGAAAGAGAAGCTGTGAGTGAGAGAGAGAAAGAGAAGCTGTTAGTGAGTGAGTGTGAAAGAGAAGCTTTGAGTGAGAGAGAGAGAAGGTGTGAGTGAGAGAGAGAGAGAAAGAGAAGCTGTGAGTGAGAGAGAAAGAGAAGCTGTGAGTGAGGCAGAGAGAGAAAGAGAAGGTGTGTGTGTGAGAGAGAAGCTGTGAGTGAGAGACAGAGAAAGAGAAGCTGTGAGTGAGAGAGAGAAAAAGAGAAGTGGAGAGTGAGAGAGAGAGAGAAAGAGAAGCTGTTATTTAGAGAGAGAAATAGAGAAAGAGAAGCTGTGAGTGAGAGAGAGAAAAAGAGAAGCTGTGAGTGAGAGAGAGACAGAAAGAGAAGCTGTGAGTGAGAGAGAAAGAGAAGCTGTGAGTGAGAGAAAGAGAAAGAGTAGCTGAGAGTGAGGAGAGAGAAAGAGAAGCTGTGAGTGAGAGAGAGAGAGAAGGAGAAGCTGTGAGTGAGAGAGAGAAAGAGAAGCTGTGAGTGAGAGAGAGAGAAAGAGAAGCTGTAAGTGAGAGAGAGTGAGAAAGAGAAGCGGTGAGAGAGAGAGAGGAGCTGTGAGTGAGAGAGAACAAGAAGCTGTGAGTCAGAGAGAGAGAGAAAGAAAGAGAAGCTGTGAGTGAGAGAGAGAGAAAGAGAAGCTGTGAGTGAGAGAGAGAGAGAAGCTGTGAGTGAGAGAGAGAGAAAGAGGAACTGTGAGTGAGAGAGAGAGAGAAAGAGAAGCTGTGAGTGAGAGAGAGAGGGAGAGAAAGAGAAGCTGTGAGTGAGAGAAAGAGAGAGAGAGAAAGAAAGAGAAGCTGTGAGTGAGGAAGAGAGTGAAATTGAAGCTGTGAGTGAGAGAGAGAGAGAAAGAGAAGCTGTGTGTGAGAGACAGAGAGAAAGAGAAGCTGTAAGAGAGAGAGAGAGAAATAGAAGCTGTGTGTGTGAGAGAGAGAAAGAGAAGCTGTGAGTGAGAGAGACAGAGAAAGGGAAGATGTGAGTGAGAGAGAATGAGAAAGAGAAGCAGTGAGAGAGAGAGAGAGAAAGAGAAGCTGTGTGTGAGAGAGACAGAGAAGCTGTGAGTGAGAGAGGGAGAATGAGAAGCTGTGAGTGAGAGAGAGAGAGAGAGAAAGATAAGCTGTGAGTGAGTGAGAGAGTGAGAGAAGCTGTGAGTGAGAGAGAGAGAAAGAGAAGCTGTGAGTGAGAGAGAGAGAAAGAGAAGCTGTAAATGAGAGAGAAAGAGAAGATGTGAGTGAGAGAGAGAAGCTGTGAGTAAGAGAGAGAGAAAGAGAAGCTGAGAGAGAGAGATAGAAAGAGAAGCTGTGAGTAAGAGAGAGAGAAGCTGTGAGTGAGAGAGAAAGAAAGAGAAGCTGTGAGTGAGAGAGAGAGAAAGAGAAGCTGTGAGTGAGAAAGAGATAAAGAGAAGCCGTGAGTGAGAGAAAGAGAAAGAGTAGCTGTGAGTGAGGAGAGAGTGAAAGAGAAGCTGTGAGTGAGGAGAGAGAGAAAGAGAAGCTGTGAGTGAGAGAGAGAGAGAAGGAGAAGCTGTGAGTGAGAGAGAGAAAGAGAAGCTGTGAGTGAGAGAGAGAGAAAGAGAAGCTGTAAGTGAGAGAGAGTGAGAAAGAGAAGCGGTGAGAGAGAGAGAGGAGCTGTGAGTGAGAGAGAGAGATAGAATGAGAAGCTGTGAGAGAGAGAAAGAGAGAAGCTGTGAGTGAGAAAGAACAAGAAGCTGTGATTCAGAGAGAGAGAGAAAGGAAGAGAAGCTATGAGTGAGAGAGAGAGAAAGAGAAGTCGTGAGTGAGAGAGAGAGAAGCTGTGAGTAAGAGACAGAGAAAGAGAAGCTGTGAGTGAGAGAGAGAAAAAGAGAAGCTGAGAGTGAGAGAGAGAGAGAAAGAGAAGCTATTATTTAGAGAGAGAAATAGAGAAAGAGAAGCTGTGAGTGAGAGAGAGAGAGAGAAAGAGAAACTGTGAGTGAGAGAGAGAGAAAGAGAAGCTGTGAGTGAGAGAGAGAGAAAGAGAAGCTGTGAGTGAGAGAAAGAGAAAGAGTAGCTGAGAGTGAGGAGAGAGAATGAAAAGCTGTGAGTGAGAGAGAGAGAGAGAAGGAGAAGCTGTGAGTGAGAGAGAGAAAGAGAAGCTGTGAGTGAGAGAGAGAGAAAGAGAAGCTGTAAGTGAGAGAGAGTGAGAAAGAGAAGCGGTGAGAGAGAGAGAGGAGCTGTGAGTGAGAGAGAGAGAGAATGAGAAGCTGTGAGAGAGAGAAAGAGAGCAGCTGTGAGTGAGAGAGAACAAGAAGCTGTGAGTCAGAGAGAGAGAGAAAGAAAGAGAAGCTGTGAGTGAGAGAGAGAGAAAGAGAAGCTGTGAGTGAGAGAGAGAGAAGCTGTGAGTGAGAGATAGAGAAAGAGAAACTGTGAGTGAGAGAGAGAGAGAGAAAGAGAACCTGTGAGTGAGAGAGAGAGAGAGAGGGAGAGAAAGAGAAGCTGTGAGTGAGAGAAAGAGAGAGAGAGACAGAAAGATAAGCTGTGAGTGAGGAAGAGAGAGAAATTGAAGCTGTGAGTGAGAGAGAGAGAGAAAGAGAAGCTGTGTGTGAGAGACAGAGAGAAAGAGAAGCTGTAAGAGAGAGAGAGAGAGAAATAGAAGCTGTGTGTGTGTGAGAGAGAAAGAGAAGCTGTGAGTGAGAGAGACAGAGAAAGAGAAGATGTGAGTGAGAGAGACAGAGAAGCTGTGAGTGAGAGAGGGAGAATGAGAAGCTGTGAGTGAGAGAGAGAGAGAAAGAGAAGCTGTGAGTGAGTGAGAGAGTGAGAAGCTGTGAGTGAGAGAGAGAGAAAGAGAAGCTGTGAGTGAGAGAGAGAGAGAAAGAGAAGCTGTGAGTGAGAGAGAAAGAGAGAAAGTGAAGCTGTCAGTAAGAGAGAGAGAAAGAGAAGCTGTGATTGCGAGAGAAAGAGAGAATGAGAAGCTGTGAGTGAAAGAGAGAGAGAGAATGAGAAGCTGTGAGAGAGAGAAAGAGAGAAGCTGTGAGTGAGAGAGAACGAGAAGCTGTGAGTGAGAGAGAGAGAGAGAAAGAGAAGCTGTGAGTGAGAGAGAGAGAAGCTGTGAGTGAGAGTGAGAGAATCTGTGAGTGAGAGAGACAGAGAAAGAGAAGCTGAGAGTGAGAGAGAGAGAAAGAGAAGCTGTGAGTGTGAGAGAGAAAGAGAGAGAAAGAAGGAGAAGCTGTGTGTGTGAGAGAGAAAGCATATCTGTGAGTGAGAGAGAGAGAGAAAGAAATGCTGTAAGAGAGAGAGAGAAAGAGAAGCTGTGAGTGAGAGAGAGAGAAAGAGAAGCTGTGAGTGACAGAGAGAGAGAGAACGAGAAGTTGTGAGTGAGAGAGTGAGAGAGAGAAATAGAAGCTGTGAGAGAGAGTGAGAGAGAAACAGATGCTGTGAGTGAGTGCATGAGAGAGAGAAAGAGAAGCTGTGAGTGAGAAAGAGAGAGAAAGAGTAGCTGTGAGTGAGAGAGAAAGAGAAGCTGTGAGTGAGAGAGAGAGAAGCTGAGTGAGAGATAGAGAAAGAGTAGCTGTGAGTGAGAGAGAGAGAGAAGCTGTGAGTGAGAGAGAGAGAAGCTGTTAGTGAGAGAGAGAAAAAGAGAAGCTGTGAGAGAGAGAGAGAGAGAAAGCATAGCTGTGATTGAGAGAGAGAGAAAAAGAAGCTGTGAGTGAGTGAGAGAGAAGCTGAGTGAGAGAGAGAGAAAGAGAAGCTGTGAGTGAGTGAGAGAGAAAGAGAAGAAGTGTGTGAGAGAGAGAGAGAAGGTGTGAGTGAGTGAGAGAGAAAGAGAAGCTGTGAGTGAGAGAGAGAGAAAGAGAAGCTGTTAGTGAGAGAGAGAGTATTAGAGAAGCTGTGAGTGAGAGAGAGAGAGAAGCTGTGAGTGAGAGAGAGAGGCTGTGAGTGAGAGAGAGAGAAGTAGAATCTGTGAGTGAGAGAGAGAGAGAAAGAGAAGCTGTGAGTGAGAGAGATAGAAAGAGAAGCTGTGAGTGAAAGAGAGAGAAATAGAAGGTATGAGTGAGAGAGAGTGAGAGAGAAGCTGTGAGTGAGAGAGAGGGAACCTGTGAGTGAGAGAGAGAGAGAGAGAGAGAGAAGCTGTGAGGGAGAGAGAGAGAGATAGAGAAGTTGTGTGGTTGTGAGAGAGAAGCTGTGAGGGAGAGAGAGAGAAAGAGAAACTGTGAGTGAGAGAGAGAGAGAAAGAGAAGCTGTTAGTGAGAGAGAGAGTGAAAGAGAAGCTGTGAGTGAAGGAGAGAGAGAGAAGCTGTGATTGAGAGAGATAGAGAAGCTGTGAGTGAGAAGAGAGAGAGAAAGAGAAGCTGTTAGTGAGAGAGAGAGAGTGAAAGAGAAGCTGTGAGTGAAGGAGAGAGAGAAGCTGTGATTGAGAGAGAGAGAGAAGCTGTGAGTGAGAAGGAGAGAGAAAGAGAAACTGAGTGAGATAGAGAGAGAAAAAGCTGTGAGTGAGAGAGAGAGAGAAAGAGAAGCTGTGAGTGAGAGAGAGAAAGAGAAGCTGTTAGTGAGTGAGTGTGAAAGAGAAGCTTTGAGTGAGAGAGAGAGAAGGTGTGAGTGAGAGAGAGAGAAGCTGTGAGTGAGTGAGAGAGAAAGAGCTGTGAGTGAGAGAGAGTGAGAAAGAGAAGCTGAGTGAGAGAGAAAGAGAAGCTGTGAGTGAGGCAGAGAGAGAAAGAGAAGGTGTGTGTGAGAGAGAGAAGCTGTTAGTGAGCGAGAGAAAGAGAAGCTGTGAGTGAGAGAGAGAGAGAACGAGAAGCTGTGAGAGAGAGAGATCCTGTGAGAGAGAGAGAAAGAAAGAGATGCTGTGAGTGTGTGAGAGAGAGAGAGGGAAATAGAAGCTGTGAGTGAGAGAGATAGAAAGAGAAGCTGTAAATGAGAGAGAAAGAGAAGATGTGAGTGAGAGAGAGAGAGAAGCTGTGAGTGAGAGAGAAAGAGAAGCTGAGAGAGAGAGAAAGAGAAGCTGTGAGTGAGAGAGAGAGAAGCTGTGAGTGAGAGAGAGAGAGAAAGAGAAGCTGTGAGTGAGTGAGAGAGAGAAAGAGAAGCTGTGAGTGAGAAAGAGAGAAAGAGAAGCTGTAAATGAGAGAGAAAGAAATGTGAGTGAGAGAGAGAGAGAGAAGCTGTGAGTGAGAGAGAGAGAAAGAGAAGCTGAGAGAGAGAGCGAGAAAGAGAAGCTGTGAGTGAGAGAGACAGAAAGAGAAGCTGTGAGTAAGATAGAGAGAGAAAGAGAAGCTGTGAGTGAGAGAGAGAGAAAGAAAGAGAAGCTGTGAGTGAGAGAAAGAGAAAGAGTAGCTGTGAGTGAGGAGAGAGAGAAAGAGAAGCTGTGAGTGAGGAGAGAGAGAAAGAGAAGCTGTGAGTGAGAGAGAGAGAGAAGGAGAAGCTGTGAGTGAGAGAGAGAAAGAGAAGCTGTGAGTGAGAGAGAGAGAAAGAGAAGCTGTAAGTGAGAGAGAGTGAGAAAGAGAAGCGGTGAGAGAGAGAGAGGAGCTGTGAGTGAGAGAGAGAGAGAATGAGAAGCTGTGAGAGAGAGAAAGAGAGAAGCTGTGAGTGAGAGAGAACAAGAAGCTGTGAGTCAGAGAGAGAGAGAAAGAAAGAGAAGCTGTGAGAGAGAGAGAGAGAAAGAGAAGCTGTGAGTGAGAGAGAGAAGCTGTGAGTGAGAGACAGAGAAAGAGAAGCTGTGAGTGAGAGAGAGAAAAAGAGAAGCTGAGAGTGAGAGAGAGAGAGAAAGAGCAGCTGTGATTTAGAGAGAGAAATAGAGAAAGAGAAGCTGTGAGTGAGAAAGAGAGAAAGAGAAGCTGTGAGTGAGAGAGAGAGAGAAAGAGGCTGTGAGTGAGAGAGAGAGAGAAAGAGAAGCTGTGAGTGAGAGAAAGAGAAAGAGTAGCTGTGAGTGAGGAGAGAGAAAGAGAAGCTGTGAGTGAGAGAGAGAGAAAGAGAAGCTGTTTGTGAGAGAGAGAGTGAAAGAGAAGCTGTGAGTGAAGGAGAGAGAGAGAAGCTGTGATTGAGAGAGAGAGAGAAGCTGTGAGTGAGAAGAGAGAGAGAAAGAGAAGCTGTTAGTGAGAGAGAGAGTGAAAGAGAAGCTGTGAGTGAAGGAGAGAGAGAAGCTGTGAGTGAGAGAGAGAGAAGCTGTGAGTGAGTGAGAGAGAGAAAGAGAAGTTGTGAGTGAGAAAGAGAGAAAGAGAAGCTGTAAATGAGAGAGAAAGAAATGTGAGTGAGAAAGAGAGAGAAGCTGTGAGTGAGAGAGAGAGAAAGAGAAGCTGAGAGAGAGAGAGAGAAAGAGAAGCTGTGAGTGAGAGAGACAGAAAGAGAAGCTGTGAGTGAGATAGAGAGAGAAAGAGAAGCTGTGAGTGAGAGAGAGAGAAAGAGAAGCTGTGAGTGAGAGAAAGAGAAAGAGTAGCTGTGAGTGAGGAGAGAGAGAAAGAGAAGCTGTGAGTGAGAGAGAGAGAGAAGGAGAAGCTGTGAGTGAGAGAGAGAAAGAGAAGCTGTGAGTGAGAGAGAGAGAAAGAGAAGCTGTAAGTGAGAGAGAGTGAGAAAGAGAAGCGGTGAGAGAGAGAGAGGAGCTGTGAGTGAGAGAGAGAGAGAATGAGAAGCTGTGAGAGAGAGAAAGAGAGAAGCTGTGAGTGAGAGAGAACAAGAAGCTGTGAGTTAGAGAGAGAGAGAAAGAAAGAGAAGCTGTGAGAGAGAGAGAGAAATAGAAGCTGTGAGTGAGAGAGAGAGAAGCTGTGAGTGAGAGACAGAGAAAGAGAAGCTGTGAGTGAGAGAGAGAAAAAGAGAAGCTGAGAGTGAGAGTGAGAGAGAAAGAGTAGCTGTGATTTAGAGAGAGAAATAGAGAAAGAGAAGCTGTGAGTGAGAAAGAGAGAAAGAGAAGCTGTGAGTGAGAGAGAGAGAGAAAGAGGCTGTGAGTGAGAGAGAGAGAAAGAGAAGCTGTGAGTGAGAGAAAGAGAAAGAGTAGCTGTGAGTGAGGAGAGAGAAAGAGAAGCTGTGAGTGAGAGAGAGAGAAAGAGAAGCTGTTTGTGAGAGAGAGAGTGAAAGAGAAGCTGTGAGTGAGAGAGAGAGAGAAAGAGGCTGTGAGTGAGAGAGAGAGAAAGAGAAGCTGTGAGTGAGAGAAAGAGAAAGCGTAGCTGTGAGTGAGGACAGAGAAAGAGAAGCTGTGAATGAGAGAGAGAGAGAAAGAGAAGCTGTTTGTGAGAGAGAGAGTGAAAGAGAAGCTGTGAGTGAAGGAGAGAGAGAAGCTGTGATTGAGAGAGAGAAGCTGTGAGTGAGAAGGAGAGAGAAAGAGAAACTGAGTGAGAGAGAGAGAGAAAGATAAGCTGTGAGTGAGAGAGAGAGAGAAAGAGAAGCTGTGAGTGAGAGAGAGAAGCTGTTAGTGAGTGAGTGTGAAAGAGAAGCTTTGAGTGAGAGAGAGAGAAGCTGAGAAGTTGAGTGAGAGAGAAAGAGAAGGTGTGTGTGTGTGTGAGAGAGAAGCTGTTAGTGAGAGAGAGAAAGAGAAGCTGTGAGTGAGAGAGAGAGAGAGAACGAGAAGCTGTGAGAGAGAGAACCTGTGAGTGAGAGAGAGAAGGAGAAGCTGTGAGTGAGAGAGAGAGAGAAAGAAAGAGATGCTGTGAGTGAGAGAGAGAGAGAAAGAGAAGCTGTGAGTGAGAGAGAGAAAAAGAGAAGCTGTGAGTGAGAGAGAGAGGGAAAGAGAAGCTGTGAGTGAGAGTGATAGAAAGAGAAGCTGTGAGTGAGAGAGAGAAAGAGAAGCTGTGAGTGAGAGAGAGAGAAAGAGAAGCTGTAAGTGAGAGAGAGTGAGAAAGAGAAGCGGTGAGAGAGAGAGAGGAGCTGTGAGTGAGAGAGAGAGAGAGAGAATCAGAAGCTGTGAGAGAGAGAAAGAGAGAAGCTATGAGTGAGAGAGAACAAGAAGCTGTGAGTCAGAGAGAGAGAGAAAGAAAGAGAAGCTGTGAGTGAGAGAGAGAGAAAGAGAAGCTGTGAGTGAGAGAGAGAGAAGCTGTGAGTGAGAGACAGAGAAAGAGAAGCTGTGAGTGAGAGACAGAAAAAGAGACGCTGAGAGTGAGAGAGAGAGAGAAAGAGAAGCTGTGATTTAGAGAGAGAAATAGAGAAAGAGAAGCTGTGAGTGAGAGAGAGAGAAAGAGAAGCTGTGAGTGAGAGAGAGAGAGAAAGAGAAGCTGTGAGTGAGAGAGAGAGAAAGAGAAGCTGTGAGTGAGAGAGAGAGAGAAATTGAAGCTGTGAGTGAGGAGAGAGAAAGAGAAGCTGTGAGTGAGTGAGAGAGAGAAAGAGAAGATGTTTGTGAGAGAGAGAGTGAAAGAAGCTGTGAGTGAAGGAGAGAGAGAAGCTGTGATTGAGAGAGAGAAGCTGTGAGTGAGGAGAGAGAATGAGAAACTGAGTGAGAGAGAGAGAGAAAGAGAAGCTGTGAGTGAGAGAGAGAGAGAAAGAGAAGCTTTGAGAGAGAGAGAAGCTGTTAGTGAGTGTGAAAGAGAAGCTTTGAGTGAGAGAGAGAGAACCTGTGTGAGAGAGAGAGAGAAAGAGAAGCTGTGAGTGAGAGAGAGTGAGAAAGAGAAGCTGTGAGTGAGAGAGAAAGAGAAGCTGTGAGTGAGGCAGAGTGAGAAAGAGAAGGTGTGTGAGAGAGAAGCTGTTAGTGAGAGAGAGAAAGAGAAGCTGTGAGTGAGAGAGAACCTGTGAGTGAGAGAGAGAAGGAGAAACTGTGAGTGAGAGAGAGAGAGAAAGAAAGAGATGCTGTGAGTGAGAGAGAGAAAAATAGAAGCTGAGAGAGAGAGAGAGAAAGAGAAGCTGTGAGTGAGAGAGAGAGAAGCTGTGAGTGAGAGAGAGAGAAGCTGTGAGTGAGAGAGAAAGAGAAGCTGTGAGTGAGTGAGAGAGAGAAAGAGAAGCTGTGAGTGAGAGAGAGAGAAAGAGAAGCTGTGAGTAAGAGAGAGAGAAGCTGTGAGTGAGAGAGAGAAAGAGAAGCTGTGAGTGAGAGAGAGAGAGAAAGAGAAGCTGTGAGTGAGAGAGAGAGAAAGAGAAGCTGTGAGTGAGAGAAAGAGAAAGAGTAGCTGTGAGTGAGGAGAGAGAGAAAGAGAAGCTGTGAGTGAGGAGAGAGAGAAAGAGAAGCTGTGAGTGAGAGAGAGAGAGAAGGAGAAGCTGTGAGTGAGGGAGAGAAAGAGAAGCTGTGAGTGAGAGAGTGAGAAAGAGAAGCTGCAAGTGAGAGAGAGTGAGAAAGAGAAGCGGTGAGAGAGAGAGAGGAGCTGTGAGTGAGTGAGAGAGAGAGAATGAGAAGCTGTGAGAGAGAGAAAGAGAGAAGCTGTGAGTGAGAGAGAACAAGAAGCTGTGAGTCAGAGAGAGAGAGAAAGAAAGAGAAGCTGTGAGTGAGAGAGAGAGAAAGAGAAGCTGTGAGTGAGAGAGAGAGAAGCTGTGAGTGAGAGACAGAGAAAGAGAAGCTGTGAGTGAGAGAGAGAAAAAGAGAAGCTGAGAGTGAGAGAGAGAAAGAGAAGCTGTGAGTAAGAGAGAGAGAAGCTGTGAGTGCGAGAGAGAGAAAGAGAAGCTGTGAGTGAGAGAGAGAGAGAGAGAAGCTGTTAGTGAGAGAGAGAGTATTAGAGAAGCTGTGAGTGAGAGAGAGAGAAGCTGTGAGTGAGAGAGAGAGAAGCTGTGAGTGAGAGAGAGAAAAGTAGAATCTGTGAGTGAGAGAGAGAGAGAAAGAGAAGCTGTGAGTGAGAGCGAGAGAGAAAGAGAAGCTGTGAGTGAGAGAGGGAGAAATAGATGGTATGAGTGAGAGAGAGTGAGAGAGAAGCTGTGGGTGAGAGAGAGGGAACCTGTGAGTGAGAGAGAGAGAGAAAGAGAAGCTGTGAGGGAGAGAGAGAGAGATAGAGAAGTTGTGTGGTTGTGAGAGAGAGAAGCTGTGAGGGAGAGAGAGAGATAGAGAAACTGTGAGTGAGAGAGAGAGAGAAAGAGAAGCTGTTAGTGAGAGAGAGAGTGAAAGAGAAGCTGTGAGTGAAGGAGAGAGAGAGAAGCTGTGATTGAGAGAGAGAGAGAAGCTGTGAGTGAGAGAGAGAGAGAAAGAGAAGCTGTTAGTGAGAGAGAGAGTGAAAGAGAAGCTGTGAGTGAAGGAGAGAGAGAAGCTGTGATTGAGAGAGAGAGAGAAGCTGTTAGTGAGAAGGAGAGAGAAAGAGATACTGAGTGAGAGAGAGAGAGAAAGAGAAGCTGTGAGTGAGAGAGAGAGAGAAAGAGAAGCTGTGAGTGAGAGAGAGAAAGAGAAGCTGTTAGTGAGTGAGTGTGAAAGAGAAGCTTTGAGTGAGAGAGAGAGACGCTGTGTGAGAGAGAGAGAAGCTGTGAGTGAGAGAGAGAGAAAGAGAAGCTGTGAGTGAGAGAGAGAGAGAAAGAGAAGCTGTGAGTGAGAGAGAGAGAGAAAGAGAAGCTGTGAGTGAGAGAGATAGAAAGAGAAGCTGTAAATGAGAGAGAAAGAGAAGATGTGAGAGAGAGAGAGAGAGAGAAGCTGTGAGTGAGAGAGAGAAAGAGAAGCTGAGAGAGAGAAAGAGAAGCTGTGAGTGAGAGAGAGAAGCTGTGAGTGAGAGAGAGAGAAAGAGAAGCTGTGAGTGAGAGAGAGAGAAAGAGAAGCTGTAAATGAGAGAGAAAGAGGAGATGTGAGTGAGAGAGAGAGAAGCTGTGAGTGAGAGAGAGAAAGAGAAGCTGAGAGAGAGAGAGAAAAGCTGTGAGTAAGAGAGAGAGAAGCTGTGAGTGAGAGAGAAAGAGAAGCTGTGAGTGAGAGAGAGAGAAAGAGAAGCTGTGAGTGAGAGAGAGAGAAAGAGCTATGAGTGAGAGAAAGAGAAAGAGTAGCTGTGATGAGAGAGAGAAAGAGAAGCTGTGAGTGAGAGAGAGAGAGAAGGAGAAGCTGTGAGTGAGAGAGAGAAAGAGAAGCTGTGTGTGTGAGAGAGAGAAGCTGTAAGTGAGAGAGAGTGAGAAAGAGAAGCGGTGAGAGAGAGAGAGGAGCTGTGAGTGAGAGAGAGAGAATGAGAAGCTGTGAGAGAGAGAAAGAGAGAAGCTGTGAGTGAGAGAGATCAAGAAGCTGTGAGTCAGAGAGAGAGAGATAGAGAAGCTGTGAGTGAGAGAGAGAGAAAGAGAAGCTGTGAGTGAGAGAGAGAGAAGCTGTGAGTGAGAGACAGAGAAAGAGAAGTTGTGAGTGAGAGAGAGAAAAAGAGAAGCTGAGACTGAGAGAGAGAGAGAAAGAGAAGCTGTGATTTAGAGAGAGAAATAGAGAAAGAGAAGCTGTGAGTGAGAGAGAGAGAGAGAGAGAAGTTGTGAGTGAGAGAGAGAAAGAGAAGATGTGAGTGAGAGAGAGAGAGAAAAAGAGAAGCTGTTTGTGAGAGAGAGGGAGAGAAAGAGATGTTAGTGAGAGAGAGAAAGAAAGAGAAGCGGTAAGTGAGAGAGAGAAGAAAGAGAAGCTGTGAGTGAGAGAGAGAGAGAAGCTGTTAGTGAGAGAGACAGAAAGAGAAACTGTGAGAAAGAGAGAAAGAAGAAGCTGTGAGTGAGAGAGAGAGAAAGAGAAGCTGTGAGTGGGAGAGAGAGAATGAGTAGCTGTGAGTGAGGAGAGAGAGAAAGAGAAGCTGTGAGTGAGAGAGAGAGAGAAGGAGAAGCTGTGAGTGAGAGAGAGAAATAGAAGCTGTGAGTGAGAGAGAAATAGAGAAAGAGAAGCTGTGAGTGAGAGAGAGAGAGAAAGAGAAGCTGTGAGTGAGAGAGATAGAAAGAGAAGCTGTGAGTGAGAGAAAGAGAAAGAGTAGCTGTGAGTGAGGAGAGAGAGAAAGAGAAGCTGTGAGTGAGAGAGAGAGAGAGAAGGAGATGCTGTGAGTGAGAGAGAGAGAGAAAGAGAAGCTGTGAGTGAGAGAGATAGAAAGAGAAGCTGCAAATGAGAGAGAAAGAGAAGATGTGTGAGAGAGAGAGAGAGAAGCTGTGAGTGAGAGAGAGAGAAAGAGAAGCTGAGAGAGAGAAAGAGAAGCTGTGAGTGAGAGAGAGAAGCTGTGAGTGAGAGAGAGAGAAAGAGAAGCTGTGAGTGAGAGAGAGAGAAAGAGAAGCTGTAAATGAGAGAGAAAGAGAAGATGTGAGTGAGAGAGAGAGAGAAGCTGTGAGTGAGAGAGAGAAAGAGAAGCTGAGAGAGAGAGAGAGAAGCTGTGAGTAAGAGAGAGAGAAGCTGTGAGTGAGAGAGAAAGAGAAGCTGTGAGTGAGAGAGAGAGAGAAAGAGAAGCTGTGAGTGAGTGAGAGAGAAAGAGCTATGAGTGAGAGAAAGAGAAAGAGTAGCTGTGAGTGAGGAGAGAGAGAAAGAGAAGCTGTGAGTGAGAGAGAGAGAGAAGGAGAAGCTGTGAGTGAGAGAGAGAAAGAGAAGCTGTGAGTGAGAGAGAGAGAAGCTGTAAGTGAGAGAGAGTGAGAAAGAGAAGCGGTGAGAGAGAGAGAGGAGCTGTGAGTGAGAGAGAGAGAATGAGAAGCTGTGAGAGAGAGAAAGAGAAGATGTGAATGACACAGAGAGAAGCTGTGTGTGAGAGAGTGAGAAAGAGAAGCTGTGTGTGTGTGTGAGAGAGAGAAAGAGAAGCTGTGAGTGAGAGAGAGTGAAAGAGTAGCTGTGAGTGAGAGAGAAATAGAGAAAGAGAAGCTGTGAGTGAGAGAGAGTAAGAAAGAGAAGCTGTGAGTGAGAGAGAGGGAGAGAAAGAGTAGCTGTTAGTGAGAGAGAGAAAGAAAGAGAAGCGGTAAGTGAGAGAGAGAAGAAAGAGAAGCTGTGAGTTTGAGAGAGAGAGAGAAAGAGAAGTTGTGAGTGCGAGAGAGAGAGAGAAGCTGTGAGTGAGTGAGAGAGAGAGAAAGAGAAGCTGTGAGTGAGAGAGAGAGAGAAAGAGAAGCTGTGAGTGTGAGAGAGAAATAGAGAAAGAGAAGCTGTGAGTGTGAGAGAGAGATAGAGAAGCTGTGAGTGAGAGAGAGAAAGAGAAGCTGTGAGTGAGAGAGAGTGAGAAAGAGAAGCTGTGAGTGAGAGAGAGTGAGAGAAAGA
Organism: Bradypodion ventrale; assembly: GCA_035047345.1. NCBI lineage: Eukaryota > Metazoa > Chordata > Lepidosauria > Squamata > Chamaeleonidae > Bradypodion > Bradypodion ventrale. The sequence goes on from JAWDJE010000001.1 coordinate 222,134,882, forward strand.
AAACCTGTGAGTGAGAGAGAGAGAGAAGCTGTGAGTAAGAGAGAGAGAAAGCTAAGCTGTGAGTGAGGGAGAGAGAAAGAGAAGTTGTGAGTGAGAGAGAGAGAGAAAGAGAAGCTGTGAGTGTGAGAGAGAAATAGAGAAAGAGAAGCTGTGAGTGAGAGAGAGAAATAGAGAAAGAGAAGCTGTGAGTGAGAGAGAGAGAGAGAAGCTGTGAGTGAGAGAGAGAGAGAAAGAGAAGCTGTGAGTGAGAGAGAGTGAGAGATAAGCTGTGAGTGTGAGAGAGAGAAGCTGTGAGTGAGAGAGAGAGAGAAAGAAAAGCTGTATGTGTGTGAGAGAGAAAGAGAAAGAGAAGCTGTCAGTGAGAGAGAAAGAGAGAAAATGAGAAGCTGTGAGGGAGAGTGAGAGAGAGAGTGAGAAAGAGAAGTTTTGTGGTTGTGAAAGAGAGAAGCTGTGAGGGAGAGAGACAGAGAAAGAGTAGCTGTGAGACAGAGAGAGAAAGAGAAGCTGTTAGTGAGAGAGAGAGTGAGAAAGAGAAGCTGTGAGTGTGTGTGAGAGAGAAAGAGAAGCTGTGTGAGAGAGAGAGGGAAAGAGAAGATGTGAATGACACAGAGAGAAGCTGTGTGTGTGAGAGAGAGAAAGAGAAGCTGTGTGTGTGTGAGAGAGAGAAAGAGAAGCTGTGAGTGAGAGAGAGTGAAAGAGTAGCTGTGAGTGAGAGAGAGAGAGAAAGAAAGAGCTGTGAGTGAGAAAGAGAGAAGCTGTGTGTGTGTGAGAGAGAAAGAGAAGCTGTGAGTGAGAGAGAGAGAAAGAGAAGCTGCAAGTGAGAAAGAGAAAGCTGTGAGTGAGAGAGAGAGAAAGAGAAGCTGTGAGTGTGTGTGAGAGAGAAGCTGTGAGTGAGAGAGAGTGAGAGAAAGAAAACCTGTGAGTGAGAGAGAGAGAGAAAGAGAAGCTGTGAGTGTGAGAGAGAAATAGAGAAAGAGAAGCTGTGAGTGAGAGAGAGTAAGAAAGAGAAGCTGTGAGTGAGAGAGAGGGAGAGAAAGAGTAGCTGTTAGTGAGAGAGAGAAAGAAAGAGAAGCGGTAAGTGAGAGAGAGAAGAAAGAGAAGCTGTGAGTGTGAGAGAGAGAGAAAGTGAAGATGTAAGTGAAAGAGAGAAGAAAGAGACGTGAGTGAGAGAAAGAGAAGCTGTGGGTGAGAGAGAGAGAAAGAGAAGCTGTGAGTGAGAGAGAGAAGAAAGAGAAGCTGTAAGTGAGAGAGAGTGAGAAAGAGAAGCTGTGAGTGAGATAGAAAGAGAAAGAGATGTGAGTGAGAGAGAGAGAAAGAGAAGCAGTGAGAGAAAGAGAGAACGAGAAGCTGTGTGTGTGAGAGAGAGAAAAGAAAGAGAAGCTGTGAGTGAGCGAGAGGGAGAGAGAGAAGCTGTGAGTGAGAGAGAGAGAGAAAGAGAAGCTGTGAATGAGAGAGAGAGAGAAGCTGTGAGTGAAGAGAGAGGAAGAGAAGCTGTGAGTGAGAGAGAGAAAGAAAGATAGAGAAGCTGTGTGAGAGAGAGATAGAAGTAGAAGCTGTGAGTGAGAGAGAGAGAAGGAGAAGCTGTGAGTGAGAGAGAGAGAGAAAGAGAAGCTGTGAGAGAGAGACTGAGAGAGAAAGAGAGTGAGTGAGAGAGAGAGATAGAAAGAGAAGCTGTGAGTGTGAGAGAAAGAGAGTCTGTGAGTGAGAGAGAGGAGAAAGAGAAGCTGTGAGTGAGAGAGAGAGAAAGAGAAGCTGTGAACGAGAGAGAGAGAGAAAGAGAAGCTGTGAGTGAGAGAAAGAGAGAGAGAGAAAGAAAGATAAGCTGCGAGTGAGAGAGAGAGAGAAATTGAAGCTGTGAGTGAGAGAGAGAGAGAAAGAGAAGCTGTGAGTGAGAGAGAGAAAGAGAAGCTGTGAGTGGGAGAGAAAGAGAGAAAGAGAAGCTGTGAGTGAAAGAGAGAGTGAGAAGCTGTGAGTGAGAAAGAGAGATTATAAGAGAAGCTGTGAGTGAGTGAGAGAGAGAGAAGCTGTGAGAGAGAGAGAGAGAGAAGATGTGAGAGAGAGAGAGAGAAGGATAATCTGTGAGTGAGAGAGAGAGAGAAAGAGAAGCTGTGAGTGAGAGAGAGAGAGAGAAAGAGAAGCTGTGAGTGAGAGAGATAGAGAGAGAGAAAGAAAAGCTGTGAGTGTGAGAGAGGGAGAAATAGAAGCTATGAGTGAGAGAGAGTGAGAGATAAGCTGTGAGTGTGAGAGAGAGAACCTGTGAGTGAGAGAGAGAGAGAAAGAGAAGCTGTATGTGTGAGAGAGAGAAAGAGAAAGAGAAGCTGTCAGTGAGAGAGAAAGAGAGAAAATGAGAAGCTGTGAGGGAGAGAGAGAGAGAGAGAGAGAAAGAGAAGTTGTGTGGTTGTGAAAGAGAGAAGCTGTGAGGGAGAGAGAGAGAGAAAGAGAAGATTTGAGTGAGAGAGAGAGAGAAAAAGCTGTGAGTGAGAGAGAGAGAAAGAGAAACTGTGAGTGAGAGAGAGAGAGAAAGAGAAGCTGCGTGTGAGAGAGAGAAAGAGAAGCTAGTGAGAGAGAGAGTGAAAGTGAAGCTGTGAGTGAAGGAGAGAGAGAGAAAGAGAAACTGAGTGAGAGAGAGAGAAAGAGAAAGAGAAGCTGTGAGTGAGAGAGAGAGAGAGAAAGAGAAGCTGTGAGTGAGAGAGAGAAGCTGTGAGTGAGAGAGAGAGAGAAAGAGAAGCTGTGAGTGAGAGAGAGAAAGAGAAGCTGTTAGTGAGAGAGAGAGAGAGAGAGAAGCTGTGAGTGAGAGAGAGAAGCTGTGAGTGAGAGAGTGAGAAAGAGAAGCTGTATGTGTTTGTGTGTGAGAGAGAGTGAGAATCTGTGAGAGAGAGAGAGAAAAAGAGAAGCTATGAGTCTGAGAGAGTGAAAGAGAAGCTGTGAGTGAGAGAGAGAGAAGCTGTGAGTGAGTGAGAAAGAGAAGCTGTGAGTGAGTGAGTGAGAGAGAGAGAGAAAGAGAAGCTGTGAGTGAGAGAGAAAGAGAAGCTGTGAGTGAGAGAGAGAGAGAGAAAGAGAAGCTGTGAGTGAGAGAGAAAGAGAAGCTGTGAGAGAGAGAGTGAGAAAGAGAAGATGTGAATGACACACAGAGAGAGAAGCTGTGTGTGTGTGAGAGAGAAAGAGAAGCTGTGTGTGTGTGAGAGAGAGAGAAAGAGAAGCTGTGAGTGAGAGAGAGAGAAAGAAAGAGAAGGTGTGAGAGAGAGAAAAAGAGAAAGAACTGTGTGTGTGCGTGAGAGAGAGAAGCTGTGAGTGAGAGAGAGAGAGAGAAAGAGAAGCTGTGAGTGTGTGTGAGAGAGAAGCTGTGAGTGAGAGAGCGTGAGAGAAAGAAAACCTGTGAGTGAGAGAGAGAGAGAAGCTGTGAGTAAGAGAGAGAGAAAGCTAAGCTGTGAGTGAGGGAGAGAGAAAGAGAAGCTGTGAGTGAGAGAGAGAGAGAAAGAGAAGCTGTGAGTGAGAGAGAGAAATAGAGAAAGAGAAGCTGTGAGTGAGAGAGAGAAATAGAGAAAGAGAAGCTGTGAGTGAGAGAGAGTGAGAGAAAGAAAACCTGTGAGTGAGAGAGAGAGAGAAGCTGTGAGTGAGGGAGAGAGAAAGCGAAGTTGTGAGTGAGAGAGAGAGAGAAAGAGAAGCTGTGAGTGAGAGAGAGAGAGAGAAGCTGTGAGTGAGAGAGAGAGAGAAAGAGAAGCTGTGAGTGAGAGAGAGTGAGAGATAAGCTGTGAGTGTGAGAGAGAGAAGCTGTGAGTGAGAGAGAGAGAGAAAGAGAAGCTGTATGTGTGTGAGAGAGAAAGAGAAAGAGAAGCTGTCAGTGAGAGAGAAAGAGAGAAAATGAGAAGCTGTGAGGGAGAGTGAGAGAGAGAGTGAGAAAGAGAAGTTTTGTGGTTGTGAAAGAGAGAAGCTGTGAGGGAGAGAGACAGAGAAAGAGTAGCTGTGAGACAGAGAGAGAAAGAGACGCTGTTAGTGAGAGAGAGAGTGAGAAAGAGAAGCTGTGAGTGTGTGTGAGAGAGAAAGAGAAGCTGTGTGAGAGAGAGAGGGAAAGAGAAGATGTGAATGACACAGAGAGAAGCTGTGTGTGTGAGAGAGAGAAAGAGAAGCTGTGTGTGTGTGAGAGAGAGAAAGAGAAGCTGTGAGTGAGAGAGAGTGAAAGAGTAGCTGTGAGTGAGAGAGAGAGAGAAAGAAAGAGCTGTGAGTGAGAGAGAGAGAAGCTGTGTGTGTGTGAGAGAGAAAGAGAAGCTGTGAGTGAGAGAGAGAGAAAGAGAAGCTGTGAGTGTGTGAGAGAGAGAAGCTGTGAGTGAGAGAGAGTGAGAGAAAGAAAACCTGTGAGTGAGAGAGAGAGAGAAAGAGAAGCTGTGAGTGTGAGAGAGAAATAGAGAAAGAGAAGCTGTGAGTGAGAGAGAGTAAGAAAGAGAAGCTGTGAGTGAGAGAGAGGGAGAGAAAGAGTAGCTGTTAGTGAGAGAGAGAAAGAAAGAGAAGCGGTAAGTGAGAGAGAGAAGAAAGAGAAGCTGTGAGTGAGAGAGAGAGAGAAAGTGAAGATGTAAGTGAAAGAGAGAAGAAAGAGACGTGAGTGAGAGAAAGAGAAGCTGTGGGTGAGAGAGAGAGAAAGAGAAGCTGTGAGTGAGAGAGAGAAGAAAGAGAAGCTGTAAGTGAGAGAGAGTGAGAAAGAGAAGCTGTGAGTGAGATAGAAAGAGAAAGAGATGTGAGTGAGAGAGAGAGAAAGAGAAGCAGTGAGAGAAAGAGAGAACGAGAAGCTGTGTGTGTGAGAGAGAGAAAAGAAAGAGAAGCTGTGAGTGAGCGAGAGGGAGAGAGAGAAGCTGTGAGTGAGAGAGAGAGAGAAAGAGAAGCTGTGAATGAGAGAGAGAGAGAAGCTGTGAGTGAAGAGAGAGGAAGAGAAGCTGTGAGTGAGAGAGAGAAAGAAAGATAGAGAAGCTGTGTGAGAGAGAGATAGAAGTAGAAGCTGTGAGTGAGAGAGAGAGAAGGAGAAGCTGTGAGTGAGAGAGAGAGAGAAAGAGAAGCTGTGAGAGAGAGACTGAGAGAAAGAGAGTGAGTGAGAGAGAGAGATAGAAAGAGAAGCTGTGAGTGTGAGAGAAAGAGAGTCTGTGAGTGAGAGAGAGGAGAAAGAGAAGCTGTGAGTGAGAGAGAGAGAAAGAGAAGCTGTGAACGAGAGAGAGAGAGAAAGAGAAGCTGTGAGTGAGAGAAAGAGAGAGAGAGAAAGAAAGATAAGCTGCGAGTGAGAGAGAGAGAGAAATTGAAGCTGTGAGTGAGAGAGAGAGAGAAAGAGAAGCTGTGAGTGAGAGAGAGAAAGAGAAGCTGTGAGTGGGAGAGAAAGAGAGAAAGAGAAGCTGTGAGTGAAAGAGAGAGTGAGAAGCTGTGAGTGAGAAAGAGAGATTATAAGAGAAGCTGTGAGTGAGTGAGAGAGAGAGAAGCTGTGAGAGAGAGAGAGAGAGATGTGAGAGAGAGAGAGAAGGATAATCTGTGAGTGAGAGAGAGAGAGAAAGAGAAGCTGTGAGTGAGAGAGAGAGAGAGAAAGAGAAGCTGTGAGTGAGAGAGATAGAGAGAGAGAAAGAAAAGCTGTGAGTGTGAGAGAGGGAGAAATAGAAGCTATGAGTGAGAGAGAGTGAGAGATAAGCTGTGAGTGTGAGAGAGAGAACCTGTGAGTGAGAGAGAGAGAGAAAGAGAAGCTGTATGTGTGAGAGAGAGAAAGAGAAAGAGAAGCTGTCAGTGAGAGAGAAAGAGAGAAAATGAGAAGCTGTGAGGGAGAGAGAGAGAGAGAGAGAGAAAGAGAAGTTGTGTGGTTGTGAAAGAGAGAAGCTGTGAGGGAGAGAGAGAGAGAAAGAGAAGATTTGAGTGAGAGAGAGAGAGAAAAAGCTGTGAGTGAGAGAGAGAGAAAGAGAAACTGTGAGTGAGAGAGAGAGAGAAAGAGAAGCTGTGTGAGAGAGAGAGAAAGAGAAGCTAGTGAGAGAGAGAGTGAAAGTGAAGCTGTGAGTGAAGGAGAGAGAGAGAAAGAGAAACTGAGTGAGAGAGAGAGAAAGAGAAAGAGAAGCTGTGAGTGAGAGAGAGAGAGAGAAAGAGAAGCTGTGAGTGAGAGAGAGAGAAGGTGTGAGTGAGAGAGAGAGAGAAAGAGAAGCTGTGAGTGAGAGAGAGAAAGAGAAGCTGTTAGTGAGAGAGAGAGAGAGAGAGAAGCTGTGAGTGAGAGAGAGAGAAGCTGTGAGTGAGAGAGTGAGAAAGAGAAGCTGTATGTGTTTGTGTGTGAGAGAGAGTGAGAATCTGTGAGAGAGAGAGAGAAAAAGAGAAGCTGTGAGTGTGAGAGAGTGAAAGAGAAGCTGTGAGTGAGAGAGAGAGAAGCTGTGAGTGAGTGAGAAAGAGAAGCTGTGAGTGAGTGAGTGAGAGAGAGAGAGAAAGAGAAGCTGTGAGTGAGAGAGAAAGAGAAGTTGTGAGTGAGAGAGAGAGAGAGAAAGAGAAGCTGTGAGTGAGAGAGAAAGAGAAGCTGTGAGAGAGAGAGTGAGAAAGAGAAGATGTGAATGACACACAGAGAGAGAAGCTGTGTGTGTGTGAGAGAGAAAGAGAAGCTGTGTGTGTGTGTGAGAGAGAGAAAGAGAAGCTGTGAGTGAGAGAGAGAGAAAGAAAGAGAAGGTGTGAGAGAGAGAAAGAGAGAAAGAACTGTGTGTGTGCGTGAGAGAGAGAAGCTGTGAGTGAGAGAGAGAGAGAGAAAGAGAAGCTGTGAGTGTGTGTGAGAGAGAAGCTGTGAGTGAGAGAGCGTGAGAGAAAGAAAACCTGTGAGTGAGAGAGAGAGAGAAGCTGTGAGTAAGAGAGAGAGAAAGCTAAGCTGTGAGTGAGGGAGAGAGAAAGAGAAGCTGTGAGTGAGAGAGAGAGAGAAAGAGAAGCTGTGAGTGAGAGAGAGAAATAGAGAAAGAGAAGCTGTGAGTGAGAGAGAGAAATAGAGAAAGAGAAGCTGTGAGTGAGAGAGAGTGAGAGAAAGAAAACCTGTGAGTGAGAGAGAGAGAGAAGCTGTGAGTGAGGGAGAGAGAAAGCGAAGTTGTGAGTGAGAGAGAGAGAGAAAGAGAAGCTGTGAGTGAGAGAGAGAAAGAGAGAAAGAGAAGCTGTGAGTGAGAGAGAGAAATAGAGAAAGAGAAGCTGTGAGTGAGAGAGAGAGAGAGAAGCTGTGAGTGAGAGAGAGAGAGAAAGAGAAGCTGTGAGTGAGAGAGAGTGAGAGATAAGCTGTGAGTGTGAGAGAGAGAAGCTGTGAGTGAGAGAGAGAGAGAAAGAGAAGCTGTATGTGTGTGAGAGAGAAAGAGAAAGAGAAGCTGTCAGTGAGAGAAAAAGAGAGAAAATGAGAAGCTGTGAGGGAGAGCGAGAGACAGAGTGAGAAAGAGAAGTTTTGTGGTTGTGAAAGAGAGAAGCTGTGAGGGAGAGAGACAGAGAAAGAGTAGCTGTGAGAGAGAGAAAGAGAAGCTGTTAGTGAGAGAGAGAGTGAAAGTGAAGCTGTGAGTGAAGGAGAGAGAGAGAAGCTGTGATTGAGCGAGAGAGAGAAGCTGTGAGTGAGAGAGAGAGAAAGAGAAGCTGTGAGTGAGAGAGAGAAAGAGAAGCTGTGAGTGGGAGAGAAAGAAAGAAAGAGAAGCTGTGAGTGAAAGAGAGAGTGAGAAGCTGTGAGTGAGAAAGAGAGATTATAAGAGAAGCTGTGAGTGAGTGAGAGAGAGAGAAGCTGTGAGAGAGAGAGAGAGAGAAGATGTGTGTGTGAGAGAGAGAAGGATAATCTGTGAGTGAGAGAGAGAGAGAAAGAGAAGCTGTGAGTGAGAGAGAGAGAGAGAAAGAGAAGCTGTGAGTGAGAGAGATAGAGAGAGAGAAAGTAAAGCTGTGAGTGTGAGAGAGGGAGAAATAGAAGCTATGAGTGAGAGAGAGTGAGAGATAAGCTGTGAGTGTGAGAGAGAGAACCTGTGAGTGAGAGAGAGAGAGAAAGAGAAGCTGTATGTGTGAGAGAGAGAAAGAGAAAGAGAAGCTGTCAGTGAGAGAGAAAGAGAGAAAATGAGAAGCTGTGAGGGAGAGAGAGAGAGAGAGAAAGAGAAGTTGTGTGGTTGTGAAAGAGAGAAGCTGTGAGGGAGAGAGAGAGAAAGAGAAGATTTGAGTGAGAGAGAGAGAGAAAAAGCTGTGAGTGAGAGAGAGAGAAAGAGAAACTGTGAGTGAGAGAGAGAGAGAAAGAGAAGCTGTGTGAGAGAGAGAGAAAGAGAAGCTGTTAGTGAGAGAGAGAGTGAAAGTGAAGCTGTGAGTGAAGGAGAGAGAGAGAAAGAGAAACTGAGTGAGAGAGAGAGAAAGAGAAAGAGAAGCTGTGAGTGAGAGAGAGAGAGAGAAAGAGAAGCTGTGAGTGAGAGAGAGAGAGAAGCTGTGAGTGAGAGAGAGAGAGAAAGAGAAGCTGTGAGTGAGAGAGAGAAAGAGAAGCTGTTAGTGAGAGAGAGAGAGAGAAGCTGTGAGTGAGAGAGAGAGAAGCTGTGAGTGAGAGAGTGAGAAAGAGAAGCTGTATGTGTTTGTGTGTGAGAGAGAGTGAGAATGTGAGAGAGAGAGAGAAAAAGAGAAGCTGTGAGTGTGAGAGAGTGAAAGAGAAGCTGTGAGTGAGAGAGAGAGAAGCTGTGAGTGAGTGAGAAAGAGAAGCTGTGAGTGAGTGAGTGAGAGAGAGAGAGAAAGAGAAGCTGTGAGTGAGAGAGAAAGAGAAGCTGTGAGTGAGAGAGAGAGAGAGAAAGAGAAGCTGTGAGTGAGAGAGAAAGAGAAGCTGTGAGAGAGAGAGTGAGAAAGAGAAGATGTGAATGACACACAGAGAGAGAAGCTGTGTGTGTGTGAGAGAGAAAGAGAAGCTGTGTGTGTGTGTGAGAGAGAGAAAGAGAAGCTGTGAGTGAGAGAGAGAGAAAGAAAGAGAAGGTGTGAGAGAGAGAAAGAGAGAAAGAACTGTGTGTGTGCGTGAGAGAGAGAAGCTGTGAGTGAGAGAGAGAGAGAGAAAGAGAAGCTGTGAGTGTGTGTGAGAGAGAAGCTGTGAGTGAGAGAGCGTGAGAGAAAGAAAACCTGTGAGTGAGAGAGAGAGAGAAGCTGTGAGTAAGAGAGAGAGAAAGCTAAGCTGTGAGTGAGGGAGAGAGAAAGAGAAGCTGTGAGTGAGAGAGAGAGAGAAAGAGAAGCTGTGAGTGAGAGAGAGAAATAGAGAAAGAGAAGCTGTGAGTGAGAGAGAGAAATAGAGAAAGAGAAGCTGTGAGTGAGAGAGAGTGAGAGAAAGAAAACCTGTGAGTGAGAGAGAGAGAGAAGCTGTGAGTGAGGGAGAGAGAAAGCGAAGTTGTGAGTGAGAGAGAGAGAGAAAGAGAAGCTGTGAGTGAGAGAGAGAAAGAGAGAAAGAGAAGCTGTGAGTGAGAGAGAGAAATAGAGAAAGAGAAGCTGTGAGTGAGAGAGAGAGAGAGAAGCTGTGAGTGAGAGAGAGAGAGAAAGAGAAGCTGTGAGTGAGAGAGAGTGAGAGATAAGCTGTGAGTGTGAGAGAGAGAAGCTGTGAGTGAGAGAGAGAGAGAAAGAGAAGCTGTATGTGTGTGAGAGAGAAAGAGAAGCTGTCAGTGAGAGAAAAAGAGAGAAAATGAGAAGCTGTGAGGGAGAGCGAGAGAGAGAGTGAGAAAGAGAAGTTTTGTGGTTGTGAAAGAGAGAAGCTGTGAGGGAGAGAGACAGAGAAAGAGTAGCTGTGAGAGAGAGAAAGAGAAGCTGTTAGTGAGAGAGAGAGTGAAAGTGAAGCTGTGAGTGAAGGAGAGAGAGAGAAGCTGTGATTGAGCGAGAGAGAGAAGCTGTGAGTGAGAGAGAGAGAAAGAGAAGCTGTGAGTGAGAGAGAGAAAGAGAAGCTGTTAGTGAGAGAGAGAGAGAGAGAGAGAGAGAGAAGCTGTGAGTGAGAGAGAGAAGCTGTGAGTGAGAGAGTGAGAAAGAGAAGCTGTATGTGTTTGTGTGAGAGAGAGAGTGAGAAGCTGTGAGAGAGAGAGAGAAAAAGAGAAGCTGTGAGTGAGTGAGAGAGTGAAAGAGAAGCTGTGAGTGAAAGAGAGAGAAGCTGTGAGTGAGTGAGAAAGAAAAGCTGTGAGTGAGTGAGTGAGAGAGAGAGAGAATCTGAGTGAAAGAGAGAGAAAGAGAAGATGTGAGTGAGAGAGAGAGAGAAAGAGAAGCTGTGAGTGTGAGAGAAAGAGAAGCTGTGAGAGAGAGAGTGAGAAAGAGAAGCTGTGAGTGTGTGAGAGAGAGAAAGAGAAGCTGTGTGGGAGAGAGAGGGAAAGAGAAGATGTGAATGACACAGTGAGAGAGAAGCTGTGTGTGTGAGAAAGAGAAAGAGAAGCTGTGTGTGTGTGAGAGAGAGAGAAAGAGAAGCTGTGAGTGAGAGAGAGTGTAAGAGTAGCTGTGAGTGAGAGAGAGAGAGAAAGAGCTGTGAGTGAGAGAGAGAGAGAAGCTGTGTGTGTGAGAGAGAGAAAGAGAAGCTGTGAGTGAGAGAGAAAGAGAAGCTGCAAGTGCGAAAGAGAGAGAGAGAGAATGAGAAGCTGTGAGTGAGAGAGAGAGAGAAAGAGAAGCTGTGAGTGTGTGAGAGAGAGAAGCTGTGAGTGAGAGAGAGTGAGAGAAAGAAAACCTGTGAGTGAGAGAGAGAGAGAGAAAGAGCAGCTGTGAGTGTGAAAGAGAAATAGAGAAAGAGAAGCTGTGAGTGAGAGAGAGAGATAGAGAAGCTGTGAGTGAGAGAGAGAAAGAGAAGCTGTGAGTGAGAGAGAGTGAGAAAGAGAAGCTGTGAGTGAGAGAGAGGGAGAGAAAGAGTAGCTGTTAGTGAGAGAGAGAAAGAAAGAGAAGCGGTAAGTGAGAGAGAGAAGAAAGAGAAGCTGTGAGTGAGAGAGAGAGAGAGAAAGAGAAGCTGTTAGTGCGAGAGAGAGAGAGAGAAGCTGTGAGTGAGTGAGAGAGAGAAAGAGAAGCTGTGAGTGAGAGAGAGAGAGAAAGAGAAGCTGTGAGAGAGAGAGAGAGAGAGAAAGAGAAGCTGTGAGTGTGAGAGAGAAATAGAGAAAGAGAAGCTGTGAGTGAGAGAGAGAGATAGAGAAGCTGTGAGTGAGAGAGAGAAAGAGAAGCTGTGAGTGAGAGAGAGTGAGAAAGAGAAGCTGTGAGTGAGAGAGAGAGTAGCTGTGAGTGAGTGAGAGAGAGAGAGAGAATCTGAGTGAGAGTGAGAGAGAAAGAGAAGCTGTGAGTGAGAGAGAGAGAGAGAGAGAGAGAAGCTGTGTGTGAGAGAGAAAAAGAAGCTGTGTGAGAGAGAGAGTGAGAAAGAGAAGCTGTGAGTGTGTGTGTGAGAGAAAGAGTAGCTGTGTGAGAGAGAGTGAGAAAGAGAAGATGTGAATGACAGAGAGAGAGAGAAACTGTGTGTGTGTGTGAGAGAGAAAGAGAAGCTGTGTGTGTGTGAGAGTGAGAAAGAGAAGGTGTGAGTGAGAGAGAAAGAAAGAGAAGCTGTGAGAGAGAGAAAGAGAGAAAGAACTGTGTGTGTGAGAGAGAGAAGCTGTGAGTGAGAGAGAGAGAGAGAAAGAGAAGCTGTGAGTGTGTGAGAGAGAGAAGCTGTGAGTGAGAGACAGAGAGAGAGTGAAGCTGAGTGAGAGAGAGAGAGAAAGAGAAGCTGTGAGTGAGAGAGAGAGAGAGAAAGAGAAGCTGTGAGTGAGAGAGAGAAAGAGAGGCTGTGTGAGAGAGAATAAAAGAAAGAGAAATTGTCAGTGAGAGAGAGAGAGAAGCTTTGAGTGAGAGAGAAAGAGAGAAAGAGAAATTGTCAGTGAGAGAGAGAGAGAGAGAGAAAGAGATGCTGTGAGTGAGTGAGAGAGAAAGAGATGCTGTGAGTGAGAGAGAGAGTGAAAGAGAAGCTGTGAGTGAGAGAGCGAGAGAGAGAGAGAAGCTGTGAGTGACTGAGAGATAGAGAAGCTGTGTTAGAGAGAGAGAGAGAAAGAGATGCTTTGAGTGTGAGAGACAGAAAGAGACGCTGTGAGTGAGAGAGGGAGAAAGAGAAGCTTTGAGAGAGAGATAGAAAGAGAAGCTTTGTGTGTGTGAGAGAGAAAGAGAAGTTGTGAGTGAGAGAGAGAAAGAAAGAGAAGCTGTGTGTGTGTGAGAGAGAGAAAGAGAAACTGTGAGTGAGAGAGAAAGAGAAGCTGTGAGAAAGAGAGAGAGAGAAAGAGAAGCTGTGACTGGAGAGAGAGAGAGAGAAGCTGTGAGTGAGAGAGAGAGAAAGAGAAGCTGTGAGTGAGAGAGAGAAAGAGAAGCTGTGAGTGAGATAGAGGGTGAGAAATAGAAGCTGTTAGTGAGAGAGAGAAAGAAAGAGAAGCGGTAAGTGAGAGAGAAGAAAGAGAAGCTGTGAGTGACAGAGAGAGAGAAAGAGAAGCTGTGAGTGAGAGAGAGAGAGAAGCTGTGAGTGAGAGAGAGAAAGAAAGGGAAGGTGTGAGTGAGAGAGCGAGAGAAAGAGAAGTGGTGAGTGAGACAGAGAGAAAGAGAAGCTGTGAGTGGGAGAGAGAGAACGAGAAGCTGTGTGAGAGAGAGAAAGAGAAGCTGTGAGTGAGAGAGAGAAATAGAGAAAGAGAAGCTGTGAGTGTGTGTGAGAGAGAGAAAGAGAAGATGTGAGTGAGAGAGAGAAAGAGAAGCTGTGGTTGTGAAAGAGAGAAGCTATGAGGGAGAGAGAGAGAAAGAGAAGATTTGAGTGAGAGAGAGAGAGAGAGAAAGAGAAACTGTGAGTGATAGAGAGAGAGAAAGAGAAGCTGTGAGAGAGAGAGAGAAAGAGAAGCTGTTAGTGAGAGAGAGTGAAAGTGAAGCTGTGAGTGAAGGAGAGAGAGAGAAGCTGTGATTGAGCGAGAGAGAGAAGCTGTGAGTGAGAGAGAGAAAGAGAAACTGAGTGAGAGAGAGAGAGAAAGAGAAAGAGAAGCTGTGAGTGAGAGAGAAAGAGAGAAAGAGAAGCTATGAGTGAGAGAGAGAGAAGCTGTGGGTGAGAGAGAGAGAGAAAGAGAAGCTGTGAGTGAGAGAGAGAAAGAGAAGCTGTTAGTGAGAGAGAGAGAGAGAAGCTGTGAGTGAGAGAGAGAAGCTGTGAGTGAGAGAGTGAGAAAGAGAAGCTGTATGTGTTTGTGTGTGTGAGAGAGTGAGAAGCTGTGTGAGAGAGAGAAAAAGAGAAGCTGTGAGTGAGAGAGAGAGTGAAAGCGAAGCTGTGAGTGAGAGAGAGAAGCTGTGAGTGAGTGAAAAAGAGAAGCTGTGAGTGAGTGAGTGAGAGAGAGAGAGAATCTGAGTGTGTGAGAGAGAGTGAGAAGTTGTGAGAGAGAGAGTAAAAAGAGAAGCTGTGAGTGAGAGAGAGAATGAAAGAGAAGTGTGTGAGTGAGAGAGAGAGAAGCTGTGAGTGAGTGAGAAAGAGTAGCTGTGAGTGAGTGAGAGAGAGAGAGAATCTGAGTGAGAGTGAGAGAGAAAGAGAAGCTGTGAGTGAGAGAGAAAGAGAGAGAAAGAGAAGCTGTGTGTGAGAGAGAAAGAGAAGCTGTGTGAGAGAGAGAGTGAGAAAGAGAAGCTGTGAGTGTGTGTGTGAGAGAAAGAGAAGCTGTGTGAGAGAGAATGGGAAAGAGAAGATGTGAATGACAGAGAGAGAGAGAAACTGTGTGTGTGAGAGAGAGAGAAAGAGAAGCTGTGTGTGTGTGAGAGAGAGAAAGAGAAGGTGTGAGTGAGAGAGAGAGAAAGAAAGAGAAGCTGTGAGAGAGAGAAAGAGAGAAAGAACTGTGTGTGTGAGAGAGAGAAGCTGTGAGTGAGAGAGAGAGAGAAAGAGAAGCTGTGAGTGTGAGAGAGAGAGAAGTTGTGAGTGAGAGACAGAGAGAGAGAGAAGCTGAGTGAGAGAGAGAGAGAAAGAGAAGCTGTGAGAGAGAGAGAGAGAAAGAGAAGCTGTGAGTGAGTGAGAGAAAGAGAGGCTGTGTGAGAGAGAGAAAAAGAGAAATTGTCAGTGAGAGAGAGAGAGAAGCTTTGAGTGAGAGAGAAAGAGAGAAAGAGAAGCTGTGACTGAGAGAGAGAGAGAGAAAGAGATGCTGTGAGTGAGAGAGAGAGTGAAAGAGAAGCTGTGAGTGAGAGAGCGAGAGAGAGAGAGAAGCTGTGAGTGACTGAGAGAAAGAGAAGCTGTGTTAGAGAGAGAGAGAGAAAGAGATGCTTTGAGTGAGAGAGACAGAAAGAGACGCTGTGAGTGAGAGAGAGAGAAAGAGAAGCTTTGAGAGAGAGAGATAGAAAGAGAAGCTTTGTGTGTGTGAGAGAGAAAGAGAAGTTGTGAGTTAGAGAGAGAAAGAAAGAGAATCTGTGTGTGTGAGAGAGAGATAAAGAGAAGCTGTGAGTGAGAGAGAAAGAGAAGTTGTGAGAAAGAGAGAGAGAGAGAAAGAGAAGCTGTGACTGGAGAGAGAGAGAGAGAAGCTGTGAGTGAGAGAGAGAAAGAGAAGGTGTGAGTGAGAGAGAGGGAGAGAAAGAGAAGCTGTTAGTGAGAGAGAGAAAGAAAGAGAAGCGGTAAGTGAGAGAGAGAAGAAAGAGAAGCTGTGAGTGAGAGAGAGAGAGAAGCTGTGAGTGAGAGAGAGAAAGAAAGGGAAGCTGTGAGTGAGAGAGCGAGAGAAAGAGAAGCTGTGAGTGTGACAGAGAGAAAGAGAAGCTGTGAGTGGGAGAGAGAGAGAACGAGAAGCTGTGTGTGAGAGAGAAAGAGATGCTGTGAGTGAGCGAGAGAAATAGAGAAAGAGAAGCTGTGAGTGTGTGTGAGAGAGAGAAAGAGAAGATGTGAGTGAGAGAGAGAAAGAGAAGCTGTGAGTGGGAGAGAAAGAGAGAAAGAGAAGGTGTGAGTGGGAGAGAAAGAGAGAAAGAGAAGCTGTGAGTGAGAGAGAGGGAGAGAAAGAGAAGCTGTTAGTGAGAGAGAGAGAGAAAGAGAAGTTGTGTGGTTGTGAAAGAGAGAAGCTATGAGGGAGAGAGAGAGAAAGAGAAGATTTGAGTGAGTGAGAGAGAGAGAGAAAGAGAAACTTTGAGTGAGAGAGAGAGAAAGAGTAGCTGTGTGTGAGAGAGAAAGAGAAGCTGTTAGTGAGAGAGAGTGAAAGTGAAGCTGTGTGTGAAGGGGAGAGAGAGAAGCTGTGATTGAGCGAGAGAGAGAAGCTGTGAGTGAGAGAGAGAAAGAGAAACTGAGTGAGAGAGAGAGAGAAAGAGAAAGAGAAGCTGTGAGTGAGAGAGAGAGAGAGAGAGAAGCTGTGAGTGAGAGAGAGAAGCTGTGAGTGAGAGAGTGAGAAAGAGAAGCTGTATGTGTTTGTGTGTGAGAGAGTGAGAAGCTGTGAGAGAGAGAGAAAAAGAGAAGCTGTGAGTGAGAGAGAGAGTGAAAGAGAAGCTGTGAGTGAGAGAGAGAAGCTGTGAGTGAGTGAAAAAGAGAAGCTGTGAGTGAGTGATTGAGAGAGAGAGAGAATCTGAGTGAGTGAGAGAGAGAAAGCGAAGCTGTGAGTGAGAGAGAGAGAGAAAGAGAAGCTGTGAGTGAGAGAGAAAGAGAAGCTGTGAGAGAGAGAGTGAGAAAGAGAAGCTGTGAGTGTGTGTGTGAGAGAAAGAGAAGCTGTGTGAGAGAGAGACGGAAAGAGAAGTTGTGAGAGAGAGAAAGAGAGAAAGAACTGTGTGTGTGTGTGAGAGAGAGAAGCTGTGAGTGAGAGAGAGAGAGAGAAAGAGAAGCTTTGAGTGTGAGGGAGAGAGAAGCTGTGAGTGAGAGAGAGTGAGAGAAAGAAAACCTGTGAGTGAGAGAGAGAGAGAAGCTGTGAGTAAGAGAGAGAGAAAGCTAAGCTGTGAGTGAGAGAGAGAAATAGAGAAAGAGAAGCTGTGAGTGAGAGAGAGAGATAGAGAAGCTGTGAGTGAGAGAGAGAAAGAAGCTGTGAGAGAGAGAGAGAGAAAGAGAAGCTGTGAGTGAGAGAGAGGGAGAGAAAGAGAAGCTGTTAGTAAGAGAGAGAAAGAAAGAGAAGCGGTAAGTGAGAGAGAGAAGAAAGAGAAGCTGTGAGTGAGAGAGAGAGAGAAAGAGAAGCTGTGAGTGAGAGAGAGAGAATCTGTGAGTGAGAGAGAGAAAGAAAGGGAAGCTGTGAGTGAGAGAGAGAGAGAAAGAGAAGCTGTGAGTGAGACAGAGAGAAAGAGAAGCTGTGAGTGGGAGAGAGAGAGAACGAGAAGCTGTGAGTGGGAGAGAAAGAGAGAAAGAGAAGCTGTGAGTGAGAGAGGGAGAGAAAGAGTAGCTGTTAGTGAGAGAGAGAGAGAAAGAGAAAATGTAAGTGAAAGAGAGAAGAGATGTGAGTGAGAGAGAGAGAAAGAGAAGCTGTGGGTGAGAGAGAGAGAAAGAGAAGCTGTGAGTGAGAGAGAGAAAGAAAGAGAAGCTGTAAGTGAGAGAGAGTGAGAAAGAGAAGCTGTGAGTGAGATAGAAAGAGAAAGAGAAGATATGAGTGAGAGAGAGAGAAAGAGAAGCTGAGTGTGTGAGAGAGAAAAGATAGTGAAGCTGTGAGTGAGCGAGAGAGAGAAGCTGTGTGAGAGAGAGAGAGAAGCTGTGAGTGAGAGAGAGAAAGAGAAGCTGTGAATGAGAGAGAGAGAGAGAGAAGCTGTGTGAAGAGAGTGAGAGAGGAAGAGAAGCTGTGAGTGAGAGAGAGAAAGAAAGAAAGAGAAGCTGTGTGAGAGAGAGATGAAGTAGAAGCTGTGAGTGAGAGAGAGAGAAGGAGAAGCTGTGAGAGAGAGAGAGAAAGAGAAGCTGTGAGTGAGAGAGACTGAGAGAGAAAGAGAGTGTAAGTGAGAGAGAGAGATAGAAAGAGAAGCTGTGAGTGTGAGAGAAAGAGAGTCTGTGAGTGAGAGAGAGGAGAAAGAGAAGCTGTGAGTGAGAGAGAGAGAAAGAGAAGTTGTGAACGAGAGAGAGAGAGAAAGAGAAGCTGTGAGTGAGAGAGAGGGAGAGAAAGAGAAGCTGTGAGTGAGAGAAAGAGAGAGAGAGAAAGAAAGATAAGCTGCGAGTGAGGGAGAGAGAGAAATTGAAGCTGTGAGTGAGAGAGAGAGAGAAAGAGAAGCTGTGAGTGAGAGAGAGAGAGAGAAGCTGTGAGTGAGAGAGAGAGAGAGAGAGTATAAGAGAAGCTGGGATTGAGTGCGAGAGAGAGAAGCTGTGAGTGAGAGAGAGAGAGAGAGAAGCTGTGTGTGTGAGAGAGAAGGATTATCTGTGAGTGAGAGAGAGAGAGAAAGAGAAGCTGTGATTGAAGGAGAGAGAGAGAAGCTCTGATTGAGCGAGAGAGAGAAGCTGTGAGTGAGAGAGAGAGAAAGAAAGAGAAACTGAGTGAGAGAGAGAGAGAAAGAGAAAGAGATGCTGTGAGTGAGAGAGAGAGAGAAAGAGAAGCTGTGCGTGTGTGAGAGAGAGAGAAGCTGTAAGTGAGAGAGAGAGTGAAAGAGAAGCTGTGAGTGAGAGAGAGAAAGAGAAGCTGTTAGTGAGAGAGAGGGAGAGAAGCTGTGAGTGAGAGAGTGAGAAAGAGAAGCTGTATGTGTTTGTGTGTGTGAGAGAGTGAGAAGTTGTGAGAGAGAGAGAAAAAAAGAGAAGCTGTGAGTGAGAGAGAGAATGAAAGAGAAGCTGTCAGTGAGAGAGAGAGAAGCTGTGAGTGAGTGAGAAAGAGTAGCTGTGAGTGAGTGAGAGAGAGAGAGAATCTGAGTGAGAGTGAGAGAGAAAGAGAAGCTGTGAGTGAGAGAGAGAGAGAGAGAGAAGCTGTGAGTGAGAGAGAAAGTGAAGATGTGTGAGAGAGAGAGTGAGAAAGAGAAAGTGTGAGTGTGTGTGTGAGAGAAAGAGAAGCTGTGTCAGAGAGAGTGGGAAAGAGAAGATGTGAATGACAGAGAGAGAGAGAAACTGTGTGTGTGTGAGAGAGAGAAAGAGAAGCTGTGTGTGTGTGTGTGAGAGAGAGAAAGAGAAGGTGTGAGTGAGAGAGAGAGAAAGAAAGAGAAGCTGTGAGAGAGAGAAAGAGAGAAAGAACTGTGTGTGTGTGAGAGAGAAGCTGTGAATGAGAGAGAGAGAGAGAAAGAGAAGCTGTGAGTGTGAGAGAGAGAGAAGCTGTGAGTGAGAGACAGAGAGAGAGAGAAGCTGAGTGACACAGAGAGAAATAGAAGCTGTGAGTGAGAGAGAGAGAGAAAGAGAAGCTGTGAGTGAGAGAGAGAAAGAGAGGCTGTGTGAGAGAGAGAAAAAGAAAGAGAAATTGTCAGTGAGAGAGAGAGAGAGAAGCTTTGAGTGAGAGAGAAAGAGAGAAAGAGAAGCTGTGACTGAGAGAGAGAGAGAGAGAAAGAGATGCTGTGAGTGAGAGAGAGAGTGAAAGAGAAGCTGTGAGTGAGAGAGCGAGAGAGAGAGAGAAGCTGTGAGTGACTGAGAGAAAGAGAAGCTGTGTTAGAGAGAGAGAGAGAAAGAGATGCTTTGAGTGAGAGAGACAGAAAGAGACACTGTGAGTGAGAGAGAGAAAGAGAAGCTTTGAGTGAGAGAGAGATAGAAAGAGAAGCTTTGTGTGTGAGAGAGAGAGAAAGAAAGAGAAGCTGTGTGTGTGAGAGAGAGAGAAAGAGAAGCTGTGAGTGAGAGAGGAAGAGAAGTTGTGTGGTTGTGAAAGAGAGAAGCTATGAGGGAGAGAGAGAGAAAGAGAAGATTTGAGTGAGTGAGAGAGAGAGAGAAAGAGAAACTGTGAGTGAGAGAGAGAGGAAGAGAAGCTGTGAGAGAGAGAGAAAGAGAAGCTGTTTGTGAGAGAGAGTGAAAGTGAAGCTGTGAGTGAAGGAGAGAGAGAAGCTGTGATTGAGCGAGAGAGAGAATCTGTGAGTGAGAGAGAGAAAGAGAAACTGAGTGAGAGAGAGAGAGAGAGAAAGAAGCTGTGAGTGAGAGAGAGAGAGAAAGAGAAGCTATGAGTGAGAGAGAGAAGCTGTGAGTGAGAGAGAGAGAAAGAGAAGCTGTGAGTGAGAGAGAGAAAGAGAAGCTGTTAGTGAGAGAGAGAGAGAAGCTGTGAGTGAGAGAGAGAAAGAGAGGGTGTGTGAGAGAGAGAAAAAGAAAGAGAAATTGTCAGTGAGAGAGAGAGAAGCTTTGAGTGAGAGAGAAAGAGAGAAAGAGAAGCTGTGACTGAGAGAGAGAGAGAGAGAGAGAGAGAAAGAGATGCTGTGAGTGAGAGAGAGAGTGAAAGAGAAGCTGTTAGTGAGAGAGAGAGAGAAAGAGAAGCGGTAAGTGAGAGAGAGAAGAAAGAGAAGCTGTGAGTGAGAGAGAGAGAAAGAGAAGCTGTGAGTGAGAGAGAGAGAGAAGCTGTGAGTGAGAGAGAGAAAGAAAGGAAAGCTGTGAATGAGAGAGCGAGAGAAAGAGAAGCTGTGAGTGAGACAGAGAGAAAGAGAAGCTGTGAGTGGGAGAGAGAGAGAATGAGAAGCTGTGTGAGAGAGAGAAAGAGATGCTGTGAGTGAGCGAGAGAAATAGAGAAAGAGAAGCTGTGAGTGTGAGAGAGAGAGAGAAAGAGAAGATGTGAGTGAGAGAGAGAAAGAGAAGCTGTGAGTGGGAGAGAAAGAGAGAAAGAGAAGCTGTGAGTGGGAGAGAAAGAGAGAAAGAGAAGCTGTGAGTGAGAGAGAGTGAGGGAAAGAGAAGCTGTTAGTGGGAGAGAGAGAGAAAGAGAAGATGTAAGTGAAAGAGAGAAGAAAGAGAAGATGTGAGTGAGAGAGAGAGAAAGAGAAGTTGTGTGGTTGTGAAAGAGAGAAGCTATGAGGGAGAGAGAGAGAAAGAAAAGATTTGAGTGAGTGAGAGAGAGAGAGAAAGAGAAACTGTGAGTGAGAGAGAGAGAAAGAGAAGCTTTGAGAGAGAGAGAAAGAGAAGCTGTTAGTGAGAGAGAGTGAAAGTGAAGCTGTGAGTGAAGGAGAGAGAGAGAAGCTGTGATTGAGCAAGAGAGAAGCTGTGAGTGAGAGAGAGAAAGAGAAACTGAGTGAGAGAGAGAGAGAAAGAGAAAGAGAAGCTGTGAGTGAGAGAGAGAGAGAGAAAGAGAAGCTATGAGTGAGAGAGTGAGAAGCTGTGAGTGAGAGAGAGAGAGAAAGAGAAGCTGTTAGTGAGAGAGAGAGAGAAGCTGTGAGTGAGAGAGAGAAGCTGTGAGTGAGAGAGTGAGAAAGAGAAGCTTATGTGTTTGTGTGTGAGAGAGAGTGAGAAGCTGTGAGAGAGAGAGAAAAAGAGAAGCTGTGAGTGAGAGAGAGAGTGAAAGAGAAGCTGTGAGTGAGAGAAGAGAAGCTGTGAGTGAGTGAAAAAGAGAAGCTGTGTGTGAGTGAGTGAGAGAGAGAGAGAATCTGAGTGAGAGAGAGAGAGAAAGCGAAGCTGTGAGTGAGAGAGAGAGAGAAAGAGAAGCTGTGAGTGAGAGAGAAAGAGAAGCTGTGAGAGAGAGAGTGAGAAAGAGAAGCTGTGAGTGTGTGTGAGAGAGAAAGAGAAGCTGTGAGAGAGAGAGACGGAAAGAGAAGATGTGAATGACAGAGAGAGAGAGAAGCTGTATGTGTGTGTGTGAGAGAAAGAGAAGCTGTGTGTGTGTGAGAGAGAAAGAGAAGCTGTTAGTGAGAGAGAGAGAAAGAAAGAGAAGTTGTGAGAGAGAAAGAGAGTAAGAACTGTGTGTGTGAGAGAGAGAGAGAAGCTGTGAGTGAGAGAGAGAGAGAAAGAGAAGCTTTGAGTGTGATGGAGAGAGAAGCTGTGAGCTGTAGGAATGCATCTGGATTCTGTCAGGCTGTCTCTGACACATTTTGTAAACAAAAGCCTCTTTGCTCACTGAGAGACAGCGCTCCTTATCTCTCTTTCTTTGGGTTCTGACACTTCTGATTGGCTGTAAGGACTCAGCTTTGTCTCTGCAAAAAAGTTTCGTTTCTGCTATACAATGCTTGCTAGTTTCGTTTCTCGCACTCTCTGCCTGAATAAAGAAAAAGGCTTCAGTATCTTTTGACCAGCTGAAGAGAGCAGGCGTGTTTTTGTGTGTCTCTGTTTTCTCCCTACTCAAAGCCTAATGAAGCAGGACTTCATGGGACTGATTGCTATCTTAAAGATCTGAGGATATAAACTGCTGCTAATGAGGCTGACTGAATAAAGAAGATATCTTTACATGAAGCAGAATCCCAACAACTGGCGCCCCGTCGTGAGGCCAATTGAATGAAATTCAAAGGAATGCTTTGAAAGCTGCTTCAATAATTAACACCTCATCGACCGGGGGACAAGGTCTCATTCACCTACGACCAGGCAAAAGGTCAGACCGGAGGAAAGGTCATAAATCGAGCGCTCGAGAATTACAACTAGGTGAGTGAAAATGGGGTGTTTGCTTTCTTCGCAAATACATGAACTTTGTAGAGATATCTCAGATCTTTTGCATGACAATGGGCGAAAAGTTGATGAGCAGGAGATACGAAAGCTAGCTAAAGCGATAGCACAAAACTGTCCTTGGTTTAAATATGAAGGTCTGGACTTAAAAGAGTGGAAACAGATCGGGAATGAATTGCAGAAGCATAAAGGGATTTCTAGATCAATATTATTTACTTGGGAGGAAGTGAGAGGCTGCCTTCAAAGGCTTACTCCAAAAAATATTTTATTGTCTCAAAGACTTGATGGCCCCCTCACACAGCCTTTGCCTTCAGAAAAAGGGGGGCCATGGCAACTGCCCCTCCATCATATGAGAAACAGCCTCCTGATGGGGGTGAAGGTGGAAATGGAGATGGGACATTATGTCCTGACTTGCAACAATCAAGTGCTTTTAGCCCTACAAAGACACATTTTTCTGATGCTTTAACGGCAGCTGTGCTGGACATGCAATCTCCTGAAATATACCCAGTGATAAGGGGGGCTCCGGCTGTGGGCAACGCACTGGCTGTCCCAGATAGGTATGAAACCCTCCATTACAAATATCTGAAGGAACTAAGAGTCAGCATACGTGACTATGGATTTAATGCACCTTTTACTAAAGCTTTGTTGGAAGCCATTGCATCTCAAAAATTGCTACCAGTGGATTGGAAACAGATGATCAAAGCGCTTTTGCCCCCAGCAGAAGCCATGCTCTGCTCGCAAGAGTGGAGGGATGTGGCTTGGGAGGTTCATCATACACGCCCTGCACTCACAATGGATATGTTATGTGGGGAGGGAAATTTTGCCAACCCCACACAGCAATTGGCCCTCAATGATGCCCAGCTGGGAGAGATTGCTCAGATAGTCATGCGTGCCTGGAGTAAGATTCCTTCCAAAGGGGATAGCTCCGTTGCTGGATTTGCAGCAATTAGGCAGGACCCTAAAGAGAATTACACTGAGTTCATTAACAGACTCATGACTGCTCTCAGCCGCCAGGTGGAAAATGTGCCGGCACGGGAAATGCTCATGAAACAACTGGCTTTTGAAAATGCCAATGAGGATTGTAAAGGGGCTCTGACAGCTGTTTATGCTAGGCCAGGAACATCTATAGCAGACATGATGAAAGTTTGTCAAAATGTGGGGACTCACAGTTACAAGGCTCAACTTCTGGCAGCTGCAGTTCAATTGCCCACAACTCAGGCTCAAAACAAACGTTGTTTTGGTTGTGGGAAGGAAGGACATTTTAAAGCACAATGTCGCTCCTCTCAAAAGCAGGCAGCACGCCCTTCAAGGAAGTGTCCCATTTGCCAGAAAGGGTACCATTGGGCCAATCAGTGCCGCTCAAATCCTAATGCCAATCCCTCAGCTGCTCAGCACAAAGACTCTGACTTTTCTCCACAGCAGCAGGGAAATGGGAGTGCGGGCCAGGCTCGGGCCCAGGCAAAATAATAGGGCTACCAGAGGTCAGTGAAGAGGCAATAGAGGAGGTTTTGCAAGAGATGGCAGAAGATATGGAACTTGCCCAAGAAATGATTTCACGATATAGAAAAAACCATCCTCTAAAAGAAGGACTTTTATTGAGGTTATCTAAGGACTGTACTTTTACTATGCCAGGGTGTGTGGAGGCTCTTCCCACACTGGTTGATGATGTTAATTTCCAGGGCATGATGGGCATCGTTCTTCCTTGCCCAGACGCCTTACCCGCTTCTGTACACATTGCAGCAGGGTCAGTTACATTGGGTCACCAAGAAATTGTCATCCCTGCTTCAGCCACGCAACATCTCACCCTGCCTAAGGGACAACCTGTAGGACGCCTTCATCTGCTCCCACTAGGGACCACTGCAACTCCATCCCAGGAGGGGACTGCAACAGCGGCTATGGCGGTGATACAAATCACCGAGGATAGACCGACCCGCTCGCTGCTTATGGGTGGACGTTCAGTGTCTGGATTGGTCGATACAGGAGCCGATATTTCAGTGGTGGCAAAAAAAGATTGGCCAACTGGATGGGCCGTCCGCCCCTGTAGGGAAGTTTATGGGGTGGGCGGGTACGAGCCAGCACAGCAAAGTGTTCATCCAATCGTCTTTGAGACCTCAGGGGTAACAAAAGTTTCTCTTCACCCCCTGATTATGGATATTCCTATTACTCTGTGGGGCCTGGATCTCCTGGCTAAAACAGGGTGTACCTTGCAGACAAATTTTTGATACGGCCCTCCCCTGCAGCGCCGTTGCATGCACTTCCACTACAATGGAAAAACACCCCACCAGTGTGGAGGGATCAATGGCCGCTCTCAAGAGAAAAGCTCCAAGCGGCGGAGGCCCTTGTACAGGAGCAATTAAATCTGGGACATATTCAAACAACCACTAGTCCTTGGAACTCTCCGATTTTTGTGGTGAAAAAGAAGTCTGGAAAATGGCGATTGTTACATGATTTGAGGAAAGTTAATGAGCACATCTTGCCAATGGGACCTCTACAATCTGGACTTCCTAATCCGAACATGATTCCGGAAGATCATCAACTCATGGTTATAGATTTGAAGGACTGTTTTTATACAATCTTGCTAGCGCCACAAGACAGAGAAAAATTTGCATTTACATTGCCAGTATACAATAATGAACATCCTACTCAACGGTTTGAATGGTGTGTCTTGCCTATGGGTATGGCCAACTCGCCGACTCTATGCCAACATTTTGTGAACAAGGCTTTGGAACCTTTCAGGCAACGCCATCCAGAGGTTAAAGTCTATCATTACACAGATGACATTTTATTGCATGGTCCACAAGTCACGGAGAAACACCTGCAGGACCTAGCAGACATTTTGCAACAAGCGGGCTTGATCATAGCTCCTGAAAAAGTGCAGCGGATGTATCCATTCCAATATCTGGGACATAGGCTCTCAGCTACAGCTTCAACTCCGCTATTGCCA
Organism: Bradypodion ventrale; assembly: GCA_035047345.1. Taxonomy (NCBI): domain Eukaryota; kingdom Metazoa; phylum Chordata; class Lepidosauria; order Squamata; family Chamaeleonidae; genus Bradypodion; species Bradypodion ventrale. Next base: position 222,159,151 of record JAWDJE010000001.1, read on the forward strand.
ACAATAGCTATTCCGGAGCAGTTCACTCTTGTCCAATTGCAACAATTGCTAGGGAACATAAATTGGGCTCGTCCTTTCTTGGCCCTGAGCACGGAGGAACTATCACCACTCTTTGCTGCTCTTTCTGGACACACTTCTCCAGCGGACATCATTCCCTGCACAACGGAGATGCGTACAGCTCTTCAACGCCTCAACGAAAAGCTGCATACCATCGCTGTGGATCGGGTGCCCTCAGGCACCATTGCGCTGGCATGCGCTCTTCTTCCTACACCGAGGCTGCCACTGCGGTTTTGTTCGCGCCTGTCAACGCTCAGAAGGTGGCCATCGTGGAATGGCTGCACTTGGCGCACACTCCCTCGAAAAACTGTTATCGCCTGCCTGATGCGATTGCTGATCTTTTCCTCAAATGCCGTACTAGGGCAAAGCATTTGACTGGCTATGATGTTGACTTTGTTTGTTTTCCTTTTTCACAGGATCAGCTAACCGCCTTGCTACAGCATTCTGAGGCATTTCAGGTGGCCATGGCGGATTTTGTGGGACAAGTTAAATTTAACCCCCCCAAGGATAAGCGGTTTACCTTGCTGAATCTCACTTCTTACTCCCTGTCATCCCCGCTTTGCATGCAACCTATCTTGCATGCCATTACTCTTTTCTCAGATGGCTCCCCCTCCCGTGGAGTCCTTACATGGCAGGGTCCTACTGGGGAATGGGAGGTTGTTTTTACAGGACCTCAAGCATCGGCCCAGCGGTCGGAACTGGCAGCGGTCATACTTGCTTTCTCTACGTTTTCTGATGTGCCTTTTAACCTGATTGTGGATACTCAATATGTTTACCGCCTTGTTTTTACTTTAGCTCAAGCTTATTTGTCTCCATCGATGGATAGGGATCTTTTTGCTTTATTCCAACAGCTTCAAGGTTTTCTTACTAACCGTACGGTCCCTTTCTTCATTGCCCACATACGCTCTCACACAAGGATCCCAGGAGGGCAATGCACGAGCAGATTCTGCTCTCCGAGACTCTGCTGAGGTTTTTTCTCTCTTTGACAACCCCATTGACAGTCATGCAATGTTTCATCAATCTGCTAAGGTTTTGCATAAACGGTTTTCCATTCCTATGTCACAGGCTAGAGACATTGTGTCGTCCTGTGCTTCCTGTACGAAGTCTCCTATATTCCTGCCATTTGATGCTGTTAATCCTCGAGGAACAGAAGCCAATCAGCTATGGCAGATGGATGTCACGCAAGTACCTGCTTTGGCTCCGCTTTCTAAGTTACATGTGACTGTTGATACCTTCTCTGGATTTATATGGGCTACACCCTTACGGGGTGACACATCCAGACATGTTATACAACATTGCATTCGTTCGTTTGCGGCAATGGGTAAACCTAAAAGCCTTAAGACAGACAATGGGCCATCATATGTTTCTTCTGCCTTTCAGGACTTTTGCCATCAGTGGGACATTAAGCTAACCCATGGAATACCCTATAACTCGACTGGACAGGCGATTGTTGAAAGAGCCCACCTGACATTCAAAAATTTGTTACACAAGCAAGTGGGAGATAGAGGGGTTCCTGTGGCTGAAATACCTACAGCTGTTGCTAAAGAACTGTATACTCTTAATTTTCTTCTTGCTCCCCATAACAGGTCACACTCTCCAGTCGAATTGCATTTCAGGACTGAGGAGTGTCTTCCTAAGCCATTGGTCGTTTATCGGCAGCAACCCGATCCTGAGTGGAAGGGTCCTGTACCTCTAATCACCTGGGGACGAGGATACGCAGCGGTTTCTACAACCTCAGGACCTGTGTGGATTCCTGCCCGAGCGATCCGCCCATGGAGAGAGAAGAAGGTTACTCAGCTCCAGGATGGTGGTTCACCAGTAAACTAAATGTGCTGACATTTGTTATTTTCTTTCTTACTGTGCTTCCAGCTGTAAGAACAATGCCTCATGGGAGCAACCCCAACTTTTGGATTCGTCATGCTAACTATATGTTTGAGGTTCATGGTAAGAATGCAATGTTATACTATGAGCATCCACTGGCAGTGTCTCAAATGGCTTTTCTTCCGGCATTGTTCAACACACCAGAGCTGGTTATTGGACATCTGCAACATCTTGATAGGTCTACACTCTTCTCTAATCCTCCAGAACAATTTAACAACACCCATTGGCGAAGCATGACATTCAAGAAATACACTAAAGGACTTTGTTTCTGCTGTCATAGTTCTGGAGTCTGGAATAGTAAATGGAAATACTGGACTCAAGCAAAAAGGGTTTTGCAGAATGTAGGCAATTATACGGGTTGTGATGATTATTTTTGGCTATGGGGTAGTTATAACAGTTCTTATAAGCTTAATTATACCTTGTATAACACTACTATTGAAGATATATATGATGTGTTTCCTATGTTTACTCCTGATTATTCTGCTATAGATAGTGGTTCAATTTGCAATGGATGGCAAATCAAGGATCCCAACATGTGGTTCTTTTTTAATGGAGTTGCCACGAATTTCCATCCAGGACAATATCAATGTGCAGCATTGGGTTATTTTATCTGAATAATACTATTGAGAAAGAACTTCAGAATTTACAGGAGAGCATTACTAACAATGTACGCACTGATGTTAATCTCTTTGATTGGGTGACTTCTTGGTTGCCTGATTTATCTGTCCTTAGACAAGTTTTCTTTTATGGGTTTATTATTATTATCTGCTTTTTACCTTTGTATTTTTGCATTTATTGTATTCCTAATCTTATTTCTATGTGTAACACATGTCCATTGCGTAGAAGGGAGACATCGAGTTTTGCACGATGGCAATTGTACTCAATGAGGTATCATCCTCCGGAACAAAGTACCAGGAGTTAGGAGTAGGAGTTATGGAGTATGATGACATGCAGGGGTATGATTAGCCGTCCCTCTCTCAAATTTAAATGAAAAAGGAGGACATGTAGGAATGCATCTGGATTCTGTCAGGCTGTCTCTGACACATTTTGTAAACAAAAGCCTCTTTGCTCACTGAGAGACAGTGCTCCTTATCTCTCTTTCTTTGGGTTCTGACACTTCTGATTGGCTGTAAGGACTCAGCTTTGTCTCTGCAAAATAGTTTCGTTTCTACTATACAATGCTTGCTAGTTTCGTTTCTCGCACTCTCTGCCTGAATAAAGAAAAAGGCTTCAGTATCGTTTGACCAGCTGAAGAGAGCAGGCGTGTTTTTGTGTGTCTCTGTTTTCTCCCTACTCAAAGTCTAATGAAGCAGGACTTCATGGGACTGATTGCTATCTTAAAGATCTGAGGATATAAACTGCTGCTAATGAGGCTGACTGAATAAAGAAGATATCTTTACATGAAGCAGAATCCCAACAGTGAGTGAGAGAGAGTGAGAGAAAGAAAACCTGTGAGTGAGAGAGAGAGAGAAGCTGTGAGTAAGAGAGAGAGAAAGCTAAGCTGTGAGTGAGAGAGAGAAATAGAGAAAGAGAAGCTGTGAGTGAGAGAGATAGATAGAGAAGCTGTGAGTGAGAGAGAGAAAGAGAAGCTGTGAGTGAGAGAGAGAGAGAAAGAGAAGCTGTGAGTGAGAGAGAGGGAGAGAAAGAGAAGCTGTTAGTGAGAGAGAGAAAGAAAGAGAAGCGGTAAGTGAGAGAGAGAAGAAAGAGAAGCTGTGAGTGAGAGAGAGAGAGAAAGAGAAGCTGTGAGTGAGAGAGAGAGAGAGAATCTGTGAGTGAGAGAGAGAAAGAAAGGGAAGCTGTGAGTGAGAGAGAGAGAGAGAGAAAGAGAAGCTGTGAGTGAGACAGAGAGAAAGAGAAGCTGTGAGTGGGAGAGAGAGAGAACGAGAAGCTGTGAGAGAGAGAGAAAGAGAAGCTGTGAGTGAGAGAGAGAAATAGAGAAAGAGAAGCTGTGAGTGAGAGAGAGAGAGAGAAAGAGAAGATGTGAGTGAGAGAGAGAAAGAGAAGCTGTGAGTGGGAGAGAAAGAGAGAAAGAGAAGCTGTGAGTGAGAGAGGGAGAGAAAGAGAAGCTGTTAGTGAGAGAGAGAGAGAAAGAGAAAATGTAAGTGAAAGAGAGAAGAGATGTGAGTGAGAGAGAGAGAAAGAGAAGCTGTGGGTGAGAGAGAGAGAAAGAGAAGCTGTGAGTGAGAGAGAGAAAGAAAGAAAGAGAAGCTGTAAGTGAGAGAGAGTGAGAAAGAGAAGCTGTGAGTGAGATAGAAAGGGAAAGAGAAGATATGAGTGAGAGAGATAGAAAGAGAAGCTGAGTGTGAGAGAGAGAAAAGATAGTGAAGCTGTGAGTGAGCGAGAGAGAGAAGCTGTGAGTGAGAGAGAGAAAGAGAAGCTGTGAATGAGAGAGAGAGAGAAGCTGTGTGAAGAGAGAGAGAGAGGAAGAGAAGCTGTGAGTGAGAGAGAGAAAGAAAGAAAGAGAAGCTGTGTGAGAGAGAGATGAAGTAGAAGCTGTGAGTGAGAGAGAGAGAAGGAGAAGCTGTGAGAGAGAGAGAGAAAGAGAAGCTGTGAGTGAGAGAGACTGAGAGAGAAAGAGAGTGTGAGTGAGAGAAAGAGATAGAAAGAGAAGCTGTGAGTGTGAGAGAAAGAGAGTCTGTGAGTGAGAGAGAGGAGAAAGAGAAGCTGTGAGTGAGAGAGAGAGAAAGAGAAGTTGTGAACGAGAGAGAGAGAGAAAGAGAAGCTGTGAGTGAGAGAGAGAGGGAGAGAAAGAGAAGCTGTGAGTGAGAAAGAGAGAGAGAGAAAGAAAGATAAGCTGCGAGTGAGGGAGAGAGAGAAATTGAAGCTGTGAGTGAGAGAGAGAGAAAGAGAAGCTGTGAGTGAGAGAGAGAGAGAGAAGCTGTGAGTGAGAGAGAGAGAGAGTATAAGAGAAGCTGGGATTGAGTGCGAGAGAGAGAAGCTGTGAGTGAGAGAGAGAGAGAGAGAAGCTGTGTGTGTGAGAGAGAAGGATTATCTGTGAGTGAGAGAGAGAGAGAAAGAGAAGCTGTGAGTGAAGGAGAGAGAGAGAAAGAGAAGCTGTGAGTGAGAGAGAAAGAGAAGCTGTGAGAGAGAGAGAGTGAGAAAGAGAAGCTGTGAGTGTGTGTGTGACAGAAAGAGAAGCTGTGAGAGAGAGAGACGGAAAGAGAAGATGTGAATGACAGAGAGAGAGAGAAGCTGTATGTGTGTGTGAGAGAGAAAGAGAAGCTGTGTGTGTGTGTGAGAGAGAAAGAGAAGCTGTTAGTGAGAGAGAGAGAAAGAAAGAGAAGTTGTGAGAGAGAGATAGAGAGAAAGAACTGTGTGTGTGTGTGAGAGAGAGAAGCTGTGAGTGAGAGAGAGAGAGAGAAAGAGAAGCTTTGAGTGTGAGGGAGAGAGAAGCTGTGAGTGAGAGAGAGTGAGAGAAAGAAAACCTGTGAGTGAGAGAGAGAGAAGCTGTGAGTAAGAGAGAGAGAAAGCTAAGCTGTGAGTGAGAGAGAGAAATAGAGAAAGAGAAGCTGTGAGTGAGAGAGATAGATAGAGAAGCTGTGAGTGAGAGAGAGAAAGAGAAGCTGTGAGTGAGAGAGAGAGAGAAAGAGAAGTTGTGAGTGAGAGAGAGGGAGAGAAAGAGAAGCTGTTAGTGAGAGAGAGAAAGAAAGAGAAGCGGTAAGTGAGAGAGAGAAGAAAGAGAAGCTGTGAGTGAGAGAGAGAGAAAGAGAAGCTGTGAGTGAGAGAGAGAGAATCTGTGAGTGAGAGAGAGAAAGAAAGGGAAGCTGTGAGTGAGAGAGAGAGAGAGAAAGAGAAGCTGTGAGTGAGAGAGAGAGAAAGAGAAGCTGTGGGTGAGAGAGAGAGAACGAGAAGCTGTGAGTGAGAGAGAGAAAGAAAGAAAGAGAAGCTGTAAGTGACAGAGAGTGAGAAAGAGAAGCTGTGAGTGAGATAGAAAGAGAAGCTGAGTGTGTGAGAGAGAAAAGATAGTGAAGCTGTGAGTGAGCGAGAGAGAGAGAAGCTGTTAGTGAGAGAGAGAGAAGCTGTGAGTGAGAGAGAGAAAGAGAAGCTGTGAATGAGAGAGAGAGAGAAGCTGTGTGAAGAGAGAGAGAGAGGAAGAGAAGCTGTGAGTGAGAGAGAGAAAGAAAGAAAGAGAAGCTGTATGAGAGAGAGATGAAGTAGAAGCTGTGAGTGAGAGAGAGAGGAGGAGAAGCTGTGAGAGAGAGAGAAAGAGAAGCTGTGAGTGAGAGAGACTGAGAGAGAAAGAGAGTGTGAGTGAGAGAGAGAGATAGAAAGAGAAGCTGTGAGGGTGAGAGAAAGAGAGTCTGTGAGTGAGAGAGAGGAGAAAGAGAAGCTGTGAGTGAGAGAGAGAGAAAGAGAAGTTGTGAACGAGAGAGAGAGAGAGAAAGAGAAGCTGTGAGTGAGAGACAGAGGGAGAGAAAGAGAAGCTGTGAGTGAGAGAAAGAGAGAGAGAGAAAGAAAGACAAGCTGCGAGTGAGGGAGAGAGAGAAATTGAAGCTGTGAGTGAGAGAGAGAGAGAGAAGCTGTGAGTGAGAGAGAGAGAGTATAAGAGAAGCTGGGATTGAGTGCGAGAGAGAGAAGCTGTGAGTGAGAGAGAGAGAGAGAAGCTGTGTGTGAGAGAGAAGGATTATCTGTGAGTGAGAGAGAGAGAGAAAGAGAAGCTGTGAGTGAAGGAGAGAGAGAGAAGCTCTGATTGAGCGAGAGAGAGAAGCTGTGAGTGAGAGAGAGAGAAAGAAAGAGAAACTGAGTGAGAGAGAGAGAGAAAGAGAAAGAGAAGCTGTGAGTGAGAGAGAGACAGAGAAAGAGAAGCTGTGAGTGTGTGTGAGAGAGAGAAGCTGTAAGTGAGAGAGAGAGTGAAAGAGAAGCTGTGAGTGAGAGAGAGAAAGAGAAGCTGTTAGTGAGAGAGAGGGAGAGAAGCTGTGAGTGAGAGAGTGAGAAAGAGAAGCTGTATGTGTTTGTGTGTGTGAGAGAGTGAGAAGTTGTGAGAGAGAGAGAAAAAAAGAGAAGCTGTGAGTGAGAGAGAGAATGAAAGAGAAGCTGTCAGTGAGAGAGAGAAGCTGTGAGTGAGTGAGAAAGAGTAGCTGTGAGTGAGTGAGAGAGAGAGAGAGAGAATCTGAGTGAGAGTGAGAGAGAAAGAGAAGCTGTGAGTGAGAGAGAGAGAAAGAGAAGCTGTGAGTGAGAGAGAAAGAAAAGCTGTGTGAGAGAGAGAGAGAGTGAGAAAGAGAAAGTGTGGGTGTGTGTGTGAGAGAAAGAGAAGCTGTGTGAGAGAGAGTGGGAAAGAGAAGATGTGAATGACACACAGAGAGAGAAACTGTGTGTGAGAGAGAGAGAGAAAGAGAAGCTGTGTGGGTGTGTGAGAGAGAAAGAGAAGGTGTGAGTGAGAGAGAGAGAAAGAAAGAGAAGCTGTGAGAGAGAGAAAGAGAGAAAGAACTGTGTGTGAGAGAGAGAGAAGCTGTGAATGAGAGAGAGAGAGAAAGAGAAGCTGTGAGTGTGAGAGAGAAGCTGTGAGTGAGAGACAGAGAGAGAGAGAAGCTGAGTGAGAGAGAGAGAAAGAGAAGCTGTGAGTGAGAGAGAGAGAAAGAGAAGCTGTGAGTGAGAGAGAGAAAGAGAGGCTGTGTGAGAGAGAGAAAAAGAAAGAGAAATTGTCAGTGAGAGAGAGAGAAGCTTTGAGTGAGAGAGAAAGAGAGAAAGAGAAGCTGTGACTGAGAGAGAGAGAGAGAGAGAAAGAGATGCTGTGAGTGAGAGAGAGAGTGAAAGAGAAGCTGTGAGTGAGAGAGCGAGAGAGAGAGAGAAGCTGTGAGTGACTGAGAGAAAGAGAAGCTGTGTTAGAGAGAGAGAGAAAGAGATGCTTTGAGGGAGAGAGACAGAAAGAGACGCTGTGAGTGAGAGAGAGAGAAAGAGAAGCTTTGAGTGAGAGAGAGATAGAACGAGAAGCTTTGTGTGTGAGAGAGAGAGAAAGAAAGAGAAGCTGTGTGTGTGAGAGAGAGAGAAAGAGAAGCTATGAGTGAGAGAGGAAGAGAAGCTGTGAGAAAGAGAGAGAGAGAGAAAGAGAAGCTGTGACTGGAGAGAGAGAGAGAGAAGCTGTGAGTGAGAGAGAAAGAAAGAGAAGCTGTGAGTGAGAGAAGAGAGAGAAAGAGAAGCTGTGAGTGAGAGAGAGGGAAAGAGAAGCTGTTAGTGAGAGAGAGAAAGAAAGAGAAGCTGTAAGTGAGAGAGAGAAGAAAGTGAAGCTGTGAGTGAGAGAGAGAGAGAAAGAGAAGCTGTGAGTGAGAGAGGGAGAGAAGCTGTGAGTGAGAGAGAAAGAAAGGGAAGCTGTGAGTGAGAGAGCGAGAGAAAGAGAAGCTGTGAGTGAGACAGAGAGAAAGAGAAGGTGTGAGTGGCAGAGAGAGAGAACGAGAAGCTGTGTGAGAGAGAGAAAGAGAAGCTGTGAGTGAGTGAGAGAAATAGAGAAAGAGAAGCTGTGAGTGTGTGTGTGAGAGAGAAAGAGAAGATGTGAGTGAGAGAGAGAAAGAGAAGCTGTGAGTGGGAGAGAAAGAGAGAAAGAGAAGCTGTGAGTGGGAGAGAAAGAGAGAAAGAGAAGCTGTGAGTGAGAGAGAGGGAGAGAAAGAGAAGCTGTTAGTGAGAGAGAGAGAGAAAGAGAAGATGTAAGTGAAAGAGAGAAGAAAGAGAAGATATGAGTGAGAGAGAGAGAAAGAGAAGTTGTGTGGTTGTGAAAGAGAGAAGCTATGAGGGAGAGAGAGAGAAAGAGAAGATTTGAGTGAGTGAGAGAGAGAGAGAGAGAAACTGTGTGAGAGAGAGAAAGAGAAGCTGTGAGAGAGAGAGAGAAAGAGAAGATGTTAGTGAGAGAGAGTGAAAGTGAAGCTGTGAGTGAAGGAGAGAGAGAGAAGCTGTGATTGAGCGAGAGAGAGAAGCTGTGAGTGAGAGAGAGAGAGAAAGAGAAACTGAGTGAGAGAGAGAGAGAGAGAGAAGCTGTGAGTGAGAGAGAGAGAGAGAAAGAGAAGCTATGAGTGAGAGAGAGAGAAGCTGTGAGTGAGAGAGAGAGAGAAAGAGAAGCTGTGAGAGAGAGAGAGAGAGAAGCTGTGAGTGAGAGAGAGAAGCTGTGAGTGAGAGAGTGAGAAAGAGAAGCTGTATGTGTTTGTGTGTGAGAGAGAGTGAGAAGCTGTGAGAGAGAGAGAGAAAAAGAGAAGCTGTGAGTGAGAGAGAGAGTGAAAGAGAAGCTGTGAGTGAGAGAGAGAGAAGCTGTGAGTGAGTGAAAAAGAGAAGCTGTGAGTGAGTGAGTGAGAGAGAGAGAGAATCTGAGTGAGAGAGAGAGAGAAAGAGAAGCTGTGAGTGAGAGAGAGAGAAAGAGAAGCTGTGAGTGAGAGAGAAAGAGAAGCTGTGAGTGAGTGAGAAAGAGTAGCTGTGAGTGAGTGAGAGAGAGAGAGAGAGAATCTGAGTGAGAGTGAGAGAGAAAGAGAAGCTGTGAGTGAGAGAGAGAGAGAAAGAGAAGCTGTGAGTGAGAGAGAAAGAGAAGCTGTGTGAGAGAGAGAGTGAGAAAGAGAAGCTGTGAGTGTGTGTGTGAGAGAAAGAGAAGCTGTGTGAGAGAGAGTGGGAAAGAGAAGATGTAAATGACAGAGAGAGAGAGAAACTGTGTGTGTGTGTGAGAGAAAGAGAAGCTGTGAGAGAGAGAAAGAGAGAACGAACGGTGTGTGTGTGTGAGAGAAGCTGTGAATGAGAGAGAGAGAGAAAGAGAAGCTGTGAGTGTGTGAAAGAGAGAAGCTGTGAGTGAGAGACAGAGAGAGAAGCTGAGTGAGAGAGAGAGAGAAAGTGAAGCTGTGAGTGAGAGAGAGAGAGAAAGAGAAGCTGTGAGTGAGAGAGAGAAAGAGAGGCTATGTGAGAGAGAGAAAAAGAAAGAGAAATTGTCAGTGAGAGAGAGAGAGAGAAGCTTTGAGTGAGAGAGAAAGAGAGAAAGAGAAGCTGTGACTGAGAGAGAGAGAGAGAGAGAATGAGATGGGGTGAGTGAGAGAGAGAGTGAAAGAGAAGCTGTGAGTGAGAGAGAGAGAGAGAGAGAAGCTGTGAGTGACTGAGAGAAAGAGAAGCTGTGTTAGAGAGAGAGAGAGAAAGAGATGCTTTGAGTGAGAGAGACAGAAAGAGACGCTGTGAGTGAGAGAGAGAGAAAGAGAAGCTTTGAGTGAGAGAGAGATAGAAAGAGAAGCTTTGTGTGTGAGAGAGAGAGAAAGAAAGAGAAGCTGTGTGTGTGAGAGAGAGAGAGAAAGAGAAGCTGTGAGTGAGAGAGAAAGAGAAGCTGTGAGAAAGAGAGAGAAAGAGAAGCTGTGACTGGAGAGAGAGAGAGAAGCTGTGAGTGAGAGAGAGAGAAAGAGAAGCTGTGAGTGAGAGAGAGAGAAAGAGAAGCTGTGAGTGAGAGAGAGGAAGAGAAGCTGTTAGTGAGAGAGAGAAAGAAAGAGAAGCGGTAAGTGAGAGAGAGAAGCAAGAGAAGCTGTGAATGAGAGAGAGAGAGAAAGATAAGCTGTGAGTGAGAGAGAGAGAGAAGCTGTGAGTGAGAGAGAGAAAGAAAGGGAAGCTGTGAGTGAGAGAGCGAGAGAAAGATAAGCTGTGAGTGAGACAGAGAGAAAGAGAAGCTGTGAGTGGGAGAGAGAGAGAACGAGAAGCTGTGAGTGAGAGAGAGAGAGAAAGAGAAGCTGTGAGTGAGAGAGAAAGAGAAGCTGTGAGTGAGTGAGAAAGAGTAGCTGTGAGTGAGTGAGAGAGAGAGAGAGAGAGAATCTGAGTGAGAGTGAGAGAGAAAGAGAAGCTGTGAGCGAGAGAGAGAGAGAAAGAAAGAGAAGCTGTGAGTGAGAGAGAAAGAGAAGCTGTGTGAGAGAGAGAGTGAGAAAGAGAAGCTGTGAGTGTGTGTGTGAGAGAAAGAGAAGCTGTGTGAGAGAGAGTGGGAAAGAGAAGATGTGAATGACAGAGAGAGAGAGAAACTGTGTGTGTGTGTGAGAGAGAGAAAGAGAAGCTGTGTGTGTGTGAGAGAGAGAAAGAGAAGGTGTGAGTGAGAGAGAGAGAAAGAAAGAGAAGCTGTGAGAGAGAGAAAGAGAGAAAGAACTGTGTGTGTGTGAGAGAGAAGCTGTGAATGAGAGAGAGAGAGAGAAAGAGAAGCTGTGAGTGTGAGAGAGAGAGAAGCTGTGAGTGAGAGACAGAGAGAGAGAGAAGCTGAGTGAGTGAGAGAGAGAAAGTGAAGCTGTGAGTGAGAGAGAGAGAGAGAAAGATAAGCTGTGAGAGAGAGAGAGAAAGAGAGGCTGTGTGAGAGAGAGAGAAAAAAAGAGAAATTGTCGGTGAGAGAGAGAGAGAGAAGCTTTGAGTGAGAGAGAAAGAGAGAAAGAGAAGCTGTGACTGAGAGAGAGAGAGAGAGAGAGAGAGAAAGAGATGCTGTGAGTGAGAGAGACAGTGAAAGAGAAGCTGTGAGTGAGAGAGAGAGAGAGAGAAGCTGTGAGTGACTGAGAGAAAGAGAAGCTGTGTTAGAGAGAGAGAGAGAAAGAGATGCTTTGAGTGAGAGAGACAGAAAGAGACGCTGTGAGTGAGAGAGAGAAAGAGAAGCTTTGAGAGAGAGAGAAAGAGAAGCTTTGTGTGTGAGAGAGAGAGAAAGAAAGAGAAGCTGTGTGTGTGTGTGAGAGAGAAAGAGAAGCTGTGAGTGAGAGAGAAAGAGAAGCTGTGAGAAAGAGAGAGAAAGAAAGAGAAGCTGTGACTGGAGAGAGAGAGAGAGAGAAGCTGTGAGTGAGAGAGAGAGAAAGAGAAGTTGTGTGGTTGTGAAAGAGAGAAGCTATGAGGGAGAGAGAGAGAAAGAGAAGATTTGAGTGAGTGAGAGAGAGAGAGAAAGAGAAACTGTGAATGAGAGAGAGAGAGAGAAGCTGTGAGAGAGAGAGAAAGAGAAGCTGTTAGTGAGAGAGAGTGAAATTGAAGCTGTCAGTGAAGGAGAGAGAGAAGCTGTGATTGAGCGAGAGAGAGAAGCTGTGAGTGAGAGAGAGAGAGAAAGAGAAACTGAGTGAGAGAGAAAGAGAAAGAGCAGCTGTGAGTGAGAGAGAGAGAGAGAAAGAGAAGCTATGAGTGAGAGAGAGAGAAGCTGTGTGAGAGAGAGAGAAAGAGAAGCTGTGAGTGAGAGAGAGAAAGAGAAGCTGTTAGTGAGAGAGAGAGAAGCTGTGAGTGAGAGAGAGAAGCTGTGAGTGAGAGAGTGAGAAAGAGAAGCTGTATGTGTTTGTGTGTGAGAGGGAGTGAGAAGCTGTGAGAGAGAGAGAGAAAAAGAGAAGCTGTGAGTGAGAGAGAGAGGGAAAGAGAAGCTGTGAGTGAGAGAGAGAGAAGCTGTGAGTGAGTGAAAAAGAGAAGCTGTGAGTGAGTGAGTGAGAGAGAGAGAATCTGAGTGAGAGAGAGAGAGAAAGAGAAGCTGTGAGTGTGAGAGAGAGAGAAAGAGAAGCTGTGAGTGAGAGAGAAAGAGAAGCTGTGAGAGAGAGAGAGTGAGAAAGAGAAGCTGTGAGTGTGTGTGTGAGAGAAAGAGAAGCTGTGTGAGAGAGAGACGGAAAGAGAAGATGTGAATGACAGAGAGAGAGAAGCTGTATGTGTGTGTGAGAGAGAAAGAGAAGCTGTGTGTGAGAGAGAGAGAGAAAGAGAAGCTGTTAGTGAGAGAGAGAGAAAGAAAGAGAAGTTGTGAGAGAGAGAAAGAGAGAAAGAACTGTGTGTGTGTGTGTGAGAGAGAAGCTGTGAGTGAGAGAGAGAGAGAGAAAGAGAAGCTGTGAGTGTGAGAGAGAGAGAAGCTGTGAGTGAGAGAGAGTGAGAGAAAGAAAACCTGTGAGTGAGAGAGAGAGAGAAGCTGTGAGTAAGAGAGAGAAAGCTAAGCTGTGAGTGAGAGAGAGAAATAGAGAAAGAGAAGCTGTGAGTGAGATAGATAGATAGAGAAGCTGTGAGTGAGAGAGAGAAAGAGAAGCTGTGAGTGAGAGAGAGAGAAAGAGAAGCTGTGAGTGAGAGAGAGGGAGAGAAAGAGAAGCTGTTAGTGAGAGAGAGAGAGAAAGAGAAGCGGTAAGTGAGAGAGAGAAGAAAGAGAAGCTGTGAGTGAGAGAGAGAGAGAAAGAGAAGCTGTGATTGAGAGAGAGAGTGAGAATCTGTGAGTGAGACAGAGAAAGAAAGGGAAGCTGTGAGTGAGAGAGAGAGAGAAAGAGAAGCTGTGAGTGAGACAGAGAGAAAGAGAAGCTGTGAGTGGGAGAGAGAGAGAACGAGAAGATGTGAGAGAGAGAAAGAGAAGCTGTGAGTGAGAGAGAGAAATAGAGAAAGAGAAGCTGTGAGTATGTGAGAGAGAGAAAGAGAAGCTGTGAGTGAGAGAGGGAGAGAAAGAGAAGCTGTTAGTGAGAGAGAGAGAGAAAGAGAAGATGTAAGTGAAAGAGAGAAGAAAGAGATGTGAGTGAGAGAGAGAGAAAGAGAAGCTGTGGGTGAGAGAGAGAGAAAGAGAAGCTGTGTGTGTGTGTGAGAGAGAGAAAGAGAAGCTGTTGTGAGAGAGAGAGAAAGAAAGAGAAGTTGTGAGAGAGAGAAAGAGAGAAAGAACTGTGTGTGTGTGAGAGAGAGAGAAGCTGTGAGTGAGAGAGAGAGAGAAAGAGAAGCTGTGAGTGTGAGAGAGAGAGAAGCTGTGAGTGAGAGAGAGTGAGAGAAAGAAAACCTGTGAGTGAGAGAGAGAGAAGCTGTGAGTAAGAGAGAGAAAGCTAAGCTGTTAGTGAGAGAGAGAAATAGAGAAAGAGAAGCTGTGAGTGAGATAGATAGATAGATAGAGAAGCTGTGAGTGAGAGAGAGAAAGAGAAGCTGTGAGTGAGAGAGAGAGAGAAAGAGAAGCTGTGAGTGAGAGAGAGGGAGAGAAAGAGAAGCTGTTAGTGAGAGAGAGAAAGAAAGAGAAGCGGTAAGTGAGAGAGAAGAAAGAGAAGCTGTGAGTGAGAGAGAGAGAAAGAGAAGCTGTGAGTGAGAGAGAGAGAGAGAATCTGTGAGTGAGAGAGAGAAAGAAAGGGAAGCTGTGAGTGAGAGAGAGAGAGAAAGAGAAGCTGTGAGTGAGACAGAGAGAAAGAGAAGCTGTGAGTGGGAGAGAGAGAGAACGAGAAGCTGTGAGAGAGAGAGAAAGAGAAGCTGTGAGTGAGAGAGAGAAATAGAGAAAGAGAAGCTGTGAGTGTGTGTGAGAGAGAAAGAGAAGCTGTGAGTGAGAGAGGGAGAGAAAGAGAAGCTGTTAGTGAGAGAGAGAGAGAAAGAGAAGATGTAAGTGAAAGAGAGAAGAAAGAGATGTGAGTGAGAGAGAGAAAAAGAGAAGCTGTGGGTGAGAGAGAGAGAAAGAGAAGCTGTGAGTGAGAGAGAGAAAGAAAGAAAGAGAAGCTGTGTGAGAGAGAGTGAGAAAGAGAAGCTGTGAGTGAGATAGAAAGAGAAAGAGAAGATATGAGTGAGAGAGAGAGAAAGAGAAGCTGAGTGTGAGAGAGAGAGAAAAGAAAGTGAAGCTGTGAGTGAGCGAGAGAGGAAGAGAAAGAGAAGCTGTGAGTGAGAGAAAGAGAGAGAGAGAAAGAAAGAAAGATAAGCTGCGAGTGAGAGAGAGAGAGAGAAATTGAAGCTGTGAGTGAGAGAGAGAGAGAAAGAGAAGCTGTGAGTGAGAGAGAGAGAGAGAGAAGCTGTGAGTGAGAGAGTGAGAGTATAAGAGAAGCTGGGAGTGAGTGAGAGAGAGAGAAGCTGTGAGTGAGAGAGAGACAGAGAAGCTGTGTGTGTGAGAGAGAGAAGGATTATCTGTGAGTGAGAGAGAGAGAGAAAGAGAAGCTGTGAGTGAGAGAGAGAGAGAGAAAGAGAAGCTGTGAGTGAGAGAGAGAGAGAGAGAAAGAAAAGCTGTGAGTGAGTGAGAGAGGGAGAAATAGAAGCTATGTGTGAGAGAGAGTGAGAGATAAGCTGTGAGTGTGAGAGAGAACCTGTGAGTGTGAGAGAGAGAGAGAAAGAGAAGCTGTATGTGTGAGAGGGAGAAAGAGAAAGAGAAGCTGTCAGTGAGAGAGAAAGAGAGAAAATGAGAAGCTCTGAGGGAGAGCGAGAGAGAGAGAGAGAAAGAGAAGTTGTGTGGTTGTGAAAGAGAGAAGCTGCGAGGGAGAGAGAGAGAAAGAGAAGATTTGAGTGAGAGAGAGAGAAAAAAAGAAGCTGTGAGTGAGAGAGAAAGAAAGAGAAACTGTGAGTGAGAGAGAGACAGAGAAAGAGAAGCTGTGAGAGAGAGAGAGAAAGAGAAGCTGTTAGTGAGAGAGAGAGTGAAAGTGAAGCTGTGAGTGAAGGAGAGAGAGAAGCTGTGATTGAGCGAGAGAGAGAAGCTGTGAGTGAGAGAGAGAGAGAAAGAGAAACTGAGTGAGAGAGAGGGAGAAAGAGAAAGAGAAGCTATGAGTGAGAGAGAGAGAGAGAAAGAGAAGATGTGAGTGAGTGAGAGAGAGAGAAGCTGTGAGTGAGAGAGAGAGAAAGAGAAGCTGTGAGTGAGAGAGAGAAAGAGAAGCTGTTAGTGAGAGACAGAGAGAGAGAAGCTGTGAGTGAGAGAGAGAGAAGCTGTGAGTGAGAGAGTGAGAAAGAGAAGCTGTATGTGTTTGTCTGTGTGAGAGAGTGAGAAGCTGTGAGAGAAAGAGAAAAGAGAAGCTGTGAGTGAGTGAGAGAGTGAAAGAGAAGCTGTGAGTGAGAGAGAGAGAAGCTGTGAGTGAGTGAGAAAGAGAAGCTGAGTGAGTGAGTGAGTGAGAGAGAGAATCTGAGTGAAAGAGAGAGAGAAAGAGAAGCTGAGAGTGAGAGAGAGAGGAAGAGAAGCTGTGAGTGAGAGAGAAAGAGAAGCTGTGAGAGAGAGAGAGTGAGAAAGAGAAGCTGTGAGTGTGTGTGAGAGAGAAAGAGAAGCTGAGAGAGAGAGAGAGGGAAAGAGAAGATGTGAATGACACAGAGAAAGAAGCTGTGTGTGTGTGAGAGAGAAAGAGAAGCTGTGTGTGTGTGAGAGAGAGAGAAAGAGAAGCTGTGAGTGAGAGAGAGATTAAGAAAGAGAAGCTGTGAGAGAGAGAAAGAGAGAAAGAACTGTGTGTGTGATAGAGAGAGAGAAAGGGAAGCTGTGAGTGAGAGAAAGAGAGAAAGAGAAGCTGTGAGTGAGAGAGAGAGAGAAAGAGATGCTGTGAGTGAGAGAGAAAGAAAAGCTGTGAGAAAGAGAGAGAGAAAGAGAAGCTGTGACTGGAGAGAGAGAGAGAAGCTGTGAGTGAGAGAGAGAGAGAGAAAGAGAAGTTGTGAGTGAGTGAGAGAGAGAAGCTGTGAGTGTGTGTGTGAGAGAGAAAGAGAAGCTGTGTGAGAGGGAGAGAAAGAGAAGCTGTGAGTGAGTGAGAGAGAGAAAGAGAAGCTGTGAGTGAGAGAGAGAGAGAAGCTGTGAGTGAGTGAGAGAGAGAGAAAGCGAAGCTGTGTGTGAGAGAGAGAAGCTGTGAGTGAGAGAGAGAGGGAGAAAGAGATGCTGTGAGTGAGAGAGAGAGAGAAAGATAATCTTTGAGCGAGAGAGAGAGAAAGAGAAGCTGTGAGTGAGAGAGAGAGAGGGAGAAAGAGACGCTGTGAGAGAGAGAAAGAGAATCTGAGTGAGAGAGAGAGAAAGAGAAGCTGTGTGTGAGAGAGAGAAAGAATGAGTTGTGAGTGAGAGAGTAAGAGAGAGATAAATAGAAGCTATGAGAAATAGTGAGAGAGAAAAAGATGCTGTGAGTGAGAGCATGAGAGAGAGAAAGAGAAGCTGTGAGTGAGAGAGAGAGAGAAAGAGTAGCTGTGAGTGAGTGAGAGAGAAAGAGAAGCTGTGAGTGAGTGAGAGAGAGAAAGAAGCTGAGTGAGAGAGATAAAGAAAAGCTGTGAGTGAGAGAGAGAAAGAGAAGCTGTGAGTGAGAGAGAGAAAGAGTAGCTATGAGTGAGAGAGAGAGAAAGAGAAGCTGTGAGTGAGAGAGAGAGAAAGAGTAGCTGTTAGTGAGAGAGAGAGTATAAGAGAAGCTGTGAGTGAGTGAGAGAAAGAGAAGCTGTGAGTGAGTGAGAGAGAGAGAAGCTGTGAGTGAGAGAGAGAGAGAAAGAGAAGCTGTTAGTGAGAGAGAGAGAGTATAAGAGAAGCCGTGAGTGAGTGAGAGAGAGAGAAGCTGTGAGTGAGAGATACAGAGAAGCTGTGTGTGTGAGAGAGAGAGAAATAGAAGCTATGAGTGAGAGAGAGTGAGAGAGAAGCTGTGAGGGAGAGGGAGAGAAGCTGTGAGTGAGAGAGAGAAAGAGAAGCTGTATGTGTGAAAGAGAGAAAGAGAAGCTGTCAGTGAGAGAGAAAGAGAGAAAATGAGAAGCTGTGAGTCAGAGATAGAGAGAGAGAGAGAAATAGAAGTTGTGTGGTTGTGAAAGAGAGAAGCTGTGAGGGAGAGAGAGAGAAAGAGAAGATTTGAGTGAGACAGAGAGAAAAAAGAAGCTGTGAGTGAGAGAGAGTGAAAGAGAAACTGTGAGAGAGAGAGAGAGAGAGAGAAGCTGTGTGAGAGAGAGAGAGAAAGAGAAGCTGTTGGTGAGAGAGAGAGTGAAAGTGAAGCTGTGAGTGAAGGAGAGAGAGAAGCTGTGATTGAGCGAGAGAGAGAAGCTGTGAGTGAGAGAGAGAGAGAGAAAGAGAAACTGAGTGAGAGAGAGAGAGAAAGAGAAAGAGAAGCTATGAGTGAGAGAGAGAGAGAGAGAGAGAGAGAAGATGTGAGTGAGAGAGAGAGAGAAGCTGTGAGTGAGAGAGAGAGAAAGAAAGAGAAACTGAGTGAGAGAGAGAGAAAGAGAAAGAGAAGCTGTGAGTGAGAGAGAGAGAGAGAAAGCGAAGCTGTGAGTGTGAGAGAGAGAAGCTGTGAGTGTGTGAGAGAGAGAAGCTGTGAGTGAGAGAGAGTGAGAGAAAGAAAACCTGTGAGTGAGAGAGAGAGAGAAGCTGTGAGTAAGAGAGAGAGAAAGCTAAGCTGTGAGTGAGGGAGAGAGAAAGAGAAGCTGTGAGTGAGAGAGAGAGAAAGAGAAGCTGTGAGTGAGAGAGAGAAATAGAGAAAGAGAAGCTGTGAGTGAGAGAGAGAGATAGAGAAGCTGTGAGTGAGAGATAGAAAGAGAAGCTGTGAGTGAGAGAGAGAGAGAAAGAGAAGCTGTGAGTGTGAGAGAGGGAGAGAAGGAGAAGCTGTTAGTGAGAGAGAGTGAGAGATAAGCTGTGAGTGTGTGAGAGAGAACCTGTGAGTGAGAGAGAGAGAGAAAGAGAAGCTGTATGTGTGAGAGAGAGAAAGAGAAAGAGAAGCTGTCAGTGAGAGAGAAAGAGAGAAAATGAGAAGCTGTGAGGGAGAGCGAGAGAGAGAGAGAAAGAGAAGTTGTGTGGTTGTGAAAGAGAGAAGCTGTGAGGGAGAGAGAGAAAGAGAAGATTTGAGTGAGAGAGAGAAAAAAGAAGAAGCTGTGAGTGAGAGAGAGAGAGAAAGAGAAACTGTGATTGAGAGAGAGAGAAAGAGAAGCTGTGTGAGAGAGAGAGAAAGAGAAGCTGTTAGTGAGAGAGAGAGTGAAAGTGAACCTGTGAGTGAAGGAGAGAGAGAGAAGCTGTGATTGAGCGAGAGAGAGAAGCTGTGAGTGAGAGAGAGAGAGAGAGAGAAACTGAGTGAGAGAGAGAGAGAAAGAGAAAGAGAAGCTATGAGTGAGAGAGAGAGAGAAAGAGAAGATGTGAGTGAGAGAGAGAGAGAAGCTGTGAGTGAGAGAGAGAGAGAGAAAGAGAAGCTGTGAGTGAGAGCGAGAAAGAGAAGCTGTTAGTGAGAGAGAGAGAGAACCTGTGAGAGAGAGAGAGAAAAAGAGAAGCTGAGAGAGAGAAAGAGAAGCTGTGAGAGAGAGAGAGAAGCTGTGAGTGAGAGAGAGAGAAAGAGAAGCTGTGAGTGAGAGAGAGAGAGAAAGAGAAGCTGTGAGTGAGAGAGAGAGAAAGAGAAGCTGTAAATGAGAGAGATAGAGAAGATGTGAGTGTGAGAGAGAGAAGCTGTGAGTGAGAGAGAGAGAAAGAGAAGCTGAGAGAGAGAGAGAAATAGAAGCTGTGAGTAAGAGAGAGAGAAGCTGTGAGTGAGAGAGAGAGAAAGAGAAGCTGTGTGTGAGAGACAGATAGAAAGAGAAGCTGTAAGAGAGAGAGAGAAATAGAAGCTGTGTGTGTGTGAGAGAGAAAGAGAAGCTGTGAGTGAGAGAGAGAGAGAAAGAGTAGCTGTGAGTGAGAGAGAAAGAGAAGCTGTGAGTGAGAGAGAGAGAAAGAGAAGCTGTGTGTGTGAGAGAGAGAGAAAGAGTAGCTGTGATTGAGAGAGAGAGAAAAAGAAGCTGTGAGTGAGTGAGAGAGAGAGAAGCTGAGTGAGAGAGAGAGAAAGAGAAGCTGTGAGTGAGAGAGAGAGAAAGAGAAGCTGTGAGTGAGAGAGAGAGAGAGAAGCTGTGAGTGAGAGAGAGAGAAAGAGAAGCTGTGAGTGAGAGAGAGAGAGAAAGAGAAGCTGTGAGTGAGAGAGAGAGAGTATAAGAGAAGCTGTGAGTGAGAGAGAGAAGTTATGAGTGAGAGAGAGAGAGAAGCTGTGAGTGAGAGAGAGAGAAGTAGAATCTGTGAGTGAGAGAGAGAGAGAGAAAGAGAAGATGTGAGTGAGAGAGAGAGAGAAAGAGAAGCTGTGAGTGAGAGAGAGAAATATAAGGTATGAGTGAGATAGAGTGAGAGAGAAGCTGTGAGTGAGATAGAGGGAACCTGTGAGTGAGAGAGAGAGAGAAAGAGAAGCTGTATGTGTGTGTGTCAGAGAGAAAGAGAAGCTGTCAGTGAGAGAGAAAGAGAGAAAATGAGAAGCTGTGAGGGAGAGAGAGAGAGAGAGAAAGAGAAGCTGTTAGTGAGAGAGAGAGTGAAAGAGAAGCTGTGAGTGAAGGAGAGAGAGAGAAGCTGTGATTGAGAGAGAGAGTAGCTGTGAGTGAGAGAGAGAGAAAGAGAAACTGAGTGAGAGAGAGAGAGAAAGAGAAGGTGTGAGTGAGAGAGAGAGAAAGAGAAGCTGTGAGTGAGAGAGAGAAAGAGAAGCTGTTAGTGAGAGTGAGCATGAAAGAGAAGCTTTGAGTGAGAGAGAGAGAAGCTGTGAGTGAGAGAGAGAGAAGCTGTGAGTGAGAGAGAGAGAGAAAGAGAAGCTGTGAGTGAGAGAGAGTGAGAAAGAGAAGCTGTGAGTGAGAGAGAAAGAGAAGCTGTGAGTGAGGCAGAGAGAGAAAGAGAAGGTGTGTGTGTGTGAGAGAGAAGCTGTTAGTGAGAGAGAGAAAGAGATGCTGTGAGTGAGAGAGAGAGAGAGAACGAGAAGCTGTGTGAAGGAGAGAGTGAGAAGCTGTGAGGGAGAGAGAGAGAAAGAGAAACTGTGAGTGAGAGAGAGAGAAAGAGAAGCTGTTAGTGAGAGACAGAGTGAAAGAGAAGCTGTGAGTGAAGGAGAGAGAGAGAAGCTGTGATTGAGAGAGAGAGAAAAGCTGTGATTGAGAGAGAGAGAGAAAGAGAAGCTGTTAGTGCGAGAGAGAGTGAAAGAGAAGCTGTGAGTGAAGGAGAGAGAGAGAAGCTGTGATTGAGAGAGAGAGAGAAGCTGTGAGTGAGAGAGAGAGAGAAAGAGAAACTGAGTGAGAGAGAGAGAGAAAGAGAAGCTGTGAGTGAGAGAGAGAGAAAGAGAAGCTGTGAGTGAGAGAGAGAAAGAGAAGCTGTTAGTGAGAGTGAGTGTGAAAGAGAAGCTTTGAGTGAGAGAGAGAGAAGCTGTGAGTGAGAGAGAGAGAGAGAAGCTGTGAGTGAGAGAGAGAAAGAGAAGCTGTGAGTGAGAGAGAGTGAGAAAGAGAAGCTGTGAGTGAGAGAGAAAGAGAAGCTGTGAGTGAGAGAGAGAGAAATAGAAGGTATGAGTGAGAGAGAGTGAGAGAGAAGCTGTGAGTGAGAGAGAGGGAACCTGTGAGTGAGAGAGAGAGAGAAAGAGAAGCTGTGAGGGAGAGAGAGAGAGAGAGAAGTTGTGTGGTTGTGAGAGAGAGAAGCTGTGAGAAAGAGAGAGAGAAAGAGAAACTGTGAGTGAGAGAGAGAGAGAAAGAGAAGGTGTTAGTGAGAGAGAGAGTGAAAGAGAAGCTGTGAGTGAAGGAGAGAGAGAAGCTGTGATTGAGAGAAAGAGAGAAGCTGTGAGTGAGAGAGAGAGAGAAAGAGAAGCTGTGAGTGAGAGAGAGTGAGAAAGAGAAGCTGTGAGTGAGAGAGAAAGAGAAGCTGTGAGTGAGGCAGAGAGAGAAAGAGAAGTTGTGTGTGTGTGAGAGAGAAGCTGTTAGTGAGAGAGAGAAAGAGATGCTGTGAGTGAGAGAGAGAGAGAACGAGAAGCTGTGAGTGAAGGAGAGGGAGAGAAGCTGTGAGGGAGAGAGAGAGAAAGAGAAACTGTGAGTGAGAGAGAGAGAAAGAGAAGCTGTTAGTGAGAGAGAGAGTGAAAGAGAAGCTGTGAGTGAAGGAGAGAGAGAGAAGCTGTGATTGAGAGAGAGAGAAAAGCTGTGAGTGAGAGAGAGAGAGAAAGAGAAGCTGTTAGTGCGAGAGAGAGTGAAAGAGAAGCTGTGAGTGAAGGAGAGAGAGAGAAGCTGTGATTGAGAGAGAGAAGCTGTGAGTGAGAGAGAGAGAGAGAAAGAGAAACTGAGTGAGAGAGAGAGAGAAAGAGAAGCTGTGAGTGAGAGAGAGAGAAAGAGAAGCTGTGAGTGAGAGAGAGAAAGAGAAGCTGTTTGTGAGAGTGAGTGTGAAAGAGAAGCTTTGAGTGAGAGAGAGAAGCTGTGAGTGAGAGAGAGAGAGAAGCTGTGAGTGAGAGAGAGAGAAAGAGAAGCTGTGAGTGAGAGAGAGTGAGAAAGAGAAGCTGTGAGTGAGAGAGAAAGAGAAGCTGTGAGTGAGAGAGAGAGAAATAGAAGGTATGAGTGAGAGAGAGTGAGAGAGAAGCTGTGAGTGAGAGAGAGGGAACCTGTGAGTGAGAGAGAGAGAGAAAGAGAAGCTGTGAGGGAGAGAGAGAGAGAAGTTGTGTGGTTGTGAGAGAGAGAAGCTGTGAGGTAGAGAGAGAGAAAGAGAAACTGTGAGTGAGAGAGAGAAAGAGAAGCTGTTAGTGAGAAAGAGAGTGAAAGAGAAGCTGTGAGTGAAGGAGAGAGAGAGAAGCTGTTAGTGAGAGAGAGAAAGAGAAGCTGTGAGTGAGTGAGAGAGAGAGAACGAGAAGCTGTGAGAGAGAGAGAACCTGTGAGTGAGAGAGAGAAGGAGAAGCTGTGAGTGAGAGAGAGAGAGAAAGAAAGAGATGCTGTGAGTGAGAGAGAGAGAAAGAGAAGCTGTGAGTGAGAGAGAGAGATAAGCTGTGAGTGAGAGAGAGAGAAAGAGAAGCTGAGAGAGAGAGAAAGAGAAGCTGTGAGTGAGAGAGAGAGAAGCTGTGAGTGAGAGAGAGAGATAAGCTGTGAGTGAGAGAGAGAGAAAGAGAAGCTGAGAGAGAGAGAAAGAGAAGCTGTGAGTGAGAGAGAGAGAAGCTGTGAGTGAGAGAAAGAGAAAGAGTAGCTGTGAGTGAGGAGAGAGAGAAAGAGAAGCTGTGAGTGAGAGAGAGAGAGAAGGAGAAGCTGTGAGTGAGAAAGTGAAAGAAAAGCTGTGAGTGAGAGAGAGAGAAGCTGTAAGTGAGAGAGAGTGAGAAAGAGAAGCGGTGAGAGAGAGAGAGGAGCTGTGAGTGAGAGAGAGAGAATGAGAAGCTGTGAGAGAGAGAAAGAGAGAAGCTGTGAGTGAGAGAGAACAAGAAGCTGTGAGTCAGAGAGAGAGAAAAAAAGAGAAGCTGTGAGTGAGAGAGAGAGAAAGAGAAGCTGTGAGTGAGAGAGAGAGAAGCTGTGAGTGAGAGACAGAGAAAGAGAAGCTGTGAGTGAGAGAGAGAAAAATAGAAGCTGAGACTGAGAGAGAGAGAAAGAGAAGCTGTGATTTAGAGAGAGAAATAGAGAAAGAGAAGCTGTGAGTGAGTGAGAGAGAGAGAAGCTGTGAGTGAGAGAGAGAAAGAAAAGCTGTGAGTGAGAGAGAGAGAGAAAAAGAGAAGCTGTTTGTGAGAGAGAGGGAGAGAAAGAGATGTTAGTGAGAGAGAGAAAGAAAGAGAAGCGGTAAGTGAGAGAGAGACGGAAGAGAAGCTGTGAGTGAGAGAGAGAGAAAGAGAAGCTGTGAGTGAGAGAGAGTGAGAAAGAGAAGCTGTGAGTGAGAGAGAAAGAGAAAGAGAAGCTGTGAGTGAGAGAGAGAGAGAAGGAGAAGCTGTGAGTGAGAAAGCGAAAGAGAAGCTGTGAGTGAGAGAGAGTGAGAAAGAGAAGCGGTGAGAGAGAGAGAGGAGCTGTGAGTGAGAGAGAGAGAATGAGAAGCTGTGAGAGAGAGAAAGAGAGAAGCTGTGAGTGAGAGAGAACAAGAAGCTGTGAGTCAGAGAGAGAGAGAAAAAGAGAAGCTGTGAGTGAGAGAGAGAGAAAGAGAAGCTGTGAGTGAGAGAGAGAGAAGCTGTGAGTGAGAGACAGAGAAAGAGAAGCTGTGAGTGAGAGAGAGAAAAATAGAAGGTGAGACTGAGAGAGAGATAAAGAGAAGCTGTGATTTAGAGAGAGAAATAGAGAAAGAGAAGCTGTGAGTGAGAGAGAGAGAGAGAAGCTGTGAGTGAGAGAGAGAGAGAAAAAGAGAAGCTGTTTGTGAGAGAGAGGGAGAGAAAGAGTTGTTAGTGAGAGAGAGAAAGAAAGAGAAGCGGTAAGTGAGAGAGAGACGAAAGAGAAGCTGTGAGTGAGAGAGAGAGAAAGAGAAGCTGTGAGAGAGAGAGTGAGAAAGAGAAGCTGTGAGTGAGAGAGAAAGAGAAGCTGTGAGTGAGAGAGAGAGAAATAGAAGGTATGAGTGAGAGAGAGGGAACCTGTGAGTGAGAGAGAGAGAGAAAGAGAAGCTGTGAGGGAGAGAGAGAGAGAGAGAAGTTGTGTGGTTGTGAGAGAGAGAAGCTGTGAGGTAGAGAGAGAGAAAGAGAAACTGTGAGTGAGAGAGAGAGAGAAAGAGAAGCTGTTAGTGAGAGAGAGAGTGAAAGAGAAGCTGTGAGTGAAGGAGAGAGAGAGAAGCTGTGATTGAGAGAAAGAGAGAAGCGGTGCGTGAGAGAGAGAGAGAGAAAGAGAAGCTGTTAGTGAGAGAGAGAGTGAAAGAGAAGCTGTGAGTGAAGGAGAGAGAGAAGCTGTGATTGAGAGAGAGAGAGAAGCTGAGTGAGAAGGAGAGAGAAAGAGATACTGAGTGAGAGAGAGAGAAAGAGAAGCTGTGAGTGACAGAGAGAGAGAAAGAGAAGCTGTGAGTGAGAGAGAGAAAGAGAAGCTGTTAGTGAGTGAGTGTGAAAGAGAAGCTTTGAGTGAGAGAGAAGCTGTGAGTGAGAGAGAGAGAAGCTGTGAGTGAGAGAGAAAGAGAAGCTGTGAGTGAGAGAGAGTGAGAAAGAGAAGCTGTGAGTGAGAGAAAGAGAAGCTGTGAGTGAGGCAGAGAGAGAAAGAGAAGGTGTGTGTGTGTGTGAGAGAGAAGCTGTTAGTGAGAGAGAGAAAGAGAAGCTGTGAGTGAGAGAGAGAGAGAACGAGAAGCTGTGAGAGAGAGAGAACCTGTGAGTGAGAGAGAGAAGGAGAAGCTGTGAGTGAGAGAGAGAGAGAAAGAAAGAGATGCTGTGAGTGAGAGAGAGAGAAAGAGAAGCTGTGAGTGAGAGAGATAGAAAGAGAAGCTGTAAATGAGAGAGAAAGAGACGATGTGAGTGAGAGAGAGAGAGAAGCTGTGAGTGAGAGAGAGAGAAAGAGAAGCTGAGAGAGAGAGAGAAAGAGAAGCTGTGAGTGAGAGAGAGAGAAGCTGTGAGTGAGAGAGAGAAAGAGAAGGTGTGAGTGAGTGAGAGGGAGAAAGAGAAGCTGTGAGTGAGAGAGAGAGAAAGAGAAGCTGTAAATGAGAGAGAAAGAGAAGATGTGAGTGAGAGAGAGAGAGAGAAGCTGTGAGTGAGAGAGAGAGAAATAGAAGCTGAGAGAGAGAGAGAAAGAGAAGCTGTGAGTAAGAGAGAGAGAAGCTGTGAGTGAGAGAGAAAGAGAAGCTGTGAGAGAGAGAGAGAGAGAAAGAGAAGCTGTGAGTGAGAGAGAGAGAAAGAGAAGCTGTGAGTGAGAGAAAGAGAAAGAGTAGCTGTGAGTGAGGAGAGAGAGAAAGAGAAGCTGTAAGTGAGAGAGAGAGAGAAGGAGAAGCTGTGAGTGAGAAAGCGAAAGAGAAGCTGTGATTGAGAGAGAGAGAAGCTGTAAGTGAGAGAGAGTGAGAAAGAGAAGTGGTGAGAGAGAGAGAGGAGCTGTGAGTGAGAGAGAGAGAATGAGAAGCTGTGAGAGAGAGAAAGAGAGAAGCTGTGAGTGAGAGAGAACAAGAAGCTGTGAGTCAGAGAGAGAGAAAAAAAGAGAAGCTGTGAGTGAGAGAGAGAGAAAGAGAAGCTGTGAGTGAGAGAGAGAAGCTGTGAGTGAGAGGCAGAGAAAGAGAAGCTGTGAGTGAGAGGGAGAAAAATAGAAGCTGAGACTGAGAGAGAGAGAAAGAGAAGCTGTGATTTAGAGAGAGAAATAGAGAAAGAGAAGTTGTGAGTGAGAGAGAGAGAGAGAAGCTGTGAGTGAGAGAGAGAAAGAAATGCTGTGAGTGAGAGAGAGAGAGAAAAAGAGAAGCTGTTTGTGAGAGAGAGGGAGAGAAAGAGGTGTTAGTGAGAGAGAGAAAGAAAGAGAAGCGGTAAGTGAGAGAGACGAAAGAGAAGCTGTGAGTGAGAGAGAGAGAGAGAAAGAGAGGCTGTTAGTGAGAGAGACAGAAAGAGAAACTGTGAGAGAAAGAGAAAGAGAGAAAGAAGAAGCTGTGAGTGAGAGAGAGAGAAAGAGAAGCTGTGAGTGGGAGAGAGAGAATGAGAAGCTATGAGAGAGAAAGAAATAGAAGGTGTGAGTGAGAGAGAGAAATAGAGAAAGAGAAGCTGTGAGTGAGAGAGAGAGAGAGAAAGAGAAGCTGTGAGTGAGAGAGAAAGAGAAGCTGTCAGTGAGAGAGAAAGAGAGAAAATGAGAAGCTGTGAGGGAGAGTGAGAGAGAGAGAGAGAAAGAGAAGTTGTGTGGTTGTGAAAGAGAGAAGCTGCGAGGGAGAGAGAGAGAAAGAGAAGATTTGAGTGAGAGAGAGAAAAAAAGAAGCTGTGAGTGAGAGAGAGAGAAAGAGAAACTGTGAGTGAGAGAGAGAGAGAGAAAGAGAAGCTGTGAGAGAGAGAGAGAAAGAGAAGCTGTTAGTGAGAGAGAGTGAAAGTGAAGCTGTGAGTGAAGGAGAGAGAGAAGCTGTGATTGAGCGAGAGAGAGAAGCTGTGAGTGAGAGAGAGAGAGAGAAAGAGAAAGAGAAGCTATGAGTGAGAGAGAGAGAGAGAAGATGTGAGTGAGAGAGAGAGAAGCTGTGAGTGAGAGAGAGAGAGAGAAAGAGAAGCTGTGAGTGAGAGAGAGAAAGAGAAGCTGTTAGTGAGAGAGAGAGAGAAGCTGTGAGTGAGAGAGAGAGAAGTAGAATCTGTGAGTGAGAGAGAGAAAGAGAAGATGTGAGTGAGAGAGAGAGAGAAAGAGAAGCTGTATGTGTGTGTGAGAGATAGAAAGAGAAGCTGTCAGTGAGAGAGAAAGAGAGAAAATGAGAAGCTGTGAGGGAGAGAGAGAGAGAGAGAAAGAGAAGCTGTTAGTGAGAGAGAGAGAGTGAAAGAGAAGCTGTGAGTGAAGGAGAGAGAGAGAAGCTGTGATTGAGAGAGAGAGAAAAGCTGTGAGTGAGAGAGAGAGAGAAAGAGAAGCTGTTAGTGCGAGAGAGAGTGAAAGAGAAGCTGTGAGTGAGAGAGAGAGAGAAAGAGAAGCTGTTAGTGCGAGAGAGAGTGAAAGAGAAGCTGTGAGTGAAGGAGAGAGAGAGAAGCTGTGATTGAGAGAGAGAGAGAAGCTGTGAGTGAGAGAGAGAGAGAAAGAGAAACTGAGTGAGAGAGAGAGAGAAAGAGAAGCTGTGAGTGAGAGAGAGAGAAAGAGAAGCTGTGAGTGAGAGAGAGAGAAAGAGAAGCTGTGAGTGAGAGAGAGAAAGAGAAGCTGTTAGTGAGAGTGAGCGTGAAAGAGAAGCTTTGAGTGAGAGAGAGAGAAGCTGTGAGTGAGAGAGAGAGAGAAGCTGTGAGTGAGAGAGAGAGAAAGAGAAGCTGTGAGTGAGAGAGAGTGAGAAAGAGAAGCTGTGAGTGAGAGAGAAAGAGAAGCTGTGAGTGAGGCAGAGAGAGAAAGAGAAGGTGTGTGTGTGTGAAAGAGAAGCTGTTAGTGAGAGAGAGAAAGAGATGCTGTGAGTAAGAGAGAGAGAGAGAACGAGAAGCTGTGAGTGAAGGAGAGAGAGAGAAGCTGTGAGGGAGAGAGAGAGAAAGAGAAAGTGTGATTGAGAGAGAGAGAAAGAGAAGCTGTTAGTGAGAGAGAGAGTGAAAGAGTAGCTGTGAGTGAAGGAGAGAGAGAGAAGCTGTGATTGAGAGAGAGAGAAAAGCTGTGATTGAGAGAGAGAGAGAAAGAGAAGCTGTTAGTGCGAGAGAGAGTGAAAGAGAAGCTGTGAGTGAAGGAGAGAGAGAGAAGCTGTGATTGAGAGAGAGAGAAGCTGTGAGTGAGAGAGAGATAGAAAGAGAAACTGAGTGAGAGAGAGAGAGAAAGAGAAGCTGTGAGTGAGAGAGAGAGAAAGAGAAGCTGTGAGTGAGAGAGAGAAAGAGAAGCTGTTAGTGAGAGTGAGTGTGAAAGAGAAGCTTTGAGTGAGAGAGAGAGAAGCTGTGAGTGAGAGAGAGAGAGAAGCTGTGAGAGAGAGAGAGAAAGAGAAGCTGTGAGTGAGAGAGAGTGAGAAAGAGAAGCTGTGACTGAGAGAGAAAGAGAAGCTGTGAGTGAGAGAGAGAGAAATAGAAGGTATGAGTGAGAGAGAGTGAGAGAGAAGCTGTGAGTGAGAGAGAGGGAACCTGTGAGTGAGAGAGAGAGAGAAAGAGAAGCTGTGAGGGAGAGAGAGAGAGAGAGAGAAGTTGTGTGGTTGTGAGAGAGAGAAGCTGTGAGGTAGAGAGAGAGAAAGAGAAACTGTGAGTGAGAGAGAGAAAGAGAAGCTGTTAGTGAGAGAGAGAGTGAAAGAGAAGCTGTGAGTGAAGGAGAGAGAGAGAAGCTGAGATTGAGAGAAAGAGAGAAGCTGTGAGTGAGAGAGAGAGAGAAAGAGAAGCTGTGAGTGAGAGAGAGTGAGAAAGAGAAGCTGTGAGTGAGAGAGAAAGAAGCTGTGAGTGAGGCAGAGAGAGAAAGAGAAGTTGTGTGTGTGTGAGAGAGAAGCTGTTAGTGAGAGAGAGAAAGAGATGCTGTGAGTGAGAGAGTGAGAGAGAACGAGAAGCTGTGAGTGAAGGAGAGGGAGAGAAGCTGTGAGGGAGAGAGAGAGAAAGAGAAACTGTGAGTGAGAGAGAGAGAAAGAGAAGCTGTTAGTGAGAGAGAGAGTGAAAGAGAAGCTGTGAGTGAAGGAGAGAGAGAGAAGCTGTGATTGAGAGAGAGAGAAAAGCTGTGAGTGAGAGAGAGAGAGAAAGAGAAGCTGTTAGTGCGAGAGAGAGTGAAAGAGAAGCTGTGAGTGAAGGAGAGAGAGAAAAGCTGTGATTGAGAGAGAGAGAGAAGCTGTGAGTGAGAGAGAGAGAGAGAAAGAGAAACTGAGTGAGAGAGAGAGAGAAAGAGAAGCTGTGAGTGAGAGAGAGAGAAAGAGAAGCTGTGAGTGAGAGAGAGAAAGAGAAGCTGTTAGTGAGAGTGAGTGTGAAAGAGAAGCTTTGAGTGAGAGAGAGAAGCTGTGAGTGAGAGAGAGAGAGAAGCTGTGAGTGAGAGAGAGAGAAAGAGAAGCTGTGAGTGAGAGAGAGTGAGAAAGAGAAGCTGTGAGTGAGAGAGAAAGAGAAGCTGTGAGTGAGAGAGAGAGAAATAGAAGGTATGAGTGAGAGAGAGTGAGAGAGAAGCTGTGAGTGAGAGAGAGGGAACCTGTGAGTGAGAGAGAGAGAGAAAGAGAAGCTGTGAGGGAGGGAGAGAGAGAGAGAAGTTGTGTGGTTGTGAGAGAGAGAAGCTGTGAGGTAGAGAGAGAGAAAGAGAAACTGTGAGTGAGAGAGAGAGAGAAAGAGAAGCTGTTAGTGAGAGAGAAAGTGAAAGAGAAGCTGTGAGTGAAGGAGAGAGAGAGAAGCTGTGATTGAGAGAAAGAGAGAAGCTGTGAGTGAGAGAGAGAGAGAAAGAGAAGCTGTTAGTGAGAGAGAAAGAGAAGCTGTGAGTGAAGGAGAGAGAGAAGCTGTGATTGAGAGAGAGAGAGAAGCTGTGAGTGAGAAGGAGAGAGAAAGAGATACTGAGTGAGAGAGAGAGAAAGAGAAGCTGTGAGTGACAGAGAGAGAGAAAGAGAAGCTGTGAGTGAGAGAGAGAAAGAGAAGATGTTAGTGAGTGAGTGTGAAAGAGAAGCTTTGAGTGAGAGAGAAGCTGTGAGTGAGAGAGAGAGAAGCTGTGAGTGAGAGAGAGAGAAAGAGAAGCTGTGAGTGAGAGAGAGTGAGAAAGAGAAGCTGTGAGTGAGAGAAAGAGAAGCTGTGAGTGAGGCAGAGAGAGAAAGAGAAGGTGTGTGTGTGTGAGAGAGAGAGAAGCTGTTAGTGAGAGAGAGAAAGAGAAGCTGTGAGTGAGAGAGAGAGAGAGAACGAGAAGCTGTGAGAGAGAGAGAACCTGTGAGTGAGAGAGAGAAGGAGTAGCTGTGAGTGAGAGAGAGAGAGAAAGAAAGAGATGCTGTGAGTGAGAGAGAGAGAAAGAGAAGCTGTGAGTGAGAGAGATAGAAAGAGAAGCTGTAAATGAAAGAGAAAGAGACGATGTGAGTGAGAGAGAGAGAGAAGCTGTGAGTGAGAGAGAGAGAAAGAGATGCTGAGAGAGAGAGAGAGAGAGAAGCTGTGAGAGAGAGAGAAGCTGTGAGTGAGAGAGAGAAAGAGAAGCTGTGAGTGAGTGAGAGAGAGAAAGAGAAGCTGTGAGTGAGAGAGAGAGAAAGAGAAGTTGTAAATGAGAGAGAAAGAGAAGATGTGAGTGAGAGAGAGAGAGAGAGAAGCTGTGAGTGAGAGAGAGAGAAATAGAAGCTGAGAGAGAGAGAGAGAAAGAGAAGCTGTGAGTAAGAGAGAGAGAAGCTGTGAGTGAGCGAGAAAGAGAAGCTGTGAGTGAGAGAGAGAGAGAAAGAGAAGCTGTGAGTGAGAGAGAGAGAAAGAGAAGCTGTGAGTGAGAGAAAGAGAAAGAGTAGCTGTGAGTGAGGAGAGAGAGAAAGAGAAGCTGTGAGTGAGAGAGAGAGATAAGGAGAAGCTGTGAGTGAGAAAGCGAAAGAGAAGCTGTGAGAGAGAGAGAGAGAGAAGCTGTAAGTGAGAGAGAGTGAGAAAGAGAAGCGGTGAGAGAGAGAGAGGAGCTGTGAGTGAGAGAGAGAGAATGAGAAGCTGTGAGAGAGAGAAAGAGAGAAGCTGTGAGTGAGAGAGAACAAGAAGCTGTGAGTCAGAGAGAGAGAAAAAAGAGAAGCTGTGAGTGAGAGAGAGAGAAAGAGAAGCTGTGAGTGAGAGAGAGAAGCTGTGAGTGAGAGACAGAGAAAGAGAAGCTGTGAGTGAGAGAGAGAAAAATAGAAGCTGAGACTGAGAGAGAGAGAAAGAGAAGCTGTGATTTAGAGAGAGAAATAGAGAAAGAGAAGCTGTGAGTGAGAGAGAGAGAAGCTGTGAGTGAGAGAGAGAAAGAAAAGCTGTGAGTGAGAGAGAGAGAAAAAGAGAAGCTGTTTGTGAGAGAGAGGGAGAGAAAGAGATGTTAGTGAGAGAGAGAAAGAAAGAGAAGCGGTAAGTGAGAGAGAGACGAAAGAGAAGCTGTGAGTGAGAGGGAGAGAGAGAGAAAGAGAAGCTGTTAGTGAGAGAGACAGAAAGAGAAACTGTGAGAGAAAGAGAAAGAGAGAAAGAAGAAGCTGTGAGGGAGAGAGAGAGAGAGAAAGAGAAGCTGTTAGTGAGAGAGAGAGTGAAAGAGAAGCTGTGAGTGAAGGAGAGAGAGAGAAGCTGTGATTGAGAGAGAGAGAAAAGCTGTGAGTGAGAGAGAGAGAGAAAGAGAAGCTGTTAGTGCGAGAGAGAGTGAAAGAGAAGCTGTGAGTGAGAGAGAGAGAGAAAGAGAAGCTGTTAGTGCGAGAGAGAGTGAAAGAGAAGCTGTGAGTGAAGGAGAGAGAGAGAAGCTGTGATTGAGAGAGAGAGAGAAGCTGTGAGTGAGAGAGAGAGAGAAAGAGAAACTGAGTGAGAGAGAGAGAGAAAGAGAAGCTGTGAGTGAGAGAGAGAGAAAGAGAAGCTGTGAGTGAGAGAGAGAGAAAGAGAAGCTGTGAGTGAGAGAGATAGAAAGAGAAGCTGTAAATGAGAGAGAAAGAGACGATGTGAGTGAGAGAGAGAGAGAAGCTGTGAGTGAGAGAGAGAGAAAGAGATGCTGAGAGAGAGAGAGAAAGAGAAGCTGTGAGTGAGAGAGAGAGAAGCACTGAGTGAGAGAGAGAAAGAGAAGCTGTGAGTGAGTGAGAGAGAGAAAGAGAAGCTGTGAGTGAGAGAGAGAGAAAGAGAAGCTGTAAATGAGAGAGAAAGAGAAGATGTGAGTGAGAGAGAGAGAAAGAGAAGCTGTGAGTGAGAGAGAGAGAAATAGAAGCTGAGAGAGAGAGAGAGAAAGAGAAGCTGTGAGTAAGAGAGAGAGAAGCTGTGAGTGAGAGAGAAAGAGAAGCTGTGAGTGAGAGAGAGAGAGAGAAAGAGAAGCTGTGAGTGAGAGAGAGAGAAAGAGAAGCTGTGAGTGAGAGAAAGAGAAAGAGTAGCTGTGAGTGAGGAGAGAGAGAAAGAGAAGCTGTGAGTGAGAGAGAGAGATAAGGAGAAGCTGTGAGTGAGAAAGCGAAAGAGAAGCTGTGAGAGAGAGAGAGAGAGAAGCTGTAAGTGAGAGAGAGTGAGAAAGAGAAGCGGTGAGAGAGAGAGAGGAGCTGTGAGTGAGAGAGAGAGAGAATGAGAAGCTGTGAGAGAGAGAAAGAGAGAAGCTGTGAGTGAGAGAGAACAAGAAGCTGTGAGTCAGAGAGAGAGAAAAAAGAGAAGCTGTGAGTGAGAGAGAGAGAAAGAGAAGCTGTGAGTGAGAGAGAGAAGCTGTGAGTGAGAGACAGAGAAAGAGAAGCTGTGAGTGAGAGAGAGAAAAATAGAAGCTGAGACTGAGAGAGAGAGAAAGAGAAGCTGTGATTTAGAGAGAGAAATAGAGAAAGAGAAGCTGTGAGTGAGAGAGAGAGAGAAGCTGTGAGTGAGAGAGAGAAAGAAAAGCTGTGAGTGAGAGAGAGAGAGAAAAAGAGAAGCTGTTTGTGAGAGAGAGGGAGAGAAAGAGATGTTAGTGAGAGAGAGAAAGAAAGAGAAGCGGTAAGTGAGAGAGAGACGAAAGAGAAGCTGTGAGTGAGAGAGAGAGAGAGAGAAAGAGAAGCTGTTAGTGAGAGAGACAGAAAGAGAAACTGTGAGAGAAAGAGAAAGAGAGAAAGAAGAAGCTGTGAGTGAGAGAGAGAGAAAGAGAAGCTGTGAGTGGGAGAGAGAGAATGAGAAGCTATGAGAGAGAAAGAAATAGAAGCTGTGAGTGAGAGAGAGAAATAGAGAAAGAGAAGCTGTGAGTGAGAGAGAGAGAGGAAGAGAAGCTGTGAGTGAGAGAGAAAGAGAAGCTCAGTGAGAGAGAAAGAGAGAAAATGAGAAGCTGTGAGGGAGAGTGAGAGAGAGAGAGAGAAAGAGAAGTTGTGTGGTTGTGAAAGAGAGAAGCTGCGAGGGAGAGAGAGAGAAAGAGAAGATTTGAGTGAGAGAGAGAGAAAAAAAGAAGCTGTGAGTGAGAGAGAGAGAAAGAGAAACTGTGAGTGAGAGAGAGAGAGAGAAAGAGAAGCTGTGAGAGAGAGAGAGAAAGAGAAGCTGTTAGTGAGAGAGAGAGTGAAAGTGAAGCTGTGAGTGAAGGAGAGAGAGAAGCTGTGATTGAGCGAGAGAGAGAAGCTGTGAGTGAGAGAGAGAGAGAGAAAGAGAAAATGAGTGAGAGAGAGAGAGAAAGAGAAAGAGAAGCTATGAGTGAGAGAGAGAGAGAGAGAGAAGATGTGAGTGAGAGAGAGAGAGAAGCTGTGAGTGAGAGAGAGAGAGAGAAAGAGAAGCTGTGAGTGAGAGAGAAAAAGAGAAGCTGTTTGTGAGAGAGAGAGAAAAGCTGTGAGTGAGAGAGAGAGAAGCTGTGAGTGAGAGAGTGAGAAAGAGAGGCTGTATGTGTTTGTGTGTGTGAGAGAGTGAGAAGCTGTGAGAGAAAGAGAAAAAGAGAAGCTGTGAGTGAGTGAGAGAGTGAAAGAGAAGCTGTGAGTGAGAGAGAGAAGCTGTGAGTGAGTGAGAAAGAGAAGCTGTGAGTGAGTGAGTGAGTGAGTGAGAGAATCTGAGTGAAAGAGAGAGAGAAAGAGAAGCTGTGAGTGAGAGAGAGAGAGAGAAAGAGAAGCTGTCAGTGAGAGAGAAAGAGAAGCTGTGAGAGAGAGAGTGAGAAAGAGAAGCTGTGAGTGTGTGAGAGAGAGAAAGAGAAGCTGTGAGAGAGAGAGAGGGAAAGAGAAGATGTGAATGACTCAGAGAGAGAAGCTGTGTGTGTGAGAGAGAGAAAGAGAAGCTGTGTGTGTGTGTGAGAGAGAAAGAGAAGCTGTGAGTGAGAGAGAGAGAAAGAAAGAGAAGCTGTGAGAGAGAGAAAAAGAGAAAGAACTGTGTGTGTGTGTGAGAGAGAAGCTGTGAGTGAGAGAGAGAGAAGCTGTGAGTGTGTGAGAGAGAGAAGCTGTGAGTGAGAGAGAGTGAGAGAAAGAAAACCTGTGAGTGAGAGAGAGAGAGAAGCTGTGAGTAAGAGAGAGAGAAAGGTAAGCTGTGAGTGAGGGAGAGAGAAAGAGTAGCTGTGAGTGAGAGAGAGAGAAAGAGAAGCTGTGAGTGAGAGAGAGAAATAGAGAAAGAGAAGCTGTGAGTGAGAGAGAGAGATAGAGAAGCTGTGAGTGAGAGATAGAAAGAGAAGCTGTGAGTGAGAGAGAGAGAGAGAGAAAGAGAAGCTGTGAGTGTGAGAGAGGGAGAGAAAGAGATGCTGTTAGTGAGAGAGAGTGAGAGATAAGCTGTGAGTGTGAGAGATAGAACCTGTGAGTGAGAGAGAGAGAGAAAGAGAAGCTGCATGTGTGAGAGAGAGAAAGAGAAAGAGAAGCTGTCAGTGAGAGAGAAAGAGAGAAAATGAGAAGCTGTGAGGGAGTGCGAGAGAGAGAGAGAGAAAGAGAAGTTGTGTGGTTGTCAAAGAGAGAAGCTGTGAGGGAGAGAGAGAGAAAGAGAAGATTTGAGTGAGAGAGAGAAAAAAGAAGAAGCTGTGAGTGAGAGAGAGAGAAAGAGAAACTGTGAGTGAGAGAGAGAGAGAAAGAGAAGCTGTGAGAGAGAGAGAAAGAGAAGCTGTTAGTGAGAGAGAGAGTGAAAGTGAAGCTGTGAGTGAAGGAGAGAGAGAGAAGCTGTGATTGAGCGAGAGAGAGAAGCTGTGAGTGAGTGAGAGAGAGAAAGAGAAACTGAGTGAGGGAGAGAGAGAAAGAGAAGCTGTGAGTGAGAGAGAGAGAGAGAAAGAGAAGCTGTGAGGGAGAGAGAGAAGCTGTGAGTGAGAGAGAGAGAGAAAGAGAAGCTGTGAGAGAGAGAGAGAGGGAAAGAGAAGATGTGAATGACACACAGAGAGAGAAGCTGTGTGT
This sequence comes from Bradypodion ventrale, assembly GCA_035047345.1. Classification (NCBI taxonomy): domain Eukaryota; kingdom Metazoa; phylum Chordata; class Lepidosauria; order Squamata; family Chamaeleonidae; genus Bradypodion; species Bradypodion ventrale. Next base: position 222,193,808 of record JAWDJE010000001.1, read on the forward strand.
GAGAGAGAGAGAAAGAGAAGCTGTGTGTGTGTGAGAGAGAGAAAGAGAAGCTGTGAGTGAGAGAGAGAGAAAGAAAGAGAAGCTGTGATTGAGAGAAAGAGAGAAAGAACTGTGTGTGAGTGTGTGAGAGAGAAGCTGTGAGTGAAAGAGAGAGAGAGAAAGAGAAGCTGTGATTGTGTGAGAGAGAGAAGCTGTGAGTGAGAGAGAGTGAGAGAAAGAATACCTGTGAGTGAGAGAGAGAGAGAAGCTGTGAGTAAGAGAGAGAGAATGCTAAGCTGTGTGTGAGGGAGAGAGAAAGAGAAGCTGTGAGTGAGAGACAGAGAGAGAAAGAGAATCTTTGAGTGTGAGAGAGAAATAGAGAAAGAGAAGCTGTGAGTGAGAGAGAGAGATAGAGAAGCTGTGAGTGAGAGAGAGAAAGAGAAGCTGTGAGTGAGAAAGAGAGAGAAAGAGAAGCTGTGAGTGAGAGAGGGAGAGAAAGAGTAGCTGTTAGTGAGAGAGAGAAAGAAAGAGAAGTGGTAAGTGAGAGAGAGAAGAAAGAGAAGCTGTGAGTGAGAGAGAGAGAGAGAGAAAGAGAAGCTGTGAGTGCGAGAGAGAGAGAGAAGCTGTGAGTGAGAGAGAGAGAGAAAGGGAAGCTGTGAGTGAGAGAAAGAGAGAAAGAGAAGCTGTGAGTGAGAGAGAGAGAGAAAGAGAAGCTGTGAGTGAGAGAGAAAGAGAAGCTGTGAGAAAGAGAGAGAGAAAGAGAAGCTGTGACTGGAGAGAGAGAGAGAAGCTGTGAGTGAGAGAGAGAGAGAAAGAGAAGTTGTGAATGAGTGAGAGAGAGAAGCTGTGAGTGTGTGTGTGAGAGAGAAAGAGAAGCTGTGTGAGAGAGGGAGAGAAAGAGAAGCTGTGAGTGAGTGAGAGAGAGAAAGAGAAGCTGTGAGTGAGAGAGAGAGAGAGAAGCTGTGAGTGAGAGAGAGAGAAAGCGAAGCTGTGTGAGAGAGAGAGAAGCTGTGAGTGAGAGAGAGAGAGAAAGAGATGCTGTGAGTGAGAGAGAGAGAAAGATAATCTTTGAGCGAGAGAGAGAGAGAAAGAGAAGCTGTGAGTGAGATAGAGAGAGGGAGAAAGAGATGCTGTGAGTGAGAGAGAGAAAGAGAATCTGAGTGAGAGAGAGAGAAAGAGAAGCTGTGTGTGTGAGAGAGAAAGAATGAGAAGTTGTGAGTGAGAGAGTAAGAGAGAGAGAAATAGAAGCTATGAGAAATAGTTAGAGAGAAAGAGATGCTGTGAGTGAGAGCATGAGAGAGAGAAAGAGAAGCTGTGAGTGAGAGAGAGAGAGAAAGAGTAGCTGTGAGTGAGTGAGAGAGAAAGAGAAGCTGTGAGTGAGAGAGAGAGAGAAAGAAGCTGAGTGAGAGAGAGATAAAGAGAAGCTGTGAGTGAGAGAGAGAGAAAGAGAAGCTGTGAGTGAGAGAGAGAAAGAGTAGCTATGAGTGAGAGAGAGAGAAAGAGTAGCTGTTAGTGAGAGAGAGAGTATAAGAGAAGCTGTGAGTGAGTGAGAGAGAGAGAAGCTGTGAGTGAGAGAGAGAGAGAGAAAGAGAAGCTGTGAGTGAGAGAAAAAAAGAGAAGCTGTTAGTGAGAGAGAGAGTATAAGAGAAGCCGTGAGTGAGTGAGAGAGAGAGAAGCTGTGAGTGAGAGAGACAGAGAAGCTGTGTGTGTGTGAGAGAGAAATAGAAGCTATGAGTGAGAGAGAGTGAGAGAGAAGCTGTGAGTGAGAGGGAGAGAAGCTGTGTGTGTGTGAGAGAGAAAGAGAAGCTGTATGTGTGAAAGAGAGAAAGAGAAGCTGTCAGTGAGAGAGAAAGAGAGAAAATGAGAAGCTGTGAGGGAGAGAGAGAGAGAGAGAGAGAAATAGAAGTTGTGTGGTTGTGAAAGAGAGAAGCTGTGAGGGAGAGAGAGAGAAAGAGAAGATTTGAGTGAGACAGAGATAAAAAAGAAGCTGTGAGTGAGAGAGAGTGAAAGAGAAACTGTGTGTGAGAGAGAGAGAGAGAGAGAAGCTGTGAGAGAGAGAGAGAAAGAGAAGCTGTTGGTGAGAGAGAGAGTGAAAGAGAAGCTGTGAGTGAAGGAGAGAGAGAAGCTCTGATTGAGCGAGAGAGAGAAGCTGTGAGTGAGAGAGAGAGAAAGAAAGAGAAACTGAGTGACAGAGAGAGAAAGATTAAGAGAAGCTGTGAATGAGAGAGAGAGAGAGAAAGAGAAGCTGTGAGTGTGTGAGAGAGAAGCTGTGAGTGAGAGAGAGAGTGAAAGAGAAGCTGTGAGTGAGAGAGAGAAAGAGAAGCTGTTAGTGAGAGAGAGAGAGAAGCTGTGAGTGAGAGAGAGAGAGAAAGAGAAGCTGCATGTGTGAGAGAGAGAAAGAGAAAGAGAAGCTGTCAGTGAGAGAGAAAGAGAGAAAATGAGAAGCTGTGAGGGAGTGCGAGAGAGAGAGAGAGAAAGAGAAGTTGTGTGGTTGTCAAAGAGAGAAGCTGTGAGGGAGAGAGAGAGAAAGAGAAGATTTGAGTGAGAGAGAGAAAAAAGAAGAAGCTGTGAGTGAGAGAGAGAGAAAGAGAAACTGTGAGTGAGAGAGAGAGAGAAAGAGAAGCTGTGAGAGAGAGAGAAAGAGAAGCTGTTAGTGAGAGAGAGAGTGAAAGTGAAGCTGTGAGTGAAGGAGAGAGAGAGAAGCTGTGATTGAGCGAGAGAGAGAAGCTGTGAGTGAGTGAGAGAGAGAAAGAGAAACTGAGTGAGGGAGAGAGAGAAAGAGAAGCTGTGAGTGAGAGAGAGAGAGAGAAAGAGAAGCTGTGAGGGAGAGAGAGAAGCTGTGAGTGAGAGAGAGAGAGAAAGAGAAGCTGTGAGAGAGAGAGAGAGGGAAAGAGAAGATGTGAATGACACACAGAGAGAGAAGCTGTGTGTGAGAGAGAGAGAAAGAGAAGCTGTGTGTGTGTGAGAGAGAGAAAGAGAAGCTGTGAGTGAGAGAGAGAGAAAGAAAGAGAAGCTGTGATTGAGAGAAAGAGAGAAAGAACTGTGTGTGAGTGTGTGAGAGAGAAGCTGTGAGTGAAAGAGAGAGAGAGAAAGAGAAGCTGTGATTGTGTGAGAGAGAGAAGCTGTGAGTGAGAGAGAGTGAGAGAAAGAAAACCTGTGAGTGAGAGAGAGAGAGAAGCTGTGAGTAAGAGAGAGAGAATGCTAAGCTGTGTGTGAGGGAGAGAGAAAGAGAAGCTGTGAGTGAGAGACAGAGAGAGAAAGAGAATCTTTGAGTGTGAGAGAGAAATAGAGAAAGAGAAGCTGTGAGTGAGAGAGAGAGATAGAGAAGCTGTGAGTGAGAGAGAGAAAGAGAAGCTGTGAGTGAGAAAGAGAGAGAAAGAGAAGCTGTGAGTGAGAGAGGGAGAGAAAGAGTAGCTGTTAGTGAGAGAGAGAAAGAAAGAGAAGTGGTAAGTGAGAGAGAGAAGAAAGAGAAGCTGTGAGTGAGAGAGAGAGAGAGAGAAAGAGAAGCTGTGAGTGCGAGAGAGAGAGAGAAGCTGTGAGTGAGAGAGAGAGAGAAAGGGAAGCTGTGAGTGAGAGAAAGAGAGAAAGAGAAGCTGTGAGTGAGAGAGAGAGAGAAAGAGAAGCTGTGAGTGAGAGAGAAAGAGAAGCTGTGAGAAAGAGAGAGAGAAAGAGAAGCTGTGACTGGAGAGAGAGAGAGAAGCTGTGAGTGAGAGAGAGAGAGAAAGAGAAGTTGTGAATGAGTGAGAGAGAGAAGCTGTGAGTGTGTGTGAGAGAGAGAAAGAGAAGCTGTGTGAGAGAGGGAGAGAAAGAGAAGCTGTGAGTGAGTGAGAGAGAGAAAGAGAAGCTGTGAGTGAGAGAGAGAGAGAGAAGCTGTGAGTGAGAGAGAGAGAAAGCGAAGCTGTGTGAGAGAGAGAGAAGCTGTGAGTGAGAGAGAGAGAGAAAGAGATGCTGTGAGTGAGAGAGAGAGAAAGATAATCTTTGAGCGAGAGAGAGAGAGAAAGAGAAGCTGTGAGTGAGATAGAGAGAGGGAGAAAGAGATGCTGTGAGTGAGAGAGAGAAAGAGAATCTGAGTGAGAGAGAGAGAAAGAGAAGCTGTGTGTGTGAGAGAGAAAGAATGAGAAGTTGTGAGTGAGAGAGTAAGAGAGAGAGAAATAGAAGCTATGAGAAATAGTTAGAGAGAAAGAGATGCTGTGAGTGAGAGCATGAGAGAGAGAAAGAGAAGCTGTGAGTGAGAGAGAGAGAGAAAGAGTAGCTGTGAGTGAGTGAGAGAGAAAGAGAAGCTGTGAGTGAGAGAGAGAGAGAAAGAAGCTGAGTGAGAGAGAGATAAAGAGAAGCTGTGAGTGAGAGAGAGAGAAAGAGAAGCTGTGAGTGAGAGAGAGAAAGAGTAGCTATGAGTGAGAGAGAGAGAAAGAGTAGCTGTTAGTGAGAGAGAGAGTATAAGAGAAGCTGTGAGTGAGTGAGAGAGAGAGAAGCTGTGAGTGAGAGAGAGAGAGAGAAAGAGAAGCTGTGAGTGAGAGAAAAAAAAGAGAAGCTGTTAGTGAGAGAGAGAGTATAAGAGAAGCCGTGAGTGAGTGAGAGAGAGAGAAGCTGTGAGTGAGAGAGACAGAGAAGCTGTGTGTGTGTGAGAGAGAAATAGAAGCTATGAGTGAGAGAGAGTGAGAGAGAAGCTGTGAGTGAGAGGGAGAGAAGCTGTGTGTGTGTGAGAGAGAAAGAGAAGCTGTATGTGTGAAAGAGAGAAAGAGAAGCTGTCAGTGAGAGAGAAAGAGAGAAAATGAGAAGCTGTGAGGGAGAGAGAGAGAGAGAGAGAGAGAAATAGAAGTTGTGTGGTTGTGAAAGAGAGAAGCTGTGAGGGAGAGAGAGAGAAAGAGAAGATTTGAGTGAGACAGAGATAAAAAAGAAGCTGTGAGTGAGAGAGAGTGAAAGAGAAACTGTGTGAGAGAGAGAGAGAGAGAGAGAAGCTGTGAGAGAGAGAGAGAAAGAGAAGCTGTTGGTGAGAGAGAGAGTGAAAGAGAAGCTGTGAGTGAAGGAGAGAGAGAGAAGCTCTGATTGAGCGAGAGAGAGAAGCTGTGAGTGAGAGAGAGAGAAAGAAAGAGAAACTGAGTGACAGAGAGAGAAAGATTAAGAGAAGCTGTGAATGAGAGAGAGAGAGAGAAAGAGAAGCTGTGAGTGTGTGAGAGAGAAGCTGTGAGTGAGAGAGAGAGTGAAAGAGAAGCTGTGAGTGAGAGAGAGAAAGAGAAGCTGTTAGTGAGAGAGAGAGAGAAGCTGTGAGTGAGAGAGAGAGAAGCTGTGAGTGAGAGATTGAGAAAGAGAAGCTGTATGTGTTTGTGTGTGTGAGAGAGTGAGAAGCTGTGAGAGAGAGAGAGAAAAAGAGAAGCTGTGAGTGAGAGAGAGAATGAAAGAGAAGCTGAGAGTGAGAGAGAGAGAAGCTGTGAGTGAGTGAGAAAGAGTAGCTGTGAGTGAGTGAGTGAGAGAGAGAGAGAATCTGAGTGAGAGAGAGAGAAAGAGAAGCTGTGAGTGAGAGAGAGAGAGAAAGAGAAGCTGTGAGTAAGAGAGAAAGAGAAGCTGTGTGAGAGAGAGAGTGAAAAACAGAAGCTGTGAGTGTGTGTGTGAGAGAAAGAGAAGCTGTGTGAGAGAGAGTGGGAAAGAGATGTGAATGACAGAGAGAGAGAGAGAAACTGTGTGTGTGTGTGAGAGAGAAAGAGAAGCTGTGTGTGTGAGAGAGAAAGAGAAGGTGTGAGTGAGAGAGAGAGAAAGAAAGAGAAGCTGTGAGTGTGAGAGAGAGAGAAGCTGTGAGTGAGAGAGAGAGAGAGAGAGAGAAGCTGAGTGAGAGAGAGAGAGAAAGAGAAGCTGTGAGTGAGAGAGAGAGAAAGAGAAGCTGTGAGTGAGAGAGAGAAAGAGAAGCTGTGTGAGAGAGAGAGAAAGAAAGAGAAATTGTCAGTGAGAGAGAGAGAGAGAAGCTTTGAGTGAGAGAGATGGAGAGAAAGAGAAGCTGTGACTGAGAGAGAGAGAAAGAGATGCTGTGAGTGAGAGAGTGAGTGAAAGAGAAGCTGTGAGTGCGAGAGTGAGAGATAGAGAGAGAAGCTGTGAGTGACTGAGATAAAGAGAAGCTGTGTTAGAGAGAGAGAGAGAAAGAGATGCTTTGAGTGAGAGAGACAGAAAGAGATGCTGTGAGTGAGAGAGAGAGAAAGAGAAGCTTTGAGTGAGAGAGAGATAGAAAGAGAAGCTTTGTGTGTGTGAGAGAGATAGAGAAGTTGTGAGAGAGAGAAAGAGAAGCTGTGTGTGTGTGAGAGAGAAAGAGAAGCTGTGAGTGAGAGAGAGAAAAAGAGAAGCTGAGAGTGAGAGAGAGAGAGAAAGAGAAGCTGTGAGTGAGAGAGAGAAATAGAGAAAGAGAAGCTGTGAGTGAGAGAGAGAGAGAGAAGCTGTGAGTGAGAGAGAAAGAGAAGCTGTGAGTGAGAGAGAGAGAGATAGAGAAGCTGTGAGTGAGAGAGAGGGAGAGAAAGAGAAGCTGTGAGTGAGAGAGAGAGAAAGAGAAGCTGTGAGTAAGAGAGAGAGACAAGCTGAGTGAGAGAGAGAGAGAAAGAGAAGCTGTGAGTGACAGAGAGAGAGAGAACGAGAAGTTGTGAGTGAGAGAGTGAGAGAGAGAAATAGAAGCTGTGTGAGAGAGAGAGAAACAGATTCTGTGTGAGTGCATGAGAGAGAGAAAGAGAAGCTGTGTGAGAGAGAGAGTAGCTGTGAGTGAGAGAGAGAGAAGCTGTGAGTGAGAGAGAGAGAGAAGCTGAGTGAGAGAGAGAGAAAGAGTAGCTGTGAGTGAGAGAGAGACGAGAAGCTGAGTGAGAGAGAGAGAAGCTGTTAGTGAGAGAGAGAGAAAGAGAAGCTGTGTGTGTGAGAGAGAGAGAGTAGTTGTGATTGAGAGAGAGAGAAAAAAAGAAGCTGTGAGTGAGTGAGAGAGAGAGAAGCTGAGTGAGAGAGAGAGAAAGAGAAGCTGTGAGTGAGAGAGAAAGAGAAGCTGTGAGTGAGGCAGAGTGAGAAAGAGAAGCTTTGAGTGAGAGAGAGATAGAAAGAGAAGCTTTGTGTGTGTGAGAGAGATAGAGAAGTTGTGAGAGAGAGAAAGAGAAGCTGTGTGTGTGTGAGAGAGAAAGAGAAGCTGTGAGTGAGAGAGAGAAAAAGAGAAGCTGAGAGTGAGAGAGAGAGAGAAAGAGAAGCTGTGAGTGAGAGAGAGAAATAGAGAAAGAGAAGCTGTGAGTGAGAGAGAGAGAGAGAAGCTGTGAGTGAGAGAGAGAAAGAGAAGCTGTGAGTGAGAGAGAGAGAGATAGAGAAGCTGTGAGTGAGAGAGAGGGAGAGAAAGAGAAGCTGTGAGTGAGAGAGAGAGAAAGAGAAGCTGTGAGTAAGAGAGAGAGACAAGCTGAGTGAGAGAGAGAGAAAGAGAAGCTGTGAGTGACAGAGAGAGAGAGAACGAGAAGTTGTGAGTGAGAGAGTGAGAGAGAGAAATAGAAGCTGTGAGAGAGAGTGAGAGAGAAACAGATTCTGTGTGAGTGCATGAGAGAGAGAAAGAGAAGCTGTGAGAGAGAGAGAGTAGCTGTGAGTGAGAGAGAGAAGCTGTGAGTGAGTGAGAGAGAGAAGCTGAGTGAGAGAGAGAGAAGCTGTTAGTGAGAGAGAGAGAAAGAGAAGCTGTGTGTGTGTGAGAGAGAGAGTAGTTGTGATTGAGAGAGAGAGAAAAAAAGAAGCTGTGAGTGAGTGAGAGAGAGAGAAGCTGAGTGAGAGAGAGAGAAAGAGAAGCTGTGAGTGAGAGAGAGAGAGAGAAAGAGAAGCTGTGAGTGAGAGAGAGAGAGAAGCTGTGAGTGAGAGAGAGAAAGAGAAGCTGGGAGTGAGAGAGAGAGAGAGAAAGAGAAGCTGTTAGTGAGAGAGAGAGAGTATAAGAGAAGCTGTGAGTGAGAGAGAGAGAGAGAAGCTGTGAGTGAGAGAGAGAGAGAAGCTGTGAGTGAGAGAGAGAGAAGTAGAATCTGTGAGTGAGAGAGAGAGAGAGAGAGAAAGAGAAGATGTGAGTGAGAGAGAGAGAGAAAGAGAAGCTGTCAGTGAGAGAGAAAGAGAGAAAATGAGAAGCTGTGAGGGAGAGAGAGAGAGTGAAAGAGAAGTTGTGTGGTTGTGAGAGAGAGAAGCTGTGAGGGAGAGAGAGAGAAAGAGAAACTGTGAGTGAGAGAGAGGGAGAAAGAGAAGCTGTTAGTGAGAGAGAGTGAAAGAGAAGCTGTGTGAAGGAGAGAGAGAGAAGCTGTGATTGAGAGAGAGAGAAAAGCTGTGAGTGAGAGAGAAAGAGAAAGAGAAGCTGTTAGTGAGAGAGAGAGTGAAAGAGAAGCTGTGAGTGAAGGAGAGAGAGAGAAGCTGTGATTGAGAGAGAGAGAAGCTGTGAGTGAGAGAGAGAGAAAGAGAAACTGAGTGAGAGAGAGAGAGAGAAAGAGAAGCTGTGAGTGAGAGAGAGAGAAAGAGAAGCTGTGAGTGAGAGAGAGAAAGAGAAGCTGTTAGTGAGAGTGAGTGTGAAAGAGAAGCTTTGAGTGAGAGAGAGAGAGAAGCTGTGAGTGAGTGAGAGAGAGAAGCTGTGAGTGAGAGAGAGAGAAAGAGAAGCTGTGAGTGAGAGAGAGAAAGAGAAGCTGTGAGTGAGAGAGAAAGAGAAGCTGTGAGTGAGGCAGAGAGAGAAAGAGAAGGTGTGTGTGTGTGAGAGAGAAGCTGTTAGTGAGAGAGAGAAAGAGAAGCTGTGAGTGAGTGAGAGAGAGAGAACGAGAAGCTGTGAGAGAGAGAGAAGGTGTGAGTGAGAGAGAGAAGGAGAAGCTGTGAGTGAGAGAGAGAGAGAGAGAAAGAGATGCTGTGAGTGAGAGAGAGACAGAAAGAGAAGCTGTGAGTGAGAGAGAAAGTGAAGATGTGAGTGAGAGAGAGAGAGAGAGAAGCTGTGAGTGAGAGAGAGAAAAAGAGAAGCTGAGAGAGAGATAGAAAGAGAAGCTGTGAGTGAGAGAGAGAGAAGCTGTGAGTGAGAGAGAGAGAAAGAGAAGCTGTGAGTGAGAGAGAGAGAGAAAGAGAAGCTGTGAGTGAGAGAGAGAGAGAAAGAGAAGCTGTGAGTGAGAGAGAGAGAAAGAGAAGCTGTGAGTGAGAGAAAGAGAAAGAGTAGCTGTGAGTGAGAAGAGAGAGAAAGAGAAGCTGTGAGTGAGAGAAAGAGAAAGAGTAGCTGTGAGTGAGGAGAGAGAGAAAGAGAAGCTGTGAGTGAGAGAGAGAGAGAAGGAGAAGCTGTGAGTGAGAAAGCGAAAGAGAAGCTGTGAGTGAGAGAGAGAGAAGCTGTAAGTGAGAGAGAGTGAGAAAGAGAAGCGGTGAGAGAGAGAGAGGAGCTGTGAGTGAGAGAGAGAGAATGAGAAGCTGTGAGTGAGAGAGAGAGAAAGAGAAGCTGTGAGTGAGAGAGAGAAAGAAGCTGTTAGTGAGAGTGAGTGTGAAAGAGAAGCTTTGAGTGAGAGAGAGAAGCTGTGAGTGAGAGAGAGAAAGAGAAACTGTGAGTGAGAGAGAGAGAGAAAGAGAAGCTGTTAGTGAGAGAGAGAGTGAAAGAGAAGCTGTGAGTGAGAGAGAGAGAAAGAGAAGCTGTGAGTGAGAGAGAGAAGCTGTGAGTGAGAGACAGAGAAAGAGAAGCTGTGAGTGAGAGAGAGAAAAATAGAAGCTGAGACTGAGAGAGAGAGAAAGAGAAGCTGTGATTTAGAGAGAGAAATAGAGAAAGAGAAGCTGTGAGTGAGAGAGAGAGAGAGAAGCTGTGAGTGAGAGAGAGAAAGAAAAGCTGTGAGTGAGAGAGAGAGAAAAAGAGAAGCTGTTTGTGAGAGAGAGGGAGAGAAAGAGATGTTAGTGAGAGAGACAGAAAGAGAAACTGTGAGAGAAAGAGAAAGAGAGAAAGAAGAAGCTGTGAGTGAGAGAGAGAGAAAGAGAAGCTGTGAGTGGGAGAGAGAGAATGAGAAGCTATGAGAGAGAAAGAAATAGAAGCTGTGAGTGAGAGAGAGAAATAGAGAAAGAGAAGCTGTGAGTGAGAGAGAGAAAGGAAGAGAAGCTGTGAGTGAGAGAGAAAGAGAAGCTGTCAGTGAGAGAGAAAGAGAGAAAATGAGAAGGTGTGAGGGAGAGTGAGAGAGAGAGAGAGAAAGAGAAGTTGTGTGGTTGTGAAAGAGAGAAGCTGCGAGGGAGAGAGAGAGAAAGAGAAGATTTGAGTGAGAGAGAGAAAAAAAGAAGCTGTGAGTGAGAGAGAGAGAAAGAGAAACTGTGAGTGAGAGAGAGAGAGAGAAAGAGAAGCTGTGTGAGAGAGAGAGAAAGAGAAGCTGTTAGTGAGAGAGAGAGTGAAAGTGAAGCTGTGAGTGAAGGAGAGAGAGAAGCTGTGATTGAGCGAGAGAGAGAAGCTGTGAGTGAGAGAGAGAGAGAGAAAGAGAAACTGAGTGAGAGAGAGAGAGAAAGAGAAAGAGAAGCTATGAGTGAGAGAGAGAGAGAGAAGATGTGAGTGAGAGAGAGAGAGAAGCTGTGAGTGAGAGAGAGAGAGAGAAAGAGAAGCTGTGAGTGAGAGAGAAAAAGAGAAGCTGTTTGTGAGAGAGAGAGAGAAAAGCTGTGAGTGAGAGAGAGAGAAGCTGTGAGTGAGAGAGTGAGAAAGAGAGGCTGTATGTGTTTGTGTGTGTGAGAGAGTGAGAAGCTGTGAGAGAAAGAGAAAAAGAGAAGCTGTGAGTGAGTGAGAGAGTGAAAGAGAAGCTGTGAGTGAGAGAGAGAGAAGCTGTGAGTGAGTGAGAAAGAGAAGCTGTGAGTGAGTGAGTGAGTGAGAGAGAGAATCTGAGTGAAAGAGAGAGAGAAAGAGAAGCTGTGAGTGAGAGAGAGAGAAAGAGAAGCTGTCAGTGAGAGAGAAAGAGAAGCTGTGAGAGAGAGAGTGAGAAAGAGAAGCTGTGAGTGTGTGAGAGAGAGAAAGAGAAGCTGTGAGAGAGAGAGAGGGAAAGAGAAGATGTGAATGACACACAGAGAGAAGCTGTGTGTGTGAGAGAGAGAAAGAGAAGCTGTGTGTGTGTGAGAGAGAGAAAGAGAAGCTGTGAGTGAGAGAGAGAGAAAGAAAGAGAAGCTGTGAGAGAGAGAAAGAGAGAAAGAACTGTGTGTGTGTGTGAGAGAGAAGCTGTGAGTGAGAGAGAGAGAAGCTGTGAGTGTGTGAGAGAGAGAAGCTGTGAGTGAGAGAGAGTGAGAGAAAGAAAACCTATGAGTGAGAGAGAGAGAGAAGCTGTGAGTAAGAGAGAGAGAAAGGTAAGCTGTGAGTGAGGGAGAGATAAAGAGAAGCTGTGAGTGAGAGAGAGAGAAAGAGAAGCTGTGAGTGTGAGAGAGAAATAGAGAAAGAGAAGCTGTGAGTGAGAGAGAGAGATAGAGAAGCTGTGAGTGAGAGATAGAAAGAGAAGCTGTGAGTGAGAGAGAGAGAGAGAGAAAGAGAAGCTGTGAGTGTGAGAGAGGGAGAGAAAGAGAAGCTGTTAGTGAGAGAGTGAGAGATAAGCTGTGAGTGTGAGAGATAGAACCTGTGAGTGAGAGAGAGAGAGAAAGAGAAGCTGCATGTGTGAGAGAGAGAAAGAGAAAGAGAAGCTGTCAGTGAGAGAGAAAGAGAGAAAATGAGAAGCTGTGAGGGAGTGCGAGAGAGAGAGAGAGAAAGAGAAGTTGTGTGGTTGTCAAAGAGAGAAGCTGTGAGGGAGAGAGAGAGAAAGAGAAGATTTGAGTGAGAGAGAGAAAAAAGAAGAAGCTGTGAGTGAGAGAGAGAGAAAGAGAAACTGTGAGTGAGAGAGAGAGAGAAAGAGATGCTGTGAGAGAGAGAGAAAGAGAAGCTGTTAGTGAGAGAGAGAGTGAAAGTGAAGCTGTGAGTGAAGGAGAGAGAGAGAAGCTGTGATTGAGCGAGAGAGAGAAGCTGTGAGTGAGTGAGAGAGAGAAAGAGAAACTGAGTGAGGGAGAGAGAGAAAGAGAAGCTGTGAGTGAGAGAGAGAGAGAGAAAGAGAAGCTGTGAGGGAGAGAGAGAAGCTGTGAGTGAGAGAGAGAGAGAAAGAGAAGCTGTGAGAGAGAGAGAGAGGGAAAGAGAAGATGTGAATGACACACAGAGAGAGAAGCTGTGTGTGAGAGAGAGAGAAAGAGAAGCTGTGTGTGTGTGTGAGAGAGAAAGAGAAGCTGTGAGTGAGAGAGAGAGAAAGAAAGAGAAGCTGTGATTGAGAGAAAGAGAGAAAGAACTGTGTGTGAGTGTGTGAGAGAGAAGCTGTGAGTGAAAGAGAGAGAGAGAAAGAGAAGCTGTGAGTGTGTGAGAGAGAGAAGCTGTGAGTGAGAGAGAGTGAGAGAAAGAAAACCTGTGAGTGAGAGAGAGAGAGAAGCTGTGAGTAAGAGAGAGAGAATGCTAAGCTGTGTGTGAGGGAGAGAGAAAGAGAAGCTGTGAGTGAGAGACAGAGAGAGAAAGAGAATCTTTGAGTGTGAGAGAGAAATAGAGAAAGAGAAGCTGTGAGTGAGAGAGAGAGATAGAGAAGCTGTGAGTGAGAGAGAGAAAGAGAAGCTGTGCTTGAGAAAGAGAGAGAAAGAGAAGCTGTGAGTGAGAGAGGGAGAGAAAGAGTAGCTGTTAGTGAGAGAGAGAAAGAAAGAGAAGTGGTAAGTGAGAGAGAGAAGAAAGAGAAGCTGTGAGTGAGAGAGAGAGAGAGAGAAAGAGAAGCTGTGAGTGCGAGAGAGAGAGAGAAGCTGTGAGTGAGAGAGAGAGAAAGGGAAGCTGTGATGAGAGAAAGAGAGAAAGAGAAGCTGTGAGTGAGAGAGAGAGAGAAAGAGAAGCTGTGAGTGAGAGAGAAAGAGAAGCTGTGAGAAAGAGAGAGAGAAAGAGAAGCTGTGACTGGAGAGAGAGAGAGAAGCTGTGAGTGAGAGAGAGAGAGAAAGAGAAGTTGTGAATGAGTGAGAGAGAGAAGCTGTGAGTGTGTGTGAGAGAGAGAAAGAGAAGCTGTGTGAGAGAGGGAGAGAAAGAGAAGCTGTGAGTGAGTGAGAGAGAGAAAGAGAAGCTGTGAGTGAGAGAGAGAGAGAGAAGCTGTGAGTGAGAGAGAGAGAAAGCGAAGCTGTGTGAGAGAGAGAGAAGCTGTGAGTGAGAGAGAGAGAGAGAAAGAGATGCTGTGAGTGAGAGAGAGAGAGAAAGATAATCTTTGAGCGAGAGAGAGAGAAAGAGAAGCTGTGAGTGAGATAGAGAGAGGGAGAAAGAGATGCTGTGAGTGAGAGAGAGAAAGAGAATCTGAGTGAGAGAGAGAGAAAGAGAAGCTGTGTGTGAGAGAGAGAAAGAATGAGAAGTTGTGAGTGAGAGAGTAAGAGAGAGAGAAATAGAAGCTATGAGAAATAGTTAGAGAGAAAGAGATGCTGTGAGTGAGAGCATGAGAGAGAGAAAGAGAAGCTGTGAGTGAGAGAGAGAGAGAAAGAGTAGCTGAGTGAGTGAGAGAGAAAGAGAAGCTGTGAGTGAGAGAGAGAGAGAAAGAAGCTGAGTGAGAGAGAGATAAAGAGAAGCTGTGAGTGAGAGAGAGAGAAAGAGAAGCTGTGAGTGAGAGAGAGAAAGAGTAGCTATGAGTGAGAGAGAGAGAAAGAGAAGCTGTGAGTGAGAGAGAGAGAAAGAGTAGCTGTTAGTGAGAGAGAGAGTATAAGAGAAGCTGTGAGTGAGTGAGAGAAAGAGAAGCTGTGAGTGAGTGAGAGAGAGAGAAGCTGTGAGTGAGAGAGAGAGAGAGAAAGAGAAGCTGTGAGTGAGAGAAAAAAAAAGAGAAGCTGTTAGTGAGAGAGAGAGTATAAGAGAAGCCGTGAGTGAGTGAGAGAGAGAGAAGCTGTGAGTGAGAGAGACAGAGAAGCTGTGTGTGAGAGAGAGAGAAATAGAAGCTATGAGTGAGAGAGAGTGAGAGAGAAGCTGTGAGTGAGAGGGAGAGAAGCTGTGTGTGAGAGAGAGAGAAAGAGAAGCTGTATGTGTGAAAGAGAGAAAGAGAAGCTGTCAGTGAGAGAGAAAGAGAGAAAATGAGAAGCTGTGAGGGAGAGATAGAGAGAGAGAGAGAAATAGAAGTTGTGTGGTTGTGAAAGAGAGAAGCTGTGAGGGAGAGAGAGAGAAAGAGAAGATTTGAGTGAGACAGAGAGAAAAAAGAAGCTGTGAGTGAGAGAGAGTGAAAGAGAAACTGTGTGAGAGAGAGAGAGAGAGAGAGAGAAGCTGTGAGAGAGAGAGAGAGAAAGAGAAGCTGTTGGTGAGAGAGAGAGTGAAAGAGAAGCTGCGAGTGAAGGAGAGAGAGAGAAGCTCTGATTGAGCGAGAGAGAGAAGCTGTGAGTGAGAGAGAGAGAAAGAAAGAGAAACTGAGTGACAGAGAGAGAAAGAGAAAGAGAAGCTGTGAGTGAGAGAGAGAGAGAGAAAGAGAAGCTGTGAGTGTGTGAGAGAGAAGCTGTGAGTGAGAGAGAGAGTGAAAGAGAAGCTGTGAGTGAGAGAGAGAAAGAGAAGCTGTTAGTGAGAGAGAGAGAGAAGCTGTGAGTGAGAGAGAGAGAAGCTGTGAGTGAGAGATTGAGAAAGAGAAGCTGTATGTGTTTGTGTGTGTGAGAGAGTGAGAAGCTGTGAGAGAGAGAGAGAAAAAGAGAAGCTGTGAGTGAGAGAGAGAATGAAAGAGAAGCTGTGAGTGAGAGAGAGAGAAGCTGTGAGTGAGTGAGAAAGAGTAGCTGTGAGTGAGTGAGTGAGACAGAGAGAGAATCTGAGTGAGAGTGAGAGAGAAAGAGAAGCTGTGAGTGAGAGAGAGAGAGAAAGAGAAGCTGTGAGTAAGAGAGAAAGAGAAGCTGTGTGTGAGAGAGAGTGAGAAACAGAAGCTGTGAGTGTGTGTGAGAGAGAAAGAGAAGTTGTGTGAGAGAGAGTGGGAAAGAGAAGATGTGAATGACAGAGAGAGAGAGAGAAACTGTGTGTGTGTGAGAGAGAGAAAGAGAAGCTGTGTGTGTGAGAGAGAGAAAGAGAAGGTGTGAGTGAGAGAGAGAGAAAGAAAGAGAAGCTGTGAGTGTGAGAGAGAGAGAAGCTGTGAGTGAGAGAGAGAGAGAGAGAGAAGCTGAGTGAGAGAGAGAGAGAAAGAGAAGCTGTGAGTGAGAGAGAGAGAAAGAGAAGCTGTGAGTGAGAGAGAGAAAGAGAAGCTGTGTGAGAGAGAGAAAGAAAGAGAAATTGTCAGTGAGAGAGAGAGAGAGAAGCTTTGAGTGAGAGAGAAAGAGAGAAAGAGAAGCTGTGACTGAGAGAGAGAAAGAGATGCTGTGAGTGAGAGAGTGAGTGAAAGAGAAGCTGTGAGTGCGAGAGTGAGAGATAGAGAGAGAAGCTGTGAGTGACTGAGAGAAAGAGAAGCTGTGTTAGAGAGAGAGAGAGAAAGAGATGCTTTGAGTGAGAGAGACAGAAAGAGATGCTGTGAGTGAGAGAGAGAGAAAGAGAAGCTTTGAGTGAGAGAGAGATAGAAAGAGAAGCTTTGTGTGTGTGTGAGAGATAGAGAAGTTGTGAGAGAGAGAAAGAGAAGCTGTGTGTGTGAGAGAGAGAAAGAGAAGCTGTGAGTGAGAGAGAGAAAAAGAGAAGCTGAGAGTGAGAGAGAGAGAAAGAGAAGCTGTGAGTGAGAGAGAGAAATAGAGAAAGAGAAGCTGTGAGTGAGAGAGAGAGAAGCTGTGAGTGAGAGAGAGAAAGAGAAGCTGTGAGTGAGAGAGAGAGAGAGATAGAGAAGCTGTGAGTGAGAGAGAGGGAGAGAAAGAGAAGCTGTGAGTGAGAGAGAGAGAAAGAGAAGCTGTGGGTAAGAGAGAGAGACAAGCTGAGTGAGAGAGAGAGAGAAAGAGAAGCTGTGAGTGACAGAGAGAGAGAGAACGAGAAGTTGTGAGTGAGAGAGTGAGAGAGAGAAATAGAAGCTGTGAGAGAGAGTGAGAGAGAAACAGATTCTGTGTGAGTGCATGAGAGAGAGAAAGAGAAGCTGTGAGAGAGAGAGAGTAGCTGTGAGTGAGAGAGAGAGAAGCTGTGAGTGAGAGAGAGAGAGAAGCTGAGTGAGAGAGAGAGAAAGAGTAGCTGTGAGTGAGAGAGAGACGAGAAGCTGAGTGAGAGAGAGAGAAGCTGTTAGTGAGAGAGAGAGAAAGAGAAGCTGTGTGTGTGAGAGAGAGAGAGTAGTTGTGATTGAGAGAGAGAGAAAAAAAGAAGCTGTGAGTGAGTGAGAGAGAGAGAAGCTGAGTGAGAGAGAGAGAAAGAGAAGCTGTGAGTGAGAGAGAAAGAGAAGCTGTGAGTGAGGCAGAGTGAGAAAGAGAAGCTTTGAGTGAGAGAGAGATAGAAAGAGAAGCTTTGTGTGTGAGAGAGAGATAGAGAAGTTGTGAGAGAGAGAAAGAGAAGCTGTGTGTGTGTGAGAGAGAAAGAGAAGCTGTGAGTGAGAGAGAGAAAAAGAGAAGCTGAGAGTGAGAGAGAGAGAGAAAGAGAAGCTGTGAGTGAGAGAGAGAAATAGAGAAAGAGAAGCTGTGAGTGAGAGAGAGAGAGAGAAGCTGTGAGTGAGAGAGAGAATGAGAAGCTGTGAGTGAGAGAGAGAGAGATAGAGAAGCTGTGAGTGAGAGAGAGGGAGAGAAAGAGAAGCTGTGAGTGAGTGAGAGAGAAAGAGAAGCTGTGAGTAAGAGAGAGAGACAAGCTGAGTTAGAGAGAGAGAGAAAGAGAAGCTGTGAGTGACAGAGAGAGAGAGAACGAGAAGTTGTGAGTGAGAGAGTGAGAGAGAGAAATAGAAGCTGTGAGAGAGAGTGAGAGAGAAACAGATTCTGTGTGAGTGCATGAGAGAGAGAAAGAGAAGCTGTGAGAGAGGGAGAGTAGCTGTGAGTGAGAGAGAGAGAAGCTGTGAGTGAGAGAGAGAGAAGCTGAGTGAGAGAGAGAGAAAGAGTAGCTGTGAGTGAGAGAGAGACGAGAAGCTGAGTGAGAGAGAGAGAAGCTGTTAGTGAGAGAGAGAGAAAGAGAAGCTGTGTGTGTGTGTGAGAGAGAGTAGTTGTGATTGAGAGAGAGAGAAAAAAAGAAGCTGTGAGTGAGTGAGAGAGAGAGAAGCTGAGTGAGAGAGAGAGAAAGAGAAGCTGTGAGTGAGAGAGAGAGAGAGAAAGAGAAGCTGTGAGTGAGAGAGAGAGAGAAGCTGTGAGTGAGAGAGAGAAAGAGAAGCTGGGAGTGAGAGAGAGAGAGAAAGAGAAGCTGTTAGTGAGAGAGAGAGAGTATAAGAGAAGTTGTGAGTGAGAGAGAGAGAGAGAAGCTGTGGGTGAGAGAGAGAGAGAAGCAGTGAGTGAGAGAGAGAGAAGTAGAATCTGTGAGTGAGAGAGAGAGAGAGAGAGAAAGAGAAGATGTGAGTGAGAGAGAGAGAGAGAGAAGCTGTGAGTGAGATAGAGGGAACCTGCGAGTGAGAGAGAGAGAGAGAAAGAGAAGCTGTATGTGTGAGAGAGAGAGAGAAAGAGAAGCTGTCAGTGAGAGAGAAAGAGAGAAAATGAGAAGCTGTGAGGGAGAGAGAGAGAGAGTGAAAGAGAAGTTGTGTGGTTGTGAGAGAGAGAAGCTGCGAGGGAGAGAGAGAGAAAGAGAAACTGTGAGTGAGAGAGAGGGAGAAAGAGAAGCTGTGAGTGAGAGAGAGAGAGAGAAAGAGAAGCTGTGAGTGAGAGAAAAAAAGAGAAGCTGTTAGTGAGAGAGAGAGTATAAGAGAAGCCGTGAGTGAGTGAGAGAGAGAGAAGCTGTGAGTGAGAGAGACAGAGAAGCTGCGTGAGAGAGAGAGAGAAATAGAAGCTATGAGTGAGAGAGAGTGAGAGAGAAGCTGTGAGTGAGAGGGAGAGAAGCTGTGTGTGAGAGAGAGAGAAAGAGAAGCTGTATGTGTGAAAGAGAGAAAGAGAAGCTGTCAGTGAGAGAGAAAGAGAGAAATTGAGAAGCTGTGAGGGAGAGATAGAGAGAGAGAGAGAAATAGAAGTTGTGTGGTTGTGAAAGAGAGAAGCTGTGAGGGAGAGAGAGAGAAAGAGAAGATTTGAGTGAGACAGAGAGAAAAAAGAAGCTGTGAGTGAGAGAGAGTGAAAGAGAAACTGTGTGTGTGAGAGAGAGAGAGAGAGAAGCTGTGAGAGAGAGAGAGAGAAAGAGAAGCTGTTGGTGAGAGAGAGAGTGAAAGAGAAGCTGTGAGTGAAGGAGAGAGAGAGAAGCTCTGATTGAGCGAGAGAGAGAAGCTGTGAGTGAGAGAGAGAGAAAGAAAGAGAAACTGAGTGACAGAGAGAGAAAGAGAAAGAGAAGCTGTGAGTGAGAGAGAGAGAGAGAAAGAGAAGCTGTGAGTGTGTGAGAGAGAAGCTGTGAGTGAGAGAGAGAGTGAAAGAGAAGCTGTGAGTGAGAGAGAGAAAGAGAAGCTGTTAGTGAGAGAGAGAGAGAAGCTGTGAGTGAGAGAGAGAGAAGCTGTGAGTGAGAGATTGAGAAAGAGAAGCTGTATGTGTTTGTGTGTGTGAGAGAGTGAGAAGCTGTGAGAGAGAGAGAGAAAAAGAGAAGCTGTGAGTGAGAGAGAGAATGAAAGAGAAGCTGTGAGTGAGAGAGAGAGAAGCTGTGAGTGAGTGAGAAAGAGTAGCTGTGAGTGAGTGAGTGAGACAGAGAGAGAATCTGAGTGAGAGTGAGAGAGAAAGAGAAGCTGTGAGTGAGAGAGAGAGAGAAAGAGAAGCTGTGAGTAAGAGAGAAAGAGAAGCTGTGTGTGAGAGAGAGTGAGAAACAGAAGCTGTGAGTGTGTGTGTGAGAGAAAGAGAAGCTGTGTGAGAGAGAGTGGGAAAGAGAAGATGTGAATGACAGAGAGAGAGAGAGAAACTGTGTGTGTGTGAGAGAGAGAAAGAGAAGCTGTGTGTGTGAGAGAGAGAAAGAGAAGGTGTGAGTGAGAGAGAGAGAAAGAAAGAGAAGCTGTGAGTGTGAGAGAGAGAGAAGCTGTGAGTGAGAGAGAGAGAGAGAAGCTGAGTGAGAGAGAGAGAGAAAGAGAAGCTGTGAGTGAGAGAGAGAGAAAGAGAAGCTGTGAGTGAGAGAGAGAAAGAGAAGCTGTGTGAGAGAGAGAAAGAAAGAGAAATTGTCAGTGAGAGAGAGAGAGAGAAGCTTTGAGTGAGAGAGAAAGAGAGAAAGAGAAGCTGTGACTGAGAGAGAGAGAAAGAGATGCTGTGAGTGAGAGAGTGAGTGAAAGAGAAGCTGTGAGTGCGAGAGTGAGAGATAGAGAGAGAAGCTGTGAGTGACTGAGAGAAAGAGAAGCTGTGTTAGAGAGAGAGAGAGAAAGAGATGCTTTGAGTGAGAGAGACAGAAAGAGATGCTGTGAGTGAGAGAGAGAGAAAGAAAGAGAAGCTTTGAGTGAGAGAGAGATAGAAAGAGAAGCTTTGTGTGTGTGAGAGAGATAGAGAAGTTGTGAGAGAGAGAAAGAGAAGCTGTGTGTGTGAGAGAGAGAAAGAGAAGCTGTGAGTGAGAGAGAGAAAAAGAGAAGCTGAGAGTGAGAGAGAGAGAGAAAGAGAAGCTGTGAGTGAGAGAGAGAAATAGAGAAAGAGAAGCTGTGAGCGAGAGAGAGAGAGAAGCTGTGAGTGAGAGAGAGAAAGAGAAGCTGTGAGTGAGAGAGAGAGAGATAGAGAAGCTGTGAGTGAGAGAGAGGGAGAGAAAGAGAAGCTGTGAGTGAGAGAGAGAGAAAGAGAAGCTGTGGGTAAGAGAGAGAGACAAGCTGAGTGAGAGAGAGAGAGAAAGAGAAGCTGTGAGTGACAGAGAGAGAGAGAACGAGAAGTTGTGAGTGAGAGAGTGAGAGAGAGAAATAGAAGCTGTGAGAGAGAGTGAGAGAGAAACAGATTCTGTGTGAGTGCATGAGAGAGAGAAAGAGAAGCTGTGAGAGAGAGAGAGTAGCTGTGAGTGAGAGAGAGAGAAGCTGTGAGTGAGTGAGAGAGAGAAGCTGAGTGAGAGAGAGAGAAAGAGTAGCTGTGAGTGAGAGAGAGACGAGAAGCTGAGTGAGAGAGAGAGAAGCTGTTAGTGAGAGAGAGAGAAAGAGAAGCTGTGTGTGTGAGAGAGAGAGAGTAGTTGTGATTGAGAGAGAGAGAAAAAAAGAAGCTGTGAGTGAGTGAGAGAGAGAGAAGCTGAATGAGAGAGAGAGAAAGAGAAGCTGTGAGTGAGAGAGAAAGAGAAGCTGTGAGTGAGGCAGAGTGAGAAAGAGAAGCTTTGAGTGAGAGAGAGATAGAAAGAGAAGCTTTGTGTGTGTGAGAGAGATAGAGAAGTTGTGAGAGAGAGAAAGAGAAGCTGTGTGTGTGAGAGAGAGAAAGAGAAGCTGTGAGTGAGAGAGAGAAAAAGAGAAGCTGAGAGTGAGAGAGAGAGAGAAAGAGAAGCTGTGAGTGAGAGAGAGAAATAGAGAAAGAGAAGCTGTGAGTGAGAGAGAGAGAGAGAAGCTGTGAGTGAGAGAGAGAAAGAGAAGCTGTGAGTGAGAGAGAGAGAGATAGAGAAGCTGTGAGTGAGAGAGAGGGAGAGAAAGAGAAGCTGTGAGTGAGAGAGAGAGAAAGAGAAGCTGTGAGTAAGAGAGAGAGACAAGCTGAGTGAGAGAGAGAGAGAAAGAGAAGCTGTGAGTGACAGAGAGAGAGAGAACGAGAAGTTGTGAGTGAGAGAGTGAGAGAGAGAAATAGAAGCTGTGAGAGAGAGTGAGAGAGAAACAGATTCTGTGTGAGTGCATGAGAGAGAGAAAGAGAAGCTGTGAGAGAGGGAGAGTAGCTGTGGGTGAGAGAGAGAGAAGCTGTGAGTGAGAGAGAGAGAAGCTGAGTGAGAGAGAGAGAAAGAGTAGCTGTGAGTGAGAGAGAGACGAGAAGCTGAGTGAGAGAGAGAGAAGCTGTTAGTGAGAGAGAGAGAAAGAGAAGCTGTGTGTGTGTGAGAGAGAGAGTAGTTGTGATTGAGAGAGAGAGAAAAAAAGAAGCTGTGAGTGAGTGAGAGAGAGAGAAGCTGAGTGAGAGAGAGAGAAAGAGAAGCTGTGAGTGAGAGAGAGAGAGAGAAAGAGAAGCTGTGAGTGAGAGAGAGAGAGAAGCTGTGAGTGAGAGAGAGAAAGAGAAGCTGGGAGTGAGAGAGAGAGAGAAAGAGAAGCTGTTAGTGAGAGAGAGAGAGTATAAGAGAAGCTGTGAGTGAGAGAGAGAGAGAAGCTGTGAGTGAGAGAGAGAGAGAAGCTGTGAGTGAGAGAGAGAGAAGTAGAATCTGTGAGTGAGAGAGAGAGAGAGAGAAAGAGAAGATGTGAGTGAGAGAGAGAGAGAAAGAGAAGCTGTGAGTGAGATAGAGGGAACCTGTGAGTGAGAGAGAGAGAGAGAAAGAGAAGCTGTATGTGTGAGAGAGAGAGAGAAAGAGAAGCTGTCAGTGAGAGAGAAAGAGAGAAAATGAGAAGCTGTGAGGGAGAGAGAGAGAGAGTGAAAGAGAAGTTGTGTGGTTGTGAGAGAGAGAAGCTGCGAGAGAGAGAGAGAGAAAGAGAAACTGTGAGTGAGAGAGAGGGAGAAAGAGAAGCTGTTAGTGAGAGAGAGTGAAAGAGAAGCTGTGAGTGAAGGAGAGAGAGAGAAGCTGTGATTGAGAGAGAGAGAAAAGCTGTGAGTGAGAGAGAAAGAGAAAGAGAAGCTGTTAGTGAGAGAGAGAGTGAAAGAGAAGCTGTGAGTGAAGGAGAGCGAGAGAAGCTGTGATTGAGAGAGAGAGAAGCTGTGAGTGAGAGAGAGAGAAAGAGAAACTGAGTGAGAGAGAGAGAGAGAAAGAGAAGCTGTGAGTGAGAGAGAGAGAAAGAGAAGCTGTGAGTGAGAGAGAGAAAGAGAAGCTGTTAGTGAGAGTGAGTGTGAAAGAGAAGCTTTGAGTGAGAGAGAGAGAAGCTGTGAGTGAGTGAGAGAGAGAAGCTGTGAGTGAGAGAGAGAGAAAGAGAAGCTGTGAGTGAGAGAGAGAAAGAGAAGCTGTGAGTGAGAGAGAAAGAGAAGCTGTGAGTGAGGCAGAGAGAGAAAGAGAAGGTGTGTGTGTGTGAGAGAGAAGCTGTTAGTGAGAGAGAGAAAGAGAAGCTGTGAGTGAGTGAGAGAGAGAGAACGAGAAGCTGTGAGAGAGAGAGAAGCTGTGAGTGAGAGAGAGAGAAGGAGAAGCTGTGAGTGAGAGAGAGAGAGAGAGAAAGAGATGCTGTGAGTGAGAGAGAGACAGAAAGAGAAGCTGTGAGTGAGAGAGATAGAAAGAGAAGCTGTAAATGAGAGAGAAAGTGAAGATGTGAGTGAGAGAGAGAGAGAGAAGCTGTGAGTGAGAGAGAGAAAAAGAGAAGCTGAGAGAGAGAGAGAAAGAGAAGCTGTGAGTGAGAGAGAGAGAAGCTGTGAGTGAGAGAGAGAGAAAGTGAAGATGTGAGTGAGAGAGAGAGAGAAGCTGTGAGTGAGAGAGAGAAAAAGAGAAGCTGAGAGAGAGAGAGAAAGAGAAGCTGTGAGTGAGAGAGAGAGAAGCTGTGAGTGAGTGAGAGAGAAAGAAGCTGTGAGTGAGAGAGAGAGAGAAAGAGAAGCTGTGAGTGAGAGAGAGAGAGAAAGAGAAGCTGTGAGTGAGAGAGAGAGAAAGAGAAGCTGTGAGTGAGAGAAAGAGAAAGAGTAGCTGTGAGTTAACAGAGAGAGAAAGAGAAGCTGTGAGTGAGAGAAAGAGAAAGAGTAGCTGTGAGTGAGGCGAGAGAGAAAGAGAAGCTGTGAGTGAGAGAGAGTGAGAAGGAGAAGCTGTGAGTGAGAAAGCGAAAGAGAAGCTGTGAGTGAGAGAGTGAGAGAAGCTGTAAGTGAGAGAGAGTGAGAAAGAGAAGCGGTGAGAGAGAGAGAGGAGCTGTGAGTGAGAGAGAGAGAATGAGAAGCTGTGAGAGAGAGAAAGAGAGAAGCTGTGAGTGAGAGAGAACAAGAAGCTGTGAGTCAGAGAGAGAGAAAAAAAGAGAAGCTGTGAGTGAGAGAGAGAGAAAGAGAAGCTGTGAGTGAGAGAGAGAGAAGCTGTGAGTGAGAGACAGAGAAAGAGAAGCTGTGAGTGAGAGAGAGAAAAATAGAAGCTGAGACTGAGAGAGAGAGAAAGAGAAGCTGTGATTTAGAGAGAGAAATAGAGAAAGAGAAGCTGTGAGTGAGAGAGAGAGAGAAGCTGTGAGTGAGAGAGAGAAAGAAAAGCTGTGAGTGAGAGAGAGAATGAAAGAGAAGCTGTGAGTGAGAGAGAGAGAAGCTGTGAGTGAGTGAGAAAGAGTAGCTGCGAGTGAGTGAGTGAGAGAGAGAGAGAATCTGAGTGAGAGAGAGAGAAAGAGAAGGTGTGAGTGAGAGAGAGAGAGAAAGAGAAGCTGTGAGTAAGAGAGAAAGAGAAGCTGTGTGAGAGAGAGAGTGAGAAACAGAAGCTGTGAGTGTGTGTGTGAGAGAAAGAGAAGCTGTGTGAGAGAGAGTGGGAAAGAGATGTGAATGACAGAGAGAGAGAGAGAAACTGTGTGTGTGTGAGAGAGAGAAAGAGAAGCTGTGTGTGTGAGAGAGAGAGAAAGAGAAGGTGTGAGTGAGAGAGAGAGAAAGAAAGAGAAGCTGTGAGTGTGAGAGAGAGAGAAGCTGTGAGTGAGAGAGAGAGAGAGAGAAGCTGAGTGAGAGAGAGAGAGAAAGAGAAGCTGTGAGTGAGAGAGAGAGAAAGAGAAGCTGTGAGTGAGAGAGAGAAAGAGAAGCTGTGTGTGAGAGAGAGAAAGAAAGAGAAATTGTCAGTGAGAGAGAGAGAGAGAAGCTTTGAGTGAGAGAGAAAGAGAGAAAGAGAAGCTGTGACTGAGAGAGAGAGAAAGAGATGCTGTGAGTGAGAGAGTGAGTGAAAGAGAAGCTGTGAGTGCGAGAGTGAGAGATAGAGAGAGAAGCTGAGTGAGAGAGAGAGAAAGAGTAGCTGTGAGTGAGAGAGAGACGAGAAGCTGAGTGAGAGAGAGAGAAGCTGTTAGTGAGAGAGAGAGAAAGAGAAGCTGTGTGTGTGAGAGAGAGAGAGTAGTTGTGATTGAGAGAGAGAAAAAAAAAGAAGCTGTGAGTGAGTGAGAGAGAGAGAAGCTGAGTGAGAGAGAGAGAAAGAGAAGCTGTGAGTGAGAGAGAAAGAGAAGCTGTGAGTGAGGCAGAGTGAGAAAGAGAAGCTTTGAGTGAGAGAGAGATAGAAAGAGAAGCTTTGTGTGTGTGAGAGAGATAGAGAAGTTGTGAGAGAGAGAAAGAGAAGCTGTGTGTGTGAGAGAGAGAAAGAGAAGCTGTGAGTGAGAGAGAGAAAAAGAGAAGCTGAGAGTGAGAGAGAGAGAGAAAGAGAAGCTGTGAGTGAGAGAGAGAAATAGAGAAAGAGAAGCTGTGAGTGAGAGAGAGAGAGAGAAGCTGTGAGTGAGAGAGAGAAAGAGAAGCTGTGAGTGAGAGAGAGAGAGATAGAGAAGCTGTGAGTGAGAGAGAGGGAGAGAAAGAGAAGCTGTGAGTGAGAGAGAGAGAAAGAGAAGCTGTGAGTAAGAGAGAGAGACAAGCTGAGTGAGAGAGAGAGAGAAAGAGAAGCTGTGAGTGACAGAGAGAGAGAGAACGAGAAGTTGTGAGTGAGAGAGTGAGAGAGAGAAATAGAAGCTGTGAGAGAGAGTGAGAGAGAAACAGATTCTGTGTGAGTGCATGAGAGAGAGAAAGAGAAGCTGTGAGAGAGGGAGAGTAGCTGTGAGTGAGAGAGAGAGAAGCTGTGAGTGAGAGAGAGAGAAGCTGAGTGAGAGAGAGAGAAAGAGTAGCTGTGAGTGAGAGAGAGACGAGAAGCTGAGTGAGAGAGAGAGAAGCTGTTAGTGAGAGAGAGAGAAAGAGAAGCTGTGTGTGTGTGAGAGAGAGAGTAGTTGTGATTGAGAGAGAGAGAAAAAAAGAAGCTGTGAGTGAGTGAGAGAGAGAGAAGCTGAGTGAGAGAGAGAGAAAGAGAAGCTGTGAGTGAGAGAGAGAGAGAGAAAGAGAAGCTGTGAGTGAGAGAGAGAGAGAAGCTGTGAGTGAGAGAGAGAAAGAGAAGCTGGGAGTGAGAGAGAGAGAGAAAGAGAAGCTGTTAGTGAGAGAGAGAGAGTATAAGAGAAGCTGTGAGTGAGAGAGAGAGAGAGAGAAGCTGTGAGTGAGAGAGAGAGAGAAGCTGTGAGTGAGAGAGAGAGAAGTAGAATCTGTGAGTGAGAGAGAGAGAGAGAGAAAGAGAAGATGTGAGTGAGAGAGAGAGAGAAAGAGAAGCTGTGAGTGAGATAGAGGGAACCTGTGAGTGAGAGAGAGAGAGAGAAAGAGAAGCTGTATGTGTGAGAGAGAGAGAGAGAAAGAGAAGCTGTGAGTGAGAGAGAGTGAGAGAAAGAAAA
The DNA here is from genome assembly GCA_035047345.1 of Bradypodion ventrale. Lineage (NCBI taxonomy): Eukaryota > Metazoa > Chordata > Lepidosauria > Squamata > Chamaeleonidae > Bradypodion > Bradypodion ventrale. The sequence goes on from JAWDJE010000001.1 coordinate 222,219,076, forward strand.
CCTGTGAGTGAGAGAGAGAGAGGAGCTGTGAGTAAGAGAGAGAGAAAGGAAAGCTGTGAGTGAGGGAGAGAGAAAGAGAAGCTGTGAGTGAGAGAGAGAGAAAGAGAAGCTGTTAGTGAGAGAGAGTGAAAGAGAAGCTGTGAGTGAAGGAGAGAGAGAGAAGCTGTGATTGAGAGAGAGAGAAAAGCTGTGAGTGAGAGAGAAAGAGAAAGAGAAGCTGTTAGTGAGAGAGAGAGTGAAAGAGAAGCTGTGAGTGAAGGAGAGCGAGAGAAGCTGTGATTGAGAGAGAGAGAAGCTGTGAGTGAGAGAGAGAGAAAGAGAAACTGAGTGAGAGAGAGAGAGAGAAAGAGAAGCTGTGAGTGAGAGAGAGAGAAAGAGAAGCTGTGAGTGAGAGAGAGAAAGAGAAGCTGTTAGTGAGAGTGAGTGTGAAAGAGAAGCTTTGAGTGAGAGAGAGAGAAGCTGTGAGTGAGTGAGAGAGAGAAGCTGTGAGTGAGAGAGAGAGAAAGAGAAACTGTGAGTGAGAGAGAGAAAAGCTGTGAGTGAGAGAGAAAGAGAAGCTGTGAGTGAGGCAGAGAGAGAAAGAGAAGGTGTGTGTGTGTGAGAGAGAAGCTGTTAGTGAGAGAGAGAAAGAGAAGCTGTGAGTGAGTGAGAGAGAGAGAACGAGAAGCTGTGAGAGAGAGAAGCTGTGAGTGAGAGAGAGAAGGAGAAGCTGTGAGTGAGAGAGAGAGAGAGAAAGAGATGCTGTGAGTGAGAGAGAGACAGAAAGAGAAGCTGTGAGTGAGAGAGATAGAAAGAGAAGATGTAAATGAGAGAGAAAGTGAAGATGTGAGAGAGAGAGAGAGAAGCTGTGAGTGAGAGAGAGAAAAAGAGAAGCTGAGAGAGAGAGAGAAAGAGAAGCTGTGAGTGAGAGAGAGAGAAGCTGTGAGTGAGAGAGAGAGAAAGAAGCTGTGAGTGAGAGAGAGAGAGAAAGAGAAGCTGTGAGTGAGAGAGAGAGAGAAAGAGAAGCTGTGAGTGAGAGAGAGAGAAAGAGAAGCTGTGAGTGAGAGAAAGAGAAAGAGTAGCTGTGAGTGAGGAGAGAGAGAAAGAGAAGCTGTGAGTGAGAGAAAGAGAAAGAGTAGCTGTGAGTGAGGAGAGAGAGAAAGAGAAGCTGTGAGTGAGAGAGAGAGAGAAGGAGAAGCTGTGAGTGAGAAAGCGAAAGAGAAGCTGTGAGTGAGAGAGTGAGAGAAGCTGTAAGTGAGAGAGAGTGAGAAAGAGAAGCGGTGAGAGAGAGAGAGGAGCTGTGAGTGAGAGAGAGAGAATGAGAAGCTGTGAGAGAGAGAAAGAGAGAAGCTGTGAGTGAGAGAGAGAGAACAAGAAGCTGTGAGTCAGAGAGAGAGAAAAAAGAGAAGCTGAGACTGAGAGAGAGAGAAAGAGAAGCTGTGATTTAGAGAGAGAAATAGAGAAAGAGAAGCTGTGAGTGAGAGAGAGAGAGAGAATCTGTGAGTGAGAGAGAGAAAGAAAAGCTGTGAGTGAGAGAGAGAGAGAGAGAAGCTGTGAGTGAGAGACAGAGAAAGAGAAGCTGTGAGTGAGAGAGAGAAAAATAGAAGCTGAGACTGAGAGAGAGAGAAAGAGAAGCTGTGAGTGAGAGAGAGAGAGAAAGAGAAGCTGTTAGTGAGAGAGAGAGTGAAAGAGAAGCTGTGAGTGAGAGAGAGAGAAAGAGAAGCTGTGAGTGAGAGAGAGAGAAGCTGTGAGTGAGAGACAGAGAAAGAGAAGGTGTGAGTGAGAGAGAGAAAAATAGAAGCTGAGACTGAGAGAGAGAGAAAGAGAAGCTGTGATTTAGAGAGAGAAATAGAGAAAGAGAAGCTGTGAGTGAGAGAGAGAGAGAGAATCTGTGAGTGAGAGAGAGAAAGAAAAGCTGTGAGTGAGAGAGAGAGAAAGAGAAGCTGTTTGTGAGAGAGAGGGAGAGAAAGAGATGTTAGTGAGAGAGACAGAAAGAGAAACTGTGAGAGAAAGAGAAAGAGAGAAAGAAGAAGCTGTGAGTGAGAGAGAGAGAAAGAGAAGCTGTGAGTGGGAGAGAGAGAATGAGAAGCTATGAGAGAGAAAGAAATAGAAGCTGTGAGTGAGAGAGAGAAATAGAGAAAGAGAAGCTGTGAGTGAGAGAGAGAAAGGAAGAGAAGCTGTGAGTGAGAGAGAAAGAGAAGCTGTCAGTGAGAGAGAAAGAGAGAAAATGAGAAGCTGTGAGGGAGAGTGAGAGAGAGAGAGAGAAAGAGAAGTTGTGTGGTTGTGAAAGAGAGAAGCTGCGAGGGAGAGAGAGAGAAAGAGAAGATTTGAGTGAGAGAGAGAAAAAAAGAAGCTGTGAGTGAGAGAGAGAGAAAGAGAAACTGTGAGTGAGAGAGAGAGAGAGAAAGAGAAGCTGTGAGAGAGAGAGAGAAAGAGAAGCTGTTAGTGAGAGAGAGAGTGAAAGTGAAGCTGTGAGTGAAGGAGAGAGAGAAGCTGTGATTGAGCGAGAGAGAGAAGCTGTGAGTGAGAGAGAGAGAGAGAAAGAGAAACTGAGTGAGAGAGAGAGAGAAAGAGAAAGAGAAGCTATGAGTGAGAGAGAGAGAGAAGATGTGAGTGAGAGAGAGAGAGAAGCTGTGAGTGAGAGAGAGAGAGAGAAAGAGAAGCTGTGAGTGAGAGAGAAAAAGAGAAGCTGTTTGTGAGAGAGAGAGAGAAAAGCTGTGAGTGAGAGAGAGAGAAGCTGTGAGTGAGAGAGTGAGAAAGAGAGGCTGTATGTGTTTGTGTGTGTGAGAGAGTGAGAAGCTGTGAGAGAAAGAGAAAAAGAGAAGCTGTGAGTGAGTGAGAGAGTGAAAGAGAAGCTGTGAGTGAGAGAGAGAGAAGCTGTGAGTGAGAGAGAAAGAGAAGCTGTGAGTGAGTGAGTGAGTGAGAGAGAGAATCTGAGTGAAAGAGAGAGAGAAAGAGAAGCTGTGAGTGAGAGAGAGAGAAAGAGAAGCTGTCAGTGAGAGAGAAAGAGAAGCTGTGAGAGAGAGAGTGAGAAAGAGAAGCTGTGAGTGTGTGAGAGAGAGAAAGAGAAGCTGTGAGAGAGAGAGAGGGAAAGAGAAGATGTGAATGACACACAGAGAGAAGCTGTGTGTGTGTGAGAGAGAAAGAGAAGCTGTGTGTGTGTGAGAGTGAGAAAGAGAAGCTGTGAGTGAGTGAGTGAGTGAGAGAGAGAATCTGAGTGAAAGAGAGAGAGAAAGAGAAGCTGTGAGTGAGAGAGAGAGAAAGAGAAGCTGTCAGTGAGAGAGAAAGAGAAGCTGTGAGAGAGAGAGTGAGAAAGAGAAGCTGTGAGTGTGTGAGAGAGAGAAAGAGAAGCTGTGAGAGAGAGAGAGGGAAAGAGAAGATGTGAATGACACACAGAGAGAAGCTGTGTGTGTGAGAGAGAGAAAGAGAAGCTGTGTGTGTGTGAGAGAGAGAAAGAGAAGCTGTGAGTGAGAGAGAGAGAAAGAAAGAGAAGCTGTGAGAGAGAGAAAGAGAGAAAGAACTGTGTGTGTGTGTGAGAGAGAAGCTGTGAGTGAGAGAGAGAGAAGCTGTGAGTGTGTGAGAGAGAGAAGCTGTGAGTGAGAGAGAGTGAGAGAAAGAAAACCTATGAGTGAGAGAGAGAGAGAAGCTGTGAGTAAGAGAGAGAGAAAGGTAAGCTGTGAGTGAGGGAGAGATAAAGAGAAGCTGTGAGTGAGAGAGAGAGAAAGAGAAGCTGTGAGTGAGAGAGAGAAATAGAGAAAGAGAAGCTGTGAGTGAGAGAGAGAGATAGAGAAGCTGTGAGTGAGAGATAGAAAGAGAAGCTGTGAGTGAGAGAGAGAGAGAGAGAAAGAGAAGCTGTGAGTGTGAGAGAGGGAGAGAAAGAGAAGCTGTTAGTGAGAGAGAGTGAGAGATAAGCTGTGAGTGTGAGAGATAGAACCTGTGAGTGAGAGAGAGAGAGAAAGAGAAGCTGCATGTGTGAGAGAGAGAAAGAGAAAGAGAAGCTGTCAGTGAGAGAGAAAGAGAGAAAATGAGAAGCTGTGAGGGAGTGCGAGAGAGAGAGAGAGAAAGAGAAGTTGTGTGGTTGTCAAAGAGAGAAGCTGTGAGGGAGAGAGAGAGAAAGAGAAGATTTGAGTGAGAGAGAGAAAAAAGAAGAAGCTGTGAGTGAGAGAGAGAGAAAGAGAAACTGTGAGTGAGAGAGAGAGAGAAAGAGAAGCTGTGAGAGAGAGAGAAAGAGAAGCTGTTAGTGAGAGAGAGAGTGAAAGTGAAGCTGTGAGTGAAGGAGAGAGAGAGAAGCTGTGATTGAGCGAGAGAGAGAAGCTGTGAGTGAGTGAGAGAGAGAAAGAGAAACTGAGTGAGGGAGAGAGAGAAAGAGAAGCTGTGAGTGAGAGAGAGAGAGAGAGAGAAAGAGAAGCTGTGAGGGAGAGAGAGAAGCTGTGAGTGAGAGAGAGAGAGAAAGAGAAGCTGTGAGAGAGAGAGAGGGAAAGAGAAGATGTGAATGACACACAGAGAGAGAAGCTGTGTGTGTGAGAGAGAGAAAGACAAGCTGTGTGTGTGTGTGTGAGAGAGAAAGAGAAGCTGTGAGTGAGAGAGAGAGAAAGAAAGAGAAGCTGTGATTGAGAGAAAGAGAGAAAGAACTGTGTGTGAGTGTGTGAGAGAGAAGCTGTGAGTGAAAGAGAGAGAGAGAAAGAGAAGCTGTGAGTGTGTGAGAGAGAGAAGCTGTGAGTGAGAGAGAGTGAGAGAAAGAAAACCTGTGAGTGAGAGAGAGAGAGAAGCTGTGAGTAAGAGAGAGAGAATGCTAAGCTGTGTGTGAGGGAGAGAGAAAGAGAAGCTGTGAGTGAGAGACAGAGAGAGAAAGAGAATCTTTGAGTGTGAGAGAGAAATAGAGAAAGAGAAGCTGTGAGTGAGAGAGAGAGATAGAGAAGCTGTGAGTGAGAGAGAGAAAGAGAAGCTGTGCGTGAGAAAGAGAGAGAAAGAGAAGCTGTGAGTGAGAGAGGGAGAGAAAGAGTAGCTGTTAGTGAGAGAGAGAAAGAAAGAGAAGTGGTAAGTGAGAGAGAGAAGAAAGAGAAGCTGTGAGTGAGAGAGAGAGAGAGAGAAAGAGAAGCTGTGAGTGCGAGAGAGAGAGAGAAGCTGTGAGTGAGAGAGAGAGAGAAAGGGAAGCTGTGAGTGAGAGAAAGAGAGAAAGAGAAGCTGTGAGTGAGAGAGAGAGAGAAAGAGAAGCTGTGAGTGAGAGAGAAAGAGAAGCTGTGAGAAAGAGAGAGAGAAAGAGAAGCTGTGACTGGAGAGAGAGAGAGAAGCTGTGAGTGAGAGAGAGAGAGAAAGAGAAGTTGTGAATGAGTGAGAGAGAGAAGCTGTGAGTGTGTGTGTGAGAGAGAAAGAGAAGCTGTGTGAGAGAGGGAGAGAAAGAGAAGCTGTGAGTGAGTGAGAGAGAGAAAGAGAAGCTGTGAGTGAGAGAGAGAGAGAGAAGCTGTGAGTGAGAGAGAGAAAAAGCGAAGCTGTGTGAGAGAGAGAGAAGCTGTGAGTGTGTGTGAGAGAGAGAAAGAGATGCTGTGAGTGAGAGAGAGAGAGAAAGATAATCTTTGAGCGAGAGAGAGAGAGAAAGAGAAGCTGTGAGTGAGATAGAGAGAGGGAGAAAGAGATGCTGTGAGTGAGAGAGAGAAAGAGAATCTGAGTGAGAGAGAGAGAAAGAGAAGCTGTGTGTGAGAGAGAGAAAGAATGAGAAGTTGTGAGTGAGAGAGTAAGAGAGAGAGAAATAGAAGCTATGAGAAATAGTTAGAGAGAAAGAGATGCTGTGAGTGAGAGCATGTGAGAGAGAAAGAGAAGCTGTTAGTGAGAGAGAGAGAGAAAGAGTAGCTGTGAGTGAGTGAGAGAGAAAGAGAAGCTGTGAGTGAGAGAGAGAGAAAGAAGCTGAGTGAGAGAGAGATAAAGAGAAGCTGTGAGTGAGAGAGAGAGAAAGAGAAGCTGTGAGTGAGAGAGAGAAAGAGTAGCTATCAGTGAGAGAGAGAGAAAGAGAAGCTGTGAGTGAGAGAGAGAGAAAGAGTAGCTGTTAGTGAGAGAGAGAGTATAAGAGAAGCTGTGAGTGAGTGAGAGAAAGAGAAGCTGTGAGTGAGTGAGAGAGAGAGAAGCTGTGAGTGAGAGAGAGAGAGAGAAAGAGAAGCTGTGAGTGAGAGAAAAAAAAGAGAAGCTGTTAGTGAGAGAGAGAGTATAAGAGAAGCCGTGAGTGAGTGAGAGAGAGAGAAGCTGTGAGTGAGAGAGACAGAGAAGCTGTGTGTGAGAGAGAGAGAAATAGAAGCTATGAGTGAGAGAGAGTGAGAGAGAAGCTGTGAGTGAGAGGGAGAGAAGCTGTGTGTGAGAGAGAGAGAAAGAGAAGCTGTATGTGTGAAAGAGAGAAAGAGAAGCTGTCAGTGAGTGAGAAAGAGAGAAAATGAGAAGCTGTGAGGGAGAGATAGAGAGAGAGAGAGAGAAATAGAAGTTGTGTGGTTGTGAAAGAGAGAAGCTGTGAGGGAGAGAGAGAGAAAGAGAAGATTTGAGTGAGACAGAGAGAAAAAAGAAGCTGTGAGTGAGAGAGAGTGAAAGAGAAACTGTGTGTGAGAGAGAGAGAGAGAGAGAGAGAAGCTGTGAGAGAGAGAGAGAAAGAGAAGCTGTTGGTGAGAGAGAGAGTGAAAGAGAAGCTGTGAGTGAAGGAGAGAGAGAGAAGCTCTGATTGAGCGAGAGAGAGAAGCTGTGAGTGAGAGAGAGAGAAAGAAAGAGAAACTGAGTGACAGAGAGAGAAAGAGAAAGAGAGTAGTTGTGATTGAGAGAGAGAGAAAAAAAGAAGCTGTGAGTGAGTGAGAGAGAGAGAAGCTGAGTGAGAGAGAGAGAAAGAGAAGCTGTGAGTGAGAGAGAAAGAGAAGCTGTGAGTGAGGCAGAGTGAGAAAGAGAAGCTTTGAGTGAGAGAGAGATAGAAAGAGAAGCTTTGTGTGTGTGAGAGAGATAGAGAAGTTGTGAGAGAGAGAAAGAGAAGCTGTGTGTGTGTGAGAGAGAAAGAGAAGCTGTGAGTGAGAGAGAGAAAAAGAGAAGCTGAGAGTGAGAGAGAGAGAGAAAGAGAAGCTGTGAGTGAGAGAGAGAAATAGAGAAAGAGAAGCTGTGAGTGAGAGAGAGAGAAGCTGTGAGTGAGAGAGAGAAAGAGAAGCTGTGAGTGAGAGAGAGAGAGATAGAGAAGCTGTGAGTGAGAGAGAGGGAGAGAAAGAGAAGCTGTGAGTGAGAGAGAGAGAAAGAGAAGCTGTGAGTAAGAGAGAGAGACAAGCTGAGTGTGTGAGAGAGAGAAAGAGAAGCTGTGAGTGACAGAGAGAGAGAGAACGAGAAGTTGTGAGTGAGAGAGTGAGAGAGAGAAATAGAAGCTGTGAGAGAGAGTGAGAGAGAAACAGATTCTGTGTGAGTGCATGAGAGAGAGAAAGAGAAGCTGTGAGAGAGAGAGAGAAGCTGTGAGTGAGAGAGAGAGAAAGAGAAACTGAGTGAGAGAGAGAGAGAGAAAGAGAAGCTGTGAGTGAGAGAGAGAAAGAGAAGCTGTGAGTGAGAGAGAAAGAGAAGCTGTGAGTGAGGCAGAGAGAGAAAGAGAAGGTGTGTGTGTGAGAGAGAATCTGTTAGTGAGAGAGAGAAAGAGAAGCTGTGAGTGAGTGAGAGAGAGAGAACGAGAAGCTGTGAGAGAGAGAGAAGCTGTGAGTGAGAGAGAGAAGGAGAAGCTGTGAGTGAGAGAGAGAGAGAGAAAGAGAAGCTGTGAGTGAGAGAGAGACAGAAAGAGAAGCTGTGAGTGAGAGAGATAGAAAGAGAAGCTGTAAATGAGAGAGAAAGTGAAGATGTGAGTGAGAGAGAGAGAGAGAAGCTGTGAGTGAGAGAGAGAAAAAGAGAACCTGAGAGAGAGAGAGAAAGAGAAGCTGTGAGTGAGAGAGAGAGAAGCTGTGAGTGAGAGAGAGAGAAAGAAGCTGTGAGTGAGAGAGAGAGAGAAAGAGAAGCTGTGAGTGAGAGAGAGAGAGAAAGAGAAGCTGTGAGTGAGAGAGAGAGAAAGAGAAGCTGTGAGTGAGAGAAAGAGAAAGAGTAGCTGTGAGTGAGGAGAGAGAGAAAGAGAAGCTGTGAGTGAGAGAAAGAGAAAGAGTAGCTGTGAGTGAGGAGAGAGAGAAAGAGAAGCTGTGAGTGAGAGAGAGAGAGAAGGAGAAGCTGTGAGTGAGAAAGCGAAAGAGAAGCTGTGAGTGAGAGAGTGAGAGAAGCTGTAAGTGAGAGAGAGTGAGAAAGAGAAGCGGTGAGAGAGAGAGAGGAGCTGTGAGTGAGAGAGAGAGAATGAGAAGCTGTGAGAGAGAGAAAGAGAGAAGCTGTGAGTGAGAGAGAACAAGAAGCTGTGAGTCAGAGAGAGAGAAAAAAAGAGAAGCTGTGAGTGAGAGAGAGAGGAAGAGAAGCTGTGAGTGAGAGAGAGAGAAGCTGTGAGTGAGAGACAGAGAAAGAGAAGCTGTGAGTGAGAGAGAGAAAAATAGAAGCTGAGACTGAGAGAGAGAGAAAGAGAAGCTGTGATTTAGAGAGAGAAATAGAGAAAGAGAAGCTGTGAGTGAGAGAGAGAGAGAAGCTGTGAGTGAGAGAGAGAAAGAAAAGCTGTGAGTGAGAGAGAGAGAGAAAAAGAGAAGCTGTTTGTGAGAGAGAGGGAGAGAAAGAGATGTTAGTGAGAGAGAGAAAGAAAGAGAAGCGGTAAGTGAGAGAGAGACGAAAGAGAAGCTGTGAGTGAGAGAGAGTGAGAGAAAGAGAAGCTGTTAGTGAGAGAGACAGAAAGAGAAACTGTGAGAGAAAGAGAAAGAGAGAAAGAAGAAGCTGTGAGTGAGAGAGAGAGAAAGAGAAGCTGTGAGTGGGAGAGAGAGAATGAGAAGCTATGAGAGAGAAAGAAATAGAAGCTGTGAGTGAGAGAGAGAAATAGAGAAAGAGAAGCTGTGAGTGAGAGAGAGAGAGAAAGAGAAGCTGTGAGTGAGAGAGAAAGAGAAGCTGTCAGTGAGAGAGAAAGAGAGAAAATGAGAAGCTGTGAGGGAGAGTGAGAGAGAGAGAGAGAAAGAGAAGTTGTGTGGTTGTGAAAGAGAGAAGCTGCGAGGGAGAGAGAGAAAGAGAAGATTTGAGTGAGAGAGAGAGAAAGAGAAACTGTGAGTGAGAGAGAGAGAGAGAAAGAGAAGCTGTGAGAGAGAGAGTGAAAGAGAAGATTTGAGTGAGAGAGAGAGAAAAAAAGAAGCTGTGAGTGAGAGAGAGAGAAAGAGAAACTGTGAGTGAGAGAGAGAGAGAGAAAGAGAAGCTGTGAGAGAGAGAGAGAAAGAGAAGCTGTTAGTGAGAGAGAGAGTGAAAGTGAAGCTGTGTGTGAAGGAGAGAGAGAAGCTGTGATTGAGCGAGAGAGAGAAGCTGTGAGTGAGAGAGAGAGAGAGAAAGAGAAACTGAGTGAGAGAGAGAGAGAAAGAGAAAGAGAAGCTATGAGTGAGAGAGAGAGAGAGAGAGAAGATGTGAGTGAGAGAGAGAGAGAAGCTGTGAGTGAGAGAGAGAGAGAGAGAAAGAGAAGCTGTGAGTGAGAGAGAAAAAGAGAAGCTGTTAGTGAGAGAGAGAGAGAAGCTGTGAGTGAGAGAGAGAGAAGCTGTGAGTGAGAGAGTGAGAAAGAGAGGCTGTATGTGTTTGTGTGTGAGAGAGAGTGAGAAGCTGTGAGAGAAAGAGAAAAAGAGAAGCTGTGAGTGAGTGAGAGAGTGAAAGAGAAGCTGTGAGTGAGAGAGAGAGAAGCTGTGAGTGAGTGAGAAAGAGAAGCTGTGAGTGAGTGAGTGAGTGAGAGAGAGAATCTGAGTGAAAGAGAGAGAGAAAGAGAAGCTGTGAGTGAGAGAGAGAGAAAGAGAAGCTGTCAGTGAGAGAGAAAGAGAAGCTGTGAGAGAGAGAGTGAGAAAGAGAAGCTGTGAGTGTGTGAGAGAGAGAAAGAGAAGCTGTGAGAGAGAGAGAGGGAAAGAGAAGATGTGAATGACACAGAGAGAGAAGCTGTGTGTGTGTGAGAGAGAAAGAGAAGCTGTGTGTGTGTGAGAGAGAGAAAGAGAAGCTGTGAGTGAGAGAGAGAGAAAGAAAGAGAAGCTGTGAGAGAGAGAAAGAGAGAAAGAACTGTGTGTGTGTGAGAGAGAGAAGCTGTGAGTGAGAGAGAGAGAAGCTGTGAGTGTGTGAGAGAGAGAAGCTGTGAGTGAGAGAGAGTGAGAGAAAGAAAACCTGTGAGTGAGAGAGAGAGAGGAGCTGTGAGTAAGAGAGAGAGAAAGGAAAGCTGTGAGTGAGGGAGAGAGAAAGAGAAGCTGTGAGTGAGAGAGAGAGAAAGAGAAGCTGTGAATGAGAGAGAGAAATAGAGAAAGAGAAGCTGTGAGTGAGAGAGAGTGAGAGATAAGCTGTGAGTGTGAGAGAGAGAACCTGTGAGTGAGAGAGAGAGAGAAAGAGAAGCTGCATGTGTGAGAGAGAGAAAGAGAAAGAGAAGCTGTCAGTGAGAGAGAAAGAGAGAAAATGAGAAGCTGTGAGGGAGAGCGAGAGAGAGAGAGAGAAAGAGAAGTTGTGTGGTTGTGAAAGAGAGAAGCTGTGAGGGAGAGAGAGAGAAAGAGAAGATTTGAGTGAGAGTGAGAAAAAAGAAGAAGCTGTGAGTGAGAGAGAGAGAAAGAGAAACTGTGAGTGAGAGAGAGAGAGAAAGATAAGCTGTGAGAGAGAGAGAAAGAGAAGCTGTTAGTGAGAGTGAAAGTGAAGCTGTGAGTGAAGGAGAGAGAGAGAAGCTGTGATTGAGCGGGAGAGAGAAGCTGTGAGTGAGTGAGAGAGAGAAAGAGAAACTGAGTGAGGGAGAGAGAGAAAGAGAAGCTGTGAGTGAGAGAGAGAGAGAGAAAGAGAAGCTGTGAGGGAGAGAGAGAAGCTGTGAGTGAGAGAGAGAGAGAAAGAGAAGCTGTGAGAGAGAGAGAGAGGGAAAGAGAAGATGTGAATGACACACAGAGAGAGAAGCTGTGTGTGTGAGAGAGATAAAGAGAAGCTGTGTGTGTGTGTGAGAGAGAGAAAGAGAAGCTGTGAGTGAGAGAGAGAGAAAGAGAAGCTGTGAGTGAGAGAGAGAGAGAAGGAGAAGCTGTGAGTGAGAAAGCGAAAGAGAAGCTGTGAGAGAGAGAGAGAGAGAGAGAAGCTGTAAGTGAGAGAGAGTGAGAAAGAGAAACGGTGAGAGAGAGAGAGGAGCTGTGAGTGAGAGAGAGAGAATGAGAAGCTGTGAGAGAGAGAAAGAGAGAAGCTGTGAGTGAGAGAGAACAAGAAGCTGTGAGTCAGAGAGAGAGAAAAAAAGAGAAGCTGTGAGTGAGAGAGAGAGAAAGAGAAGCTGTGAGTGAGAGAGAGAGAAGCTGTGAGTGAGAGACAGAGAAAGAGAAGCTGTGAGTGAGAGAGAAAAAAAATAGAAGCTGAGACTGAGAGAGAGAGAGAAAGAGAAGCTGTGATTTAGAGAGAGAAATAGAGAAAGAGAAGCTGTGAGTGAGAGAGAGAGAGAGAAGCTGTGAGTGAGAGAGAGAAAGAAAAGCTGTGAGTGAGAGAGAGAGAGAGAAAAAGAGAAGCTGTTTGTGAGAGAGAGGGAGAGAAAGAGATGTTAGTGAGAGAGAGAAAGAAAGAGAAGCGGTGAGAGAGAGACGAAAGAGAAGCTGTGAGTGAGAGAGAGAGAGAGAAAGAGAAGCTGTTAGTGAGAGAGACAGAAAGAGAAACTGTGAGAGAAAGAGAAAGAGAGAAAGAAGAAGCTGTGAGTGAGAGAAAGAGAGAAAGAACTGTGTGTGAGTGTGTGAGAGAGAAGCTGTGAGTGAAAGAGAGAGAGAGAAAGAGAAGCTGTGAGTGTGTGAGAGAGAGAAGCTGTGAGTGAGAGAGAGTGAGAGAAAGAAAACCTGTGAGTGAGAGAGAGAGAGAAGCTGTGAGTAAGAGAGAGAGAATGCTAAGCTGTGTGTGAGGGAGAGAGAAAGAGAAGCTGTGAGTGAGAGACAGAGAGAGAAAGAGAAGCTTTGAGTGTGAGAGAGAAATAGAGAAAGAGAAGCTGTGAGTGAGAGAGAGAGATAGAGAAGCTGTGAGTGAGAGAGAGAAAGAGAAGCTGTGAGTGAGAAAGAGAGAGAAAGAGAAGCTGTGAGTGAGAGAGGGAGAGAAAGAGTAGCTGTTAGTGAGAGAGAGAAAGAAAGAGAAGTGGTAAGTGAGAGAGAGAAGAAAGAGAAGCTGTGAGTGAGAGAGAGAGAGAGAAAGAGAAGCTGTGAGTTCGAGAGAGAGAGAGAAGCTGTGAGTGAGAGAGAGAGAGAAAGGGAAGCTGTGAGTGAGAGAAAGAGAGAAAGAGAAGCTGTGAGTGAGAGAGAGAGAGAAAGAGAAGGTCTGAGTGAGAGAGAAAGAGAAGCTGTGAGAAAGAGAGAGAGAAAGAGAAGCTGTGACTGGAGAGAGAGAGAAGCTGTGAGTGAGAGAGAGAGAGAAAGAGAAGTTGTGAGTGAGTGAGAGAGAGAAGCTGTGAGTGTGTGTGTGAGAGAGAAAGAGAATCTGTGTGAGAGAGGGAGAGAAAGAGAAGCTGTGAGTGAGTGAGAGAGAGAAAGAGAAGCTGTGAGTGAGAGAGAGAGAGAAGCTGTGAGTGAGAGAGAGAGAGAAAGCGAAGCTGTGTGAGAGAGAGAGAAGCTGTGAGTGAGAGAGAGAGGGAGAAAGAGATGCTGTGAGTGAGTGAGAGAGAGAAAGATAATCTTTGAGCGAGAGAGAGAGAGAAAGAGAAGCTGTGAGTGAGATAGAGAGAGGGAGAAAGAGATGCTGTGAGTGAGAGAGAGAAAGAGAATCTGAGAGAGAGAGAGAGAAAGAGAAGCTGTGTGAGAGAGAGAGAAAGAATGAGAAGTTGTGAGTGAGAGAGTAAGAGAGAGAGAAATAGAAGCTATGAGAAATAGAGAGAAAGAGATGCTGTGAGTGAGAGCATGAGAGAGAGAAAGAGAAGCTGTGAGTGAGAGAGAGAGAGAAAGAGTAGCTGTGAGTGAGTGAGAGAGAAAGAGAAGCTGTGAGTGAGTGAGAGAGAGAAAGAAGCTGAGTGAGAGAGAGATAAAGAGAAGCTGTGAGTGAGAGAGAGAGAAAGAGAAGCTGTGAGTGAGAGAGAGAAAGAGTAGCTATGAGTGAGAGAGAGAGAAAGAGAAGCTGTGAGTGAGAGAGAGAGAAAGAGTAGCTGTTAGTGAGAGAGAGAGTATAAGAGAAGCTGTGAGTGAGTGAGAGAAAGAGAAGCTGTGAGTGAGTGAGAGAGAGAGAAGCTGTGAGTGAGAGAGAGAGAGAGAAAGAGAAGCTGTGAGTGAGAGAAAAAAAAGAGAAGCTGTTATTGAGAGAGAGAGTATAAGAGAAGCTGTGAGTGAGTGAGAGAGAGAGAAGCTGTGAGTGAGAGAGACAGAGAAGCTGTGAGAGAGAGAGAGAGAAATAGAAGCTATGTGTGAGAGAGAGTGAGAGAGAAGCTGTGAGTGAGAGGGAGAGAAGCTGTGAGTGAGAGAGAGAGAAAGAGAAGCTGTATGTGTGAAAGAGAGAAAGAGAAGCTGTCAGTGAGAGAGAAAGAGAGAAAATGAGAAGCTGTGAGGGAGAGATAGAGAGAGAGAAATAGAAGTTGTGTGGTTGTGAAAGAGAGAAGCTGTGAGGGAGAGAGAGAGAAAGAGAAGATTTGAGTGAGACAGAGAGAAAAAAGAAGCTGTGAGTGAGAGAGAGTGAAAGAGAAACTGTGAGAGAGAGAGAGAGAGAGAGAGAGAAGCTGTGAGAGAGAGAGAGAGAAAGAGAAGCTGTTGGTGAGAGAGAGAGTGAAAGAGAAGCTGTGAGTGAAGGAGAGAGAGAGAAGCTCTGATTGATCGAGAGAGAGAAGCTGTGAGTGAGAGAGAGAGAAAGAAAGAGAAACTGAGTGACAGAGAGAGAAAGAGAAAGAGAAGCTGTGAGTGAGAGAGAGAGAGAGAAAGAGAAGCTGTGAGTGTGAGAGAGAAAAGCTGTGAGTGAGAGAGAGAGTGAAAGAGAAGCTGTGAGTGAGAGAGAGAAAGAGAAGCTGTTAGTGAGAGAGAGAGAGAAGCTGTGAGTGAGAGAGAGAGAAGCTGTGAGTGAGAGATTGAGAAAGAGAAGCTGTATGTGTTTGTGTGAGTGAGAGAGTGAGAAGCTGTGAGAGAGAGAGAGAAAAAGAGAAGCTGTGAGTGAGAGAGAGAATGAAAGAGAAGCTGTGAGTGAGAGAGAGAAGCTGTGAGTGAGTGAGAAAGAGTAGCTGTGAGTGAGTGAGTGAGAGAGAGAGAGAATCTGAGTGAGAGTGAGAGAGAAAGAGAAGCTGTGAGTGAGAGAGAGAGAGAAAGAGAAGCTGTGAGTGAGAGAGAAAGAGAAGCTGTGTGAGAGAGAGAGTGAGAAACAGAAGCTGTGAGTGTGTGTGTGAGAGTAAGAGAAGCTGTGTGAGAGAGAGTGGGAAAGAGAAGATGTGAATGACAGAGAGAGAGAGAGAAACTGTGTGTGTGTGTGAGAGAGAAAGAGAAGCTGTGTGTGTGTGAGAGAGAGAAAGAGAAGGTGTGAGTGAGAGAGAGAGAAAGAAAGAAAGAGAAGCTGTGAGTGTGAGAGAGAGAGAAGCTGTGAGTGAGAGAGAGAGAGAGAGAAGCTGAGTGAGAGAGAGAGAGAAAGAGAAGCTGTGAGTGAGAGAGAGAGAAAGAGAAGCTGTGAGTGAGAGAGAGAAAGAGAAGCTGTGTGAGAGAGAGAGAAAGAAAGAGAAATTGTCAGTGAGAGAGAGAGAGAGAAGCTTTGAGTGAGAGAGAAAGAGAGAAAGAGAAGCTGTGACTGAGAGAGAGAGAAAGAGATGCTGTGAGTGAGAGAGTGAGTGAAAGAGAAGCTGTGAGTGCGAGAGTGAGAGAGAGAGAGAGAAGCTGTGAGTGACTGAGAGAAAGAGAAGCTGTGTTAGAGAGAGAGAGAGAAAGAGATGCTTTGAGTGAGAGAGACAGAAAGAGACGCTGTGAGTGAGAGAGAGTGAAAGAGAAGCTTTGAGTGAGAGAGAGATAGAAAGAGAAGCTTTGTGTGTGTGAGAGAGATAGAGAAGTTGTGAGAGAGAGAAAGAGAAGCTGTGTGTGTGAGAGAGAGAAAGAGAAGCTGTGAGTGAGAGAGAGAAAAAGAGAAGCTGAGAGTGAGAGAGAGAGAGAAAGAGAAGCTGTGAGTGAGAGAGAGAAATAGAGAAAGAGAAGCTGTGAGTGAGAGAGAGAGAGAGAGAAGCTGTGAGTGAGAGAGAGAAAGAAAGAGAAGCTGTGAGTGAGAGAGAGAGAGAAAGAGAAGCTGTGAGTGAGAGAGAGGGAGAGAAAGAGAAGCTGTGAGTGAGAGAGAGAGAAAGAGAAGCTGTGAGTAAGAGAGAGAGACAAGCTGAGTGAGAGAGAGAGAGAAAGAGAAGCTGTGAGTGACAGAGAGAGAGAACGAGAAGTTGTGAGTGAGAGAGTGAGAGAGAGAAATAGAAGCTGTGAGAGAGAGTGAGAGAGAAACAGATTCTGTGTGAGTGCATGAGAGAGAGAAAGAGAAGCTGTGAGAGAGAGAGAGTAGCTGTGAGTGAGAGAGAGAGAAGCTGTGAGTGTGAGAGAGAGAGAAGCTGAGTGAGAGAGAGAGAAAGAGTAGCTGTGAGTGAGAGAGAGAGGAGAAGCTGAGTGAGAGAGAGAGAAGCTGTTAGTGAGAGAGAGAGAAAGAGAAGCTGTGTGTGTGTGTGAGAGAGAGTAGTTGTGATTGAGAGAGAGAGAAAAAAAGAAGCTGTGAGTGAGTGAGAGAGAGAGAAGCTGAGTGAGAGAGAGAGAAAGAGAAGCTGTGAGTGAGAGAGAGAGAGAAAGAGAAGCTGTGAGTGAGAGAGAGAGAGAGAAGCTGTGCGTGAGAGAGAGAAAGAGAAGCTGGGAGTGAGAGAGAGAGAGAAAGAGAAGCTGTTTGTGAGAGAGAGAGAGTATAAGAGAAGCTGTGAGTGAGAGAGAGAGAGAGAGAGAAGCTGTGAGTGAGAGAGAGAGAGAAGCTGTGAGTGAGAGAGAGAAGTAGAATCTGTGAGTGAGAGAGAGAGAGAGAGAAAGAGAAGATGTGAGTGAGAGAGAGAGAGAAAGAGAAGCTGTGAGTGAGATAGAGGGAACCTGTGAGTGAGAGAGAGAGAGAGAGAAAGAGAAGCTGTATGTGTGAGAGAGAGAGAGAAAGAGAAGCTGTCAGTGAGAGAGAAAGAGAGAAAATGAGAAGCTGTGAGGGAGAGAGAGAGAGAGTGAAAGAGAAGTTGTGTGGTTGTGAGAGAGAGAAGCTGTGAGGGAGAGAGAGAGAAAGAGAAACTGTGAGTGAGAGAGAGGGAGAAAGAGAAGCTGTTAGTGAGAGAGAGAGTGAAAGAGAAGCTGTGAGTGAAGGAGAGAGAGAGAAGCTGTGATTGAGAGAGAGAGAAAAGCTGTGAGTGAGAGAGAAAGAGAAAGAGAAGCTGTTAGTGAGAGAGAGAGTGAAAGAGAAGCTGTGAGTGAAGGAGAGAGAGAGAAGCTGTGATTGAGAGAGAGAGAAGCTGTGAGTGAGAGAGAGAGAAAGAGAAACTGAGTGAGAGAGAGAGAGAGAAAGAGAAGCTGTGAGTGAGAGAGAGAGAAAGAGAAGCTGTGAGTGAGAGAGAGAAAGAGAAGCTGTTAGTGAGAGTGAGTGTGAAAGAGAAGCTTTGAGTGAGAGAGAGAGAAGCTGTGAGTGAGAGAGAGAGAGAAGCTGTGAGTGAGAGAGAGAGAAAGAGAAGCTGTGAGTGAGAGAGAGAAAGAGAAGCTGTGAGTGAGAGAGAAAGAGAAGCTGTGAGTGAGGCAGAGAGAGAAAGAGAAGGTGTGTGTGTGTGAGAAAGAAGCTGTTAGTGAGAGAGAGAAAGAGAAGCTGTGAGTGAGTGAGAGAGAGAGAACGAGAAGCTGTGAGAGAGAGAGAAGCTGTGAGTGAGAGAGAGAAGGAGAAGCTGTGAGTGAGAGAGAGAGAGAGAGAAAGAGATGCTGTGAGTGAGAGAGAGACAGAAAGAGAAGCTGTGAGTGAGAGAGATAGAAAGAGAAGCTGTAAATGAGAGAGAAAGTGAAGATGTGAGTGAGAGAGAGAGAGAAGCTGTGAGTGAGAGAGAGAAAAAGAGAAGCTAAGAGAGAGAGAGAAAGAGATGCTGTGAGTGAGAGAGAGAGAAGCTGTGAGTGAGAGAGAGAGAAAGAGAAGCTGTGAGTGAGAGAGAGAGAAAGAGAAGCTGTGAGTGAGTGAGAGAGAAAGAGAAGCTGTGAGTGAGAGAAAGAGAAAGAGTAGCTGTGAGTGAGGAGAGAGAGAAAGAGAAGCTGTGAGTGAGAGAAAGAGAAAGAGTAGCTGTGAGTGAGGAGAGAGAGAAAGAGAAGCTGTGAGTGAGAGAGAGAGAGAAGGAGAAGCTGTGAGTGAGAAAGCGAAAGAGAAGCTGTGAGTGAGAGAGAGAGAGAAGCTGTAAGTGAGAGAGAGTGAGAAAGAGAAGCGGTGAGAGAGAGAGAGGAGCTGTGAGTGAGAGAGAGAGAATGAGAAGCTGTGAGAGAGAGAAAGAGAGAAGCTGTGAGTGAGAGAGAACAAGAAGCTGTGAGTCAGAGAGAGAGAGAAAAAGAGAAGCTGTGAGTGAGAGAGAGAGAAAGAGAAGCTGTGAGTGAGAGAGAGAAGCTGTGAGTGAGAGACAGAGAAAGAGAAGCTGTGAGTGAGAGAGAGAAAAATAGAAGCTGAGACTGAGAGAGAGAGAAAGAGAAGCTGTGATTTAGAGAGAGAAATAGAGAAAGAGAAGCTGTGAGTGAGAGAGAGAGAGAGAAGCTGTGAGTGAGAGAGAGAAAGAAAAGCTGTGAGTGAGAGAGAGAGAGAAAAAGAGAAGCTGTTTGTGAGAGAGAGGGAGAGAAAGAGATGTTAGTGAGAGAGAGAAAGAAAGAGAAGTGGTAAGTGAGAGAGAGACGAAAGAGAAGCTGTGAGTGAGAGAGAGAGAGAGAGAAAGAGAAGCTGTTAGTGAGAGAGACAGAAAGAGAAACTGAAAGAGAAAGAGAGACAGAAGAAGCTGTGAGTGAGAGAGAGAGAAAGAGAAGCTGTGAGTGGGAGAGAGAGAATGAGAAGCTATGAGAGAGAAAGAAATAGAAGCTGTGAGTGAGAGAGAGAAATAGAGAAAGAGAAGCTGTGAGTGAGAGAGAGAGAGAAAGAGAAGCTGTGAGTGTGAGAGAAAGAGAAGCTGTCAGTGAGAGAGAAAGAGAGAAAATGAGAAGCTGTGAGGGAGAGTGAGAGAGAGAGAAAGAGAAGTTGTGTGGTTGTGAAAGAGAGAAGCTGCGAGGGAGAGAGAGAAAGAGAAGATTTGAGTGAGAGAGAGAGAAAAAAAGAAGCTGTGAGTGAGAGAGAGAGAAAGAGAAACTGTGAGTGAGAGAGAGAGAGAAAGAGAAGCTGTGAGTGAGAGAGAGACAGAAAGAGAAGCTGTGAGTGAGAGAGATAGAAAGAGAAGCTGTAAATGATAGAGAAAGTGAAGATGTGAGTGAGAGAGAGAGAGAGAAGCTGTGAGTGAGAGAGAGAAAAAGAGAAGCTGAGAGAGAGAGAAAGAGAAGCTGTGAGTGAGAGAGAGAGAAGCTGTGAGTGAGAGAGAGAGAAAGAGAAGCTGTGAGTGAGAGAGAGAGAAAGAGAAGCTGTGAGTGAGAGAGAGAGAAAGAGAAGCTGTGAGTGAGAGAAAGAGAAAGAGTAGCTGTGAGTGAGGAGAGAGAGAAAGAGAAGCTGTGAGTGAGAGAAAGAGAAAGAGTAGCTGTGAGTGAGGAGAGAGAGAAAGAGAAGCTGTGAGTGAGAGAGAGAGAGAAGGAGAAGCTGTGAGTGAGAAAGCGAAAGAGAAGC
This sequence comes from Bradypodion ventrale, assembly GCA_035047345.1. NCBI lineage: Eukaryota > Metazoa > Chordata > Lepidosauria > Squamata > Chamaeleonidae > Bradypodion > Bradypodion ventrale. The sequence goes on from JAWDJE010000001.1 coordinate 222,237,862, forward strand.
TGTGAGTGAGAGAGAGAGAGAAGCTGTAAGTGAGAGAGAGTGAGAAAGAGAAACGGTGAGAGAGAGAGAGGAGCTGTGAGTGAGAGAGAGAGAATGAGAAGCTGTGAGAGAGAGAAAGAGAGAAGCTGTGAGTGAGAGAGAACAAGAAGCTGTGAGTCAGAGAGAGAGAGAAAAAGAGAAGCTGTGAGTGAGAGAGAGAGAAAGAGAAGCTGTGAGTGAGAGAGAGAGAAGCTGTGAGTGAGAGACAGAGAAAGAGAAGCTGTGAGTGAGAGAGAGAAAAATAGAAGCTGAGACTGAGAGAGAGAGAAAGAGAAGCTGTGATTTAGAGAGAGAAATAGAGAAAGAGAAGCTGTGAGTGAGAGAGAGAGAGAGAAGCTGTGAGTGAGAGAGAGAAAGAAAAGCTGTGAGTGAGAGAGAGAGAGAAAAAGAGAAGCTGTTTGTGAGAGAGAGGGGGAGAAAGAGATGTTAGTGAGAGAGAGAAAGAAAGAGAAGTGGTAAGTGAGAGAGAGACGAAAGAGAAGCTGTGAGTGAGAGAGAGAGAGAGAAAGAGAAGCTGTTAGTGAGAGAGACAGAAAGAGAAACTGAAAGAGAAAGAGAGACAGAAGAAGCTGTGAGTGAGAGAGAGAGAAAGAGAAGCTGTGAGTGGGAGAGAGAGAATGAGAAGCTATGAGAGAGAAAGAAATAGAAGCTGTGAGTGAGAGAGAGAAATAGAGAAAGAGAAGCTGTGAGTGAGAGAGAGAGAGAAAGAGAAGCTGTGAGTGAGAGAGAAAGAGAAGCTGTCAGTGAGAGAGAAAGAGAGAAAATGAGAAGCTGTGAGGGAGAGTGAGAGAGAGAGAGAGAAAGAGAAGTTGTGTGGTTGTGAAAGAGAGAAGCTGCGAGGGAGAGAGAGAAAGAGAAGATTTGAGTGAGAGAGAGAGAAAAAAAGAAGCTGTGAGTGAGAGAGAGAGAAAGCGAAACTGTGAGTGAGAGAGAGAGAGAAAGAGAAGCTGTGAGTGAGAGAGAGACAGAAAGAGAAGCTGTGAGTGAGAGAGATAGAAAGAGAAGCTGTAAATGAGAGAGAAAGTGAAGATGTGAGTGAGAGAGAGAGAGAGAAGCTGTGAGTGAGAGAGAGAAAAAGAGAAGCTGAGAGAGAGAGAGAAAGAGAAGCTGTGAGTGAGAGAGAGAGAAGCTGTGAGTGAGAGAGAGAGAAAGAGAAGCTGTGAGTGAGAGAGAGAGAGAGAAAGAGAAGCTGTGAGTGAGAGAGAGAGAAAGAGAAGCTGTGAGTGAGAGAAAGAGAAAGAGTAGCTGTGAGTGAGGAGAGAGAGAAAGAGAAGCTGTGAGTGAGAGAAAGAGAAAGAGTAGCTGTGAGTGAGGAGAGAGAGAAAGAGAAGCTGTGAGTGAGAGAGAGAGAGAAGGAGAAGCTGTGAGTGAGAAAGCGAAAGAGAAGCTGTGAGTGAGAGAGAGAGAGAAGATGTAAGTGAGAGAGAGTGAGAAAGAGAAACGGTGAGAGAGAGAGAGGAGCTGTGAGTGAGAGAGAGAGAATGAGAAGCTGTGAGAGAGAGAAAGAGAGAAGCTGTGAGTGAGAGAGAACAAGAAGCTGTGAGTCAGAGAGAGAGAGAAAAAGAGAAGCTGTGAGTGAGAGAGAGAGAAAGAGAAGCTGTGAGTGAGAGAGAGAGAAGCTGTGAGTGAGAGACAGAGAAAGAGAAGCTGTGAGTGAGAGAGAGAAAAATAGAAGCTGAGACTGAGAGAGAGAGAAAGAGAAGCTGTGATTTAGAGAGAGAAATAGAGAAAGAGAAGCTGTGAGTGAGAGAGAGAGAGAGAGAAGCTGTGAGTGAGAGAGAGAAAGAAAAGCTGTGAGTGAGAGAGAGAGAGAAAAAGAGAAGCTGTTTGTGAGAGAGAGGGAGAGAAAGAGATGTTAGTGAGAGAGAGAAAGAAAGAAAAGTGGTAAGTGAGAGAGAGACGAAAGAGAAGCTGTGAGTGAGAGAGAGAGAGAGAGAAAGAGAAGCTGTTAGTGAGAGAGACAGAAAGAGAAACTGAAAGAGAAAGAGAGACAGAAGAAGCTGTGAGTGAGAGAGAGAGAAAGAGAAGCTGTGAGTGGGAGAGAGAGAATGAGAAGCTATGAGAGAGAAAGAAATAGAAGCTGTGAGTGAGAGAGAGAAATAGAGAAAGAGAAGCTGTGAGTGAGAGAGAGAGAGAAAGAGAAGCTGTGAGTGAGAGAGAAAGAGAAGCTGTCAGTGAGAGAGAAAGAGAGAAAATGAGAAGCTGTGAGGGAGAGTGAGAGAGAGAGAGAGAAAGAGAAGTTGTGTGGTTGTGAAAGAGAGAAGCTGCGAGGGAGAGAGAGAAAGAGAAGATTTGAGTGAGAGAGAGAGAAAAAAAGAAGCTGTGAGTGAGAGAGAGAGAAAGAGAAACTGTGAGTGAGAGAGAGAGAGAAAGAGAAGCTGTGAGAGAGAGAGAGAAAGAGAAGCTGTTAGTGAGAGAGAGAGAAAGTGAAGCTGTGAGTGAAGGAGAGAGAGAAGCTGTGATTGAGCGAGAGAGAGAAGCTGTGAGTGAGAGAGAGAGAGAGAAAGAGAAACTGAGTGAGAGAGAGAGAAGCTGTGAGTGAGAGAGAGAGAGAAGCTGAGTGAGAGAGAGAGAAAGAGTAGCTGTGAGTGAGAGAGAGAGGAGAAGCTGAGTGAGAGAGAGAGAAGCTGTTAGTGAGAGAGAGAGAAAGAGAAGCTGTGTGTGTGAGAGAGAGAGAGTAGTTGTGATTGAGAGAGAGAGAAAAAAAGAAGCTGTGAGTGAGTGAGAGAGAGAGAAGCTGAGTGAGAGAGAGAGAAAGAGAAGCTGTGAGTGAGAGAGAGAGAGAGAAAGAGAAGCTGTGAGTGAGAGAGAGAGAGAGAGAAGCTGTGAGTGAGAGAGAGAAAGAGAAGCTGGGAGTGAGAGAGAGAGAGAAAGAGAAGCTGTTTGTGAGAGAGAGAGAGTATAAGAGAAGCTGTGAGTGAGAGAGAGAGAGAGAAGCTGTGAGTGAGAGAGAGAGAGAAGCTGTGAGTGAGAGAGAGAGAAGTAGAATCTGTGAGTGAGAGAGAGAGAGAGAGAGAGAAAGAGAAGATGTGAGTGAGAGAGAGAGAGAAAGAGAAGCTGTGAGTGAGATAGAGGGAACCTGTGAGTGAGAGAGACAGAGAGAGAAAGAGAAGCTGTATGTGTGAGAGAGAGAGAGAAAGAGAAGCTGTCAGTGAGAGAGAAAGAGAGAAAATGAGAAGCTGTGAGGGAGAGAGAGAGAGAGTGAAAGAGAAGTTGTGTGGTTGTGAGAGAGAGAAGCTGTGAGGGAGAGAGAGAGAAAGAGAAACTGTGAGTGAGAGAGAGGGAGAAAGAGAAGCTGTTAGTGAGAGAGAGAGTGAAAGAGAAGCTGTGAGTGAAGGAGAGAGAGAGAAGCTGTGATTGAGAGAGAGAGAAAAGCTGTGAGTGAGAGAGAAAGAGAAAGAGAAGCTGTTAGTGAGAGAGAGTGAAAGAGAAGCTGTGAGTGAAGGAGAGAGAGAGAAGCTGTGATTGAGAGAGAGAGAAGCTGTGAGTGAGAGAGAGAAAGAGAAACTGAGAGAGAGAGAGAAAGAGAAGCTGTGAGTGAGAGAGAGAGAAAGAGAAGCTGTGAGTGAGAGAGAGAAAGAGAAGCTGTTAGTGAGAGTGAGTGTGAAAGAGAAGCTTTGAGTGAGAGAGAGAGAAGCTGTGAGTGAGAGAGAGAGAGAAGCTGTGAGTGAGAGAGAGAGAAAGAGAAGCTGTGAGTTAGAGAGAGAAAGAGAAGCTGTGAGTGAGAGAGAAAGAGAAGCTGTGAGTGAGGCAGAGAGAGAAAGAGAAGGTGTGTGTGTGTGAGAGAGAAGCTGTTAGTGAGAGAGAGAAAGAGAAGCTGTGAGTGAGTGAGAGAGAGAGAACGAGAAGCTGTGAGAGAGAGAGAAGCTGTGAGTGAGAGAGAGAAGGAGAAGCTGTGAGTGAGAGAGAGAGAGAGAGAAAGAGATGCTGTGAGTGAGAGAGAGACAGAAAGAGAAGCTGTGAGTGAGAGAGATAGAAAGAGAAGCTGTAAATGAGAGAGAAAGTGAAGATGTGAGTGAGAGAGAGAGAAGCTGTGAGTGAGAGAGAGAAAAAGAGAAGCTGAGAGAGAGAGAGAAAGAGAAGCTGTGAGTGAGAGAGAGAGAAGCTGTGAGTGAGAGAGAGAGAAAGAGAAGCTGTGAGTGAGAGAGAGAGAAAGAGAAGCTGTGAGTGAGAGAGAGAGAAAGAGAAGCTGTGAGTGAGAGAAAGAGAAAGAGTAGCTGTTAGTGAGAGAGACAGAAAGAGAAACTGAAAGAGAAAGAGAGACAGAAGAAGCTGTGAGTGAGAGAGAGAGAAAGAGAAGCTGTGAGTGGGAGAGAGAGAATGAGAAGCTATGAGAGAGAAAGAAATAGAAGCTGTGAGTGAGAGAGAGAAATAGAGAAAGAGAAGCTGTGAGTGAGAGAGAGAGAGAAAGAGAAGCTGTGAGTGAGAGAGAAAGAGAAGCTGTCAGTGAGAGAGAAAGAGAGAAAATGAGAAGCTGTGAGGGAGAGTGAGAGAGAGAGAGAGAAAGAGAAGTTGTGTGGTTGTGAAAGAGAGAAGCTGCGAGGGAGAGAGAGAAAGAGAAGATTTGAGTGAGAGAGAGAGAAAAAAGAAGCTGTGAGTGAGAGAGAGAGAAAGAGAAACTGTGAGTGAGAGAGAGAGAGAAAGAGAAGCTGTGAGAGAGAGAGAGAAAGAGAAGCTGTTAGTGAGAGAGAGTGAAAGTGAAGCTGTGAGTGAAGGAGAGAGAGAAGCTGTGATTGAGCGAGAGAGAGAAGCTGTGAGTGAGAGAGAGAGAGAGAAAGAGAAACTGAGTGAGAGAGAGAGAAGCTGTGAGTGAGAGAGAGAGAGAAGCTGAGTGAGAGAGAGAGAAAGAGTAGCTGTGAGTGAGAGAGAGAGGAGAAGCTGAGTGAGAGAGAGAGAAGCTGTTAGTGAGAGAGAGAGAAAGAGAAGCTGTGTGTGTGAGAGAGAGAGTAGTTGTGATTGAGAGAGAGAGAAAAAAAGAAGCTGTGAGTGAGTGAGAGAGAGAGAAGCTGAGTGAGAGAGAGAGAAAGAGAAGCTGTGAGTGAGAGAGAGAGAGAGAAAGAGAAGCTGTGAGTGAGAGAGAGAGAGAGAGAAGCTGTGAGTGAGAGAGAGAAAGAGAAGCTGGGAGTGAGAGAGAGAGAGAAAGAGAAGCTGTTTGTGAGAGAGAGAGAGTATAAGAGAAGCTGTGAGTGAGAGAGAGAGAGAAGCTGTGAGTGAGAGAGAGAGAGAAGCTGTGAGTGAGAGAGAGAGAAGTAGAATCTGTGAGTGAGAGAGAGAGAGAGAGAGAGAAAGAGAAGATGTGAGTGAGAGAGAGAGAGAAAGAGAAGCTGTGAGTGAGATAGAGGGAACCTGTGAGTGAGAGAGAGAGAGAGAGAAAGAGAAGCTGTATGTGTGAGAGAGAGAGAGAAAGAGAAGCTGTCAGTGAGAGAGAAAGAGAGAAAATGAGAAGCTGTGAGGGAGAGAGAGAGAGAGTGAAAGAGAAGTTGTGTGGTTGTGAGAGAGAGAAGCTGTGAGGGAGAGAGAGAGAAAGAGAAACTGTGAGTGAGAGAGAGGGAGAAAGAGAAGCTGTTAGTGAGAGAGAGAGTGAAAGAGAAGCTGTGAGTGAAGGAGAGAGAGAGAAGCTGTGATTGAGAGAGAGAGAAAAGCTGTGAGTGAGAGAGAAAGAGAAAGAGAAGCTGTTAGTGAGAGAGAGTGAAAGAGAAGCTGTGAGTGAAGGAGAGAGAGAGAAGCTGTGATTGAGAGAGAGAGAAGCTGTGAGTGAGAGAGAGAAAGAGAAACTGAGAGAGAGAGAGAAAGAGAAGCTGTGAGTGAGAGAGAGAGAAAGAGAAGCTGTGAGTGAGAGAGAGAAAGAGAAGCTGTTAGTGAGAGTGAGTGTGAAAGAGAAGCTTTGAGTGAGAGAGAGAGAAGCTGTGAGTGAGAGAGAGAGAGAAGCTGTGAGTGAGAGAGAGAGAAAGAGAAGCTGTGAGTTAGAGAGAGAAAGAGAAGCTGTGAGTGAGAGAGAAAGAGAAGCTGTGAGTGAGGCAGAGAGAGAAAGAGAAGGTGTGTGTGTGTGAGAGAGAAGCTGTTAGTGAGAGAGAGAAAGAGAAGCTGTGAGTGAGTGAGAGAGAGAGAACGAGAAGCTGTGAGAGAGAGAGAAGCTGTGAGTGAGAGAGAGAAGGAGAAGCTGTGAGTGAGAGAGAGAGAGAGAGAAAGAGATGCTGTGAGTGAGAGAGAGACAGAAAGAGAAGCTGTGAGTGAGAGAGATAGAAAGAGAAGCTGTAAATGAGAGAGAAAGTGAAGATGTGAGTGAGAGAGAGAGAAGCTGTGAGTGAGAGAAAGAAAAAGAGAAGCTGAGAGAGAGAGAGAAAGAGAAGCTGTGAGTGAGAGAGAGAGAAGCTGTGAGTGAGAGAGAGAGAAAGAGAAGCTGTGAGTGAGAGAGAGAGAAAGAGAAGCTGTGAGTGAGAGAGAGAGAAAGAGAAGCTGTGAGTGAGAGAAAGAGAAAGAGTAGCTGTTAGTGAGAGAGACAGAAAGAGAAACTGAAAGAGAAAGAGAGACAGAAGAAGCTGTGAGTGAGAGAGAGAGAAAGAGAAGCTGTGAGTGGGAGAGAGAGAATGAGAAGCTATGAGAGAGAAAAAAATAGAAGCTGTGAGTGAGAGAGAGAAATAGAGAAAGAGAAGCTGTGAGTGAGAGAGAGAGAGAAAGAGAAGCTGTGAGTGAGAGAGAAAGAGAAGCTGTCAGTGAGAGAGAAAGAGAGAAAATGAGAAGCTGTGAGGGAGAGTGAGAGAGAGAGAGAGAGAGAGAAGTTGTGTGGTTGTGAAAGAGAGAAGCTGCGAGGGAGAGAGAGAAAGAGAAGATTTGAGTGAGAGAGAGAGAAAAAAAGAAGCTGTGAGTGAGAGAGAGAGAAAGAGAAACTGTGAGTGAGAGAGAGAGAGAAAGAGAAGCTGTGAGAGAGAGAGAGAAAGAGAAGCTGTTAGTGAGAGAGAGTGAAAGTGAAGCTGTGAGTGAAGGAGAGAGAGAAGCTGTGATTGAGCGAGAGAGAGAAGCTGTGAGTGAGAGAGAGAGAGAGAAAGAGAAACTGAGTGAGAGAGAGAGAAGCTGTGAGTGAGAGAGAGAGAGAAGCTGAGTGAGAGAGAGAGAAAGAGTAGCTGTGAGTGAGAGAGAGAGGAGAAGCTGAGTGAGAGAGAGAGAAGCTGTTAGTGAGAGAGAGAGAAAGAGAAGCTGTGTGTGAGAGAGAGAGAGAGTAGTTGTGATTGAGAGAGAGAGAAAAAAAGAAGCTGTGAGTGAGTGAGAGAGAGAGAAGCTGAGTGAGAGAGAGAGAAAGAGAAGCTGTGAGTGAGAGAGAGAGAGAGAAAGAGAAGCTGTGAGTGAGAGAGAGAGAGAGAAGCTGTGAGTGAGAGAGAGAAAGAGAAGCTGGGAGTGAGAGAGAGAGAGAAAGAGAAGCTGTTTGTGAGAGAGAGAGAGTATAAGAGAAGCTGTGAGTGAGAGAGAGAGAGAGAAGCTGTGAGTGAGAGAGAGAGAGAAGCTGTGAGTGAGAGAGAGAGAAGTAGAATCTGTGAGTGAGAGAGAGAGAGAGAGAAAGAGAAGATGTGAGTGAGAGAGAGAGAGAAAGAGAAGCTGTGAGTGAGATAGAGGGAACCTGTGAGTGAGAGAGAGAGAGAGAGAAAGAGAAGCTGTATGTGTGAGAGAGAGAGAGAAAGAGAAGCTGTCAGTGAGAGAGAAAGAGAGAAAATGAGAAGCTGTGAGGGAGAGAGAGAGAGAGTGAAAGAGAAGTTGTGTGGTTGTGAGAGAGAGAAGCTGTGAGGGAGAGAGAGAGAAAGAGAAACTGTGAGTGAGAGAGAGGGAGAAAGAGAAGCTGTTAGTGAGAGAGAGAGTGAAAGAGAAGCTGTGAGTGAAGGAGAGAGAGAGAAGCTGTGATTGAGAGAGAGAGAAAAGCTGTGAGTGAGAGAGAAAGAGAAAGAGAAGCTGTTAGTGAGAGAGAGTGAAAGAGAAGCTGTGAGTGAAGGAGAGAGAGAGAAGCTGTGATTGAGAGAGAGAGAAGCTGTGAGTGAGAGAGAGAAAGAGAAACTGAGAGAGAGAGAGAAAGAGAAGCTGTGAGTGAGAGAGAGAGAAAGAGAAGCTGTGAGTGAGAGAGAGAAAGAGAAGCTGTTAGTGAGAGTGAGTGTGAAAGAGAAGCTTTGAGTGAGAGAGAGAGAAGCTGTGAGTGAGAGAGAGAGAGAAGCTGTGAGTGAGAGAGAGAGAAAGAGAAGCTGTGAGTTAGAGAGAGAAAGAGAAGCTGTGAGTGAGAGAGAAAGAGAAGCTGTGAGTGAGGCAGAGAGAGAAAGAGAAGGTGTGTGTGTGTGAGAGAGAAGCTGTTAGTGAGAGAGAGAAAGAGAAGCTGTGAGTGAGTGAGAGAGAGAGAACGAGAAGCTGTGAGAGAGAGAGAAGCTGTGAGTGAGAGAGAGAACGAGAAGCTGTGAGTGAGAGAGAGAGAGAGAGAAAGAGATGCTGTGAGTGAGAGAGAGACAGAAAGAGAAGCTGTGAGTGAGAGAGATAGAAAGAGAAGCTGTAAATGAGAGAGAAAGTGAAGATGTGAGTGAGAGAGAGAGAAGCTGTGAGTGAGAGAGAGAAAAAGAGAAGCTGAGAGAGAGAGAGAAAGAGAAGCTGTGAGTGAGAGAGAGAGAAGCTGTGAGTGAGAGAGAGAGAAAGAGAAGCTGTGAGTGAGAGAGAGAGAAAGAGAAGCTGTGAGTGAGAGAGAGAGAAAGAGAAGCTGTGAGTGAGAGAAAGAGAAAGAGTAGCTGTGAGTGAGGAGAGAGAGAAAGAGAAGCTGTGAGTGAGAGAGAGAGAGAAGGAGAAGCTGTGAGTGAGAAAGCGAAAGAGAAGCTGTGAGTGAGAGAGAGAGAGAAGCTGTAAGTGAGAGAGAGTGAGAAAGAGAAGCGGTGAGAGAGAGAGAGGAGCTGTGAGTGTGAGAGAGAGAATGAGAAGCTGTGAGAGAGAGAAAGAGAGAACCTGTGAGTGAGAGAGAACAAGAAGCTGTGAGTCAGAGAGAGAGAGAAAAAGAGAAGCTGTGAGTGAGAGAGAGAGAAAGAGAAGCTGTGAGTGAGAGAGAGAGAAGCTGTGAGTGAGAGACAGAGAAAGAGAAGCTGTGAGTGAGAGAGAGAAAAATAGAAGCTGAGACTGAGAGAGAGAGAAAGAGAAGCTGTGATTTAGAGAGAGAAATAGAGAAAGAGAAGCTGTGAGTCAGAGAGAGAGAGAGAAGCTGTGAGTGAGAGAGAGAAAGAAAAGCTGTGAGTGAGAGAGAGAGAGAAAAAGAGAAGCTGTTTGTGAGAGAGAGGGAGAGAAAGAGATGTTAGTGAGAGAGAGAAAGAAAGAGAAGTGGTAAGTGAGAGAGAGACGAAAGAGAAGCTGTGAGTGAGAGAGAGAGTGAGAGAAAGAGAAGCTGTTAGTGAGAGAGACAGAAAGAGAAACTGTGAGAGAAAGAGAAAAAGAGACAGAAGAAGCTGTGAGTGAGAGAGAGAGAAAGAGAAGCTGTGAGTGGGAGAGAGAGAATGAGAAGCTATGAGAGAGAAAGAAATAGAAGCTGTGAGTGAGAGAGAGAAATAGAGAAAGAGAAGCTGTGAGTGAGAGAGAGAGAGAAAGAGAAGCTGTGAGTGAGAGAGAAAGAGAAGCTGTCAGTGAGAGAGAAAGAGAGAAAATGAGAAGCTGTGAGGGAGAGTGAGAGAGAGAGAGAGAGAAGTTGTGTGGTTGTGAAAGAGAGAAGCTGCGAGGGAGAGAGAGAAAGAGAAGATTTGAGTGAGAGAGAGAGAAAAAAAGAAGCTGTGAGTGAGAGAGAGAGAAAGAGAAACTGTGAGTGAGAGAGAGAGAGAAAGAGAAGCTGTGAGAGAGAGAGTGAAAGAGAAGCTGTTAGTGAGAGAGAGAGTGAAAGTGAAGCTGTGAGTGAAGGAGAGAGAGAAGCTGTGATTGAGCGAGAGAGAGAAGCTGTGAGTGAGAGAGAGAGAGAGAAAGAGAAACTGAGTGAGAGAGAGAGAAAGAGAAAGAGAAGCTATGAGTGAGAGAGAGAGAGAGAGAGAAGATGTGAGTGAGAGAGAGAGAGAAGCTGTGAGGGAGAGAGAGAGAGAGAGAAAGAGAAGCTGTGAGTGAGAGAAAGAGTGAAAGTGAAGCTGTGAGTGAAGGAGAGAGAGAAGCTGTGATTGAGCGAGAGAGAGAAGCTGTGAGTGAGAGAGAGAGAGAGAGAAGATGTGAGTGAGAGAGAGAGAAGCTGTGAGTGAGAGAGAGAGAGAAAGAGAAGCTGTGAGTGAGAGAGAAAAAGAGAAGCTGTTAGTGAGAGAGAGAGAGAAGCTGTGAGTGAGAGAGAGAGAAGCTGTGAGTGAGAGAGTGAGAAAGAGAGGCTGTATGTGTTTGTGTGTGTGAGAGAGTGAGAAGCTGTGAGAGAAAGAGAAAAAGAGAAGCTGTGAGTGAGTGAGAGAGTGAAAGAGAAGCTGTGAGTGAGAGAGAGAGAAGCTGTGAGTGAGTGAGAAAGAGAAGCTGTGAGTGAGTGAGTGAGTTAGAGAGAGAATCTGAGTGAAAGAGAGAGAGAAAGAGAAGCTGTGAGTGAGAGAGAGAGAAAGAGAAGCTGTCAGTGAGAGAGAAAGAGAAGCTGTGAGAGAGAGAGTGAGAAAGAGAAGCTGTGAGTGTGTGTGAGAGAGAAAGAGAAGCTGTGAGAGAGAGAGAGGGAAAGAGAAGATGTGAATGACACAGAGAGAGAAGCTGTGTGTGTGAGAGAGAGAAAGAGAAGCTGTGTGTGTGTGAGAGAGAGAAAGAGAAGCTGTGAGTGAGAGAGAGAGAAAGAAAGAGAAGCTGTGAGAGAGAGAAAGAGAGAAAGAACTGTGTGTGTGTGAGAGAGAGAAGCTGTGAGTGAGAGAGAGAGAAGCTGTGAGTGTGTGAGAGAGAGAAGCTGTGAGTGAGAGAGAGTGAGAGAAAGAAAACCTGTGAGTGAGAGAGAGAGAGGAGCTGTGAGTAAGAGAGAGAGAAAGGTAAGCTGTGAGTGAGGGAGAGAGAAAGAGAATCTGTGTGAGAGAGGGAGAGAAAGAGAAGCTGTGAGTGAGTGAGAGAGAGAAAGAGAAGCTGTGAGTGAGAGAGAGAGAGAAGCTGTGAGTGAGAGAGAGAGAGAAAGCGAAGCTGTGTGAGAGAGAGAGAAGCTGTGAGTGAGAGAGAGAGGGAGAAAGAGATGCTGTGAGTGAGTGAGAGAGAGAAAGATAATCTGAGTGAGAGAGAGAGAAAGAGAAGCTGTGTGAGAGAGAGAGAAAGAATGAGAAGTTGTGAGTGAGAGAGTAAGAGAGAGAGAAATAGAAGCTATGAGAAATAGTTAGAGAGAAAGAGATGCTGTGAGTGAGAGCATGAGAGAGAGAAAGAGAAGCTGTGAGTGAGAGAGAGAGAGAAAGAGTAGCTGTGAGTGAGTGAGAGAGAAAGAGAAGCTGTGAGTGAGTGAGAGAGAGAGAGAAAGAAGCTGAGTGAGAGAGAGATAAAGAGAAGCTGTGAGTGAGAGAGAGAGAAAGAGAAGCTGTGAGTGAGAGAGAGAAAGAGTAGCTATGAGTGAGAGAGAGAGAAAGAGAAGCTGTGAGTGAGAGAGAGAGAAAGAGTAGCTGTTAGTGAGAGAGAGAGTATAAGAGAAGCTGTGAGTGAGTGAGAGAAAGAGAAGCTGTGAGTGAGTGAGAGAGAGAGAAGCTGTGAGTGAGAGAGAGAGAGAGAAAGAGAAGCTGTGAGTGAGAGAAAAAAAAGAGAGGCTGTTAGTGAGAGAGAGAGTATAAGAGAAGCCGTGAGTGAGTGAGAGAGAGAGAAGCTGTGAGTGAGAGAGACAGAGAAGCTGTGAGAGAGAGAGAGAGAAATAGAAGCTATGTGTGAGAGAGAGTGAGAGAGAAGCTGTGAGTGAGAGGGAGAGAAGCTGTGAGTGAGAGAGAGAGAAAGAGAAGCTGTATGTGTGAAAGAGAGAAAGAGAAGCTGTCAGTGAGAGAGAAAGAGAGAAAATGAGAAGCTGTGAGGGAGAGATAGAGAGAGAGAGAAATAGAAGTTGTGTGGTTGTGAAAGAGAGAAGCTGTGAGGGAGAGAGAGAGAAAGAGAAGATTTGAGTGAGACAGAGAGAAAAAAGAAGCTGTGAGTGAGAGAGAGTGAAAGAGAAACTGTGAGAGAGAGAGAGAGAGAGAAGCTGTGAGAGAGAGAGAGAGAGAAAGAGAAGCTGTTGGTGAGAGAGAGAGTGAAAGAGAAGCTGTGAGTGAAGGAGAGAGAGAGAAGCTCTGATTGATCGAGAGAGAGAAGCTGTGAGTGAGAGAGAGAGAAAGAAAGAGAAACTGAGTGACAGAGAGAGAAAGAGAAAGAGAAGCTGTGAGTGAGAGAGAGAGAGAGAAAGAGAAGCTGTGAGTGTGAGAGAGAAAAGCTGTGAGTGAGAGAGAGAGTGAAAGAGAAGCTGTGAGTGAGAGAGAGAAAGAGAAGCTGTTAGTGAGAGAGAGAGAGAAGCTGTGAGTGAGAGAGAGAGAAGCTGTGAGTGAGAGATTGAGAAAGAGAAGCTGTATGTGTTTGTGTGTGTGAGAGAGTGAGAAGCTGTGAGAGAGAGAGAGAAAAAGAGAAGCTGTGAGTGAGAGAGAGAATGAAAGAGAAGCTGTGAGTGAGAGAGAGAAGCTGTGAGTGAGTGAGAAAGAGTAGCTGTGAGTGAGTGAGTGAGAGAGAGAGAGAATCTGAGTGAGAGTGAGAGAGAAAGAGAAGCTGTGAGTGAGAGAGAGAGAGAAAGAGAAGCTGTGAGTGAGAGAGAAAGAGAAGCTGTGTGAGAGAGAGAGTGAGAAACAGAAGCTGTGAGTGTGTGTGTGAGAGTAAGAGAAGCTGTGTGAGAGAGAGTGGGAAAGAGAAGATGTGAATGACAGAGAGAGAGAGAGAAACTGTGTGTGTGTGAGAGAGAGAAAGAGAAGCTGTGTGTGTGTGAGAGAGAGAAAGAGAAGGTGTGAGTGAGAGAGAGAGAAAGAAAGAGAAGCTGTGAGTGTGAGAGAGAGAGAAGCTGTGAGTGAGAGAGAGAGAGAGAGAGAGAAGCTGAGTGAGAGAGAGAGAGAAAGAGAAGCTGTGAGTGAGAGAGAGAGAAAGAGAAGCTGTGAGTGAGAGAGAGAAAGAGAAGCTGTGTGAGAGACAGAGAAAGAAAGAGAAATTGTCAGTGAGAGAGAGAGAGAGAAGCTTTGAGTGAGAGAGAAAGAGAGAAAGAGAAGCTGTGACTGAGAGAGAGAGAAAGAGATGCTGTGAGTGAGAGAGTGAGTGAAAGAGAAGCTGTGAGTGCGAGAGTGAGAGAGAGAGAGAGAAGCTGTGAGTGACTGAGAGAAAGAGAAGCTGTGTTAGAGAGAGAGAGAGAAAGAGATGCTTTGAGTGAGAGAGACAGAAAGAGACGCTGTGAGTGAGAGAGAGAGAAAGAGAAGCTTTGAGTGAGAGAGAGATAGAAAGAGAAGCTTTGTGTGTGTGAGAGAGATAGAGAAGTTGTGAGAGAGAGAAAGAGAAGCTGTGTGTGTGAGAGAGAGAAAGAGAAGCTGTGAGTGAGAGAGAGAAAAAGAGAAGCTGAGAGTGAGAGAGAGAGAAAGAGAAGCTGTGAGTGAGAGAGAGAAATAGAGAAAGAGAAGCTGTGAGTGAGAGAGAGAGAGAGAAGCTGTGAGTGAGAGAGAGAAAGAGAAGCTGTGAGTGAGAGAGAGAGAGAAAGAGAAGCTGTGAGTGAGAGAGAGGGAGAGAAAGAGAAGCTGTGAGTGAGAGAGAGAGAAAGAGAAGCTGTGAGTAAGAGAGAGAGACAAGCTGAGTGAGAGAGAGAGAGAAAGAGAAACTGAGTGAGAGAGAGAGAGAGAAAGAGAAGCTGTGAGTGAGAGAGAGAGAAAGAGAAGCTGTGAGTGAGAGAGAGAAAGAGAAGCTGTTAGTGAGAGTGAGTGTGAAAGAGAAGCTTTGAGTGAGAGAGAGAGAAGCTGTGAGTGAGAGAGAGAGAGAAGCTGTGAGTGAGAGAGAGAGAAAGAGAAGCTGTGAGTGAGAGAGAGAAAGAGAAGCTGTGAGTGAGAGAGAAAGAGAAGCTGTGAGTGAGGCAGAGAGAGAAAGAGAAGGTGTGTGTGTGTGAGAAAGAAGCTGTTAGTGAGAGAGAGAAAGAGAAGCTGTGAGTGAGTGAGAGAGAGAGAACGAGAAGCTGTGAGAGAGAGAGAAGCTGTGAGTGAGAGAGAGAAGGAGAAGCTGTGAGTGAGAGAGAGAGAGAGAGAAAGAGATGCTGTGAGTGAGAGAGAGACAGAAAGAGAAGCTGTGAGTGAGAGAGATAGAAAGAGAAGCTGTAAATGAGAGAGAAAGTGAAGATGTGAGTGAGAGAGAGAGAGAAGCTGTGAGTGAGAGAGAGAAAAAGAGAAGCTGAGAGAGAGAGAGAAAGAGAAGCTGTGAGTGAGAGAGAGAGAAGCTGTGAGTGAGAGAGAGAGAAAGAGAAGCTGTGAGTGAGAGAGAGAGAAAGAGAAGCTGTGAGTGAGAGAGAGAGAAAGAGAAGCTGTGAGTGAGAGAAAGAGAAAGAGTAGCTGTGAGTGAGGAGAGAGAGAAAGAGAAGCTGTGAGTGAGAGAAAGAGAAAGAGTAGCTGTGAGTGAGGAGAGAGAGAAAGAGAAGCTGTGAGTGAGAGAGAGAGAGAAGGAGAAGCTGTGAGTGAGAAAGCGAAAGAGAAGCTGTGAGTGAGAGAGAGAGAGAAGCTGTAAGTGAGAGAGAGTGAGAAAGAGAAGCGGTGAGAGAGAGAGGAGCTGTGAGTGAGAGAGAGAGAATGAGAAGCTGTGAGAGAGAGAAAGAGAGAAGCTGTGAGTGAGAGAGAACAAGAAGCTGTGAGTCAGAGAGAGAGAGAAAAAGAGAAGCTGTGAGTGAGAGACAGAGAAAGAGAAGCTGTGAGTGAGAGAGAGAGAAGCTGTGAGTGAGAGACAGAGAAAGAGAAGCTGTGAGTGAGAGAGAGAAAAATAGAAGCTGAGACTGAGAGAGAGAAAGAGAAGCTGTGATTTAGAGAGAGAAATAGAGAAAGAGAAGCTGTGAGTGAGAGAGAGAGAGAGAAGCTGTGAGTGAGAGAGAGAAAGAAAAGCTGTGAGTGAGAGAGAGAGAGAAAAAGAGAAGCTGTTTGTGAGAGAGAGGGAGAGAAAGAGATGTTAGTGAGAGAGAGAAAGAAAGAGAAGTGGTAAGTGAGAGAGAGACGAAAGAGAAGCTGTGAGTGAGAGAGAGAGAGAGAGAAAGAGAAGCTGTTAGTGAGAGAGATAGAAAGAGAAACTGTGAGAGAAAGAGAAAGAGAGACAGAAGAAGCTGTGAGTGAGAGAGAGAGAAAGAGAAGCTGTGAGTGGGAGAGAGAGAATGAGAAGCTATGAGAGAGAAAGAAATAGAAGCTGTGAGTGAGAGAGAGAAATAGAGAAAGAGAAGCTGTGAGTGAGAGAGAGAGAGAAAGAGAAGCTGTGAGTGAGAGAGAAAGAGAAGCTGTCAGTGAGAGAGAAAGAGAGAAAATGAGAAGCTGTGAGGGAGAGTGAGAGAGAGAGAGAGAAAGAGAAGTTGTGTGGTTGTGAAAGAGAGAAGCTGCGAGGGAGAGAGAGAAAGAGAAGATTTGAGTGAGAGAGAGAGAAAAAAGAAGCTGTGAGTGAGAGAGAGAGAAAGAGAAACTGTGAGTGAGAGAGAGAGAGAAAGAGAAGCTGTGAGTGAGAGAGAGACAGAAAGAGAAGCTGTGAGTGAGAGAGATAGAAAGAGAAGCTGTAAATGAGAGAGAAAGTGAAGATGTGAGTGAGAGAGAGAGAGAGAAGCTGTGAGTGAGAGAGAGAAAAAGAGAAGCTGAGAGAGAGAGAGAAAGAGAAGCTGTGAGTGAGAGAGAGAGAAGCTGTGAGTGAGAGAGAGAGAAAGAGAAGCTGTGAGTGAGAGAGAGAGAAAGAGAAGCTGTGAGTGAGAGAAAGAGAAAGAGTAGCTGTGAGTGAGGAGAGAGAGAAAGAGAAGCTGTGAGTGAGAGAAAGAGAAAGAGTAGCTGTGAGTGAGGAGAGAGAGAAAGAGAAGCTGTGAGTGAGAGAGAGAGAGAAGGAGAAGCTGTGAGTGAGAAAGCGAAAGAGAAGCTGTGAGTGAGAGAGAGAGAGAAGCTGTAAGTGAGAGAGAGTGAGAAAGAGAAGCGGTGAGAGAGAGAGAGGAGCTGTGAGTGAGAGAGAGAGAATGAGAAGCTGTGAGAGAGAGAAAGAGAGAAGCTGTGAGTGAGAGAGAACAAGAAGCTGTGAGTCAGAGAGAGAGAGAAAAAGAGAAGCTGTGAGTGAGAGAGAGAGAAAGAGAAGCTGTGAGTGAGAGAGAGAGAAGCTGTGAGTGAGAGACAGAGAAAGAGAAGCTGTGAGTGAGAGAGAGAAAAATAGAAGCTGAGACTGAGAGAGAGAGAAAGAGAAGCTGTGATTTAGAGAGAGAAATAGAGAAAGAGAAGCTGTGAGTGAGAGAGAGAGAGAAGCTGTGAGTGAGAGAGAGAAAGAAAAGCTGTGAGTGAGAGAGAGAGAGAGAAAAAGAGAAGCTGTTTGTGAGAGAGAGGGAGAGAAAGAGATGTTAGTGAGAGAGAGAAAAAAAGAGAAGTGGTAAGTGAGAGAGAGACGAAAGAGAAGCTGTGAGTGAGAGAGAGAGAGAGAGAAAGAGAAGCTGTTAGTGAGAGAGACAGAAAGAGAAACTGTGAGAGAAAGAGAAAGAGAGACAGAAGAAGCTGTGAGTGAGAGAGAGAGAAAGAGAAGCTGTGAGTGGGAGAGAGAGAATGAGAAGCTATGAGAGAGAAAGAAATAGAAGCTGTGAGTGAGAGAGAGAAATAGAGAAAGAGAAGCTGTGAGTGAGAGAGAGAGAGAAAGAGAAGCTGTGAGTGAGAGAGAAAGAGAAGCTGTCAGTGAGAGAGAAAGAGAGAAAATGAGAAGCTGTGAGGGAGAGTGAGAGAGAGAGAGAGAAAGAGAAGTTGTGTGGTTGTGAAAGAGAGAAGCTGCGAGGGAGAGAGAGAAAGAGAAGATTTGAGTGAGAGAGAGAGAAAAAAAGAAGCTGTGAGTGAGAGAGAGAGAAAGAGAAACTGTGAGTGAGAGAGAGAGAGAAAGAGAAGCTGTGAGTGAGAGAGAGACAGAAAGAGAAGCTGTGAGTGAGAGAGATAGAAAGAGAAGCTGTAAATGAGAGAGAAAGTGAAGATGTGAGTGAGAGAGAGAGAGAGAAGCTGTGAGTGAGAGAGAGAAAAAGAGAAGCTGAGAGAGAGAGAGAAAGAGAAGCTGTGAGTGAGAGAGAGAGAAGCTGTGAGTGAGAGAGAGAGAAAGAGAAGCTGTGAGTGAGAGAGAGAGAAAGAGAAGCTGTGAGTGAGAGAGAGAGAAAGAGAAGCTGTGAGTGAGAGAAAGAGAAAGAGTAGCTGTGAGTGAGGAGAGAGAGAAAGAGAAGCTGTGAGTGAGAGAAAGAGAAAGAGTAGCTGTGAGTGAGGAGAGAGAGAAAGAGAAGCTGTGAGTGAGAGAGAGAGAGAAGGAGAAGCTGTGAGTGAGAAAGCGAAAGAGAAGCTGTGAGTGAGAGAGAGAGAGAAGCTGTAAGTGAGAGAGAGTGAGAAAGAGAAACGGTGAGAGAGAGAGAGGAGCTGTGAGTGAGAGAGAGAGAATGAGAAGCTGTGAGAGAGAGAAAGAGAGAAGCTGTGAGTGAGAGAGAACAAGAAGCTGTGAGTCAGAGAGAGAGAGAAAAAGAGAAGCTGTGAGTGAGAGAGAGAGAAAGAGAAGCTGTGAGTGAGAGAGAGAGAAGCTGTGAGTGAGAGACAGAGAAAGAGAAGCTGTGAGTGAGAGAGAGAAAAATAGAAGCTGAGACTGAGAGAGAGAGAAAGAGAAGCTGTGATTTAGAGAGAGAAATAGAGAAAGAGAAGCTGTGAGTGAGAGAGAGAGAGAGAAGCTGTGAGTGAGAGAGAGAAAGAAAAGCTGTGAGTGAGAGAGAGAGAGAAAAAGAGAAGCTGTTTGTGAGAGAGAGGGAGAGAAAGAGATGTTAGTGAGAGAGAGAAAGAAAGAGAAGTGGTAAGTGAGAGAGAGACGAAAGAGAAGCTGTGAGTGAGAGAGAGAGAGAGAGAAAGAGAAGCTGTTAGTGAGAGAGACAGAAAGAGAAACTGAAAGAGAAAGAGAGACAGAAGAAGCTGTGAGTGAGAGAGAGAGAAAGAGAAGCTGTGAGTGGGAGAGAGAGAATGAGAAGCTATGAGAGAGAAAGAAATAGAAGCTGTGAGTGAGAGAGAGAAATAGAGAAAGAGAAGCTGTGAGTGAGAGAGAGAGAGAAAGAGAAGCTGTGAGTGAGAGAGAAAGAGAAGCTGTCAGTGAGAGAGAAAGAGAGAAAATGAGAAGCTGTGAGGGAGAGTGAGAGAGAGAGAGAGAAAGAGAAGTTGTGTGGTTGTGAAAGAGAGAAGCTGCGAGGGAGAGAGAGAAAGAGAAGATTTGAGTGAGAGAGAGAGAAAAAAAGAAGCTGTGAGTGAGAGAGAGAGAAAGAGAAACTGTGAGTGAGAGAGAGAGAGAAAGAGAAGCTGTGAGAGAGAGTGAAAGAGAAGCTGTTAGTGAGAGAGAGTGAAAGTGAAGCTGTGAGTGAAGGAGAGAGAGAAGCTGTGATTGAGCGAGAGAGAGAAGCTGTGAGTGAGAGAGAGAGAGAGAAAGAGAAACTGAGTGAGAGAGAGAGAAGCTGTGAGTGAGAGAGAGAGAGAAGCTGAGTGAGAGAGAGAGAAAGAGTAGCTGTGAGTGAGAGAGAGAGGAGAAGCTGAGTGAGAGAGAGAGAAGCTGTTAGTGAGAGAGAGAGAAAGAGAAGCTGTGTGTGTGTGAGAGAGAGAGTAGTTGTGATTGAGAGAGAGAGAAAAAAAGAAGCTGTGAGTGAGTGAGAGAGAGAAGCTGAGTGAGAGAGAGAGAAAGAGAAGCTGTGAGTGAGAGAGAGAGAGAGAGAGAGAAGCTGTGAGTGAGAGAGAGAGAAGCTGTGAGTGAGAGAGAGAAAGAGAAGCTGGGAGTGAGAGAGAGAGAGAAAGAGAAGCTGTTTGTGAGAGAGAGAGAGTATAAGAGAAGCTGTGAGTGAGAGAGAGAGAGAGAAGCTGTGAGTGAGAGAGAGAGAGAAGCTGTGAGTGAGAGAGAGAGAAGTAGAATCTGTGAGTGAGAGAGAGAGAGAAAGAGAAGATGTGAGTGAGAGAGAGAGAGAAAGAGAAGCTGTGAGTGAGATAGAGGGAACCTGTGAGTGAGAGAGAGAGAGAGAGAAAGAGAAGCTGTATGTGTGAGAGAGAGAGAGAAAGAGAAGCTGTCAGTGAGAGAGAAAGAGAGAAAATGAGAAGCTGTGAGGGAGAGAGAGAGAGAGTGAAAGAGAAGTTGTGTGGTTGTGAGAGAGAGAAGCTGTGAGGGAGAGAGAGAGAAAGAGAAACTGTGAGTGAGAGAGAGGGAGAAAGAGAAGCTGTTAGTGAGAGAGAGAGTGAAAGAGAAGCTGTGAGTGAAGGAGAGAGAGAGAAGCTGTGATTGAGAGAGAGAGAAAAGCTGTGAGTGAGAGAGAAAGAGAAAGAGAAGCTGTTAGTGAGAGAGAGTGAAAGAGAAGCTGTGAGTGAAGGAGAGAGAGAGAAGCTGTGATTGAGAGAGAGAGAAGCTGTGAGTGAGAGAGAGAGAAAGAGAAACTGAGTGAGAGAGAGAGAGAAAGAGAAGCTGTGAGTGAGAGAGAGAAAGAGAAGCTGTGAGTGAGAGAGAGAAAGAGAAGCTGTTAGTGAGAGTGAGTGTGAAAGAGAAGCTTTGAGTGAGAGAGAGAGAAGCTGTGAGTGAGAGAGAGAGAAGCTGTGAGTGAGAGAGAGAGAAAGAGAAGCTGAGTGAGAGAGAAAGAGAAGCTGTGAGTGAGGCAGAGAGAGAAAGAGAAGGTGTGTGTGTGTGAGAGAGAAGCTGTTAGTGAGAGAGAGAAAGAGAAGCTGTGAGTGAGTGAGAGAGAGAGAACGAGAAGCTGTGAGAGAGAGAGAAGCTGTGAGTGAGAGAGAGAAGGAGAAGCTGTGAGTGAGAGAGAGAGAGAGAGAAAGAGATGCTGTGAGTGAGAGAGAGACAGAAAGAGAAGCTGTGAGTGAGAGAGATAGAAAGAGAAGCTGTAAATGAGAGAGAAAGTGAAGATGTGAGTGAGAGAGAGAGAAGCTGTGAGTGAGAAAGAGAAAAAGAGAAGCTGAGAGAGAGAGATAAAGAGAAGCTGTGAGTGAGTGAGAGAGAAGCTGTGAGTGAGAGAGAGAGAAAGAGAAGCTGTGAGTGAGAGAGAGAGAAAGAGAAGCTGTGAGTGAGAGAGAGAGAAAGAGAAGCTGTGAGTGAGAGAAAGAGAAAGAGTAGCTGTGAGTGAGGAGAGAGAGAAAGAGAAGCTGTGAGTGAGAGAAAGAGAAAGAGTAGCTGTGAGTGAGGAGAGAGAGAAAGAGAAGCTGTGTGTGAGAGAGAGAGAGAAGGAGAAGCTGTGAGTGAGAAAGCAAAAGAGAAGCTGTGAGTGAGAGAGAGAGAGAAGCTGTAAGTGAGAGAGAGTGAGAAAGAGAAGCGGTGAGAGAGAGAGAGGAGCTGTGAGTGAGAGAGAGAGAATGAGAAGCTGTGAGAGAGAGAAAGAGAGAACCTGTGAGTGAGAGAGAACAAGAAGCTGTGAGTCAGAGAGAGAGAGAAAAAGAGAAGCTGTGAGTGAGAGAGAGAGAAAGAGACGCTGTGAGTGAGAGAGAGAGAAGCTGTGAGTGAGAGACAGAGAAAGAGAAGCTGTGAGTGAGAGAGAGAAAAATAGAAGCTGAGACTGAGAGAGAGAGAAAGAGAAGCTGTGATTTAGAGAGAGAAAGAGAAGCTGTGAGTGAGAGAGAGAGAGAGAAGCTGTGAGTGAGAGAGAGAAAGAAAAGCTGTGAGTGGGAGAGAGAGAGAAAAAGAGAAGCTGTTTGTGAGAGAGAGGGAGAGAAAGAGATGTTAGTGAGAGAGAGAAAGAAAGAGAAGTGGTAAGTGAGAGAGAGACGAAAGAGAAGCTGTGAGTGAGAGAGAGAGTGAGAGAAAGAGAAGCTGTTAGTGAGAGAGACAGAAAGAGAGACTGTGAGAGAAAGAGAAAGAGAGACAGAAGAAGCTGTGAGTGAGAGAGAGAGAAAGAGAAGCTGTGAGTGGGAGAGAGAGAATGAGAAGCTATGAGAGAGAAAGAAATAGAAGCTGTGAGTGAGAGAGAGAAATAGAGAAAGAGAAGCTGTGAGTGAGAGAGAGAGAGAAAGAGAAGCTGTGAGTGAGAGAGAAAGAGAAGCTGTCAGTGAGAGAGAAAGAGAGAAAATGAGAAGCTGTGAGGGAGAGTGAGAGAGAGAGAGAGAGAAGTTGTGTGGTTGTGAAAGAGAGAAGCTGCGAGGGAGAGAGAGAAAGAGAAGATTTGAGTGAGAGAGAGAGAAAAAAGAAGCTGTGAGTGAGAGAGAGAGAAAGAGAAACTGTGAGTGAGAGAGAGAGTGAAAGAGAAGCTGTGAGAGAGAGAGTGAAAGAGAAGCTGTTAGTGAGAGAGAGAGTGAAAGTGAAGCTGTGAGTGAAGGAGAGAGAGAAGCTGTGATTGAGCGAGAGAGAGAAGCTGTGAGTGAGAGAGAGAGAGAGAAAGAGAAACTGAGTGAGAGAGAGAGAAAGAGAAAGAGAAGCTATGAGTGAGAGAGAGAGAGAGAGAGAAGATGTGAGTGAGAGAGAGAGAGAAGCTGTGAGTGAGAGAGAGAGAGAGAGAGAGAAGCTGTGAGTGAGAGAGAGAGTGAAAGTGAAGCTGTGAGTGAAGGAGAGAGAGAAGCTGTGATTGAGCGAGAGAGAGAAGCTGTGAGTGAGAGAGAGAGAGAAGATGTGAGTGAGAGAGAGAGAGAAGCTGTGAGTGAGAGAGAGAGAGAGAAAGAGAAGCTGTGAGTGAGAGAGAAAAAGAGAAGCTGTTAGTGAGAGAGAGAGAGAAGCTGTGAGTGAGAGAGAGAGAAGCTGTGAGTGAGAGAGTGAGAAAGAGAGGCTGTATGTGTTTGTGTGTGTGAGAGAGTGAGAAGCTGTGAGAGAAAGAGAAAAAGAGAAGCTGTGAGTGAGTGAGAGAGTGAAAGAGAAGCTGTGAGTGAGAGAGAGAGAAGCTGTGAGTGAGTGAGAAAGAGAAGCTGTGAGTGAGTGAGTGAGTGAGAGAGAGAATCTGAGTGAAAGAGAGAGAGAAAGAGAAGCTGTGAGTGAGAGAGAGAGAAAGAGAAGCTGTCAGTGAGAGAGAAAGAGAAGCTGTGAGAGAGAGAGTGAGAAAGAGAAGCTGTGAGTGTGTGAGAGAGAGAAAGAGAAGCTGTGAGAGAGAGAGAGGGAAATAGAAGATGTGAATGACACAGAGAGAGAAGCTGTGTGTGTGAGAGAGAGAAAGAGAAGCTGTGTGTGTGTGAGAGAGAGAAAGAGAAGCTGTGAGTGAGAGAGAGAGAAAGAAAGAGAAGCTGTGAGAGAGAGAAAGAGAGAAAGAACTGTGTGTGTGTGAGAGAGAGAAGCTGTGAGTGAGAGAGAGAGAAGCTGTGAGTGTGTGAGAGAGAGAAGCTGTGAGTGAGAGAGAGTGAGAGAAAGAGAAGCTGTGAGTGTGAGAGAGGGAGAGAAAGAGAAGCTGTTAGTGAGAGAGAGTGAGAGATAAGCTGTGAATGAGAGAGAGAGAGAGAAAGAGAAGCTGTGAGTGTGAGAGAGGGAGAGAAAGAGAAGCTGTTAGTGAGAGAGAGTGAGAGATAAGCTGTGAGTGTGAGAGAGAGAACCTGTGAGTGAGAGAGAGAGAGAAAGAGAAGCTGCATGTGTGAGAGAGAGAAAGAGAAAGAGAAGCTGTCAGTGAGAGAGAAAGAGAGAAAATGAGAAGCTGTGAGGGAGAGCGAGAGAGAGAGAGAGAAAGAGGTTGTGTGGTTGTGAAAGAGAGAAGCTGTGAGGGAGAGAGAGAGAAAGAGAAGATTTGAGTGAGAGAGAGAAAAAAGAAGAAGCTGTGAGTGAGAGAGAGAGAAAGAGAAACTGTGAGTGAGAGAGAGAGAGAAAGAGAAGCTGTGAGAGAGAGAGAAAGAGAAGCTGTTAGTGAGAGAGAGAGTGAAAGTGAAGCTGTGAGTGAAGGAGAGAGAGAGAAGCTGTGATTGAGCGAGAGAGAGAAGCTGTGAGTGAGTGAGAGAGAGAAAGAGAAACTGAGTGAGGGAGAGAGAGAAAGAGAAGCTGTGAGTGAGAGAGAGAGAGAGAAAGAGAAGCTGTGAGGGAGAGAGAGAAGCTGTGAGTGAGAGAGAGAGAGAAAGAGAAGCTGTGAGAGAGAGAGAGAGGGAAAGAGAAGATGTGAATGACACACAGAGAGAGAAGCTGTGTGTGAGAGAGAGAGAAAGAGAAGCTGTGTGTGTGTGAGAGAGAGAGAAAGAGAAGCTGTGAGTGTGAGAGAGAGAAAGAGAAGCTGTGAGTGAGAGAGAGAGAAGGAGAAGCTGTGAGTGAGAAAGCGAAAGAGAAGCTGTGAGTGAGAGAGAGAGAGAAGCTGTAAGTGAGAGAGAGTGAGAAAGAGAAGCGGTGAGAGAGAGAGAGGAGCTGTGAGTGAGAGAGAGAGAATGAGAAGCTGTGAGAGAGAGAAAGAGAGAAGCTGTGAGTGAGAGAGAACAAGAAGCTGTGAGTCAGAGAGAGAGAAAAAAAGAGAAGCTGTGAGTGAGAGAGAGAGAAAGAGAAGCTGTGAGTGAGAGAGAGAGAAGCTGTGAGTGAGAGACAGAGAAAGAGAAGCTGTGAGTGAGAGAGAGAAAAATAGAAGCTGAGACTGAGAGAGAGAGAAAGAGAAGCTGTGATTTAGAGAGAGAAATAGAGAAAGAGAAGCTGTGACTGAGAGAGAGAAAGAGAAGCAGTGAGTGAGAGAGAGAAAGAGAAGCTGTATGAGAGAGAGAGAAAGAAAGAGAAATTGTCAGTGAGAGAGAGAGAGAGAAGCTTTGAGTGAGAGAGAAAGAGAGAAAGAGAAGCTGTGACTGAGAGAGAGAGAAAGAGATGCTGTGAGTGAGAGAGTGAGTGAAAGAGAAGCTGTGAGTGCGAGAGTGAGAGAGAGAGAGAGAAGCTGTGAGTGACTGAGAGAAAGAGAAGCTGTGTTAGAGAGAGAGAGAGAAAGAGATGCTTTGAGTGAGAGAGACAGAAAGAGACGCTGTGAGTGAGAGAGAGAGAAAGAGAAGCTTTGAGTGAGAGAGAGATAGAAAGAGAAGCTTTGTGTGTGTGAGAGAGATAGAGAAGTTGTGAGAGAGAGAAAGAGAAGCTGTGTGTGTGTGAGAGAGAAAGAGAAGCTGTGAGTGAGAGAGAGAAAAAGAGAAGCTGAGAGTGAGAGAGAGAGAGAAAGAGAAGCTGTGAGTGAGAGAGAGAAATAGAGAAAGAGAAGCTGTGAGTGAGAGAGAGAGAGAGAAGCTGTGAGTGAGAGAGAGAAAGAGAAGGTGTGAGTGAGAGAGAGAGAGAAAGAGAAGCTGTGAGTGAGAGAGAGGGAGAGAAAGAGAAGCTGTGAGTGAGAGAGAGAGAAAGAGAAGCTGTGAGTAAGAGAGAGAGACAAGCTGAGTGAGAGAGAGAGAGAAAGAGAAGCTGTGAGTGACAGAGAGAGAGAACGAGAAGTTGTGAGTGAGAGAGTGAGAGAGAGAAATAGAAGCTGTGAGAGAGAGTGAGAGAGAAACAGATTCTGTGTGAGTGCATGAGAGAGAGAAAGAGAAGCTGTGAGAGAGAGAGAGTAGCTGTGAGTGAGAGAGAGAGAAGCTGTGAGTGAGAGAGAGAGAGAAGCTGAGTGAGAGAGAGAGAAAGAGTAGCTGTGAGTGAGAGAGAGAGGAGAAGCTGAGTGAGAGAGAGAGAAGCTGTTAGTGAGAGAGAGAGAAAGAGAAGCTGTGTGTGTGAGAGAGAGAGAGTAGTTGTGATTGAGAGAGAGAGAAAAAGAAGCTGTGAGTGAGTGAGAGAGAGAGAAGCTGAGTGAGAGAGAGAGAAAGAGAAGCTGTGAGTGAGAGAGAGAGAGAAAGAGAAGCTGTGAGTGAGAGAGAGAGAGAGAAGCTGTGAGTGAGAGAGAGAAAGAGAAGCTGGGAGTGAGAGAGAGAGAGAAAGAGAAGCTGTTAGTGAGAGAGAGAGAGTATAAGAGAAGCTGTGAGTGAGAGAGAGAGAGAAGCTGTGAGTGTGAGAGAGAGAAGCTGTGAGTGAGAGAGAGAGAAGTAGAATCTGTGAGTGAGAGAGAGAGAGAGAAAGAGAAGATGTGAGTGAGAGAGAGAGAGAAAGAGAAGCTGTGAGTGAGAGAGAGAGTGAAAGAGAAGCTGTGAGTGAAGGAGAGAGAGAAGCTGTGATTGAGAGAGAGAGAAAAGCTGTGAGTGAGAGAGAAAGAGAAAGAGAAGCTGTTAGTGAGAGAGAGAGTGAAAGAGAAGCTGTGTGAAGGAGAGAGAGAGAAGCTGTGATTGAGAGAGAGAGAGAAGCTGTGAGTGAGAGAGAGAGAAAGAGAAACTGAGTGAGAGAGAGAGAGAGAAGCTGTGAGTGAGAGAGAGAGAAAGAGAAGCTGTGAGTGAGAGAGAGAAAGAGAAGCTGTTAGTGAGAGTGAGAGTGAAAGAGAAGCTTTGAGTGAGAGAAGCTGTGATTGAGAGAGAGAGAAAAGCTGTGAGTGAGAGAGAAAGAGAAAGAGAAGCTGTTAGTGAGAGAGAGAGTGAAAGAGAAGCTGTGAGTGAAGGAGAGAGAGAGAAGCTGTGATTGAGAGAGAGAGCTGTGTGAGAGAGAAAGAGAAACTGAGTGAGAGAGAGAGAGAAAGAGAAGCTGTGAGTGAGAGAGAGAGAAAGAGAAGCTGTGAGTGAGAGAGAGAAAGAGAAGCTGTTAGTGAGAGTGAGTGTGAAAGAGAAGCTTTGAGTGAGAGAGAGAGAAGCTGTGAGTGAGAGAGAGAGAGAAGCTGTGAGTGAGAGAGAGAGAAAGAGAAGCTGTGAGTGAGAGAGAGAAAGAGAAGCTGTGAGTGAGAGAGAAAGAGAAGCTGTGAGTGAGGCAGAGAGAGAAAGAGAAGGTGTGTGTGTGTGAGAGAGAAGCTGTTAGTGAGAGAGAGAAAGAGAAGCTGTGAGTGAGTGAGAGAGAGAGAACGAGAAGCTGTGAGAGAGAGAGAAGCTGTGAGTGAGAGAGAGAAGGAGAAGCTGAGTGAGAGAGAGAGAGAGAAAGAGATGCTGTGAGTGAGAGAGAGACAGAAAGAGAAGCTGTGAGTGAGAGAGATAGAAAGAGAAGCTGTAAATGAGAGAGAAAGTGAAGATGTGAGTGAGAGAGAGAGAAGCTGTGAGTGAGAGAGAGAAAAAGAGAAGCTGAGAGAGAGAGAGAAAGAGAAGCTGTGAGTGAGAGAGAGAGAAGCTGTGAGTGAGAGAGAGAGAAAGAGAAGCTGTGAGTGAGTGAGAGAGAGAAAGAGAAGCTGTGAGTGAGAGAGAGAGAAAGAGAAGCTGTAAATGAGAGAGATAGAGAAGATGTGAGTGAGAGAGAGAGAAGCTGTGAGTGAGAGAGAGAGAGAAGCTGTGAGTGAGAGAGAGAGAGAAAGAGAAGCTGTGAGTGAGAGAGAAAAAAAGAGAAGCTGTTAGTGAGAGAGAGAGTATAAGAGAAGCCGTGAGTGAGTGAGAGAGAGAGAAGCTGTGAGTGAGAGAGACAGAGAAGCTGTGTGTGTGTGTGAGAGAGAAATAGAAGCTATGAGTGAGAGAGAGTGAGAGAGAAGCTGTGAGTGAGAGAGAGAGAACCTGTGAGTGAGAGAGAGAGAAAGAGAAGCTGTATGTGTGAGAGAGAGTAAGAGAAAGAGAAGCTGTCAGTGAGAGAGAAAGAGAGAAAATGAGAAGCTGTGAGGGAGAGAGAGAGAGAGAGAAATAGAAGTTGTGTGGTTGTGAAAGAGAGAAGCTGTGAGGGAGAGAGAGAGAAAGAGAAGATTTGAGTGAGACAGAGAGAAAAAAGAAGCTGTGAGTGAGAGAGAGAGAGAGAAAGAGAAGCTGTGTGTGTGAGAGAGAAAGAGAAGCTGTTGGTGAGAGAGAGAGTGAAAGAGAAGCTGTGAGTGAAGGAGAGAAAGAGAAGCTCTGATTGAGCGAGAGAGAGAGAAGCTGTGAGTGAGAGAGAGAGAAAGAAAGAGAAACTGAGTGAGAGAGAGAGAAAGAGAAAGAGAAGCTGTGAGTGAGAGAGAGAGAGAGAAAGAGAAGCTGTGAGTGTGTGTGAGAGAGAGAAGCTGTGAGTGAGAGAGAGAGTGAAAGAGAAGCTGTGAGTGAGAGAGAGAAAGAGAAGCTGTTAGTGAGAGAGAGAGAGAAGCTGTGAGTGAGAGAGAGAGAAGCTGTGAGGGAGAGAGTGAGAAAGAGAAGCTGTATGTGTTTGTGTGTGAGAGAGAGTGAGAAGCTGTGAGAGAGAGAGAGAGAGAAAAAGTAGTTGTGATTGAGAGAGAGAGAAAAAGAAGCTGTGAGTGAGTGAGAGAGAGAGAAACTGTTAGTGAGAGAGAGAGAAAGAGAAGCTGTGAGAGAGAGAGAGAGAGAGAAAGAGTAGTTGTGATTGAGAGAGAGAGAAAAAGAAGCTGTGAGTGAGTGAGAGAGAGAGAAGCTGAGTGAGAGAGAGAAAAAGAGAAGCTGTGAGTGAGAGAGAGAGAAAGAGAAGCTGTGAGGGAGAGAGAGAGAGAGAGAAGCTGTGAGTGAGAGAGAGAAAGAGAAGCTGTGAGTGAGAGAGAGAAAAAGAGAAGCTGTTAGTGAGAGAGAGAGAGTATTAGAGAAGCTGTGAGTGAGAGAGAGAAGCTGTGAGTGAGAGAGAGAGAGAAGCTGTGAGTGAGAGAGAGAGAAGTAGAATCTGTGCGTGAGAGAGAGAGAGAAAGAGAAGATGTGAGTGAGAGAGAGAGAAAGAGAAGCTGTGAGTGAGAGAGTGAGAAATAGAAGGTATGAGTGAGAGAGAGTGAGAGAAGCTGTGAGTGAGATAGAGGGAACCTGTCAGTGAGAGAGAGAGAGAGAAAGAGAAGCTGTATGTGTGTGAGAGAGAGAGAAAGAGAAGCTGTCTGTGAGAGAGAAAGAGAGAAAATCAGAAGCTGTGAGGGAGAGAGAGAGAGAGTGAAAGAGAAGTTGTGTGGTTGTGAGAGAGAGAAGCTGTGAGGGAGAGAGAGATAAAGAGAAACTGTGAGTGAGAGAGAGGGAGAAAGAGAAGCTGTTAGTGAGAGAGAGAGTGAAAGAGAAGCTGTGAGTGAAGGAGAGAGAGAAGCTGTGATTGAGAGAGAGAGAAAAGCTGTGAGTGAGAGAGAAAGAGAAAGAGAAGCTGTTAGTGAGAGAGAGAGTGAAAGAGAAGCTGTGTGAAGGAGAGAGAGAGAAGCTGTGATTGAGAGAGAGAGAGAAGCTGTGAGTGAGTGAGAGAGAGAAAGAGAAACTGAGTGAGAGAGAGAGAGAGAAGCTGTGAGTGAGAGAGAGAGAAAGAGAAGCTGTGAGTGAGAGAAAGAGAAGCTGTTAGTGAGAGTGAGAGTGAAAGAGAAGCTGTTAGTGAGAGAGAGTGAAAGTGAAGCTGTGAGTGAAGGAGAGAGAGAAGCTGTGATTGAGCGAGAGAGAGAAGCTGTGAGTGAGAGAGAGAGAGAGAAAGAGAAACTGAGTGAGAGAGAGAGAAGCTGTGAGTGAGAGAGAGAGAGAAGCTGAGTGAGAGAGAGAGAAAGAGTAGCTGTGAGTGAGAGAGAGAGGAGAAGCTGTGAGTGAGGCAGAGAGAGAAAGAGAAGGTGTGTGTGTGTGAGAGAGAAGCTGTTAGTGAGAGAGAGAAAGAGACGCTGTGAGTGAGAGAGAGAGAGAATGAGAAGCTGTGTGAGAGAGAGAAGAAGCTGTGAGTGAGACAGAGAGAAAGAGAAGCTGTGAGTGAGAGAGAGAGAGAGAAGCTGTAAGTGAGAGAGAGTGAGAAAGAGAAGCGGTGAGAGAGAGAAAGGAGCTGTGAGTGAGAGAGAGAGAGAGAATGAGAAGCTGTGAGAGAGAGAAAGAGAGAAGCTGTGAGTGAGAGAGAACAAGAAGCTGTGAGTCAGAGAGAGAGTGAAAGAAAGAGAAGCTGTGAGTGAGAGAGAGAGAAAGAGAAGCTGTGAGTGAGAGAGAGAGTGAAAGAGAAGCTGTGAGTGAAGGAGAGAGAGAAGCTGTGATTGAGAGAGAGAGAAAAGCTGTGAGTGAGAGAGAAAGAGAAAGAGAAGCTGTTAGTGAGAGAGAGAGTGAAAGAGAAGCTGTGTGAAGGAGAGAGAGAGAAGCTGTGATTGAGAGAGAGAGAGAAGCTGTGAGTGAGAGAGAGAGAGAAAGAGAAACTGAGTGAGAGAGAGAGAGAGAAGCTGTGAGTGAGAGAGAGAGAAAGAGAAGCTGTGAGTGAGAGAAAGAGAAGCTGTTAGTGAGAGTGAGAGTGAAAGAGAAGCTCTGAGTGAGAGAGAGAGAAGCTGTGAGTGAGAGAGAGAGAGAAGCTGTGAGTGAGAGAAAGAGAAAGAAGCTGTGAGTGAGTGAGAGTGAGGAAGAGAAGCTGTGAGTGAGAGAGAAAGAGAAGCTGTGAGTGAGGCAGAGAGAGAAAGAGAAGGTGTGTGTGTGTGAGAGAGAAGCTGTTAGTGAGAGAGAGAAAGAGACGCTGTGAGTGAGAGAGAGAGAGAATGAGAAGCTGTGTGAGAGAGAGAAGAAGCTGTGAGTGAGACAGAGAGAAAGAGAAGCTGTGAGTGAGAGAGAGAGAGAGAAAGAGATGCTGTGAGTGAGAGAGAGACAGAAAGAGAAGCAGTGAGTGAGAGAGATAGAAAGAGAAGCTGTGTGTGAGAGAGAAGCTGTTAGTGAGAGAGAGAGAGAGAAGCTGTGAGTGAGAGAGAGAGAGAATGAGAAGCTGTGTGAGAGAGAGAAAAGCTGTGAGTGAGAGAGAGAAAAAGAGAAGCTGAGAGAGAGAGAGAGAAAGAGAAGCAGTGAGTGAGAGAGAGAGAAACTGTGAGTGAGAGAGAGAGAAAGAGAAGCTGTGAGTGAGAGAGAGAGAGAAAGAGAAGCTGTGAGTGAGAGAGAGAGAAAGAGAAGCTGTGAGTGAGAGAAAGAGAAAGAGTAGCTGTGAGTGAGGAGAGAGAGAAAGAGAAGCTGTGAGTGAGAGATAGAGAGAAGGAGATGCTGTGAGTTGAGAAAGCGAAAGAGAAGCTGTGAGTGAGAGAGAGAGAGAAGTTGTAAGTGAGAGAGAGTGAGAAAGAGAAGCTGTGTGAGAGAGAGAGGAGCTGTGAGTGAGAGAGAGAGAATGAGAAGCTGTGAGAGAGAGAAAGAGAGAAGCTGTGAGTGAGAGAGAACAAGAAGTTGTGAGTCAGAGAGAGAGAAAGAAAGAGAAGCTGTGAGTGAGAGAGAGAGAAAGAGAAGCTGTGAGTGAGAGAAAGAGAAGCTGTGAGTGAGAGAGAGAGAAAGAGAAGCTGTGAGTGAGAGAGAGAAAAATAGAAGCTGACTGAGAGAGAGAGAAAGAGAAGCTGTGATTTAGAGAGAGAAATAGAGAAAGATAAGCTGTGAGTGAGAGAGAGAGAGAAGCTGTGAGTGAGTGAGAGAAAGAAAAGCTGTGAGTGAGAGAGAGAGAGAAAAAGAGAAGCTGTTTGTGAGAGAGAGGGAGAGAAAGAGATGTTAGTGAGAGAGAGAAAGAAAGAGAAGCGGTAAGTGAGAGAGAGACGAAAGAGAAGCTGTGAGTGAGAGAGAGAGAGAGAAAGAGAAGCTGTTAGTGAGAGAGACAGAATGAGAAACTGTGAGAGAAAGAGAAAGAGAGAAAGAAGAAGCTGTGAGTGAGAGAGAGAGAAAGAGAAGCTATGAGTGGGAGAGAGAGAATGAGAAGCTATGAGAGAGAAAGAAATAGAAGCTGTGAGTGAGAGAGAGAAATAGAGAAAGAGAAGCTGTGAGTGAGAGAGAGAGAGAGAGAGAGAAAGAGAAGCTGTGAGTGAGAGAGAGAGAAAGAGAAGCTGTGAGTGAGAGAAAGAGAAAGAGTAGCTGTGAGTGAGGAGAGAGAGAAAGAGAAGCTGTGAGTGAGAGAGAGAGAGAAGAAGCTGTGAGTGAGACAGAGAGAAAGAGAAGCTGTGAGTGAGAGAGAGAGAGAGAAGCTGTAAGTGAGAGAGAGTGAGAAAGAGAAGCGGTGAGAGAGAGAAAGGAGCTGTGAGTGAGAGAGAGAGAGAGAATGAGAAGCTGTGAGAGAGAGAAAGAGAGAAGCTGTGAGTGAGAGAGAACAAGAAGCTGTGAGTCAGAGAGAGAGTGAAAGAAAGAGAAGCTGTGAGTGAGAGAGAGAGAAAGAGAAGCTGTGAGTGAGAGAGAGAGAAGCTGTGAGAGAGAGACAGAGAAAGAGAAGCAGTGAGTGAGAGAGAAAAAAAGAAAAGCTGAGACTGAGAGAGAGAAAGAGAAGCTGTGATTTAGAGAGAGAAATAGAGAAAGAGAAGCTGTGAGTGAGAGAGAGAGAGAGAGAAGCTGTGAGTGAGAGAGAGAAAGAGAAGCTGTGAGTGAGAGAGAGAGAGAAAAAGAGAAGCTGTTTGTGAGAGAGAGGGAGAGAAAGAGATGTTAGTGAGAGAGAGAAAGAAAGAGAAGCGGTAAGTGAGAGAGAGAAGAAAGCGAAGCTGTGAGTGAGAGAGAGAGAGAAAGAGAAGCTGTTAGTGAGAGAGACAGAAAGAGAAACTGTGAGAGAAAGAGAAAGAGAGAAAGAAGAAGCTGTGAGTGAGAGAGAGAGAAAGAGAAGCTGTGAGTGGGAGAGAATGAGAAGCTATGAGAGAGAAAGAAATAGAAGCTGTGAGTGAGAGAGAGAAATAGAGAAAGAGAAGCTTTGAGTGAGAGAGAGAGAATGAGAAGCTGTGAGTGAGAGAAAGATAAGCTGTGAGTAAGAGAGAGAGAAAGATAAGCTGTGAGTGAGAGAGAGAGAAAGAGAAGGTGTGAGTGAGAGGGAGAGAGAAAGAGAAGCTGTGAGTGAGACAGAGAGAAAGAGAAGCTGTGAGTGGGAGATAGTGAGAATGAGAAGCTGTGTGAGAGAGAAATAGAAGCTGTGAGTGAGAGAGAGAAATCGAGAAAGAGAAGCTGTGAGTGGGAGAGAAAGAGAGAAAGATTAGCTGTGAGTGAGAGAGAGGGAGAGAAAGAGAAGCTGTTAGTGAGAGAGAGAGAGAAAGAGAAGATGTAAGTGATAGAGAGAAGAGAGAGAAGATGTGAGAGAGAGCGAGAGAGAGAAAGAGAAGTTGTGAGTGAGAGAGAGAAAGAAAGAGAAGCTGTAAGTGAGAGAGAGTGAGAAAGAGAAGCTGTGAGTGAGATAGAAAGAAGGAGATGATGTGAGTGAGAGAGAGAGATAGAAAGCGAAGATGTGATTGAGAGAGAGAGAAAAAGAAGCTGTGAGAGAGAGAGAGAAAGGGAAGCTGTGAGTGAGTGAGAGAGAGAAGGAGAAGCTGTGAGTGAGATAAGAGGGAGAAAGAAAGAGAAGCTGTGAGTGAGAGAGAGAGAAAGAGAAGCTGTGAGTGAGAGAGAGAGAGAGAAGCTGTGAGTGAGAGATAGAGAAAGAGAAGCTGTGAGTGAGAGATAGAGAAAGAGAAGCTGTGAGTGAGAGAGAGAGAAAGAGAAGCTGTGAATGAGCGAGTAAGAGAAAGAGGAGCTGTGTGTGAGAGAGAGAGAAAGAGAAGCTGTGAGTGAGAGAGAGAGAGAAAGAGAAGCTGTGAGTGAGAGAGAGGGAGAGAAAGAGAAGCTGTTAGTGAGAGAGAGAAAGAAAGAGAAGCGGTAAGTGAGAGAGAGAAGAAAGAGAAGCTGTGAGTGAGAGAGAGAGAGAAGCTGTGAGTGAGAGAGAGAGAAGCTGTGAGTGAGAGAGAGAAAGAAAGGGAAGCTGTGAGTGAGAGAGCGAGAGAAAGAGAAGCTGTGAGTGAGACAGAGAGAAAGAGAAGCTGTGAGTGGGAGAGAGAGAGAACGAGAAGCTGTGTGAGAGAGAGAAAGAGAAGCTGTGAGTGAGCGAGAGAAATAGAGAAAGAGAAGCTGTGAGTGTGTGTGAGAGAGAGAAAGAGAAGATGTTAGTGAGAGAGTGAAAGAGAAGCTGTGAGTGGGAGAGAAAGAGAGAAAGAGAAGCTGTGAGTGAGAGAGAGGGAGAGAAAGAGAAGCTGTTAGTGAGAGAGAGAGAGAAAGAGAAGATGTAAGTGAATGAGAGAAGAAAGAGAAGATGTGAGTGAGAGAGAGAGAAAGAGAAGTTGTGTGGTTGTGAAAGAGAGAAGCTATGAGGGAGAGAGAGAGAAAGAGAAGATTTGAGTGAGTGAGAGAGAGAGAAAGAGAAACTGTGAGTGAGAGAGAGAGAAAGAGAAGCTGTGATTGAGCGAGATAGAGAAGCTGTGAGTGAGTGAGAGAGAGAAAGAGAAACTGAGTGCGAGAGAGAGAGAAAGAGAAAGAGAAGCTGTGAGTGAGAGAGAGAGAGAAAGAGAAGCTATGAGTGAGAGAGAGAGAAGCTGTGAGTGAGAGAGAGAGAGAAAGAGAAGCTGTGAGTGAGAGAGAGAAAGAGAAGCTGTTAGTGAGAGAGAGAGAGAGAAGCTGTGAGTGAGAGAGAGAAGCTGTGAGTGAGAGAGTGAGAAAGAGAAGCTGTATGTTTTTGTGTGTGTGAGAGAGTGAGAAGCTGTGAGAGAGAGAGAGAAAAAGAGAAGCTGTGAGTGAGAGAGAGAGTGAACATAAGAACATAAGAACATAAGAACAGCCTTGCTGGAACAGGCCACAGCCCATCCAGTCCAGCATTCTGTCTCACACAGTGGCTCACCATTTCCTTCAGGGTATTCCCAAGCAGATGCCTTCACCTGCTTAGGATTCCCTGGAAATGGCATTGAGAGATATCCTGCCTATCTCTCCAACCTGGAGGTTGTCCTTAGGGATCCATAATTATAGCCATTGATAGCCTTGTCCTCCATGAACTTGTCTAATCCTTTCTTAAAGCTGTCAAGACTGACAGCTGTCACCACTTCTTCTGGCAGGGAGTTCCATAGACCAGTAATCCTCTGGATGAAAAAGTACTTTCTCTTATTTGTTTGAGAACTAGTACCCAAAAGTTTCATGGAGTGTCCCCTAGTTCTAGTGTTGTGCGATAGGGAAAACAGTTTTTCCTTATCTACTTTGTCCACACCATGCATGATTTTATAAACTTCAATCAGGTCACCTCTTAGACGCCGTCGTTCAAGAGTGAAAAGGCCCAACCGTTGCAGCCTCAGATGGTAAGGAAGGTGTTCCAGTCCCCTAATCATTCTGGTTGCCCTCCTCTGTACTTTCTCCAACTCCATAATATCCTTCTGGAGGTATGGCGACCAGAACTGTACACAATATTCCAGATGGGGCCTCACCATAGATTTATAAAGAGGCAAAATGACACTTGCTGACTTATTTTCTATACCCTTCCTAATGATCCCTAACATTGAGTTTGCTTTTTTCAAAGAGAAGCTGTGAGTGAGAGAGAGAGAAGCTGTGAGTGAGTGAAAAAGAGAAGCTGTGAGTGAGTGAGTGAGAGAGAGAGAATCTGAGTGAGAGAGAGAGAGAAAGAGAAGCTGTGAGTGAGAGAGAAAGAGAAGCTGTGAGAGAGAGAGGGTGAGAAAGAGAAGCTGTGAGTGTGTGTGAGAGAGAAAGAGAAGCTGTGAGAGAGAGAGAGGGAAAGAGAAGATGTGAATGACAGAGAGAGAGAAGCTGTGTATGTGTGTGAGAGAGAAAGAGAAGCTGTGTTTGTGAGAGAGAGAGAAAGAGAAGCTGTTAGTGAGAGAGAGAGAAAGAAAGAGAAGTTGTGAGAGAGAGAAAGAGAGAAAAAACTGTGTGTGTGAGAGAGAGAGAGAAGCTGTGAGTGAGAGTGAGAGAGAGAAAGAGAATCTGTGAGTGTGAGAGAGAGAGAAGCTGTGAGTGAGAGAGAGTGAGAGAAAGAAAACCTGTGAGTGAGAGAGAGAGAGAAGCTGTGAGTAAGAGAGAGAAAGCTAAGCTGTGAGTGTGAGAGAGAAATATAGAAAGAGAAGCTGTGAGTGAGAGAGAGAGATAGAGAAGCTGTGAGTGAGAGAGAGAAAGAGAAGCTGTGAGTGAGAGAGAGAGAGAAAGAGAAGTTGTGAGTGAGAGAGAGGGAGAGAAAGAGAAGGTGTTAGTGAGAGAGAGAAAGAAAGAGAAGCGGTAAGTGAGAGAGAGAAGAAAGAGAAGCTGTGAGTGAGAGAGAGAGAGAAAGAGAAGCTGTGAGTGAGAGAGAGAGAGAAGCTGTGAGTGAAAGAGAGAAAGAAAGGGAAGCTGTGAGTGAGAGAGACAGAGAAAGAGAAGCTGTGAGTGAGACACAGAGAAAGAGAAGCTGTGAGTGGGGGAGAGAGAGAACGAGAAGCTGTGAGAGAGAGAGAAAGAGAAGCTGTGAGTGAGAGAGAGAAATAGAGAAAGAGAAGCTGTGAGTGTGTGAGAGAGAGAGAAAAAGAAGATGTGAGTGAGAGAGAGAAAGAGAAGCTGTGAGTGGGAGAGAAAGAGAGAAAGAGAAGCTGTGAGTGAGAGAGGGAGAGACAGAGAAGCTGTTAGTGAGAGAGAGAGAGAAAGAGAAGATGTAAGTGAAAGAGAGAAGAAAGAGATGTGAGTGAGAAAGAGAGAAAGAGAAGGTGTGGGTGAGAGAGAGAGAAAGAGAAGCTGTGAGTGAGAGAGAGTGAGAAAGAGAAGCTGTGAGTGAGATAGAAAGAGAAAGAGAAGATGTGAGTGAGAGAGAAAGAGAAGCAGTGAGAGAGAGAGAGAAAGAGAAGCTGAGTGTGAGAGAGAGAGAAAAGAAAGAGAAGCTGTGAGTGAGCGAGAGAGAGAGAAGCTGTGAGTGAGAGAGAGAGAAAGAGAAGCTGTGAGTGAGAGAGAGAAAGAGAAGCTGTGAATGAGAGAGAGAGAGAAGCTGTGAGTGAAGAGAGAGAGAGGAAGAGAAGCTGTGAGTGAGAGAGAGAAAGAAAGAAAGAGAAGCTGTGTGAGAGAGAGATAGAAGTAGAAGCTGTGAGTGAGAGAGAGAGAAGGAGAAGCTGTGAGTGAGTGAGAGAGAGAAAGAGAAGCTGTGAGAGAGAGACTGAGAGAGAAAGAGAGTGAGTGAGAGAGAGAGATAGAAAGAGAAGCTGTGAGTGTGAGAGAAAGAGAGTCTGTGAGTGAGAGAGAGGAGAAAGAGAAGCTGTGAGTGAGAGAGAAAGAGAAGCTGTGAACGAGAGAGAGAGAGAAAGAGAAGCTGTGAGTGAGAGAAAGAGAGAGAGAGAAAGAAAGATAAGCTGCGAGTGAGAGAGACAGAGAAATTGAAGCTGTGAGAGAGAGAGAGAGAGAAAGAGAAGATGTGAGTGAGAGAGAGAAAGAGAAGCTGTGAGTGGGAGAGAAAGAGAGAAAGAGAAGCTGTGAGTGAAAGAGAGAGAGCGAAGCTGTGAGTGAGAAAGAGAGAGTATAAGAGAAGCTGTGAGTGAGTGAGAGAGAGAAGCTGTGAGTGAGAGAGAGAGAGAGAAAGAGAAGCTGTGAGTGAGAGAGATAGAGCGAGAGAAAGAAAAGCTGTGAGTGAGTGAGAGAGGGAGAAATAGAAGCTATGAATGAGAGAGAGTGAGAGATAAGCTGTGAGTGTGAGAGAGAGAACCTGTGAGTGAGAGAGAGAGAGGAAGAGAAGCTGTATGTGTGAGAGAGAGAAAGAAAAAGAGAAGCTGTCAGTGAGAGAGAAAAAGAGAAAATGAGAAGCTGTGAGGGAGAGCGAGAGCGAGAGAGAGAGAGAAAGAGAAGTTGTGTGGTTGTGAAAGAGAGAAGCTGTGAGGGAGAGAGAGAGAAAGAGAAGATTTGAGTGAGAGAGAGAGAAAAAAGAAGCTGTGAGTGAGAGAGAGAGAAAGAGAAACTGTGAGTGAGAGAGAGAGAGAAAGAGAAGCTGAGAGAGAGAGAAAGAGAAGCTGTTAGTGAGGGAGAGAGTGAAAGTGAAGCTGTTAGTGAAGGAGAGAGAGAGAAGCTGTGATTGAGCGAGAGAGAAAAGCTGTGAGTGAGAGAGAGAGAGAGAAAGAGAAACTGAGTGAGAGAGAGAGAAAGAGAAAGAGAAGCTGTGAGTGAGAGAGAGAGAAAGAAAGAGAAGCTGTGAGTGAGAGAGAGAGAAGCTGTGAGTGAGAGAGAGAGAGAAAGAGAAGCTGTGAGTGAGAGAGAGAAAGAGAAGCTGTTAGTGAGAGAGAGAGAGAAGCTGTGAGTGAGAGAGAGAGAAGCTGTGAGTGAGAGAGTGAGAAAGAGAAGCTGTATGTGTTTGTGTGTGAGAGAGAGTGAGAAGCTGTGAGAGAGAGAGAAAAAGAGAAGCTGTGAGTGAGTGAGAGAGCGAAAGAGAAGCTGTGAGTGAGAGAGAGAGAAGCTGTGAGTGAGTGAGAAAGAGAAGCTGTGAGTGAGTGAGTAAGAGAGAGAGAGAATCTGTGTGAAAGAGAGAGAGAAAGAGAAGCTGTGAGTGAAAGAGAGAGAGAAAGAGAAGCTGTGAGTGAGCGAGAAAGAGAAGCCGTGAGAGAGAGAGTGAGAAAGAGAAGCTGTGAGTGTGTGTGAGAGAGAAAGAGAAGCTGTGAGAGAGAGAGAGGGAAAGAGAAGATGTGAATGACACACAGAGAGAGAAGCTGTGTGTGTGAGAGAGAGAAAGAGAAGCTGTGTGTATGTGAGAGAGAGAAAGAGAAGCTGTGAGTGAGAGAGAGAAAGAAAGAGAAGCTGTGAGTGAGAGAGAGAGAGAGAGAAAGAGAAGCTGTGAGTGTGAGAGAGAGAAGCTGTGAGAGAGTGAGAGAAAGAAAACCTGTGAGTGAGAGAGAGAGAGAGAAGCTCTGAGTAAGAGAGAGAGAAAGCTAAGCTGTGAGTGAGAGAGAAAGAGAAGCTGTGAGAGAGAGAGTGAGAAAGAGAAGCTGTGAGTGTGTGCGTGAGAGAAAGAGAAGCTGTGTGAGAGAGAGTGGGAAAGAGAAGATGTGAATGACACAGAGAGAGAAGCTGTGTGTGTGTGAGAGAGAAAGAGAAGCTGTGTGTGTGTGTGAGAGAGAGAAAGAGAAGCTGTGAGTGAGAGAGAGTGAAAGAGTAGCTGTGAGTGAGAGGGAGAGAGAAAGAGCTGTGAGTGAGAGAGAGAGAGAGAGAAGCTGTCTGTGTGTGTGAGAGAAAGAGAAGCTGTGAGTGAGAGAGAGAGAAAGAGAAGCTGCAAGTGAGAAAGAGAGAGAGAGAGAGAAAGAGAAGCTGTGAGTGAGAGAGAGAGAGAAAGAGAAGCTGTGAGTGTGTGAGAGAGAGAAGCTGTGAGTGAGAGAGAGTGAGAGAAAGAAAACCTGTGAGTGAGAGAGAGAGAGAAAGAGAAGCTGTGAGTGTGAGAGAGAAATAGAGAAAGAGAAGCTGTGAGTGAGAGAGAGAGATAGAGAAGCTGTGAGTGAGAGAGAGAAAGAGAAGCTGTGAGTGAGAGAGAGTGAGAAAGAGAAGCTGTGAGTGAGAGAGAGGGAGAGAAAGAGTAGCTGTTAGTGAGAGAGAGAAAGAAAGAGAAGCGGTACGTGAGAGAGAGAAGAAAGAGAAGCTGTGAGTGAGAGAGAGAGAGAGAGAAAGATAAGCTGTGAGTGCGAGAGAGAGAGAGAAGCTGTGAGTGAGTGAGAGAGAGAAAGAGAAGCTTTTGAGTGAGAGAGAGAGAGAAAGAGAAGCTGTGAGTGAGAGAGAGAGAGAAAGAGAAGCTGTGAGTGTGAGAGAGAAATAGAGAAAGAGAAGCTGTGAGTGAGAGAGAGAGATAGAGAAGCTGTGAGTGAGAGAGAGAAAGACAAGCTGTGAGTGAGACAGAGTGAGAAAGAGAAGCTGTGAGTGAGAGAGAGGGAGAGAAAGAGAAGCTGTTAGTGAGAGAGAGAAAGAAAGAAAGAGAAGCGGTAAGTGAGAGAGAGAGAAAGAGAAGCTGTGAGTGCGAGAGAGAGAGAGAAGCTGTGAGTGAGTGAATGAGAGAAAGAGAAGCTGTGAGTGAGAGAGAGAGAGAAAGAGAAGCTGTGAGTGAGAGAGAGAGAGAAAGAGAAGCTGTGAGTGAGAGAGAAAGAGAAGCTGTGAGAAAGAGAGAGAGAAAGAGAAGCTGTGACTGGAGAGAGAGAGAGAAGCTGTGAGTGAGAGAGAGAGAGAAAGAGAAGCTGTGAGTGATAGAGAGGGAGAGAAAGAGAAGCTGTTAGTGAGAGAGAGAGAGAAAGAGAAGATGTAAGTGATAGAGAGAAGAGAGAGAAGATGTGTGTGTGAGAGAGAGAAAGAGAAGCTGTGGGTGAGAGAGAGAGAAAGAGAAGTTGTGAGTGAGAGAGAGAAAGAAAGAGAAGCTGTAAGTGAGAGAGAGTGAGAAAGAGAAGCTGTGAGTGAGATAGCAAGAAGGAGATGATGTGAGTGAGAGAGAGAGATAGAAAGAGAAGATGTGATTGAGAGAGAGAAAAAAAGAAGCTGTGAGAGAGAGAGAGAAAGAGAAGCTGTGAGTGAGAGAGAGAGAGAAGGAGAAGCTGTGAGTGAGATAAGAGGGAGAAAGAAAGAGAAGCTGTTAGTGAGAGAGAGAGAAAGAGAAGCTGTGAGTGAGAGAGAGAGAGAGAGAAGCTGTGAGTGAGAGATAGAGAAAGAGAAGCTGTGAGTGAGAGAGAGAGAAGCTGTGAGTGAGAGAGAGAGAAGTAGAATCTGTGAGTGAGAGAGAGAGAGAAAGAGAAGCTGTGAGTGAGAGAGAGAGAGAAAGAGAAGCTGTGAGTGAGAGAGAGAGAGAAATAGAAGGTATGAGTGAGAGAGAGTGAGAGAGAAGCTGTGAGTGAGAGAGAGGGAACCTGTGAGTGAGAGAGAGAGAGAGAGAAAGAGAAGCTGTGAGGGAGAGAGAGAGAGAGAGAGAGAAGTTGTGTGGTTGTGAGAGAGAGAAGCTGTGAAGGAAAAAAGAGAGAAAGAGAAACTGTGAGTGAGAGAGAGAGAGAAAGAGAAGCTGTTAGTGAGAGAGAGAGTGAAAGAGAAGCTGTGAGTGAAGGAGAGAGAGAGAAGCTGTGAGTGAGAGAGAGAGAG
This sequence comes from Bradypodion ventrale, assembly GCA_035047345.1. Taxonomy (NCBI): domain Eukaryota; kingdom Metazoa; phylum Chordata; class Lepidosauria; order Squamata; family Chamaeleonidae; genus Bradypodion; species Bradypodion ventrale. Next base: position 222,277,641 of record JAWDJE010000001.1, read on the forward strand.
AAGATGTGAGTGAGAGAGAGAGAGAAAGAGAAGCTGTTAGTGAGAGAGAGAGTGAAAGAGAAGCTGCGAGTGAAGGAGAGAGAGAACCTGTGATTGAGAGAGAGAGAGAAGCTGTGAGTGAGAAGGAGAGAGAAAGAGATACTGAGTGAGAGAGAGAGAAAGAGAAGCTGTGAGAGAGAGAGAGAGAGAAAGAGAAGCTGTGAGTGAGAGAGAGAAAGAGAAGCTGTTAGTGAGTGTGTGTGAAAGAGAAGCTTTGAGTGAGAGAGAGAGAAGCTGTGAGTGAGAGAGAGAAAAGCTGTGAGTGAGAGAGAGAGAAAGAGAAGCTGTGAGTGAGAGAGAGTAAGAAAGAGAAGCTGTGAGTGAGAGAAAGAGAAGCTGTGAGTGAGGCAGAGAGAGAAAGAGAAGGTGTGTGTGTGTGTGAGAGAGAGAAGCTGTTAGTGAGAGAGAGAAAGAGAAGCTGTGAGTGAGAAAGAGAGAGAGAACGAGAAGCTGTGAGAGAGAGAGAACCTGTGAGTGAGAGGGAGAAGGAGAAGCTGTGAGTGAGAGAGAGAGAGAAAGAAAGAGATGCTGTGAGTGAGAGAGAGAAGCTGTGAGTGAGAGAGAAAGAAGTAGAATCTGTGAGTGAGAGAGAGAGAGAAAGAGAAGCTGTGAGTGAGAGAGAGAAAGAGAAGCTGTGAGTGAGAGAGAGAGAGATAGAGAAGCTGTGAGTGAGAGAGAGAAAGAGAAGCTGTGAGTGAGACAGAGTGAGAAAGAGAAGCTGTGAGTGAGAGAGAGGGAGAGAAAGAGAAGCTGTTAGTGAGAGAGAGAAAGAAAGAGAAGCGGTAAGTGAGAGAGAGAAGAAAGAGAAGCTGTGAGTGAGAGAGAGAGAGAAAGAGAAGCTGTGAGTGCGAGAGAGAGAGAGAAGCTGTGAGTGAGTGAGAGAGAGAAAGAGAAGCTGTGAGCGAGAGAGAGAGAGAAAGAGAAGCTGTGAGTGAGAGAGAGAGAGAAAGAGAAGCTGTGAGTGAGAGAGAAAGAGAAGCTGTGAGAAAGAGAGAGAGAAAGAGAAGCTGTGACTGGAGAGAGAGAGAGAAGCTGTGAGTGAGAGAGAGAGAGAAAGAGAAGCTGTGAGTGAGAGAGAGGGAGAGAAAGAGAAGCTGTTAGTGAGAGAGAGAGAGAAAGAGAAGATGTAAGTGATAGAGAGAAGAGAGAGAAGATGTGTGTGAGAGAGAGAGAAAGAGAAGCTGTGGGTGAGAGAGAGATAGAGAAGTTGTGAGTGAGAGAGAGAAAGAAAGAGAAGCTGTAAGTGAGAGAGAGTGAGAAAGAGAAGCTGTGAGTGAGATAGAAAGAAGGAGATGATGTGAGTGAGAGAGACAGATAGAAAGAGAAGATGTGATTGAGAGAGAGAAATAAAGAAGCTGTGAGAGAGAGAGAGAGAAGGAGAAGCTGTGAGTGAGAGAGAGAGAGAAGGAGAAGCTGTGAGTGAGATAAGAGGGAGAAAGAAAGAGAAGCTGTGAGTGAGAGAGAGAGAAAGAGAAGCTGTGAGTGAGAGAGAGAGAGAGAGAAGCTGTGAGTGAGAGATAGAGAAAGAGAAGCTGTGAGTGAGAGAGAGAGAAGCTGTGAGTGAGAGAGAGAAGTAGAATCTGTGAGTGAGAGAGAGAGAGAAAGAGAAGCTGTGAGTGAGAGAGAGAGAGAAAGAGAAGCTGTGAGTGAGAGAGAGAGAAATAGAAGGTATGAGTGAGAGAGAGTGAGAGAGAAGCTGTGAGTGAGAGAGAGGGAACCTGTGAGTGAGAGAGAGAGAGAGAAAGAGAAGCTGTGAGGGAGAGAGAGAGAGAGAGAGAGAGAAGTTGTGTGGTTGTGAGAGAGAGAAGCTGTGAAGGAAAAAAGAGAGAAAGAGAAACTGTGAGTGAGAGAGAGAGAGAAAGAGAAGCTGTTAGTGAGAGAGAGAGTGAAAGAGAAGCTGTGAGTGAAGGAGAGAGAGAGAAGCTGTGAGTGAGAGAGAGAGAGAAGATGTGAGTGAGAGAGAGAGAGAAAGAGAAGCTGTTAGTGAGAGAGAAAGTGAAAGAGAAGCTGCGAGTGAAGGAGAGAGAGAAGCTGTGATTGAGAGAGAGAGAGAAGCTGTGAGTGAGAAGGAGAGAGAAAGAGATACTGAGTGAGAGAGAGAGAAAGAGAAGCTGTGAGTGAGAGAGAGAAAAGCTGTGAGTGAGAGAGAGAGAAAGAGAAGCTGTGAGTGAGAGAGAGTGAGAAAGAGAAGCTGTGAGTGAGAGAAAGAGAAGCTGTGAGTGAGGCAGAGAGAGAAAGAGAAGGTGTGTGTGTGTGAGAGAGAAGCTGTGAGTGAGAGAGAGAAAGAGAAGCTGTGAGTGAGAGAGAGAGAGAGAACGAGAAGCTGTGAGAGAGAGAGAACCTGTGAGTGAGAGGGAGAAGGAGAAGCTGTGAGTGAGAGAGAGAGAGAAAGAAAGAGATGCTGTGAGTGAGAGAGAGAGAAGCTGTGAGTGAGAGAGAGAGAAGTAGAATCTGTGAGTGAGAGAGAGAGAGAAAGAGAAGCTGTGAGTGAGAGAGAGAGAAAGAGAAGCTGTGAGTGAGAGAGAGAGAAATAGAAGGTATGAGTGAGAGAGAGTGAGAGAGAAGCTGTGAGTGAGAGAGAGGGAGAGAAAGAGAAGCTGTTAGTGAGAGAGAGAAAGAAAGAGAAGCGGTAAGTGAGAGAGAGAGATAGAGAAGCTGTGAGTGAGAGAGAGAGAGAAAGAGAATCTGTGAGTGAGAGAGAGAGAAGCTGTGAGTGAGAGCGAGAAAGAAAGGGAAGCTGTGAGTGAGAGAGAGAGAGAAAGAGAAGCTGTGAGTGAGACACAGAGAAAGATAAGCTGTGAGTGGGGGAGAGAGAGAACGAGAAGCTGTGTGAGAGAGAGAAAGAGAAGCTGTGAGTGAGAGAGAGAGAGAAATAGAGAAAGAGAAGTTGTGAGTGTGTGAGAGAGAGAGAAAAAGAAGATGTGAGTGAGAGAGAGAAAGAGAAGCTGTGAGTGGGAGAGAAAGAGAGAAAGAGAAGCTGTGAGTGAGAGAGGGAGAGACAGAGAAGCTGTTAGTGAGAGAGAGAGAGAAAGAGAAGATGTAAGTGAAAGAGAGAAGAAAGAGATGTGAGTGAGAGAGAGAGAAAGAGAAGCTGTGGGTGAGAGAGAGAGAAAGAGAAGCTGTGAGTGAGAGAGAGAAATAAAGAGAAGCTGTAAGTGAGAGAGAGTGAGAAAGAGAAGCTGTGAGTGAGATAGAAAGAGAAAGAGAAGATGAGAGTGAGAGAGAAAGAGAAGCAGTGAGAGAGAGAGAGAAAGAGAAGCTGAGTGTGAGAGAGAGAAAAGAAAGAGAAGCTGTGAGTGAGCGAGAGAGAGAGAGAAGCTGTGAGTGAGAGAGAGAGAGAAAGAGAAGCTGTGAGTGAGAGAGAGAAAGAGAAGCTGTGAATGAGAGACAGAGAGAAGCTGTGAGTGAAGAGAGAGAGGAAGAGAAGCTGTGAGTGAGAGAGAGAAAGAAAGAAAGAGAAGCTGTGTGTGAGAGAGATAGAAGTAAAAGCTGTGAGTGAGAGAGAGAGAAGGAGAAGCTGTGAGTGAGAGAGAGAGAGAAGGAGAAGCTGTGAGAGAGAGACTGAGAGAGAAAGAGAGTGAGTGAGAGAGAGAGATAGAAAGAGAAGCTGTGAGTGTGAGAGAAAGAGAGTCTGTGAGTGAGAGAGAGGAGAAAGAGAAGCTGTGAGTGAGAGAGAGAGAAAGAGAAGCTGTGAACGAGAGAGAGAGAGAAAGAGAAGCTGTGAGTGAGAGAAAGAGAGAGAGAGAAAGAAAGATAAGCTGCGAGTGAGAGAGACAGAGAAATTGAATCTGTGAGTGAGAGCGAGAGAAAGAGAAGATGTGAATGAGAGAGAGAAAGAGAAGCTGTGAGTGGGAGAGAAAGAGAGAAAGAGAAGCTGTGAGTGAAAGAGAGAGAGCGAAGCTGTGAGTGAGAAAGAGAGAGTATAAGCGAAGCTGTGAGTGAGTGAGAGAGAGAAGCTGTGAGTGAGAGAGAGAGAGAAGGAGAAGCTGTGAGTGAGAGAGATAGAGAGAGAAAGAAAAGCTGTGAGTGAGTGAGAGAGGGAGAAATAGAAGCTATGAATGAGAGAGAGTGAGAGATAAGCTGTGAGTGTGAGAGAGAGAAGCTGTGAGTGAGAGAGAGAGAAGTAGAATCTGTGAGTGAGAGAGAGAGAGAAAGAGAAGCTGTGAGTGAGAGAGAGAGAGAAAGAGAAGCTGTGAGTGAGAGAGAGAGAAATAGAAGGTATGAGTGAGAGAGAGTGAGAGAGAAGCTGTGAGTAAGAGAGAGAGAAAGCTAAGCTGTGAGTGTGAGAGAGAAATAGAGAAAGAGAAGCTGTGAGTGAGAGAGAGAGATAGAGAAGCTGTGAGTGAGAGAGAGAAAGAGAAGCTGTGAGTGAGAGAGAGAGAGAAAGAGAAGCTGTGAGTGAGAGAGAGGGAGAGAAAGAGAAGCTGTTAGTGAGAGAGAGAAAGAAAGAGAAGCGGTAAGTGAGAGAGAGAAGAAAGAGAAGCTGTGAGTGAGAGAGAGAGAGAGAAAGAGAATCTGTGAGTGAGAGAGAGAGAGAGAAGCTGTGAGTGAGAGAGAGAAAGAAAGGGAAGCTGTGAGTGAGAGAGAGAGAGAAAGAGAAGCTGTGAGTGAGACACAGAGAAAGATAAGCTGTGAGTGGGGGAGAGAGAGAACGAGAAGCGAGAGAGAGAGAGAGAAAGAGAAGCTGTGAGTGTGAGAGAGAGAGAAATAGAGAAAGAGAAGTTGTGAGTGTGTGTGAGAGAGAGAAAAAGAAGATGTGACTGAGAGAGAGAAAGAGAAGCTGTGAGTGGGAGAGAAAGAGAGAAAGAGAAGCTGTGAGTGAGAGAGGGAGAGACAGAGAAGCTGTTAGTGAGAGAGAGAGAGAAAGAGAAGATGTAAGTGAAAGAGAGAAGAAAGAGATGTGAGTGAGAGAGAGAGAAAGAGAAGCTGTGGGTGAGAGAGAGAGAAAGAGAAGCTGTGAGTGAGAGAGAGAAAGAAAGAGAAGCTGTAAGTGAGAGAGAGTGAGAAAGAGAAGGTCTGAGTGAGATAGAAAGAGAAAGAGAAGATGTGAGTGAGAGAGAAAGAGAAGCAGTGAGAGAGAGAGAGAAAGAGAAGCTGAGTGTGAGAGAGAGAGAAAAGAAAGAGAAGCTGTGAGTGAGCGAGCGAGAGAGAGAAGCTGTGAGTGAGAGAGAGAGAGAAAGAGAAGCTGTGAGTGAGAGAGAGAAAGAGAAGCTGTGAATGAGAGACAGAGAGAAGCTGTGAGTGAAGAGAGAGAGAGGAAGAGAAGCTGTGAGTGAGAGAGAGAAAGAAAGAAAGAGAAGCTGTGTGTGAGAAAGATAGAAGTAAAAGCTGTGAGTGAGAGAGAGAGAAGGAGAAGCTGTGAGTGAGAGAGAGAGAGAAAGAGAAGCTGTGAGAGAGAGACTGAGAGAGAAAGAAAGTGAGTGAGAGAGAGAGATAGAAAGAGAAGCTGTGAGTGTGAGAGAAAGAGAGTCTGTGAGTGAGAGAGAGGAGAAAGAGAAGCTGTGAGTGAGAGAGAGAGAAAGAGAAGCTGTGAACGAGAGAGAGAGAGAAAGAGAAGCTGTGAGTGAGAGAAAGAGAGAGAGAGAAAGAAAGATAAGCTGCGAGTGAGAGAGACAGAGAAATTGAAGCTGTGAGTGAGAGAGAGAGAGAGAGAAGATGTGAATGAGAGAGAGAAAGAGAAGCTGTGAGTGGGAGAGAAAGAGAGAAAGAGAAGCTGTGAGTGAAAGAGAGAGAGCGAAGCTGTGAGTGAGAAAGAGAGAGTATAAGAGAAGCTGTGAGTGAGTGAGAGAGAGAAGCTGTGAGTGAGAGAGAGAGAGAGAAAGAGAAGCTGTGAGTGAGAGAGATAGAGAGAGAGAAAGAAAAGCTGTGAGTGAGTGAGAGAGGGAGAAATAGAAGCTATGAATGAGAGAGAGTGAGAGATAAGCTGTGAGTGTGAGAGAGAGAACCTGTGAGTGAGAGAGAGAGAGAAAGAGAAGCTGTATGTGTGAGAGAGAGAAAGAAAAAGAGAAGCTGTCAGTGAGAGAGAAAAAGAGAAAATGAGAAGCTGTGAGGGAGAGCGAGAGAGAGAGAGAAAGAGAAGTTGTGTGGTTGTGAAAGAGAGAAGCTGTGAGGGAGAGAGAGAGAAAGAGAAGATTTGAGTGAAAGAGAGAGAAAAAAGAAGCTGTGAGTGAGAGAGAGAGAAAGAGAAACTGTGAGTGAGAGTGAGAGAAAGAGAAGCTGTGAGAGAGAAAGAGAAAGAGAAGCTGTTAGTGAGGGAGAGAGTGAAAGTGAAGCTGTGAGTGAAGGAGAGAGAGAGAAGCTGTGATTGAGCGAGAGAGAGAAGCTGTGAGTGAGAGAGAGAGAGAGAAAGAGAAACTGAGTGAGAGAGAGAGAAAGAGAAAGAGAAGCTGTGAGTGAGAGAGAGAGAGAGAAAGAGAAGCTGTGAGTGAGAGAGAGAGAGAAGCTGTGAGTGAGAGAGAGAGAGAAAGAGAAGCTGTGAGTGAGAGAGAGAAAGAGAAGCTGTTAGTGAGAGAGAGAGAGAGAAGCTGTGAGTGAGAGAGAGAGAAGCTGTGAGTGAGAGAGTGAGAAAGAGAAGCTGTATGTGTTTGTGTGTGAGAGAGAGTGAGAAGCTGTGAGAGAGAGAGAGAAAAAGAGAAGCTGTGAGTGAGTGAGAGAGTGAAAGAGAAGCTGTGAGTGAGAGAGAGAGAAGCTGTGAGTGAGTGAGAAAGAGAAGCTGTGAGAGAGTGAGTGAGAGAGAGAGAGAATCTGTGTGAAAGAGAGAGAGAAAGAGAAGCTGTGAGTGAGAGAGAGAGAGAAAGAGAAGCTGTGAGTGAGCGAGAAAGAGAAGCTGTGAGAGAGAGAGTGAGAAAGAGAAGCTGTGAGTGTGTGAGAGAGAGAAAGAGAAGCTGTGAGAGAGAGAGAGGGAAAGAGAAGATGTGAATGACACACAGAGAGAGAAGCTGTGTGTGTGAGAGAGAGAAAGAGAAGCTGTGTGTGTGTGAGAGAGAGAAAGAGAAGCTGTGAGTGAGAGAGAGAGAAAGAAAGAGAAGCTGTGAGTGAGAGAGAGAGAGAGAAAGAGAAGCTGTGAGTGTGAGAGAGAGAAGCTGTGAGTGAGAGAGAGTGAGAGAAAGAAAACCTGTGAGTGAGAGAGAGAGAGAAGCTGTGAGTAAGAGAGAGAGAAAGCTAAGCTGTGAGTGAGAGAGAAAGAGAAGCTGTGAGAGAGAGAGTGAGAAAGAGAAGCTGTGAGTGTGTGTGAGAGAGAAAGAGAAGCTGTGTGAGAGAGAGTGGGAAAGAGAAGATGTGAATGACACAGAGAGAGAAGCTGTGTGTGTGTGAGAGAGAAAGAGAAGCTGTGTGTGTGTGAGGGAGAGAAAGAGAAGCTGTGAGTGAGAGAGAGTGAAAGAGTAGCTGTGAGTGAGAGAGAGAGAAAGAGCTGTGAGAGAGAGAGAGAGAGAGAAGCTGTGTGTGTGTGAGAGAGAAAGAGAAGCTGTGAGTGAGAGAGAGAGAGAAAGAGAAGCTGCAAGTGAGAAAAAGAGAGAGAGAGAAAGAGAAGCTGTGAGTGAGAGAGAGAGAAAGAGAAGCTGTGAGTGTGTGAGAGAGAGAAGCTGTGAGTGAGAGAGAGTGAGAGAAAGAAAACCTGTGAGTGAGAGAGAGAGAGAAAGAGAAGCTGTGAGTGTGAGAGAGAAATAGAGAAAGAGAAGCTGTGAGTGTGAGAGAGAGATAGAGAAGCTGTGAGTGAGAGAGAGAAAGAGAAGCTGTGAGTGAGAGAGAGTGAGAAAGAGAAGCTGTGAGTGAGAGAGAGTTAGAGAAAGAGTAGCTGTTAGTGAGAGAGAGAAAGAAAGAGAAGCGGTAAGTGAGAGAGAGAAGAGAAGCTGTGAGTGAGAGAGAGAGAGAGAAAGATAAGCTGTGAGTGCGAGAGAGAGAGAAGCTGTGAGTGAGTGAGAGAGAGAAAGAGAAGCTTTTGAGTGAGAGAGAGAGAGAAAGAGAAGCTGTGAGTGAGAGAGAGAGAGAAAGAGAAGCTGTGAGTGTGAGAGAGAAATAGAGAAAGAGAAGCTGTGAGTGAGAGAGAGAGAAGCTGTGAGTGAGAGATAGAGAAGTAGAATCTGTGAGTGAGAGAGAGAAAGAGAAGCTGTGAGTGAGAGAGAGAGAAATAGAAGGTATGAGTGAGAGAGAGTGAGAGAGAAGCTGTTAGTGAGAGAGAGGGAACCTGTGAGTGAGAGAGAGAGAGAGAGAAAGAGAAGCTGTGAGGGAGAGAGGAAGAGAGAGAGAAAGAAGTTGTGTGGTTGTGAGAGAGAGAAGCTGTGAAGGAAAAAAGAGAGAAAGAGAAACTGTGAGTGAGAGAGAGAGAGAATGAGAAGCTGTTAGTGAGAGAGAGAGTGAAAGAGAAGCTCTGAGTGAAGGAGAGAGAGAGAAGCTGTGCTTGAGAGAGAGAGAGAAGCTGTGAGTGAGAGAGAGAGAGAAAGAGAAGCTGTTAGTGAGAGAGAGAGTGAAAGAGAAGCTGTGAGTGAAGGAGAGAGAGAAGCTGTGATTGAGAGAGAGAGAGAAGCTGTGAGTGAGAAGGAGAGAGAAAGAGATACTGAGTGAGAGAGAGAGAGAAAGAGAAGCTGTGAGTGAGAGAGAGAGAGAAAGAGAAGCTGTGAGTGAGAGAGAGAAAGAGAAGCTGTTAGTGAGTGAGTGTGAAAGAGAAGCTTTGAGTGAGAGAGAGAGAAGCTGTGAGTGAGATAGAGAAAAGTTGTGAGTGAGAGAGAGAGAAAGAGAAGATGTGAGTGAGATAGAGTGAGAAAGAGAAGCTGTGAGTGAGATAAAGAGAAGCTGTGAATGAGGCAGAGAGAGAAAGAGAAGGTGTGTGTGTGTGAGAGAGAGAAGCTGTTAGTGAGAGAGAGAAAGAGAAGCTGTGAGCGAGAGAGAGAGAGAACGAGAAGCTGTGAGAGAGAAGGAGAACCTGTGAGTGAGAGAGAAGGAGAAGCTGTGAGTGAGAGAGAGAGAGAAAGAAAGAGATGCTGTGAGTGAGAGAGAGAAGCTGTGATTGAGAGAGAGAGAAGCTGTGAGTGAGAGAGAGAGAAATAGAAGGTATGAGTGAGAGCGAGTGAGAGAGAAGCTGTGAGTGAGAGAGAGGGAACCTGTGAGTGAGAGAGAGAGAGAGAAAGAGAAGCTGTGAGTGAGAGAGAGAGAGAGAAAGAGAAGCTGTGAGTGTGAGAGAGAGAAGCTGTGAGTGAGAGAGAGTGAGAGAAAGAAAACCTGTGAGTGAGAGAGAGAGAGAAGCTGTGAGTAAGAGAGAGAGAAAGCTAAGCTGTGAGTGAGAGAGAAAGAGAAGCTGTGAGAGAGAGAGTGAGAAAGAGAAGCTGTGAGTGTGTGTGAGAGAGAAAGAGAAGCTGTGTGAGAGTGGGAAAGAGAAGATGTGAATGACACAGAGAGAGAAGCTGTGTGTGTGAGAGAGAGAAAGAGAAGCTGTTTGTGTGTGAGGGAGAGAAAGAGAAGCTGTGAGTGAGAGAGAGTGAAAGAGTAGCTGTGAGTGAGAGAGAGAGAAAGAGCTGTGTGAGAGAGAGAGAGAGAAGCTGTGTGTGTGTGTGAGAGAAAGAGAAGCTGTGAGTGAGAGAGAGAGAGAAAGAGAAGCTGCAAGTGAGAAAAAGAGAGAGAGAAAGAGAAGCTGTGAGTGAGAGAGAGAGAGAAAGAGAAGCTGTGAGTGTGTGAGAGAGAGAAGCTGTGAGTGAGAGAGAGTGAGAGAAAGAAAACCTGTGAGTGAGAGAGAGAGAGAAAGAGAAGCTGTGAGTGTGAGAGAGAAATAGAGAAAGAGAAGCTGTGAGTGAGAGAGAGAGATAGAGAAGCTGTGAGTGAGAGAGAGAAAGAGAAGCTGTGAGTGAGAGAGAGTGAGAAAGAGAAGCTGTGAGTGAGAGAGAGTTAGAGAAAGAGTAGCTGTTAGTGAGAGAGAGAAAGAAAGAGAAGCGGTAAGTGAGAGAGAGAAGAAAGAGAAGCTGTGAGTGCGAGAGAGAGAGAAGCTGTGAGTGAGTGAGAGAGAGAAAGAGAAGCTTTTGAGTGAGAGAGAGAGAGAAAGAGAAGCTGTGAGTGAGAGAGAGAGAGAAAGAGAAGCTGTGAATGTGAGAGAGAAATAGAGAAAGAGAAGCTGTGAGTGAGAGAGAGAGAAGCTGTGAGTGAGAGAGAGAGAAGTAGAATCTGTGAGTGAGAGAGAGAAAGAGAAGCTGTGAGTGAGAGAGAGAGAAATAGAAGGTATGAGTGAGAGAGAGTGAGAGAGAAGCTGTTAGTGAGAGAGAGGGAACCTGTGAGTGATAGAGAGAGAGAGAGAAAGAGAAGCTGTGAGGGAGAGAGGGAGAGAGAGAGAAAGAAGTTGTGTGGTTGTGAGAGAGAGAAGCTGTGAAGGAAAAAAGAGAGAAAGAGAAACTGTGAGTGAGAGAGAGAGAGAAAGAGAAGCTGTTAGTGAGAGAGAGAGTGAAAGAGAAGCTGTGAGTGAAGGAGAGAGAGAGAAGCTGTGCTTGAGAGAGAGAGAGAAGCTGTGAGTGAGAGAGAGAGAGAAAGAGAAGCTGTTAGTGAGAGAGAGAGTGAAAGAGAAGCTGTGAGTGAAGGAGAGAGAGAAGCTGTGATTGAGAGAGAGAGAGAAGCTGTGAGTGAGAAGGAGAGAGAAAGAGATACTGAGTGAGAGAGAGAGAGAGAAAGAGAAGCTGTGAGTGAGAGAGAGAGAGAAAGAGAAGCTGTGAGTGAGAGAGAGAAAGAGAAGCTGTTAGTGAGTGAGTGTGAAAGAGAAGCTTTGAGTGAGAGAGAGAGAAGCTGTGAGTGAGATAGAGAAAAGTTGTGAGTGAGAGAGAGAGAAAGAGAAGATGTGAGTGAGATAGAGTGAGAAAGAGAAGCTGTGAGTGAGATAAAGAGAAGCTGTGAATGAGGCAGAGAGAGAAAGAGAAGGTGTGTGTGTGTGAGAGAGAGAAGCTGTTAGTGAGAGAGAGAAAGAGAAGCTGTGAGAGAGAGAGAGAGAGAGAGAACGAGAAGCTGTGAGAGAGAAGGAGAACCTGTGAGTGAGAGAGAAGGAGAAGCTGTGAGTGAGAGAGAGAGAAAGAAAGAGATGCTGTGAGTGAGAGAGAGAAGCTGTGATTGAGAGAGAGAGAAGCTGTGAGTGAGAGAGAGAGAAATAGAAGGTATGAGTGAGAGAGAGTGAGAGAGAAGCTGTGAGTGAGAGAGAGGGAACCTGTGAGTGAGAGAGAGAGAGAGAAAGAGAAGCTGTGAGGGAGAGAGTGAGAGAGAGAGAAAGAAGTTGTGTGGTTGTGAGAGAGAGAAGCTGTGAAGGAAAAAAGAGGGAAAGAGAAACTGTGAGTGAGAGAGAGAGAGAAAGAGAAGCTGTTAGTGAGAGAGAGAGTGAAAGAGAAGCTATGAGTGAAGGAGAGAGATAGAAGCTGTGATTGAGAGAGAGAGAGAAGCTGTGAGTGAGAGAGAGAGAGAAAGAGAAGCTGTTAGTGAGAGAGAGAGTGAAAGAGAAGCTGTGAGTGAAGGAGAGAGAGAAGCTGTGATTGAGAGAGAGTGAGAAGCTGTGAGTGAGAAGGAGAGAGAAAGAGATACTGAGTGAGAGAGAGAGAGAAAGAGAAGCTGTGAGTGAGTGAGAGAGAGAAAGAGAAGCTGTGAGTGAGAGAGAGAAAGAGAAGCTGTTAGTGAGTGAGTGTGAAAGAGAAGCTTTGAGTGAGAGAGAGAGAAGCTGTGAGTGAGAGAGAGAAAAGCTGTGAGTGAGAGAGAGAGAAAGAGAAGCTGTGAGTGAGAGAGAGTGAGAAAAAGAAGCTGTGAGTGAGATAAAGAGAAGCTGTGAGTGAGGCAGAGAGAGAAAGAGAAGGTGTGTGTGTGTGTGAGAGAGAAGCTGTTAGTGAGAGGGAGAAAGAGAAGGTGTTAGTGAGTGAGTGTGAAAGAGAAGCTTTGAGTGAGAGAGAGAGAAGCTGTGAGTGAGAGAGAGAAAAGCTGTGAGTGAGAGAGAGAGAAAGAGAAGATGTGAGTGAGAGAGAGTGAGAAAGAGAAGCTGTGAGTGAGATAAAGAGAAGCTGTGAGTGAGGCAGAGAGAGAAAGAGAAGGTGTGTGTGTGTGTGAGAGAGAAGCTGTTAGTGAGAGAGAGAAAGAGAAGCTGTGAGTGAGAGAGAGAGAAGGAGAAGCTGTGAGAGAGAGAGAACCTGTGAGTGAGAGAGAAGGAGAAGCTGTGAGTGAGAGAGAGAGAGAAAGAAAGAGATGCTGTGAGTGAGAGAGAGAAGCTGTGATTGAGAGAGAGAGAGAAGCTGTGAGTGAGAGAGAGAGAAATAGAAGGTATGAGTGAGAGAGAGAGAGACAGAAGCAGTGAGTGAGAGAGAGGGAACTTGTGAGTGAGAGAGAGAGAGAGAAAGAGAAGCTGTGAGGGAGAGAGGGAGAGAGAGAGAAAGAAGTTGTGTGGTTGTGAGAGAGAGAAGCTGTGAAGGAAAAAAGAGAGAAAGAGAAACTGTGAGTGAGAGAGAGAGAAAGAGAAGCTGTTAGTGAGAGAGAGAGTGAAAGAGAAGCTGTGATTGAAGGAGAGAGAGAGAAGCTGTGATTGAGAGAGAGTGAAGCTGTGAGTGAGAGAGAGAGAGAAAGAGAAGCTGTTAGTGAGAGAGAGAGAGTGAAAGAGAAGCTGTGAGTGAAGGAGAGAGAGAAGCTGTGATTGAGAGAGAGAGAGAAGCTGTGAGTGAGAAGGAGAGAGACAGAGATACTGAGTGAGAGAGAGAGAGAAAGAGAAGCTGTGAGTGAGAGAGAGAGAGAAAGAGAAGCTGTGAGTGAGAGAGAGAAAGAGAAGCTGTTAGTGAGTGAGTGTGAAAGAGAAGCTTTGAGTGAGAGAGAGAGAAGCTGTGAGTGAGAGAGAGAAAAGCTGTGAGTGAGAGAGAGAGAAAGAGAAGCTGTGTGTGAGAGAGAGTGAGAAAGAGAAGCTGTGAGTGAGAGAAAGAGAAGCTGTGAGTGAGGCAGAGAGAGAAAGAGAAGGTGTGTGTGTGAGAGAAGCTGTTAGTGAGAGAGAGAAAGAGAAGGTGTGAGTGAGAGAGAGAGAGAATGAGAAGCTGTGAGAGAGAGAGAACCTGTGAGTGAGAGAGAAGGAGAAGCTGTGAGTGAGAGAGAGAGAGAAAGAAAGAGATGCTGTGAGTGAGAGAGAGAGAAGCTGTGATTGAGAGAGAGAGAAGTAGAATCTGTGAGTGAGAGAGAAAGAGCAAGAGAAGCTGTGAGTGAGAGAGAGAGAGAAAGAGAAGCTGTGAGTGAGAGAGAGAAAAATAGAAGGTATGAGTGAGAGAGAGTGAGAGAGAAGCTGTGAGTGAGAGAGAGGGAACCTGTGAGTGAGAGAGAGAGAGAGAGAAAGAGAAGCTGTGAGGGAGAGAGAGAGAGAGATAGAGAAGTTGTGTGGTTTTGAGAGAGAGAAGCTGTGAGAGAGAGAGAGAGAGAGAAAGAGAAGCTTAGTGAGAGAGAGAGTGAAAGAGAAGCTGTGAGTGAAGGAGAGAGAGAGAAGCTGTGATTGAGAGAAAGAGAGAAGCTGTGAGTGAGAGAGAGAGAGAAAGAGAAGCTGTTAGTGAGAGAGAGAGTGAAAGAGAAGCTTTGAGTGGAGAGAGAGAAGCTGTGATTGAGAGAGAGAGAGAAGCTGTGAGTGAAAAGGAGAGAGAAAGAGATACTGAGTGAGAGAGAAAGAGAAGCTGTGAGTGACAGAGAGAGAGAAAGAGAAGCTGTGAGTGAGAGAGAGAAAGAGAAGCTGTTAGTGAGTGAGTGTGAAAGAGAAGCTTTGAGTGAGAGAGAGAGAAGCTGTGAGTGAGGGAGAGAGAAGCTGTGAGTGAGAGAGAGAGAAAGAGAAGCTGTGAGTGAGAGAGAGTGAGAAAGAGAAGCTGTGAGTGAGAGAAAGAGAAGCTGTGAGTGAGGCAGAGAGAGAAAGAGAAGGTGTGTGTGAGAGAGAGAGAAGCTGTTAGTGAGAGAGAGAAAGAGAAGCTGTGAGTGAGAGAGAGAGAGAGAACGAGAAGCTGTGAGAGAGAGAGAACCTGTGAGTGAGAGAGAGAAGGAGAAGCTGTGAGTGAGAGAGAGAGAGAGAGAGAGAAAGAGATGCTGTGAGTGAGAGAGAGAGAAAGAGAAGCTGTGAGTGAGAGAGATAGAAAGAGAAGCTGTAAATGAGAGAGAAAGAGAAGATGTGAGTGAGAGAGAGAGAGAAGCTGTGAGTGAGAGAGAGAGAAAGAGAAGCTGGCAGAGAGAGAGAAAGAGAAGCTGTGAGTGAGAGAGAGAGAAGCTGTGAGTGAGAGAGAGAGAAAGAGAAGCTGTGAGTGAGTGAGAGAGAGAAAGAGAAGGTGTGAGTGAGAGAGAGAGAAAGAGAAGCTGTAAATGAGAGAGAAAGAGAAGATGTGAGTGAGAGAGAGAGAGAGAAGCTGTGAGTGAGAGAGAGAGAAAGAGAAGCTGAGATAGAGAGAGAAAGAGAAGCTGTGAGTAAGAGAGAGAGAAGCTGTGATTGAGAGAGAGAGAGAAGCTGTGAGTGAGAGAGAGAGAAAGAGAAGCTGTTAGTGAGAGAGAGAGTGAAAGAGAAGCTGTGAGTGGAGAGAGAGAAGCTGTGATTGAGAGAGAGAGAGAAGCTGTGAGTGAGAAGGAGAGAGAAAGAGATACTGAGTGAGAGAGAGAGAAAGATAAGCTGTGAGTGAGAGAGAGAGAGAAAGAGAAGCTGTGAGTGAGAGAGAGAAAGAGAAGCTGTTAGTGAGTGAGTGTGAAAGAGAAGCTTTGAGTGAGAGAGAGAAGCTGTGAGTGAGAGAGAGAAAAGCTGTGAGTGAGAGAGAGAGAAAGAGAAGCTGTGAGTGAGAGAGAGTGAGAAAGAGAAGCTGTGAGTGAGAGAAAGAGAAGCTGTGAGTGAGGCAGAGAGAGAAAGAGAAGGTGTGTGTGTGTGTGAGAGAGAAGCTGTTAGTGAGAGAGAGAAAGAGAAGCTGTGAGTGAGAGAGAGAGAGAACGAGAAGCTGTGAGAGAGAGAGAACCTGTGAGTGAGAGAGAGAAGGAGAAGCTGTGAGTGAGAGAGAGAGAGAAAGAAAGAGATGCTGTGAGTGAGAGAGAGAGAAGCTGTGAGTGAGAGAGAGAGAAGTAGAATCTGTGAGTGAGAGAGAGAGAGAAAGAGAAGCTGTGAGTGAGAGAGAGAGAGAAAGAGAAGCTGTGAGTGAGCGAGAAAGAGAAGCTGTGAGAGAGAGAGAGTGAGAGAGAAGCTGTGAGTGAGAGAGAGGGAACCTGTGAGTGAGAGAGAGAGAGAGAGAGAAAGAGAACCTGTGAGGGAGAGAGACAGAGATAGAGAAGTTGTGTGGTTGTGAGAGAGAGAAGCTGTGAGGGAGAGAGAGAGAAAGAGAAACTGTGAGTGAGAGAGAGAGAGAGAGAGAAAGAGAAGCTGTTAGTGAGAGAGAGAGTGAAAGAGAAGCTGTGAGTGAAGGAGAGAGAGAAGCTGTGATTGAGAGAGAGAGAAGCTGTGAGTGAGAAGGAGAGAGAAAGAGATACTGAGTGAGAGAGAGAGAAAGAGAAGCTGTGAGTGACAGAGAGAGAGAAAGAGAAGCTGTGAGTGAGAGAGAGAAAGAGAAGCTGTTAGTGAGTGAGTGTGAAAGAGAAGCTTTGAGTGAGAGAGAGAGAAGCTGTGAGTGAGAGAGAGAGAAGCTGTGAGTGAGAGAGAGAGAAAGAGAAGCTGTGAGTGAGAGAGAGTGAGAAAGAGAAGCTGTGAGTGAGAGAAAGAGAAGCTGTGAGTGAGGCAGAGAGAGAAAGAGAAGGTGTGTGTGTGAGAGAGAAGCTGTTAGTGAGAGAGAGAAAGAGAAGCTGTGAGTGAGAGAGAGAGAGAAAGAAAGAGATGCTGTGAGTGAGAAAGAGAGAAAGAGAAGCTGTGAGTGAGAGAGATAGAAAGAGATGCTGTAAATGAGAGAGAAAGAGAAGATGTGAGTGAGAGAGAGAGAGAAGCTGTGAGTGAGAGAGAGAGAAAGAGAAGCTGGGAGAGAGAGAGAAAGAGAAGCTGTGAGTGAGAGAGAGAGAAGCTGTGAGTGAGAGAGAGAGAAAGAGAAGCTGTGAGTGAGTGAGAGAGAGAAAGAGAAGGTGTGAGTGAGAGAGAGAGAAAGAGAAGCTGTAAATGAGAGAGAAAGAGAAGATGTGAGTGAGAGAGAGAGAGAGAAGCTGTGAGTGAGAGAGAGAGAAAGAGAAGCTGAGATAGAGAGAGAAAGAGAAGCTGTGAGTAAGAGAGAGAGAAGCTGTGATTGAGAGAGAGAGAGAAGCTGTGAGTGAGAGAGAGAGAAAGAGAAGCTGTTAGTGAGAGAGAGAGTGAAAGAGAAGCTGTGAGTGGAGAGAGAGAAGCTGTGATTGAGAGAGAGAGAGAAGCTGTGAGTGAGAAGGAGAGAGAAAGAGATACTGAGTGAGAGAGAGAGAAAGATAAGCTGTGAGTGAGAGAGAGAGAGAAAGAGAAGCTGTGAGTGAGAGAGAGAAAGAGAAGCTGTTAGTGAGTGAGTGTGAAAGAGAAGCTTTGAGTGAGAGAGAGAAGCTGTGAGTGAGAGAGAGAAAAGCTGTGAGTGAGAGAGAGAGAAAGAGAAGCTGTGAGTGAGAGAGAGTGAGAAAGAGAAGCTGTGAGTGAGAGAAAGAGAAGCTGTGAGTGAGGCAGAGAGAGAAAGAGAAGGTGTGTGTGTGTGTGAGAGAGAAGCTGTTAGTGAGAGAGAGAAAGAGAAGCTGTGAGTGAGAGAGAGAGAGAACGAGAAGCTGTGAGAGAGAGAGAACCTGTGAGTGAGAGAGAGAAGGAGAAGCTGTGAGTGAGAGAGAGAGAGAAAGAAAGAGATGCTGTGAGTGAGAGAGAGAGAAGCTGTGAGTGAGAGAGAGAGAAGTAGAATCTGTGAGTGAGAGAGAGAGAGAAAGAGAAGCTGTGAGTGAGAGAGAGAGAGAAAGAGAAGCTGTGAGTGAGCGAGAAAGAGAAGCTGTGAGAGAGAGAGAGTGAGAGAGAAGCTGTGAGTGAGAGAGAGGGAACCTGTGAGTGAGAGAGAGAGAGAGAGAGAAAGAGAACCTGTGAGGGAGAGAGACAGAGATAGAGAAGTTGTGTGGTTGTGAGAGAGAGAAGCTGTGAGGGAGAGAGAGAGAAAGAGAAACTGTGAGTGAGAGAGAGAGACAGAGAGAAAGAGAAGCTGTTAGTGAGAGAGAGAGTGAAAGAGAAGCTGTGAGTGAAGGAGAGAGAGAAGCTGTGATTGAGAGAGAGAGAAGCTGTGAGTGAGAAGGAGAGAGAAAGAGATACTGAGTGAGAGAGAGAGAAAGAGAAGCTGTGAGTGACAGAGAGAGAGAAAGAGAAGCTGTGAGTGAGAGAGAGAAAGAGAAGCTGTTAGTGAGTGAGTGTGAAAGAGAAGCTTTGAGTGAGAGAGAGAGAAGCTGTGAGTGAGAGAGAGAAGCTGTGAGTGAGAGAGAGAGAAAGAGAAGCTGTGAGTGAGAGAGAGTGAGAAAGAGAAGCTGTGAGTGAGAGAAAGAGAAGCTGTGAGTGAGGCAGAGAGAGAAAGAGAAGGTGTGTGTGTGAGAGAGAAGCTGTTAGTGAGAGAGAGAAAGAGAAGCTGTGAGTGAGAGAGAGAGAGAAAGAAAGAGATGCTGTGAGTGAGAAAGAGAGAAAGAGAAGCTGTGAGTGAGAGAGATAGAAAGAGATGCTGTAAATGAGAGAGAAAGAGAAGATGTGAGTGAGAGAGAGAGAGAAGCTGTGAGTGAGAGAGAGAGAAAGAGAAGCTGAGAGAGAGAGAGAAAGAGAAGCTGTGAATGAGAGAGAGAGTAGCTGTGAGTGAGAGAGAGAGAAAGAGAAGCTGTGAGTGAGTGAGAGAGAGAAATAGAAGCTGTGAGTCAGAGAGAGAGAAAGAGAAGCTGTAAATGAGAGAGAAAGAGAAGATGTGAGTGAGAGAGAGAGAGAGAGAAGCTGTGAGTGAGAGAGAGAGAAAGAGAAGCTGAGAGAGAGAGAGAGAAAGAGAAGCTGTGAGTAAGAGAGAGAGAGAAAGAGAAGCTGTGAGTGAGAGAGAGAGAAAGAGAAGCTGTGAGTGAGAGAAAGAGAAAGAGTAGCTGTGAGTGAGGAGAGAGAGAAAGAGAAGCTGTGAGTGAGAGAGAGAGAGAAGGAGAAGCTGTGAGTGAGAAAGCGAAAGAGAAGCTGTGAGTGAGAGAGAGAGAGAAGCTGTAAGTGAGAGAGAGTGAGAAAGAGAAGCGGTGAGAGAGAGAGAGGAGCTGTGAGTGAGAGAGAGAGAGAATGAGAAGCTGTGAGAGAGAGAAAGAGAGAAGCTGTGAGTGAGAGAGAACAAGAAGCTGTGAGTCAGAGAGAGAGAAAGAAAGAGAAGCTGTGAGTGAGAGAGAGAGAAAGAGAAGCTGTGAGTCAGAGAGAGAGAAGCTGTGAGTGAGAGAGAGAAAAAGAGAAGCTGAGACTGAGAGAGAGAGAAAGAGAAGCTGTGATTTAGAGAGAGAAATAGAGAAAGAGAAGCTGTGAGTGAGAGAGAGAGAGAAGCTGTGAGTGAGAGAGAGAAAGAAAAGCTGTGAGTGAGAGAGAGAGAGAAAAAAAGAGAAGCTGTTTGTGAGAGAGAGGGAGAGAAAGAGATGTTAGTGAGAGAGAGAAAGAAAGAGAAGCGGTAAGTGGGAGAGAGAAGAAAGAGAAGCT
Organism: Bradypodion ventrale; assembly: GCA_035047345.1. Lineage (NCBI taxonomy): Eukaryota > Metazoa > Chordata > Lepidosauria > Squamata > Chamaeleonidae > Bradypodion > Bradypodion ventrale. Next base: position 222,296,260 of record JAWDJE010000001.1, read on the forward strand.
GTGAGTGAGAGAGAGAGAGAGAAAGAGAAGCTGTTAGTGAGAGAGACAGAAAGAGAAACTGTGAGAGAAAGAGAAAGAGAGAAAGAAGAAGCTGTGAGTGAGAGAGAGAGAAAGAGAAGCTGTGAGTGGGAGAGAGAGAATGAGAAGCTATGAGAGAGAAAGAAATAGAAGCTGTGAGTGAGAGAGAGAAATAGAGAAAGAGAAGCTGTGAATGAGAGAGAGAGAGAAAGAGAAGCTGTGAGTGAGAGAGAGAGAAAGAGTAGCTGTGAGTGAGGAGAGAGAGAAAGAGAAGCTGTGAGTGAGAGAGAGAGAGAAGGAGAAGCTGTGAGTGAGAGAGAGAAAGAGAAGCTGTGAGTGAGAGAGAGAGAAGCTGTAAGTGAGAGAGAGTGAGAAAGAGAAGCGGTGAGAGAGAGAGAGGAGCTGTGAGTGAGAGACAGAGAGAGAATGAGAAGCTGTGAGAGAGAGAAAGAGAGAAGCTGTGAGTCAGAGAGAACAAGAAGCTGTGAGTCAGAGAGAGAGAGAAAGAAAGAGAAGCTGGGAGTGAGAGAGAGAGAAAGAGAAGCTGTGAGTGAGAGAGAGAGAAGCTGTGAGTGAGAGACAGAGAAAGAGAAGCAGTGAGTGAGAGAGAGAAAAAGAAAAGCTGAGACTGAGAGAGAGAGAGAAAGAGAAGCTGTGATTTAGAGAGAGAAATAGAGAAAGAGAAGCTGTGAGTGAGAGAGAGCGAGAGAGAAGCTGTGAGTGAGAGAGAGAAAGAGAAGCTGTGAGTGAGAGAGAGAGAAAAAGAGAAGCTGTTTGTGAGAGAGAGGGAGAGAAAGAGATGTTAGTGAGAGAGAGAAAGAAAGAGAAGCGGTAAGTGAGAGAGAGTAGAAAGAGAAGCTGTGAGTGAGAGAGAGAGAGAGAAAAAGAGAAGCTGTTAGTGAGAGAGACAGAAAGAGAAACTGTGAGAGAAAGAGAAAGAGGGAAAGAAGAAGCTGTGAGTGAGAGAGAGAGAGAAAGAGAAGCTGTGAGTGGGAGATAGAGAATGAGAAGCTACGAGAGAGAAAGAAATAGAAGCTGTGAGTGAGAGAGAGAAATAGAGAAAGAGAAGCTTTGAGTGAGAGAGAGAGAATGAGAAGCTGTGAGTGAGAGAAAGATAAGCTGTGAGTAAGAGAGAGAGAAAGATAAGCTGTGAGTGAGAGAGAGAGAAAGAGAAGGTGTGAGTGAGAGGGAGAGAGAAAGAGAAGTTGTGAGTGAGACAGAGAGAAAGAGAAGCTGTGAGTGGGAGAGAGTGAGAATGAGAAGCTGTGTGAGAGAGTAATAGAAGCTGTGAGTGAGAGAGAGAAATAGAGAAAGAGAAGCTGTGAGAGAGTAATAGAAGCTGTGAGTGAGAGAGAGAAATAGAGAAAGAGAAGCTGTGAGTGGGAGAGAAAGAGAGAAAGAGAAGCTGTGAGTGAGAGAGAGGGAGAGAAAGATAAGATGTAAGTGATAGAGAGAAGAGAGAGAAGATGTGAGTGAGAGAGAGAGAGAGAAAGAGAAGCTGTGGGTGAGAGAGAGAGAAAGAGAAGTTGTGAGTGAGAGAGAGAAAGAAAGAGAAGCTGTAAGAGAGAGAGAGTGAGAAAGAGAAGCTGTGAGTGAGATAGAAAGAAGGAGATGATGTGAGTGAGAGAGAGAGAGATAGAAAGCGAAGATTGAGAGAGAGAGAAAAAGAAGCTGTGAGAGAGAGAGAAGCTGTGAGTGAGAGAGAGAGAGAGAAGCTGTGAGTGAGAGATAGAGAAAGAGAAGCTGTGAGTGAGAGATAGAGAAAGAGAAGCTGTGAGTGAGAGAGAGAGAAAGAGAAGCTGTGAGTGAGCGAGAAAGAGAAAGAGGAGCTGTGTGTGTGTGAGAGAGAAAGAGAAGCTGTGAGTGAGAGAGAGAAAGAAAGAGAAGCGGTAAGTGAGAGAGAGAAGAAAGAGAAGCTGTGAGTGAGAGAGAGAGAGAAGCTGTGAGTGAGAGAGAGAGAAGCTGTGAGTGAGAGAGAGAAAGAAAGGGAAGCTGTGACTGAGAGAGCGAGAGAAAGAGAAGCTGTGAGTGAGACAGAGAGAAAGAGAAGCTGTGAGTGGGAGAGAGAGAGAACGAGAAGCTGTGTGAGAGAGAGAAAGAGAAGCTATGAGTGAGCGAGAGAAATAGAGAAAGAGAAGCTGTGAGTGTGTGTGAGAGAGAAAGAGAAGATGTGAGTGAGAGAGAGAAAGAGAAGCTGTGAGTGGGAGAGAAAGAGAAGCTGTGAGTGAGAGAGAGGGAGAGAAAGAGAAGCTGTTAGTGAGAGAGAGAGAGAAAGAGAAGATGTAAGTGAATGAGAGAAGAAAGAGAAGATGTGAGTGAGAGAGAGAGACAATGTGTGGTTGTGAAAGAGAGAAGCTATGAGGGAGAGAGAGAGAAAGAGAAGATTTGAGTGAGTGAGAGAGAGAGAGAGAGAAACTGTGAGTGAGAGAGAGAGAAAGCGAAGCTGAGAGAGAGAGTGAAAGAGAAGCTGTTAGTGAGAGAGAGAGAGAAAGAGAAACTGAGTGAGAGAGAGAGAGAAAGAGAAGCTATGATTTAGAGAGAGAAATAGAGAAAGAGAAGCTGTGAGTGAGAGAGAGAGAAAGAGAAGCTGTGAGTGAGAGAGAGAGAGAAAGAGAAGCTGTGAGTGAGATAGAGAGAAAGAGAAGCTGTGAGTGAGAGAAAGAGAAAGAGTAGCTGAGAGTGAGGAGAGAGAAAGAGAAGCTGTGAGTGAGAGAGAGAGAGAAGGAGAAGCTGAGTGAGAGAGAGAAAGAGAAGCTGTGAGTGAGAGAGAGAGAGAAAGAGAAGCTGTAAGTGAGAGAGAGTGAGAAAGAGAAGCGGTGAGAGAGAGAGAGGAGCTGTGAGTGAGAGAGAGAGAGAATGAGAAGCTGTGAGAGAGAGAAAGAGAGAAGCTGTGAGTGAGAGAGAACAAGAAGCTGTGAGTCAGAGAGAGAGAAAGAAAGAGAAGCTGTGAGTGAGAGAGAGAGAAAGAGAAGCTGTGAGTGAGAGAGAGAGAAGCTGTGAGTGAGAGATAGAGAAAGAGAAACTGTGAGTGAGAGAGAGAAAGAAAGAGAAGCTGTGAGTGAGAGAGAGAGAGAGGGAGGGAGAGAAAGAGAAGCTGTGAGTGAGAGAAAGAGAGAGAGAGACAGAAAGATAAGCTGTGAGTGAGGAAGAGAGAGAAATTGAAGCTGTGAGTGAGAGAGAGAGAGAAAGAGAAGCTGTGTGTGAGAGACAGAGAGAAAGAGAAGCTGTAAGAGAGAGAGAGAGAAATAGAAGCTGTGTATGTGTGAGAGAGAAAGAGAAGCTGTGAGTGAGAGAGACAGAGAAAGAGAAGATGTGAGTGAGAGAGAATGAGAAAGAGAAGCAGTGAGAGAGAGAGAGAGAGAGAGAGAGAGAGAGAAAGAGAAGCTGTGTGTGTGAAAGACAGAGAAGCTGTGAGTGAGAGAGGGAGAATGAGAAGCTGTGAGTGAGAGAGAGAGAGATAAAGATAAGCTGTGAGTGAGTGAGAGAGTGAGAAGCTGTGAGTGAGAGAGAGAGAAAGAGAAGCTGTGAGTGAGAGAGAGAGAGAGAAAGAGAAGCTGTGAGTGAGAGAGAAAGAGAGAAAGTGAAGCTGTCAGTAAGAGAGAGAGAAAGAGAAGCTGTGATTGCGAGAGAAAGAGAGAATGAGAAGCTGTGAGTGAGAGAGAGAGAGAGAGAATGAGAAGCAGTGAGAGAGAGAAAGAGAGAAGCTGTGAGTGAGAGAGAACGAGAAGCTGTGAGTGAGAGAGAGAGAGAAAGAAAGAGAAGCTGTGAGTAAGAGAGAGAGAAAGAGAAGCTGTGAGTGAGAGAGAGAGAAGCTGTGAGTGAGAGTGAGAGAAAGAGAAGCTGTGAGTGAGAGAGACAGAGAAAGAGAAGCTGAGAGTGAGAGAGAGAGAAAGAGAAGCTGTGAGTGTGAGAGAGAAAGAGAGAAAGAGAAGCTGTGAGTGTGTGAGAGAGAGAAAGAGAAGCTGTGAGTGGGAGAGAAAGAGAGAAAGAGAAGCTGTGAGTGAGAGAGAGGGAGAGAAAGAGAAGCTGTTAGTGAGAGAGAGAGAGAAAGAGAAGATGTAAGTGAATGAGAGAAGAAAGAGAAGATGTGAGTGAGAGAGAGAGAAAGAGAAGTTGTGTGGTTGTGAAAGAGAGAAGCTATGAGGGAGAGAGAGAGAAAGAGATTTGAGTGAGTGAGAGAGAGAGAGAGAAACTGTGAGTGAGAGAGAGAGAAAGAGAAGCTGAGAGAGAGAGTGAAAGAGAAGCTGTTAGTGAGAGAGAGAGTGAAAGTGAAGCTGTGAGTGAAGGAGAGAGAGAGAGAAGCTGTGATTGAGCGAGAGAGAGAAGCTGTGAGTGAGTGAGAGAGAGAGAGAGAAACTGAGTGAGAGAGAGAGAGAAAGAGAAGCTATGATTTAGAGAGAGAAATTTAGAAAGAGAAGCTGTGAGTGAGAGAGAGAGAAAGAGAAGCTGTGAGTGAGAGAGAGAGAGAAAGAGAAGCTGTGAGTGAGAGAGAGAGAAAGAGAAGCTGTGAGTGAGAGAAAGAGAAAGAGTAGCTGAGAGTGAGGAGAGAGAAAGAGAAGCTGTGAGTGAGAGAGAGAGAGAGAAGGAGAAGCTGTGAGTGAGAGAGAGAAAGAGAAGGTGTGAGTGAGAGAGAGAGAAAGAGAAGCTGTAAGTGAGAGAGAGTGAGAACGAGAAGCGGTGAGAGAGAGAGAGGAGCTGTGAGTAAGAGAGAGATAGAATGAGAAGCTGTGAGAGAGAGAAAGAGAGAAGCTGTGAGTGAGAGAGAACAAGAAGCTGTGAGTCAGAGAGAGAGAGAAAGAAAGAGAAGCTGTGAGTGAGTGAGAGAGAAAGAGAAGCTGTGAGTGAGAGAGAGAGAAGCTGTGAGTGAGAGATAGAGAAAGAGAAACTGTGAGTGAGAGAGAGAAAGAGAAGCTGTGAGTGAGAGAGAGGGAGAGGGAGAGAAAGAGAAGCTGTGAGTGAGAGAAAGAGAGAGAGAGACAGAAAGATAAGCTGTGAGTAAGAGAGAGAAATTGAAGCTGTGAGTGAGAGAGAGAGAGAAAGAGAAGCTGTGTGTGAGAGACAGAGAGAAAGAGAAGCTGTAAGAGAGAGAGAGAGAGAAATAGAAGCTGTGTATGTGTGAGAGAGAAAGAGAAGCTGTGAGTGAGAGAGACAGAGAAAGAGAAGATGTGAGTGAGAGAGAATGAGAAAGAGAAGCAGTGAGAGAGAGAGAGAGAAAGAGAAGCTGTGTGTGTGAGAGACAGAGAAGCTGTGAGTGAGAGAGGGAGAATGAGAAGCTGTGAGTGAGAGAGAGAGAGAGAGAAAGATAAGCTGTGAGTGAGTGAGAGAGTGAGAAGCTGTGAGTGAGATAGAGAAAGAGAAGCTGTGAGTGAGAAAGAGAGAGAAAGAGAAGCTGTGAGTGAGAGAGAAAGAGAGAAAGTGAAGCTGTCAGTAAGAGAGAGAGAAAGAGATGCTGTGATTGCGAGAGAAAGAGAGAATGAGAAGCTGTGATTGAGAGAGAGAGAGAATGAGAAGCTGTGAGAGAGAGAAAGAGAGAAGCTGTGAGTGAGAGAGAACGAGAAGCTGTGAGTGAGAGAGAGAGAGAAAGAAAGAGAAGCTGTGAGTAAGAGAGAGAGAAAGAGAAGCTGTGAGTGAGAGAGAGAAGCTGTGAGTGAGAGTGAGAGAAAGAGAAGCTGTGAGTGAGAGAGACAGAGAAAGAGAAGCTGAGAGTGAGAGAGAGAGAAAGAGAAGCTGTGAGTGTGAGAGAGAAAGAGAGAGAAAGAAGGAGAAGCTGTGTGTGTGAGAGAGAAAGCGTATCTGTGAGTGAGAGAGAGAGAAAGAAATGCTGTAAGAGAGAGAGAGAAAGAGAAGCTGTGAGTGAGAGAGAGAGAAAGAGAAGCTGTGAGTGCCAGAGAGAGAGAGAACGAGAAGTTGTGAGTGAGAGAGTGAGAGAGAGAAATAGAAGCTGTGAGAGAGAGTGAGAGAGAAACAGATGCTGTGAGTGAGTGCATGAGAGAGAGAAAGAGAAGCTGTGAGTGAGAGAGAGAGAGAAAGAGTAGCTGTGAGTGAGAGAGAAAGAGAAGCTGTGAGTGAGAGAGAGAGAAGCTGAGTGAGAGATAGAGAAAGAGTAGCTGTTAGTCAGAGAGAGAGAGAAGCTGTGAGTGAGAGAGAGAAGCTGTTAGTGAGAGAGAGAGAAAGAGAAGCTGTGTGAGAGAGAGAGAGAGAAAGCATAGCTGTGATTGAGAGAGAGAGAAAAAGAAGCTGTGAGTGAGTGAGAGAGAGAGAAGCTGCGTGAGAGAGAGAGAAAGAGAAGCTGTGAGTGAGTGAAAAAGAGAGGGAAAGAGAAGCTGTGAGTGAGAGTGATAGAAAGAGAAGCTGTGAGTGAGAGAGAGAAAGAGAAGCTGTGAGTGAGAGAGAGAGAAAGAGAAGCTGTAAGTGAGAGAGAGAGTATTAGAGAAGCTGTGAGTGAGAGAGAGAGAGAAGCTGTGAGTGAGAGAGAGAGAAGCTGTGAGTGAGAGAGAGAGAAGTAGAATCTGTGAGTGAGAGAGAGAGAGAAAGAGAAGCTGTGAGTGAGAGAGATAGAAAGAGAAGCTGTGAGTGAGAGAGAGAGAAATAGAAGGTATGAGTGAGAGAGAGTGAGAGAGAAGCTGTGAGTGAGAGAGAGGGAACCTGTGAGTGAGAGAGAGAGAGAGAAGCTGTGAGGGAGAGAGAGAGAGATAGAGAAGTTGTGTGGTTGTGAGAGAGAAGCTGTGAGGGAGAGAGAGAGAAAGAGAAACTGTGAGTGAGAGAGAGAGTGAAAGAGAAGCTGTGAGTGAAGGAGAGAGAGAGAAGCTGTGATTGAGAGAAAGAGAGAAGCTGTGAGTGAGAAGAGAGAGAGAAAGAGAAGCTGTTAGTGAGAGAGAGAGTGAAAGAGAAGCTGTGAGTGAAGGAGAGAGAGAAGCTGTGATTGAGAGAGAGAGAGAAGCTGTGAGTGAGAAGGAGAGAGAAAGAGAAACTGAGTGAGAGAGAGAGAGAGAGAAAGAGAAGCTGTGAGTGAGAGAGAGAGAGAAAGAGAAGCTGTGAGTGAGAGAGAGAAAGAGAAGCTGTTAGTGAGTGAGTGTGAAAGAGAAGCTTTGAGTGAGAGAGAGAGAAGGTGTGAGTGAGAGAGAGAGAGAAGCTGTGAGTGAGTGAGAGAGAAAGAGATGTGAGTGAGAGAGAGTGAGAAAGAGAAGCTGAGTGAGAGAGAAAGAGAAGCTGTGAGTGAGGCAGAGAGAGAAAGAGAAGGTGTGTGTGTGTGAGAGAGAAGCTGTTAGTGAGAGAGAGAAAGAGAAGCTGTGAGTGAGAGAGAGAGAGAACGAGAAGCTGTGAGAGAGAGAGATCCTGTGAGTGAGAGAGAGAAGGAGAAGCTGTGAGTGAGAGAGAGAGAGAAAGAAAGAGATGCTGTGAGTGAGAGAGAGAGAGAGGGAAAGAGCTGTGAGTGAGAGAGATAGAAAGAGAAGCTGTAAATGAGAGAGAAAGAGAAGATGTGAGTGAGAGAGAGAGAGAAGCTGTGAGTGAGAGAGAGTGAAAGAGAAGCTGAGAGAGAGAGAAAGAGAAGCTGTGAGTGAGAGAGAGAGAAGCTGTGAGTGAGAGAGAGAGAAAGAGAAGCTGTGAGAGAGTGAGAGAGAGAAAGAGAAGCTGTGAGTGAGAAAGAGAGAAAGAGAAGCTGTAAATGAGAGAGAAAGAAATGTGAGTGAGAGAGAGAGAGAAGCTGTGAGTGAGAGAGAGAGAAAGAGAAGCTGAGAGAGAGAGAAAGAGAAGCTGTGAGTGAGAGAGACAGAAAGAGAAGCTGTGAGTGAGATAGAGAGAGAAAGAGAAGCTGTGAGTGAGAGAGAGAGAAAGAGAAGCTGTGAGTGAGAGAAAGAGAAAGAGTAGCTGTGAGTGAGGAGAGAGAGAAAGAGAAGCTGTGAGTGAGGAGAGAGAGAAAGAGAAGCTGTGAGTGAGAGAGAGAGAGAAGGAGAAGCTGTGAGTGAGAGAGAGAAAGAGAAGCTGTGAGTGAGAGAGAGAGAAAGAGAAGCTGTAAGTGAGAGAGAGTGAGAAAGAGAAGCGGTGAGAGAGAGAGAGGAGATGTGAGTGAGAGAGAGAGAGAATGAGAAGCTGTGAGAGAGAGAAAGAGAGAAGCTGTGAGTGAGAGAGAACAAGAAGCTGTGAGTCAGAGAGAGAGAGAAAGAAAGAGAAGCTGTGAGAGAGAGAGAGAGAAAGAGAAGCTGTGAGTGAGAGAGAGAGAAGCTGTGAGTGAGAGACAGAGAAAGAGAAGCTGTGAGTGAGAGAGAGAAAAAAAGAAGCTGAGAGTGAGAGAGAGAGAGAAAGTGAAGCTGTGATTTAGAGAGAGAAATAGAGAAAGAGAAGCTGTGAGTGAGAAAGAGAGAAAGAGAAGCTGTGAGTGAGAGAGAGAGAGAAAGAGGCTGTGAGTGAGAGAGAGAGAAAGAGAAGCTGTGAGTGAGAGAAAGAGAAAGAGTAGCTGTGAGTGAGGAGAGAGAAAGAGAAGCTGTGAGTGAGAGAGAGAAAGAGAAGCTGTTTGTGAGAGAGAGAGTGAAAGAGAAGCTGTGAGTGAAGGAGAGAGAGAGAAGCTGTGATTGAGAGAGAGAGAGAAGCTGTGAGTGAGAAGAGAGAGAGAAAGAGAAGCTGTTAGTGAGAGAGAGTGAAAGAGAAGCTGTGAGTGAAGGAGAGAGAGAAGCTGTGATTGAGAGAGAGAGAGAAGCTGTGAGTGAGAAGGAGAGAGAAAGAGAAACTGAGTGAGAGAGAGAGAGAAAGAGAAGCTGTGAGTGAGAGAGAGAGAGAAAGAGAAGCTGTGAGTGAGAGAGAGACAGAGAAGCTGTTAGTGAGTGAGTGTGAAAGAGAAGCTTTGAGTGAGAGAGAGAGAAGGTGTGAGTGAGAGAGAGAGAGAAGCTGTGAGTGAGTGAGAGAGAAAGAGCTGTGAGTGAGAGAGAGTGAGAAAGAGAAGCTGAGTGAGAGAGAAAGAGAAGCTGTGAGTGAGGCAGAGAGAGAAAGAGAAGGTGTGTGTGTGTGAGAGAGAAGCTGTTAGTGAGAGAGAGAAAGAGAAGGTGTGAGTGAGAGAGAGAGAGAACGAGAAGCTGTGAGAGAGAGAGATCCTGTGAGTGAGAGAGAGAAGGAGAAGCTGTGAGTGAGAGAGAGAGAAAGAAAGAGATGCTGTGAGTGAGAGAGAGAGAGAGGGAAAGAGAAGCTGTGAGTGAGAGAGATAGAAAGAGAAGCTGTAAATGAGAGAGAAAGAGAAGATGTGAGTGAGAGAGAGAGAGAAGCTGTGAGTGAGAGAGAGAGAAAGAGAAGCTGAGAGAGAGAGAAAGAGAAGCTGTGAGTGAGAGAGAGAGAAGCTGTGAGTGAGAGAGAGAGAAAGAGAAGCTGTGAGTGAGTGAAGAGAGAAAGAGAAGCTGTGAGTGAGAAAGAGAGAAAGAGAAGCTGTAAATGAGAGAGAAAGAAATGTGAGTGAGAGAGAGAGAAGCTGTGAGTGAGAGAGAGAGAAAGAGAAGCTGAGAGAGAGAGAGAGAAAGAGAAGCTGTGAGTGAGAGAGACAGAAAGAGAAGCTGTGAGTGAGATAGAGAGAGAAAGAGAAGCTGTGAGTGAGAGAGAGAGAAAGAGAAGCTGTGAGTGAGAGAAAGAGAAAGAGTAGCTGTGAGTGAGGAGAGAGAGAAAGAGAAGCTGTGAGTGAGGAGAGAGAGAAAGAGAAGCTGTGAGTGAGAGAGAGAGAGAAGGAGAAGCTGTGAGTGAGAGAGAGAAAGAGAAGCTGTGAGTGAGAGAGAGAGAAAGAGAAGCTGTAAGTGAGAGAGAGTGAGAAAGAGAAGCGGTGAGAGAGAGAGAGGAGCTGTGAGTGAGAGAGAGAGAGAATGAGAAGCTGTGAGAGAGAGAAAGAGAGAAGCTGTAAGTGAGAGAGAACAAGAAGCTGTGAGTCAGAGAGAGAGAGAAAGAAAGAGAAGCTGTGAGAGAGAGAGAGAGAAAGAGAAGCTGTGAGTGAGAGAGAGAGAAGCTGTGAGTGAGAGACAGAGAAAGAGAAGCTGTGAGTGAGAGAGAGAAAAAGAGAAGCTGAGAGTGAGAGAGAGAGAGAAAGAGAAGCTGTGATTTAGAGAGAGAAATAGAGAAAGAGAAGCTGTGAGTGAGAAAGAGAGAAAGAGAAGCAGTGAGAGAGAGAGAGAAAGAGGCTGTGAGTGAGAGAGAGAGAAAGAGAAGCTGTGAGTGAGAGAAAGAGAAAGAGTAGCTGTGAGTGAGGAGAGAGAAAGAGAAGCTGTGAGTGAGAGAGAGAGAAAGAGAAGCTGTTTGTGAGAGAGTGAAAGAGAAGCTGTGAGTGAGAGAGAGAGAGAAAGAGGCTGTGAGTGAGAGAGAAAGAAAGAGAAGCTGTGAGTGAGAGAAAGAGAAAGAGTAGCTGTGAGTGAGGAGAGAGAAAGAGAAGCTGTGAATGAGAGAGAGAGAGAAAGAGAAGCTGTTTGTGAGAGAGAGAGTGAAAGAGAAGCTGTGAGTGAAGGAGAGAGAGAAGCTGTGATTGAGAGAGAGAAGCTGTGAGTGAGAAGGAGAGAGAAAGAGAAACTGAGTGAGAGAGAGAGAGAGAAAGATAAGCTGTGAGTGAGAGAGAGAGAAAGAGAAGCTGTGAGTGAGAGAGAGAAGCTGTTAGTGAGTGAGTGTGAAAGAGAAGCTTTGAGTGAGAGAGAGAGAAGCTGAGAAGTTGAGTGAGAGAGAAAGAGAAGGTGTGTGTGTGTGTGAGAGAGAAGCTGTTAGTGAGAGAGAGAAAGAGAAGCTGTGAGTGAGAGAGAGAGAGAGAACGAGAAGCTGTGAGAGAGAGAACCTGTGAGTGAGAGAGAGAAAGAAAGAGATGCTGTGAGTGAGAGAGAGAGAGAAAGAGAAGCTGTGAGTGAGAGAGAGAAAAAGAGAAGCTGTGAGTGAGAGAGAGAGGGAAAGAGAAGCTGTGAGTGAGAGTGATAGAAAGAGAAGCTGTGAGTGAGAGAGAGAAAGAGAAGCTGTGAGTGAGAGAGAGAGAAAGAGAAGCTGTAAGTGAGAGAGAGTGAGAAAGAGAAGTGGTGAGAGAGAGAGAGGAGCTGTGAGTGAGAGAGAGAGAGAATGAGAAGCTGTGTGAGAGAGAAAGAGAGAAGCTGTGAGTGAGAGAGAACAAGAAGCTGTGAGTCAGAGAGAGAGAGAAAGAAAGAGAAGCTGTGAGTGAGAGAGAGAGAAAGAGAAGCTGTGAGTGAGAGAGAGAGAAGCTGTGAGTGAGAGACAGAGAAAGAGAAGCTGTGAGTGAGAGAGAGAAAAAGAGAAGCTGAGAGTGAGAGAGAGAGAGAGAAAGAGAAGCTGTGATTTAGAGAGAGAAATAGAGAAAGAGAAGCTGTGAGTGAGAGAGAGAGAAAGAGAAGCTGTGAGTGAGAGAGAGAGAGAAAGAGAAGCTGTGAGTGAGAGAGAGAGAAAGAGAAGCTGTGAGTGAGAGAAAGAGAAAGAGTAGCTGTGAGTGAGGAGAGAGAAAGAGAAGCTGTGAGTGAGTGAGAGAGAGAAAGAGAAGCTGTTTGTGAGAGAGAGAGTGAAAGAGAAGCTGTGAGTGAAGGAGAGAGAGAAGCTGTGATTGAGAGAGAGAAGCTGTGAGTGAGAAGGAGAGAGAAAGAGAAACTGAGTGAGTGAGAGAGAGAGAGAGAAGCTGTGAGTGAGAGAGAGAGAAAGAGAAGCTTTGAGAGAGAGAAGCTGTTAGTGAGTGAGTGTGAAAGAGAAGCTTTGAGTGAGAGAGAGAGAAGCTGTGAGTGAGAGAGAGAGAGAAAGAGAAGCTGTGAGTGAGAGAGAGTGAGAAAGAGAAGCTGTGAGTGAGAGAAAAAGAGAAGCTGTGAGTGAGGCAGAGTGAGAAAGAGAAGGTGTGTGAGAGAGAAGCTGTTAGTGAGAGAGAGAAAGAGAAGCTGTGAGTGAGAGAGAGAGAGAACGAGAAGCTGTGTGAGAGAGAGAACCTGTGAGTGAGAGAGAAGGAGAAGCTGTGAGTGAGAGAGAGAGAGAAAGAAAGAGATGCTGTGAGTGAGAGAGAGAGGGAAAGAGAAGCTGTGAGTGAGAGAGATAGAAAGAGAAGCTGTAAATGAGAGAGAAAGAGAAGCTGTGAGTGAGAGAGAGAGAAATAGAAGCTGAGAGAGAGAGAGAAAGAGAAGCTGTGAGTGAGAGAGAGAGAAGCTGTGAGTGAGAGAGAGAGAAAGAGAAGCTGTGAGTGAGTGAGAGAGAGAAAGAGAAGCTGTGAGTGAGAGAGAGAGAGAAAGAGAAGCTGTGAGTGAGAGAGAGAGAAAGAGAAGCTGTAAATGAGAGAGAAAGAGAAGATGTGAGTGAGAGAGAAAGAGAAGCTGTGAGTGAGTGAGAGAGAGAAAGAGAAGCTGTGAGTGAGAGAGAGAGAAAGAGAAGCTGTAAATGAGAGAGAAAGAGAAGATGTGAGTGAGAGAGAAAGAGAAGCTGTGAGTAAGAGAGAGAGAAGCTGTGAGTGAGAGAGAGAAAGAGAAGCTGTGAGTGAGAGAGAGAGAGAAAGAGAAGCTGTGAGTGAGAGAGAGAAAGAGAAGCTGTGAGTGAGAGAAAGAGACAGAGTAGCTGTGAGTGAGGAGAGAGAGAAAGAGAAGCTGTGAGTGAGGAGAGAGAGAAAGAGAAGCTGTGAATGAGAGAGAGAGAGAAGGAGAAGCTGTGAGTGAGAGAGAGAAAGAGAAGCTGTGAGTGACAGAGAGAGAGAGAACGAGAAGTTGTGAGTGAGAGAGTGAGAGAGAGAAATAGAAGTTGTGAGAGAGAGTGAGAGAGAAACAGATGCTGTGAGTGAGTGCATGAGAGAGAGAAAAAGAAGCTGTGAGTGAGAGAGAGAGAGAAAGAGTAGCTGTGAGTGAGAGAGAAAGAGAAGCTGTGAGTGAGAGAGAGAGAAGCTGAGTGAGAGATAGAGAAAGAGTAGCTGTGAGTGAGAGAGAGAGAGAATCTGTGAGTGAGAGAGAGAGAGAGAACGAGAAGCTGTGAGAGAGAGAGAGAAGCTGTGAGTGAGTGAGAGAAGGAGAAGCTGTGAGAGAGATAAGAGGGAGAAAGAAAGAGAAGCTGTGAGTGAGAGAGAGAGAAAGAGAAGCTGTGAGTGAGAGAGAGAGAGAAGCTGTGAGTGAGAGATAGAGAAAGAGAAGCTGTGAGTGAGAGAGAGAGAAAGAGAAGCTGTGAGTGAGAGAGAAAGAGAAAGAGGAGCTGTGTGTGTGTGAGAGAGAAAGAGAAGCTGTGAGTGAGAGAGAGAGAGAAAGAGAAGCTGTGAGTGAGAGAGAGGGAGAGAAAGAGAAGCTGTTAGTGAGAGAGAGAGTAGAAAGCGAAGCATTAAGTGAGAGAGAGAAGAAAGAGAAGCTGTGAGTGAGAGAGAGATAGAAAGAGAAGCTGTGAGTGTGAGAGAGAGAGAGAAGCTGTGAGTGAGAGAGAGAAAGAAAGGGAAGCTGTGAGTGAGAGAGCGAGAGAAAGAGGAGCTGTGAGTGAGACAGAGAGAAAGAGAAGTTGTGAGTGTGAGAGAGAGAGAAGCTGAGTGAGAGATCGAGAAAGAGTATCTGTGAGTGAGAGAGAGAGAGAAGCTGTGAGTGAGAGAGAGAGAGAGAATGAGAAGCTGTGTGAGAGAGAGAAGCTGTGAGTGAGTGAGAGAGAGAAGGAGAAGCTGTGAGTGAGATAAGAGGGAGAAAGAAAGAGAAGCTGTGAGTGATAGAGAAAGAAAGAGAAGCTGTGAGTGTGAGAGAGAGAGAAGCTGTGAGTGAGAGATAGAGAAAGAGAAGCTGTGAGTGAGAGAGAGAGAAAGAGTAGCTGTGAGTGAGAGAGAAAGAGAAAGAGGAGCTGTGTGTGTGAGAGAGAGAAAGAGAAGCTGTGAGTGAGAGAGAGAGAAAGAAAGAGAAGCTGTGAGTGAGAGAGAGGGAGAGAAAGAGAAGCTATTAGTGAGAGAGAGAGAGAAAGAGAAGCGTTAAGTGAGAGAGAGAAGAAAGAGAAGCTGTGAGTGAGAGAGAGAAAGAGAAGCTGTGAGTGGGAGAGAAAGAGAGAAAGAGAAGCTGTGAGTGAGAGAGAGGGAGAGAAAGAGAAGCTGTTAGTGAGAGAGAGAGAGAAAGAGAAGATGTAAGTGAAAGAGAGAAGAAAGAGAAGATGTGAGTGAGAGAGAGAGAAAGAGAAGTTGTGTGGTTGTGAAAGAGAGAAGCTATGAGGGAGAGAGAGAGAAAGAGAAGATTTGAGTGTGTGTTAGAGAGAAAGAGAAACTGTGAGTGAGAGAGAGAGAGAGAAGCTGGAAGAGAGAGAGAAAGAGAAGCTGTTAGTGAGAGAGAGAGTGAAAGTGAAGCTGAGAGTGAAGGAGAGAGAGAGAAGCTGTGATTGAGCGAGAGAGAGAAGCTGTGAGAGAGAGAGAGAGAAAGAGAAACTGAGTGAGAGAGAGAGAGAAAGAGAAAGAGAAGCTGTGAGTGAGAGAGAGAGAGAAAGAGAATCTATGAGTGAGAGAGAGAGAAGCTGTGAGTGAGAGAGAGAGAGAAAGAGAAGCTGTTAGTGAGAGAGAGAGAGAGAGAAGCTGTGAGTGAGAGAGAGAGAAGTAGAATCTGTGAGTGAGAGAGAGAGAGAAAGAGAAGCTGTGAGTGAGAGAGAGAGAGAAAGAGAAGCTGTGAGTGAGCGAGAAAGAGAAGCTGTGAGAGAGAGAGAGTGAGAGAGAAGCTGTGAGTGAGAGAGAGGGAACCTGTGAGTGAGAGAGAGAGAGAGAGAGAAAGAGAACCTGTGAGGGAGAGAGACAGAGATAGAGAAGTTGTGTGGTTGTGAGAGAGAGAAGCTGTGAGGGAGAGAGAGAGAAAGAGAAACTGTGAGTGAGAGAGAGAGAGAAAGAGAAGCTGTTAGTGAGAGAGAGAGTGAAAGAGAAGCTGTGAGTGAAGGAGAGAGAGAAGCTGTGATTGAGAGAGAGAGAAATTGTGAGTGAGAAGGAGAGAGAAAGAGATACTGAGTGAGAGAGAGAGAAAGAGAAGCTGTGAGTGACAGAGAGAGAGAAAGAGAAGCTGTGAGTGAGAGAGAGAAAGAGAAGCTGTTAGTGAGTGAGTGTGAAAGAGAAGCTTTGAGTGAGAGAGAGAGAAGCTGTGAGTGAGAGAGAGAGAAGCTGTGAGTGAGAGAGAGAGAAAGAGAAGCTGTGAGTGAGAGAGAGTGAGAAAGAGAAGCTGTGAGTGAGAGAAAGAGAAGCTGTGAGTGAGGCAGAGAGAGAAAGAGAAGGTGTGTGTGTGAGAGAGAAGCTGTTAGTGAGAGAGAGAAAGAGAAGCTGTGAGTGAGAGAGAGAGAGAAAGAAAGAGATGCTGTGAGTGAGAAAGAGAGAAAGAGAAGCTGTGAGTGAGAGAGATAGAAAGAGAAGCTGTAAATGAGAGAGAAAGAGAAGATGTGAGTGAGAGAGAGAGAGAAGCTGTGAGTGAGAGAGAGAGAAAGAGAAGCTGAGAGAGAGAGAGAAAGAGAAGCTGTGAATGAGAGAGAGAGTAGCTGTGAGTGAGAGAGAGAGAAAGAGAAGCTGTGAGTGAGTGAGAGAGAGAAATAGAAGCTGTGAGTCAGAGAGAGAGAAAGAGAAGCTGTAAATGAGAGAGAAAGAGAAGATGTGAGTGAGAGAGAGAGAGAGAGAAGCTGTGAGTGAGAGAGAGAGAAAGAGAAGCTGAGAGAGAGAGAGAGAGAGAAAGAGAAGCTGTGAGTAAGAGAGAGAGAGAAAGAGAAGCTGTGAGTGAGAGAGAGAGAAAGAGAAGCTGTGAGTGAGAGAAAGAGAAAGAGTAGCTGTGAGTGAGGAGAGAGAGAAAGAGAAGCTGTGAGTGAGAGAGAGAGAGAAGGAGAAGCTGTGAGTGAGAAAGCGAAAGAGAAGCTGTGAGTGAGAGAGAGAGAGAAGCTGTAAGTGAGAGAGTGAGAAAGAGAAGCGGTGAGAGAGAGAGAGGAGCTGTGAGTGAGAGAGAGAGAGAATGAGAAGCTGTGAGAGAGAGAAAGAGAGAAGCTGTGAGTGAGAGAGAACAAGAAGCTGTGAGTCAGAGAGAGAGAAAGAAAGAGAAGCTGTGAGTGAGAGAGAGAGAAAGAGAAGCTGTGAGTCAGAGAGAGAGAAGCTGTGAGTGAGAGACAGAGAAAGAGAAGCTGTGAGTGAGAGAGAGAAAAAGAGAAGCTGAGACTGAGAGAGAGAGAAAGAGAAGCTGTGATTTAGAGAGAGAAATAGAGAAAGAGAAGCTGTGAGTGAGAGAGAGAGAGAAGCTGTGAGTGAGAGAGAGAAAGAAAAGCTGTGAGTGAGAGAGAGAGAGAAAAAAAGAGAAGCTGTTTGTGAGAGAGAGGGAGAGAAAGAGATGTTAGTGAGAGAGAGAAAGAAAGAGAAGCGGTAAGTGGGAGAGAGAAGAAAGAGAAGCTGTGAGTGAGAGAGAGAGAGAGAGAAAGAGAAGCTGTTAGTGAGAGAGACAGAAAGAGAAACTGTGAGAGAAAGAGAAAGAGAGAAAGAAGAAGCTGTGAGTGAGAGAGAGAGAAAGAGAAGCTGTGAGTGGGAGAGAGAGAATGAGAAGCTATGAGAGAGAAAGAAATAGAAGCTGTGAGTGAGAGAGAGAAATAGAGAAAGAGAAGCTGTGAATGAGAGAGAGAGAGAAAGAGAAGCTGTGAGTGAGAGAGAGAGAAAGAGAAGCTGTGAGTGAGAGAAAGAGAAAGAGTAGCTGTGAGTGAGGAGAGAGAGAAAGAGAAGCTGTGAGTGAGAGAGAGAGAGAAGGAGAAGCTGTGAGTGAGAGAGAGAAAGAGAAGCTGTGAGTGAGAGAGAGAGAGAAGCTGTAAGTGAGAGAGAGTGAGAAAGAGAAGCGGTGAGAGAGAGAGAGGAGCTGTGAGTGAGAGACAGAGAGAGAATGAGAAGCTGTGAGAGAGAGAAAGAGAGAAGCTGTGAGTGAGAGAGAACAAGAAGCTGTGAGTCAGAGAGAGAGAGAAAGAAAGAGAAGCTGGGAGTGAGAGAGAGAGAAAGAGAAGCTGTGAGTGAGAGAGAGAGAAGCTGTGAGTGAGAGACAGAGAAAGAGAAGCAGTGAGTGAGAGAGAGAAATAGAAAAGCTGAGACTGAGAGAGAGAGAGAAAGAGAAGCTGTGATTTAGAGAGAGAAATAGAGAAAGAGAAGCTGTGAGTGAGAGCGAGCGAGAGAGAAGCTGTGAGTGAGAGAGAGAAAGAGAAGCTGTGAGTGAGAGAGAGAGAAAAAGAGAAGCTGTTTGTGAGAGAGAGGGAGAGAAAGAGATGTTAGTGAGAGAGAGAAAGAAAGAGAAGCGGTAAGTGAGAGAGAGAAGAAAGAGAAGCTGTGAGTGAGAGAGAGAGAGAAAAAGAGAAGCTGTTAGTGAGAGAGACAGAAAGAGAAACTGTGAGAGAAAGAGAAAGAGGGAAAGAAGAAGCTGTGAGTGAGAGAGAGAGAGAAAGACAAGCTGTGAGTGGGAGATAGAGAATGAGAAGCTACGAGAGAGAAAGAAATAGAAGCTGTGAGTGAGAGAGAGAAATAGAGAAAGAGAAGCTTTGAGTGTGAGAGAGAGAATGAGAAGCTGTGAGTGAGAGAAAGATAAGCTGTGAGTAAGAGAGAGAGAAAGATAAGCTGTGATTGAGAGAGAGAGAAAGAGAAGGTGTGAGTGAGAGTGAGAGAGAAAGAGAAGTTGTGAGTGAGACAGAGAGAAAGAGAAGCTGTGAGTGGGAGAGAGTGAGAATGAGAAGCTGTGTGAGAGAGAAATAGAAGCTGTGAGTGAGAGAGAGAAATAGAGAAAGAGAAGCTGTGAGTGGGAGAGAAAGAGAGAAAGAGAAGCTGTGAGTGAGAGAGAGGGAGAGAAAGATAAGATGTAAGTGATAGAGAGAAGAGAGAGAAGATGTGAGTGAGAGAGAGAGAGAGAAAGAGAAGCTGTGGGTGAGAGAGAGAAAAAGAGAAGTTGTGAGTGAGAGAGAGAAAGAAAGAGAAGCTGTAAGTGAGAGAGAGTGAGAAAGAGAAGCTGTGAGTGAGATAGAAAGAAGGAGATGATGTGAGTGAGAGAGAGAGAGATAGAAAGCGAAGATGTGATTGAGAGAGAGAGAAAAAGAAGCTGTGAGAGAGAGAGAAGCTGTGAGTGAGAGAGAGAGAGAGAGAGAAGCTGTGAGTGAGAGATAGAGAAAGAGAAGCTGTGAGTGAGAGATAGAGAAAGAGAAGCTGTGAGTGAGAGAGAGAGAAAGAGAAGCTGTGAGTGAGCGAGAAAGAGAAAGAGGAGCTGTGTGTGTGAGAGAGAGAAAGAGAAGCTGTGAGTGAGAGAGAGAGAGAAAGAGAAGCTGTGAGTGAGAGAGAGGGAGAGAAAGAGAAGCTGTTAGTGAGAGAGAGAACGAAAGAGAAGCGGTAAGTGAGAGAGAGAAGAAAGAGAAGCTGTGAGTGTGAGAGAGAGAGAAGCTGTGAGTGAGAGAGAGAGAAGCTGTGAGTGAGAGAGAGAAAGAAAGGGAAGCTGTGACTGAGAGAGCGAGAGAAAGAGAAGCTGTGAGTGAGACAGAGAGAAAGAGAAGCTGTGAGTGGGAGAGAGAGAGAACGAGAAGCTGTGTGAGAGAGAGAAATAGAAGCTATGAGTGAGCGAGAGAAATAGAGAAAGAGAAGCTGTGAGTGTGTGAGAGAGAGAAAGAGAAGATGTGAGTGAGAGAGAGAAAGAGAAGCTGTGAGTGGGAGAGAAAGAGAAGCTGTGAGTGAGAGAGAGGGAGAGAAAGAGAAGCTGTTAGTGAGAGAGAGAGAGAAAGAGAAGATGTAAGTGAATGAGAGAAGAAAGAGAAGATGTGAGTGAGAGAGAGAGAGAGAGAAGTTGTGTTGTTGTGAAAGAGAGAAGCTATGAGGGAGAGAGAGAGAAAGAGAAGATTTGAGTGAGTGAGAGAGAGAGAGAGAGAAACTGTGAGTGAGAGAGAGAGAAAGCGAAGCTGAGAGAGAGAGTGAAAGAGAAGCTGTTAGTGAGAGAGAGAGAGAAAGAGAAACTGAGTGAGAGAGAGAGAGAAAGAGAAGCTATGATTTAGAGAGAGAAATAGAGAAAGAGAAGCTGTGAGTGAGAGAGAGAGAAAGAGAAGCTGTGAGTGAGAGAGAGAGAGAAAGAGAAGCTGTGAGTGAGAGAGAGAGAAAGAGAAGCTGTGAGTGAGAGAAAGAGAAAGAGTAGCTGAGAGTGAGGAGAGAGAAAGAGAAGCTGTGAGTGAGAGAGAGAGAGAAGGAGAAGCTGTGAGTGAGAGAGAGAAAGAGAAGCTGTGAGTGAGAGAGAGAGAGAAAGAGAAGCTGTAAGTGAGAGAGAGTGAGAAAGAGAAGCGGTGAGAGAGAGAGGAGCTGTGAGTGAGAGAGAGAGAGAATGAGAAGCTGTGAGAGAGAGAAAGAGAGAAGCTGTGAGTGAGAGAGAACAAGAAGCTGTGAGTCAGAGAGAGAGAAAGAAAGAGAAGCTGTGAGTGAGAGAGAGAGAAAGAGAAGCTGTGAGTGAGAGAGAGAGAAGCTGTGAGTGAGAGATAGAGAAAGAGAAACTGTGAGTGAGAGAGAGAGAGAAAGAGAAGCTGTGAGTGAGAGAGAGAGAGAGAGAGGGAGAGAAAGAGAAGCTGTGAGTGAGAGAAAGAGAGAGAGAGACAGAAAGATAAGCTGTGAGTGAGGAAGAGAGAGAAATTGAAGCTGTGAGTGAGAGAGAGAGAGAAAGAGAAGCTGTGTGTGAGAGACAGAGAGAAAGAGAAGCTGTAAGAGAGAGAGAAAGAGAAATAGAAGCTGTGTATGTGTGAGAGAGAAAGAGAAGCTGTGAGTGAGAGAGACAGAGAAAGAGAAGATGTGAGTGAGAGAGAATGAGAAAGAGAAGCAGTGAGAGAGAGAGAGAGAGAGAGAAAGAGAAGCTGTGTGTGTGAGAGACAGAGAAGCTGTGAGTGAGAGAGGGAGAATGAGAAGCTGTGAGTGAGAGAGAGAGAGAGATAAAGATAAGCTGTGAGTGAGTGAGAGAGTGAGAAGCTGTGAGTGAGAGAGAGAGAAAGAGAAGCTGTGAGTGAGAGAGAGAGAGAGAAAGAGAAGCTGTGAGTGAGAGAGAAAGAGAGAAAGTGAAGCTGTCAGTAAGAGAGAGAGAAAGAGAAGCTGTGATTGCGAGAGAAAGAGAGAATGAGAAGCTGTGAGTGAGAGAGAGAGAGAGAATGAGAAGCAGTGAGAGAGAGAAAGAGAGAAGCTGTGAGTGAGAGAGAACGAGAAGCTGTGAGTGAGAGAGAGAGAGAAAGAAAGAGAAGCTGTGAGTAAGAGAGAGAGAAAGAGAAGCTGTGAGTGAGAGAGAGAGAAGCTGTGAGTGAGAGTGAGAGAAAGAGAAGCTGTGAGTGAGAGAGACAGAGAAAGAGAAGCTGAGAGTGAGAGAGAGAGAAAGAGAAGCTGTGAGTGTGAGAGAGAAAGAGAGAAAGAGAAGCTGTGAGTGTGTGAGGGAGAGAAAGGGAAGATGTGAGTGAGAGAGAGAAAGAGAAGCTGTGAGTGGGAGAGAAAGAGAGAAAGAGAAGCTGTGAGTGAGAGAGAGGGAGAGAAAGAGAAGCTGTTAGTGAGAGAGAGAGAGAAAGAGAAGATGTAAGTGAATGAGAGAAGAAAGAGAAGATGTGAGTGAGAGAGAGAGAAAGATAAGTTGTGTGGTTGTGAAAGAGAGAAGCTATGAGGGAGAGAGAGAGAAAGAGATTTGAGTGAGTGAGAGAGAGAGAGAGAAACTGTGAGTGAGAGAGAGAGAAAGAGAAGCTGAGAGAGAGAGTGAAAGAGAAGCTGTTAGTGAGAGAGAGAGTGAAAGTGAAGCTGTGAGTGAAGGAGAGAGAGAGAGAAGCTGTGATTGAGCGAGAGAGAGAAGCTGTGAGTGAGTGAGAGAGAGAAAGAGAAACTGAGTGAGAGAGAGAGAGAAAGAGAAGCTATGATTTAGAGAGAGAAATAGAGAAAGAGAAGCTGTGAGTGAGAGAGAGAGAAAGAGAAGCTGTGAGTGAGAGAGAGAGAGAAAGAGAAGCTGTGAGTGAGAGAGAGAGAAAGAGAAGCTGTGAGTGAGAGAAAGAGAAAGAGTAGCTGAGAGTGAGGAGAGAGAAAGAGAAGCTGTGAGTGAGAGAGAGAGAGAGAAGGAGAAGCTGTGAGTGAGAGAGAGAAAGAGAAGCTGTGAGTGAGAGAGAGAGAAAGAGAAGCTGTAAGTGAGAGAGAGTGAGAAAGAGAAGCGGTGAGAGAGAGAGAGGAGCTGTGAGTGAGAGAGAGATAGAATGAGAAGCTGTGAGAGAGAGAAAGAGAGAAGCTGTGAGTGAGAGAGAACAAGAAGCTGTGAGTCAGAGAGAGAGAGAAAGAAAGAGAAGCTGTGAGTGAGTGAGAGAGAAAGAGAAGCTGTGAGTGAGAGAGAGAGAAGCTGTGAGTGAGAGATAGAGAAAGAGAAACTGTGAGTGAGAGAGAGAAAGAGAAGCTGTGAGTGAGAGAGAGAGAGAGGGAGAGAAAGAGAAGCTGTGAGTGAGAGAAAGAGAGAAAGACAGAAAGATAAGCTGTGAGTGAGGAAGAGAGAGAAATTGAAGCTGTGAGTGAGAGAGAGAGAGAAAGAGAAGCTGTGTGTGAGAGACAGAGAGAAAGAGAAGCTGTAAGAGAGAGAGAGAGAAATAGAAGCTGTGTATGTGTGAGAGAGAAAGAGAAGCTGTGTGTGAGAGACAGAGAGAAAGAGAAGCAGTGAGAGAGAGAGAGAGAGAAAGAGAAGCTGTGTGTGTGAGAGACAGAGAAGCTGTGAGTGAGAGAGGGAGAATGAGAAGCTGTGAGTGAGAAAGAGAGAGAGAGAAAGATAAGCTGTGAGTGAGTGAGAGAGTGAGAAGCTGTGAGTGAGAGAGAGAAAGAGAAGCTGTGAGTGAGAAAGAGAGAGAAAGAGAAGCTGTGAGTGAGAGAGGAAGAGAGAAAGTGAAGCTGTCAGTAAGAGAGAGAGAAAGAGAAGCTGTGATTGCGAGAGAAAGAGAGAATGAGAAGCTGTGATTGAGAGAGAGAGTGAGAATGAGAAGCTGTGAGAGAGAGAAAGAGAGAAGCTGTGAGTGAGAGAGAACGAGAAGCTGTGAGTGAGTGAGAGAGAGAAAGAAAGAGAAGCTGTGAGTAAGAGAGAGAGAAAGAGAAGCTGTGAGTGAGAGAGAGAAGCTGTGAGTGAGAGTGAGAGAAAGAGAAGCTGTGAGTGAGAGAGACAGAGAAAGAGAAGCTGAGAGTGAGAGAGAGAGAAAGAGAAGCTGTGAGTGTGAGAGAGAAAGAGAGAGAAAGAAGGAGAAGCTGTGTGTGTGAGAGAGAAAGCGTATCTGTGAGTGAGAGAGAGAGAGAAAGAAATGCTGTAAGAGAGAGAGAGAAAGAGAAGCTGTGAGTGAGAGAGAGAATGAGAAGCTGTGAGTGACAGAGAGAGAGAGAACGAGAAGTTGTGAGTGAGAGAGTGAGAGAGAGAAATAGAAGCTGTGAGAGAGAGTGAGAGAGAAACAGATGCTGTGAGTGAGTGCATGAGAGAGAGAAAGAGAAGCTGTGAGTGAGAGAGAGAGAGAAAGAGTAGCTGTGAGTGAGAGAGAAAGAGAAGCTGTGAGTGAGAGAGAGAGAAGCTGAGTGAGAGATAGAGAAAGAGTAGCTGTTAGTCAGAGAGAGAGAGAAGCTGTGAGTGAGAGAGAGAAGCTGTTAGTGAGAGAGAGAGAAAGAGAAGCTGTGTGAGAGAGAGAGAGAGAGAAAGCATAGCTGTGATTGAGAGAGAGAGAAAAAGAAGCTGTGAGTGAGTGAGAGAGAGAGAAGCTGCGTGAGAGAGAGAGAAAGAGAAGCTGTGAGTGAGTGAGAGAGAGAAAGAGAAGCTGTGAGAGAGAGAGAGAAGCTGTGAGTGAGAGAGAGAGAAAGAGAAGCTGTGAGTGAGAAAGAGAGAAAGAGAAGCTGTTAGTGAGAGAGAGAGTATTAGAGAAGCTGTGAGTGAGAGAGAGAGAGAAGCTGTGAGTGAGAGAGAGAGAAGCTGTGAGTGAGAGAGAGAGAAGTAGAATCTGTGAGTGAGAGAGAGAGAGAAAGAGAAGCTGTGAGTGAGAGAGATAGAAAGAGAAGCTGTGAGTGAGAGAGAGAGAAATAGAAGGTATGAGTGAGAGAGAGTGAGAGAGAAGCTGTGAGTGAGAGAGAGGGAACCTGTGAGTGAGAGAGAGAGAGAGAAGCTGTGAGGGAGAGAGAGAGATAGAGAAGTTGTGTGGTTGTGAGAGAGAAGCTGTGAGGGAGAGAGAGAGAAAGAGAAACTGTGAGTGAGAGAGAGAGTGAAAGAGAAGCTGTGAGTGAAGGAGAGAGAGAGAAGCTGTGATTGAGAGAGAGAGAGAAGCTGTGAGTGAGAAGAGAGAGAGAAAGAGAAGCTGTTAGTGAGAGAGAGAGTGAAAGAGAAGCTGTGAGTGAAGGAGAGAGAGAAGCTGTGATTGAGAGAGAGAGAGAAGCTGTGAGTGAGAAGGAGAGAGAAAGAGAAACTGAGTGAGAGAGAGAGAGAGAGAAAGAGAAGCTGTGAGTGAGAGAGAGAGAGAAAGAGAAGCTGTGAGTGAGAGAGAGAAAGAGAAGATGTTAGTGAGTGAGTGTGAAAGAGAAGCTTTGAGTGAGAGAGAGAGAAGGTGTGAGTGAGAGAGAGAGAGAAGCTGTGAGTGAGTGAGAGAGAAAGAGATGTGAGTGAGAGAGAGTGAGAAAGAGAAGCTGAGTGAGAGAGAAAGAGAAGCTGTGAGTGAGGCAGAGAGAGAAAGAGAAGGTGTGTGTGTGAGAGAGAGAAGCTGTTAGTGAGAGATAGAAAGCGAAGATGTGATTGAGAGAGAGAGAAAAAGAAGCTGTGAGAGAGAGAGAAGCTGTGAGTGAGAGAGAGAGAGAGAGAGAAGCTGTGAGTGAGAGATAGAGAAAGAGAAGCTGTGAGTGAGAGATAGAGAAAGAGAAGCTGTGAGTGAGAGAGAGAGAAAGAGAAGCTGTGAGTGAGCGAGAAAGAGAAAGAGGAGCTGTGTGTGTGAGAGAGAGAAAGAGAAGCTGTGAGTGAGAGAGAGAGAGAAAGAGAAGCTGTGAGTGAGAGAGAGGGAGAGAAAGAGAAGCTGTTAGTGAGAGAGAGAACGAAAGAGAAGCGGTAAGTGAGAGAGAGAAGAAAGAGAAGCTGTGAGTGTGAGAGAGAGAGAAGCTGTGAGTGAGAGAGAGAGAAGCTGTGAGTGAGAGAGAGAAAGAAAGGGAAGCTGTGACTGAGAGAGCGAGAGAAAGAGAAGCTGTGAGTGAGACAGAGAGAAAGAGAAGCTGTGAGTGGGAGAGAGAGAGAACGAGAAGCTGTGTGAGAGAGAGAAATAGAAGCTATGAGTGAGCGAGAGAAATAGAGAAAGAGAAGCTGTGAGTGTGTGAGAGAGAGAAAGAGAAGATGTGAGTGAGAGAGAGAAAGAGAAGCTGTGAGTGGGAGAGAAAGAGAAGCTGTGAGTGAGAGAGAGGGAGAGAAAGAGAAGCTGTTAGTGAGAGAGAGAGAGAAAGAGAAGATGTAAGTGAATGAGAGAAGAAAGAGAAGATGTGAGTGAGAGAGAGAGAGAGAGAAGTTGTGTTGTTGTGAAAGAGAGAAGCTATGAGGGAGAGAGAGAGAAAGAGAAGATTTGAGTGAGTGAGAGAGAGAGAGAGAGAAACTGTGAGTGAGAGAGAGAGAAAGCGAAGCTGAGAGAGAGAGTGAAAGAGAAGCTGTTAGTGAGAGAGAGAGAGAAAGAGAAACTGAGTGAGAGAGAGAGAGAAAGAGAAGCTATGATTTAGAGAGAGAAATAGAGAAAGAGAAGCTGTGAGTGAGAGAGAGAGAAAGAGAAGCTGTGAGTGAGAGAGAGAGAGAAAGAGAAGCTGTGAGTGAGAGAGAGAGAAAGAGAAGCTGTGAGTGAGAGAAAGAGAAAGAGTAGCTGAGAGTGAGGAGAGAGAAAGAGAAGCTGTGAGTGAGAGAGAGAGAGAAGGAGAAGCTGTGAGTGAGAGAGAGAAAGAGAAGCTGTGAGTGAGAGAGAGAGAGAAAGAGAAGCTGTAAGTGAGAGAGAGTGAGAAAGAGAAGCGGTGAGAGAGAGAGGAGCTGTGAGTGAGAGAGAGAGAGAATGAGAAGCTGTGAGAGAGAGAAAGAGAGAAGCTGTGAGTGAGAGAGAACAAGAAGCTGTGAGTCAGAGAGAGAGAAAGAAAGAGAAGCTGTGAGTGAGAGAGAGAGAAAGAGAAGCTGTGAGTGAGAGAGAGAGAAGCTGTGAGTGAGAGATAGAGAAAGAGAAACTGTGAGTGAGAGAGAGAGAGAAAGAGAAGCTGTGAGTGAGAGAGAGAGAGAGAGAGGGAGAGAAAGAGAAGCTGTGAGTGAGAGAAAGAGAGAGAGAGACAGAAAGATAAGCTGTGAGTGAGGAAGAGAGAGAAATTGAAGCTGTGAGTGAGAGAGAGAGAGAAAGAGAAGCTGTGTGTGAGAGACAGAGAGAAAGAGAAGCTGTAAGAGAGAGAGAAAGAGAAATAGAAGCTGTGTATGTGTGAGAGAGAAAGAGAAGCTGTGAGTGAGAGAGACAGAGAAAGAGAAGATGTGAGTGAGAGAGAATGAGAAAGAGAAGCAGTGAGAGAGAGAGAGAGAGAGAGAAAGAGAAGCTGTGTGTGTGAGAGACAGAGAAGCTGTGAGTGAGAGAGGGAGAATGAGAAGCTGTGAGTGAGAGAGAGAGAGATAAAGATAAGCTGTGAGTGAGTGAGAGAGTGAGAAGCTGTGAGTGAGAGAGAGAGAAAGAGAAGCTGTGAGTGAGAGAGAGAGAGAGAAAGAGAAGCTGTGAGTGAGAGAGAAAGAGAGAAAGTGAAGCTGTCAGTAAGAGAGAGAGAAAGAGAAGCTGTGATTGCGAGAGAAAGACAGAATGAGAAGCTGTGAGTGAGAGAGAGAGAGAGAATGAGAAGCAGTGAGAGAGAGAAAGAGAGAAGCTGTGAGTGAGAGAGAACGAGAAGCTGTGAGTGAGAGAGAGAGAGAAAGAAAGAGAAGCTGTGAGTAAGAGAGAGAGAAAGAGAAGCTGTGAGTGAGAGAGAGAGAAGCTGTGAGTGAGAGTGAGAGAAAGAGAAGCTGTGAGTGAGAGAGACAGAGAAAGAGAAGCTGAGAGTGAGAGAGAGAGAAAGAGAAGCTGTGAGTGTGAGAGAGAAAGAGAGAAAGAGAAGCTGTGAGTGTGTGAGGGAGAGAAAGGGAAGATGTGAGTGAGAGAGAGAAAGAGAAGCTGTGAGTGGGAGAGAAAGAGAGAAAGAGAAGCTGTGAGTGAGAGAGAGGGAGAGAAAGAGAAGCTGTTAGTGAGAGAGAGAGAGAAAGAGAAGATGTAAGTGAATGAGAGAAGAAAGAGAAGATGTGAGTGAGAGAGAGAGAAAGATAAGTTGTGTGGTTGTGAAAGAGAGAAGCTATGAGGGAGAGAGAGAGAAAGAGATTTGAGTGAGTGAGAGAGAGAGAGAGAAACTGTGAGTGAGAGAGAGAGAAAGAGAAGCTGAGAGAGAGAGTGAAAGAGAAGCTGTTAGTGAGAGAGAGAGTGAAAGTGAAGCTGTGAGTGAAGGAGAGAGAGAGAGAAGCTGTGATTGAGCGAGAGAGAGAAGCTGTGAGTGAGTGAGAGAGAGAAAGAGAAACTGAGTGAGAGAGAGAGAGAAAGAGAAGCTATGATTTAGAGAGAGAAATAGAGAAAGAGAAGCTGTGAGTGAGAGAGAGAGAAAGAGAAGCTGTGAGTGAGAGAGAGAGAGAAAGAGAAGCTGTGAGTGAGAGAGAGAGAAAGAGAAGCTGTGAGTGAGAGAAAGAGAAAGAGTAGCTGAGAGTGAGGAGAGAGAAAGAGAAGCTGTGAGTGAGAGAGAGAGAGAGAAGGAGAAGCTGTGAGTGAGAGAGAGAAAGAGAAGCTGTGAGTGAGAGAGAGAGAAAGAGAAGCTGTAAGTGAGAGAGAGTGAGAAAGAGAAGCGGTGAGAGAGAGAGAGGAGCTGTGAGTGAGAGAGAGATAGAATGAGAAGCTGTGAGAGAGAGAAAGAGAGAAGCTGTGAGTGAGAGAGAACAAGAAGCTGTGAGTCAGAGAGAGAGAGAAAGAAAGAGAAGCTGTGAGTGAGTGAGAGAGAAAGAGAAGCTGTGAGTGAGAGAGAGAGAAGCTGTGAGTGAGAGATAGAGAAAGAGAAACTGTGAGTGAGAGAGAGAAAGAGAAGCTGTGAGTGAGAGAGAGAGAGAGGGAGAGAAAGAGAAGCTGTGAGTGAGAGAAAGAGAGAAAGACAGAAAGATAAGCTGTGAGTGAGGAAGAGAGAGAAATTGAAGCTGTGAGTGAGAGAGAGAGAGAAAGAGAAGCTGTGTGTGAGAGACAGAGAGAAAGAGAAGCTGTAAGAGAGAGAGAGAGAAATAGAAGCTGTGTATGTGTGAGAGAGAAAGAGAAGCTGTGTGTGAGAGACAGAGAGAAAGAGAAGCAGTGAGAGAGAGAGAGAGAGAAAGAGAAGCTGTGTGTGTGAGAGACAGAGAAGCTGTGAGTGAGAGAGGGAGAATGAGAAGCTGTGAGTGAGAGAGAGAGAGAGAGAAAGATAAGCTGTGAGTGAGTGAGAGAGTGAGAAGCTGTGAGTGAGAGAGAGAAAGAGAAGCTGTGAGTGAGAAAGAGAGAGAAAGAGAAGCTGTGAGTGAGAGAGGAAGAGAGAAAGTGAAGCTGTCAGTAAGAGAGAGAGAAAGAGAAGCTGTGATTGCGAGAGAAAGAGAGAATGAGAAGCTGTGATTGAGAGAGAGAGTGAGAATGAGAAGCTGTGAGAGAGAGAAAGAGAGAAGCTGTGAGTGAGAGAGAACGAGAAGCTGTGAGTGAGTGAGAGAGAGAAAGAAAGAGAAGCTGTGAGTAAGAGAGAGAGAAAGAGAAGCTGTGAGTGAGAGAGAGAAGCTGTGAGTGAGAGTGAGAGAAAGAGAAGCTGTGAGTGAGAGAGACAGAGAAAGAGAAGCTGAGAGTG
The DNA here is from genome assembly GCA_035047345.1 of Bradypodion ventrale. Lineage (NCBI taxonomy): Eukaryota > Metazoa > Chordata > Lepidosauria > Squamata > Chamaeleonidae > Bradypodion > Bradypodion ventrale. Next base: position 222,324,065 of record JAWDJE010000001.1, read on the forward strand.
AGAGAGAGAGAAAGAGAAGCTGTGAGTGTGAGAGAGAAAGAGAGAGAAAGAAGGAGAAGCTGTGTGTGTGAGAGAGAAAGCGTATCTGTGAGTGAGAGAGAGAGAGAAAGAAATGCTGTAAGAGAGAGAGAGAAAGAGAAGCTGTGAGTGAGAGAGAGAATGAGAAGCTGTGAGTGACAGAGAGAGAGAGAACGAGAAGTTGTGAGTGAGAGAGTGAGAGAGAGAAATAGAAGCTGTGAGAGAGAGTGAGAGAGAAACAGATGCTGTGAGTGAGTGCATGAGAGAGAGAAAGAGAAGCTGTGAGTGAGAGAGAGAGAGAAAGAGTAGCTGTGAGTGAGAGAGAAAGAGAAGCTGTGAGTGAGAGAGAGAGAAGCTGAGTGAGAGATAGAGAAAGAGTAGCTGTTAGTCAGAGAGAGAGAGAAGCTGTGAGTGAGAGAGAGAAGCTGTTAGTGAGAGAGAGAGAAAGAGAAGCTGTGTGAGAGAGAGAGAGAGAGAAAGCATAGCTGTGATTGAGAGAGAGAGAAAAAGAAGCTGTGAGTGAGTGAGAGAGAGAGAAGCTGCGTGAGAGAGAGAGAAAGAGAAGCTGTGAGTGAGTGAGAGAGAGAAAGAGAAGCTGTGAGAGAGAGAGAGAAGCTGTGAGTGAGAGAGAGAGAAAGAGAAGCTGTGAGTGAGAAAGAGAGAAAGAGAAGCTGTTAGTGAGAGAGAGAGTATTAGAGAAGCTGTGAGTGAGAGAGAGAGAAGCTGTGAGTGAGAGAGAGAGAAGCTGTGAGTGAGAGAGAGAGAAGTAGAATCTGTGAGTGAGAGAGAGAGAGAAAGAGAAGCTGTGAGTGAGAGAGATAGAAAGAGAAGCTGTGAGTGAGAGAGAGAGAAATAGAAGGTATGAGTGAGAGAGAGTGAGAGAGAAGCTGTGAGTGAGAGAGAGGGAACCTGTGAGTGAGAGAGAGAGAGAGAAGCTGTGAGGGAGAGAGAGAGAGATAGAGAAGTTGTGTGGTTGTGAGAGAGAAGCTGTGAGGGAGAGAGAGAGAAAGAGAAACTGTGAGTGAGAGAGAGAGTGAAAGAGAAGCTGTGAGTGAAGGAGAGAGAGAGAAGCTGTGATTGAGAGAGAGAGAGAAGCTGTGAGTGAGAAGAGAGAGAGAAAGAGAAGCTGTTAGTGAGAGAGAGAGTGAAAGAGAAGCTGTGAGTGAAGGAGAGAGAGAAGCTGTGATTGAGAGAGAGAGAGAAGCTGTGAGTGAGAAGGAGAGAGAAAGAGAAACTGAGTGAGAGAGAGAGAGAGAGAAAGAGAAGCTGTGAGTGAGAGAGAGAGAGAAAGAGAAGCTGTGAGTGAGAGAGAGAAAGAGAAGATGTTAGTGAGTGAGTGTGAAAGAGAAGCTTTGAGTGAGAGAGAGAGAAGGTGTGAGTGAGAGAGAGAGAGAAGCTGTGAGTGAGTGAGAGAGAAAGAGATGTGAGTGAGAGAGAGTGAGAAAGAGAAGCTGAGTGAGAGAGAAAGAGAAGCTGTGAGTGAGGCAGAGAGAGAAAGAGAAGGTGTGTGTGTGAGAGAGAGAAGCTGTTAGTGAGAGAGAGAAAGAGAAGCTGTGAGTGAGAGAGAGAGAGAACGAGAAGCTGTGAGAGAGAGAGATCCTGTGAGTGAGAGAGAGAAGGAGAAGCTGTGAGTGAGAGAGAGAGAGAAAGAAAGAGATGCTGTGAGTGAGAGAGAGAGAGAGGGAAAGAGAAGCTGTGAGTGAGAGAGATAGAAAGAGAAGCTGTAAATGAGAGAGAAAGAGAAGATGTGAGTGAGAGAGAGAGAGAAGCTGTGAGTGAGAGAGAGTGAAAGAGAAGCTGAGAGAGAGAGAAAGAGAAGCTGTGAGTGAGAGAGAGAGAAGCTGTGAGTGAGAGAGAGAGAAAGAGAAGCTGTGAGTGAGTGAGAGAGAGAAAGAGAAGCTGTGAGTGAGAAAGAGAGAAAGAGAAGCTGTAAATGAGAGAGAAAGAAATGTGAGTGAGAGAGAGAGAGAGAAGCTGTGAGTGAGAGAGAGAGAAAGAGAAGCTGAGAGAGAGAGAGAAAGAGAAGCTGTGAGTGAGAGAGACAGAAAGAGAAGCTGTGAGTGAGAGAGAGAGAAAGAGAAGCTGTGAGTGAGAGAAAGAGAAAGAGTAGCTGTGAGTGAGGAGAGAGAGAAAGAGAAGCTGTGAGTGAGGAGAGAGAGAAAGAGAAGCTGTGAGTGAGAGAGAGAGAGAAGGAGAAGCTGTGAGTGAGAGAGAGAAAGAGAAGCTGTGAGTGAGAGAGAGAGAAAGAGAAGCTGTAAGTGAGAGAGAGTGAGAAAGAGAAGTGGTGAGAGAGAGAGGAGATGTGAGTGAGAGAGAGAGAGAATGAGAAGCTGTGAGAGAGAGAAAGAGAGAAGCTGTGAGTGAGAGAGAACAAGAAGCTGTGAGTCAGAGAGAGAGAGAAAGAAAGAGAAGCTGTGAGAGAGAGAGAGAGAAAGAGAAGCTGTGAGTGAGAGAGAGAGAAGCTGTGAGTGAGAGACAGAGAAAGAGAAGCTGTGAGTGAGAGAGAGAAAAAGAGAAGCTGAGAGTGAGAGAGAGAGAGAAAGTGAAGCTGTGATTTAGAGAGAGAAATAGAGAAAGAGAAGCTGTGAGTGAGAAAGAGAGAAAGAGAAGCTGTGAGTGAGAGAGAGAGAGAAAGAGGCTGTGAGTGAGAGAGAGAGAAAGAGAAGCTGTGAGTGAGAGAAAGAGAAAGAGTAGCTGTGAGTGAGGAGAGAGAAAGAGAAGCTGTGAGTGAGAGAGAGAGAAAGAGAAGCTGTTTGTGAGAGAGAGAGTGAAAGAGAAGCTGTGAGTGAAGGAGAGAGAGAGAAGCTGTGATTGAGAGAGAGAGAGAAGCTGTGAGTGAGAAGAGAGAGAGAAAGAGAAGCTGTTAGTGAGAGAGAGAGTGAAAGAGAAGCTGTGAGTGAAGGAGAGAGAGAAGCTGTGATTGAGAGAGAGAGAGAAGCTGTGAGTGAGAAGGAGAGAGAAAGAGAAACTGAGTGAGAGAGAGAAAGAGAAGCTGTGAGTGAGAGAGAGAGAGAAAGAGAAGCTGTGAGTGAGAGAGAGACAGAGAAGCTGTTAGTGAGTGAGGGTGAAAGAGAAGCTTTGAGTGAGAGAGAGAGAAGGTGTGAGTGAGAGAGAGAGAGAAGCTGTGAGTGAGTGAGAGAGAAAGAGCTGTGAGTGAGAGAGAGTGAGAAAGAGTAAGCTGAGTGAGAGAGAAAGAGAAGCTGTGAGTGAGGCAGAGAGAGAAAGAGAAGGTGTGTGTGTGAGAGAGAGAAGCTGTTAGTGAGAGAGAGAAAGAGAAGGTGTGAGTGAGAGAGAGAGAGAATGAGAAGCTGTGAGAGAGAGAGATCCTGTGAGTGAGAGAGAGAAGGAGAAGCTGTGAGTGAGAGAGAGAGAAAGAAAAAGATGCTGTGAGTGAGAGAGAGAGAGAGGGAAAGAGAAGCTGTGAGTGAGAGAGATAGAAAGAGAAGCTGTAAATGAGAGAGAAAGAGAAGATGTGAGTGAGAGAGAGAGAGAAGCTGTGAGTGAGAGAGAGAGAAAGAGAAGCTGAGAGAGAGAGAAAGAGAAGCTGTGAGTGAGAGAGAGAGAAGCTGTGAGTGAGAGAGAGAGAAAGAGAAGCTGTGAGTGAGTGAAGAGAGAAAGCGAAGCTGTGAGTGAGAAAGAGAGAAAGAGAAGCTGTAAATGAGAGAGAAAGAAATGTGAGTGAGAGAGAGAGAAGCTGTGAGTGAGAGAGAGAGAAAGAGAAGCTGAGAGAGAGAGAGAGAAAGAGAAGCTGTGAGTGAGAGAGACAGACAGAGAAGCTGTGAGTGAGATAGAGAGAGAAAGAGAAGCTGTGAGTGAGAGAGAGAGAAAGAGAAGCTGTGAGTGAGAGAAAGAGAAAGAGTAGCTGTGAGTGAGGAGAGAGAGAAAGAGAAGCTGTGAGTGAGGAGAGAGAGAAAGAGAAGCTGTGAGTGAGAGAGAGTGAGAAAGAGAAGCTGTGATTTAGAGAGAGAAATAGAGAAAGAGAAGCTGTGAGTGAGAAAGAGAGAAAGAGAAGCAGTGAGAGAGAGAGAGAAAGAGGCTGTGAGTGAGAGAGAGAGAAAGAGAAGCTGTGAGTGAGAGAAAGAGAAAGAGTAGCTGTTTGTGAGAGAGAGAGTGAAAGAGAAGCTGTGAGTGAGAGAGAGAGAGAAAGAGGCTGTGAGTGAGAGAGAGAGAAAGAGAAGCTGTGAGTGAGAGAAAGAGAAAGAGTAGCTGTGAGTGAGGAGAGAGAAAGAGAAGCTGTGAATGAGAGAGAGAGAGAAAGAGAAGCTGTTTGTGAGAGAGAGAGTGAAAGAGAAGCTGTGAGTGAAGGAGAGAGAGAAGCTGTGATTGAGAGAGAGAAGCTGTGAGTGAGAAGGAGAGAGAAAGAGAAACTGAGTGAGAGAGAGAGAGAAAGATAAGCTGTGAGTGAGAGAGAGAGAGAAAGAGAAGCTGTGAGTGAGAGAGAGAAGCTGTTAGTGAGTGAGTGTGAAAGAGAAGCTTTGAGTGAGAGAGAGAGAAGCTGAGAAGTTGAGTGAGAGAGAAAGAGAAGGTGTGTGTGTGTGTGAGAGAGAAGCTGTTAGTGAGAGAGAGAAAGAGAAGCTGTGAGTGAGAGAGAGAGAGAGAACGAGAAGCTGTGAGAGAGAGAACCTGTGAGTGAGAGAGAGAAGGAGAAGCTGTGTGAGAGAGAGAGAGAAAGAAAGAGATGCTGTGAGTGAGAGAGAGAGAGAAAGAGAAGCTGTGAGTGAGAGAGAGAAAAAGAGAAGCTGTGAGTGAGAGAGAGAGGGAAAGAGAAGCTGTGAGTGAGAGTGATAGAAAGAGAAGCTGTGAGTGAGAGAGAGAAAGAGAAGCTGTGAGTGAGAGAGAGAGAAAGAGAAGCTGTAAGTGAGAGAGAGTGAGAAAGAGAAGCGGTGAGAGAGAGAGAGGAGCTGTGAGTGAGAGAGAGAGAGAGAATGAGAAGCTGTGAGAGAGAGAAAGAGAGAAGCTGTGAGTGAGAGAGAACAAGAAGCTGTGAGTCAGAGAGAGAGAGAAAGAAAGAGAAGCTGTGAGTGAGAGAGAGAGAAAGAGAAGCTGTGAGTGAGAGAGAGAGAAGCTGTGAGTGAGAGACAGAGAAAGAGAAGCTGTGAGTGAGAGAGAGAAAAAGAGAAGCTGAGAGTGAGAGAGAGAGAGAGAAAGAGAAGCTGTGATTTAGAGAGAGAAATAGAGAAAGAGAAGCTGTGAGTGAGAGAGAGAGAAAGAGAAGCTGTGAGTGAGAGAGAGAGAGAAAGAGAAGCTGTGAGTGAGAGAGAGAGAAAGAGAAGCTGTGAGTGAGAGAAAGAGAAAGAGTAGCTGTGAGTGAGGAGAGAGAAAGAGAAGCTGTGAGTGAGTGAGAGAGAGAAAGAGAAGCTGTTTGTGAGAGAGAGAGTGAAAGAGAAGCTGTGAGTGAAGGAGAGAGAGAAGCTGTGATTGAGAGAGAGAAGCTGTGAGTGAGACGGAGAGAGAGAAACTTAGTGAGAGAGAGAGAGAAAGAGAAGCTGTGAGTGAGAGAGAGAGAAAGAGAAGCTTTGAGAGAGAGAGAAGCTGTTAGTGAGTGAGTGTGAAAGAGAAGCTTTGAGTGAGAGAGAGAGAAGCTGTGAGTGAGAGAGAGAGAGAGAAAGTGAAGCTGTGAGTGAGAGAGAGTGAGAAAGAGAAGCTGTGAGTGAGAGAAAAAGAGAAGCTGTGAGTGAGGCAGAGTGAGAAAGAGAAGGTGTGTGAGAGAGAAGCTGTTAGTGAGAGAGAGAAAGAGAAGCTGTGAGTGAGAGAGAGAGAGAACGAGAAGCTGTGAGAGAGAGAGAACCTGTGAGTGAGAGAGAGAAGGAGAAGCTGTGAGTGAGAGAGAGAGAGAAAGAAAGAGATGCTGTGAGTGAGAGAGAGAGGGAAAGAGAAGCTGTGAGTGAGAGAGATAGAAAGAGAAGCTGTAAATGAGAGAGAAAGAGAAGCTGTGAGTGAGAGAGAGAGAAATAGAAGCTGAGAGAGAGAGAGAAAGAGAAGCTGTGAGTGAGAGAGAGAAGCTGTGAATGAGAGAGAGAGAAAGAGAAGCTGTGAGTGAGTGAGAGAGAGAAAGAGAAGCTGTGAGTGAGAGAGAGAGAAAGAGAAGCTGTAAATGAGAGAGAAAGAGAAGATGTGAGTGAGAGAGAGAGAGAAGCTGTGAGTGAGAGAGAGAAAAAGAGAAGCTGAGAGAGAGAGAGAGAAAGAGAAGCTGTGAGTAAGAGAGAGAGAAGCTGTGAGTGAGAGAGAGAAAGAGAAGCTGTGAGTGAGAGAGAGAGAGAAAGAGAAGCTGTGAGTGAGAGAGAGAGAAAGAGAAGCTGTGAGTGAGAGAAAGAGAAAGAGTAGCTGTGAGTGAGGAGAGAGAAAGAGAAGCTGTGAGTGAGTGAGAGAGAGAAAGAGAAGCTGTTTGTGAGAGAGAGAGTGAAAGAGAAGCTGTGAGTGAAGGAGAGAGAGAAGCTGTGATTGAGAGAGAGAAGCTGTGAGTGAGAAGGAGAGAGAGAAACTTAGTGAGAGAGAGAGAGAAAGAGAAGCTGTGAGTGAGAGAGAGAGAAAGAGAAGCTTTGAGAGAGAGAGAAGCTGTTAGTGAGTGAGTGTGAAAGAGAAGCTTTGAGTGAGAGAGAGAGAAGCTGTGAGTGAGAGAGAGAGAGAAAGAGAAGCTGTGAGTGAGAGAAAAAGAGAAGCTGTGAGTGAGGCAGAGTGAGAAAGAGAAGGTGTGTGAGAGAGAAGCTGTTAGTGAGAGAGAGAAAGAGAAGCTGTGAGTGAGAGAGAGAGAGAGAACGAGAAGCTGTGAGAGAGAGAGAACCTGTGAGTGAGAGAGAGAAGGAGAAGCTGTGAGTGAGAGAGAGAGAGAAAGAAAGAGATGCTGTGAGTGAGAGAGAGAGGGAAAGAGAAGCTGTGAGTGAGAGAGATAGAAAGAGAAGCTGTAAATGAGAGAGAAAGAGAAGCTGTGAGTGAGAGAGAGAGAAATAGAAGCTGAGAGAGAGAGAGAAAGAGAAGCTGTGAGTGAGAGAGAGAAGCTGTGAGTGAGAGAGAGAGAAAGAGAAGCTGTGAGTGAGTGAGAGAGAGAAAGAGAAGCTGTGAGTGAGAGAGAGAGAAAGAGAAGCTGTAAATGAGAGAGAAAGAGAAGATGTGAGTGAGAGAGAGAGAGAAGCTGTGAGTGAGAGAGAGAAAAAGAGAAGCTGAGAGAGAGAGAGAGAAAGAGAAGCTGTGAGTAAGAGAGAGAGAAGCTGTGAGTGAGAGAGAGAAAGAGAAGCTGTGAGTGAGAGAGAGAGAGAAAGAGAAGCTGTGAGTGAGAGAGAGAAAGAGAAGCTGTGAGTGAGAGAAAGAGACAGAGTAGCTGTGAGTGAGGAGAGAGAGAAAGAGAAGCTGTGAGTGAGGAGAGAGAGAAAGAGAAGCTGTGAGTGAGAGAGAGAGAGAAGGAGAAGCTGTGAGTGAGAGAGAGAAAGAGAAGCTGTGAGTGAGAGAGAGAGAAAGAGAAGCTGTAAGTGAGAGAGAGTGAGAAAGAGAAGCGGTGAGAGAGAGAGAGGAGCTGTGAGTGAGTGAGAGAGAGAGAATGAGAAGCTGTGAGAGAGAGAAAGAGCGAAGCTGTGAGTGAGAGAGAACAAGAAGCTGTGAGTCAGAGAGAGAGAGAAAGAAAGAGAAGCTGTGAGTGAGAGAGAGAGAAAGAGAAGCTGTGAGGGAGAGAGAGAGAAGCTGTGAGTGAGAGACAGAGAAAGAGAAGCTGTGAGTGAGAGAGAGAAAAAGAGAAGCTGAGAGTGAGAGAGAGAAAGAGAAGCTGTGAGTAAGAGAGAGAGAAGCTGTGAGTGAGAGAGAGAGAAAGAGAAGCTGTGAGTGAGAGAGAGAGAAAGAGAAGCTGTTAGTGAGAGAGAGAGTATTAGAGAAGCTGTGAGTGAGAGAGAGAGAAGCTGTGAGTGAGAGAGAGAGAAGCTGTGAGTGAGAGAGAGAGAAGTAGAATCTGTGAGTGAGAGAGAGAGAGAAAGAGAAGCTGTGAGTGAGAGCGAGAGAGAAAGAGAAGCTGTGAGTGAGAGAGGTAGAAATAGATGGTATGAGTGAGAGAGAGTGAGAGAGAAGCTGTGAGTGAGAGAGAGGGAACCTGTGAGTGAGAGAGAGAGAGAAAGAGAAGCTGTGAGGGAGAGAAATAGAGATAGAGAAGTTGTGTGGTTGTGAGAGAGAGAAGCTGTGAGGGAGAGAGAGAGATAGAGAAACTGTGAGTGAGAGAGAGAGAGAACGAGAAGCTGTTAGTGAGAGAGAGATTGAAGAGAAGCTGTGAGTGAAGGAGAGAGAGAGAAGCTGTGATTGAGAGAGAGAGAGAAGCTGTGAGTGAGAGAGAGAGAGAAAGAGAAGCTGTTAGTGAGAGAGAGAGTGAAAGAGAAGCTGTGAGTGAAGGAGAGAGAGAAGCTGTGATTGAGAGAGAGAGAGAAGTTGTGAGTGAGAAGGAGAGAGAAAGAGATACTGAGTGAGAGAGAGAGAGAAAGAGAAGCTGTGAGTGAGAGAGAGAGAGAAAGAGAAGCTGTGAGTGAGAGAGAGAGAGAGAAGCTGTGAGTGAGAGAGAGAGAAAGAGAAGCTGTGAGTGAGAGAGAGAGTGAGAAAGAGAAGCTGTGAGTGAGAGAAAGAGAAGTTGTGAGTGAGGCAGAGAGAGAAAGAGAAGGTGTGAGTGAGAGAGAGAGAGAACGAGAAGCTGTGAGAGAGAGAGAACCTGTGAGTGAGAGAGAGAAGGAGAAGCTGTGAGTGAGAGAGAGAGAGAAAGAAAGAGATGCTGTGAGTGAGAGAGAGAGAGAAAGAGATGCTGTGAGTGAGAGAGATAGAAAGAGAAGCTGTAAATGAGAGAGAAAGAGAAGATGTGAGTGAGAGAGAGAGAGAGAAGCTGTGAGTGAGAGAGAGAGAAAGAGAAGCTGAGAGAGAGAGAAAGAGAAGCTGTGAGTGAGAGAGAGAAGCTGTGAGTGAGAGAGAGAGAAAGAGACGCTGTAAATGAGAGAGAAAGAGAAGATGTGAGTGTGAGAGAGAGAGAAGCTGTGAGTGAGAGAGAGAAAGAGAAGCTGAGAGAGAGAGAGAGAAGCTGTGAGTAAGAGAGAGAAGCTGTGAGTGAGAGAGAAAGAGAAGCTGTGAGTGAGAGAGAGAGAGAAAGAGAAGCTGTGAGTGAGAGAGAGAAAGAGCTGTGAGTGAGAGAAAGAGAAAGAGTAGCTGTGAGTGAGGAGAGAGAGAAAGAGAAGCTGTGAGTGAGAGAGAGAGAAGGAGAAGCTGTGAGTGAGAGAGAGAAAGAGAAGCTGTGAGTGAAAGAGAGAGAGAAGCTGTAAGTGAGAGAGAGTGAGAAAGAGAAGCGGTGAGAGAGAGAGAGGAGCTGTGAGTGAGAGAGAGAGAATGAGAAGCTGTGACAGAGAGAAAGAGAGAAGCTGTGAGTGAGAGAGAACAAGAAGCTGTGAGTCAGAGAGAGAGAGAGAAAGAGAAGCTGTGAGTGAGAGAGAGACAAAGAGAAGCTGTGAGTGAGAGAGAGAGAAGCTGTGAGTGAGAGACAGAGAAAGAGAAGTTGTGAGTGAGAGAGAGAAAAAGAGAAGCTGAGACTGAGAGAGAGAGAGAAAGAGAAGCTGTGATTTAGAGAGAGAAATAGAGAAAGAGAAGCTGTTAGTGAGAGAGAGAGAGAGAGAAGTTGTGAGTGAGAGAGAGAAAGAGAAGATGTGAGTGAGAGAGAGAAAAAGAGAAGCTGTTTGTGAGAGAGAGGGAGAGAAAGAGATGTTAGTGAGAGAGAGAAAGAAAGAGAAGCGGTAAGTGAGAGAGAGAAGAAAGAGAAGCTGTGAGTGAGAGAGAGAGAGAAAGAGAAGCTGTTAGTGAGAGAGACAGAAAGAGAAACTGTGAGAAAGAGAGAAAGAAGAAGCTGTGCGTGAGAGATAGAGAAAGAGAAACTGTGAGTGAGAGAGAGAAAGAGAAGCTGTGAGTGAGAGAGAGAGAGAGGGAGAGAAAGAGAAGCTGTGAGTGAGAGAAAGAGAGAGAGAGACAGAAAGATAAGCTGTGAGTGAGGAAGAGAGAGAAATTGAAGCTGTGAGTGAGAGAGAGAGAGAAAGAGAAGCTGTGTGTGAGAGACAGAGAGAAAGAGAAGCTGTAAGAGAGAGAGAGAGAAATAGAAGCTGTGTATGTGTGAGAGAGAAAGAGAAGCTGTGAGTGAGAGAGACAGAGAAAGAGAAGATGTGAGTGAGAGAGAATGAGAAAGAGAAGCAGTGAGAGAGAGAGAGAGAGAAAGAGAAGCTGTGTGTGTGAGAGACAGAGAAGCTGTGAGTGAGAGAGGGAGAATGAGAAGCTGTGAGTGAGAGAGAGAGAGAGAGAAAGATAAGCTGTGAGTGAGTGAGAGAGTGAGAAGCTGTGAGTGAGAGAGAGAAAGAGAAGCTGTGAGTGAGAAAGAGAGAGAAAGAGTAGCTGTGAGTGAGAGAGAAAGAGAGAAAGTGAAGCTGTCAGTAAGAGAGAGAGAAAGAGAAGCTGTGATTGCGAGAGAAAGAGAGAATGAGAAGCTGTGATTGAGAGAGAGAGAGAGAATGAGAAGCTGTGAGAGAGAGAAGAGAGAAGCTGTGAGTGAGAGAGAACGAGAAGCTGTGAGTGAGAGAGAGAGAGAAAGAAAGAGAAGCTGTGAGTAAGAGAGAGAGAAAGAGAAGCTGTGAGTGAGAGAGAGAAGCTGTGAGTGAGAGTGAGAGAAAGAGAAGCTGTGAGTGAGAGAGACAGAGAAAGAGAAGCTGAGAGTGAGAGAGAGAGAAAGAGAAGCTGTGAGTGTGAGAGAGAAAGAGAGAGAAAGAAGGAGAAGCTGTGTGTGTGAGAGAGAAAGCGTATCTGTGAGTGAGAGAGAGAGAAAGAAATGCTGTAAGAGAGAGAGAGAAAGAGAAGCTGTGAGTGAGAGAGAGAGAAAGAGAAGCTGTGACAGAGAGAGAGAGAGAGAGAATGAGAAGTTGTGAGAGTGAGAGAGAGAAATAGAAGCTGTGAGAGAGAGTGAGAGAGAAACAGATGCTGTGAGTGAGTGCATGAGAGAGAAAGAGAAGCTGTGAGTGAGAGAGAGAGAAAGAGTAGCTGTGAGTGAGAGAGAAAGAGAAGCTGTGAGTGAGAGAGAGAGAAGCTGAGTGAGAGATAGAGAAAGAGTAGCTGTTAGTCAGAGAGAGAGAGAAGCTGTGAGTGAGAGAGAGAAGCTGTTAGTGAGAGAGAGAGAAAGAGAAGCTGTGTGAGAGAGAGAGAGAGAAAGCATAGCTGTGATTGAGAGAGAGAGAAAAAGAAGCTGTGAGTGAGTGAGAGATAGAGAAGCTGCGTGAGAGAGAGAGAAAGAGAAGCTGTGAGTGAGTGAGAGAGAGAAAGAGAAGCTGTGAGAGAGAGAGAGAAGCTGTGAGTGAGAGAGAGAGAAAGAGAAGCTGTGAGTGAGAGAGAGAGAAAGAGAAGCTGTTAGTGAGAGAGAGAGAAATAGAAGGTATGAGTGAGAGAGAGTGAGAGAGAAGCTGTGAGTGAGAGAGAGGGAACCTGTGAGTGAGAGAGAGAGAGAGAAGCTGTGAGGGAGAGAGAGAGAGATAGAGAAGTTGTGTGGTTGTGAGAGAGAAGCTGTGAGGGAGAGAGAGAGAAAGAGAAACTGTGAGTGAGAGAGAGAGTGAAAGAGAGGCTGTGAGTGAAGGAGAGAGAGAAGCTGTGATTGAGAGAGAGAGAGAAGCTGTGAGTGAGAAGAGAGAGAGAAAGAGAAGCTGTTAGTGAGAGAGAGAGTGAAAGAGAAGCTGTGAGTGAAGAAGAGAGAGAAGCTGTGATTGAGAGAGAGAGAGAAGCTGTGAGTGAGAAGGAGAGAGAAAGAGAAACTGAGTGTGAGAGAGAGAGAGAGAAAGAGAAGCTGTGAGTGAGAGAGAGAGAGAAAGAGAAGCTGTGAGTGAGAGAGAGAAAGAGAAGCTGTTAGTGAGTGAGTGTGAAAGAGAAGCTTTGAGTGAGAGAGAGAGAAGGTGTGAGTGAGAGAGAGAGAGAAGCTGTGAGTGAGTGAGAGAGAAAGAGATGTGAGTGAGAGAGAGTGAGAAAGAGAAGCTGAGTGAGAGAGAAAGAGAAGCTGTGAGTGAGGCAGAGAGAGAAAGAGAAGGTGTGTGTGTGAGAGAGAGAAGCTGTTAGTGAGAGAGAGAAAGAGAAGCTGTGAGTGAGAGAGAGAGAGAATGAGAAGCTGTGAGAGAGAGAGATCCTGTGAGTGAGAGAGAGAAGGAGAAGCTGTGAGTGAGAGAGAGAGAGAAAGAAAGAGATGCTGTGAGTGAGAGAGAGAGAGAGGGAAAGAGAAGCTGTGAGTGAGAGAGATAGAAAGAGAAGCTGTAAATGAGAGAGAAAGAGAAGATGTGAGTGAGAGAGAGAGAGAAGCTGTGAGTGAGAGAGAGTGAAAGAGAAGCTGAGAGAGAGAGAAAGAGAAGCTGTGAGTGAGAGAGAGAGAAGCTGTGAGTGAGAGAGAGAGAAAGAGAAGCTGTGAGTGAGTGAGTGAGAGAAAGAGAAGCTGTGAGTGAGAAAGAGAGAAAGAGAAGCTGTAAATGAGAGAGAAAGAAATGAGTGAGAGAGAGAGTGAAGAGAAGCTGTGAGTGAAGGAGAGAGAGAGAAGCTGTGATTGAGAGAGAGAGAGAAGCTGTGAGTGAGAGAGAGAGAGAAAGAGAAGCTGTTAGTGAGAGAGAGTGAAAGAGAAGCTGTGAGTGAAGGAGAGAGAGAAGCTGTGATTGAGAGAGAGAGAGAAGTTGTGAGTGAGAAGGAGAGAGAAAGAGATACTGAGTGAGAGAGAGAGAGAAAGTGAAGCTGTGAGTGAGAGAGAGAGAGAAAGAGAAGCTGTGAGTGAGAGAGAGAGAGAGAAGCTGTGAGTGAGAGAGAGAGAAAGAGAAGCTGTGAGTGAGAGAGAGTGAGAAAGAGAAGCTGTGAGTGAGAGAAAGAGAAGTTGTGAGTGAGGCAGAGAGAGAAAGAGAAGGTGTGAGTGAGAGAGAGAGAGAGAACGAGAAGCTGTGAGAGAGAGAGAACCTGTGAGTGAGAGAGAGAAGGAGAAGCTGTGAGTGAGAGAGAGAGAGAAAGAAAGAGATGCTGTGAGTGAGAGAGAGAGAGAAAGAGAAGCTGTGAGTGAGAGAGATAGAAAGAGAAGCTGTAAATGAGAGAGAAAGAGAAGATGTGAGTGAGAGAGAGAGAGAGAAGCTGTGAGTGAGAGAGAGAGAAAGAGAAGCTGAGAGAGAGAGAAAGAGAAGCTGTGAGTGAGAGAGAGAAGCTGTGAGTGAGAGAGAGAGAAAGAGACGCTGTAAATGAGAGAGAGAGAAAGAGAAGCTGTGAGTGAGAGAGAGAAGATGTGAGTGAGAGAGAGAGAAAGAGAAGTTGTGTGGTTGTGAAAGAGAGAAGCTATGAGGGAGAGAGAGAGAAAGAGATTTGAGTGAGTGAGAGAGAGAGAGAGAAACTGTGAGTGAGAGAGAGAGAAAGAGAAGCTGAGAGAGAGAGTGAAAGAGAAGCTGTTAGTGAGAGAGAGAGTGAAAGTGAAGCTGTGAGTGAAGGAGAGAGAGAGAGAAGCTGTGATTGAGCGAGAGAGAGAAGCTGTGAGTGAGTGAGAGAGAGAAAGAGAAACTGAGTGAGAGAGAGAGAGAAAGAGAAGCTATGATTTAGAGAGAGAAATAGAGAAAGAGAAGCTGTGAGTGAGAGAGAGAGAAAGAGAAGCTGTGAGTGAGAGAGAGAGAGAAAGAGAAGTTGTGAGTGAGAGAGAGAGAAAGAGAAGCTGTGAGTGAGAGAAAGAGAAAGAGTAGCTGAGAGTGAGGAGAGAGAAAGAGAAGCTGTGAGTGAGAGAGAGAGAGAGAAGGAGAAGCTGTGAGTGAGAGAGAGAAAGAGAAGCTGTGAGTGAGAGAGAGAGAAAGAGAAGCTGTAAGTGAGAGAGAGTGAGAAAGAGAAGCGGTGAGAGAGAGAGAGGAGCTGTGAGTGAGAGAGAGAGAATGAGAAGCTGTGAGAGAGAGAAAGAGAGAAGCTGTGAGTGAGAGAGAACAAGAAGCTGTGAGTCAGAGAGAGAGAGAAAGAAAGAGAAGCTGTGAGTGAGTGAGAGAGAAAGAGAAGCTGTGAGTGAGAGAGAGAGAAGCTGTGAGTGAGAGATAGAGAAAGAGAAACTGTGAGTGAGAGAGAGAAAGAGAAGCTGTGAGTGAGAGAGAGAGAGAGGGAGAGAAAGAGAAGCTGTGAGTGAGAGAAAGAGAGAAAGACAAAAAGATAAGCTGTGAGTGAGGAAGAGAGAGAAATTGAAGCTGTGAGTGAGAGAGAGAGAGAAAGAGAAGCTGTGTGTGAGAGACAGAGAGAAAGAGAAGCTGTAAGAGAGAGAGAGAGAGAAATAGAAGCTGTGTATGTGTGAGAGAGAAAGAGAAGCTGTGTGTGAGAGACAGAGAGAAAGAGAAGCAGTGAGAGAGAGAGAGAGAGAAAGAGAAGCTGTGTGTGTGAGAGACAGAGAAGCTGTGAGTGAGAGAGGGAGAATGAGAAGCTGTGAGTGAGAGAGAGAGAGAGAGAAAGATAAGCTGTGAGTGAGTGAGAGAGTGAGAAGCTGTGAGTGAGAGAGAGAAAGAGAAGCTGTGAGTGAGAAAGAGAGAGAAAGAGAAGCTGTGAGTGAGAGAGAAAGAGAGAAAGTGAAGCTGTCAGTAAGAGAGAGAGAAAGAGAAGCTGTGATTGCGAGAGAAAGAGAGAATGAGAAGCTGTGATTGAGAGAGAGAGTGAGAATGAGAAGCTGTGAGAGAGAGAAAGAGAGAAGCTGTGAGTGAGAGAGAACGAGAAGCTGTGAGTGAGAGAGAGAGAGAAAGAAAGAGAAGCTGTGAGTAAGAGAGAGAGAAAGAGAAGCTGTGAGTGAGAGAGAGAAGCTGTGAGTGAGAGTGAGAGAAAGAGAAGCTGTGAGTGAGAGAGACAGAGAAAGAGAAGCAGAGTGAGAGAGAGAGAAAGAGAAGCTGTGAGTGTGAGAGAGAAAGAGAGAGAAAGAAGGAGAAGCTGTGTGTGTGAGAGAGAAAGCGTATCTGTGAGTGAGAGAGAGAGAAAGAAATGCTGTAAGAGAGAGAGAGAAAGAGAAGCTGTGAGTGAGAGAGAGAGAAAGAGAAGCTGTGACAGAGAGAGAGAGAGAGAGAACGAGAAGTTGTGAGTGAGAGAGTGAGAGAGAGAAATAGAAGCTGTGAGAGAGATTGAGAGAGAAACAGATGCTGTGAGTGAGTGCATGAGAGAGAGAAAGAGAAGCTGTGAGTGAGAGAGAGAGAAAGAGTAGCTGTGAGTGAGAGAGAAAGAGAAGCTGTGAGTGAGAGAGAGAGAAGCTGAGTGAGAGATAGAGAAAGAGTAGCTGTTAGTCAGAGAGAGAGAGAAGCTGTGAGTGAGAGAGAGAAGCTGTTAGTGAGAGAGAGAGAAAGAGAAGCTGTGTGAGAGAGAGAGAGAGAAAGCATAGCTGTGATTGAGAGAGAGAGAAAAAGAAGCTGTGAGTGAGTGAGAGAGAGAGAAGCTGCGTGAGAGAGAGAGAAAGAGAAGCTGTGAGTGAGTGAGAGAGAGAAAGAGAAGCTGTGAGAGAGAGAGAGAGAAGCTGTGAGTGAGAGAGAGAGAAAGAGAAGCTGTGAGTGAGAGAGAGAGAAAGAGAAGCTGTTAGTGAGAGAGAGAGTATTAGAGAAGCTGTGAGTGAGAGAGAGAGAGAAGCTGTGAGTGAGAAAGAGAGAAGCTGTGAGTGAGAGAGAGAGAAGTAGAATCTGTGAGTGAGAGAGAGAGAGAAAGAGAAGCTGTGAGTGAGAGAGATAGAAAGAGAAGCTGTGAGTGAGAGAGAGAGAAATAGAAGGTATGAGTGAGAGAGAGTGAGAGAGAAGCTGTGAGTGAGAGAGAGGGAACCTGTGAGTGAGAGAGAGAGAGAGAAGCTGTGAGGGAGAGAGAGAGAGATAGAGAAGTTGTGTGGTTGTGAGAGAGAAGCTGTGAGGGAGAGAGAGAGAAAGAGAAACTGTGAGTGAGAGAGAGAGTGAAAGAGAAGCTGTGAGTGAAGGAGAGAGAGAGAAGCTGTGATTGAGAGAGAGAGAGAAGCTGTGAGTGAGAAGAGAGAGAGAAAGAGAAGCTGTTAGTGAGAGAGAGAGTGAAAGAGAAGCTGTGAGTGAAGAAGAGAGAGAAGCTGTGATTGAGAGAGAGAGAGAAGCTGTGAGTGAGAAGGAGAGAGAAAGAGAAACTGAGTGAGAGAGAGAGAGAGAAAGAGAAGCTGTGAGTGAGAGAGAGAGAGAAAGAGAAGCTGTGAGTGAGAGAGAGAAAGAGAAGCTGTTAGTGAGTGAGTGTGAAAGAGAATCTTTGAGTGAGAGAGAGAGAAGGTGTGAGTGAGAGAGAGAGAAGCTGTGAGTGAGTGAGAGAGAAAGAGATGTGAGTGAGAGAGAGTGAGAAAGAGAAGCTGAGTGAGAGAGAAAGAGAAGCTGTGAGTGAGGCAGAGAGAGAAAGAGAAGGTGTGTGTGTGTGAGAGAGAAGCTGTTAGTGAGAGAGAGAAAGAGAAGCTGTGAGTGAGAGAGAGAGAGAATGAGAAGCTGTGAGAGAGAGAGATCCTGTGAGTGAGAGAGAGAAGGAGAAGCTGTGAGTGAGAGAGAGAGAGAAAGAAAGAGATGCTGTGAGTGAGAGAGAGAGAGAGGGAAAGAGAAGCTGTGAGTGAGAGAGATAGAAAGAGAAGCTGTAAATGAGAGAGAAAGAGAAGATGTGAGTGAGAGAGAGAGAGAAGCTGTGAGTGAGAGAGAGTGAAAGAGAAGCTGAGAGAGAGAGAAAGAGAAGCTGTGAGTGAGAGAGAGAGAAGCTGTGAGTGAGAGAGAGAGAAAGAGAAGCTGTGAGTGAGTGAGTGAGAGAAAGAGAAGCTGTGAGTGAGAAAGAGAGAAAGAGAAGCTGTAAATGAGAGAGAAAGAAATGAGTGAGAGAGAGAGTGAAGAGAAGCTGTGAGTGAAGGAGAGAGAGAGAAGCTGTGATTGAGAGAGAGAGAGAAGCTGTGAGTGAGAGAGAGAGAGAAAGAGAAGCTGTTAGTGAGAGAGAGTGAAAGAGAAGCTGTGAGTGAAGGAGAGAGAGAAGCTGTGATTGAGAGAGAGAGAAGTTGTGAGTGAGAAGGAGAGAGAAAGAGATACTGAGTGAGAGAGAGAGAGAAAGAGAAGCTGTGAGTGAGAGAGAGAGGGAAAGAGAAGCTGTGAGTGAGAGAGAGAGAGAGAAGCTGTGAGTGAGAGAGAGAGAAAGAGAAGCTGTGAGTGAGAGAGAGTGAGAAAGAGAAGCTGTGAGTGAGAGAAAGAGAAGTTGTGAGTGAGGCAGAGAGAGAAAGAGAAGGTGTGAGTGAGAGAGAGAGAGAGAACGAGAAGCTGTGAGAGAGAGAGAACCTGTGAGTGAGAGAGAGAAGGAGAAGCTGTGAGTGAGAGAGAGAGAGAAAGAAAGAGATGCTGTGAGTGAGAGAGAGAGAGAAAGAGAAGCTGTGAGTGAGAGAGATAGAAAGAGAAGCTGTAAATGAGAGAGAAAGAGAAGATGTGAGTGAGAGAGAGAGAGAGAAGCTGTGAGTGAGAGAGAGAGAAAGAGAAGCTGAGAGAGAGAGAAAGAGAAGCTGTGAGTGAGAGAGAGAAGCTGTGAGTGAGAGAGAGAGAAAGAGACGCTGTAAATGAGAGAGAAAGAGAAGATGTGAGTGAGAGAGAGAGAGAAGCTGTGAGTGAGAGAGAGAAAGAGAAGCTGAGAGAGAGAGAGAGAGAAGCTGTGAGTAAGAGAGAGAGAAGCTGTGAGTGAGAGAGAAAGAGAAGCTGTGAGTGAGAGAGAGAGAGAAAGAGAAGCTGTGAGTGAGAGAGAGAAAGAGCTGTGAGTGAGAGAAAGAGAAAGAGTAGCTGTGAGTGAGGAGAGAGAGAAAGAGAAGCTGTGAGTGAGAGAGAGAGAAGGAGAAGCTGTGAGTGAGAGAGAGAAAGAGAAGCTGTGAGTGAAAGAGAGAGAGAAGCTGTAAGTGAGAGAGAGTGAGAAAGAGAAGCGGCGAGAGAGAGAGAGGAGCTGTGAGTGAGAGAGAATGAGAAGCTGTGACAGAGAGAAAGAGAGAAGCTGTGAGTGAGAGTGAACAAGAAGCTGTGAGTCAGAGAGAGAGAGAGAAAGAGAAGCTGTGAGTGAGAGAGAGACCAAGAGAAGCTGTGAGTGAGAGAGAGAGAAGCTGTGAGTGAGAGACAGAGAAAGAGAAGTTGTGAGTGAGAGAGAGAAAAAGAGAAGCTGAGACTGAGAGAGAGAGAGAAAGAGAAAGAGAAGCTGTGATTTAGAGAGAGAAATAGAGAAAGAGAAGCTGTTAGTGAGAGAGAGAGAGAGAGAAGTTGTGAGTGAGAGAGAGAAAGAGAAGATGTGAGTGAGAGAGAGAGAGAAAAAGAGAAGCTGTTTGTGAGAGAGAGGGAGAGAAAGAGATGTTAGTGAGAGAGAGAAAGAAAGAGAAGCGGTAAGTGAGAGAGAGAAGAAAGAGAAGCTGTGAGTGAGTGAGAGAGAGAAAGAGAAGCTGTTAGTGAGAGAGACAGAAAGAGAAACTGTGAGAAAGAGAGAAAGAAGAAGCTGTGCGTGAGAGATAGAGAAAGAGAAACTGTGAGTGAGAGAGAGAAAGAGAAGCTGTGAGTGAGAGAGAGAGAGAGGGAGAGAAAGAGAAGCTGTGAGTGAGAGAAAGAGAGAGAGAGACAAAAAGATAAGCTGTGAGTGAGGAAGAGAGACAAATTGAAGCTGTGAGTGAGAGAGAGAGAGAAAGAGAAGCTGTGTGTGAGAGACAGAGAGAAAGAGAAGCTGTAAGAGAGAGAGAGAGAGAAATAGAAGCTGTGTATGTGTGAGAGAGAAAGAGAAGCTGTGAGTGAGAGAGACAGAGAAAGAGAAGATGTGAGTGAGAGAGAATGAGAAAGAGAAGCAGTGAGAGAGAGAGAGAGAGAAAGAGAAGCTGTGTGTGTGAGAGACAGAGAAGCTGTGAGTGAGAGAGGGAGAATGAGAAGCTGTGAGTGAGAGAGAGAGAGAGAGAAAGATAAGCTGTGAGTGAGTGAGAGAGTGAGAAGCTGTGAGTGAGAGAGAGATAGAGAAGCTGTGAGTGAGAAAGAGAGAGAAAGAGAAGCTGTGAGTGAGAGAGAAAGAGAGAAAGTGAAGCTGTCAGTAAGAGAGAGAGAAAGAGAAGCTGTGATTGCGAGAGAAAGAGAGAATGAGAAGCTGTGATTGAGAGAGAGAGAGAATGAGAAGCTGTGAGAGAGAGAAAGAGAGAAGCTGTGAGTGAGAGAGAACGAGAAGCTGTGAGTGAGAGAGAGAGAGAAAGAAAGAGAAGCTGTGAGTAAGAGAGAGAGAAAGAGAAGCTGTGAGTGAGAGAGAGAAGCTGTGAGTGAGAGTGAGAGAAAGAGAAGCTGTGAGTGAGAGAGACAGAGAAAGAGAAGCTGAGAGTGAGAGAGAGAGAAAGAGAAGCTGTGAGTGTGAGAGAGAAAGAGAGAGAAAGAAGGAGAAGCTGTGTGTGTGAGAGAGAAAGCGTATCTGTGAGTGAGAGAGAGAGAAAGAAATGCTGTAAGAGAGAGAGAGAAAGAGAAGCTGTGAGTGAGAGAGAGAGAAAGAGAAGCTGTGAGTGACAGAGAGAGAGAGAGAGAGAACGAGAAGTTGTGAGTGAGAGAGTGAGAGAGAGAAATAGAAGCTGTGAGAGAGAAACAGATGCTGTGAGTGAGTGCATGAGAGAGAGAAAGAGAAGCTGTGAGTGAGAGAGAGAGAAAGAGTAGCTGTGAGTGAGAGAGAAAGAGAAGCTGTGAGTGAGAGAGAGAGAAGCTGAGTGAGAGATAGAGAAAGAGTAGCTGTTAGTCAGAGAGAGAGAGAAGCTGTGAGTGAGAGAGAGAAGCTGTTAGTGAGAGAGAGAGAAAGAGAAGCTGTGTGTGTGAGAGAGAGAGAAAGCATAGCTGTGATTGAGAGAGAGAGAAAAAGAAGCTGTGAGTGAGTGAGAGAGAGAGAAGCTGCGTGAGAGAGAGAGAAAGAGAAGCTGTGAGTGAGTGAGAGAGAGAAAGAGAAGCTGTGTGAGAGAGAGAGAGAAGCTGTGAGTGAGAGAGAGAGAAAGAGAAGCTGTGAGTGAGAGAGAGAGAAAGAGAAGCTGTTAGTGAGAGAGAGAGTATTAGAGAAGCTGTGAGTGAGAGAGAGAGAGAAGCTGTGAGTGAGAGAGAGAGAAGCTGTGAGTGAGAGAGAGAGAAGTAGAATCTGTGAGTGAGAGAGAGAGAGAAAGAGAAGCTGTGAGTGAGAGAGATAGAAAGAGAAGCTGTGAGTGAGAGAGAGAGAAATAGAAGGTATGAGTGAGAGAGAGTGAGAGAGAAGCTGTGAGTGAGAGAGAGGGAACCTGTGAGTGAGAGAGAGAGAGAGAAGCTGTGAGGGAGAGAGAGAGAGATAGAGAAGTTGTGTGGTTGTGAGAGAGAAGCTGTGAGGGAGAGAGAGAGAAAGAGAAACTGTGAGTGAGAGAGAGTGAAAGAGAAGCTGTGAGTGAAGGAGAGAGAGAGAAGCTGTGATTGAGAGAGAGAGAGAAGCTGTGAGTGAGAAGAGAGAGAGAAAGAGAAGCTGTTAGTGAGAGAGAGAGTGAAAGAGAAGCTGTGAGTGAAGAGGAGAGAGAGAAGCTGTGATTGAGAGAGAGAGAGAAGCTGTGAGTGAGAAGGAGAGAGAAAGAGAAACTGAGTGAGAGAGAGAGAGAAAGAGAAGCTGTGAGTGAGAGAGAGAGAGAAAGAGAAGCTGTGAGTGAGAGAGAGAAAGAGAAGCTGTTAGTGAGTGAGTGTGAAAGAGAAGCTTTGAGTGAGAGAGAGAGAAGGTGTGAGTGAGAGAGAGAGAGAAGCTGTGAGTGAGTGAGAGAGAAAGAGATGTGAGTGAGAGAGAGTGAGAAAGAGAAGCTGAGTGAGAGAGAAAGAGAAGCTGTGAGTGAGGCAGAGAGAGAAAGAGAAGGTGTGTGTGTGAGAGAGAAGCTGTTAGTGAGAGAGAGAAAGAGAAGCTGTGAGTGAGAGAGAGAGAGAACGAGAAGCTGTGAGAGAGAGAGATCCTGTGAGTGAGAGAGGGAAGGAGAAGCTGTGAGTGAGAGAGAGAGAGAAAGAAAGATATGCTGTGAGTGAGAGAGAGAGAGAGGGAAAGAGAAGCTGTGAGTGAGAGAGATAGAAAGAGAAGCTGTAAATGAGAGAGAAAGAGAAGATGTGAGTGAGAGAGAGAGAGAAGCTGTGAGTGAGAGAGAGTGAAAGAGAAGCTGAGAGAGAGAAAAAGAGAAGCTGTGAGTGAGAGAGAGAGAAGCTGTGAGTGAGAGAGAGAGAAAGAGAAGCTGTGAGTGAGTGAGTGAGAGAAAGAGAAGCTGTGAGTGAGAAAGAGAGAAAGAGAAGCTGTAAATGAGAGAGAAAGAAATGTGAGTGAGAGAGAGAGAGAAGCTGTGAGTGAGAGAGAGAGAAAGAGAAGCTGAGAGAGAGAGAGAAAGAGAAGCTGTGAGTGAGAGAGACAGAAAGAGAAGCTGTGAGTGAGATAGAGAGAGAAAGAGAAGCTGTGAGTGAGAGAGAGAGAAAGAGAAGCTGTGAGTGAGAGAAAGAGAAAGAGTAGCTGTGAGTGAGGAGAGAGAGAAAGAGAAGCTGTGAGTGAGGAGAGAGAGAAAGAGAAGCTGTGAGTGAGAGAGAGAGAGAAGGAGAAGCTGTGAGTGAGAGAGAGAAAGAGAAGCTGTGAGTGAGAGAGAGAGAAAGAGAAGCTGTAAGTGAGAGAGAGTGAGAAAGAGAAGCGGTGAGAGAGAGAGAGGAGATGTGAGTGAGAGAGAGAGAGAATGAGAAGCTGTGAGAGAGAGAAAGAGAGAAGCTGTGAATGAGAGAGAACAAGAAGCTGTGAGAGAGAGAGAGAAAGAAAGAGAAGCTGTGAGAGAGAGAGAGAGAAAGAGAAGCTGTGAGTGAGAGAGAGAGAAGCTGTGAGTGAGAGACAGAGAAAGAGAAGCTGTGAGTGAGAGAGAGAAAAAGAGAAGCTGAGAGTGAGAGAGAGAGAGAAAGTGAAGCTGTGATTTAGAGAGAGAAATAGAGAAAGAGAAGCTGTGAGTGAGAAAGAGAGAAAGAGAAGCTGTGAGTGAGAGAGAGAGAGAAAGAGGCTGTGAGTGAGAGAGAGAGAAAGAGAAGCTGTGAGTGAGAGAAAGAGAAAGAGTAGCTGTGAGTGAGGAGAGAGAAAGAGAAGCTGTGAGTGAGAGAGAGAGAAAGAGAAGCTGTTTGTGAGAGAGAGAGTGAAAGAGAAGCTGTGAGTGAAGGAGAGAGAGAGACGCTGTGATTGAGAGAGAGAGAGAAGCTGTGAGTGAGAAGAGAGAGAGAAAGAGAAGCTGTTAGTGAGAGAGAGAGTGAAAGAGAAGCTGTGAGTGAAGGAGAGAGAGAAGCTGTGATTGAGAGAGAGAGAGAAGCTGTGAGTGAGAAGGAGAGAGAAAGAGAAACTGAGTGAGAGAGAGAGAGAAAGAGAAGCTGTGAGTGAGAGAGAGAGAGAAAGAGAAGCTGTGATTGAGAGAGAGAGAGAAGCTGTGAGTGAGAAGGAGAGAGAAAGAGAAACTGAGTGAGAGAGAGAGAGAAAGAGAAGCTGTGAGTGAGAGAGAGAGAGAAAGAGAAGCTGTGAGTGAGAGAGACAGAGAAGCTGTTAGTGAGTGAGTGTGAAAGAGAAGCTTTGAGTGAGAGAGAGAGAAGGTGTGAGTGAGAGAGAGCGAGAAGCTGTGAGTGAGTGAGAGAGAAAGAGCTGTGAGTGAGAGAGAGTGAGAAAGAGAAGCTGAGTGAGAGAGAAAGAGAAGCTGTGAGTGAGGCAGAGAGAGAAAGAGAAGGTGTGTGTGTGAGAGAGAGAAGCTGTTAGTGAGAGAGAGAAAGAGAAGGTGTGAGTGAGAGAGAGAGAGAACGAGAAGCTGTGAGAGAGAGAGATCCTGTGAGTGAGAGAGAGAAGGAGAAGCTGTGAGTGAGAGAGAGAGAGAAAGAAAGAGATGCTGTGAGTGAGAGAGAGAGAGAGGGAAAGAGAAGCTGTGAGTGAGAGAGATAGAAAGAGAAGCTGTAAATGAGAGAGAAAGAGAAGATGTGAGTGAGAGAGAGAGAGAAGCTGTGAGTGAGAGAGAGAGAAAGAGAAGCTGAGAGAGAGAGAAAGAGAAGCTGTGAGTGAGAGAGAGAGAAGCTGTGAGTGAGAGAGAGAGAAAGAGAAGCTGTGAGTGAGTGAAGAGAGAAAGAGAAGCTGTGAGTGAGAAAGAGAGAAAGAGAAGCTGTAAATGAGAGAGAAAGAAATGTGAGTGAGAGAGAGAGAAGCTGTGAGTGAGAGAGAGAGAAAGAGAAGCTGAGAGAGAGAGAGAGAAAGAGAAGCTGTGAGTGAGAGAGACAGAAAGAGAAGCTGTGAGTGAGAGAGAGAGAGAAAGAGAAGCTGTAAATGAGAGAGAAAGAAATGTGAGTGAGAGAGAGAGAGAAGCTGTGAGTGAGAGAGAGAGAAAGAGAAGCTGAGTGAGAGAAAGAGAAAGAGTAGCTGTGAGTGAGGAGAGAGAGAAAGAGAAGCTGTGAGTGAGGAGAGAGAGAAAGAGAAGCTGTGAGTGAGAGAGAGAGAGAAGGAGAAGCTGTGAGTGAGAGAGAGAAAGAGAAGCTGTGAGTGAGAGAGAGAGAAAGAGAAGCTGTAAGTGAGAGAGAGTGAGAAAGAGAAGCGGTGAGAGAGAGAGAGGAGCTGTGAGTGAGAGAGAGAGAATGAGAAGCTGTGAGAGAGAGAAAGAGAGAAGCTGTAAGTGAGAGAGAACGAGAAGCTGTGAGTCAGAGAGAGAGAGAAAGAAAGAGAAGCTGTGAGAGAGAGAGAGAAAGAGAAGCTGTGAGTGAGAGAGAGAGAAGCTGTGAGTGAGAGACAGAGAAAGAGAAGCTGTGAGTGAGAGAGAGAAAAAGAGAAGCTGAGAGTGAGAGAGAGAGAGAAAGAGAAGCTGTGATTTAGAGAGAGAAATAGAGAAAGAGAAGCTGTGAGTGAGAAAGAGAGAAAGAGAAGCAGTGAGAGAGAGAGAGAAAGAGGCTGTGAGTGAGAGAGAGAGAAAGAGAAGCTGTGAGTGAGAGAAAGAGAAAGAGTAGCTGTGAGAGAGAGAGTGAAAGAGAAGCTGTGAGTGAGAGAGAGAGAAAGAGGCTGTGAGTGAGAGAGAGAGAAAGAGTAGCTGTGAGTGAGAGAAAGAGAAAGAGTAGCTGTGAGTGAGGAGAGAGAGAGAAGCTGTGAATGAGAGAGAGAGAAAGAGAAGCTGTTTGTGAGAGAGAGAGTGAAAGAGAAACTGTGAGTGAAGGAGAGAGAGAAGCTGTGATTGAGAGAGAGAAGCTGTGAGTGAGAAGGAGAGAGAAAGAGAAACTGAGTGAGAGAGAGAGAGAAATATAAGCTGTGAGTGAGAGAGAGAGAGAAAGAGAAGCTGTGAGTGAGAGAGAGAAGCTGTTAGTGAGTGAGTGTGAAAGAGAAGCTTTGAGTGAGAGAGAGAGAAGCTGAGAAGTTGAGTGAGAGAGAAAGAGAAGGTGTGTGTGTGTGTGAGAGAGAAGCTGTTAGTGAGAGAGAGAAAGAGAAGCTGTGAGTGAGAGAGAGAGAGAGAACGAGAAGCTGTGAGAGAGAGAACCTGTGAGTGAGAGAGAGAAGGAGAAGCTGTGAGTGAGAGAGAGAGAGAAAGAAAGAGATGCTGTGAGTGAGAGAGAGAGAGAAAGAGAAGCTGTGAGTGAGAGAGAGAAAAAGAGAAGCTGTGAGTGAGAGAGAGAGGGAAAGAGAAGCTGTGAGTGAGAGTGATAGAAAGAGAAGCTGTGAGTGAGAGAGAGAAAGAGAAGCTGTGAGTGAGAGAGAGAGAAAGAGAAGCTGTAAGTGAGAGAGAGTGAGAAAGAGAAGCGGTGAGAGAGAGAGAGGAGCTGTGAGTGAGAGAGAGAGAGAGAATGAGAAGCTGTGAGAGAGAGAAAGAGAGAAGCTGTGAGTGAGAGAGAACAAGAAGCTGTGAGTCAGAGAGAGAGAGAAAGAAAGAGAAGCTGTGAGTGAGAGAGAGAGAAAGAGAAGCTGTGAGTGAGAGAGAGAGAAGTTGTGAGTGAGAGACAGAGAAAGAGAAGCTGTGAGTGAGAGAGAGAAAAAGAGAAGCTGAGAGTGAGAGAGAGAGAGAAAGAGAAGCTGTGATTTAGAGAGAGAAATAGAGAAAGAGAAGCTGTGAGTGAGAGAGAGAGAAAGAGAAGCTGTGAGTGAGAGAGAGAGAGAAAGAGAAGCTGTGAGTGAGAGAGAGAGAAAGAGAAGCTGTGAGTGAGAGAAAGAGAAAGAGTAGCTGTGAGTGAGGAGAGAGAAAGAGAAGCTGTGAGTGAGTGAGAGAGAGAAAGAGAAGCTGTTTGTGTGAGAGAGAGTGAAAGAGAAGCTGTGAGTGAAGGAGAGAGAGAAGCTGTGATTGAGAGAGAAGCTGTGAGTGAGAAGGAGAGAGAAAGAGAAACTGAGTGAGAGAGAGAGAGAAAGAGAAGCTGTGAGTGAGAGAGACAGAAAGAGAAGCTGTGAGTGAGAGAGAGAGAGAAAGAGAAGCTGTAAATGAGAGAGAAAGAAATGTGAGTGAGAGAGAGAGAAGCTGTGAGTGAGAGAGAGAGAAAGAGAAGCTGAGTGAGAGAAAGAGAAAGAGTAGCTGTGAGTGAGGAGAGAGAGAAAGAGAAGCTGTGAGTGAGGAGAGAGAGAAAGAGAAGCTGTGAGTGAGAGAGAGAGAGAAGGAGAAGCTGTGAGTGAGAGAGAGAAAGAGAAGCTGTGAGTGAGAGAGAGAGAAAGAGAAGCTGTAAGTGAGAGAGAGTGAGAAAGAGAAGCGGTGAGAGAGAGAGAGGAGCTGTGAGTGAGAGAGAGAGAGAATGAGAAGCTGTGAGAGAGAGAAAGAGAGAAGCTGTAAGTGAGAGAGAACAAGAAGCTGTGAGTCAGAGAGAGAGAGAAAGAAAGAGAAGCTGTGAGAGAGAGAGAGAAAGAGAAGCTGTGAGTGAGAGAGAGAGAAGCTGTGAGTGAGAGACAGAGAAAGAGAAGCTGTGAGTGAGAGAGAGAAAAAGAGAAGCTGAGAGTGAGAGAGAGAGAAAGAGAAGCTGTGATTTAGAGAGAGAAATAGAGAAAGAGAAGCTGTGAGTGAGAAAGAGAGAAAGAGAAGCAGTGAGAGAGAGAGAGAAAGAGGCTGTGAGTGAGAGAGAGAGAAAGAGAAGCTGTGAGTGAGAGAAAGAGAAAGAGTAGCTGTGAGAGAGAGAGTGAAAGAGAAGCTGTGAGTGAGAGAGAGAGAGAAAGAGGCTGTGAGTGAGAGAGAGAGAAAGAGAAGCTGTGAGTGAGAGAAAGAGAAAGAGTAGCTGTGAGTGAGGAGAGAGAGAGAAGCTGTGAATGAGAGAGAGAGAAAGAGAAGCTGTTTGTGAGAGAGAGAGTGAAAGAGAAGCTGTGAGTGAAGGAGAGAGAGAAGCTGTGATTGAGAGAGAGAAGCTGTGAGTGAGGAGAGAGAAAGAGAAACTGAGTGAGAGAGAGAGAGAAAGATAAGCTGTGAGTGAGAGAGAGAGAGAAAGAGAAGCTGTGAGTGAGAGAGAGAAGCTGTTAGTGAGTGAGTGTGAAAGAGAAGCTTTGAGTGAGAGAGAGAGAAGCTGAGAAGTTGAGTGAGAGAGAAAGAGAAGGTGTGTGTGTGTGTGTGAGAGAGAAGCTGTTAGTGAGAGAGAGAAAGAGAAGCTGTGAGTGAGAGAGAGAGAGAGAACGAGAAGCTGTGAGAGAGAGAAGGAGAACCTGTGAGTGAGAGAGAGAGAGAAAGAAAGAGATGCTGTGAGTGAGAGAGAGAGAGAAAGAGAAGCTGTGAGTGAGAGAGAGAAAAAGAGAAGCTGTGAGTGAGAGAGAGAGGGAAAGAGAAGCTGTGAGTGAGAGTGATAGAAAGAGAAGCTGTGAGTGAGAGAGAGAAAGAGAAGCTGTGAGTGAGAGAGAGAGAAAGAGAAGCTGTAAGTGAGAGAGAGTGAGAAAGAGAAGCGGTGAGAGAGAGAGAGGAGCTGTGAGTGAGAGAGAGAGAGAGAATGAGAAGCTGTGAGAGAGAGAAAGAGAGAAGCTGTGAGTGAGAGAGAACAAGAAGCTGTGAGTCAGAGAGAGAGAGAAAGAGAAGCTGTGAGTGAGAGAGAGAGAAGCTGTGAGTGAGAGACAGAGAAAGAGAAGCTGTGAGTGAGAGAGAGAAAAAGAGAAGCTGAGAGTGAGAGAGAGAGAGAGAAAGAGAAGCTGTGATTTAGAGAGAGAAATAGAGAAAGAGAAGCTGTGAGTGAGAGAGAGAGAAAGAGAAGCTGTGAGTGAGAGAGAGAGAGAAAGAGAAGCTGTGAGTGAGAGAGAGAGCTGTGAGTGAGAGAAAGAGAAAGAGTAGCTGTGAGTGAGGAGAGAGAAAGAGAAGCTGTGAGTGAGTGAGAGAGAGAAAGAGAAGCTGTTTGTGTGAGAGAGAGTGAAAGAGAAGCTGTGAGTGAAGGAGAGAGAGAAGCTGTGATTGAGAGAGAGAAGCTGTGAGTGAGAAGGAGAGAGAAAGAGAAACTGAGTGAGAGAGAGAGAGAAAGAGAAGCTGTGAGTGAGAGAGAGAGAAAGAGAAGCTTTGAGAGAGAGAGAAGCTGTTAGTGAGTGAGTGTGAAAGAGAAGCTTTGAGTGAGAGAGAGAGAAGCTGTGAGTGAGAGAGAGAGAGAAAGAGAAGCTGTGAGTGAGAGAGAGTGAGAAAGAGAAGCTGTGAGTGAGAGAAAAAGAGAAGCTGTGAGTGAGGCAGAGTGAGAAAGAGAAGGTGTGTGAGAGAGAAGCTGTTAGTGAGAGAGAGAAAGAGAAGCTGTGAGTGAGAGAGAGAGAGAACGAGAAGCTGTGAGAGAGAGAGAACCTGTGAGTGAGAGAGAGAAGGAGAAGCTGTGAGTGAGAGAGAGAGAAAGAAAGAGATGCTGTGAGTGAGAGAGAGAGGGAAAGAGAAGCTGTGAGTGAGAGAGATAGAAAGAGAAGCTGTAAATGAGAGAGAAAGAGAAGCTGTGAGTGAGAGAGAGAGAAATAGAAGCTGAGAGAGAGAGAGAAAGAGAAGCTGTGAGTGAGAGAGAGAGAAGCTGTGAGTGAGAGAGAGAGAAAGAGAAGCTGTGAGTGAGTGAGAGAGAGAAAGAGAAGCTGGGAGTGAGAGAGAGAGAAAGAGAAGCTGTAAATGAGAGAGAAAGAGAAGATGTGAGTGAGAGAGAGAGAGAAGCTGTGAGTGAGAGAGAGAAAAAGAGAAGCTGAGAGAGAGAGAGAGAAAGAGAAGCTGTGAGTAAGAGAGAGAGAAGCTGTGAGTGAGAGAGAGAAAGAGAAGCTGTGAGTGAGAGAGAGAGAGAGAGAGAAAGAGAAGCTGTGAGTGAGAGAGAGAAAGAGAAGCTGTGAGTGAGAGAAAGAGACAGAGTAGCTGTGAGTGAGGAGAGAGAGAAAGAGAAGCTGTGAGTGAGGAGAGAGAGAAAGAGAAGCTGTGAGTGAGAGAGAGAGAGAAGGAGAAGCTGTGAGTGAGAGAGAGAAAGAGAAGCTGTGAGTGAGAGAGAGAGAAAGAGAAGCTGTAAGTGAGAGAGAGTGAGAAAGAGAAGCGGTGAGAGAGAGAGAGGAGCTGTGAGTGAGTGAGAGAGAGAGAATGAGAAGCTGTGAGAGAGAGAAAGAGCGAAGCTGTGAGTGAGAGAGAACAAGAAGCTGTGAGTCAGAGATAGAGAGAAAGAAAGAGAAGCTGGGAGTGAGAGAGAGAGAGAAGGAGAAGCTGTGAGTGAGAGAAATAGAAGCTGTGAGTGAGAGAGAAATAGAGAAAGAGAAGCTGTGAGTGAGAGAGAGAGAGAAAGAGAAGCTGTGAGTGAGAGAGAGAGAAAGAGAAGCTGTGAGTGAGAGAAAGAGAGAGTAGCTGTGAGTGAGGAGAGAGAGAAAGAGAAGCTGTGAGTGAGAGAGAGAGAGAAGGAGAAGCTGTGAGTGAGAGAGAGAAAGAGAAGCTGTGAGTGAGAGAGAGAGAGAAGCTGTAAGTGAGAGAGAGTGAGAAAGAGAAGCGGTGAGAGAGAGAGAGGAGCTGTGAGTGAGAGAGAGAATGAGAAGCTGTGAGAGAGAGAAAGAGAGAAGCTGTGAGTGAGAGAGAACAAGAAGCTTTGAGTCAGAGAGAGAGAGAAAGAAAGAGAAGCTGTGAGTGAGAAAGAGAGAAAGAGAAGCTGTGAGTGAGAGAGAGAGAAGCTGTGAGTGAGAGACAGAGAAAGAGAAGCTGTGAGTGAGAGAGAGAAAAAGAGAAACTGAGACTGAGAGAGAGAGAGAAAGAGAAAGAGAAGCTGTGATTTAGAGAGAGAAATAGAGAAAGAGAAGCTGTGAGTGAGAGAGAGAGAGAGAAGCTGTGAGTGAGAGAGAGAAAGAGAAGCTGTGAGAGAGAGAGAGAAAAAGAGAAGCTGTTTGTAAGAGAGAGGGAGAAAAAGAGATGTTAGTGAGAGAGAGAAAGAAAGAGAAGCGGTAAGTGAGAGAGAGAAGAAAGAGAAGCTGTGAGTGAGGGAGAGAGAGAGAAAGAGAAGCTGTTAGTGAGAGAGACAGAAAGAGAAACTGTGAGAGAAAGAGAAAGAGAGAAAGAAGAAGCTGTGAGTGAGAGAGAGAAAGAAAGAGAAGCTTTGAGTGAGAGAGAGAGAGAATGAGAAGCTGTGAGTGAGAGAAAGATAAGCTGTGAGTAAGAGAGAGAGAAAGATAAGCTGTGAGTGAGAGAGAGAGAAAGAGAAGGTGTGAGTGAGAGGGAGAGAGAACTAGAAGCTGTGAGTGAGACAGAGAGAAAGAGAAGCTGTGAGTGGGAGAGAGTGAGAATGAGAAGCTGTGTGAGAGAGAAATAGAAGCTGTGAGTGTGAGAGAGAAATAGAGAAAGAGAAGCTGTGAGTGGGAGAGAAAGAGAGAAAGAGAAGCTGTGAGTGAGAGAGAGGGAGAGAAAGAGAAGCTGTTAGTGAGAGAGAGAGAGAAAGAGAAGATGTAAGTGATAGAGAGAAGAGAGAGAAGATGTGAGTGAGTGAGAGAGAGAGAAAGAGAAGCTGTGGGTGAGAGAGAGAGAAAGAGAAGTTGTGAGTGAGAGAGAGAAAGAAAGAGAAGCTGTAAGTGAGAGAGAGTGAGAAAGAGAAGCTGTGAGTGAGATAGAAAGAAGGAGATGATGTGAGTGAGAGAGAGATAGAAAGAGAAGATGTGATTGAGAGAGAGAGAAAAAGAAGCTGAGAGAGAGAGAGAAAGAGAAAGAGAAGCTGTGAGTGAGAGAGAGAGAAGGAGAAGCTGTGAGTGAGATAAGAGGGAGAAAGAAAGAGAAGCTGTGAGTGAGAGAGAGAGAAAGAGAAGCTGTGAGTGAGAGAGAGAGAGAGAAGCTGTGAGTGAGAGATAGAGAAAGAGAAGCTGTGAGTGAGAGAGAGAGAGAAGCTGTGAGTGAGAGAGAGAGAAGTAGAATCTGTGAGTGAGAGAGAGAGAGAGAGAGAAGCTGTGAGTGAGAGAGAGAGAGAAAGAGAAGCTGTGAGTGAGAGAGAGAGAAATAGAAGGTATGAGTGAGAGAGAGTAAGAGAGAAGCTGTGAGTGAGAGAGAGGGAACCTGTGAGTGAAAGAGAGAGAGAAAGAGAAGCTGTGAGGGAGAGAGAGAGAGAGATAGAGAAGTTGTGTGGTTGTGAGAGAGAGAAGCTGTGAGCTAGAGAGAGAGAAAGAGAAACTGTGAGTGAGAGAGAGAGAAAGAGAAGCTGTTAGTGAGAGAGAGAGTGAAAGAGAAGCTGTGAGTGAAGGAGAGAGAGAGAAGCTGTGATTGAGAGAGAGAGAGAAGCTGTGAGTGAGAGAGAGAGAAAGAGAAGCTGTTAGTGAGAGAGAGAGTGAAAGAGAAGCTGTGAGTGAAGGAGAGAGAGAAGCTGTGATTGAGAGAGAGAGAAGCTGTGAGAGAGAAGGAGAGAGAAAGAGATACGGAGTGAGAGGGAGAGAGAAAGAGAAGCTGTGAGTGAGAGAGAGAGAGAAAGAGAAGGTGTGAGTGAGAGAGAGAAAGAAAGAGAAGCTGTTAGTGAGTGAGGGTGAAAGAGAAGCTTTGAGTGAGAGAGAGAGAAGCTGTGAGTGAGAGAGAGAGAAGCTGTGAGTGAGAGAGAGAAAGAGAAGCTGTGAGTGAGAGAGAGTGAGAAAGAGAAGCTGTGAGTGAGAGAAAGAGAAGCTGTGAGTGAGGCAGAGAGAGAAAGAGAAGGTGTGTGTGTGTGAGAGAGAGAAGCTGTTAGTGAGAGAGAGAAAGAGAAGCAGTGAGAGAGAGAGAGAGAACGAGAAGCTGTGAGAGAGAGAGAGAGAGAAGCTGTGAGTGAGAGAGAGAAAGAGGAGCAGTGACTGAGAGAGACAGAGAAAGAGAAGCTGAGAGTGAGAGAGAGAGAAAGAAAGAGAAGCTGTGAGTGTGAGAGAGAGAAAGAGAGAAAGAAAGAGAAGCTGTGTGTGTGAGAGAGAAAGCGTATCTGTGAGTGAGAGAGAGAGAAAGAAATGCTGTGGGTGAGAGAGAGAGAAAGAGAAGCTGCGAGTGAGAGAGAGAGAAAGAGAAGCTGTGAGTGACAGAGAGAGAGAGAACGAGAAGTTGTGAGTGAGAGAGTGAGAGAGAGAAATAGAAGTTGTGAGAGAGAGTGAGAGAGAAATAGATGCTGTGAGTGAGTGCATGAGAGAGAGAAAAAGAAGCTGTGAGTGAGAGAGAGAGAGAAAGAGTAGCTGTGAGTGAGAGAGAAAGAGAAGCTGTGAGTGAGAGAGAGAGAGAAGCTGAGTGAGAGATAGAGAAAGAGTAGCTGTGAGTGAGAGAGAGAGAGAATGTGTGAGTGAGAGAGAGAGAGAGAACGAGAAGCTGTGAGAGAGAGAGAGAAGCTGTGAGTGAGTGAGAGAAGGAGAAGCTGTGAGAGAGATAAGAGGGAGAAAGAAAGAGAAGCTGTGAGTGAGAGAGAGAGAAAGAGAAGCTGTGAGTGAGAGAGAGAGAGAGAAGCTGTGAGTGAGAGATAGAGAAAGAGAATCTGTGAGTGAGAGAGAGAGAGAGAAGCTGTGAGTGAGAGAGAAAGAGAAAGAGGAGCTGTGTGTAAGAGAGAGAGAAAGAGAAGCTGTGAGTGAGAGAGAGAGAGAAATAGAAGCTGTGAGTGAGAGATAGGGAGAGAAAGAGAAGCTGTTAGTGAGAGAGAGAGTAGAAAGAGAAGCATTAAGTGAGAGAGAGAAGAAAGAGAAGCTGTGAGTGAGAGAGTGATAGAAAGAGAAGCTGTGAGTGTGAGAGAGAAAGAAAGGGAAGCTGTGAGTGAGAGAGCGAGAGAAAGAGGAGCTGTGAGTGAGACAGAGAGAAAGAGAAGTTGTGAGTGAGAGAGAGAGAGAAGCTGAGTGAGAGATCGAGAAAGAGTATCTGTGAGTGAGAGAGAGAGAGAAGCTGTGAGTGAGAGAGAGAGAGAGAACGAGAAGCTGTGTGAGAGAGAGAAGCTGTGAGTGAGTGAAAGAGAGGAGAAGCTGTGAGTGAGATAAGAGGGAGAAAGAAAGAGAAGCTGTGAGTGATAGAGAAAGAAAGAGAAGCTGTGAGTGTGAGAGAGAGAGAAGCTGTGAGTGAGAGATAGAGAAAGAGAAGCTGTGAGTGAGAGAGAGAGAAAGTGAAGCTGTGAGTGAGAGAGAAAGAGAAAGAGGAGCTGTGTGTGTGTGAGAGAGAAAGAGAAGCTGTGAGTGAGAGA
The DNA here is from genome assembly GCA_035047345.1 of Bradypodion ventrale. Classification (NCBI taxonomy): domain Eukaryota; kingdom Metazoa; phylum Chordata; class Lepidosauria; order Squamata; family Chamaeleonidae; genus Bradypodion; species Bradypodion ventrale. Next base: position 222,356,587 of record JAWDJE010000001.1, read on the forward strand.
GAGAGAAAGAAAGAGAAGCTGTGAGTGAGAGAGAGGGAGAGAAAGAGAAGCTATTAGTGAGAGAGAGAAAGAAAGAGAAGCGTTAAGTGAGAGAGAGAAGAAAGAGAAGCTGTGAGTGAGAGAGAGAAAGAGAAGCTGTGAGTGGGAGAGAAAGAGAGAAAGAGAAGCTGTGAGTGAGAGAGAGGGAGAGAAAGAGAAGCTGTTAGTGAGAGAGAGAGAGAAAGAGAAGATGTAAGTGAAAGAGAGAAGAAAGAGAAGCTGTGAGTGAGAGAGAGAGAAAGAGAAGCTGTGAGTGAGAGAGAGAGAGAGAAGCTGTGAGTGAGAGAGAGAAAGAGGAGCAGTGACTGAGAGAGACAGAGAAAGAGAAGCTGAGAGTGAGAGAGAAAGAAAGAGAAGCTGTGAGTGTGAGAGAGAGAAAGAGAGAAAGAAAGAGAAGCTGTGTGTGTGAGAGAGAAAGCGTATCTGTGAGTGAGAGAGAGAGAAAGAAATGCTGTGGGTGAGAGAGAGAGAAAGAGAAGCTGCGAGTGAGAGAGAGAGAAAGAGAAGCTGTGAGTGACAGAGAGAGAGAACGAGAAGTTGTGAGTGAGAGAGTGAGAGAGAGAAATAGAAGTTGTGAGAGAGAGTGAGAGAGAAACAGATGCTGTGAGTGAGTGCATGAGAGAGAGAAAAAGAAGCTGTGAGTGAGAGAGAGAGAAAGAGTAGCTGTGAGTGAGAGAGAAAGAGAAGCTGTGAGTGAGAGAGAGAGAGAAGCTGAGTGAGAGATAGAGAAAGAGTAGCTGTGAGTGAGAGAGAGAGAGAATCTGTGAGTGAGAGAGAGAGAGAGAACGAGAAGCTGTGAGAGAGAGAGAGAAGCTGTGAGTGAGTGAGAGAAGGAGAAGCTGTGAGAGAGATAAGAGGGAGAAAGAAAGAGAAGCTGTGAGTGAGAGAGAGAGAAAGAGAAGCTGTGAGTGAGAGAGAGAGAAGCTGTGAGTGAGAGATAGAGAAAGAGAAGCTGTGAGTGAGAGAGAGAGAAAGAGAAGCTGTGAGTGAGAGAGAAAGAGAAAGAGGAGCTGTGTGTGTGAGAGAGAGAAAGAGAAGCTGTGAGTGAGAGAGAGAGAGAAAGAGAAGCTGTGAGTGAGAGAGAGGGAGAGAAAGAGAAGCTGTTAGTGAGAGAGAGAGAGTAGAAAGAGAAGCATTAAGTGAGAGAGAAGAAAGAGAAGCTGTGAGTGAGAGAGAGATAGAAAGAGAAGCTGTGAGTGTGAGAGAGAGAGAGAAGCTGTGAGTGAGAGAGAGAAAGAAAGGGAAGCTGTGAGTGAGAGAGCGAGAGAAAGAGGAGCTGTGAGTGAGACAGAGAGAAAGAGAAGTTGTGAGTGAGAGAGAGAGAGAAGCTGAGTGAGAGATCGAGAAAGAGTATCTGTGAGTGAGAGAGAGAGAGAAGCTGTGAGTGAGAGGGAGAGAGAACGAGAAGCTGTGTGAGAGAGAAGCTGTGAGTGAGTGAGAAAGAGAAGGAGAAGCTGTGAGTGAGATAAGAGGGAGAAAGAAAGAGAAGCTGTGAGTGATAGAGAAAGAAAGAGAAGCTGTGAGTGAGAGAGAGAGAGAAGCTGTGAGTGAGAGATAGAGAAAGAGAAGCTGTGAGTGAGAGAGAGAGAAAGAGAAGCTGTGAGTGAGAGAGAAAGAGAAAGAGGAGCTGTGTGTGTGTGAGAGAGAAAGAGAAGCTGTGAGTGAGAGAGAGAGAAAGAAAGAGAAGCTGTGAGTGAGAGAGAGGGAGAGAAAGAGAAGCTATTAGTGAGAGAGAGAGAGAAAGAGAAGCGTTAAGTGAGAGAGAGAAGAAAGAGAAGCTGTGAGTGAGAGAGAGAAAGAGAAGCTGTGAGTGGGAGAGAAAGAGAGAAAGAGAAGCTGTGAGTGAGAGAGAGGGAGAGAAAGAGAAGCTGTTAGTGAGAGAGAGAGAGAAAGAGAAGATGTAAGTGAAAGAGAGAAGAAAGAGAAGATGTGAGTGAGAGAGAGAGAAAGAGAAGTTGTGTGGTTGTGAAAGAGAGAAGCTATGAGGGAGAGAGAGAGAAAGAGAAGATTTGAGTGTGTGAGAGAGAGAAAGAGAAACTGTGAGTGAGAGAGAGAGAGAAGCTGTGAGAGAGAGAGAAAGAGAAGCTGTTAGTGAGAGAGAGAGTGAAAGTGAAGCTGAGAGTGAAGGAGAGAAAGAGAAGATGTGATTGAGCGAGAGAGAGAAGCTGTGAGAGAGAGAGAGAGAAAGAGAAACTGAGTGAGAGAGAGAGAGAAAGAGAAAGAGAAGCTGTGAGTGAGAGAGAGAGAGAAAGAGAATCTATGAGTGAGAGAGAGAGAAGCTGTGAGTGAGAGAGAGAGAGAAAGAGAAGCTGTGAGTGAGAGAGAGAAAGAGAAGCTGTTAGTGAGAGAGAGAGAGAGAGAAGCTGTGAGTGAGAGAGACAAGCTGTGAGTGAGAGAGTGAGAAAGAGAAGCTGTATGTGTTTGTGTGTGTGAGAGAGTGAGAAGCTGTGAGAGAGAGAGAAAAAGAGAAGCTGTGAGTGAGAGAGAGAGAGAAAGAGAAGCTGTTAGTGAGAGAGAGAGTGAAAGTGAAGCTGAGAGTGAAGGAGAGAAAGAGAAGCTGTGATTGAGCGAGAGAGAGAAGTTGTGAGTGAGAGAGAGAGAGAAAGAGAAACTGAGTGAGAGAGAGAGAGAAAGAGAAAGAGAAGCTGTGAGTGAGAGAGAGAGAGAGAAAGAGAATCTATGAGTGAGAGAGAGAGAGAAGCTGTGAGTGAGAGAGAGAGAGAAAGAGAAGCTGTGAGTGAGAGAGAGAAAGAGAAGCTGTTAGTGAGAGAGAGAGAGAGAAGCTGTGAGTGAGAGAGACAAGCTGTGAGTGAGAGAGTGAGAAAGAGAAGCTGTATGTGTTTGTGTGTGAGAGAGAGTGAGAAGCTGTGAGAGAGAGAGAGAAAAAGAGAAGCTGTGAGTGAGAGAGAGAGTGAAAGAGAAGCTGTGAGTGAGAGAGAGAAGCTGTGAGTGAGTGAAAAAGAGAAGCTGTGAGTGAGTGAGTGAGAGAGAGAGATAATCTGAGTGAGTGAGAGAGAGAAAGAGAAGCTGTGAGTGAGAGAGAGAGGGAAAGATAAGCTGTGAGTGAGAGAGAAAGAGAAGCTGTGAGAGAGAGAGAGTGAGAAAGAGAAGCTGTGAGTGTGTGTGAGAGAGAAAGAGAAGCTGTGAGAGAGAGAGAGGGAAAGAGAAGATGTGAATGACAGAGTGCGAGAGAAGCTGTGTGTGTGTGAGAGAGAGAAAGAGAAGCTGTGTGTGTGTGTGGGAGAGAGAAAGGGAAGCTGTGAGTGAGAGAGAGAAAGAAAGAGAAGTTGGAGAGAGAAAGAGAGAAAGAACTGTGTGTGTGTGAGAGAGAGAGAAGCTGTGAGTGAGAGAGAGTGAGAGAAAGAAAACCTGTGAGTGAGAGAGAGAGAGAAGCTGTGAGTAAGAGAGAGAGAAAGCTAAGCTGTGAGTGAGAGAGAGAAATAGAGAAAGAGAAGCTGTGAGTGAGAGAGAGAGATAGAGAAGCTGTGAGTGAGAGAGAGAAAGAGAAGATGTGAGTGAGAGAGAGAGAGAAAGAGAAGCTGTGAGTGAGAGAGAGGGAGAGAAAGAGAAGCTGCTAGTGAAAGAGAGAAAGAAAGAGAAGCGGTAAGTGAGAGAGAGAAGAAAGAGAAGCTGTGAGTGAGAGACAGAGAGAAAGAGAAGCTGTGAGTGGGAGAGAGAGAGAATGAGAAGCTGTGAGAGAGAGAGAAAGAGAAGCTGTGAGTGGGTGAGAGAGAGAGAAAGAGAAGCTGTGAGTGAGAGAGAGGGAGATAAAGAGAAGCTGTAAGTGAGAGAGAGTGAGAGAAGCTGTGAGTGAGAGAGAGAGAAAGAGAAGCAGTGAGAGAGAGAGAGAAAGAGAAGCTGAGTGTTTGAGAGAGAGAAAAGAAAGAGAAGCTGTGAGTGAGCGAGAGAGAGAGAGAAGCTGTGAGGGAGAGAGAGAGAGAAAGAGAAGCTGTGAGTGAGAGAGAGAAAGAGAAGCTGTGAATGAGAGAGAGAGAAGCTGTGAGTGAAGAGAGAGAGAGAGGAAGAGAAGCTGTGAGTGAGAGAGAGAGAGAAAGAGAAGCTGTGTGAGAGAGAGAGATAGAAGTAGAAGCTGTGAGTGAGAGAGAGAGAAAGAGAAGCTGTGAGTGAGAGAGAGAGAAAGAGAAGCTGAGTGAGAGAGACTGAGAGAGAAAGAGAGTGTGAGTGAGAGAGAGAGATAGAAAGAGAAGCTGTGAGTGAGAGAGAAAGAGAGAAAGTGAAGCTGTGAGTAAGAGAGAGAGAAAGAGAAGCTGTGAGTGAGAGAGAAAGAGAGAATGAGAAGCTGTGAGTGAGAGAGAGAGAGAATGAGAAGCTGTGAGAGAGAGAAAGAGAGAAGCTGTGAGTGAGAGAGAACAATAAGCTGTGAGTGAGAGAGAGAGAGAAAGAAAGAGAAGCTGTGAGTGAGAGAGAGAGAAAGAGAAGCTGTGAGTGAGAGAGAGAGAGAGAAGCTGTGAGTGAGAGAGAGAAAGAGGAGCAGTGACTGAGAGAGACAGAGAAAGAGAAGCTGAGAGTGAGAGAGAGAGAAAGAAAGAGAAGCTGTGAGTGTGAGAGAGAGAAAGAGAGAAAGAAAGAGAAGCTGTGTGTGTGAGAGAGAAAGCGTATCTGTGAGTGAGAGAGAGAGAGAAAGAAATGCTGTGGGTGAGAGAGAGAGAAAGAGAAGCTGCGAGTGAGAGAGAGAGAAAGAGAAGCTGTGAGTGACAGAGAGAGAGAGAACGAGAAGTTGTGAGTGAGAGAGTGAGAGAGAGAAATAGAAGTTGTGAGAGAGAGTGAGAGAGAAACAGATGCTGTGAGTGAGTGCATGAGAGAGAGAAAAAGAAGCTGTGAGTGAGTGAGAGAGAGAAAGAGTAGCTGTGAGTGAGAGAGAAAGAGAAGCTGTGAGTGAGAGAGAGAGAGAAGCTGAGTGAGAGATAGAGAAAGAGTAGCTGTGAGTGAGAGAGAGAGAGAATCTGTGAGTGAGAGAGAGAGAGAACGAGAAGCTGTGAGAGAGAGAGAGAAGCTGTGAGTGAGTGAGAGAAGGAGAAGCTGTGAGAGAGATAAGAGGGAGAAAGAAAGAGAAGCTGTGAGTGAGAGAGAGAGAAAGAGAAGCTGTGAGTGAGAGAGAGAGAGAAGCTGTGAGTGAGAGATAGAGAAAGAGAAGCTGTGAGTGAGAGAGAGAGAAAGAGAAGCTGTGAGTGAGAGAGAAAGAGAAAGAGGAGCTGTGTGTGTGAGAGAGAGAAAGAGAAGCTGTGAGTGAGAGAGAGAGAGAAAGAGAAGCTGTGAGTGAGAGAGAGGGAGAGAAAGAGAAGCTGTTAGTGAGAGAGAGAGAGTAGAAAGAGAAGCATTAAGTGAGAGAGAGAAGAAAGAGAAGCTGTGAGTGAGAGAGAGATAGAAAGAGAAGCTGTGAGTGTGAGAGAGAGAGAGAAGCTGTGAGTGAGAGAGAGAAAGAAAGGGAAGCTGTGAGTGAGAGAGCGAGAGAAAGAGGAGCTGTGAGTGAGACAGAGAGAAAGAGAAGTTGTGAGTGAGAGAGAGAGAAGCTGAGTGAGAGATCGAGAAAGAGTATCTGTGAGTGAGAGAGAGAGAGAAGCTGTGAGTGAGAGAGAGAGAGAGAACGAGAAGCTGTGTGAGAGAGAGAAGCTGTGAGTGAGTGAGAGAGAGAAGGAGAAGCTGTGAGTGAGATAAGAGGGAGAAAGAAAGAGAAGCTGTGAGTGATAGAGAAAGAAAGAGAAGCTGTGAGTGTGAGAGAGAGAGAAGCTGTGAGTGAGAGATAGAGAAAGAGAAGCTGTGAGTGAGAGAGAGAGAAAGAGAAGCTGTGAGTGAGAGAGAAAGAGAAAGAGGAGCTGTGTGTGTGAGAGAGAGAAAGAGAAGCTGTGAGTGAGAGAGAGAGAAAGAAAGAGAAGCTGTGAGTGAGAGAGAGGGAGAGAAAGAGAAGCTATTAGTGAGAGAGAGAGAGAAAGAGAAGCGTTAAGTGAGAGAGAGAAGAAAGAGAAGCTGTGAGTGAGAGAGAGAAAGAGAAGCTGTGAGTGGGAGAGAAAGAGAGAAGGAGAAGCTGTGAGTGAGAGAGAGGGAGAGAAAGAGAAGCTGTTAGTGAGAGAGAGAGAGAAAGAGAAGATGTAAGTGAAAGAGAGAAGAAAGAGAAGATGTGAGTGAGAGAGAGAGAAAGAGACGTTGTGTGGTTGTGAAAGAGAGAAGCTATGAGGGAGAGAGAGAGAAAGAGAAGATTTGAGTGTGTGAGAGAGAGAAAGAGAAACTGTGAGTGAGAGAGAGAGAGAGAGAAGCTGTGAGAGAGAGAGAAAGAGAAGCTGTTAGTGAGAGAGAGAGTGAAAGTGAAGCTGAGAGTGAAGGAGAGAGAGAGAAGCTGTGATTGAGCGAGAGAGAGAAGCTGTGAGAGAGAGAGAGAGAAAGAGAAACTGAGTGAGAGAGAGAGAGAAAGAGAAAGAGAAGCTGTGAGTGAGAGAGAGAGAAAGAGAATCTATGAGTGAGAGAGAAAGAGAAGCTGTGAGTGAGAGAAAGAGAGAAAGAGAAGCTGTGAGTGAGAGAGAGAAAGAGAAGCTGTTAGTGAGAGAGAGAGAGAGAGAAGCTGTGAGTGAGAGAGACAAGCTGTGAGTGAGAGAGTGAGAAAGAGAAGCTGTATGTGTTTTTGTGTGAGAGAGAGTGAGAAGCTGTGAGAGAGAGAGAGAAAAAGAGAAGCTGTGAGTGAGAGAGAGAGTGAGAGAGAAGCTGTGAGTGAGAGAGAGAAGCTGTGAGTGAGTGAAAAAGATAAGCTGTGAGTGAGTGAGTGAGAGAGAGAGAATCTGAGTGAGTGAGAGAGAGAAAGAGAAGCTGTGAGTGAGAGAGAGGGAAAGATAAGCTGTGAGTGAGAGAGAAAGAGAAGCTGTGAGAGAGAGAGAGTGAGAAAGAGAAGCTGTGAGTGTGTGTGTGAGAGAAAGAGAAGCTGTGAGAGAGAGAGAGGGAAAGAGAAGATGTGAATGACAGAGAGAGAGAGAAGCTGTGTGTGTGTGAGAGAGAGAAAGAGAAGCTGTGTGTGTGTGTGGGAGAGAGAAAGAGAAGATGTGAGTGAGAGAGAGAGAAAGAAAGAGAAGTTGGAGAGAGAAAGAGAGAAAGAACTGTGTGTGTGTGTGAGAGAGAGAAGCTGTGAGTGAGAGAGAGTGAGAGAAAGAAAACCTGTGAGTGAGAGAGAGAGAGAAGCTGTGAGTAAGAGAGAGAGAAAGCTAAGCTGTGAGTGAGAGAGAGAAATAGAGAAAGAGAAGCTGTGAGTGAGAGAGAGTGATAGAGAAGCTGTGAGTGAGAGAGAGAAACAGAAGCTGTGAGTGAGTGAGAGAGAGAAAGACAAGCTGTGAGTGAGAGAGAGGGAGAGAAAGAGAATCTGTTAGTGAAAGAGAGAAAGAAAGAGACGCGGTAAGTGAGAGAGAGAATAAAGAGAAGCTGTGAGTGAGAGAGAGAGAGAAAGAGAAGCTGAGAGTGAGAGAGAGAGAGAAGCTGTGAGTGAGAGAGAGAAAGAAAGGGAAGCTGTGAGTGAGAGAGAGAGAGAAAGAGAAGCTGTGAGTGAGACAGAGAGAAAGATAAGCTGTGAGTGGGAGAGAGAGAGAACGAGAAGCTGTGAGAGAGAGAGAAAGAGAAGCTGTGAGTGGGTGAGAGAGAGAGAAAGAGAAGCTGTGAGTGAGAGAGAGGGAGATAAAGAGAAGCTGTAAGTGAGAGAGAGTGAGAAAGAGAAGCTGTGAGTGAGAGAGAGAGAAAGAGAAGCAGTGAGAGAGAGAGAGAAAGAGAAGCTGAGTGTTTGAGAGAGAGAAAAGAAAGAGAAGCTGTGAGTGAGCGAGAGAGAGAGAGAGAAGCTGTGAGTGAGAGAGAGAGAGAAAGAGAAGCTGTGAGTGAGAGAGAGAAAGAGAAGCTGTGAATGAGAGAGAGAGAAGCTGTGAGTGAAGAGAGAGAGAGGAAGAGAAGCTGTGAGTGAGAGAGAGAGAAAGAAAGAGAAGCTGTGTGAGAGAGAGATAGTAGAAGCTGTGAGTGAGAGAGAGAGAAAGAAAAGCTGTGAGTGAGAGAGAGAGAAAGAGAAGCTGAGTGAGAGAGACTGAGAGAGAAAGAGAGTGTGAGTGAGAGAGAGAGATAGAAAGAGAAGCTGTGAGTGTGAGAGAAAGAGAGTCTGTGAGTGAGAGAGTGGAGAAAGAGAAGCTGTGAGTGAGAGAGACAGAAAGAGAAGCTGTGAACGAGAGAGAGAGAGAGAAAGAGAAGCTATGAGTGAGAGAGAGAGGTAGAGAAAGAGAAACTGTGAGTGAGAGAAAGAGAGAGAGAGAAAGAAAGATAAGCTGCGAGTGAGAGAGAGAGAGAAATTGAAGCTGTGGGTGAGAGAGAGAGAGAAAGAGAAGCTGTGATTGAGAGAGAGATAAAAGCTGTGAGTGAGAGAGAGAGTATAAGAGAAGTTGTGAGTGAGTGAGAGAGAGAGAAGCTGTGAGTGAGAGAGAGAGAGAAGCTGTGTGTGTGAGAGAGAAGGATTATCTGTGAGTGAGAGAGAGAGAGAAAGAGAAGCTGTGTGAGAGAGAGAGACAGAGAAGCTGCGAGTGAGAGAGATAGAGAGAGAGAAAGAAAAGCTGTGAGTGAGTGAGAGAGGGAGAAATAGAAGCTATGAGTGAGAGAGCGTGAGAGATAAGCTGTGAGTGTGAGAGAGAGAACCTGTGAGTGAGAGAGAGAGAGAAAGAGAAGCTGTATGTGTGAGAGAGAGAAAGAGAAAGAGAAGCTGTCAGTGAGAGAGAAAGAGAGAAAATGAGAAGCTGTGAGGGAGAGAGAGAGAGAGAAAGAGAAGTTGTGTGGTTGTGAAAGAGAGAAGCTGTGAGGGAGAGAGAGAGAAAGAGAAGATGTGAGTGAGAGAGAGAAAAAAAAGAAGCTGTGAGTGAGAGAGAGAGAAAGAGAAACTGTGAGTGAGAGGGCGAGAGAAAGAGAAGCTGTGAGAGAGAGAGAGAGAAGCTGTTAGTGAGAGAGAGAGTGAAAGTGAAGCTGTGAGTGAAGGAGAGAGAGAGAAGCTGTGATTGAGCAAGAGAGAGAAGCTGTGAGTGAGAGAGAGAGAGAGAAAGAGAAACTGAGTGAGAGAGAGAGAGAAAGAGAAAGAGAAGGAGAAGCTGTGAGTGAAAAAGAGAGAGAAAGAGAAGCTGTGAGTGAGAGAGCGAGAGAAGCTGTGAGTGAGAGAGAGAGAGAAAGAGAAGCTGTGAGTGAGAGAGAGAAAGAGAAGCTGTTAGTGAGAGAGAGAGAGAGAGAGAAGCTGTGAGTGAGAGGAGGAAGCTGTGAGTGAGAGAGTGAGAAAGAGAAGCTGTATGTGTTTGTGTGTGAGAGAGAGTGAGAAGCTGTGAGAGAGAGAGAGAAAAAGAGAAGCTGTGAGTGAGTGAGAGAGTGGAAGAGAAGCTGTGAGTGAGAGAGAGAAGCTGTGAGTGAGTGAGAAAGAGAAGCTGTGAGTGAGTGAGTGAGAGAGAGAGAATCTGAGTGAAAGAGAGAGAGAAAGAGAAGCTGTGAGTGAGAGAGAGAGAGAAAGAGAAGCTGTGAGTGAGAGAGAAAGAGAAGCTGTGAGAGAGAGTGAGTGAGAAAGAGAAGCTGTGAGTGTGTGTGTGAGAGAAAGAGAAGCTGTGAGAGAGAGAGAGGGAAAGAGAAGATGTGAATGACACAGAGAGAGAGAAGCTGTGTGTGTGAGAGAGAGAAAGAGAAGCTGTGTGTGTGTGTGAGAGAGAAAGAGAAGCTGTGAGAGAGAGAAAGAAAGAAAGAGAAGCTGTGAGAGAGAGAAAGAGAGAAAGAACTGTGTGTGTGTGAGAGAGAAGCTGTGAGTGAGAGAGAGAGAGAGAGAAAGAGAAGCTGTGAGTGTGTGAGAGAGAGAAGCTGTGAGTGAGAGAGAGTGAGAGAAAGAAAACCTGTGAGTGAGAGAGAGAGAGAAGCTGTGAGTAAGAGAGAGAGAAAGCTAGGCTGTGAGTGAGGGAGACAGAAAGAGAAGCTGTGAGTGAGTGAGAGAGAGAGAAGCTGTGAGAGAGAGAGAAAGAGAAGCTGTTAGTGAGAGAGAGAGTGAAAGTGAAGCTGAGAGTGAAGGAGAGAGAGAGAAGCTGTGATTGAGCGAGATAGAGAAGTTGTGAGTGAGAGAGAGAGAGAAAGAGAAACTGAGTGAGAGAGAGAGAAAGAGAAAGAGAAGCTGTGAGTGAGAGAGAGAGAGAGAAAGAGAATCTATGAGTGAGAGAGAGAGAGAAGCTGTGAGAGAGAGAGAGAAAGAGAAGCTGTGAGTGAGAGAGAGAAAGAGAAGCTGTTAGTGAGAGAGAGAGAGAAGCTGTGAGTGAGAGAGACAAGCTGTGAGTGAGAGAGTGAGAAAGAGAAGCTGTATGTGTTTGTGTGTGAGAGAGAGTGAGAAGCTGTGAGAGAGAGAGAGAGAAAAAGAGAAGCTGTGAGTGAGAGAGAGAGTGAAAGAGAAGTTGTGAGTGAGAGAGAGAAGCTGTGAGTGAGTGAAAAAGAGAAGCTGTGAGTGAGTGAGTGAGAGAGAGAGAATCTGAGTGAGTGAGAGAGAGAAAGAGAAGCTGTGAGTGAGAGAGAGAGGGAAAGATAAGCTGTGAGTGAGAGAGAAAGAGAAGCTGTGAGAGAGAGAGAGTGAGAAAGAGAAGCTGTGAGTGTGTGTGAGAGAGAAAGAGAAGCTGTGAGAGAGAGAGAGAGGGAAAGAGAAGATGTGAATGACAGAGCGCGAGAGAAGCTGTGTGTGTGTGAGAGAGAGAAAGAGAAGCTGTGTGTGTGTGTGGGAGAGAGAAAGAGAACCTGTGAGTGAGAGAGAGAGAAAGAAAGAGAAGTTGGAGAGAGAAAGAGAGAAAGAACTGTGTGTGTGTGTGAGAGAGAGAAGCTGTGAGTGAGAGAGAGTGAGAGAAAGAAAACCTGTGAGTGAGAGAGAGAGAGAAGCTGTGAGTAAGAGAGAGAGAAAGCTAATCTGTGAGTGAGAGAGAGAAATAGAGAAAGAGAAGCTGTGAGTGAGAGAGAGAGATAGAGAAGCTGTGAGTGAGAGAGAGAAAGAGAAGATGTGAGTGAGAGAGAGAGAGAAAGAGAAGCTGTGAGTGAGAGAGAGGGAGAGAAAGAGAAGCTGTTAGTGAAAGAGAGAAAGAAAGAGAAGCGGTAAGTGAGAGAGAGAAGAAAGAGAAGCTGTGAGTGAGAGACAGAGAGAAGGAGAAGCTGTGAGTGGGAGAGAGAGAGAACGAGAAGCTGTGAGAGAGAGAGAAAGAGAAGCTGTGAGTGGGTGAGAGAGAGAGAAAGAGAAGCTGTGAGTGAGAGAGAGGGAGATAAAGAGAAGCTGTAAGTGAGAGAGAGTGAGAAAGAGAAGCTGTGAGTGAGAGAGAGAGAAAGAGAAGCAGTGAGAGAGAGAGAGAAAGAGAAGCTGAGTGTTTGAGAGAGAGAAAAGAAAGAGAAGCTGTGAGTGAGCGAGAGAGAGAGAGAAGCTGTGAGGGAGAGAGAGAGAGAAAGAGAAGCTGTGAGTGAGAGAGAGAAAGAGAAGCTGTGAATGAGAGAGAGAGAAGCTGTGAGTGAAGAGAGAGAGAGAGGAAGAGAAGCTGTGTGAGAGAGAGAGATAGAAGTAGAAGCTGTGAGTGAGAGAGAGAGAAAGAGAAGCTGTGAGTGAGAGAGAGAGAAAGAGAAGCTGAGTGAGAGAGTGAGAGAGAAAGAGAGTGTGAGTGAGAGAGAGAGATAGAAAGAGAAGCTGTGAGTGTGATAGAAAGAGAGTCTGTGAGTGAGAGAGTGGAGAAAGAGAAGCTGTGAGTGAGAGAGACAGAAAGAGAAGCTGTGAACGAGAGAGAGAGAGAGAGAAAGAGAAGCTATGAGTGAGAGAGAGACGGAGAGAAAGAGAAACTGTGAGTGAGAGAAAGAGAGAGAGAGAAAGAAAGATAAGCTGCGAGTGAGAGAGAGAGAGAAATTGAAGCTGTGGGTGAGAGAGAGAGAGAAAGAGAAGCTGTGATTGAGAGAGAGAGAGAGAGAGAAGCTGTGAGTGAGAGAGAGAGTATAAGAGAAGCTGTGAGTGAGTGAGAGAGAGAAGCTGTGAGTGAGAGATAGAGAGAAGCTGTGTGTGAGAGAGAGAAGGATTATCTGTGAGTGAGAGAGAGAGAGAAAGAGAAGCTGTGTGAGAGAGAGAGAGACAGAGAAGCTGTGAGTGAGAGAGATAGAGAGAGAGAAAGAAAAGCTGTGAGTGAGAGAGAGAGGGAGAAATAGAAGCTATGAGTGAGAGAGCGTGAGAGATAAGCTGTGAGTGTGTGAGAGAGAACCTGTGTCTGAGAGAGAGAGAGAAAGAGACGCTGTATGTGTGAGACAGAGAAAGAGAAAGAGAAGCTGTCAGTGAGAGAGAAAGAGAGAAAATGATAAGCTGTGAGGGAGAGTGAGAGAGAGAGAAAGAGAAGTTGTGTGGTTGTGAAAAAGAGAAGCTGTGAGGGAGAGAGAGAGAAAGAGAAGATTTGAGTGAGAGAGAGAGAAAAAAAGAAGCTGTGAGTGAGAGAGAGAGAAAGAGAAACTGTGAGTGAGAGGGTGAGAGAAAGAGAAGCTGTGTGTGTGAGAGAGAGAGAAGCTGTTAGTGAGAGAGAGAGTGAAAGTGAATCTGTGAGTGAAGGAGAGAGAGAGAAGCTGTGATTGAGCGAGAGAGAGAAGCTGTGAGTGAGAGAGAGAGAGAAAGAGAAACTGAGTGAGAGAGAGAGAGAAAGAGAAAGAGAAGCTGTGAGTGAAAAAGAGAGAGAAAGAGAAGCTGTGAGTGAGAGAGCGAGAGAAGCTGTGAGTGAGAGAGAGAGAGAGAAAGAGAAGCCGTGAGTGAGAGAGAGAAAGAGAAGCTGTTAGTGAGAGAGAGAGAGAGAGAGAAGCTGTGAGTGAGAGGGAGAAGCTGTGAGTGAGAGAGTGAGAAAGAGAAGCTGTATGTGTTTGTGTGTGAGAGAGAGTGAGAAGCTGTGAGAGAGAGAGAGAAAAAGAGAAGCTGTGAGTGAGTGAGAGAGTGAAAGAGAAGCTGTGAGTGAGAGAGAGAGAAGCTGTGAGTGAGTGAGAAAGAGAAGCTGTGAGTGAGTGAGAGAGAGAGAGAATCTGAGTGAAAGAGAGAGAGAAAGAGAAGCTGTGAGTGAGAGAGAGAGAGAAAGAGAAGCTGTGAGTGAGAGAGAAAGAGAAGCTGTGAGAGAGATAGTGTGAGAAAGAGAAGCTGTGAGTGTGTGTGAGAGAGAAAGAGAAGCTGTGAGAGAGAGAGAGGGAAAGAGAAGATGTGAATGACACAGAGAGAGAGAAGCTGTGTGTGTGCGAGAGAGAAAGAGAAGCTGTGTGTGTGTGTGAGAGAGAAAGAGAAGCTGGGAGAGAGAGAAAGAAAGAAAGAGAAGCTGTGAGAGAGAGAAAGAGAGAAAGAACTGTGTGTGTGTGTGTGAGAGAGAAGCTGTGAGTGAGAGAGAGAGAAAGAGAAGCTGTGAGTGTGTGAGAGAGAGAAGTTGTGAGTGAGAGAGAGTGAGAGAAAGAAAACCTGTGAGTGAGAGAGAGAGAGAAGCTGTGAGTAAGAGAGAGAGAAAGCTAAGCTGTGAGTGAGGGAGAGAGAAAGAGAAGCTGTGAGTGAGAGAGAGAGAGAAAGAGAAGCTGTGAGTGAGAGAGAGAAATAGAGAAAGTTAAGCTGTGAGTGAGAGAGAGAGATAGAGAAGCTGTGTGAGAGAGAGAAAGAGAAGCTGTGAGAGAGAGAGAGAGAGAAAGAGAAGCTGTGAGTGAGAGAGAGGGAGAGAAAGAAAGAGAAGCTGTTAGTGAGAGAGAGAAAGAAAGAGAAGCGGTAAGTGAGAGAGAGAAGAAAGAGAAGCTGTGAGTGAGAGAGAGAGATAGAAAGAAAAGCTGAGAGTGCGAGAGAGAGAGAGAAGCTGTGAGTGAGAGAGAGATAAAGGGAAGCTGTGAGTGAGAGAGAGAGAGAAAGAGAAGCTGTGAGTGAGAGAGAAAGAGAAGCTGTGAGAAAGAGAGAGAGAAAGAGAAGCTGTGACTGGAGAGAGAGAGAGAAGCTGTGAGTGAGAGAGAGAAAGAGAAGCTGTGAGTGAGTGAGAGAGAGAAGCTGTGAGTGTGTGTGTGAGAGAGAGTGAGAAGCTGTGAGAGAGAGAGAGAAAAAGAGAAGCTGTGAGTGAGTGAGAGAGTGAAAGAGAAGCTGTGAGTGAGAGAGAGAGAAGCTGTGAGTGAGTGAGAAAGAGAAGCTGTGAGTGAGTGAGTGAGAGAGAGAGAGAATCTGAGTGAAAGAGAGAGAGAAAGAGAAGCTGTGAGTGAGAGAGAGAGAGAAAGAGAAGCTGTGAGTGAGAGAGAAAGAGAAGCTGTGAGAGAGATAGAGTGAGAAAGAGAAGCTGTGAGTGTGTGTGAGAGAGAAAGAGAAGCTGTGAGAGAGAGAGAGGGAAAGAGAAGCTGTGAATGACACAGAGAGAGAGAAGCTGTGTGTGTGCGAGAGAGAAAGAGAAGCTGTGTGTGTGTGAGAGAGAGAAAGAGAAGCTGGGAGAGAGAGAAAGAAAGAAAGAGAAGCTGTGAGAGAGAGAAAGAGAGAAAGAACTGTGTGTGTGTGTGAGAGAGAGAAGCTGTGAGTGAGAGAGAGAGAGAAAGAGAAGCTGTGAGTTTGTGAGAGAGAGAAGCTGTGAGTGAGAGAGAGTGAGAGAAAGAAAACCTGTGAGTGAGAGAAATAGAGAAGCTGTGAGTAAGAGAGAGAGAAAGCTAAGCTGTGAGTGAGGGAGAGAGAAAGAGAAGCTGTGAGTGAGAGAGAGAGAGAAAGAGAAGCTGTGAGTGAGAGAGAGAAATAGAGAAAGTTAAGCTGTGAGTGAGAGAGAGAGATAGAGAAGCTGTGTGAGAGAGAGAAAGAGAAGCTGTGAGAGAGAGAGAGAGAAAGAGAAGCTGTGAGTGAGAGAGAGGGAGAGAAAGAAAGAGAAGCTGTTAGTGAGAGAGAGAAAGAAAGAGAAGCGGTAAGTGAGAGAGAGAAGAAAGAGAAGCTGTGAGTGAGAGAGAGAGATAGAAAGAAAAGCTGAGAGTGCGAGAGAGAGAGAGAAGCTGTGAGTGAGAGAGAGAGAAAGGGAAGCTGTGAGTGAGAGAGAGAGAGAAAGAGAAGCTGTGAGTGAGAGAGAAAGAGAAGCTGTGAGAAAGAGAGAGAGAAAGAGAAGCTGTGACTGGAGAGGGAGAGAGAAGCTGTGAGTGAGAGAGAGAAAGAGAAGCTGTGAGTGAGTGAGAGAGAGAAGCTGTGAGTGTGTGTGTGAGAGAGAAAGATAAGCTGTGTGAGAGAGAGATAGAAAGAGAAGCTGTGAGTGAGAGAGAGATAAATAGAAGCTATGAGTGAGAGTGAGAGAGAAGCTGTGAGTGAGAGAGAGAGAAGCTGTGAGTGAGAGAGAGAAAAAGAGAAGCTGTATGTGTGAGAGAGAGAAAGAGGAAGAGAAGCTGTCAGTGAGAGAGAAAGAGAGAAAATGAGAAGCTGTGAGGGAGAGAGAGAGAGAAAGAGAAGTTGTGTGGTTCTGAGAGAGAGAAGGTGTGAGGGAGAGAGAAAGAAAGAGAAACTGTGAGTGAGAGAGAGAGAAAGAGAAGCTGTTAGTGAGAGAGGGAGTGAAAGAGAAGCTGTGAGTGAAGGAGAGAGAGAGAATCTGTGATTGAGAGAGATTGAGAAGCTGTGAGAGAGAGAGAGAGAAAGAGATGCTGTTAGTGAGAGAGAGAGTGAAAGAGAAGCTGTGAGTGAAGGAGAGAGAGAGAAGCTGTGAGTGAGAGAGAGAGAGAAGCTGTGAGTGAGAGAGAGAGAAAGAGAAGCTGTGAGTGAAAGAGAGTGAGAAAGTGAAGCTGTTAGTGAGAGAGAAAGAGTAGCTGTGAATGAGGCAGAGAGAAAAAGAGAAGGTGTGTGTGTGAGAGAGAGAAGCTGTTAGTGAGAGAGAATAAGAGAAGCTGTGAGTGAGAGAGAGAGAGAACGAGAAGCTGTGAGAGAGAGAGATAGAAAGAGAAGCTGTAAATGAGGGAGAAAGAGAAGCTGTGAGTGAGAGAGAGAGAGACTGTGAGTGAGAGAGAGAGAAGGAGAAGCTGTGAGTGAGAGAGAGAGAAAGAAAGAAAGAGATGCTGTGAGTGAGAGAGGGAAAAAGCGAAGTGAGTGAGAGAGAGAGAGAAGCTGTGAGTGAGAGAGAGATAAAGAGAAGCTGTGAGTGAGAGAGATAGAAAGAGAAGCTGTAAATGAGAGAGAAAGAGAAGCTGTGAGTGAGAGAGAGAGAGAAGCTGTGAGTGAGAGAGAGAGAAAGAGAAGCTGTGTGAGAGAGAAAGAGATGCTGTGAGTGCGAGAGAGAGAAAGAGAAAGAGAAGGTGTGAGTGACAGAGAGAGAGAGAGAAGCTGTGAGTGAGAGAGAGAGAGAAGCTGTGAGTGAGAGAGAGAGAAAGAGAAGCTGTGAGTGAGAGAAAGAGAAAGAGTAGCTGTGAGTGAGGAGAGAGAGAAAGAGAAGCTGTGAGTGAGAGAGAGAGAGAAGGAGAAGGTGTGAGTGAGAGAGAGAAAGAGAAGTTGTGAGTGAGAGAGAGAGAAAGAGAAGCTGTAAGTGAGAGAGAGTGAGAAAGAGAAGCTGTGTGTGTGAGAGAGAGAGACGCTGTGAGAGTGAGAGAGAGAGGAGCTGTGAGTGAGAGAGAGACAGAATGAGAAGCTGTGAGAGAGTGAAAGAGAGAAGCTGTGAGTGAGAAAGAACAAGAAGCTGTGAGTGAGAGAGAGAGAGAAAGAAAGAGAAGCTGTGAGTGAGAGAGAGAGAAATATTAGCTGTGAGTGAGAGAGAGAGAGAAGCTGTGAGTGAGAGACAGAGAAAGAGAAGCTGTGAGTGAGATAGAGAAAAAGAGAAGCTGAGAGTGAGAGAGAGAGAGAAAGAGAAGCTGTGAGTGAGAGAGAGAAATAGAGAAAGAGAAGCTGTGAGTGAGAGAGAGGGAGACAAAGTGATGTTAGTGAGAGAGAGAAAGAATGCGAAGCGGTAAGTGAGAGAGAGAAGAAAGAGAAGCTGTGAGAGAGAGAGAGAGAGAGAGAAAGAGAAGCTGTGAGTGAGAGAGAAAAAGAGAAGCTGTGAGTAAGAGAGAGAGAGACAAGCTGAGTGAGAGAGTGAGAAAGAGAAGCTGTGAGTGACAGAGAGAGAGAACGAGAAGTTGTGAGTGAGAGAGTGAGAGGGAGAAATAGAAGCTGTGAGAGAGAGTGAGAGAGAAACAGATGCTGTGAGTGAGTGCATGAGAGAGAGAAAGAGTAGCTGTGAGTGAGAGAGAAAGAGAAGCTGTGTGTGTGAGAGAGAGAAAGAGAAGCTGTGAGTGAGAGAGAGAGAGAGAAGCTGTGAGTGAGAGAGAGAGAGAAGCTGTTAGTGAGAGAGAGAGAAAGAGAAGCTGTGAGAGAGAGAGAGAAAGAGTAGCTGTGATTGAGAGAGAGAGAAAAAGAAGCTGTGAGTGAGGGACAGAGAGAGAAGCTGAGTGAGAGAGAGAGAAAGAGAAGCTGTGAGTGAGAGAGAGAGAGAGAAAGAGAAGCTGTGAGTGAGTGAGAGAGAGAGAAGCTGTGAGTGAGAGAGAGAGAAAGAGAAGCTGTGAGTGAGAGAGAGATAAAGAGAAGCTATTAGTGAGAGAGAGAGTATAAGAGAAGTTGTGAGTGAGAGAGAGAGAGAAGCTGTGAGTACGAGAGAGAGAATGCTGTGAGAGAGAGAGAAGTAGAATCTGTGAGTGAGAGACAGAGAGAAAGAGAACCTGTGAGTGAGAGAGAGAGAGAAACAGAAGCTGTGAGTGAGAGAGAGAGAAATAGAAGGTATGAGTGAGAGAGAGTGAGAGAGAAGCTGTGAGTGAGAGAGAGGGAACCTGTGAGTGAGAGAGAGAGAGAAAGAGAAGCTGTATGTGTGAGAGAGAGAAAGAGAAAGAGAAGCTGTCAGTGAGAGAGAAAGAGATAAAATGAGAAGCTGTGAGGGAGAGAGAGAGAGAGAGAGAAAGAGAAGTTGTGTGGTTGTGAGAGAGAGAAGCTGAGAGGGAGAGAGAGAAAGAGAAGCTGTTAGTGAGAGAGAGAGTGAAAGAGAAGCTGTGAGTGAGGGAGAGAGAGAGAAGCTGTGATTGAGAAAGAGAGAGAAGCTGTGAGTGAGAGAGAGAGAGAGAGAGAAGCTGTTAGTGAGAGAGAGAGTGAAAGAGAAGCTGTGAGTGAAGGAGAGAGAGAGAAGCTGTGATTGAGAGAGAGAGAAGCTGTGAGTGAGAGAGAGAGAGAGAAAGTGAAACTGAGTGAGAGAGAGAGAGAAATAGAAGCTGTGAGTGAGAGAGAGAGAGAAAGAGAAGCTATGAGTGAGAGAGAGAGAGAAGCAGTGAGTGAGAGAGAGAGAAAGAGAAGCTGTGAGTGAGAGAGAGAAAGAGAAGCTGTTAGTGAGAGTGAGTGTGAAAGAGAAGCTTTGAGTGAGAGAAAGAGAAGCTGTGAGAGAGAGAGAGAAAGAGTAGCTGTGATTGAGAGAGAGAAAAAAAGAAGCTGTGAGTGAGTGACAGAGAGAGAAGCTGAGTGAGAGAGAGAGAAAGAGAAGCTGTGAGTGAGAGAGAGAGAGAGAAAGAGAAGCTGTGAGTGAGTGAGAGAGAGAAGCTGTGAGTGAGAGAGAGAGAAAGAGAAGCTGTGAGTGAGAGAGAGAGAAAGAGAAGCTGTTAGTGAGAGAGAGAGTATAAGAGAAGCTGTGAGTGAGAGAGAGAGAGAAGCTGTGAGTACGAGAGAGAATGCTGTGAGTGAGAGAGAGAGAAGTAGAATCTGTGAGTGAGAGACAGAGAGAAAGAGAAGCTGTGAGTGAGAGAGAGAGAGAAATAGAAGGTATGAGTGAGAGAGAGTGAGAGAGAAGCTGTGAGTGAGAGAGAGGGAACCTGTGAGTGAGAGAGAGAGAGAGAGAAGCTGTATGTGTGAGAGAAAGAGAGACAATGAGAAGCTGTGAGAGAGAGAGAGAGAGAGAAAGAGAAGTTGTGTGGTTGTGAGAGAGAGAAGCTGTGAGGGAGAGAGAGAAAGAGAAACTGTGAGTGAGAGAGAGAGAGAGAGAAAGAGAAGCTGTTAGAGAGAGAGAGAGTGAAAGAGAAGCTGTGAGTGAGGGAGAGAGAGAGAAGCTGTGATTGAGAGAGAGAGAGAAGCTGTGAGTGAAAGAGAGAGAGAAAGAGAAACTGTGAGTGAAGGAGAGAGAGAGAAGCTGTTATTGAGAGAGAGAGAAGCTGTGAGTGAGAGAGAGAGAGAAAGAGAAACTGAGTGAGAGAGAGAGAGAAGCTGTGATTGAGAGAGAGAGAGAAGCTGTGAGTGAGAGAGAGAGAGAAAGAGAAACTGAGTGAGAGAGAGAGAAAGAGAAGCTGTGAGTGAGAGAGAGAGAGAAAGAGAAGCTATGAGTGAGAGAGAGAGAGAAGCAGTGAGTGAGAGAGAGAGAAGCTGTGAGTGAGAGAGAGAGAGAAGCTGTGACTGAGAGAGAGAGAAAGAGAAGCTGTGAGTGAGAGAGAGTGAGAAAGAGAAGCTGTGAGTGAGAGAGAAAGAGAAGCTGTGAGGGAGGCAGAGAGAGAAAGAGAAGGTGTGTGTGTGTGAGAGAGAAGCTGTTAGTGAGAGAGAGAAAGAGAAGCTGTGAGTGAGAGAGAGAGAACGAGAAGCTGTGAGAGAGAGGGAAGCTGTTAGTGAGAGAGAGAAAGAAAGAGAAGCGGTAAGTGAGAGAGGGAAGAAAGAGGTGCTGTGAGTAAGAGAGAGAGAGGGAAGCTGTGAGTGAGAGAGAGAGAGAGAAAGAGAAGCTGTGAGTGAGAGAGAGAGAGAGAGAGAAGATGTGAGTGAGACAGAGAGAAAGAGAAGCTGTGAGTGGGAGAGAGAGAGAACGACTAGCTGTGAGAGAGAGAGAAAGAGAAGATGTGAGTGAGAGAGAGAAATAAAGAAAGAGAAGCTGTGAGTGAGAGAGAGAGAAAGAGAAGATGTGAGTGAGAGAGAGAGAGAAGGAGAAGCTGTGAGTGAGATAGAGAAAGAGAAGCTGTGAGTGAGAGAGAGAGAAATAGAAGCTGTAAGTGAGAGAGAGTGAGAAAGAGAAGCGGTGAGAGAGAGAGAGAGGAGCTGTGAGTGAGAGAGAGAGAGAATGAGAAGCTGTGAGAGAGAGAAAGAGAGAAGCTGTGAGTGAGAGAGAACAAGAAGCTGTGAGTCAGAGAGAGAAAGAAAGAGAAGCTGTGAGTGAGGCAGAGTGAGAAAGAGAAGGTGTGTTTGTGAGAGAGAGAAGCTGTTAGTGAGAGAGAGAAAGAGAAGCTGTGAGTGAGAGAGAGAGAGAGAACGAGAAGCTGTGAGAGAGAGAGAAGCTGTTAGTGAGAGAGAGAGAGAGAGAAAGAGAAGCGGTAAGTGAGAGAGAGAAGAAAGAGGTGCTGTGAGTGAGAGAGAGAGAGAGGGAAGCTGTGAGTGAGAGAGAGAGAAAGAAAGAAAAGCTGTGAGTGAGAGAGAGAGACAAAGAGAATATGTGAGTGAGACAGAGAGAAAGAGAAGCTGTGAGTGGGAGAGAGAGAGAACGACTAGCTGTGAGCGAGAGAGAAAGAGAAGATGTGAGTGAGAGAGAGAAATAGAGAAAGAGAAGCTGTGAGTGAGAGAGCGAGAGAAAGAGAAGATGTGAGTGAGAGAGAGAGAGAAGAAGAAGCTGTGAGTGAGAGAGAGAAAGAGAAGCTGTGAGTGAGAGAGAGAGAAAGAGAAGCTGTAAGTGAGAGAGAGTGAGAAAGAGAAGCGGTGAGAGAGAGAGAGAGGAGCTGTGAGTGAGAGAGAGAGAGAATGAGAAGCTGTGAGGGAGAGAAAGAGAGAAGCTGTGAGTGAGAGAGAACAAGAAGCTGTGAGTCAGAGAGAGAGAGAAAGAGAAGCTGTGAGTGAGAGAGAGAGAAAGAGAAGCTGTGAGTGAGAGAGAGAGAGAGAAGCTGTGAGTGAGAGACAGAGAAAGAGAAGCTGTGAGTGAGAGCGAAAAAAGGAGAAGCTGAGAGTGAGAGATAAAGAGAAAGAGAAGTTGTGATTTAGAGAGAGAAATAGAGAAAGAGAAGCTGTGAGTGAGAGAGAGAAGCTGTGAGTGAGAGAGAGAAAGAGAAGCTGTGAGTGAGAGAGACAGAGAAAAAGAGAAGCTGTGAGTGAGAGAGAGGGAGAGAAAGAGATGTTAGTGAGAGAGAGAGAAAGAAAGAGAAGCGGTAAGTGTGAGAGAGAAGAAAGAGAAGCTGTGAGTGAGATAAAGAGAGAAAGAGAAGCTGTTAGTGAGAGAGACAGAAAGAGAAACTGTGAGAGAAAGAGAAAGAGAGAAAGAAGAAGCTGTGAGTGAGAGAGAGAGAAAGAGAAGCTGTGAGTGGGAGAGAGAGAATGAGAAACTGTGAGAGAGAGAGAAATAGAAGCTGTGAGTGTGAGAGAGAAATAGAGAAAAAGAAGCTTTGAGTGAGAGAGAGAGAGAAAGAATGAGAAGCTGTGAGTGAGAGAAAGATAAGCTGTAAGAGAGAGAGAAAGATAAGCTGTGAGTGAGAGAGAGAGATAGAAAGAAAAGCTGAGAGTGCGAGAGAGAGAGAAGCTGTGAGTGAGAGAGAAAGAGAAAGGGAAGCTGTGAGTGAGAGAGAGAGAGAAAGAGAAGCTGTGAGTGAGAGAGAAAGAGAAGCTGTGAGAAAGAGAGAGAGAAAGAGAAGCTGTGACTGGAGAGAGAGAGAGAAGCTGTGAGTGAGAGAGAGAGAAAGAGAAGATGTGAGTGAGAGAGAGAGAGAAGGAGAAGCTGTGAGTGAGATAGAGAAAGAGAAGCTGTGAGTGAGAGAGAGAGAAATAGAAGCTGTAAGTGAGAGAGAGTGAGAAAGAGAAGCGGTGAGAGAGAGAGAGAGGAGCTGTGAGTGAGAGAGAGAGAGAATGAGAAGCTGTGAGAGAGAGAAAGAGAGAAGCTGTGAGTGAGAGAGAACAAGAAGCTGTGAGTCAGAGAGAGAAAGAAAGAGAAGCTGTGAGTGAGGCAGAGTGAGAAAGAGAAGGTGTGTTTGTGAGAGAGAGAAGCTGTTAGTGAGAGAGAGAAAGAGAAGCTGTGAGTGAGAGAGAGAGAGAGAACGAGAAGCTGTGAGAGAGAGAGAAGCTGTTAGTGAGAGAGAGAGAGAGAGAAAGAGAAGCGGTAAGTGAGAGAGAGAAGAAAGAGGTGCTGTGAGTGAGAGAGAGAGAGAGGGAAGCTGTGAGTGAGAGAGAGAGAAAGAAAGAATAGCTGTGAGTGAGAGAGAGAGACAAAGAGAATATGTGAGTGAGACAGAGAGAAAGAGAAGCTGTGAGTGGGAGAGAGAGAGAACGACTAGCTGTGAGCGAGAGAGAAAGAGAAGATGTGAGTGAGAGAGAGAAATAGAGAAAGAGAAGCTGTGAGTGAGAGAGCGAGAGAAAGAGAAGATGTGAGTGAGAGAGAGAGAGAAGAAGAAGCTGTGAGTGAGAGAGAGAAAGAGAAGCTGTGAGTGAGAGAGAGAGAAAGAGAAGCTGTAAGTGAGAGAGAGTGAGAAAGAGAAGCGGTGAGAGAGAGAGAGAGGAGCTGTGAGTGAGAGAGAGAGAGAATGAGAAGCTGTGAGGGATAGAAAGAGAGAAGCTGTGAGTGAGAGAGAACAAGAAGCTGTGAGTCAGAGAGAGAGAGAAAGAGAAGCTGTGAGTGAGAGAGAGAGAAAGAGAAGCTGTGAGTGAGAGAGAGAGAGAGAAGCTGTGAGTGAGAGACAGAGAAAGAGAAGCTGTGAGTGAGAGCGAAAAAAGGAGAAGCTGAGAGTGAGAGAGAAAGAGAAAGAGAAGTTGTGATTTAGAGAGAGAAATAGAGAAAGAGAAGCTGTGAGTGAGAGAGAGAGAGAAGCTGTGAGTGAGAGAGAGAAAGAGAAGCTGTGAGTGAGAGAGACAGAGAAAAAGAGAAGCTGTGAGTGAGAGAGAGGGAGAGAAAGAGATGTTAGTGAGAGAGAGAGAAAGAAAGAGAAGCGGTAAGTGAGAGAGAGAAGAAAGAGAAGCTGTGAGTGAGATAAAGAGAGAAAGAGAAGCTGTTAGTGAGAGAGACAGAAAGAGAAACTGTGAGAGAAAGAGAAAGAGAGAAAGAAGAAGCTGTGAGTGAGAGAGAGAGAAAGAGAAGCTGTGAGTGGGAGAGAGAGAATGAGAAACTGTGAGAGAGAGAGAAATAGAAGCTGTGAGTGTGAGAGAGAAATAGAGAAAAAGAAGCTTTGAGTGAGAGAGAGAGAGAAAGAATGAGAAGCTGTGAGTGAGAGAAAGATAAGCTGTAAGAGAGAGAGAAAGATAAGCTGTGAGTGAGAGAGAGAGATAGAAAGAAAAGCTGAGAGTGCGAGAGAGAGAGAAGCTGTGAGTGAGAGAGAGAGAGAAAGGGAAGCTGTGAGTGAGAGAGAGAGAGAAAGAGAAGCTGTGAGTGAGAGAGAAAGAGAAGCTGTGAGAAAGAGAGAGAGAAAGAGAAGCTGTGACTGGAGAGAGAGAAGCTGTGAGTGAGAGAGAGAGAAAGAGAAGCTGTGAGTGAGTGAGAGAGAGAAGCTGTGAGTGTGTGTGTGAGAGAGAAAGATAAGCTGTGTGAGAGAGGGAGAGAAAGAGAAGCTGTGAGTGAGTGAGAGAGAGAAGCTGTGAGTGAGAGGGAGAGGGAGAAAGCAAAGCTGTGTGAGAGAGAGAAGCTGTGAGTGAGAGAGAGAAAGAGAAGCTGTGAGTGAGAGAGAGAGAGAAGCTGTGAGAGAGAGAGAAAGAGAAGCTGTGAGTGAGAGAGAGAGAGAGAAGCTGTGAGTGAGAGAGAGAGAGAAGCTGTTAGTGAGAGAGAGGGAGAAGGAGAAGCTCTGAGAGAGAGAGAGAAAGAGTAGCTGTGATTGAGAGAGAGAGAAAGAGAAGCTGTGAGAGAGAGAGAGAGAAGCTGAGTGAGAGAGAGAGAAAGAGAAGCTGTGAGTGAGAGAGAGAGAAAGAGAAGCTGTGAGAGAGAGAGAGAAGCTGTGAGTGAGAGAGAGAGAAAGAGAAGCTGTGAGTGAGAGAGAGAGAAAGAGAAGCTGTTAGTGAGAGAGAGAGAGTATAAGAGAAGCTGTGAGTGAGTGAGAGAGAGAGAAGCTGTGAGTGAGAGAGAGAGATAAGCTGTGAGTGAGAGAGAGAGATAAGCTGTGAGTGAGAGAGAGAGTAGAATCTGTGAGTGAGAGAGAGAGAGAAAGAGAAGCTCTGTGTGAGAGAGAGAGACAGAGTAGCTGTGAGTGAGAGAGAGATAAATAGAAGCTATGAGTGAGAGTGAGTGAGAGAGAAGCTGTGAGTGAGAGAGAGAGAAGCTGTGAGTGAGAGAGAGAAAAAGAGAAGCTGTATGTGTGAGAGAGAGAAAGAGGAAGAGAAGCTGTCAGTGAGAGAGAAAGAGAGAAAATGAGAAGCTGTGAGGGAGAGAGAGAGAGAAAGAGAAGTTGTGTGGTTCTGAGAAGGTGTGAGGGAGAGAGAGAAAGAGAAACTGTGAGTGAGAGAGAGAGAAAGAGAAGCTGTTAGTGAGAGAGAGAGTGAAAGAGAAGCTGTGAGTGAAGGAGAGAGAGAGAATCTGTGATTGAGAGAGATTGAGAAGCTGTGTGTGTGAGAGAGAGAAAGAGATGCTGTTAGTGAGAGAGAGAGTGAAAGAGAAGCTGTGAGTGAAGGAGAGAGAGAGAAGCTGTGATTGAGAGAGAGAGAGAAGCTGTGAGTGAGAGAGAAAGAGAAGCTGTTAGTGAGAGTGAGTGTGAAAGAGAAGCTGTGAGTGAGAGAGAGAGAAGCTGTGAGTGAGAGAGAGACAAAGAGAAGCTGTGAGTGAGAGAGAGTGAGAAAGTGAAGCTGTTAGTGAGAGAGAAAGAGAAGCTGTGAATGAGGCAGAGAGAAAAAGAGAAGGTGTGTGTGTGAGAGAGAGAAGCTGTTAGTGAGAGAGAATAAGAGAAGCTGTGAGTGAGAGAGAGAGAGAACGAGAAGCTGTGAGATAGAGATAGAAAGAGAAGCTGTAAATGAGGGAGAAAGAGAAGCTGTGAGTGAGAGAGAGAGAGACTGTGAGTGAGAGAGAGAGAAGGAGAAGCTGTGAGTGAGAGAGAGAGAAGGAGAAGCTGTGAGTGAGAGAGAGAGAGAGAAAGAGATGCTGTGAGTGAGAGAGGGAGAAAGTGAAGTGAGTGAGAGAGAGAGAGAAGCTGTGAGTTAGAGAGAGAGAAAGAGAAGCTGTGAGTGAGAGAGATAGAAAGATAAGCTGTAAATGAGAGAGAAAGAGAAGCTGTGAGTGAGAGAGAGAGAGAGAAGCTGTGAGTGAGAGAGAGAGAAAGAGAAGCTGTGTGAGAGAGAAAGAGATGCTGTGTGAGAGAGAGAGAAAGAGAAGGTGTGAGTGACAGAGAGAGAGAGAGAGAAGCTGTGAGTGAGAGAGAGAGAAGATGTGAGTGAGAGAGAGAGAAAGAGAAGTTGTGAGTGAGAGAAAGAGAAAGAGTAGCTGTGAGTGAGGAGAGAGAGAAAGAGAAGCTGTGCGTGAGAGAGAGAGAGAAGGAGAAGGTGTGAGTGAGAGAGAGAAAGAGAAGTTGTGAGTGAGAGAGAGAGAAAGAGAAGCTGTAAGTGAGAGAGAGTGAGAAAGAGAAGCTGTGTGTGTGTGAGAGAGAGAGACGCTGTGAGAGTGAGAGAGAGAGGAGCTGTGAGTGAGAGAGAGAGAGAATGAGAAGCTGTGAGAGAGTGAAAGAGAGAAGCTGTGAGTGAGCGAGAGAGAGAGAAAGAGAAGCTGTGATTGAGAGAGAGAAATAGAGAAAGAGAAGCTGTGAGTGAGAGAGAGGGAGAGAAAGTGATGTTAGTGAGAGAGAGAAAGAATGCGAAGCGGTAAGTGAGAGAGAGAAGAAAGAGAAGCTGTGAGAGAGAGAGAGAGAGAGAAAGAGAAGCTGTGAGTGAGAGAGAGAAAGAGAAGCTGTGAGTAAGAGAGAGAGACAAGCTGAGTGAGAGAGTGAGAAAGAGAAGCTGTGAGTGACAGAGAGAGAGAACGAGAAGTTGTGAGTGAGAGAGTGAGAGGGAGAAATAGAAGCTGTGAGAGAGAGTGAGAGAGAAACAGATGCTGTGAGTGAGTGCATGAGAGAGAGAAAGAGAAGCTGTGAGTGAGTGAGAGAGAGAAAGTGTAGCTGTGAGTGAGAGAGAAAGAGAAGCTGTGTGTGTGAGAGAGAGAAAGAGAAGCTGTGAGTGAGAGAGAGAGAGAGAGAATCTGTGAGTGAGAGAGAGAGAGAAGCTGTTAGTGAGAGTGAGAGAAAGAGAAGCTGTGAGAGAGAGTGTGAAAGAGTAGCTGTGATTGAGAGAGAGAGAAAAAGAAGCTGTGAGTGAGTGACAGAGAGAGAAGCTGAGTGAGAGAGAGAGAAAGAGAAGCTGTGAGTGAGAGAGAGAGAGAGAAAGAGAAGCTGTGAGTGAGAGAGAGAGAGAGAAGCTGTGAGTGAGAGAGAGAGAAAGAGAAGCTGTGTGAGAGAGAAAGAGATGCTGTGAGTGAGAGAGAGAGAAAGAGAAGGTGTGAGTGACAGAGAGAGAGAGAGAGAAGCTGTGAGTGAGAGAGAGAGAGAAGCTGTGAGTGAGAGAGAGAAAGAGAAGCTGTGAGTGAGAGAAAGAGAAAGAGTAGCTGTGAGTGAGGAGAGAGAGAAAGAGAAGCTGTGAGTGAGAGAGAGAGAGAAGGAGAAGGTGTGAGTGAGAGAGAGAAAGAGAAGTTGTGAGTGAGAGAGAAAGAGAAGCTGTAAGTGAGAGAGAGTGAGAAAGAGAAGCTGTGTGTGTGTGAGAGAGAGAGACGCTGTGAGAGTGAGAGAGAGAGGAGCTGTGAGTGAGAGAGAGAGAGAATGAGAAGCTGTGAGAGAGTGAAAGAGAGAAGCTGTGAGTGAGAAAGAACAAGAAGCTGTGAGTGAGAGAGAGAGAGAAAGAAAGAGAAGCTGTGAGTGAGAGAGAGAGAAATATTAGCTGTGAGTGAGAGAGAGAGAGAAGCTGTGAGTGAGAGACAGAGAAAGAGAAGCTGTGAGTGGGAGAGAGAAAAAGAGAAGCTGAGAGTGAGTGAGAGAGAGAAAGAGAAGCTGTGAGTGAGAGAGAGAAATAGAGAAAGAGAAGCTGTGAGTGAGAGAGAGGGAGAGAAAGAGATGTTAGTGAGAGAGAGAAAGAATGCGAAGCGGTAAGTGAGAGAGAGAAGAAAGAGAAGCTGTGAGAGAGAGAGAGAGAAAGAGAAGCTGTGAGTGAGAGAGAGAAAGAGAAGCAGTGAGTAAGAGAGAGAGACAAGCTGAGTGAGAGAGTGAGAAAGAGAAGCTGTGAGTGACAGAGAGAGAGAACGAGAAGTTGTGAGTGAGAGAGTGAGAGGGAGAAATAGAAGCTGTGAGAGAAAGTGAGAGAGAAACAGATGCTGTGAGTGAGTGCATGAGAGAGAGAAAGAGAAGCTGTGAGTGAGTGAGAGAGAGAAAGAGTAGCTGTGAGTGAGAGAGAAAGAGAAGCTGTGTGTGTGTGAGAGAGAAAGAGAAGCTGTGAGTGAGAGAGAGAGAGAGAGAAGCTGTGAGTGAGAGAGAGAGAAGATGTTAGTGAGAGAGAGAGAAAGAGAAGCTGTGAGAGAGAGGGAGAAAGAGTAGCTGTGATTGAGAGAGAGAGAAAAAGAAGCTGTGAGTGAGTGACAGAGAGAGAAGCTGAGTGAGAGAGAGAGAAAGAGAAGCTGTGAGTGAGAGAGAGAGAGAGAAAGAGAAGCTGTGAGTGAGAGAGAGAGAGAGAAAGAGAAGCTGTGAGTGAGTGAGAGAGAGAGAAGCTGTGAGTGAGAGAGAGAGAAAGAGAAGCTGTGAGTGAGAGAGAGAGAAAGAGAAGCTGTTAGTGAGAGAGAGTATAAGAGAAGCTGTGAGTGAGAGAGAGACAGAAGCTGTGAGTACGAGAGAGAGAATGCTGTGAGTGAGAGAGAGAGAAGTATAATCTGTGAGTGAGAGACAGAGAGAAAGAGAAGCTGTGAGTGAGAGAGAGAGAGAAACAGAAGCTGTGAGTGAGAGAGAGAGAAATAGAAGGTATGAGTGAGAGAGAGTGAGAGAGAAGCTGTGAGTGAGAGAGAGGGAACCTGTGAGTGAGAGAGAGAGAAAGAGAAGCTGTATGTGTGAGAGAGAGAAAGAGAAAGAGAAGCTGTCAGTGAGAGAGAAAGAGAGAAAATGAGAAGCTGTGAGGGAGAGAGAGAGAGAGAGAAAGAGAAGTTGTGTGGTTGTGAGAGAGAGAAGCTGTGAGGGAGAGAGAGAGAAAGAGAAACTGTGAGTGAGAGAGAGAGAGAAAGAGAAGCTGTTAGTGAGAGAGAGAGTGAAAGAGAAGCTGTGAGGGAGAGAGAGAGAGAGAAGCTGTGATTGAGAGAGAGAGAGAAGCTGTGAGTGAGAGAGAGAGAGAGAAAGAGAAGCTGTTAGTGAGAGAGAGAGTGAAAGAGAAGCTGTGAGTGAAGGAGAGAGAGAGAAGCTGTGATTGAGAGAGAGAGAGAAGCTGTGAGTGAGAGAGAGAGAGAGAAAGAGAAACTGAGTGAGAGAAAGAGAAGCTGTGAGTGAGAGAGAGAGAAAGAGAAGCTATGAGTGAGAGAGAGAGAGAAGCAGTGAATGAGAGAGAGAGAAAGAGAAGCTGTGAGTGAGAGAGAGAAAGAGAAGCTGTTAGTGAGAGTGAGTGTGAAAGAGAAGCTTTGAGTGAGAGAAAGAGAAGCTGTGTGTGTGAGAGAGAAAGAGTAGCTGTGATGGAGAGAGAGAGAAAAAGAAGCTGTGAGTGAGTGACAGAGAGAGAAGCTGAGTGAGAGAGAGAAAGAGAAGCTGTGAGTGAGAGAGAGAGAGAGAGAGAGAGAAAGAGAAGCTGTGAGTGAGTGAGAGAGAGAAGCTGTGAGAGAGAGAGAGAGAAAGAGAAGCTGTGAGTGAGAGAGAGAGAAAGAGAAGCTGTTAGTGAGAGAGAGAGTATAAGAGAAGCTGTGAGTGAGAGAGAGAGAGAAGCTGTGAGTACGAGAGAGAATGCTGTGAGTGAGAGAGAGAAGTAGAATCTGTGAGTGAGAGACAGAGAGAAAGAGAAGCTGTGAGTGAGAGAGAGAGAGAAACAGAAGCTGTGAGTGAGAGAGAGAGAGAAATAGAAGGTATGAGTTAGAGAGAGTGAGAGAGAAGCTGTGTGTGAGAGAGAGGGAACCTGTGAGTGAGAGTGAGAGAGAAAGAGAAAGAGAAGCTGTATGTGTGAGAGAGAGAAAGAGAAAGAGAAGCTGTCAGTGAGAGAGAAAGAGAGAAAATGAGAAGCTGTGAGGGAGAGAGAGAGAGAGAGAGAAAGAGAAGTTGTGTGGTTGTGAGAGAGAGAAGCTGTGAGGGAGAGAGAGAGAAAGAGAAACTGTGAGTGAGAGAGAGAGAAAGAGAAGCTGTTAGAGAGAGAGAGTGAAAGAGAAGCTGTGAGTGAGAGAGAGAGAGAAACAGAAGCTGTGAGTGAGAGAGAGAGAGAAATAGAAGGTATGAGTTAGAGAGAGTGAGAGAGAAGCTGTGTGTGAGAGAGAGGGAACCTGTGAGTGAGAGTGAGAGAGAAAGAGAAAGAGAAGCTGTATGTGTGAGAGAGAGAAAGAGAAAGAGAAGCTGTCAGTGAGAGAGAAAGAGAGAAAATGAGAAGCTGTGAGGGAGAGAGAGAGAGAGAGAGAAAGAGAAGTTGTGTGGTTGTGAGAGAGAGAAGCTGTGAGGGAGAGAGAGAGAAAGAGAAACTGTGAGTGAGAGAGAGAGAAAGAGAAGCTGTTAGAGAGAGAGAGTGAAAGAGAAGCTGTGAGTGAGGGAGAGAGAGAGAAGCTGTGATTGAGAGAGAGAGAGAAGCTGTGAGTGAGAGAGAGAGAGAAAGAGAAGCTGTTAGTGAGAGAGAGAGTGAAAGAGAAGCTGTGAGTGAAGGAGAGAGAGAGAAGCTGTGATTGAGAGAGAGAGAGAAGCTGTGAGTGAGAGAGAGAGAGAAAGAGAAATTGAGTGAGAGAGAGAGAGAGAGAAGCTGTGATTGAGAGAGAGAGAAGCTGTGAGTGAGAGAGAGAGAGAAAGAGAAGCTATGAGTGAGAGAGAGAGAGAAGCAGTGAGTGAGAGAGAGAGAAAGAGAAGCTGTGAGTGAGAGAGAGAAAGAGAAGCTGTTAGTGAGAGTGAGTGTGAAAGAGAAGCTTTGAGTGAGAGAAAGTGAAGCTGTGAGTGAGAGAGAGAGAAGCTGTGAGTGAGAGAGAGAGAAAGAGAAGCTGTGAGTGAGAGAGAGTGAGAAAGAGAAGCTGTGAGTGAGAGAGAAAGAGAAGCTGTGAGTGAGGCAGAGAGAGAAAGAGAAGGTGTGTGTGTGTGAGAGAGAAGCTGTTAGTGAGAGAGAGAAAGAGAAGCTGTGAGTGAGTGAGAGAGAGAGAACGAGAAGCTGTGAGAGAGAGAGACGCTGTTAGTGAGAGAGAGAGAGTGAGAAAGAGAAGCGGTAAGTGAGAGAGAGAAGAAAGAGGTGCTGTGAGTGAGAGAGAGAGAGAGAGAGAGGGAAGCTGTGAGTGAGAGAGAGAGAATGAAAGAAAAGCTGTGAGTGAGAGAGAGAGAGAAAGAGAAGATGTGAGTGAGACAGAGAGAAATAGAAGCTGTGAGTGGGAGAGAGAGAGAATGACTAGCTGTGAGAGAGAGAGAAAGAGAAGATGTGAGTGAGACAGAGAAATAGAGAAAGAGAAGCTGTGAGTGAGAGAGAGAGAAAGAGAAGATGTGAGTGAGAGAGAGAGAGAAGAAGAAGCAGTGAGTGAGAGAGAGAAAGAGAAGCTGTGTGTAAGAGAGAGAGAAAGAGAAGCTGTAAGTGAGAGAGAGTGAGAAAGAGAAGCGGTGAGAGAGAGAGAGAGGAGCTGTGAGTGAGAGAGAGAGAGAGAATGAGAAGCTGTGAGAGAGAGAAAGAGAGAAGCTGTGAGTGAGAGAGAACAAGAAGCTGTGAGTCAGAGAGAGAGATAAAGAGAAGCTGTGAGTGAGAGAGAGAGAAAGAGAAGCTGTGAGTGAGAGAGAGAGAGAAGCTGTGAGTGAGAGACAGAGAAAGAGAAGCTGTGAGTGAGAGCGAAAAAAGGAGAAGCTGAGAGTGAGAGAGAAAGAGAAAGAGAAGCTGTGATTTAGAGAGAGAAATAGAGAAAGAGAAGCTGTGAGTGAGAGAGAGAGAGAAGCTGTGAGTGAGAGAGAGAAAGAGAAACTGTGAGTGAGAGAGACAGAGAAAAAGAGAAGCTGTGAGTGAGAGAGAGGGAGAGAAAGAGATGTTAGTGAGAGAGAGAGAAAGAAAGAGAAGCGGTAAGTGAGAGAGAGAAGAAAGAGAAGCTGTGAGTGAGATAAAGAGAGAAAGAGAAGCTGTTAGTGAAAGAGACAGAAAGAGAAACTGTGAGAGAAAGAGAAAGTGAGAAAGAAGAAGCTGTGAGTGAGAGAGAGAGAAAGAGAAGCTGTGAGTGGGAGAGAGAGAATGAGAAGCTGTGAGAGAGAGAGAAATAGAAGCTGTGAGTGTGAGAGAGAAATAGAGAAAAAGAAGCTTTGAGTGAGAGAGAGAGAGAGGGAATGAGAAGCTGTGAGTGAGAGAAAGATAAGCTGTAAGAGAGAGAGAAAGATAAGCTGTGAGTGAGAGAGAGAGAAAGAGAAGGTGTGCGAGAGAGGGAGAGAGAAAGAGAAGCTGTGAGTGAGACAGAGAGAAAGAGAAGCTGTGAGTTTGAGAGAGAAATAGAGAAAAAGAAGCTTTGAGTGAGAGAGAGAGAGAGAGAATGAGAAGCTGTGAGTGAGATAAAGATAAGCTGTAAGAGAGAGAGAAAGAGAAGCTGTGAGTGAGTGAGAGAGAGAGAAGCTGTGAGTGAGAGAGAGAGAAAGAGAAGCTGTGAGTGAGAGAGAGAGAAAGAGAAGCTGTTAGTGAGAGAGAGAGAGTATAAGAGAATGCTGTGAGTGAGAGAGAGAGAAGCTGTGAGTGAGAGAGAGAGAGAAAGAGAAGCTGTGAGTGAGAGAGAGAAAGAGAAGCTGTTAGTGAGAGAGAGAGAGAGAGAAGCTGTGAGTGAGAGAGAGAAGCTGTGAGTGAGAGAGTGAGAAAGAGAAGCTGTATGTTTTTGTGTGTGTGAGAGAGTGAGAAGCTGTGAGAGAGAGAGAGAAAAAGAGAAGCTGTGAGTGAGAGAGAGAGTGAACATAAGAACATAAGAACATAAGAACAGCCTTGCTGGAACAGGCCACAGCCCATCCAGTCCAGCATTCTGTCTCACACAGTGGCTCACCATTTCCTTCAGGGTATTCCCAAGCAGATGCCTTCACCTGCTTAGGATTCCCTGGAAATGGCATTGAGAGATATCCTGCCTATCTCTCCAACCTGGAGGTTGTCCTTAGGGATCCATAATTATAGCCATTGATAGCCTTGTCCTCCATGAACTTGTCTAATCCTTTCTTAAAGCTGTCAAGACTGACAGCTGTCACCACTTCTTCTGGCAGGGAGTTCCATAGACCAGTAATCCTCTGGATGAAAAAGTACTTTCTCTTATTTGTTTGAGAACTAGTACCCAAAAGTTTCATGGAGTGTCCCCTAGTTCTAGTGTTGTGCGATAGGGAAAACAGTTTTTCCTTATCTACTTTGTCCACACCGTGCATGATTTTATAAACTTCAATCAGGTCACCTCTTAGACGCCGTCGTTCAAGAGTGAAAAGGCCCAACCGTTGCAGCCTCAGATGGTAAGGAAGGTGTTCCAGTCCCCTAATCATTCTGGTTGCCCTCCTCTGTACTTTCTCCAACTCCATAATATCCTTCTGGAGGTATGGCGACCAGAACTGTACACAATATTCCAGATGGGGCCTCACCATAGATTTATAAAGAGGCAAAATGACACTTGCTGACTTATTTTCTATACCCTTCCTAATGATCCCTAACATTGAGTTTGCTTTTTTCAAAGAGAAGCTGTGAGTGAGAGTGAGAGAAGCTGTGAGTGAGTGAAAAAGAGAAGCTGTGAGTGAGTGAGTGAGAGAGAGAGAGAATCTGAGTGAGAGAGAGAGAGAAAGAGAAGCTGTGAGTGAGAGAGAAAGAGAAGCTGTGAGAGAGAGAGGGTGAGAAAGAGAAGCTGTGAGTGTGTGTGAGAGAGAAAGAGAAGCTGTGAGAGAGAGAGAGGGAAAGAGAAGATGTGAATGACAGAGAGAGAGAAGCTGTGTGTGTGTGAGAGAGAGAAAGAGAAGCTGTGTTTGTGAGAGAGAGAGAAAGAGAAGCTGTTAGTGAGAGAGAGAGAAAGAAAGAGAAGTTGTGAGAGAGAGAAAGAGAGAAAAAACTGTGTGTGTGTGTGAGAGAGAGAAGCTGTGAGTGAGAGTGAGAGAGAGAAAGAGAATCTGTGAGTGTGAGAGAGAGAGAAGCTGTGAGTGAGAGAGAGTGAGAGAAAGAAAACCTGTGAGTGAGAGAGAGAGAAGCTGTGAGTAAGAGAGAGAGAAAGCAAAGCTGTGAGTGTGAGAGAGAAATAGAGAAAGAGAAGCTGTGAGTGAGAGAGAGAGATAGAGAAGCTGTGAGTGAGAGAGAGAAAGAGAAGCTGTGAGTGAGAGAGAGAGAGAAAGAGAAGTTGTGAGTGAGAGAGAGGGAGAGAAAGAGAAGCTGTTAGTGAGAGAGAGAAAGAAAGAGAAGCGGTAAGTGAGAGAGAGAAGAAAGAGAAGCTGTGAGTGAGAGAGAGAGAGAGAAAGAGAAGCTGTGAGTGAGAGAGAGAGAGAGAAGCTGTGAGTGAAAGAGAGAAAGAAAGGGAAGCTGTGAGTGAGAGAGACAGAGAAAGAGAAGCTGTGAGTGAGACACAGAGAAAGAGAAGCTGTGAGTGGGGGAGAGAGAGAACGAGAAGCTGTGAGAGAGAGAGAAAGAGAAGCTGTGAGTGAGAGAGAGAAATAGAGAAAGAGAAGCTGTGAGTGTGTGAGAGAGAGAGAAAAAGAAGATGTGAGTGAGAGAGAGAAAGAGAAGCTGTGAGTGGGAGAGAAAGAGAGAAAGAGAAGCTGTGAGTGAGAGAGGGAGAGACAGAGAAGCTGTTAGTGAGAGAGAGAGAAAGAGAAGATGTAAGTGAAAGAGAGAAGAAAGAGATGTGAGTGAGAAAGAGAGAAAGAGAAGCTGTGGGTGAGAGAGAGAGAAAGAGAAGCTGTGAGTGAGAGAGAGTGAGAAAGAGAAGCTGTGAGTGAGATAGAAAGAGAAAGAGAAGATGTGAGTGAGAGAGAAAGAGAAGCAGTGAGAGAGAGAGAGAAAGAGAAGAGTGTGAGAGAGAGAGAAAAGAAAGAGAAGCTGTGAGTGAGCGAGAGAGAGAGAAGCTGTGAGTGAGAGAGAGAGAAAGAGAAGCTGTGAGTGAGAGAGAGAAAGAGAAGCTGTGAATGAGAGAGAGAGAAGCTGTGAGTGAAGAGAGAGAGGAAGAGAAGCTGTGAGTGAGAGAGAGAAAGAAAGAAAGAGAAGCTGTGTGAGAGAGAGATAGAAGTAGAAGCTGTGAGTGAGAGAGAGAGAAGGAGAAGCTGTGAGTGAGTGAGAGAGAGAAAGAGAAGCTGTGAGAGAGAGACTGAGAGAGAAAGAGAGTGAGTGAGAGAGAGAGATAGAAAGAGAAGCTGTGAGTGTGAGAGAAAGAGAGTCTGTGAGTGAGAGAGAGGAGAAAGAGAAGCTGTGAGTGAGAGAGAGAGAAAGAGAAGCTGTGAACGAGAGAGAGAGAGAAAGAGAAGCTGTGAGTGAGAGAAAGAGAGAGAGAGAAAGAAAGATAAGCTGCGAGTGAGAGAGACAGAGAAATTGAAGCTGTGAGAGAGAGAGAGAGAGAAAGAGAAGATGTGAGTGAGAGAGAGAAAGAGAAGCTGTGAGTGGGAGAGAAAGAGAGAAAGAGAAGCTGTGAGTGAAAGAGAGAGAGCGAAGCTGTGAGTGAGAAAGAGAGAGTATAAGAGAAGCTGTGAGTGAGTGAGAGAGAGAAGCTGTGAGTGAGAGAGAGAGAGAGAAAGAGAAGCTGTGAGTGAGAGAGATAGAGCGAGAGAAAGAAAAGCTGTGAGTGAGTGAGAGAGGGAGAAATAGAAGCTATGAATGAGAGAGAGTGAGAGATAAGCTGTGAGTGTGAGAGAGAGAACCTGTGAGTGAGAGAGAGAGAGAAAGAGAAGCTGTATGTGTGAGAGAGAGAAAGAAAAAGAGAAGCTGTCAGTGAGAGAGAAAAAGAGAAAATGAGAAGCTGTGAGGGAGAGCGAGAGAGAGAGAGAGAGAGAAAGAGAAGTTGTGTGGTTGTGAAAGAGAGAAGCTGTGAGGGAGAGAGAGAGAAAGAGAAGATTTGAGTGAGAGAGAGAGAAAAAAGAAGCTGTGAGTGAGAGAGAGAGAAAGAGAAACTGTGAGTGAGAGAGAGAGAGAAAGAGAAGCTGAGAGAGAGAGAGAGAGAAAGAGAAGCTGTTAGTGAGGGAGAGAGTGAAAGTGAAGCTGTGAGTGAAGGAGAGAGAGAGAAGCTGTGATTGAGCGAGAGAGAGAAGCTGTGAGTGAGAGAGAGAGAGAGAAAGAGAAACTGAGTGAGAGAGAGAGAAAGAGAAAGAGAAGCTGTGAGTGAGAGAGAGAAAGAGAAGCTGTTAGTGAGAGAGAGAGAGAGAAGCTGTGAGTGAGAGAGAGAGAAGCTGTGAGTGAGAGAGTGAGAAAGAGAAGCTGTATGTGTTTGTGTGTGAGAGAGAGTGAGAAGCTGTGAGAGAGAGAGAAAAAGAGAAGCTGTGAGTGAGTGAGAGAGCGAAAGAGAAGCTGTGAGTGAGAGAGAGAAGCTGTGAGTGAGTGAGAAAGAGAAGCTGTGAGTGAGTGAGTGAGAGAGAGAGAGAATCTGTGTGAAAGAGAGAGAGAAAGAGAAGCTGTGAGTGAGAGAGAGAGAGAAAGAGAAGCTGTGAGTGAGCGAGAAAGAGAAGCTGTGAGAGAGAGAGTGAGAAAGAGAAGCTGTGAGTGTGTGTGAGAGAGAAAGAGAAGCTGTGAGAGAGAGAGAGGAAAGAGAAGATGTGAATGACACACAGAGAGAGAAGCTGTGTGTGTGAGAGAGAGAGAGAGAAGCTGTGTGTGTATGTGAGAGAGAGAAAGAGAAGCTGTGAGTGAGAGAGAGAAAGAAAGAGAAGCTGTGAGTGAGAGAGAGAGAGAGAGAGAGAAAGAGAAACTGTGAGTGTGAGAGAGAGAAGCTGTGAGTGAGAGAGAGTGAGAGAAAGAAAACCTGTGAGTGAGAGAGAGAGAGAGAAGCTGTGAGTAAGAGAGAGAGAAAGCTAAGCTGTGAGTGAGAGAGAAAGAGAAGCTGTGAGAGAGAGAGTGAGAAAGAGAAGCTGTGAGTGTGTGCGTGAGAGAAAGAGAAGCTGTGTGAGAGAGAGTGGGAAAGAGAAGATGTGAATGACACAGAGAGAGAAGCTGTGTGTGTGTGAGAGAGAAAGAGAAGCTGTGTGTGTGAGAGAGAGAGAGAAAGAGAAGCTGTGAGTGAGAGAGAGTGAAAGAGTAGCTGTGAGTGAGAGGGAGAGAGAAAGAGCTGTGAGTGAGAGAGAGAGAGAGAGAAGCTGTCTGTGTGTGTGAGAGAAAGAGAAGCTGTGAGTGAGAGAGAGAGAGAAAGAGAAGCTGCAAGTGAGAAAGAGAGAGAGAGAGAAAGAGAAGCTGTGAGTGAGAGAGAGAGAGAAAGAGAAGCTGTGAGTGTGTGTGAGAGAGAAGCTGTGAGTGAGAGAGAGTGAGAGAAAGAAAACCTGTGAGTGAGAGAGAGAGAGAAAGAGAAGCTGTGAGTGTGAGAGAGAAATAGAGAAAGAAGCTGTGAGTGAGAGAGAGAGATAGAGAAGCTGTGAGTGAGAGAGAGAAAGAGAAGCTGTGAGTGAGAGAGAGTGAGAAAGAGAAGCTGTGAGTGAGAGAGAGGGAGAGAAAGAGTAGCTGTTAGTGAGAGAGAGAAAGAAAGAGAAGCGGTACGTGAGAGAGAGAAGAAAGAGAAGCTGTGAGTGAGAGAGAGAGAGAGAAAGATAAGCTGTGAGTGCGAGAGAGAGAGAGAAGCTGTGAGTGAGTGAGAGAGAGAAAGAGAAGCTTTTGAGTGAGTGAGAGAGAGAAAGAGAAGCTGTGAGTGAGAGAGAGAGAGAAAGAGAAGCTGTGAGTGTGAGAGAGAAATAGAGAAAGAGAAGCTGTGAGTGAGAGAGAGAGATAGAGAAGCTGTGAGTGAGAGAGAGAAAGAGAAGCTGTGAGTGAGACAGAGTGAGAAGGAGAAGCTGTGAGTGAGAGAGAGGGAGAGAAAGAGAAGCTGTTAGTGAGAGAGAGAGAGAAAGAAAGAGAAGCGGTAAGTGAGAGAGAGAAGAAAGAGAAGCTGTGAGTGAGAGAGAGAGAGAGAAAGAGAAGCTGTGAGTGCGAGAGAGAGAGAGAAGCTGTGAGTGAGTGAATGAGAGAAAGAGAAGCTGTGAGTGAGAGAGAGAGAGAAAGAGAAGCTGTGAGTGAGAGAGAGAGAGAGAAAGAGAAGCTGTGAGTGAGAGAGAAAGAGAAGCTGTGAGAAAGAGAGAGAGAAAGAGAAGCTGTGACTGGAGAGAGAGAGAGAAGCTGTGAGTGAGAGAGAGAGAGAAAAAGAAGCTGTGAGTGATAGAGAGGGAGAGAAAGAGAAGCTGTTAGTGAGAGAGAGAGAGAAAGAGAAGATGTAAGTGATAGAGAGAAGAGAGAGAAGATGTGTGTGAGAGAGAGAGAAAGAGAAGCTGTGGGCGAGAGAGAGAGAAAGAGAAGTTGTGAGTGAGAGAGAGAAAGAAAGAGAAGCTGTAAGTGAGAGAGAGTGAGAAAGAGAAGCTGTGAGTGAGATAGCAAGAAGGAGATGATGTGAGTGAGAGAGAGAGATAGAAAGAGAAGGTGTGATTGAGAGAGAGAAAAAAAGAAGCTGTGAGAGAGAGAGAGAGAGAAGGAGAAGCTGTGAGTGAGATAAGAGGGAGAAAGAAAGAGAAGCTGTTAGTGAGAGAGAGAGAAAGAGAAGCTGTGAGTGAGAGAGAGAGAGAGAGAGAGAGAAGCTGTGAGTGAGAGATAGAGAAAGAGAAGCTGTGAGTGAGAGAGAGAGAAGCTGTGAGTGAGAGAGAGAGAAGTAGAATCTGTGAGAGAGAGAGAGAGAGAAAGAGAAGCTGTGAGTGAGAGAGAGAGAGAAAGAGAAGCTGTGAGTGAGAGAGAGAGAAATAGAAGGTATGAGTGAGAGAGAGTGAGAGAGAAGCTGTGAGTGAGAGAGAGGGAACCTGTGAGTGAGAGAGAGAGAGAGAAAGAGAAGCTGTGAGGGAGAGAGAGAGAGAGAAGTTGTGTGGTTGTGAGAGAGAGAAGCTGTGAAGGAAAAAAGAGAGAAAGAGAAACTGTGAGTGAGAGAGAGAGAGAAAGAGAAGCTGTTAGTGAGAGAGAGAGTGAAAGAGAAGCTGTGAGTGAAGGAGAGAGAGAGAAGCTGTGAGTGAGAGAGAGAGAGAAGATGTGAGTGAGAGAGAGAGAGAAAGAGAAGCTGTTAGTGAGAGAGAGAGTGAAAGAGAAGCTGCGAGTGAAGGAGAGAGAGAAGCTGTGATTGAGAGAGAGAGAGAAGCTGTGAGTGAGAAGGAGAGAGAAAGAGATACTGAGTGAGAGAGAGAGAAAGAGAAGCTGTGAGTGAGAGAGAGAGAGAAAGAGAAGATGTGAGTGAGAGAGAGAAAGAGAAGCTGTTAGTGAGTGTGTGTGAAAGAGAAGCTTTGAGTGAGAGAGAGAGAAGCTGTGAGTGAGAGAGAGAAAAGCTGTGAGTGAGAGAGAGAGAAAGAGAAGCTGTGAGTGAGAGAGAGTGAGAAAGCGAAGCTGTGAGTGAGAGAAAGAGAAGCTGTGAGTGAGGCAGAGAGAGAAAGAGAAGGTGTGTGTGTGTGTGAGAGAGAAGCTGTTAGTGAGAGAGAGAAAGAGAAGCTGTGAGTGAGAGAGAGAGAGAGAACGAGAAGCTGTGAGAGAGAGAGAACCTGTGAGTGAGAGGGAGAAGGAGAAGCTGTGAGTGAGAGAGAGAGAGAAAGAAAGAGATGCTGTGAGTGTGAGAGAGAAGCTGTGAGTGAGAGAGAGAGAAGTAGAATCTGTGAGTGAGAGAGAGAGAGAAAGAGAAGCTGTGAGTGAGAGAGAGAGAGAAAGAGAAGCTGTGAGTGAGAGAGAGAGATAGAGAAGCTGTGAGTGAGAGAGAGAAAGAGAAGCTGTGAGTGAGACAGAGTGAGAAAGAGAAGCTGTGAGTGAGAGAGAGGGAGAGAAAGAGAAGCTGTTAGTGAGAGAGAGAAAGAAAGAGAAGCGGTAAGTGAGAGAGAGAAGAAAGAGAAGCTGTGAGTGAGAGAGAGAGAGAAAGAGAAGCTGTGAGTGCGAGAGAGAGAGAGAAGCTGTGAGTGAGTGAGAGAGAGAAAGAGAAGCTGTGAGCAAGAGAGAGAGAGAAAGAGAAGCTGTGAGTGAGAGAGAGAGAGAAAGAGAAGCTGTGAGTGAGAGAGAAAGAGAAGCTGTGAGAAAGAGAGAGAGAAAGAGAAGCTGTGACTGGAGAGAGAGAGAGAGAAGCTGTGAGTGAGAGAGAGAGAGAAAGAGAAGCTGTGAGTGAGAGAGAGGGAGAGAAAGAGAAGCTGTTAGTGAGAGAGAGAGAGAAAGAGAAGATGTAAGTGATAGAGAGAAGAGAGAGAAGATGTGTGAGAGAGAGAGAGAAAGAGAAGCTGTGGGTGAGAGAGAGAGAAAGAGAAGTTGTGAGTGAGAGAGAGAAAGAAAGAGAAGCTGTAAGTGAGAGAGAGTGAGAAAGAGAAGCTGTGAGTGAGATAGAAAGAAGGAGATGATGTGAGTGAGAGAGACAGATAGAAAGAGATGTGATTGAAAGAGAGAAATAAAGAAGCTGTGAGAGAGAGAGAGAGAAAGAGAAGCTGTGAGTGAGAGAGAGAGAGAAGGAGAAGCTGTGAGTGAGATAAGAGGGAGAAAGAAATAGAAGCTGTGAGTGAGAGAGAGAGAAAGAGAAGCTGTGAGTGAGAGAGAGAGAGAGAGAGAGAGAGAGAGAGAAGCTGTGAGTGAGAGATAGAGAAAGAGAAGCTGTGAGTGAGAGAGAGAAGCTGTGAGTGAGAGAGAGAGAAGTAGAATCTGTGAGTGAGAGAGAGAGAGAAAGAGAAGCTGTGAGTGAGAGAGAGAGAGAAAGAGAAGCTGTGAGTGAGAGAGAGAGAAATAGAAGGTATGAGTGAGAGAGAGTGAGAGAGAAGCTGTGAGTGAGAGAGAGGGAACCTGTGAGTGAGAGAGAGAGAGAGAAAGAGAAGCTGTGAGGGAGAGAGAGAGAGAGAGAGAAGTTGTGTGGTTGTGAGAGAGAGAAGCTGTGAAGGAAAAAAGAGAGAAAGAGAAACTGTGAGTGAGAGAGAGAGAGAAAGAGAAGCTGTTAGTGAGAGAGAGAGTGAAAGAGAAGCTGTGAGTGAAGGAGAGAGAAGCTGTGATTGAGAGAGAGAGAGAAGCTGTGAG
This sequence comes from Bradypodion ventrale, assembly GCA_035047345.1. Classification (NCBI taxonomy): domain Eukaryota; kingdom Metazoa; phylum Chordata; class Lepidosauria; order Squamata; family Chamaeleonidae; genus Bradypodion; species Bradypodion ventrale. Next base: position 222,396,815 of record JAWDJE010000001.1, read on the forward strand.
TGAGAAGGAGAGAGAAAGAGATACTGAGTGAGAGAGAGAGAAAGAGAAGCTGTGAGTGAGAGAGAGAGAAAGAGAAGCTGTGAGTGAGAGAGAGAAAGAGAAGCTGTTAGTGAGTGTGTGTGAAAGAGAAGCTTTGAGTGAGAGAGAGAGAAGCTGTGAGTGAGAGAGAGAAAAGCTGTGAGTGAGAGAGAGAGAAAGAGAAGCTGTGAGTGAGAGAGAGTGAGAAAGAGAAGCTGTGAGTGAGAGAAAGAGAAGCTGTGAGTGAGGCAGAGAGAGAAAGAGAAGGTGTGTGTGTGTGTGAGAGAGAAGCTGTTAGTGAGAGAGAGAAAGAGAAGCTGTGAGTGAGAGAGAGAGAGAACGAGAAGCTGTGAGAGAGAGAGAACCTGTGAGTGAGAGGGAGAAGGAGAAGCTGTGAGTGAGAGAGAGAGAGAAAGAAAGAGATGCTGTGAGTGAGAGAGAGAGAAGCTGTGAGTGAGAGAGAGAGAAGTAGAATCTGTGAGTGAGAGAGAGAGAGAAAGAGAAGCTGTGAGTGAGAGAGAGAGAGAAAGAGAAGCTGTGAGTGAGAGAGAGAGAAATAGAAGGTATGAGTGAGAGAGAGTGAGAGAGAAGCTGTGAGTAAGAGAGAGAGAAAGCTAAGCTGTGAGTGTGAGAGAGAAATAGAGAAAGAGAAGCTGTGAGTGAGAGAGAGAGATAGAGAAGCTGTGAGTGAGAGAGAGAAAGAGAAGCTGTGAGTGAGAGAGAGAGAGAAAGAGAAGCTGTGAGTGAGAGGGAGGGAGAGAAAGAGAAGCTGTTAGTGAGAGAGAGAAAGAAAGAGAAGCGGTAAGTGAGAGAGAGAAGAAAGAGAAGCTGTGAGTGAGTGAGAGAGAGAAAGAGAATCTGTGAGTGAGAGAGAGAGAGAGAAGCTGTGAGTGAGAGAGAGAAAGAAAGGGAAGCTGTGAGTGAGAGAGAGAGAGAAAGAGAAGCTGTGAGTGAGACACAGAGAAAGATAAGCTGTGAGTGGGGGAGAGAGAGAACGAGAAGCTGTGAGAGAGAGAGAAAGAGAAGCTGTGAGTGAGAGAGAGAGAGAAATAGAGAAAGAGAAGTTGTGAGTGTGTGAGAGAGAGAGAAAAAGAAGATGTGAGTGAGAGAGAGAAAGAGAAGCTGTGAGTGGGAGAGAAAGAGAGAAAGAGAAGCTGTGAGTGAGAGAGGGAGAGACAGAGAAGCTGTTAGTGAGAGAGAGAGAGAAAGAGAAGATGTAAGTGAAAGAGAGAAGAAAGAGATGTGAGTGAGAGAGAGAGAAAGAGAAGCTGTGGGTGAGAGAGAGAGAAAGAGAAGCTGTGAGTGAGAGAGAGAAAGAAAGAGAAGCTGTAAGTGAGAGAGAGTGAGAAAGAGAAGCTTTGAGTGAGATAGAAAGAGAAAGAGAAGATGAGAGTGAGAGAGAAAGAGAAGCAGTGAGAGAGAGAGAGAAAGAGAAGCTGAGTGTGAGAGAGAGAAAAGAAAGAGAAGCTGTGAGTGAGCGAGAGAGAGAGAGAAGCTGTGAGTGAGAGAGAGAGAGAAAGAGAAGCTGTGAGTGAGAGAGAGGGAGAGAAAGAGAAGCTGTTAGTGAGAGAGAGAGAGAAAGAGAAGATGTAAGTAGAGAGAAGAGAGAGAAGATGTGTGTGAGAGAGAGAGAAAGAGAAGCTGTGGGTGAGAGAGAGAGAAAGAGAAGTTGTGAGTGAGAGAGAGAAAGAAAGAGAAGCTGTAAGTGAGAGAGAGTGAGAAAGAGAAGCTGTGAGTGAGATAGAAAGAAGGAGATGATGTGAGTGAGAGAGACAGATAGAAAGAGAAGATGTGATTGAGAGAGAGAAATAAAGAAGCTGTGAGAGAGAGAGAGAGAAAGAGAAGCTGTGAGTGAGAGAGAGAGAGAAGGAGAAGCTGTGAGTGAGATAAGAGGGAGAAAGAAAGAGAAGCTGTGAGTGAGAGAGAGAGAAAGAGAAGCTGTGAGTGAGAGAGAGAGAGAGAGAGAGAGAGAAGCTGTGAGTGAGAGATAGAGAAAGAGAAGCTGTGAGTGAGAGAGAGAGAAGCTGTGAGTGAGAGAGAGAGAAGTAGAATCTGTGAGTGAGAGAGAGAGAGAAAGAGAAGCTGTGAGTGAGAGAGAGAGAGAAAGAGAAGCTGTGAGTGAGAGAGAGAGAAATAGAAGGTATGAGTGAGAGAGAGTGAGAGAGAAGCTGTGAGTGAGAGAGAGGGAACCTGTGAGTGAGAGAGAGAGAGAGAAAGAGAAGCTGTGAGGGAGAGAGAGAGAGAGAGAGAAGTTGTGTGGTTGTGAGAGAGAGAAGCTGTGAAGGAAAAAAGAGAGAAAGAGAAACTGTGAGTGAGAGAGAGAAAGAGAAGCTGTTAGTGAGAGAGAGAGTGAAAGAGAAGCTGTGAGTGAAGGAGAGAGAGAGAAGCTGTGAGTGAGAGAGAGAGAGAAGATGTGAGTGAGAGAGAGAGAGAAAGAGAAGCTGTTAGTGAGAGAGAGAGTGAAAGAGAAGCTGTGAGTGAAGGAGAGAGAGAAGCTGTGATTGAGAGAGAGAGAGAAGCTGTGAGTGAGAAGGAGAGAGAAAGAGATACTGAGTGAGAGAGAGAGAAAGAGAAGCTGTGAGTGAGAGAGAGAGAGAAAGAGAAGCTGTGAGTGAGAGAGAGAAAGAGAAGCTGTTAGTGAGTGTGTGTGAAAGAGAAGCTTTGAGTGAGAGAGAGAGAAGCTGTGAGTGAGAGAGAGAAAAGCTGTGAGTGAGAGAGAGAGAAAGAGAAGCTGTGAGTGAGAGAGAGTGAGAAAGAGAAGCTGTGAGTGAGAGAAAGAGAAGCTGTGAGTGAGGCAGAGAGAGAAAGAGAAGGTGTGTGTGTGTGTGAGGGAGAAGCTGTTAGTGAGAGAGAGAAAGAGAAGCTGTGAGTGAGAGAGAGAGAGAACGAGAAGCTGTGAGAGAGAGAACCTGTGAGTGAGAGGCAGAAGGAGAAGCTGTGAGTGAGAGAGAGAGAGAAAGAAAGAGATGCTGTGAGTGAGAGAGAGAGAAGCTGTGAGTGAGAGAGAGAGAAGTAGAATCTGTGAGTGAGAGAGAGAGAGAAAGAGAAGCTGTGAGTGAGAGAGAGAGAGAAAGAGAAGCTGTGAGTGAGAGAGAGAGAAATAGAAGGTATGAGTGAGAGAGAGTGAGAGAGAAGCTGTGAGTAAGAGAGAGAGAAAGCTAAGCTGTGAGTGTGAGAGAGAAATAGAGAAAGAGAAGCTGTGAGTGAGAGAGAGAGATAGAGAAGCTGTGAGTGAGAGAGAGAAAGAGAAGCTGTGAGTGAGAGAGAGAGAGAAAGAGAAGCTGTGAGTGAGAGGGAGGGAGAGAAAGAGAAGCTGTTAGTGAGAGAGAGAAAGAAAGAGAAGCGGTAAGTGAGAGAGAGAAGAAAGAGAAGCTGTGAGTGAGAGAGAGAGAGAAAGAGAATCTGTGAGTGAGAGAGAGAGAGAGAAGCTGTGAGTGAGAGAGAGAAAGAAAGGGAAGCTGTGAGTGAGAGAGAGAGAGAAAGAGAAGCTGTGAGTGAGACACAGAGAAAGATAAGCTGTGAGTGGGGGAGAGAGAGAACGAGAAGCTGTGAGAGAGAGAGAAAGAGAAGCTGTGAGTGAGAGAGAGAGAGAAATATAGAAAGAGAAGTTGTGAGTGTGTGAGAGAGAGAGAAAAAGAAGACGTGAGTGAGAGAGAGAAAGAGAAGCTGTGAGTGGGAGAGAAAGAGAGAAAGAGAAGCTGTGAGTGAGAGAGGGAGAGACAGAGAAGCTGTTAGTGAGAGAGAGAGAGAAAGAGAAGATGTAAGTGAAAGAGAGAAGAAAGAGATGTGAGTGAGAGAGAGAGAAAGAGAAGCTGTGGGTGAGAGAGAGAGAAAGAGAAGCTGTGAGTGAGAGAGAGAAAGAAAGAGAAGCTGTAAGTGAGAGAGAGTGAGAAAGAGAAGCTGTGAGTGAGATAGAAAGAGAAAGAGAAGATGAGAGTGAGAGAGAAAGAGAAGCAGTGAGAGAGAGAGAGAAAGAGAAGCTGAGTGTGAGAGAGAGAAAAGAAAGAGAAGCTGTGAGTGAGCGAGAGAGAGAGAGAAGCTGTGAGTGAGAGAGAGAGAGAAAGAGAAGCTGTGAGTGAGAGAGAGGGAGAGAAAGAGAAGCTGTTAGTGAGAGAGAGAGAGAAAGAGAAGATGTAAGTGATAGAGAGAAGAGAGAGAAGATGTGTGAGAGAGAGAGAGAAAGAGAAGCTGTGGGTGAGAGAGAGAGAAAGAGAAGTTGTGAGTGAGAGAGAGAGAGAAAGAGAAGCTGTGAGTGAGAGAGAGAGAGAAAGAGAAGCTGAGTGTGAGAGAGAGAAAAGAAAGAGAAGCTGTGAGTGAGCGAGAGAGAGAGAGAAGCTGTGAGTGAGAGAGAGAGAAAGAGAAGCTGTGAGTGAGAGAGATAAAGAGAATCTGTGAATGAGAGACAGAGAGAAGCTGTGAGTGAAGAGAGAGAGAGGAAGAGAAGCTGTGAGTGAGAGAGAGAAAGAAAGAAAGAGAAGCTGTGTGAGAGAGATAGAAGTAAAAGCTGTGAGTGAGAGAGAGAGAAGGAGAAGCTGTGAGTGAGAGAGAGAGAGAGAAGGAGAAGCTGTGAGAGAGAGACTGAGAGAGAAAGAGAGTGAGTGAGAGAGAGAGATAGAAAGAGAAGCTGTGAGTGTGAGAGAAAGAGAGTCTGTGAGTGAGAGAGAGGAGAAAGAGAAGCTGTGAGTGAGAGAGAGAGAAAGAGAAGCTGTGAACGAGAGAGAGAGAGAAAGAGAAGCTGTGAGTGAGAGAAAGAGAGAGAGAAAGAAAGATAAGCTGCGAGTGAGAGAGACAGAGAAATTGAAGCTGTGAGTGAGAGCGAGAGAAAGAGAAGATGTGAATGAGAGAGAGAAAGAGAAGCTGTGAGTGGGAGAGAAAGAGAGAAAGAGAAGCTGTGAGTGAAAGAGAGAGAGCGAAGCTGTGAGTGAGAAAGAGAGAGTATAAGCGAAGCTGTGAGTGAGTGAGAGAGAGAAGCTGTGAGTGAGAGAGAGAGAGAAAGAGAAGCTGTGAGTGAGAGAGAGAGAGAGAAAGAGAAGCTGTGAGTGCGAGAGAGAGAGAGAAGCTGTGAGTGAGTGAATGAGAGAAAGAGAAGCTGTGAGTGAGAGAGAGAGAGAAAGAGAAGCTGTGAGTGAGAGAGAGAGAGAGAAAGAGAAGCTGTGAGTGAGAGAGAAAGAGAAGCTGTGAGAAAGAGAGAGAGAAAGAGAAGCTGTGACTGGAGAGAGAGAGAGAAGCTGTGAGTGAGAGAGAGAGAGAAAAAGAAGCTGTGAGTGATAGAGAGGGAGAGAAAGAGAAGCTGTTAGTGAGAGAGAGAGAGAAAGAGAAGATGTAAGTGATAGAGAGAAGAGAGAGAAGATGTGTGTGAGAGAGAGAGAAAGAGAAGCTGTGGGCGAGAGAGAGAGAAAGAGAAGTTGTGAGTGAGAGAGAGAAAGAAAGAGAAGCTGTAAGTGAGAGAGAGTGAGAAAGAGAAGCTGTGAGTGAGATAGCAAGAAGGAGATGATGTGAGTGAGAGAGAGAGATAGAAAGAGAAGGTGTGATTGAGAGAGAGAAAAAAAGAAGCTGTGAGAGAGAGAGAGAGAGAAGGAGAAGCTGTGAGTGAGATAAGAGGGAGAAAGAAAGAGAAGCTGTTAGTGAGAGAGAGAGAAAGAGAAGCTGTGAGTGAGAGAGAGAGAGAGAGAGAGAGAAGCTGTGAGTGAGAGATAGAGAAAGAGAAGCTGTGAGTGAGAGAGAGAGAAGCTGTGAGTGAGAGAGAGAGAAGTAGAATCTGTGAGAGAGAGAGAGAGAGAAAGAGAAGCTGTGAGTGAGAGAGAGAGAGAAAGAGAAGCTGTGAGTGAGAGAGAGAGAAATAGAAGGTATGAGTGAGAGAGAGTGAGAGAGAAGCTGTGAGTGAGAGAGAGGGAACCTGTGAGTGAGAGAGAGAGAGAGAAAGAGAAGCTGTGAGGGAGAGAGAGAGAGAGAAGTTGTGTGGTTGTGAGAGAGAGAAGCTGTGAAGGAAAAAAGAGAGAAAGAGAAACTGTGAGTGAGAGAGAGAGAGAAAGAGAAGCTGTTAGTGAGAGAGAGAGTGAAAGAGAAGCTGTGAGTGAAGGAGAGAGAGAGAAGCTGTGAGTGAGAGAGAGAGAGAAGATGTGAGTGAGAGAGAGAGAGAAAGAGAAGCTGTTAGTGAGAGAGAGAGTGAAAGAGAAGCTGCGAGTGAAGGAGAGAGAGAAGCTGTGATTGAGAGAGAGAGAGAAGCTGTGAGTGAGAAGGAGAGAGAAAGAGATACTGAGTGAGAGAGAGAGAAAGAGAAGCTGTGAGTGAGAGAGAGAGAGAAAGAGAAGATGTGAGTGAGAGAGAGAAAGAGAAGCTGTTAGTGAGTGTGTGTGAAAGAGAAGCTTTGAGTGAGAGAGAGAGAAGCTGTGAGTGAGAGAGAGAAAAGCTGTGAGTGAGAGAGAGAGAAAGAGAAGCTGTGAGTGAGAGAGAGTGAGAAAGCGAAGCTGTGAGTGAGAGAAAGAGAAGCTGTGAGTGAGGCAGAGAGAGAAAGAGAAGGTGTGTGTGTGTGTGAGAGAGAAGCTGTTAGTGAGAGAGAGAAAGAGAAGCTGTGAGTGAGAGAGAGAGAGAGAACGAGAAGCTGTGAGAGAGAGAGAACCTGTGAGTGAGAGGGAGAAGGAGAAGCTGTGAGTGAGAGAGAGAGAGAAAGAAAGAGATGCTGTGAGTGTGAGAGAGAAGCTGTGAGTGAGAGAGAGAGAAGTAGAATCTGTGAGTGAGAGAGAGAGAGAAAGAGAAGCTGTGAGTGAGAGAGAGAGAGAAAGAGAAGCTGTGAGTGAGAGAGAGAGATAGAGAAGCTGTGAGTGAGAGAGAGAAAGAGAAGCTGTGAGTGAGACAGAGTGAGAAAGAGAAGCTGTGAGTGAGAGAGAGGGAGAGAAAGAGAAGCTGTTAGTGAGAGAGAGAAAGAAAGAGAAGCGGTAAGTGAGAGAGAGAAGAAAGAGAAGCTGTGAGTGAGAGAGAGAGAGAAAGAGAAGCTGTGAGTGCGAGAGAGAGAGAGAAGCTGTGAGTGAGTGAGAGAGAGAAAGAGAAGCTGTGAGCAAGAGAGAGAGAGAAAGAGAAGCTGTGAGTGAGAGAGAGAGAGAAAGAGAAGCTGTGAGTGAGAGAGAAAGAGAAGCTGTGAGAAAGAGAGAGAGAAAGAGAAGCTGTGACTGGAGAGAGAGAGAGAGAAGCTGTGAGTGAGAGAGAGAGAGAAAGAGAAGCTGTGAGTGAGAGAGAGGGAGAGAAAGAGAAGCTGTTAGTGAGAGAGAGAGAGAAAGAGAAGATGTAAGTGATAGAGAGAAGAGAGAGAAGATGTGTGAGAGAGAGAGAGAAAGAGAAGCTGTGGGTGAGAGAGAGAGAAAGAGAAGTTGTGAGTGAGAGAGAGAAAGAAAGAGAAGCTGTAAGTGAGAGAGAGTGAGAAAGAGAAGCTGTGAGTGAGATAGAAAGAAGGAGATGATGTGAGTGAGAGAGACAGATAGAAAGAGATGTGATTGAAAGAGAGAAATAAAGAAGCTGTGAGAGAGAGAGAGAGAAAGAGAAGCTGTGAGTGAGAGAGAGAGAGAAGGAGAAGCTGTGAGTGAGATAAGAGTGAGAAAGAAATAGAAGCTGTGAGTGAGAGAGAGAGAAAGAGAAGCTGTGAGTGAGAGAGAGAGAGAGAGAGAGAGAGAGAGAAGCTGTGAGTGAGAGATAGAGAAAGAGAAGCTGTGAGTGAGAGAGAGAAGCTGTGAGTGAGAGAGAGAGAAGTAGAATCTGTGAGTGAGAGAGAGAGAGAAAGAGAAGCTGTGAGTGAGAGAGAGAGAGAAAGAGAAGCTGTGAGTGAGAGAGAGAGAAATAGAAGGTATGAGTGAGAGAGAGTGAGAGAGAAGCTGTGAGTGAGAGAGAGGGAACCTGTGAGTGAGAGAGAGAGAGAGAAAGAGAAGCTGTGAGGGAGAGAGAGAGAGAGAGAGAAGTTGTGTGGTTGTGAGAGAGAGAAGCTGTGAAGGAAAAAAGAGAGAAAGAGAAACTGTGAGTGAGAGAGAGAGAGAAAGAGAAGCTGTTAGTGAGAGAGAGAGTGAAAGAGAAGCTGTGAGTGAAGGAGAGAGAAGCTGTGATTGAGAGAGAGAGAGAAGCTGTGAGTGAGAAGGAGAGAGAAAGAGATACTGAGTGAGAGAGAGAGAAAGAGAAGCTGTGAGTGAGAGAGAGAGAAAGAGAAGCTGTGAGTGAGAGAGAGAAAGAGAAGCTGTTAGTGAGTGTGTGTGAAAGAGAAGCTTTGAGTGAGAGAGAGAGAAGCTGTGAGTGAGAGAGAGAAAAGCTGTGAGTGAGAGAGAGAGAAAGAGAAGCTGTGAGTGAGAGAGAGTGAGAAAGAGAAGCTGTGAGTGAGAGAAAGAGAAGCTGTGAGTGAGGCAGAGAGAGAAAGAGAAGGTGTGTGTGTGTGTGAGAGAGAAGCTGTTAGTGAGAGAGAGAAAGAGAAGCTGTGAGTGAGAGAGAGAGAGAACGAGAAGCTGTGAGAGAGAGAGAACCTGTGAGTGAGAGGGAGAAGGAGAAGCTGTGAGTGAGAGAGAGAGAGAAAGAAAGAGATGCTGTGAGTGAGAGAGAGAGAAGCTGTGAGTGAGAGAGAGAGAAGTAGAATCTGTGAGTGAGAGAGAGAGAGAAAGAGAAGCTGTGAGTGAGAGAGAGAGAGAAAGAGAAGCTGTGAGTGAGAGAGAGAGAAATAGAAGGTATGAGTGAGAGAGAGTGAGAGAGAAGCTGTGAGTAAGAGAGAGAGAAAGCTAAGCTGTGAGTGTGAGAGAGAAATAGAGAAAGAGAAGCTGTGAGTGAGAGAGAGAGATAGAGAAGCTGTGAGTGAGAGAGAGAAAGAGAAGCTGTGAGTGAGAGAGAGAGAGAAAGAGAAGCTGTGAGTGAGAGGGAGGGAGAGAAAGAGAAGCTGTTAGTGAGAGAGAGAAAGAAAGAGAAGCGGTAAGTGAGAGAGAGAAGAAAGAGAAGCTGTGAGTGAGTGAGAGAGAGAAAGAGAATCTGTGAGTGAGAGAGAGAGAGAGAAGCTGTGAGTGAGAGAGAGAAAGAAAGGGAAGCTGTGAGTGAGAGAGAGAGAGAAAGAGAAGCTGTGAGTGAGACACAGAGAAAGATAAGCTGTGAGTGGGGGAGAGAGAGAACGAGAAGCTGTGAGAGAGAGAGAAAGAGAAGCTGTGAGTGAGAGAGAGAGAGAAATAGAGAAAGAGAAGTTGTGAGTGTGTGAGAGAGAGAGAAAAAGAAGATGTGAGTGAGAGAGAGAAAGAGAAGCTGTGAGTGGGAGAGAAAGAGAGAAAGAGAAGCTGTGAGTGAGAGAGGGAGAGACAGAGAAGCTGTTAGTGAGAGAGAGAGAGAAAGAGAAGATGTAAGTGAAAGAGAGAAGAAAGAGATGTGAGTGAGAGAGAGAGAAAGAGAAGCTGTGGGTGAGAGAGAGAGAAAGAGAAGCTGTGAGTGAGAGAGAGAAAGAAAGAGAAGCTGTAAGTGAGAGAGAGTGAGAAAGAGAAGCTTTGAGTGAGATAGAAAGAGAAAGAGAAGATGAGAGTGAGAGAGAAAGAGAAGCAGTGAGAGAGAGAGAGAAAGAGAAGCTGAGTGTGAGAGAGAGAAAAGAAAGAGAAGCTGTGAGTGAGCGAGAGAGAGAGAGAAGCTGTGAGTGAGAGAGAGAGAGAAAGAGAAGCTGTGAGTGAGAGAGAGGGAGAGAAAGAGAAGCTGTTAGTGAGAGAGAGAGAGAAAGAGAAGATGTAAGTGATAGAGAGAAGAGAGAGAAGATGTGTGTGAGAGAGAGAGAAAGAGAAGCTGTGGGTGAGAGAGAGAGAAAGAGAAGTTGTGAGTGAGAGAGAGAAAGAAAGAGAAGCTGTAAGTGAGAGAGAGTGAGAAAGAGAAGCTGTGAGTGAGATAGAAAGAAGGAGATGATGTGAGTGAGAGAGACAGATAGAAAGAGAAGATGTGATTGAGAGAGAGAAATAAAGAAGCTGTGAGAGAGAGAGAGAGAAAGAGAAGCTGTGAGTGAGAGAGAGAGAGAAGGAGAAGCTGTGAGTGAGATAAGAGGGAGAAAGAAAGAGAAGCTGTGAGTGAGAGAGAGAGAAAGAGAAGCTGTGAGTGAGAGAGAGAGAGAGAGAGAGAGAGAAGCTGTGAGTGAGAGATAGAGAAAGAGAAGCTGTGAGTGAGAGAGAGAGAAGCTGTGAGTGAGAGAGAGAGAAGTAGAATCTGTGAGTGAGAGAGAGAGAGAAAGAGAAGCTGTGAGTGAGAGAGAGAGAGAAAGAGAAGCTGTGAGTGAGAGAGAGAGAAATAGAAGGTATGAGTGAGAGAGAGTGAGAGAGAAGCTGTGAGTGAGAGAGAGGGAACCTGTGAGTGAGAGAGAGAGAGAGAAAGAGAAGCTGTGAGGGAGAGAGAGAGAGAGAGAGAAGTTGTGTGGTTGTGAGAGAGAGAAGCTGTGAAGGAAAAAAGAGAGAAAGAGAAACTGTGAGTGAGAGAGAGAAAGAGAAGCTGTTAGTGAGAGAGAGAGTGAAAGAGAAGCTGTGAGTGAAGGAGAGAGAGAGAAGCTGTGAGTGAGAGAGAGAGAGAAGATGTGAGTGAGAGAGAGAGAGAAAGAGAAGCTGTTAGTGAGAGAGAGAGTGAAAGAGAAGCTGTGAGTGAAGGAGAGAGAGAAGCTGTGATTGAGAGAGAGAGAGAAGCTGTGAGTGAGAAGGAGAGAGAAAGAGATACTGAGTGAGAGAGAGAGAAAGAGAAGCTGTGAGTGAGAGAGAGAGAGAAAGAGAAGCTGTGAGTGAGAGAGAGAAAGAGAAGCTGTTAGTGAGTGTGTGTGAAAGAGAAGCTTTGAGTGAGAGAGAGAGAAGCTGTGAGTGAGAGAGAGAAAAGCTGTGAGTGAGAGAGAGAGAAAGAGAAGCTGTGAGTGAGAGAGAGTGAGAAAGAGAAGCTGTGAGTGAGAGAAAGAGAAGCTGTGAGTGAGGCAGAGAGAGAAAGAGAAGGTGTGTGTGTGTGTGAGGGAGAAGCTGTTAGTGAGAGAGAGAAAGAGAAGCTGTGAGTGAGAGAGAGAGAGAACGAGAAGCTGTGAGAGAGAGAACCTGTGAGTGAGAGGCAGAAGGAGAAGCTGTGAGTGAGAGAGAGAGAGAAAGAAAGAGATGCTGTGAGTGAGAGAGAGAGAAGCTGTGAGTGAGAGAGAGAGAAGTAGAATCTGTGAGTGAGAGAGAGAGAGAAAGAGAAGCTGTGAGTGAGAGAGAGAGAGAAAGAGAAGCTGTGAGTGAGAGAGAGAGAAATAGAAGGTATGAGTGAGAGAGAGTGAGAGAGAAGCTGTGAGTAAGAGAGAGAGAAAGCTAAGCTGTGAGTGTGAGAGAGAAATAGAGAAAGAGAAGCTGTGAGTGAGAGAGAGAGATAGAGAAGCTGTGAGTGAGAGAGAGAAAGAGAAGCTGTGAGTGAGAGAGAGAGAGAAAGAGAAGCTGTGAGTGAGAGGGAGGGAGAGAAAGAGAAGCTGTTAGTGAGAGAGAGAAAGAAAGAGAAGCGGTAAGTGAGAGAGAGAAGAAAGAGAAGCTGTGAGTGAGAGAGAGAGAGAAAGAGAATCTGTGAGTGAGAGAGAGAGAGAGAAGCTGTGAGTGAGAGAGAGAAAGAAAGGGAAGCTGTGAGTGAGAGAGAGAGAGAAAGAGAAGCTGTGAGTGAGACACAGAGAAAGATAAGCTGTGAGTGGGGGAGAGAGAGAACGAGAAGCTGTGAGAGAGAGAGAAAGAGAAGCTGTGAGTGAGAGAGAGAGAGAAATATAGAAAGAGAAGTTGTGAGTGTGTGAGAGAGAGAGAAAAAGAAGACGTGAGTGAGAGAGAGAAAGAGAAGCTGTGAGTGGGAGAGAAAGAGAGAAAGAGAAGCTGTGAGTGAGAGAGGGAGAGACAGAGAAGCTGTTAGTGAGAGAGAGAGAGAAAGAGAAGATGTAAGTGAAAGAGAGAAGAAAGAGATGTGAGTGAGAGAGAGAGAAAGAGAAGCTGTGGGTGAGAGAGAGAGAAAGAGAAGCTGTGAGTGAGAGAGAGAAAGAAAGAGAAGCTGTAAGTGAGAGAGAGTGAGAAAGAGAAGCTGTGAGTGAGATAGAAAGAGAAAGAGAAGATGAGAGTGAGAGAGAAAGAGAAGCAGTGAGAGAGAGAGAGAAAGAGAAGCTGAGTGTGAGAGAGAGAAAAGAAAGAGAAGCTGTGAGTGAGCGAGAGAGAGAGAGAAGCTGTGAGTGAGAGAGAGAGAGAAAGAGAAGCTGTGAGTGAGAGAGAGGGAGAGAAAGAGAAGCTGTTAGTGAGAGAGAGAGAGAAAGAGAAGATGTAAGTGATAGAGAGAAGAGAGAGAAGATGTGTGAGAGAGAGAGAGAAAGAGAAGCTGTGGGTGAGAGAGAGAGAAAGAGAAGTTGTGAGTGAGAGAGAGAGAGAAAGAGAAGCTGTGAGTGAGAGAGAGAGAGAAAGAGAAGCTGAGTGTGAGAGAGAGAAAAGAAAGAGAAGCTGTGAGTGAGCGAGAGAGAGAGAGAAGCTGTGAGTGAGAGAGAGAGAAAGAGAAGCTGTGAGTGAGAGAGATAAAGAGAATCTGTGAATGAGAGACAGAGAGAAGCTGTGAGTGAAGAGAGAGAGAGGAAGAGAAGCTGTGAGTGAGAGAGAGAAAGAAAGAAAGAGAAGCTGTGTGAGAGAGATAGAAGTAAAAGCTGTGAGTGAGAGAGAGAGAAGGAGAAGCTGTGAGTGAGAGAGAGAGAGAGAAGGAGAAGCTGTGAGAGAGAGACTGAGAGAGAAAGAGAGTGAGTGAGAGAGAGAGATAGAAAGAGAAGCTGTGAGTGTGAGAGAAAGAGAGTCTGTGAGTGAGAGAGAGGAGAAAGAGAAGCTGTGAGTGAGAGAGAGAGAAAGAGAAGCTGTGAACGAGAGAGAGAGAGAAAGAGAAGCTGTGAGTGAGAGAAAGAGAGAGAGAAAGAAAGATAAGCTGCGAGTGAGAGAGACAGAGAAATTGAAGCTGTGAGTGAGAGCGAGAGAAAGAGAAGATGTGAATGAGAGAGAGAAAGAGAAGCTGTGAGTGGGAGAGAAAGAGAGAAAGAGAAGCTGTGAGTGAAAGAGAGAGAGCGAAGCTGTGAGTGAGAAAGAGAGAGTATAAGCGAAGCTGTGAGTGAGTGAGAGAGAGAAGCTGTGAGTGAGAGAGAGAGAGAAAGAGAAGCTGTGAGTGAGAGAGATAGAGAGAGAAAGAAAAGCTGTGAGTGAGTGAGAGAGGGAGAAATAGAAGCTATGAATGAGAGAGAGTGAGAGATAAGCTGTGAGTGTGAGAGAGAGAAGCTGTGAGTGAGAGAGAGAGAAGTAGAATCTGTGAGTGAGAGAGAGAGAGAAAGAGAAGCTGTGAGTGAAAGAGAGAGAGAAAGAGAAGCTGTGAGTGAGAGAGAGAGAAATAGAAGGTATGAGTGAGAGAGAGTGAGAGAGAAGCTGTGAGTAAGAGAGAGAGAAAGCTAAGCTGTGAGTGTGAGAGAGAAATAGAGAAAGAGAAGCTGTGAGTGAGAGAGAGAGATAGAGAAGCAGTGAGTGAGAGAGAGAAAGAGAAGCTGTGAGTGAGAGAGAGAGAGAAAGAGAAGCTGTGAGTGAGAGAGAGGGAGAGAAAGAGAAGCTGTTAGTGAGAGAGAGAAAGAAAGAGAAGCGGTAAGTGAGAGAGAGAAGAAAGAGAAGCTGTGAGTGAGAGAGAGAGAGAGAAAGAGAATCTGTGAGTGAGAGAGAGAGAGAGAAGCTGTGAGTGAGAGAGAGAGAGAAAGAGAAGCTGTGAGTGAGAGAGATAGAGAGAGAAAGAAAAGCTGTGAGTGAGTGAGAGAGGGAGAAATAGAAGCTATGAATGAGAGAGAGTGAGAGATAAGCTGTGAGTGTGAGAGAGAGAAGCTGTGAGTGAGAGAGAGAGAAGTAGAATCTGTGAGTGAGAGAGAGAGAGAAAGAGAAGCTGTGAGTGAAAGAGAGAGAGAAAGAGAAGCTGTGAGTGAGAGAGAGAGAAATAGAAGGTATGAGTGAGAGAGAGTGAGAGAGAAGCTGTGAGTAAGAGAGATAGAAAGCTAAGCTGTGAGTGTGAGAGAGAAATAGAGAAAGAGAAGCTGTGAGTGAGAGAGAGAGATAGAGAAGCAGTGAGTGAGAGAGAGAAAGAGAAGCTGTGAGTGAGAGAGAGAGAGAAAGAGAAGCTGTGAGTGAGAGAGAGGGAGAGAAAGAGAAGCTGTTAGTGAGAGAGAGAAAGAAAGAGAAGCGGTAAGTGAGAGAGAGAAGAAAGAGAAGCTGTGAGTGAGAGAGAGAGAGAGAAAGAGAATCTGTGAGTGAGAGAGAGAGAGAGAAGCTGTGAGTGAGAGAGAGAAAGAAAGGGAAGCTGTGAGTGAGAGAGAGAGAGAAAGAGAAGCTGTGAGTGAGACACAGAGAAAGATAAGCTGTGAGTGGGGGAGAGAGAGAACGAGAAGCGAGAGAGAGAGAAAGAGAAGCTGTGAGTGAGAGAGAGAGAGAAATAGAGAAAGAGAAGTTGTGAGTGTGTGAGAGAGAGAGAAAAAGAAGATGTGAGTGAGCGAGAGAAAGAGAAGCTGTGAGTGGGAGAGAAAGAGAGAAAGAGAAGCTGTGAGTGAGAGAGGGAGAGACAGAGAATCTGTTAGTGAGAGAGAGAGAGAAAGAGAAGATGTAAGTGAAAGAGAGAAGAAAGAGATGTGAGTGAGAGAGAGAGAAAGAGAAGCTGTGGGTGAGAGAGAGAGAAAGAGAAGCTGTGAGTGAGAGAGAGAAAGAAAGAGAAGCTGTAAGTGAGAGAGAGTGAGAAAGAGAAGGTCTGAGTGAGATAGAAAGAGAAAGAGAAGATGTGAGTGAGAGAGAAAGAGAAGCAGTGAGAGAGAGAGAGAAAGAGAAGCTGAGTGTGAGAGAGAGAGAAAAGAAAGAGAAGCTGTGAGTGAGCGAGCGAGAGAGAGAAGCTGTGAGTGAGAGAGAGAGAAAGAGAAGCTGTGAGTGAGAGAGAGAAAGAGAAGCTGTGAATGAGAGACAGAGAGAAGCTGTGAGTGAAGAGAGAGAGAGGAAGAGAAGCTGTGAGTGAGAGAGAGAAAGAAAGAAAGAGAAGCTGTGTGTGAGAAAGATAGAAGTAAAAGCTGTGAGTGAGAGAGAGAGAAGGAGAAGCTGTGAGTGAGAGAGAGAGAGAAAGAGAAGCTGTGAGAGAGAGACTGAGAGAGAAAGAGAGTGAGTGAGAGAGAGAGATAGAAAGAGAAGCTGTGATTGTGAGAGAAAGAGAGTCTGTGAGTGAGAGAGAGGAGAAAGAGAAGCTGTGAGTGAGAGAGAGAGAAAGAGAAGCTGTGAACGAGAGAGAGAGAGAAAGAGAAGCTGTGAGTGAGAGAAAGAGAGAGAGAGAAAGAAAGATAAGCTGCGAGTGAGAGAGACAGAGAAATTGAAGCTGTGAGTGTGAGAGAGAGAAAGAGAAGATGTGAATGAGAGAGAGAAAGAGAAGCTGTGAGTGGGAGAGAAAGAGAGAAAGAGAAGCTGTGAGTGAAAGAGAGAGAGCGAAGCTGTGAGTGAGAAAGAGAGAGTATAAGAGAAGCTGTGAGTGAGTGAGAGAGAGAAGCTGTGAGTGAGAGAGAGAGAGAGAGAGAGAAGCTGTGAGTGAGAGAGATAGAGAGAGAGAAAGAAAAGCTGTGAGTGAGTGAGAGAGGGAGAAATAGAAGCTATGAATGAGAGAGAGTGAGAGATAAGCTGTGAGTGTGAGAGAGAGAACCTGTGAGTGAGTGAGAGAGAGAAAGAGAAGCTGTATGTGTGAGAGAGAGAAAGAAAAAGAGAAGCTGTCAGTGAGAGAGAAAAAGAGAAAATGAGAAGCTGTGAGGGAGAGCGAGAGAGAGAGAGAAAGAGAAGTTGTGTGGTTGTGAAAGAGAGAAGCTGTGAGGGAGAGAGAGAGAAAGAGAAGATTTGACTGAAAGAGAGAGAAAAAAGAAGCTGTGAGTGAGAGAGAGAGAAAGAGAAACTGTGAGTGAGAGTGAGAGAAAGAGAAGGTGTGAGAGAGAAAGAGAAAGAGAAGCTGTTAGTGAGGGAGAGAGTGAAAGTGAAGCTGTGAGTGAAGGAGAGAGAGAGAAGCTGTGATTGAGCGAGAGAGAGAAGCTGTGAGTGAGAGAGAGAGAGAGAAAGAGAAACTGAGTGAGAGAGAGAGAAAGAGAAAGAGAAGCTGTGAGTGAGAGAGAGAGAGAGAAAGAGAAGCTGTGAGTGAGAGAGAGAGAGAAGCTGTGAGTGAGAGAGAGAGAGAAAGAGAAGCTGTGAGTGAGAGAGAGAAAGAGAAGCTGTTAGTGAGAGAGAGAGAGAGAAGCTGTGAGTGAGAGAGAGAGAAGCTGTGAGTGAGAGAGTGAGAAAGAGAAGCTGTATGTGTTTGTGTGTGAGAGAGAGTGAGAAGCTGTGAGAGAGAGAGAGAAAAAGAGAAGCTGTGAGTGAGTGAGAGAGTGAAAGAGAAGCTGTGAGTGAGAGAGAGAGAAGCTGTGAGTGAGTGAGAAAGAGAAGCTGTGAGGGAGTGAGTGAGAGAGAGTGAATCTGTGTGAAAGAGAGAGAGAAAGAGAAGCTGTGAGTGAGAGAGAGAGAGAAAGAGAAGCTGTGAGTGAGCGAGAAAGAGAAGCTGTGAGAGAGAGAGTGAGAAAGAGAAGCTGTGAGTGTGTGAGAGAGAGAAAGAGAAGCTGTGTGTGTGTGTGAGAGAGAGAAAGAGAAGCTGTGAGTGAGAGAGAGAGAAAGAAAGAGAAGCTGTGAGTGAGAGAGAGAGAGAGAAAGAGAAGCTGTGAGTGTGAGAGAGAGAAGCTGTGAGTGAGAGAGAGTGAGAGAAAGAAAACCTGTGAGTGAGAGAGAGAGAGAAGCTGTGAGTAAGAGAGAGAGAAAGCTAAGCTGTGAGTGAGAGAGAAAGAGAAGCTGTGAGAGAGAGAGTGAGAAAGAGAAGCTGTGAGTGTGTGTGAGAGAGAAAGAGAAGCTGTGTGAGAGAGAGTGGGAAAGAGAAGATGTGAATGACACAGAGAGAGAAGCTGTGAGTGTGAGAGAGAGAAAGAGAAGCTGTGTGTGTGTGAGGGAGAGAAAGAGAAGCTGTGAGTGAGAGAGAGTGAAAGAGTAGCTGTGAGTGAGTGAGAGAGAAAGAGCTGTGAGAGAGAGAGAGAGAGAGAAGCTGTGTGTGTGTGTGAGAGAAAGAGAAGCTGTGAGTGAGAGAGAGAGAGAAAGAGAAGCTGCAAGTGAGAAAAAGAGAGAGAGAGAAAGAGAAGCTGTGAGTGAGAGAGAGAGAGAAAGAGAAGCTGTGAGTGTGTGAGAGAGAGAAGCTGTGAGTGAGAGAGAGTGAGAGAAAGAAAACCTGTGAGTGAGAGAGAGAGAGAAAGAGAAGCTGTGAGTGTGAGAGAGAAATAGAGAAAGAGAAGCTGTGAGTGAGAGAGAGAGATAGAGAAGCTGTGAGTGAGAGAGAGAAAGAGAAGCTGTGAGTGAGAGAGAGTGAGAAAGAGAAGCTGTGAGTGAGAGAGAGTTAGAGAAAGAGTAGCTGTTAGTGAGAGAGAGAAAGAAAGAGAAGCGGTAAGTGAGAGAGAGAAGAAAGAGAAGCTGTGAGTGAGAGAGAGAGAGAGAAAGATAAGCTGTGAGTGCGAGAGAGAGAGAAGCTGTGAGTGAGTGAGAGAGAGAAAGAGAAGCTTTTGAGTGAGAGAGAGAGAGAAAGAGAAGCTGTGAGTGAGAGAGAGAGAGAAAGAGAAGCTGTGAGTGTGAGAGAGAAATAGAGAAAGAGAAGCTGTGAGTGAGAGAGAGAGAAGCTGTGAGTGAGAGAGAGATAAGTAGAATCTGTGAGTGAGAGAGAGAAAGAGAAGCTGTGAGTGAGAGAGAGAGAAATAGAAGGTATGAGTGAGAGAGAGTGAGAGAGAAGCTGTTAGTGAGAGAGAGGGAACCTGTGAGTGAGAGAGAGAGAGAGAGAAAGAGAAGCTGTGAGGGAGAGAGAGAGAGAGAGAGAAAGAAGTTGTGTGGTTGTGAGAGAGAGAAGCTGTGAAGGAAAAAAGAGAGAAAGAGAAACTGTGAGTGAGAGAGAGAGAGAAAGAGAAGCTGTTAGTGAGAGAGAGAGTGAAAGAGAAGCTGTGAGTGAAGGAGAGAGAGAGAAGCTGTGCTTGAGAGAGAGAGAGAAGCTGTGAGTGAGAGAGAGAGAGAAAGAGAAGCTGTTAGTGAGAGAGAGAGTGAAAGAGAAGCTGTGAGTGAAGGAGAGAGAGAAGCTGTGATTGAGAGAGAGAGAGAAGCTGTGAGTGAGAAGGAGAGAGAAAGAGATACTGAGTGAGAGAGAGAGAGATAGAGAAGCTGTGAGTGAGAGAGAGAGAGAAAGAGAAGCTGTGAGTGAGAGAGAGAAAGAGAAGCTGTTAGTGAGTGAGTGTGAAAGAGAAGCTTTGAGTGAGAGAGAGAGAAGCTGTGAGTGAGATAGAGAAAAGTTGTGAGTGAGAGAGAGAGAAAGAGAATATGTGAGTGAGATAGAGTGAGAAAGAGAAGCTGTGAGTGAGATAAAGAGAAGCTGTGAATGAGGCAGAGAGAGAAAGAGAAGGTGTGTGTGTGTGAGAGAGAGAAGCTGTTAGTGAGAGAGAGAAAGAGAAGCTGTGTGAGAGAGAGAGAGAGAGAGAACGAGAAGCTGTGAGAGAGAAGGAGAACCTGTGAGTGAGAGAGAAGGAGAAGCTGTGAGTGAGAGAGAGAGAGAAAGAAAGAGATGCTGTGAGTGAGAGAGAGAAGCTGTGATTGAGAGAGAGAGAAGCTGTGAGTGAGAGAGAGAGAAATAGAAGGTATGAGTGAGAGAGAGTGAGAGAGAAGCTGTGAGTGAGAGAGAGGGAACCTGTGAGTGAGAGAGAGAGAGAGAAAGAGAAGCTGTGAGTGAGAGAGAGAGAGAGAAAGAGAAGCTGTGAGTGTGAGAGAGAGAAGCTGTGAGTGAGAGAGAGTGAGAGAAAGAAAACCTGTGAGTGAGAGAGAGAGGGAAGCTGTGAGTAAGAGAGAGAGAAAGCTAAGCTGTGAGTGAGAGAGAAAGAGAAGCTGTGAGAGAGAGAGTGAGAAAGAGAAGCTGTGAGTGTGTGTGAGAGAGAAAGAGATGCTGTGTGAGAGAGAGTGGGAAAGAGAAGATGTGAATGACACAGAGAGAGAAGCTGTGTGTGTGTGAGAGAGAAAGAGAAGCTGTGTGTGTGTGAGGGAGAGAAAGAGAAGCTGTGAGTGAGAGAGAGTGAAAGAGTAGCTGTGAGTGAGAGAGAGAGAAAGAGCTGTGAGAGAGAGAGAGAGAGAGAAGCTGTGTGTGTGTGAGAGAGAAAGAGAAGCTGTGAGTGAGAGAGAGAGAGAAAGAGAAGCTGCAAGTGAGAAAAAGAGAGAGAGAGAAAGAGAAGCTGTGAGTGAGAGAGAGAGAGAAAGAGAAGCTGTGAGTGTGTGAGAGAGAGAAGCTGTGAGTGAGAGAGAGTGAGAGAAAGAAAACCTGTGAGTGAGAGAGAGAGAGAAAGAGAAGCTGTGAGTGTGAGAGAGAAATAGAGAAAGAGAAGCTGTGAGTGAGAGAGAGAGATAGAGAAGCTGTGAGTGAGAGAGAGAAAGAGAAGCTGTGAGTGAGAGAGAGTGAGAAAGAGAAGCTGTGAGTGAGAGAGAGTTAGAGAAAGAGTAGCTGTTAGTGAGAGAGAGAAAGAAAGAGAAGCGGTAAGTGAGAGAGAGAAGAAAGAGAAGCTGTGAGTGAGAGAGAGAGAGAGAAAGATAAGCTGTGAGTGTGAGAGAGAGAGAAGCTGTGAGTGAGTGAGAGAGAGAAAGAGAAGCTTTTGAGTGAGAGAGAGAGAGAAAGAGAAGCTGTGAGTGAGAGAGAGAGAGAAAGAGAAGCTGTGAGTGTGAGAGAGAAATAGAGAAAGAGAAGCTGTGAGTGAGAGAGAGAGAAGCTGTGAGTGAGAGAGAGAGAAGTAGAATCTGTGAGTGAGAGAGAGAAAGAGAAGCTGTGAGTGAGAGAGAGAGAAATAGAAGGTATGAGTTAGAGAGAGTGAGAGAGAAGCTGTTAGTGAGAGAGAGGGAACCTGTGAGTGAGAGAGAGAGAGAGAGAAAGAGAAGCTGTGAGGGAGAGAGGGAGAGAGAGAGAAAGAAGTTGTGTGGTTGTGAGAGAGAGAAGCTGTGAAGGAAAAAAGAGAGAAAGAGAAACTGTGAGTGAGAGAGAGAGAGAAAGAGAAGCTGTTAGTGAGAGAGAGAGTGAAAGAGAAGCTGTGAGTGAAGGAGAGAGAGAGAAGCTGTGCTTGAGAGAGAGAGAGAAGCTGTGAGTGAGAGAGAGAGAGAAAGAGAAGCTGTTAGTGAGAGAGAGAGTGAAAGAGAAGCTGTGAGTGAAGGAGAGAGAGAAGCTGTGATTGAGAGAGAGAGAGAAGCTGTGAGTGAGAAGGAGAGAGAAAGAGATACTGAGTGAGAGAGAGAGAGAAAGAGAAGCTGTGAGTGAGAGAGAGAGAGAAAGAGAAGCTGTGAGTGAGAGAGAGAAAGTGAAGCTGTTAGTGAGTGAGTGTGAAAGAGAAGCTTTGAGTGAGAGAGAGAGAAGCTGTGAGTGAGATAGAGAAAAGTTGTGAGTGAGAGAGAGAGAAAGAGAAGATGTGAGTGAGATAGAGTGAGAAAGAGAAGCTGTGAGTGAGATAAAGAGAAGCTGTGAATGAGGCAGAGAGAGAAAGAGAAGGTGTGTGTGTGTGAGAGAGAGAAGCTGTTAGTGAGAGAGTGAAAGAGAAGCTGTGTGAGAGAGAGAGAGAGAGAGAGAACGAGAAGCTGTGAGAGAGAAGGAGAACCTGTGAGTGAGAGAGAAGGAGAAGCTGTGAGTGAGAGAGAGAGAAAGAAAGAGATGCTGTGAGTGAGAGAGAGAAGCTGTGATTGAGAGAGAGAGAAGCTGTGAGTGAGAGAGAGAGAAATAGAAGGTATGAGTGAGAGAGAGTGAGAGAGAAGCTGTGAGTGAGAGAGAGGGAACCTGTGAGTGAGAGAGAGAGAGAGAAAGAGAAGCTGTGAGGGAGAGAGTGAGAGAGAGAGAAAGAAGTTGTGTGGTTGTGAGAGAGAGAAGCTATGAAGGAAAAAAGAGAGAAAGAGAAACTGTGAGTGAGAGAGAGAGAGAAAGAGAAGCTGTTAGTGAGAGAGAGAGTGAAAGAGAAGCTGTGAGTGAAGGAGAGAGAGAGAAGCTGTGATTGAGAGAGAGAGAGAAGCTGTGAGTGAGAGAGAGAGAGAAAGAGAAGCTGTTAGTGAGAGAGAGAGTGAAAGAGAAGCTGTGAGTGAAGGAGAGAGAGAAGCTGTGATTGAGAGAGAGTGAGAAGCTGTGAGTGAGAAGGAGAGAGAAAGAGATACTGAGTGAGAGAGAGAGAGAAAGAGAAGCTGTGAGTGAGAGAGAGAGAGAAAGAGAAGCTGTGAGTGAGAGAGAGAAAGAGAAGCTGTTAGTGAGTGAGTGTGAAAGAGAAGCTTTGAGTGAGAGAGAGAGAAGCTGTGAGTGAGAGAGAGAAAAGCTGTGAGTGAGAGAGAGAGAAAGAGAAGCTGTGAGTGAGAGAGAGTGAGAAAGAGAAGCTGTGAGTGAGATAAAGAGAAGCTGTGAGTGAGGCAGAGAGAGAAAGAGAAGGTGTGTGTGTGTGTGAGAGAGAAGCTGTTAGTGAGAGGGAGAAAGAGAAGGTGTTAGTGAGTGAGTGTGAAAGAGAAGCTTTGAGTGAGAGAGAGAGAAGCTGTGAGTGAGAGAGAAAAAAGCTGTGAGTGAGAGAGAGAGAAAGAGAAGATGTGAGTGATTGAGAGTGAGAAAGAGAAGCTGTGAGTGAGATAAAGAGAAGCTGTGAGTGAGGGAGAGAGAGAAAGAGAAGGTGTGTGTGTGAGAGAGAGAGAAGCTGTTAGTGAGAGAGAGAGAGAGAAGCTGTGAGTGAGAGAGAGAGAGAGAGAACGAGAAGCTGTGAGAGAGAGAGAACCTGTGAGTGAGAGAGAAGGAGAAGCTGTGAGTGAGAGAGAGAGAGAAAGAAAGAGATGCTGTGAGTGAGAGAGAGAAGCTGTGATTGAGAGAGAGAGAAGCTGTGAGTGAGAGAGAGAGAAATAGAAGGTATGAGTGAGAGAGAGAGAGACAGAAGCAGTGAGTGAGAGAGAGGGAACCTGTGAGTGAGAGAGAGAGAGAAAGAGAAGCTGTGAGGGAGAGAGGGAGAGAGAGAGAAAGAAGTTGTGTGGTTGTGAGAGAGAGAAGCTGTGAAGGAAAAAAGAGAGAAAGAGAAACTGTGAGTGAGAGAGAGAGAGAAAGAGAAGCTGTTAGTGAGAGAGAGAGTGAAAGAGAAGCTGTGATTGAAGGAGAAAGAGAGAAGCTGTGATTGAGAGAGAGTGAAGCTGTGAGTGAGAGAGAGAGAGAAAGAGAAGCTGTTAGTGAGAGAGAGAGTGAAAGAGAAGCTGTGAGTGAAGGAGAGAGAGAAGCTGTGATTGAGAGAGAGAGAGAATCTGTGAGTGAGAAGGAGAGAGACAGAGATACTGAGAGAGAGAGAGAAAGAGAAGCTGTGAGTGAGAGAGAGAGAGAGAAAGAGAAGCTGTGAGTGAGAGAGAGAAAGAGAAGCTGTTAGTGAGTGAGTGTGAAAGAGAAGCTTTGAGTGAGAGAGAGAGAAGCTGTGAGTGAGAGAGAGAAAAGCTGTGAGTGAGAGAGAGAGAAAGAGAAGCTGTGTGTGAGAGAGAGTGAGAAAGAGAAGCTGTGAGTGAGAGAAAGAGAAGCTGTGAGTGAGTCAGAGAGAGAAAGAGAAGGTGTGTGTGTGTGTGAGAGAGAAGCTGTTAGTGAGAGAGAGAAAGAGAAGCTGTGAGTGAGAGAGAGAGAGAGAATGAGAAGCTGTGAGAGTGAGAGAACCTGTGAGTAAGAGAGAAGGAGAAGCTGTGAGTGAGAGAGAGAGAGAAAGAAAGAGATGCTGTGAGTGAGAGAGAGAGAAGCTGTGATTGAGAGAGAGAGAAGTAGAATCTGTGAGTGAGAGAGAAAGAGAAAGAGAAGCTGTGAGTGAGAGAGAGAGAGAAAGAGAAGCTGTGAGTGACAGAGAGAAAAATAGAAGGTATGAGTGAGAGAGAGTGAGAGAGAAGCTGTGAGTGAGAGAGAGGGAACCTGTGAGTGAGAGAGAGAGAGAGAGAAAGAGAAGCTGTGAGGGAGAGAGAGAGAGAGATAGAGAAGTTGTGTGGTTTTGAGAGAGAGAAGCTGTGAGAGAGAGAGAGAGAAAGAGAAACTGTGAATGAGAGAGAGAGAGAGAAAGAGAAGCTTAGTGAGAGAGAGAGTGAAAGAGAAGCTGTGAGTGAAGGAGAGAGAGAGAAGCTGTGATTGAGAGAAAGAGAGAAGCTGTGAGTGAGAGAGAGAGAGAAAGAGAAGCTGTTAGTGAAGGAGAGAGAGAAGCTGTGATTGAGAGAGAGTGAGAAGCTGTGAGTGAAAAGGAGAGAGAAAGAGATATTGAGTGAGAGAGAAAGAGAAGCTGTGAGTGACAGAGAGAGAGAAAGAGAAGCTGTGAGTGAGAGAGAGAAAGAGAAGCTGTTAGTGAGTGAGTGTGAAAGAGAAGCTTTGAGTGAGAGAGAGAGAAGCTGTGAGTGAGGGAGAGAGAAGCTGTGAGTGAGAGAGAGAGAAAGAGAAGCTGTGAGTGAGAGAGAGTGAGAAAGAGAAGCTGTGAGTGAGAGAAAGAGAAGCTGTGAGTGAGGCAGAGAGAGAAAGAGAAGGTGTGTGTGAGAGAGAGAGAAGCTGTTAGTGAGAGAGAGAAAGAGAAGCTGTGAGTGAGAGAGAGAGAGAGAACGAGAAGCTGTGAGAGAGAGAGAACCTGTGAGTGAGAGAGAGAAGGAGAAGCTGTGGGTGAGAGAGAGAGAGAGAGAGAAAGAGATGCTGTGAGTGAGAGAGAGAGAAAGAGAAGCTGTGAGTGAGAGAGATAGAAAGAGAAGCTGTAAATGAGAGAGAAAGAGAAGATGTGAGTGAGAGAGAGAGAGAAGCTGTGAGTGAGAGAGAGAGAAAGAGAAGCTGGGAGAGAGAGAAAGAGAAGCTGTGAGTGAGAGAGAGAGAAGCTGTGAGTGAGAGAGAGAGAAAGAGAAGCTGTGAGTGAGTGAGAGAGAGAAAGAGAAGGTGTGAGTGAGAGAGAAAGAGAAGCTGTAAATGAGAGAGAAAGAGAAGATGTGAGTGAGAGAGAGAGAGAAGCTGTGAGTGAGAGAGAGAGAAAGAGAAGCTGAGATAGAGAGAGAGAAAGAGAAGCTGTGAGTAAGAGAGAGAGAAGCTGTGATTGAGAGAGAGAGAGAAGCTGTGAGTGAGAGAGAGAGAAAGAGAAGCTGTTAGTGAGAGAGAGAGTGAAAGAGAAGCTGTGAGTGAAGGAGAGAGAGAAGCTGTGATTGAGAGAGAGAGAGAAGCTGTGAGTGAGAAGGAGAGAGAAAGAGATACTGAGTGAGAGAGAGAGAAAGATAAGCTGTGAGTGAGAGAGAGAGAGAAAGAGAAGCTGTGAGTGAGAGAGAGAAAGAGAAGCTGTTAGTGAGTGAGTGTGAAAGAGAAGCTTTGAGTGAGAGAGAGAAGCTGTGAGTGAGAGAGAGAAAAGCTGTGAGTGAGAGAGAGAAAGAGAAGCTGTGAGTGAGAGAGAGTGAGAAAGAGAAGCTGTGAGTGAGAGAAAGAGAAGCTGTGAGTGAGGCAGAGAGAGAAAGAGAAGGTGTGTGTGTGTGAGAGAGAAGCTGTTAGTGAGAGAGAGAAAGAGAAGCTGTGAGTGAGAGAGAGAGAGAACGAGAAGCTGTGAGAGAGAGAGAACCTGTGAGTGAGAGAGAGAAGGAGAAGCTGTGAGTGAGAGAGAGAGAAAGAAAGAGATGCTGTGAGTGAGAGAGAGAGAAGCTGTGAGTGAGAGAGAGAGAAGTAGAATCTGTGAGTGAGAGAGAGAGAGAAAGAGAAGCTGTGAGTGAGAGAGAGAGAGAAAGAGAAGCTGTGAGTGAGCGAGAAAGAGAAGCTGTGAGAGAGAGAGAGTGAGAGAGAAGCTGTGAGTGAGAGAGAGGGAACCTGTGAGTGAGAGAGAGAGAGAGAGAGAAAGAGAACCTGTGAGGGAGAGAGACAGAGATAGAGAAGTTGTGTGGTTGTGAGAGAGAGAAGCTGTGAGGGAGAGAGAGAGAAAGAGAAACTGTGAGTGAGAGAGAGAGAGAAAGAGAAGCTGTTAGTGAGAGAGAGAGTGAAAGAGAAGCTGTGAGTGAAGGAGAGAGAGAAGCTGTGATTGAGAGAGAGAGAAGCTGTGAGTGAGAAGGAGAGAGAAAGAGATACTGAGTGAGAGAGAGAGAAAGAGAAGCTGTGAGTGACAGAGAGAGAGAAAGAGAAGCTGTGAGTGAGAGAGAGAAAGAGAAGCTGTTAGTGAGTGAGTGTGAAAGAGAAGCTTTGAGTGAGAGAGAGAGAAGCTGTGAGTGAGAGAGAGAGAAGCTGTGAGTGAGAGAGAGAGAAAGAGAAGCTGTGAGTGAGAGAGAGTGAGAAAGAGAAGCTGTGAGTGAGAGAAAGAGAAGCTGTGAGTGAGGCAGAGAGAGAAAGAGAAGGTGTGTGTGAGAGAGAGAAGCTGTTAGTGAGAGAGAGAAAGAGAAGCTGTGAGTGAGAGAGAGAGAGAAAGAAAGAGATGCTGTGAGTGAGAAAGAGAGAAAGAGAAGCTGTGAGTGAGAGAGATAGAAAGAGAAGCTGTAAATGAGAGAGAAAGAGAAGATGTGAGTGAGAGAGAGAGAGAAGCTGTGAGTGAGAGAGAGAGAAAGAGAAGCTGAGAGAAAGAGAAGCTGTGAATGAGAGAGAGAGTAGCTGTGAGTGAGAGAGAGAGAAAGAGAAGCTGTGAGTGAGTGAGAGAGAGAAATAGAAGCTGTGTCAGAGAGAGAAAAAGAGAAGCTGTAAATGAGAGAGAAAGAGAAGATGTGAGTGAGAGAGAGAGAGAGAGAGAAGCTGTGAGTGAGAGAGAGAGAAAGAGAAGCTGTGAGTAAGAGAGAGAGAGAAAGAGAAGCTGTGAGTGAGAGAGAGAGAAAGAGAAGCTGTGAGTGAGAGAAAGAGAAAGAGTAGCTGTGAGTGAGGAGAGAGAGAAAGAGAAGCTGTGAGTGAGAGAGAGAGAGAAGGAGAAGCTGTGAGTGAGAAAGCGAAAGAGAAGCTGTGAGTGAGAGAGAGAGAGAAGCTGTAAGTGAGAGAGAGTGAGAAAGAGAAGCGGTGAGAGAGAGAGAGGAGCTGTGAGTGAGAGAGAGAGAGAATGAGAAGCTGTGAGAGAGAGAAAGAGAGAAGCTGTGAGTGAGAGAGAACAAGAAGCTGTGAGTCAGAGAGAGAGAAAGAAAGAGAAGCTGTGAGTGAGAGAGAGAGAAAGAGAAGCTGTGAGTCAGAGAGAGAGAAGCTGTGAGTGAGAGACAGAGAAAGAGAAGCTGTGAGTGAGAGAGAGAAAAAGAGAAGCTGAGACTGAGAGAGAGAGAAAGAGAAGCTGTGATTTAGAGAGAGAAATAGAGAAAGAGAAGCTGTGAGTGAGAGAGAGAGAGAAGCTGTGAGTGAGAGAGAGAACGAAAAGCTGTGAGTGAGAGAGAGAGAGAAAAAAAGAGAAGCTGTTTGTGTGAGAGAGGGAGAGAAAGAGATGTTAGTGAGAGAGAGAAAGAAAGAGAAGCGGTAAGTGGGAGAGAGAAGAAAGAGAAGCTGTGAGTGAGAGAGAGAGAGAGAGAGAGAGAAAGAGAAGCTGTTAGTGAGAGAGACAGAAAGAGAAACTGTGAGAGAAAGAGAAAGAGAGAAAGAAGAAGCTGTGAGTGAGAGAGAGAGAAAGAGAAGCTGTGAGTGGGAGAGAGAGAATGAGAAGCTATGAGAGAGAAAGAAATAGAAGCTGTGAGTGAGAGAGAGAAATAGAGAAAGAGAAGCTGTGAATGAGAGAGAGAGAGAAAGAGAAGCTGTGAGTGAGAGAGAGAGAAAGAGAAGCTGTGAGTGAGAGAAAGAGAAAGAGTAGCTGTGAGTGAGGAGAGAGAGAAAGAGAAGCTGTGAGTGAGAGAGAGAGAGAAGGAGAAGCTGTGAGTGTGAGAGAGAAAGAGAAGCTGTGAGTGAGAGAGAGAGAGAAGCTGTAAGTGAGAGAGAGTGAGAAAGAGAAGCGGTGAGAGAGAGAGAGGAGCTGTGAGTGAGAGACAGAGAGAGAATGAGAAGCTGTGAGAGAGAGAAAGAGAGAAGCTGTGAGTGAGAGAGAACAAGAAGCTGTGAGTCAGAGAGAGAGAGAAAGAAAGAGAAGCTGGGAGTGAGAGAGAGAGAAAGAGAAGCTGTGAGTAAGAGAGAGAGAAGCTGTGAGTGAGAGACAGAGAAAGAGAAGCAGTGAGTGAGAGAGAGAAAAAGAAAAGCTGAGACTGAGAGAGAGAGAGAAAGAGAAGCTGTGATTTAGAGAGAGAAATAGAGAAAGAGAAGCTGTGAGTGAGAGAGAGCGAGAGAGAAGCTGTGAGTGAGAGAGAGAAAGAGAAGCTGTGAGTGAGAGAGAGAGAAAAAGAGAAGCTGTTTGTGAGAGAGAGGGAGAGAAAGAGATGTTAGTGAGAGAGAGAAAGAAAGAGAAGCGGTAAGTGAGAGAGAGAAGAAAGAGAAGCTGTGAGTGAGAGAGAGAGAGAGAAAAAGAGAAGCTGTTAGTGAGAGAGAGAGAAAGAGAAACTGTGAGAGAAAGAGAAAGAGGGAAAGAAGAAGCTGTGAGTGAGAGAGAGAGAGAAAGAGAAGCTGTGAGTGGGAGATAGAGAATGAGAAGCTACGAGAGAGAAAGAAATAGAAGCTGTGAGTGAGAGAGAGAAATAGAGAAAGAGAAGCTTTGAGTGAGAGAGAGAGAATGAGAAGCTGTGAGTGAGAGAAAGATAAGCTGTGAGTAAGAGAGAGAGAAAGATAAGATGTAAGTGATAGAGAGAAGAGAGAGAAGATGTGAGTGAGAGAGAGAGAGAGAAAGAGAAGCTGTGGGTGAGAGAGAGAGAAAGAGAAGTTGTGAGTGAGAGAGAGAAAGAAAGAGAAGCTGTAAGTGAGAGAGAGTGAGAAAGAGAAGCTGTGAGTGAGATAGAAAGAAGGAGATGATGTGAGTGAGAGAGAGAGAGATAGAAAGCGAAGATGTGATTGAGAGAGAGAGAAAAAGAAGCTGTGAGAGAGAGAGAAGCTGTGAGTGAGAGAGAGAGAGAGAGAAGCTGTGAGTGAGAGATAGAGAAAGAGAAGCTGTGAGTGAGAGATAGAGAAAGAGAAGCTGTGAGTGAGAGAGAGAGAAAGAGAAGCTGTGAGTGAGCGAGAAAGAGAAAGAGGAGCTGTGTGTGTGAGAAAGAGAAAGAGAAGCTGTGAGTGAGAGAGAGAGAGAAAGAGAAGCTGTGAGTGAGAGAGAGGGAGAGAAAGAGAAGCTGTTAGTGAGAGAGAGAAAGAAAGAGAAGTGGTAAGTGAGAGAGAGAAGAAAGAGAAGCTGTGAGTGAGAGAGAGAGAAGCTGTGAGTGAGAGAGAGAGAAGCTGTGAGTGAGAGAGAGAAATAAAGGGAAGCTGTGACTGAGAGAGCGAGAGAAAGAGAAGCTGTGAGTGAGACAGAGAGAAAGAGAAGCTGTGAGTGGGAGAGAGAGAGAATGAGAAGCTGTGTGTGAGAGAGAAAGAGAAGCTATGAGTGAGCGAGAGAAATAGAGAAAGAGAAGCTGTGAGTGTGTGAGAGAGAGAAAGAGAAGATGTGAGTGAGAGAGAGAAAGAGAAGCTGTGAGTGGGAGAGAAAGAGAAGCTGTGAGTGAGAGAGAGAGAGAAAGAGAAGATGTAAGTGAATGAGAGAAGAAAGAGAAGATGTGAGTGAGAGAGAGAGAGAGAGAAGTTGTGTGGTTGTGAAAGAGAGAAGCTATGAGGGAGAGAGAGAGAAAGAGAAGATTTGAGTGAGTGAGAGAGAGAGAGAGAGAAACTGTGAGTGAGAGAGAGAGAAAGCGAAGCTGAGAGAGAGAGTGAAAGAGAAGCTGTTAGTGAGAGAGAGAGAGAAAGAGAAACTGAGTGAGAGAGAGAGAGAAAGAGAAGCTATGATTTAGAGAGAGAAATAGAGAAAGAGAAGCTGTGAGTGAGAGAGAGAGAAAGAGAAGCTGTGAGTGAGAGAGAGAGAAAGAGAAGCTGTGAGTGAGAGAGAGAGAGAAAGAGATGCTGTGAGTGAGAGAGAGAGAAAGAGAAGCTGTGAGTGAGAGAAAGAGAAAGAGTAGCTGAGAGTGAGGAGAGAGAAAGAGAAGCTGTGAGTGAGAGAGAGAGAGAAGGAGAAGCTGTGAGTGAGAGAGAGAAAGAGAAGCTGTGAGTGAGAGAGAGAGAGAAAGAGAAGCTGTAAGTGAGAGAGAGTGAGAAAGAGAAGCGGTGAGAGAGAGAGAGGAGCTGTGAGTGAGAGAGAGAGAGAATGAGAAGCTGTGAGAGAGAGAAAGAGAGAAGCTGTGAGTGAGAGAGAACAAGAAGCTGTGAGTCAGAGAGAGAGAAAGAAAGAGAAGCTGTGAGTGAGAGAGAGAGAAAGAGAAGCTGTGAGTGAGAGAGAGAGAAGCTGTGAGTGAGAGATAGAGAAAGAGAAACTGTGAGTGAGAGTGAGAGAGAAAGAGAAGCTGTGAGTGAGAGAGAGAGAGAAAGAGAAGCTGTGAGTGAGAGAGAGAGAGAGAGAGGGAGAGAAAGAGAAGCTGTGAGTGAGAGAAAGAGAGAGAGAGACAGAAAGATAAGCTGTGAGTGAGGAAGAGAGAGAAATTGAAGCTGTGAGTGAGAGAGAGAGAGAAAGAGGAGCTGTGTGTGTGAGAAAGAGAAAGAGAAGCTGTGAGTGAGAGAGAGAGAGAAAGAGAAGCTGTGAGTGAGAGAGAGGGAGAGAAAGAGAAGCTGTTAGTGAGAGAGAGAAAGAAAGAGAAGTGGTAAGTGAGAGAGAGAAGAAAGAGAAGCTGTGAGTGAGAGAGAGAGAAGCTGTGAGTGAGAGAGAGAGAAGCTGTGAGTGAGAGAGAGAAATAAAGGGAAGCTGTGACTGAGAGAGCGAGAGAAAGAGAAGCTGTGAGTGAGACAGAGAGAAAGAGAAGCTGTGAGTGGGAGAGAGAGAGAATGAGAAGCTGTGTGAGAGAGAGAAAGAGAAGCTATGAGTGAGCGAGAGAAATAGAGAAAGAGAAGCTGTGAGTGTGTGAGAGAGAGAAAGAGAAGATGTGAGTGAGAGAGAGAAAGAGAAGCTATGAGTGGGAGAGAAAGAGAAGCTGTGAGTGAGAGAGAGAGAGAAAGAGAAGATGTAAGTGAATGAGAGAAGAAAGAGAAGATGTGAGTGAGAGAGAGAGAGAGAGAAGTTGTGTGGTTGTGAAAGAGAGAAGCTATGAGGGAGAGAGAGAGAAAGAGAAGATTTGAGTGAGTGAGAGAGAGAGAGAGAGAAACTGTGAGTGAGAGAGAGAGAAAGCGAAGCTGAGAGAGAGAGTGAAAGAGAAGCTGTTAGTGAGAGAGAGAGAGAAAGAGAAACTGAGTGAGAGAGAGAGAGAAAGAGAAGCTATGATTTAGAGAGAGAAATAGAGAAAGAGAAGCTGTGAGTGAGAGAGAGAGAAAGAGAAGCTGTGAGTGAGAGAGAGAGAGAAAGAGATGCTGTGAGTGAGAGAGAGAGAAAGAGAAGCTGTGAGTGAGAGAAAGAGAAAGAGTAGCTGAGAGTGAGGAGAGAGAAAGAGAAGCTGTGAGTGAGAGAGAGAGAAGGAGAAGCTGTGAGTGAGAGAGAGAAAGAGAAGCTGTGAGTGAGAGAGAGAGAGAAAGAGAAGCTGTAAGTGAGAGAGAGTGAGAAAGAGAAGCGGTGAGAGAGAGAGAGGAGCTGTGAGTGAGAGAGAGAGAGAATGAGAAGCTGTGAGAGAGAGAAAGAGAGAAGCTGTGAGTGAGAGAGAACAAGAAGCTGTGAGTCAGAGAGAGAGAAAGAAAGAGAAGCTGTGAGTGAGAGAGAGAGAAAGAGAAGCTGTGAGTGAGAGAGAGAGAAGCTGTGAGTGAGAGATAGAGAAAGAGAAACTGTGAGTGAGAGAGAGAGAGAAAGAGAAGCTGTGAGTGAGAGAGAGAGAGAAAGAGAAGCTGTGAGTGAGAGAGAGAGAGAGAGAGGGAGAGAAAGAGAAGCTGTGAGTGAGAGAAAGAGAGAGAGAGACAGAAAGATAAGCTGTGAGTGAGGAAGAGAGAGAAATTGAAGCTGTGAGTGAGAGAGAGAGAGAAAGAGAAGCTGTGTGTGAGAGACAGAGAGAAAGAGAAGCTGTAAGAGAGAGAGAGAGAAATAGAAGCTGTGTATGTGTGAGAGAGAAAGAGAAGCTGTGAGTGAGAGAGACAGAGAAAGAGAAGATGTGAGTGAGAGAGAATGAGAAAGAGAAGCAGTGAGAGAGAGAGAGAGAGAGAGAAAGAGAAGCTGTGTGTGTGAGAGACAGAGAAGCTGTGAGTGAGAGAGGGAGAATGAGAAGCTGTGAGTGAGAGAGAGAGAGAGAGATAAAGATAAGCTGTGAGTGAGTGAGAGAGTGAGAAGCTGTGAGTGAGAGAGAGAGAAAGAGAAGCTGTGAGTGAGAGAGAGAGAGAGAAAGAGAAGCTGTGAGTGAGAGAGAAAGAGAGAAAGTGAAGCTGTCAGTAAGAGAGAGAGAAAGAGAAGCTGTGATTGCGAGAGAAAGAGAGAATGAGAAGCTGTGAGTGAGAGAGAGAGAGAGAGAATGAGAAGCAGTGAGAGAGAGAAAGAGAGAAGCTGTGAGTGAGAGAGAACGAGAAGCTGTGAGTGAGAGAGAGAGAGAAAGAAAGAGAAGCTGTGAGTAAGAGAGAGAGAAAGAGAAGCTGTGAGTGAGAGAGAGAGAAGCTGTGAGTGAGAGTGAGAGAAAGAGAAGCTGTGAGTGAGAGAGACAGAGAAAGAGAAGCTGAGAGTGAGAGAGAGAGAAAGAGAAGCTGTGAGTGTGAGAGAGAAAGAGAGAAAGAGAAGCTGTGAGTGTGTGAGAGAGAGAAAGAGAAGATGTGAGTGAGAGAGAGAAAGAGAAGCTGTGAGTGGGAGAGAAAGAGAGAAAGAGAAGCTGTGAGTGAGAGAGAGGGAGAGAAAGAGAAGCTGTTAGTGAGAGAGAGAGAGAAAGAGAAGATGTAAGTGAATGAGAGAAGAAAGAGAAGATGTGAGTGAGAGAGAGAGAAAGAGAAGTTGTGTGGTTGTGAAAGAGAGAAGCTATGAGGGAGAGAGAGAGAAAGAGATTTGAGTGAGTGAGAGAGAGAGAGAGAGAAAGTGTGAGTGAGAGAGAGAGAAAGAGAAGCTGAGAGAGAGAGTGAAAGAGAAGCTGTTAGTGAGAGAGAGAGTGAAAGTGAAGCTGTGAGTGAAGGAGAGAGAGAGAGAAGCTGTGATTGAGCGAGAGAGAGAAGCTGTGAGTGAGTGAGAGAGAGAAAGAGAAACTGAGTGAGAGAGAGAGAGAAAGAGAAGCTATGATTTAGAGAGAGAAATAGAGAAAGAGAAGCTGTGAGTGAGAGAGAGAGAAAGAGAAGCTGTGAGTGAGAGAGAGAGAGAAAGAAAAGCTGTGAGTGAGAGAGAGAGAAAGAGAAGCTGTGAGTGAGAGAAAGAGAAAGAGTAGCTGAGAGTGAGGAGAGAGAAAGAGAAGCTGTGAGTGAGAGAGAGAGAGAGAAGGAGAAGCTGTGAGTGAGAGAGAGAAAGAGAAGCTGTGAGTGAGAGAGAGAGAAAGAGAAGCTGTAAGTGAGAGAGAGTGAGAAAGAGAAGCGGTGAGAGAGAGAGAGGAGCTGTGAGTGAGAGAGAGATAGAATGAGAAGCTGTGAGAGAGAGAAAGAGAGAAGCTGTGAGTGAGAGAGAACAAGAAGCTGTGAGTCAGAGAGAGAGAGAAAGAAAGAGAAGCTGTGAGTGAGTGAGAGAGAAAGAGAAGCTGTGAGTGAGAGAGAGAGAAGCTGTGAGTGAGAGATAGAGAAAGAGAAACTGTGAGTGAGAGAGAGAAAGAGAAGCTGTGAGTGAGAGAGAGAGAGAGGGAGAGAAAGAGAAGCTGTGAGTGAGAGAAAGAGAGAGAGAGACAGAAAGATAAGCTGTGAGTGAGGACGAGAGAGAAATTGAAGCTGTGAGTGAGAGAGAGAGAGAAAGAGAAGCTGTGTGTGAGAGACAGAGAAAGAGAAGCTGTAAGAGAGAGAGAGAGAAATAGAAGCTGTGTATGTGTGAGAGAGAAAGAGAAGCTGTGAGTGAGAGAGACAGAGAAAGAGAAGATGTGAGTGAGAGAGAATGAGAAAGAGAAGCAGTGAGAGAGAGAGAGAGAGAAAGAGAAGCTGTGTGTGTGAGAGACAGAGAAGCTGTGAGTGAGAGAGGGAGAATGAGAAGCTGTGAGTGAGAGAGAGAGAGAAAGATAAGCTGTGAGTGAGTGAGAGAGTGAGAAGCTGTGAGTGAGAGAGAGAAAGAGAAGCTGTGAGTGAGAAAGAGAGAGAAAGAGAAGCTGTGAGTGAGAGAGAAAGAGAGAAAGTGAAGCTGTCAGTAAGAGAGAGAGAAAGAGAAGCTGTGATTGCGAGAGAAAGAGAGAATGAGAAGCTGTGATTGAGAGAGAGAGAGAGAGAATGAGAAGCTGTGAGAGAGAGAAAGAGAGAAGCTGTGAGTGAGAGAGAACGAGAAGCTGTGAGTGAGTGAGAGAGAGAAAGAAAGAGAAGCTGTGAGTAAGAGAGAGAGAAAGAGAAGCTGTGAGTGAGAGAGAGAAGCTGTGAGAGAGTGAGAGAAAGAGAAGCTGTGAGTGAGAGAGACAGAGAAAGAGAAGCTGAGAGTGAGAGAGAGAGAAAGAGAAGCTGTGAGTGTGAGCTAGAAAGAGAGAGAAAGAAGGAGAAGCTGTGTGTGTGAGAGAGAAAGCGTATCTGTGAGTGAGAGAGAGAGAAAGAAATGCTGTAAGAGAGAGAGAGAAAGAGAAGCTGTGAGTGAGAGAGAGAGAAAGAGAAGCTGTGAGTGACAGAGAGAGAGAGAACGAGAAGTTGTGAGTGAGAGAGTGAGAGAGAGAAATAGAAGCTGTGAGAGAGAGTGAGAGAGAAACAGATGCTGTGAGTGAGTGCATGAGAGAGAGAAAGAGAAGCTGTGAGTGAGAGAGAGAGAGAAAGAGTAGCTGTGAGTGAGAGAGAAAGAGAAGCTGTGAGTGAGAGAGAGAGAAGCTGAGTGAGAGATAGAGAAAGAGTAGCTGTTAGTCAGAGAGAGAGAGAAGCTGTGAGTGAGAGAGAGAAGCTGTTAGTGAGAGAGAGAGAAAGAGAAGCTGTGTGTGTGAGAGAGAGAGAAAGCATAGCTGTGATTGAGAAAGAGAGAAAAAGAAGCTGTGAGTGAGTGAGAGAGAGAGAAGCTGCGTGAGAGAGAGAGAAAGAGAAGCTGTGAGTGAGTGAGAGAGAGAAAGAGAAGCTGTGAGAGAGAGAGAGAAGCTGTGAGTGAGAGAGAGAGAAAGAGAAGCTGTGAGTGAGAGAGAGAGAAAGAGAAGCTGTTAGTGAGAGAGAGAGTATTAGAGAAGCTGTGAGTGAGAGAGAGAGAGAAGCTGTGAGTGAGAGAGAGAGAAGCTGTGAGTGAGAGAGAGAGAAGTAGAATCTGTGAGTGAGAGAGAGAGAGAAAGAGAAGCAGTGAGTGAGAGAGATAGAAAGAGAAGCTGTGAGTGAGAGAGAGAGAAATAGAAGGTATGAGTGAGAGAGAGTGAGAGAGAAGCTGTGAGTGAGAGAGAGGGAACCTGTGAGTGAGAGAGAGAGAGAGAAGCTGTGAGGGAGAGAGAGAGAGATAGAGAAGTTGTGTGGTTGTGAGAGAGAAGCTGTGAGGGAGAGAGAGAGAAAGAGAAACTGTGAGTGAGAGAGAGAGAAAGAGAAGCTGTTAGTGAGAGAGAGAGTGAAAGAGAAGCTGTGAGTGAAGGAAAGAGAGAGAAGCTGTGATTGAGAGAGAGAGAGAAGCTGTGAGTGAGAAGAGAGAGAGAAAGAGAAGCTGTTAGTGAGAGAGAGAGTGAAAGAGAAGCTGTGAGTGAAGGAGAGAGAGAAGCTGTGATTGAGAGAGAGAGAGAAGCTGTGAGTGTGAGGGAGAGAGAAAGAGAAACTGAGTGAGAGAGAGAGAAAGAGAAAGAGAAGCTGTGAGTGAGAGAGAGAGAGAAAGAGAAGCTGTGAGTGAGAGAGAGAAAGAGAAGCTGTTAGTGAGTGAGTGTGAAAGAGAAGCTTTGAGTGAGAGAGAGAGAAGGTGTGAGTGAGAGAGAGAGAGAAGCTGTGAGTGAGTGAGAGAGAAAGAGATGTGAGTGAGAGAGAGTGAGAAAGAGAAGCTGAGTGAGAGAGAAAGAGAAGCTGTGAGTGAGGCAGAGAGAGAAAGAGAAGGTGTGTGTGTGTGAGAGAGAAGCTGTTAGTGAGAGAGAGAAAGAGAAGCTGTGAGTGAGAGAGAGAGAGAGAACGAGAAGCTGTGAGAGAGAGAGATCCTGTGAGTGAGAGAGAGAAGGAGAAGCTGTGAGTGAGAGAGAGAGAAAGAAAGAGATGCTGTGAGTGAGAGAGAGAGAGGGGGAAAGAGAAGCTGTGAGTGAGAGAGATAGAAAGAGAAGCTGTAAATGAGAGAGAAAGAGAAGATGTGAGTGAGAGAGAGAGAGAAGCTGTGAGTGAGAGAGAGTGAAAGAGAAGCTGAGAGAGAGAGAAAGAGAAGCTGTGAGTGAGAGAGAGAGTAGCTGTGAGTGAGAGAGAGAGAAAGAGAAGCTGTGAGTGAGTGAGAGAGAGAAAGAGAAGCTGTGAGTGAGAAAGAGAGAAAGAGAAGCTGTAAATGAGAGAGAAAGAAATGTGAGTGAGAGAGAGAGAGAGAAGCTGAGAGAGAGAGAGAAAGAGAAGCTGTGAGTGAGAGAGACAGAAAGAGAAGCTGTGAGTGAGATAGAGAGAGAAAGAGAAGCTGTGAGTGAGAGAGAGAGAAAGAGAAGCTGTGAGTGAGAGAAAGAGAAAGAGTAGCTGTGAGTGAGGAGAGAGAGAAAGAGAAGCTGTGAGTGAGGAGAGAGAGAAAGAGAAGCTGTGAGTGAGAGAGAGAGAGAAGGAGAAGCTGTGAGTGAGAGAGAGAAAGAGAAGCTGTGAGTGAGAGAGAGAGAAAGAGAAGCTGTAAGTGAGAGAGAGTGAGAAAGAGAAGCGGTGAGAGAGAGAGAGGAGATGTGAGTGAGAGAGAGAGAGAATGAGAAGCTGTGAGAGAGAGAAAGAGAGAAGCTGTGAGTGAGAGAGAACAAGAAGCTGTGAGTCAGAGAGAGAGAGAAAGAAAGAGAAGCTGTGAGAGAGAGATAGAGAGAAAGAGAAGCTGTGAGTGAGAGAGAGAGAAGCTGTGAGTGAGAGACAGAGAAAGAGAAGCTGTGAGTGAGAGAGATAAAAAGAGAAGCTGTGAGTGAGAGAGAGAGAGAAAGAGGCTGTGAGTGAGAGAGAGAGAAAGAGAAGCTGTGAGTGAGAGAGAGAGAAAGAGAAGCTGTGAGTGAGGAGAGAGAAAGAGAAGCTGTGAGTGAGAGAGAGAGAAAGAGAAGCTGTTTGTGAGAGAGAGTGAAAGAGAAGCTGTGAGTGAAGGAGAGAGAGAGAAGCTGTGATTGAGAGAGAGAGAGAAGCTGTGAGTGAGAAGGAGAGAGAAAGAGAAACTGAGTGAGAGAGAGAGAGAAAGAGAAGCTGTGAGTGAGAGAGAGAGAGAAAGAGAAGCTGTGAGTGAGAGAGAGACAGAGAAACTGTTAGTGAGTGAGTGTGAAAGAGAAGCTTTGAGTGAGAGAGAGAGAAGGTGTGAGTGAGAGAGAGAGAGAAGCTGTGAGTGAGTGAGAGAGAAAGAGCTGTGAGTGAGAGAGAGTGAGAAAGAGAAGCTGAGTGAGAGAGAAAGAGAAGCTGTGAGTGAGGCAGAGAGAGAAAGAGAAGGTGTGTGTGTGAGAGAGAGAAGCTGTTAGTGAGAGAGAGAAAGAGAAGGTGTGAGTGAGAGAGAGAGAGAACGAGAAGCTGTGAGAGAGAGAGATCCTGTGAGTGAGAGAGAGAAGGAGAAGCTGTGAGTGAGAGAGAGAGAAAGAAAGAGATGCTGTGAGTGAGAGAGAGAGAGAGGGAAAGAGAAGCTGTGAGTGAGAGAGATAGAAAGAGAAGCTGTAAATGAGAGAGAAAGAGAAGATGTGAGTGAGAGAGAGAGAGAAGCTGTGAGTGAGAGAGAGAGAAAGAGAAGCTGTGAGTGAGAGAGAGAGAAGCTGTGAGTGAGAGAGAGAGAAAGAGAAGCTGTGAGTGAGTGAAGAGAGAAAGAGAAGCTGTGAGTGAGAAAGAGAGAAAGAGAAGCTGTAAATGAGAGAGAAAGAAATGTGAGTGAGAGAGAGAGAAGCTGTGAGTGAGAGAGAGAGAAAGAGAAGCTGAGAGAGAGAGAGAGAAAGAGAAGCTGTGAGTGAGAGAGACAGAAAGAGAAGCTGTGAGTGAGATAGAGAGAGAAAGAGAAGCTGTGAGTGAGAGAGAGAGAAAGAGAAGCTGTGAGTGAGAGAAAGAGAAAGAGTAGCTGTGAGTGAGGAGAGAGAGAAAGAGAAGCTGTGAGTGAGGAGAGAGAGAAAGAGAAGCTGTGAGTGAGAGAGAGAGAAGGAGAAGCTGTGAGTGAGAGAGAGAAAGAGAAGCTGTGAGTGAGAGAGAGAGAAAGAGAAGCTGTAAGTGAGAGAGAGTGAGAAAGAGAAGCGGTGAGAGAGAGAGAGGAGCTGTGAGTGAGAGAGAGAGAGAATGAGAAGCTGTGAGAGAGAGAAAGAGAGAAGCTGTAAGTGAGAGAGAACAAGAAGCTGTGAGTCAGAGAGAGAGAGAAAGAAAGAGAAGCTGTGAGAGAGAGAGAGAGAAAGAGAAGCTGTGAGTGAGAGAGAGAGAAGCTGTGAGTGAGAGACAGAGAAAGAGAAGCTGTGAGAGAGAGAAAAAGAGAAGCTGAGAGTGAGAGAGAGAGAGAAAGAGAAGCTGTGATTTAGAGAGAGAAATAGAGAAAGAGAAGCTGTGAGTGAGAAAGAGAGAAAGAGAAGCAGTGAGAGAGAGAGAGAAAGAGGCTGTGAGTGAGAGAGAGAGAAAGAGAAGCTGTGAGTGAGAGAAAGAGAAAGAGTAGCTGTGAGTGAGGAGAGAGAAAGAGAAGCTGTGAGTGAGAGAGAGAGAAAGAGAAGCTGTTTGTGAGAGAGAGAGTGAAAGAGAAGCTGTGAGTGAGAGAGAGAGAGAAAGAGGCTGTGAGTGAGAGAGAGAGAAAGAGAAGCTGTGAGTGAGAGAAAGAGAAAGAGTAGCTGTGAGTGAGGAGAGAGAAAGAGAAGCTGTGAATGAGAGAGAGAGAGAAAGAGAAGCTGTTTGTGAGAGAGAGAGTGAAAGAGAAGCTGTGAATGAAGGAGAGAGAGAAGCTGTGATTGAGAGAGAGAAGCTGTGAGTGAGAAGGAGAGAGAAAGAGAAACTGAGTGAGAGAGAGAGAGAAAGATAAGCTGTGAGTGAGAGAGAGAGAGAAAGAGAAGCTGTGAGTGAGAGAGAGAAGCTGTTAGTGAGTGAGTGTGAAAGAGAAGCTTTGAGTGAGAGAGAGAGAAGCTGAGAAGTTGAGTGAGAGAGAAAGAGAAGGTGTGTGTGTGTGTGAGAGAGAAGCTGTTAGTGAGAGAGAGAAAGAGAAGCTGTGAGTGAGAGAGAGAGAGAGAACGAGAAGCTGTGAGAGAGAGAACCTGTGAGTGAGAGAGAGAGAGAAAGAAACAGATGCTGTGAGTGAGAGAGAGAGAGAAAGAGAAGCTGTGAGTGAGAGAGAGAAAAAGAGAAGCTGTGAGTGAGAGAGAGAGGGAAAGAGAAGCTGTGAGTGAGAGTGATAGAAAGAGAAGCTGTGAGTGAGAGAGAGAAAGAGAAGCTGTGAGTGAGAGAGAGAGAAAGAGAAGCTGTAAGTGAGAGAGAGTGAGAAAGAGAAGCGGTGAGAGAGAGAGAGGAGCTGTGAGTGAGAGAGAGAGAGAGAATGAGAAGCTGTGAGAGAGAGAAAGAGAGAAGCTGTGAGTGAGAGAGAACAAGAAGCTGTGAGTCAGAGAGAGAGAGAAAGAAAGAGAAGCTGTGAGTGAGAGAGAGAGAAAGAGAAGCTGTGAGTGAGAGAGAGAGAAGCTGTGAGTGAGAGACAGAGAAAGAGAAGCTGTGAGTGAGAGAGAGAAAAAGAGAAGCTGAGAGTGAGAGAGAGAGAGAAAGAGAAGCTGTGATTTAGAGAGAGAAATAGAGAAAGAGAAGCTGTGAGTGAGAGAGAGAGAGAAAGAGAAGCTGTGAGTGAGAGAGAGAGAAAGAGAAGCTGTGAGTGAGAGAAAGAGAAAGAGTAGCTGTGAGTGAGGAGAGAGAAAGAGAAGCTGTGAGTGAGTGAGAGAGAGAAAGAGAAGCTGTTTGTGAGAGAGAGAGTGAAAGAGAAGCTGTGAGTGAAGGAGAGAGAGAAGCTGTGATTGAGAGAGAGAAGCTGTGAGTGAGAAGGAGAGAGAAAGAGAAACTGAGTGAGAGAGAGAGAGAAAGAGAAGCTGTGAGTGAGAGAGAGAGAAAGAGAAGCTTTGAGAGAGAGAGAAGCTGTTAGTGAGTGAGTGTGAAAGAGAAGCTTTGAGTGAGAGAGAGAGCTGTGAGTGAGAGAGAGAGAGAAAGAGAAGCTGTGAGTGAGAGAGAGTGAGAAAGAGAAGGTGTGAGTGAGAGAAAAAGAGAAGCTGTGAGTGAGGCAGAGTGAGAAAGAGAAGGTGTGTGAGAGAGAAGCTGTTAGTGAGAGAGAGAAAGAGAAGCTGTGAGTGAGAGAGAGAGAGAACGAGAAGCTGTGAGAGAGAGAGAACCTGTGAGTGAGAGAGAGAAGGAGAAGCTGTGAGTGAGAGAGAGAGAGAAAGAAAGAGATGCTGTGAGTGAGAGAGAGAGGGAAAGAGAAGCTGTGAGTGAGAGAGATAGAAAGAGAAGCTGTAAATGAGAGAGAAAGAGAAGCTGTGAGTGAGAGAGAGAGAAATAGAAGCTGAGAGAGAGAGAGAGAAAGAGAAGCTGTGAGTGAGAGAGAGAGAAGCTGTGAGTGAGAGAGAGAGAAAGAGAAGCTGTGAGTGAGTGAGAGAGAGAAAGAGAAGCTGTGAGTGAGAGAGAGAGAAAGAGAAGCTGTAAATGAGAGAGAAAGAGAAGATGTGATTGAGAGAGAGAGAGAAGCTGTGAGTGAGAGAGAGAAAAAGAGAAGCTGAGAGAGAGAGAGAGAAAGAGAAGCTGTGAGTAAGAGAGAGAGAAGCTGTGAGTGAGAGAGAGAAAGAGAAACTGTGAGTGAGAGAGAGAGAGAAAGAGAAGCTGTGAGTGAGAGAGAGAAAGAGAAGCTGTGAGTGAGAGAAAGAGACAGAGTAGCTGTGAGTGAGGAGAGAGAGAAAGAGAAGCTGTGAGTGAGGAGAGAGAGAAAGAGAAGCTGTGAGTGAGAGAGAGAGAGAAGGAGAAGCTGTGAGTGAGAGAGAGAAAGAGAAGCTGTGAGTGAGAGAGAGAGAAAGAGAAGCTGTAAGTGAGAGAGAGTGAGAAAGAGAAGCGGTGAGAGAGAGAGAGGAGCTGTGAGTGAGTGAGAGAGAGAGAATGAGAAGCTGTGAGAGAGAGAAAGAGCGAAGCTGTGAGTGAGAGAGAACAAGAAGCTGTGAGTCAGAGAGAGAGAGAAAGAAAGAGAAGCTGTGAGTGAGAGAAAGAGAAAGAGAAGCTGTGAGGGAGAGAGAGAGAAGCTGTGAGTGAGAGACAGAGAAAGAGAAGCTGTGAGTGAGAGAGAGAAAAAGAGAAGCTGAGAGTGAGAGAGAGAAAGAGAAGCTGTGAGTAAGAGAGAGAGAAGCTGTGAGTGAGAGAGAGAGAAAGAGAAGCTGTTAGTGAGAGAGAGAGTATTAGAGAAGCTGTGAGTGAGAGAGAGAGAATCTGTGAGTGAGAGAGAGAGAGAAAGAGAAGCTGTGAGTGAGAGCGAGAGAGAAAGAGAAGCTGTGAGTGAGAGAGGTAGAAATAGATGGTATGAGTGAGAGAGAGTGAGAGAGAAGCTGTGAGTGAGAGAGAGGGAACCTGTGAGTGAGAGAGAGAGAGAAAGAGAAGCTGTGAGGGAGAGAAATAGAGATAGAGAAGTTGTGTGGTTGTGAGAGAGAGAAGCTGTGAGGGAGAGAGAGAGATAGAGAAACTGTGAGTGAGAGAGAGAGAGAACGAGAAGCTGTTAGTGAGAGAGAGAGTGAAGAGAAGCTGTGAGTGAAGGAGAGAGAGAGAAGCTGTGATTGAGAGAGAGAGAGAAGCTGTGAGTGAGAGAGAGAGAGAAAGAGAAGCTGTTAGTGAGAGAGAGAGTGAAAGAGAAGCTGTGAGTGAAGGAGAGAGAGAAGCTGTGATTGAGAGAGAGAGAGAAGTTGTGAGTGAGAAGGAGAGAGAAAGAGATACTGAGTGAGAGAGAGAGAGAAAGAGAAGCTGTGAGTGAGAGAGAGAGAGAAAGAGAAGCTGTGAGTGAGAGAGAGAGAGAGAAGCTGTGAGTGAGAGAGAGAGAAAGAGAAGCTGTGAGTGAGAGAGAGTGAGAAAGAGAAGCTGTGAGTGAGAGAAAGAGAAGTTGTGAGTGAGGCAGAGAGAGAAAGAGAAGGTGTGTGTGTGTGAGAGAGAGAAGCTGTTAGTGAGAGAGAGAAAGATAAGCTGTGAGTGAGAGAGAGAGAGAGAGAACGAGAAGCT
Organism: Bradypodion ventrale; assembly: GCA_035047345.1. Lineage (NCBI taxonomy): Eukaryota > Metazoa > Chordata > Lepidosauria > Squamata > Chamaeleonidae > Bradypodion > Bradypodion ventrale. The sequence goes on from JAWDJE010000001.1 coordinate 222,438,188, forward strand.
GTGAGAGAGAGAGAACCTGTGAGTGAGAGAGAGACGGAGAAGCTGTGAGTGAGAGAGAGAGAAGCTGTGAGTGAGAGAGAGAGAAGCTGTGAGTGAGAGAGAGAGAAGTAGAATCTGTGAGTGAGAGAGAGAGAGAAAAAGAAGCTGTGAGTGAGAGAGATAGAAAGAGAAGCTGTAAATGAGAGAGAAAGAGAAGATGTGAGTGAGAGAGAGAGAGAGAAGCTGTGAGTGAGAGAGAGAGAAAGAGAAGCTGAGAGAGAGAGAAAGAGAAGCTGTGAGTGAGAGAGAGAAGCTGTGAGTGAGAGAGAGAGAAAGAGAAGCTGTGAGTGAGAGAGAGAGAAAGAGACGCTGTAAATGAGAGAGAAAGAGAAGATGTGAGTGAGAGAGAGAGAGAAAGAGAAGGTGTGAGTGAGAGAAAAAGAGAAGCTGTGAGTGAGGCAGAGTGAGAAAGAGAAGGTGTGTGAGAGAGAAGCTGTTAGTGAGAGAGAGAAAGAGAAGCTGTGAGTGAGAGAGAGAGAGAACGAGAAGCTGTGAGAGAGAGAGAACCTGTGAGTGAGAGAGAGAAGGAGAAGCTGTGAGTGAGAGAGAGAGAGAAAGAAAGAGATGCTGTGAGTGAGAGAGAGAGGGAAAGAGAAGCTGTGAGTGAGAGAGATAGAAAGAGAAGCTGTAAATGAGAGAGAAAGAGAAGCTGTGAGTGAGAGAGAGAGAAATAGAAGCTGAGAGAGAGAGAGAGAAAGAGAAGCTGTGAGTGAGAGAGAGAGAAGCTGTGAGTGAGAGAGAGAGAAAGAGAAGCTGTGAGTGAGTGAGAGAGAGAAAGAGAAGCTGTGAGTGAGAGAGAGAGAAAGAGAAGCTGTAAATGAGAGAGAAAGAGAAGATGTGATTGAGAGAGAGAGAGAAGCTGTGAGTGAGAGAGAGAAAAAGAGAAGCTGAGAGAGAGAGAGAGAAAGAGAAGCTGTGAGTAAGAGAGAGAGAAGCTGTGAGTGAGAGAGAGAAAGAGAAACTGTGAGTGAGAGAGAGAGAGAAAGAGAAGCTGTGAGTGAGAGAGAGAAAGAGAAGCTGTGAGTGAGAGAAAGAGACAGAGTAGCTGTGAGTGAGGAGAGAGAGAAAGAGAAGCTGTGAGTGAGGAGAGAGAGAAAGAGAAGCTGTGAGTGAGAGAGAGAGAGAAGGAGAAGCTGTGAGTGAGAGAGAGAAAGAGAAGCTGTGAGTGAGAGAGAGAGAAAGAGAAGCTGTAAGTGAGAGAGAGTGAGAAAGAGAAGCGGTGAGAGAGAGAGAGGAGCTGTGAGTGAGTGAGAGAGAGAGAATGAGAAGCTGTGAGAGAGAGAAAGAGCGAAGCTGTGAGTGAGAGAGAACAAGAAGCTGTGAGTCAGAGAGAGAGAGAAAGAAAGAGAAGCTGTGAGTGAGAGAAAGAGAAAGAGAAGCTGTGAGGGAGAGAGAGAGAAGCTGTGAGTGAGAGACAGAGAAAGAGAAGCTGTGAGTGAGAGAGAGAAAAAGAGAAGCTGAGAGTGAGAGAGAGAAAGAGAAGCTGTGAGTAAGAGAGAGAGAAGCTGTGAGTGAGAGAGAGAGAAAGAGAAGCTGTTAGTGAGAGAGAGAGTATTAGAGAAGCTGTGAGTGAGAGAGAGAGAATCTGTGAGTGAGAGAGAGAGAGAAAGAGAAGCTGTGAGTGAGAGCGAGAGAGAAAGAGAAGCTGTGAGTGAGAGAGGTAGAAATAGATGGTATGAGTGAGAGAGAGTGAGAGAGAAGCTGTGAGTGAGAGAGAGGGAACCTGTGAGTGAGAGAGAGAGAGAAAGAGAAGCTGTGAGGGAGAGAAATAGAGATAGAGAAGTTGTGTGGTTGTGAGAGAGAGAAGCTGTGAGGGAGAGAGAGAGATAGAGAAACTGTGAGTGAGAGAGAGAGAGAACGAGAAGCTGTTAGTGAGAGAGAGAGTGAAGAGAAGCTGTGAGTGAAGGAGAGAGAGAGAAGCTGTGATTGAGAGAGAGAGAGAAGCTGTGAGTGAGAGAGAGAGAGAAAGAGAAGCTGTTAGTGAGAGAGAGAGTGAAAGAGAAGCTGTGAGTGAAGGAGAGAGAGAAGCTGTGATTGAGAGAGAGAGAGAAGTTGTGAGTGAGAAGGAGAGAGAAAGAGATACTGAGTGAGAGAGAGAGAGAAAGAGAAGCTGTGAGTGAGAGAGAGAGAGAAAGAGAAGCTGTGAGTGAGAGAGAGAGAGAGAAGCTGTGAGTGAGAGAGAGAGAAAGAGAAGCTGTGAGTGAGAGAGAGTGAGAAAGAGAAGCTGTGAGTGAGAGAAAGAGAAGTTGTGAGTGAGGCAGAGAGAGAAAGAGAAGGTGTGTGTGTGTGAGAGAGAGAAGCTGTTAGTGAGAGAGAGAAAGATAAGCTGTGAGTGAGAGAGAGAGAGAGAGAACGAGAAGCTGTGAGAGAGAGAGAACCTGTGAGTGAGAGAGAGACGGAGAAGCTGTGAGTGAGAGAGAGAGAAGCTGTGAGTGAGAGAGAGAGAAGCTGTGAGTGAGAGAGAGAGAAGTAGAATCTGTGAGTGAGAGAGAGAGAGAAAAAGAAGCTGTGAGTGAGAGAGATAGAAAGAGAAGCTGTAAATGAGAGAGAAAGAGAAGATGTGAGTGAGAGAGAGAGAGAGAAGCTGTGAGTGAGAGAGAGAGAAAGAGAAGCTGAGAGAGAGAGAAAGAGAAGCTGTGAGTGAGAGAGAGAAGCTGTGAGTGAGAGAGAGAGAAAGAGAAGCTGTGAGTGAGAGAGAGAGAAAGAGACGCTGTAAATGAGAGAGAAAGAGAAGATGTGAGTGAGAGAGAGAGAGAAGCTGTGAGTGAGAGAGAGAAAGAGAAGCTGAGAGAGAGAGAGAAGCTGTGAGTAAGAGAGAGAGAAGCTGTGAGTGAGAGAGAAAGAGAAGCTGTGAGTGAGAGAGAGAGAGAAAGAGAAGCTGTGAGTGAGAGAGAGAAAGAGCTGTGAGTGAGAGAAAGAGAAAGAGTAGCTGTGAGTGAGGAGAGAGAAAGAGAAGCTGTGAGTGAGAGAGAGAGAGAAGGAGAAGCTGTGAGTGAGAGAGAGAAAGAGAAGCTGTGAGTGAAAGAGAGAGAAGCTGTAAGTGAGAGAGAGTGAGAAAGAGAAGCGGTGAGAGAGAGAGAGGAGCTGTGAGTGAGAGAGAGAGAATGAGAAGCTGTGACAGAGAGAAAGAGAGAAGCTGTGAGTGAGAGAGAACAAGAAGCTGTGAGTCAGAGAGAGAGAGAGAAAGAGAAGCTGTGAGTGAGAGAGAGAGAAAGAGAAGCTGTGAGTGAGAGAGAGAAGCTGTGAGTGAGAGACAGAGAAAGAGAAGTTGTGAGTGAGAGAGAGAAAAAGAGAAGCTGAGACTGAGAGAGAGAGAGAAAGAGAAGCTGTGATTTAGAGAGAGAAATAGAGAAAGAGAAGCTGTTAGTGAGAGAGAGAGAGAGAAGTTGTGAGTGAGAGAGAGAAAGAGAAGATGTGAGTGAGAGAGAGAGAGAAAAAGAGAAGCTGTTTGTGAGAGAGAGGGAGAGAAAGAGATGTTAGTGAGAGAGAGAAAGAAAGAGAAGCGGTAAGTGAGAGAGAGAAGAAAGAGAAGCTGTGAGTGAGAGAGAGAGAGAAAGAGAAGCTGTTAGTGAGAGAGACAGAAAGAGAAACTGTGAGAAAGAGAGAAAGAAGAAGCTGTGCGTGAGAGAGAGAGAAAGAGAAGCTGTGAGAGAGAATGAGTAGCTGTGAGTGAGGAGAGAGAGAAAGAGAAGCTGTGAGTGAGAGAGAGAGAGAAGGAGAAGCTGTGAGTGAGAGAAATATACGCTGTGAGTGAGAGAGAAATAGAGAAAGAGAAGCTGTGAGTGAGAGAGAGAGAGAAAGAGAAGCTGTGAGTGAGAGAGAGAGAAAGAGAAGCTGTGAGTGAGAGAAAGAGAAAGAGTAGCTGTGAGTGAGGAGAGAGAGAAAGAGAAGCTGTGAGTGAGAGAGAGAGAGAAGGAGAAGCTGTGAGTGAGAGAGAGAAAGAGAAGCTGTGAGTGAGAGAGAGAGAGAAGCTGTAAGTGAGAGAGAGTGAGAAAGAGAAGCGGTGAGAGAGAGAGAGGAGCTGTGAGTGAGAGAGAGAATGAGAAGCTGTGAGAGAGAGAAAGAGAGAAGCTGTGAGTGAGAGAGAACAAGAAGCTTTGAGTCAGAGAGAGAGAGAAAGAAAGAGAAGCTGTGAGTGAGAAAGAGAGAAAGAGAAGCTGTGAGTGAGAGAGAGAGAAGCTGTTAGTGAGAGACAGAGAAAGAGAAGCTGTGAGTGAGAGAGAGAAAAAGAGAAACTGAGACTGAGAGAGAGAGAGAAAGAGAAAGAGAAGCTGTGATTTAGAGAGAGAAATAGAGAAAGAGAAGCTGTGAGTGTGAGAGAGAGAGAGAAGCTGTGAGTGAGAGAGAGAAAGAGAAGCTGTGAGAGAGAGAGAGAAAAAGAGAAGCTGTTTGTGAGAGAGAGGGAGAGAAAGAGAAGCTGTGAGTGAGAGAGAGAGAAGGAGAAGCTGTGAGTGAGATAAGAGGGAGAAAGAAAGAGAAGCTGTGAGTGAGAGAGAGAGAAAGAGAAGCTGTGAGTGAGAGAGAGAGAGAGAAGCTGTGAGTGAGAGATAGAGAAAGAGAAGCTGTGAGTGAGAGAGAGAGAAGCTGTGAGTGAGAGAGAGAGAAGTAGAATCTGTGAGTGAGAGAGAGAGAGAGAGAGAAGCTGTGAGTGAGAGAGAGAGAGAAAGAGAAGCTGTGAGTGAGAGAGAGAGAAATAGAAGGTATGAGTGAGAGAGAGTAAGAGAGAAGCTGTGAGTGAGAGAGAGGGAACCTGTGAGTGAAAGAGAGAGAGAAAGAGAAGCTGTGAGGGAGAGAGAGAGAGAGATAGAGAAGTTGTGTGGTTGTGAGAGAGAGAAGCTGTGAGCTAGAGAGAGAGAAAGAGAAACTGTGAGTGAGAGAGAGAGAGAAAGAGAAGCTGTTAGTGAGAGAGAGAGTGAAAGAGAAGCTGTGAGTGAAGGAGAGAGAGAGAAGCTGTGATTGAGAGAGAGAGAGAAGCTGTGAGTGAGAGAGAGAGAAAAAGAAGCTGTTAGTGAGAGAGAGAGTGAAAGAGAAGCTGTGAGTGAAGGAGAGAGAGAAGCTGTGATTGAGAGAGAGAGAGAAGCTGTGAGAGAGAAGGAGAGAGAAAGAGATACGGAGTGAGAGGGAGAGAGAAAGAGAAGCTGTGAGTGAGAGAGAGAGAGAAAGAGAAGGTGTGAGTGAGAGAGAAAGAAAGAGAAGCTGTTAGTGAGTGAGGGTGAAAGAGAAGCTTTGAGTGAGAGAGAGAGAAGCTGTGAGTGAGAGAGAGAGAAGCTGTGAGTGAGAGAGAGAAAGAGAAGCTGTGAGTGAGAGAGAGTGAGAAAGAGAAGCTGTGAGTGAGAGAAAGAGAAGCTGTGAGTGAGGCAGAGAGAGAAAGAGAAGGTGTGTGTGTGAGAGAGAGAAGCTGTTAGTGAGAGATAGAAAGAGAAGCAGTGAGAGAGAGAGAGAGAACGAGAAGCTGTGAGAGAGAGAGAGAAGCTGTGAGTGAGAGAGAGAAAGAGGAGCAGTGACTGAGAGAGACAGAGAAAGAGAAGCTGAGAGTGAGAGAGAGAGAAAGAAAGAGAAGCTGTGAGTGTGAGAGAGAGAAAGAGAGAAAGAAAGAGAAGCTGTGTGTGTGAGAGATAAAGCGTATCTGTGAGTGAGATAGAGAGAAAGAAATGCTGTGGGTGAGAGAGAGAGAAAGAGAAGCTGTGAGTGAGAGAGAGAGAAAGAGAAGCTGTGAGTGACAGAGAGAGAGAGAACGAGAAGTTGTGAGTGAGAGAGTGAGAGAGAGAAATAGAAGTTGTGAGAGAGAGTGAGAGAGAAACAGATGCTGTGAGTGAGTGCATGAGAGAGAGAAAAAGAAGCTGTGAGTGAGAGAGAGAGAGAAAGAGTAGCTGTGAGTGAGAGAGAAAGAGAAGCTGTGAGTGAGAGAGAGAGAGAAGCTGAGTGAGAGATAGAGAAAGAGTAGCTGTGAGTGAGAGAGAGAGAATCTGTGAGTGAGAGAGAGAGAGAGAACGAGAAGCTGTGAGAGAGAGAGAGAAGCTGTGAGTGAGTGAGAGAAGGAGAAGCTGTGAGAGAGATAAGAGGGAGAAAGAAAGAGAAGCTGTGAGTGAGAGAGAGAGAAAGAGAACCTGTGAGTGAGAGAGAGAGAGAAGCTGTGAGTGAGAGATAGAGAAAGAGAAGCTGTGAGTGAGAGAGAGAGAAAGAGAAGCTGTGAGTGAGAGAGAAAGAGAAAGAGGAGCTGTGTGTGTGAGAGAGAGAAAGAGAAGCTGTGAGTGAGAGAGAGAGAGAAAGAGAAGCTGTGAGTGAGAGAGAGGGAGAGAAAGAGAAGCTGTTAGTGAGAGAGAGAGTAGAAAGAGAAGCATTAAGTGAGAGAGAGAAGAAAGAGGAGCTGTGAGTGAGAGAGAGATAGAAAGAGAAGCTGTGAGTGTGTGAGAGAGAGAGAAGCTGTGAGTGAGAGAAAGAAAGAAAGGGAAGCTGTGAGTGAGAGAGCGAGAGAAAGAGGAGCTGTGAGTGAGACAGAGAGAAAGAGAAGTTGTGAGTGAGAGAGAGAGAGAAGCTGAGTGAGAGATCGAGAAAGAGTATTTGTGAGTGAGAGAGAGAGAGAAGCTGTGAGTGAGAGAGAGAGAGAGAACGAGAAGCTGTGTGAGAGAGAGAAGCTGTGAGTGAGTGAGAGAGAGAAGGAGAAGCTGTGAGTGAGATAAGAGGGAGAAAGAAAGAGAAGCTGTGAGTGATAGAGAAAGAAAGAGAAGCTGTGAGTGTGAGAGAGAGAGAAGCTGTGAGTGAGAGATAGAGAAAGAGAAGCTGTGAGTGAGAGAGAGAGAAAGAGATGCTGTGAGTGAGAGAGAAAGAGAAAGAGGAGCTGTGTGTGTGTGAGAGAGAAAGAGAAGCTGTGAGTGAGAGAGAGAGAAAGAAAGAGAAGCTGTGAGTGAGAGAGAGGGAGAGAAAGAGAAGCTATTAGTGAGAGAGAGAGAGAAAGAGAAGCGTTAAGTGAGAGAGAGAAGAAAGAGAAGCTGTGAGTGAGAGAGAGAAAGAGAAGCTGTGAGTGGGAGAGAAAGAGAGAAAGAGAAGCTGTGAGTGAGAGAGAGGGAGAGAAAGAGAAGCTGTTAGTGAGAGAGAGAGAGAAAGAGAAGATGTAAGTGAAAGAGAGAAGAAAGAGAAGATGTGAGTGAGAGAGAGAGAAAGAGAAGTTGTGTGGTTGTGAAAGAGAGAAGCTATGAGGGAGAGAGAGAGAAAGAGAAGATTTGAGTGTGTGAGAGAGAGAAAGAGAAACTGTGAGTGAGAGAGAGAGAGAGAAGCTGTGAGAGAGAGAGAAAGAGAAGCTGTTAGTGAGAGAGAGAGTGAAAGTGAAGCTGAGAGTGAAGGAGAGAGAGAGAAGCTGTGATTGAGCGAGAGAGAGAAGCTGTGAGAGAGAGAGAGAGAAAGAGAAACTGAGTGAGAGAGAAAGAGAAAGAGAAGCTGTGAGTGAGAGAGAGAGAAAGAAAGAGAAGCTGTGAGTGTGAGAGAGAGAAAGAGAGAAAGAAAGAGAAGCTGTGTGTGTTAGAGAGAAAGCGTATCTGTGAGTGAGAGAGAGAGAAAGAAATGCTGTGGGTGAGAGAGAGAGAAAGAGAAGCTGCGAGTGAGAGAGAGAGAAAGAGAAGCTGTGAGTGACAGAGAGAGAGAGAACGAGAAGTTGTGAGTGAGAGAGTGTGAGAGAGAAATAGAAGTTGTGAGAGAGAGTGAGAGAGAAACAGATGCTGTGAGTGAGTGCATGAGAGAGAGAAAAAGAAGCTGTGAGTGAGAGAGAGAGAGAAAGAGTAGCTGTGAGTGAGAGAGAAAGAGAAGCTGTGAGTGAGAGAGAGAGAGAAGCTGAGTGAGAGATAGAGAAAGAGTAGCTGTGAGTGAGAGAGAGAGAGAATCTGTGAGTGAGTGAGAGAGAGAGAACGAGAAGCTGTGAGAGAGAGAGAGAAGCTGTGAGTGAGTGAGAGAAGGAGAAGCTGTGAGAGAGATAAGAGGGAGAAAGAAAGAGAAGCTGTGAGTGATAGAGAAAGAAAGAGAAGCTGTGAGTGTGTGAGAGAGAGAAGCTGTGAGTGAGAGATAGAGAAAGAGAAGCTGTGAGTGAGTGAGAGAGAAAGAGAAGCTGTGAGTGAGAGAGAAAGAGAAAGAGGAGCTGTGTGTGTGAGAGAGAGAAAGAGAAGCTGTGAGTGAGAGAGAGAGAAAGAAAGAGAAGCTGTGAGTGAGAGAGAGGGAGAGAAAGAGAAGCTATTAGTGAGAGAGAGAGAGAAAGAGAAGCGTTAAGTGAGAGAGAGAAGAAAGAGAAGCTGTGAGTGAGAGAGAGAAAGAGAAGCTGTGAGTGGGAGAGAAAGAGAGAAAGAGAAGCTGTGAGTGAGAGAGAGGGAGAGAAAGAGAAGCTGTTAGTGAGAGAGAGAGAGAAAGAGAAGATGTAAGTGAAAGAGAGAAGAAAGAGAAGATGTGAGTGAGAGAGAGAGAAAGAGAAGTTGTGTGGTTGTGAAAGAGAGAAGCTATGAGGGAGAGAGAGAGAAAGAGAAGATTTGAGTGTGTGTGAGAGAGAAAGAGAAACTGTGAGTGAGAGAGAGAGAGAGAAGCTGTGAGAGAGAGAGAAAGAGAAGCTGTTAGTGAGAGAGAGAGTGAAAGTGAAGCTGAGAGTGAAGGAGAGAGAGAGAAGCTGTGATTGAGTGAGAGAGAGAAGCTGTGAGAGAGAGAGAGAGAAAGAGAAACTGAGTGAGAGAGAAAGAGAAAGAGAAAGAGAAGCTGTGAGTGAGAGAGAGAGAGAAAGAGAATCTATGAGTGAGAGAGAGAGAAGCTGTGAGTGAGAGAGAGAGAGAAAGAGAAGCTGTGAGTGAGAGAGAGAAAGAGAAGCTGTTAGTGAGAGAGAGAGAGAGAAGCTGTGAGTGAGAGAGACAAGCTGTGAGTGAGAGAGTGAGAAAGAGAAGCTGTATGTGTTTGTGTGTGTGAGAGAGTGAGAAGCTGTGAGAGAGAGAGAGAAAAAGAGAAGCTGTGAGTGAGAGAGAGAGTGAGAGAGAAGCTGTGAGTGAGAGAGAGAAGCTGTGAGTGAGTGAAAAAGATAAGCTGTGAGTGAGTGAGTGAGAGAGAGAGAAGCTGTGAGTGAGAGAGAGGGAAAGATAAGCTGTGAGTGAGAGAGAAAGAGAAGCTGTGAGAGAGAGAGAGTGAGAAAGAGAAGCTGTGAGTGTGTGTGAGAGAGAAAGAGAAGCTGTGAGAGAGAGAGAGGGAAAGAGAAGATGTGAATGACAGAGAGAGAGAGAAGCTGTGTGTGTGTGAGGGAGAGAAAGAGAAGCTGTGTGTGTGTGTGGGAGAGAGAAAGAGAAGATGTGAGTGAGAGAGAGAGAAAGAAAGAGACGTTGGAGAGAGAAAGAGAGAAAGAACTGTGTCTGTGTGTGAGAGAGAGAAGCTGTGAGTGAGAGAGAGTGAAAGAAAGAAAACCTGTGAGTGAGAGAGAGAGAGAGAAGCTGTGAGTAAGAGAGAGAGAAAGCTAAGCTGTGAGTGAGAGAGAGAAATAGAGAAAGAGAAGCTGTGAGTGAGAGAGAGTGATAGAGAAGCTGTGAGTGAGAGAGAGAAACAGAAGCTGTGAGTGAGTGAGAGAGAGAAAGACAAGTTGTGAGTGAGAGAGAGGGAGAGAAAGAGAATCTGTTAGTGAAAGAGAGAAAGAAAGAGAAGCGGTAAGTGAGAGAGAGAATAAAGAGAAGCTGTGAGTGAGAGAGAGAGAGAAAGAGAAGCTGAGAGTGAGAGAGAGAGAGAAGCTGTGATTGAGAGAGAGAAAGAAAGGGAAGCTGTGAGTGAGAGAGAGAGAGAAAGAGAAGCTGTGAGTGAGACAGAGAGAAAGAGAAGCTGTGAGTGGGAGAGAGAGAGAACGAGAAGCTGTGAGAGAGAGAGAAAGAGAAGCTGTGAGTGGGTGAGAGAGAGAGAAAGAGAAGCTGTGAGTGAGAGAGAGGGAGATAAAGAGAAGCTGTAAGTGAGAGAGAGTGAGAAAGAGAAGCTGTGAGTGAGAGAGAGAGAAAGAGAAGCAGTGAGAGAGAGAGAGAAAGAGAAGCTGAGTGTTTGAGAGAGAGAAAAGAAAGAGAAGCTGTGAGTGAGCGAGAGAGAGAGAGAGAAGCTGTGAGTGAGAGAGAGAGAGAAAGAGAAGCTGTGAGTGAGAGAGAGAAAGAGAAGCTGTGAATGAGAGAGAGAGAAGCTGTGAGTGAAGAGAGAGAGAGGAAGAGAAGCTGTGAGTGAGAGAGAGAGAAAGAAAGAGAAGCTGTGTGAGAGAGAGATAGTAGAAGCTGTGAGTGAGAGAGAGAGAAAGAAAAGCTGTGAGTGAGAGAGAGAGAAAGAGAAGCTGAGTGAGAGAGACTGAGAGAGAAAGAGAGTGTGAGTGAGAGAGAGAGATAGAAAGAGAAGCTGTGAGTGTGAGAGAAAGAGAGTCTGTGAGTGAGAGAGTGGAGAAAGAGAAGCTGTGAGTGAGAGAGACAGAAAGAGAAGCTGTGAACGAGAGAGAGAGAGAAAGAGAAGCTATGAGTGAGAGAGAGAGGTAGAGAAAGAGAAACTGTGAGTGAGAGAAAGAGAGAGAGAGAAAGAAAGATAAGCTGCGAGTGAGAGAGAGAGAGAGAAATTGAAGCTGTGGGTGAGAGAGAGAGAGAAAGAGAAGCTGTGATTGAGAGAGAGATAAAAGCTGTGAGTGAGAGAGAGAGTATAAGAGAAGCTGTGAGTGAGTGAGAGAGAGAGAAGCTGTGAGTGAGAGAGAGAGAGAAGCTGTGTGTGTGAGAGAGAAGGATTATCTGTGAGTGAGAGAGAGAGAGAAAGAGAAGCTGTGTGAGAGAGAGAGACAGAGAAGCTGTGAGTGAGAGAGATAGAGAGAGAGAAAGAAAAGCTGTGAGTGAGAGAGAGAGGGAGAAATAGAAGCTATGAGTGAGAGAGCGTGAGAGATAAGCTGTGAGTGTGAGAGAGAGAACCTGTGTCTGAGAGAGAGAGAGAAAGAGAAGCTGTATGTGTGAGAGAGAGAAAGAGAAAGAGAAGCTGTCAGTGAGAGAGAAAGAGAGAAAATGATAAGCTGTGAGGGAGAGTGAGAGAGAGAGAAAGAGAAGTTGTGTGGTTGTGAAAGAGAGAAGCTGTGAGGGAGAGAGAGAGAAAGAGAAGATTTGAGTGAGAGAGAGAGAAAAAAAGAAGCTGTGAGTGAGAGAGAGAGAAAGAGAAACTGTGAGTGAGAGGGTGAGAGAAAGAGAAGCTGTGTGAGAGAGAGAGAGAGAGAGAAGCTGTTAGTGAGAGAGAGAGTGAAAGTGAATCTGTGAGTGAAGGAGAGAGAGAGAAGCTGTGATTGAGCGAGAGAGAGAAGCTGTGAGTGAGAGAGAGAGAGAGAAAGAGAAACTGAGTGAGAGAGAGAGAGAAAGAGAAAGAGAAGCTGTGAGTGAAAAAGAGAGAGAAAGAGAAGCTGTGAGTGAGAGAGCGAGAGAAGCTGTGAGTGAGAGAGAGAGAGAAAGAGAAGCTGTGAGTGAGAGAGAGAAAGAGAAGCTGTTAGTGAGAGAGAGAGAGAGAGAGAAGCTGTGAGTGAGAGGGAGAAGCTGTGAGTGAGAGAGTGAGAAAGAGAAGCTGTATGTGTTTGTGTGTGAGAGAGAGTGAGAAGCTGTGAGAGAGAGAGAGAAAAAGAGAAGCTGTGAGTGAGTGAGAGAGTGAAAGAGAAGCTGTGAGTGAGAGAGAGAGAAGCTTTGAGTGAGTGAGAAAGAGAAGCTGTGAGTGAGTGAGTGAGAGAGAGAGAGAATCTGAGTGAAAGAGAGAGAGAAAGAGAAGCTGTGAGTGAGAGAGAGAGAGAAAGAGAAGCTGTGAGTGAGAGAGAAAGAGAAGCTGTGAGAGAGATAGAGTGAGAAAGAGAAGCTGTGAGTGTGTGTGAGAGAGAAAGAGAAGCTGTGAGAGAGAGAGAGGGAAAGAGAAGATGTGAATGACACAGAGAGAGAGAAGCTGTGTGTGTGCGAGAGAGAAAGAGAAGCTGTGTGTGTGTGTGAGAGAGAAAGAGAAGCTGGGAGAGAGAGAAAGAAAGAAAGAGAAGCTGTGAGAGAGAGAAAGAGAGAAAGAACTGTGTGTGTGTGTGAGAGAGAAGCTGTGAGTGAGAGAGAGAGAAAGAGAAGCTGTGAGTGTGTGAGAGAGAGAAGCTGTGAGTGAGAGAGAGTGAGAGAAAGAAAACCTGTGAGTGAGAGAGAGAGAAGCTGTGAGTAAGAGAGAGAGAAAGCTAAGCTGTGAGTGAGGGAGAGAGAAAGAGAAGCTGTGAGTGAGAGAGAGAGAGAAAGAGAAGCTGTGAGTGTGAGAGAGAAATAGAGAAAGTTAAGCTGTGAGTGAGAGAGAGAGATAGAGAAGCTGTGTGTGAGAGAGAAAGAGAAGCTGTGAGAGAGAGAGAGAGAGAAAGAGAAGCTGTGAGTGAGAGAGAGGGAGAGAAAGAAAGAGAAGCTGTTAGTGAGAGAGAGAGAGAAAGAGAAGCGGTAAGTGAGAGAGAGAAGAAAGAGAAGCTGTGAGTGAGAGAGAGAGATAGAAAGAAAAGCTGAGAGTGCGAGAGAGAGAGAGAAGCTGTGAGTGAGAGAGAGAGAGAAAGAGAAGCTGTGAGTGAGAGAGAAAGAGAAGCTGTGAGAAAGAGAGAGAGAAAGAGAAGCTGTGACTGGAGAGAGAGAGAGAAGCTGTGAGTGAGAGAGAGAAAGAGAAGCTGTGAGTGAGTGAGAGAGAGAAGCTGTGAGTGTGTGTGTGAGAGAGAGTGAGAAGCTGTGAGAGAGAGAGAGAAAAAGAGAAGCTGTGAGTGAGTGAGAGAGTGAAAGAGAAGCTGTGAGTGAGAGAGAGAGAAGCTGTGAGTGAGTGAGAAAGAAGCTGTGAGTGAGTGAGTGAGAGAGAGAGAATCTGAGTGAAAGAGAGAGAGAAAGAGAAGCTGTGAGTGAGAGAGAGAGAGAAAGAGAAGCTGTGAGTGAGAGAGAAAGAGAAGCTGTGAGAGAGATAGAGTGAGAAAGAGAAGCTGTGAGTGTGTGTGAGAGAGAAAGAGAAGCTGTGAGAGAGAGAGAGGGAAAGAGAAGATGTGAATGACACAGAGAGAGAGAAGCTGTGTGTGTGCGAGAGAGAAAGAGAAGCTGTGTGTGTGTGAGAGAGAGAAAGAGAAGCTGGGAGAGAGAGAAAGAAAGAAAGAGAAGCTGTGAGAGAGAGAAAGAGAGAAAGAACTGTGTGTGTGTGTGAGAGAGAGAAGCTGTGAGTGAGAGAGAGAGAGAAAGAGAAGCTGTGAGTGTGTGAGAGAGAGAAGCTGTGAGTGAGAGAGAGTGAGAGAAAGAAAACCTGTGAGTGAGAGAGAGAGAGAAGCTGTGAGTAAGAGAGAGAGAAAGCTAAGCTGTGAGTGAGGGAGAGAGAAAGAGAAGCTGTGAGTGAGAGAGAGAGAGAAAGAGAAGCTGTGAGTGAGAGAGAGAAATAGAGAAAGTTAAGCTGTGAGTGAGAGAGAGAGATAGAGAAGCTGTGTGAGAGAGAGAAAGAGAAGCTGTGAGAGAGAGAGAGAGAAAGAGAAGCTGTGAGTGAGAGAGAGGGAGAGAAAGAAAGAGAAGCTGTTAGTGAGAGAGAGAAAGAAAGAGAAGTGGTAAGTGAGAGAGAGAAGAAAGAGAAGCTGTGAGTGAGAGAGAGAGATAGAAAGAAAAGCTGAGAGTGCGAGAGAGAGAGAGAAGCTGTGAGTGAGAGAGAGAGAAAGGGAAGCTGTGAGTGAGAGAGAGAGAGAAAGAGAAGCTGTGAGTGAGAGAGAAAGAGAAGCTGTGAGAAAGAGAGAGAGAAAGAGAAGCTGTGACTGGAGAGAGAGAGAGAAGCTGTGAGTGAGAGAGAGAAAGAGAAGCTGTGAGTGAGTGAGAGAGAGAAGCTGTGAGTGTGTGTGTGAGAGAGAAAGATAAGCTGTGTGAGAGAGAGAAGCTGTGAGTGAGAGAGAGATAAATAGAAGCTATGAGTGAGAGTGAGTGAGAGAGAAGCTGTGAGTGAGAGAGAGAAGCTGTGAGTGAGAGAGAGAAAAAGAGAAGCTGTATGTGAGAGAGAGAGAAAGAGGAAGAGAAGCTGTCAGTGAGAGAGAAAGAGAGAAAATGAGAAGCTGTGAGGGAGAGAGAGAGAGAAAGAGAAGTTGTGTGGTTCTGAGAGAGAGAAGGTGTGAGGGAGAGAGAAAGAAAGAGAAACTGTGAGAGAGAGAGAGAGAAAGAGATGCTGTTAGTGAGAGAGAGAGTGAAAGAGAAGCTGTGAGTGAAGGAGAGAGAGAGAAGCTGTGAGTGAGAGAGAGAGAGAAGCTGTGAGTGAGAGAGAGAGAAAGAGAAGCTGTGAGTGAGAGAGAGTGAGAAAGTGAAGCTGTTAGTGAGAGAGAAAGAGAAGCTGTGAATGAGGCAGAGAGAAAAAGAGAAGGTGTGTGTGTGAGAGAGAGAAGCTGTTAGTGAGAGAGAATAAGAGAAGCTGTGAGTGAGAGAGAGAGAGAACGAGAAGCTGTGAGAGAGAGAGATAGAAAGAGAAGCTGTAAATGAGGCAGAAAGAGAAGCTGTGAGTGAGAGAGAGAGAGACTGTGAGTGAGAGAGAGAGAAGGAGAAGCTGTGAGTGAGAGAGAGAGAAAGAAAGAGATGCTGTGAGTGAGAGAGGGAGAAAGCGAAGTGAGTGAGAGAGAGAGAGAAGCTGTGAGTGAGAGAGAGATAAAGAGAAGCTGTGAGTGAGAGAGATAGAAAGAGAAGCTGTAAATGAGAGAGAAAGAGAAGCTGTGAGTGAGAGAGAGAGAGAAGCTGTGAGTGAGAGAGAGAGAAAGAGAAGCTGTGTGAGAGAGAAAGAGATGCTGTGAGTGAGAGAGAGAGAAAGAGAAGGTGTGAGTGACAGAGAGAGAGAGAGAAGCTGTGAGTGAGAGAGAGAGAGAAGCTGTGAGTGAGAGAGAGAGAAAGAGAAGCTGTGAGTGAGAGAAAGAGAAAGAGTAGCTGTGAGTGAGGAGAGAGAGAAAGAGAAGCTGTGAGTGAGAGAGAGAGAGAAGGAGAAGGTGTGAGTGAGAGAGAGAAAGAGAAGTTGTGAGTGAGAGAGAGAGAAAGAGAAGCTGTAAGTGAGAGAGAGTGAGAAAGAGAAGCTGTGTGTGTGAGAGAGAGAGACGCTGTGAGAGTGAGAGAGAGAGGAGCTGTGAGTGAGAGAGAGACAGAATGAGAAGCTGTGAGAGAGTGAAAGAGAGAAGCTGTGAGTGAGAAAGAACAAGAAGCTGTGAGTGAGAGAGAGAGAGAAAGAAAGAGAAGCTGTGAGTGAGAGAGAGAGAAATATTAGCTGTGAGTGAGAGAGAGAGAAGCTGTGAGTGAGAGACAGAGAAAGAGAAGCTGTGAGTGAGAGAGAGAAAAAGAGAAGCTGAGAGTGAGAGAGAGAGAGAAAGAGAAGCTGTGAGTGTGAGAGAGAAATAGAGAAAGAGAAGCTGTGAGTGAGAGAGAGGGAGACAAAGTGATGTTAGTGAGAGAGAGAAAGAATGCGAAGCGGTAAGTGAGAGAGAGAAGAAAGAGAAGCTGTGAGAGAGAGAGAGAGAGAAAGAGAAGCTGTGAGTGAGAGAGAGAAAGAGAAGCTGTGAGTAAGAGAGAGAGACAAGCTGAGTGAGAGAGTGAGAAAGAGAAGCTGTGAGTGACAGAGAGAGAGAACGAGAAGTTGTGAGTGAGAGAGTGAGAGGGAGAAATAGAAGCTGTGAGAGAGAGTGAGAGAGAAACAGATGCTGTGAGTGAGTGCATGAGAGAGAGAAAGAGTAGCTGTGAGTGAGAGAGAAAGAGAAGCTGTGTGTGTGAGAGAGAGAAAGAGAAGCTGTGAGTGAGAGAGAGAGAGAGAGAAGCTGTGAGTGAGAGAGAGAGAAGCTGTTAGTGAGAGAGAGAGAAAGAGAAGCTGTGTGTGAGAGAGAGAAAGAGTAGCTGTGATTGAGAGAGAGAGAAAAAGAAGCTGTGAGTGAGGGATAGAGAGAGAAGCTGAGTGAGAGAGAGAGAAAGAGAAGCTGTGAGTGAGAGAGAGAGAGAGAAAGAGAAGCTGTGAGTGAGTGAGAGAGAGAGAAGCTGTGAGTGAGAGAGAGAGAAAGAGAAGCTGTGAGTGAGAGAGAGATAAAGAGAAGCTGTTAGTGAGAGAGAGAGAGTATAAGAGAAGCTGTGAGTGAGAGAGAGAGAGAAGCTGTGAGTACGAGAGAGAGAATGCTGTGAGTGAGAGAGAAGTAGAATCTGTGAGTGAGAGACAGAGAGAAAGAGAACCTGTGAGTGAGAGAGAGAGAGAAACAGAAGCTGTGAGTGTGAGAGAGAGAAATAGAAGGTATGAGTGAGAGAGAGTGAGAGAGAAGCTGTGAGTGAGAGAGAGGGAACCTGTGAGTGAGAGAGAGAGAGAAAGAGAAGCTGTATGTGTGAGAGAGAGAAAGAGAAAGAGAAGCTGTCAGTGAGAGAGAAAGAGAGAAAATGAGAAGCTGTGAGGGAGAGAGAGAGAGAGAGAAAGAGAAGTTGTGTGGTTGTGAGAGAGAGAAGCTGAGAGGGAGAGAGAGAGAAAGAGAAACTGTGAGTGAGAGAGAGAGAGAAAGAGAAGCTGTTAGTGAGAGAGAGAGTGAAAGAGAAGCTGTGAGTGAGGGAGAGAGAGAGAAGCTGTGATTGAGAAAGAGAGAGAAGCTGTGAGTGAGAGAGACAGAGAGAGAGAGAAGCTGTTAGTGAGAGAGAGAGTGAACGAGAAGCTGTGAGTGAAGGAGAGAGAGAGAAGCTGTGATTGAGAGAGAGAGAGAAGCTGTGAGTGAGAGAGAGAGAGAGAAAGTGAAACTGAGTGAGAGAGAGAGAGAAAGAGAAGCTGTGAGTGAGAGAGAGAGAGAAAGAGAAGCTATGAGTGAGAGAGAGAGAGAAGCAGTGAGTGAGAGAGAGAGAAAGAGAAGCTGTGAGTGAGAGAGAGAAAGAGAAGCTGTTAGTGAGAGTGAGTGTGAAAGAGAAGCTTTGAGTGAGAGAAAGAGAAGCTGTGAGAGAGAGAGAGAAAGAGTAGCTGTGATTGAGAGAGAGAGAAAAAGAAGCTGTGAGTGAGTGACAGAGAGAGAAGCTGAGTGAGAGAGAGAGAAAGAGAAGCTGTGAGTGAGAGAGAGAGAGAGAAAGAGAAGCTGTGAGTGAGTGAGAGAGAGAAGCTGTGAGTGAGAGAGAGAGAAAGAGAAGCTGTGAGTGAGAGAGAGAGAAAGAGAAGCTGTTAGTGAGAGAGAGAGAGTATAAGAGAAGCTGTGAGTGAGAGAGAGAGAGAAGCTGTGAGTACGAGAGAGAATGCTGTGAGTGAGAGAGAGAGAAGTAGAATCTGTGAGTGAGAGACAGAGAGAAAGAGAAGCTGTGAGTGAGAGAGAGAGAGAAATAGAAGGTATGAGTGAGAGAGAGTGAGAGAGAAGCTGTGAGTGAGAGAGAGGGAACCTGTGAGTGAGTGAGAGAGAGAGAGAGAAGCTGTATGTGTGAGAGAAAGAGAGACAATGAGAAGCTGTGAGAGAGAGAGAGAGAGAGAAAGAGAAGTTGTGTGGTTGTGAGAGAGAGAAGCTGTGAGGGAGAGAGAGAAAGAGAAACTGTGAGTGAGAGAGAGAGAGAGAGAAAGAGAAGCTGTTAGAGAGAGAGAGAGTGAAAGAGAAGCTGTGAGTGAGGGAGAGAGAGAGAAGCTGTGATTGAGAGAGAGAGAGAAGCTGTGAGTGAGAGAGAGAGAGAAAGAGACACTGTGAGTGAAGGAGAGAGAGAGAAGCTGTTATTGAGAGAGAGAGAAGCTGTGAGTGAGAGAGAGAGAGAAAGAGAAACTGAGTGAGAGAGAGAGAGAGAAGCTGTGATTGAGAGAGAGAGAGAAGCTGTGAGTGAGAGAGAGAGAGAAAGAGAAACTGAGTGAGAGAGAGAAAGAGAAGCTGTGAGTGAGAGAGAGAGAGAAAGAGAAGCTATGAGTGAGAGAGAAAGAAGCAGTGAGTGAGAGAGAGAGAAGCTGTGAGTGAGAGAGAGAGAACTTGTGACTGAGAGAGAGAGAAAGAGAAGCTGTGAGTGAGAGAGAGTGAGAAAGAGAAGCTGTGAGTGAGAGAGAAAGAGAAGCTGTGAGGGAGGCAGAGAGAGAAAGAGAAGGTGTGTGTGTGAGAGAGAGAAGCTGTTAGTGAGAGAGAGGAAGAGAAGCTGTGAGTGAGAGAGAGAGAGAGAACGAGAAGCTGTGAGAGAGAGAGAGAGAGAGAAGATGTGAGTGAGACAGAGAGAAAGAGAAGCTGTGAGTGGGAGAGAGAGAGAACGACTAGCTGTGAGAGAGAGAGAAAGAGAAGATGTGAGTGAGAGAGAGAAATAAAGAAAGAGAAGCTGTGAGTGAGAGAGAGAGAAAGAGAAGATGTGAGTGAGAGAGAGAGAGAAGGAGAAGCTGTGAGTGAGATAGAGAAAGAGAAGCTGTGAGTGAGAGAGAGAGAAATAGAAGCTGTAAGTGAGAGAGAGTGAGAAAGAGAAGCGGTGAGAGAGAGAGAGAGGAGCTGTGAGTGAGAGAGAGCGAGAATGAGAAGCTGTGAGAGAGAGAAAGAGAGAAGCTGTGAGTGAGAGAGAACAAGAAGCTGTGAGTCAGAGAGAGAAAGAAAGAGAAGCTGTGAGTGAGGCAGAGTGAGAAAGAGAAGGTGTGTTTGTGAGAGAGAGAAGCTGTTAGTGAGAGAGAGAAAGAGAAGCTGTGAGTGAGAGAGAGAGAGAGAACGAGAAGCTGTGAGAGAGAGAGAGAAGCTGTTAGTGAGAGAGAGAGAGAGAAAGAGAAGCGGTAAGTGAGAGAGAGAAGAAAGAGGTGCTGTGAGTGAGAGAGAGAGAGAGGGAAGCTGTGAGTGAGAGAGAGAGAAAGAAAGAAAAGCTGTGAGTGAGAGAGAGAGACAAAGAGAATATGTGAGTGAGACAGAGAGAAAGAGAAGCTGTGAGTGGGAGAGAGAGAGAACGACTAGCTGTGAGCGAGAGAGAAAGAGAAGATGTGAGTGAGAGAGAGAAATAGAGAAAGAGAAGCTGTGAGTGAGAGAGTGAGAGAAAGAGAAGATGTGAGTGAGAGAGAGAGAAGAAGAAGCTGTGAGTGAGAGAGAGAAAGAGAAGCTGTGAGTGAGAGAGAGAGAAAGAGAAGCTGTAAGTGAGAGAGAGTGAGAAAGAGAAGCGGTGTGAGAGAGAGAGAGGAGCTGTGAGTGAGAGAGAGAGAGAATGAGAAGCTGTGAGGGAGAGAAAGAGAGAAGCTGTGAGTGAGAGAGAACAAGAAGCTGTGAGTCAGAGAGAGAGAGAAAGAGAAGCTGTGAGTGAGAGAGAGAGAAAGAGAAGCTGTGAGTGAGAGAGAGAGAGAGAAGCTGTGAGTGAGAGACAGAGAAAGAGAAGCTGTGAGTGAGAGCGAAAAAAGGAGAAGCTGAGAGTGAGAGAGAAAGAGAAAGAGAAGTTGTGATTTAGAGAGAGAAATAGAGAAAGAGAAGCTGTGAGTGAGAGAGAGAGAGAGAAGCTGTGAGTGAGAGAGAGAAAGAGAAGCTGTGAGTGAGAGAGACAGAGAAAAAGAGAAGCTGTGAGTGAGAGAGAGGGAGAGAAAGAGATGTTAGTGAGAGAGAGAGAAAGAAAGAGAAGCGGTAAGTGAGAGAGAGAAGAAAGAGAAGCTGTGAGTGAGATAAAGAGAGAAAGAGAAGCTGTTAGTGAGAGAGACAGAAAGAGAAACTGTGAGAGAAAGAGAAAGAGAGAAGGAAGAAGCTGTGAGTGAGAGAGAGAGAAAGAGAAGCTGTGAGTGGGAGAGAGAGAATGAGAAACTGTGAGAGAGAGAGAAATAGAAGCTGTGAGTGTGAGAGAGAAATAGAGAAAAAGAAGCTTTGAGTGAGAGAGAGAGAGAAAGTATGAGAAGCTGTGAGTGAGAGAAAGATAAGCTGTAAGAGAGAGAGAAAGATAAGCTGTGAGTGAGAGAGAGAGATAGAAAGAAAAGCTGAGAGTGCGAGAGAGAGAGAAGCTGTGAGTGAGAGAGAGAGAGAAAGGGAAGCTGTGAGTGAGAGAGAGAGAGAAACAGAAGCTGTGAGTGAGAGAGAAAGAGAAGCTGTGAGAAAGAGAGAGAGAAAGAGAAGCTGTGACTGGAGAGAGAGAGAGAAGCTGTGAGTGAGAGAGAGAGAAAGAGAAGCTGTGAGTGAGTGAGAGAGAGAAGCTGTGAGTGTGTGTGTGAGAGAGAAAGATAAGCTGTGTGAGAGAGGGAGAGAAAGAGAAGCTGTGAGTGAGTGAGAGAGAGAAGCTGTGAGTGAGAGGGAGAGGGAGAAAGCAAAGCTGTGTGAGAGAGAGAAGCTGTGAGTGAGAGAGAGAAAGAGAAGCTGTGAGTGAGAGAGAGAGAGAAGCTGAGTGAGAGAGAGAGAAAGAGAAGCTGTGAGTGAGAGAGAGAGAGAGAAGCTGTGAGTGAGAGAGAGAGAGAAGCTGTTAGTGAGAGAGAGGGAGAAGGAGAAGCTCTGAGAGAGAGAGAGAAAGAGTAGCTGTGATTGAGAGAGAGAGAAAGAGAAGCTGTGAGAGAGAGAGAGAGAGAAGCTGAGTGAGAGAGAGAGAAAGAGAAGCTGTGAGTGAGAGAGAGAGAAAGAGAAGCTGTGAGAGAGAGAGAGAAGCTGTGAGTGAGAGAGAGAGAAAGAGAAGCTGTGAGTGAGAGAGAGAGAAAGAGAAGCTGTTAGTGAGAGAGAGAGAGTATAAGAGAAGCTGTGAGTGAGTGAGAGAGAGAGAAGCTGTGAGTGAGAGAGAGAGATAAGCTGTGAGTGAGAGAGAGAGTAGAATCTGTGAGTGAGAGAGAGAGAGAAAGAGAAGCTGTGTGTGAGAGAGAGAGACAGAGTAGCTGTGAGTGAGAGAGAGATAAATAGAAGCTATGAGTGAGAGTGAGTGAGAGAGAAGCTGTGAGTGAGAGAGAGAGAAGCTGTGAGTGAGAGAGAGAAAAAGAGAAGCTGTATGTGTGAGAGAGAGAAAGAGGAAGAGAAGCTGTCAGTGAGAGAGAAAGAGAGAAAATGAGAAGCTGTGAGGGAGAGAGAGAGAGAAAGAGAAGTTGTGTGGTTCTGAGAGAGAGAAGGTGTGAGGGAGAGAGAGAAAGAGAAACTGTGAGTGTGAGAGAGAGAAAGAGAAGCTGTTACTGAGAGAGAGAGTGAAAGAGAAGCTGTGAGTGAAGGAGAGAGAGAGAATCTGTGATTGAGAGAGATTGAGAAGCTGTGTGTGTGAGAGAGAGAAAGAGATGCTGTTAGTGAGAGTGAGTGTGAAAGAGAAGCTGTGAGTGAGAGAGAGAGAGAAGCTGTGAGTGAGAGAGAGAGAAAGAGAAGCTGTGAGTGAGAGAGAGTGAGAAAGTGAAGCTGTTAGTGAGAGAGAAAGAGAAGCTGTGAATGAGGCAGAGAGAAAAAGAGAAGGTGTGTGTGTGAGAGAGAGAAGCTGTTAGTGAGAGAGAATAAGAGAAGCTGTGAGTGAGAGAGAGAGAGAACGAGAAGCTGTGAGATAGAGATAGAAGCTGTAAATGAGGGAGAAAGAGAAGCTGTGAGTGAGAGAGAGAGAGAGAGTGAGTGAGAGAGAGAGAAGGAGAAGCTGTGAGTGAGAGAGAGAGAGAGAAAGAGATGCTGTGAGTGAGAGAGGGAGAAAGTGAAGTGAGTGAGAGAGAGAGAGAAGCTGTGAGTTAGAGAGAGAGAAAGAGAAGCTGTGAGTGAGAGAGATAGAAAGATAAGCTGTAAATGAGAGAGAAAGAGAAGCTGTGAGTGAGAGAGAGAGAGAGAAGCTGTGAGTGAGAGAGAGAGAAAGAGAAGCTGTGTGAGAGAGAAAGAGATGCTGTGAGTGAGAGAGAGAGAAAGAGAAGGTGTGAGTGACAGAGAGAGAGAGAGAGAAGCTGTGAGTGAGAGAGAGAGAAGATGTGAGTGAGAGAGAGAAAGAGAAGTTGTGAGTGAGAGAAAGAGAAAGAGTAGCTGTGAGTGAGGAGAGAGAGAAAGAGAAGCTGTGCGTGAGAGAGAGAGAGAAGGAGAAGGTGTGAGTGAGAGAGAGAAAGAGAAGTTGTGAGTGAGAGAGAGAGAAAGAGAAGCTGTAAGTGAGAGAGAGTGAGAAAGAGAAGCTGTGTGTGTGTGAGAGAGAGAGACGCTGTGAGAGTGAGAGAGAGAGGAGCTGTGAGTGAGAGAGAGAGAGAATGAGAAGCTGTGAGAGAGTGAAAGAGAGAAGCTGTGAGTGAGAAAGAACAAGAAGCTGTGAGTGAGAGAGAGAGAGAAAGAAAGAGAAGCTGTGAGTGAGAGAGAGAGAAATATTAGCTGTGAGTGAGAGAGAGAGAGAAGCTGTGAGTGAGAGACAGAGAAAGAGAAGCTGTGAGTGAGAGAGAGAAAAAGAGAAGCTGAGAGTGAGAGAGAGAGAGAAAGAGAAGCTGTGAGTGTGAGAAAGAAATAGAGAAAGAGAAGCTGTGAGTGAGAGAGAGGGAGAGAAAGTGATGTTAGTGAGAGAGAGAAAGAATGCGAAGCGGTAAGTGAGAGAGAGAAGAAAGAGAAGCTGTGTGAGAGAGAGAGAGAGAAAGAGAAGCTGTGAGTGAGAGAGAGAAAGAGAAGCTGTGAGTAAGAGAGAGAGACAAGCTGAGTGAGAGAGTGAGAAAGATAAGCTGTGAGTGACAGAGAGAGAGAACGAGAAGTTGTGAGTGAGAGAGTGAGAGGGAGAAATAGAAGCTGTGAGAGAGAGTGAGAGAGAAACAGATGCTGTGAGTGAGTGCATGAGAGAGGGAAAGAGAAGCTGTGAGTGAGTGAGAGAGAGAAAGAGTAGCTGTGAGTGAGAGAGAAAGAGAAGCTGTGTGTGTGTGAGAGAGAAAGAGAAGCTGTGAGTGAGAGAGAGAGAGAGAGAGAAGCTGTGAGTGAGAGAGAGAGAGAAGCTGTTAGTGAGAGAGAGAGAAAGAGAAGCTGTGTGAGAGAGAAAGAGATGCTGTGAGTGAGAGAGAGAGAAAGAGAAGGTGTGAGTGACAGAGAGAGAGAGAGAGAAGCTGTGAGTGAGAGAGAGAGAGAAGCTGTGAGTGAGAGAGAGAGAAAGAGAAGCTGTGAGTGAGAGAAAGAGAAAGAGTAGCTGTGAGTGAGAGAGAGAGAGAAGGAGAAGGTGTGAGTGAGAGAGAGAAAGAGAAGCTGTGAGTGAGAGAGAGAGAAATAGAAGCTGTAAGTGAGAGAGAGTGAGAAAGAGAAGTGGTGAGAGAGAGAGAGGAGCTGTGAGTGAGAGAGAGAGAATGAGAAGCTGTGAGAGAGATAAAGAGAGAAGCTGTGAGTGAGAGAGAACAAGAAGCTGTGAGTCAGAGAGAGAAAGAAAGAGAAGCTGTGAGTGAGGCAGAGAGAGAAAGAGAAGGTGTGTGTGAGAGAGAAGCTGTTAGTGAGAGAGAGAAAGAGAAGCTGTGAGTGAGAGCAAAAAAAGGAGAAGCTGAGAGTGAGAGAGAAAGAGAAAGAGAAGCTGTGATTTAGAGAGAGAAATAGAGAAAGAGAAGCTGTGAGTGAGAGAGAGAGAAAAAGAAGCTGTGAGTGAGTGACAGAGAGAGAAGCTGAGTGAGAGAGAGAGAAAGATAAGCTGTGAGTGAGAGAGAGAGAGAAAGAGAAGCTGTGAGTGAGAGAGAGAGAGAGAAGCTGTGAGTGAGAGAGAGAGAAAGAGAAGCTGTGTGAGAGAGAAAGAGATGCTGTGAGTGAGAGAGAGAGAAAGAGAAGGTGTGAGTGACAGAGAGAGAGAGAGAGAAGCTGTGAGTGAGAGAGAGAGAGAAGCTGTGAGTGAGAGAGAGAGAAAGAGAAGCTGTGAGTGAGAGAAAGAGAAAGAGTAGCTGTGAGTGAGTGAGAGAGAGAAGCTGTGAGTGTGTGTGTGAGAGAGAAAGATAAGCTGTGTGAGAGAGAGAAGCTGTGAGTGAGAGAGAGATAAATAGAAGCTATGAGTGAGAGTGAGTGAGAGAGAAGCTGTGAGTGAGAGAGAGAAGCTGTGAGTGAGAGAGAGAAAAAGAGAAGCTGTATGTGAGAGAGAGAGAAAGAGGAAGAGAAGCTGTCAGTGAGAGAGAAAGAGAGAAAATGAGAAGCTGTGAGGGAGAGAGAGAGAGAAAGAGAAGTTGTGTGGTTCTGAGAGAGAGAAGGTGTGAGGGAGAGAGAAAGAAAGAGAAACTGTGAGAGAGAGAGAGAGAAAGAGATGCTGTTAGTGAGAGAGAGAGTGAAAGAGAAGCTGTGAGTGAAGGAGAGAGAGAGAAGCTGTGAGTGAGAGAGAGAGAGAAGCTGTGAGTGAGAGAGAGAGAAAGAGAAGCTGTGAGTGAGAGAGAGTGAGAAAGTGAAGCTGTTAGTGAGAGAGAAAGAGAAGCTGTGAATGAGGCAGAGAGAAAAAGAGAAGGTGTGTGTGTGAGAGAGAGAAGCTGTTAGTGAGAGAGAATAAGAGAAGCTGTGAGTGAGAGAGAGAGAGAACGAGAAGCTGTGAGAGAGAGAGATAGAAAGAGAAGCTGTAAATGAGGCAGAAAGAGAAGCTGTGAGTGAGAGAGAGAGAGACTGTGAGTGAGAGAGAGAGAAGGAGAAGCTGTGAGTGAGAGAGAGAGAAAGAAAGAGATGCTGTGAGTGAGAGAGGGAGAAAGCGAAGTGAGTGAGAGAGAGAGAGAAGCTGTGAGTGAGAGAGAGATAAAGAGAAGCTGTGAGTGAGAGAGATAGAAAGAGAAGCTGTAAATGAGAGAGAAAGAGAAGCTGTGAGTGAGAGAGAGAGAGAAGCTGTGAGTGAGAGAGAGAGAAAGAGAAGCTGTGTGAGAGAGAAAGAGATGCTGTGAGTGAGAGAGAGAGAAAGAGAAGGTGTGAGTGACAGAGAGAGAGAGAGAAGCTGTGAGTGAGAGAGAGAGAGAAGCTGTGAGTGAGAGAGAGAGAAAGAGAAGCTGTGAGTGAGAGAAAGAGAAAGAGTAGCTGTGAGTGAGGAGAGAGAGAAAGAGAAGCTGTGAGTGAGAGAGAGAGAGAAGGAGAAGGTGTGAGTGAGAGAGAGAAAGAGAAGTTGTGAGTGAGAGAGAGAGAAAGAGAAGCTGTAAGTGAGAGAGAGTGAGAAAGAGAAGCTGTGTGTGTGAGAGAGAGAGACGCTGTGAGAGTGAGAGAGAGAGGAGCTGTGAGTGAGAGAGAGACAGAATGAGAAGCTGTGAGAGAGTGAAAGAGAGAAGCTGTGAGTGAGAAAGAACAAGAAGCTGTGAGTGAGAGAGAGAGAGAAAGAAAGAGAAGCTGTGAGTGAGAGAGAGAGAAATATTAGCTGTGAGTGAGAGAGAGAGAAGCTGTGAGTGAGAGACAGAGAAAGAGAAGCTGTGAGTGAGAGAGAGAAAAAGAGAAGCTGAGAGTGAGAGAGAGAGAGAAAGAGAAGCTGTGAGTGTGAGAGAGAAATAGAGAAAGAGAAGCTGTGAGTGAGAGAGAGGGAGACAAAGTGATGTTAGTGAGAGAGAGAAAGAATGCGAAGCGGTAAGTGAGAGAGAGAAGAAAGAGAAGCTGTGAGAGAGAGAGAGAGAGAAAGAGAAGCTGTGAGTGAGAGAGAGAAAGAGAAGCTGTGAGTAAGAGAGAGAGACAAGCTGAGTGAGAGAGTGAGAAAGAGAAGCTGTGAGTGACAGAGAGAGAGAACGAGAAGTTGTGAGTGAGAGAGTGAGAGGGAGAAATAGAAGCTGTGAGAGAGAGTGAGAGAGAAACAGATGCTGTGAGTGAGTGCATGAGAGAGAGAAAGAGTAGCTGTGAGTGAGAGAGAAAGAGAAGCTGTGTGTGTGAGAGAGAGAAAGAGAAGCTGTGAGTGAGAGAGAGAGAGAGAGAAGCTGTGAGTGAGAGAGAGAGAAGCTGTTAGTGAGAGAGAGAGAAAGAGAAGCTGTGTGTGAGAGAGAGAAAGAGTAGCTGTGATTGAGAGAGAGAGAAAAAGAAGCTGTGAGTGAGGGATAGAGAGAGAAGCTGAGTGAGAGAGAGAGAAAGAGAAGCTGTGAGTGAGAGAGAGAGAGAGAAAGAGAAGCTGTGAGTGAGTGAGAGAGAGAGAAGCTGTGAGTGAGAGAGAGAGAAAGAGAAGCTGTGAGTGAGAGAGAGATAAAGAGAAGCTGTTAGTGAGAGAGAGAGAGTATAAGAGAAGCTGTGAGTGAGAGAGAGAGAGAAGCTGTGAGTACGAGAGAGAGAATGCTGTGAGTGAGAGAGAAGTAGAATCTGTGAGTGAGAGACAGAGAGAAAGAGAACCTGTGAGTGAGAGAGAGAGAGAAACAGAAGCTGTGAGTGTGAGAGAGAGAAATAGAAGGTATGAGTGAGAGAGAGTGAGAGAGAAGCTGTGAGTGAGAGAGAGGGAACCTGTGAGTGAGAGAGAGAGAGAAAGAGAAGCTGTATGTGTGAGAGAGAGAAAGAGAAAGAGAAGCTGTCAGTGAGAGAGAAAGAGAGAAAATGAGAAGCTGTGAGGGAGAGAGAGAGAGAGAGAAAGAGAAGTTGTGTGGTTGTGAGAGAGAGAAGCTGAGAGGGAGAGAGAGAGAAAGAGAAACTGTGAGTGAGAGAGAGAGAGAAAGAGAAGCTGTTAGTGAGAGAGAGAGTGAAAGAGAAGCTGTGAGTGAGGGAGAGAGAGAGAAGCTGTGATTGAGAAAGAGAGAGAAGCTGTGAGTGAGAGAGACAGAGAGAGAGAGAAGCTGTTAGTGAGAGAGAGAGTGAACGAGAAGCTGTGAGTGAAGGAGAGAGAGAGAAGCTGTGATTGAGAGAGAGAGAGAAGCTGTGAGTGAGAGAGAGAGAGAGAAAGTGAAACTGAGTGAGAGAGAGAGAGAAAGAGAAGCTGTGAGTGAGAGAGAGAGAGAAAGAGAAGCTATGAGTGAGAGAGAGAGAGAAGCAGTGAGTGAGAGAGAGAGAAAGAGAAGCTGTGAGTGAGAGAGAGAAAGAGAAGCTGTTAGTGAGAGTGAGTGTGAAAGAGAAGCTTTGAGTGAGAGAAAGAGAAGCTGTGAGAGAGAGAGAGAAAGAGTAGCTGTGATTGAGAGAGAGAGAAAAAGAAGCTGTGAGTGAGTGACAGAGAGAGAAGCTGAGTGAGAGAGAGAGAAAGAGAAGCTGTGAGTGAGAGAGAGAGAGAAAGAGAAGCTGTGAGTGAGTGAGAGAGAGAAGCTGTGAGTGAGAGAGAGAGAAAGAGAAGCTGTGAGTGAGAGAGAGAGAAAGAGAAGCTGTTAGTGAGAGAGAGAGAGTATAAGAGAAGCTGTGAGTGAGAGAGAGAGAGAAGCTGTGAGTACGAGAGAGAATGCTGTGAGTGAGTGAGAGAGAAGTAGAATCTGTGAGTGAGAGACAGAGAGAAAGAGAAGCTGTGAGTGAGAGAGAGAGAGAAATAGAAGGTATGAGTGAGAGAGAGTGAGAGAGAAGCTGTGAGTGAGAGAGAGGGAACCTGTGAGTGAGTGAGAGAGAGAGAGAGAAGCTGTATGTGTGAGAGAAAGAGAGACAATGAGAAGCTGTGAGAGAGAGAGAGAGAGAGAAAGAGAAGTTGTGTGGTTGTGAGAGAGAGAAGCTGTGAGGGAGAGAGAGAAAGAGAAACTGTGAGTGAGAGAGAGAGAGAGAGAAAGAGAAGCTGTTAGAGAGAGAGAGAGTGAAAGAGAAGCTGTGAGTGAGGGAGAGAGAGAGAAGCTGTGATTGAGAGAGAGAGAGAAGCTGTGAGTGAGAGAGAGAGAGAAAGAGACACTGTGAGTGAAGGAGAGAGAGAGAAGCTGTTATTGAGAGAGAGAGAAGCTGTGAGTGAGAGAGAGAGAGAAAGAGAAACTGAGTGAGAGAGAGAGAGAGAAGCTGTGATTGAGAGAGAGAGAGAAGCTGTGAGTGAGAGAGAGAGAGAAAGAGAAACTGAGTGAGAGAGAGAAAGAGAAGCTGTGAGTGAGAGAGAGAGAGAAAGAGAAGCTATGAGTGAGAGAGAAAGAAGCAGTGAGTGAGAGAGAGAGAAGCTGTGAGTGAGAGAGAGAGAACTTGTGACTGAGAGAGAGAGAAAGAGAAGCTGTGAGTGAGAGAGAGTGAGAAAGAGAAGCTGTGAGTGAGAGAGAAAGAGAAGCTGTGAGGGAGGCAGAGAGAGAAAGAGAAGGTGTGTGTGTGAGAGAGAGAAGCTGTTAGTGAGAGAGAGGAAGAGAAGCTGTGAGTGAGAGAGAGAGAGAGAACGAGAAGCTGTGAGAGAGAGAGAGAGAGAGAAGATGTGAGTGAGACAGAGAGAAAGAGAAGCTGTGAGTGGGAGAGAGAGAGAACGACTAGCTGTGAGAGAGAGAGAAAGAGAAGATGTGAGTGAGAGAGAGAAATAAAGAAAGAGAAGCTGTGAGTGAGAGAGAGAGAAAGAGAAGATGTGAGTGAGAGAGAGAGAGAAGGAGAAGCTGTGAGTGAGATAGAGAAAGAGAAGCTGTGAGTGAGAGAGAGAGAAATAGAAGCTGTAAGTGAGAGAGAGTGAGAAAGAGAAGCGGTGAGAGAGAGAGAGAGGAGCTGTGAGTGAGAGAGAGCGAGAATGAGAAGCTGTGAGAGAGAGAAAGAGAGAAGCTGTGAGTGAGAGAGAACAAGAAGCTGTGAGTCAGAGAGAGAAAGAAAGAGAAGCTGTGAGTGAGGCAGAGTGAGAAAGAGAAGGTGTGTTTGTGAGAGAGAGAAGCTGTTAGTGAGAGAGAGAAAGAGAAGCTGTGAGTGAGAGAGAGAGAGAGAACGAGAAGCTGTGAGAGAGAGAGAGAAGCTGTTAGTGAGAGAGAGAGAGAGAAAGAGAAGCGGTAAGTGAGAGAGAGAAGAAAGAGGTGCTGTGAGTGAGAGAGAGAGAGAGGGAAGCTGTGAGTGAGAGAGAGAGAAAGAAAGAAAAGCTGTGAGTGAGAGAGAGAGACAAAGAGAATATGTGAGTGAGACAGAGAGAAAGAGAAGCTGTGAGTGGGAGAGAGAGAGAACGACTAGCTGTGAGCGAGAGAGAAAGAGAAGATGTGAGTGAGAGAGAGAAATAGAGAAAGAGAAGCTGTGAGTGAGAGAGTGAGAGAAAGAGAAGATGTGAGTGAGAGAGAGAGAAGAAGAAGCTGTGAGTGAGAGAGAGAAAGAGAAGCTGTGAGTGAGAGAGAGAGAAAGAGAAGCTGTAAGTGAGAGAGAGTGAGAAAGAGAAGCGGTGTGAGAGAGAGAGAGGAGCTGTGAGTGAGAGAGAGAGAGAATGAGAAGCTGTGAGGGAGAGAAAGAGAGAAGCTGTGAGTGAGAGAGAACAAGAAGCTGTGAGTCAGAGAGAGAGAGAAAGAGAAGCTGTGAGTGAGAGAGAGAGAAAGAGAAGCTGTGAGTGAGAGAGAGAGAGAGAAGCTGTGAGTGAGAGACAGAGAAAGAGAAGCTGTGAGTGAGAGCGAAAAAAGGAGAAGCTGAGAGTGAGAGAGAAAGAGAAAGAGAAGTTGTGATTTAGAGAGAGAAATAGAGAAAGAGAAGCTGTGAGTGAGAGAGAGAGAGAGAAGCTGTGAGTGAGAGAGAGAAAGAGAAGCTGTGAGTGAGAGAGACAGAGAAAAAGAGAAGCTGTGAGTGAGAGAGAGGGAGAGAAAGAGATGTTAGTGAGAGAGAGAGAAAGAAAGAGAAGCGGTAAGTGAGAGAGAGAAGAAAGAGAAGCTGTGAGTGAGATAAAGAGAGAAAGAGAAGCTGTTAGTGAGAGAGACAGAAAGAGAAACTGTGAGAGAAAGAGAAAGAGAGAAGGAAGAAGCTGTGAGTGAGAGAGAGAGAAAGAGAAGCTGTGAGTGGGAGAGAGAGAATGAGAAACTGTGAGAGAGAGAGAAATAGAAGCTGTGAGTGTGAGAGAGAAATAGAGAAAAAGAAGCTTTGAGTGAGAGAGAGAGAGAAAGTATGAGAAGCTGTGAGTGAGAGAAAGATAAGCTGTAAGAGAGAGAGAAAGATAAGCTGTGAGTGAGAGAGAGAGATAGAAAGAAAAGCTGAGAGTGCGAGAGAGAGAGAAGCTGTGAGTGAGAGAGAGAGAGAAAGGGAAGCTGTGAGTGAGAGAGAGAGAGAAACAGAAGCTGTGAGTGAGAGAGAAAGAGAAGCTGTGAGAAAGAGAGAGAGAAAGAGAAGCTGTGACTGGAGAGAGAGAGAGAAGCTGTGAGTGAGAGAGAGAGAAAGAGAAGCTGTGAGTGAGTGAGAGAGAGAAGCTGTGAGTGTGTGTGTGAGAGAGAAAGATAAGCTGTGTGAGAGAGGGAGAGAAAGAGAAGCTGTGAGTGAGTGAGAGAGAGAAGCTGTGAGTGAGAGGGAGAGGGAGAAAGCAAAGCTGTGTGAGAGAGAGAAGCTGTGAGTGAGAGAGAGAAAGAGAAGCTGTGAGTGAGAGAGAGAGAGAAGCTGAGTGAGAGAGAGAGAAAGAGAAGCTGTGAGTGAGAGAGAGAGAGAGAAGCTGTGAGTGAGAGAGAGAGAGAAGCTGTTAGTGAGAGAGAGGGAGAAGGAGAAGCTCTGAGAGAGAGAGAGAAAGAGTAGCTGTGATTGAGAGAGAGAGAAAGAGAAGCTGTGAGAGAGAGAGAGAGAGAAGCTGAGTGAGAGAGAGAGAAAGAGAAGCTGTGAGTGAGAGAGAGAGAAAGAGAAGCTGTGAGAGAGAGAGAGAAGCTGTGAGTGAGAGAGAGAGAAAGAGAAGCTGTGAGTGAGAGAGAGAGAAAGAGAAGCTGTTAGTGAGAGAGAGAGAGTATAAGAGAAGCTGTGAGTGAGTGAGAGAGAGAGAAGCTGTGAGTGAGAGAGAGAGATAAGCTGTGAGTGAGAGAGAGAGTAGAATCTGTGAGTGAGAGAGAGAGAGAAAGAGAAGCTGTGTGTGAGAGAGAGAGACAGAGTAGCTGTGAGTGAGAGAGAGATAAATAGAAGCTATGAGTGAGAGTGAGTGAGAGAGAAGCTGTGAGTGAGAGAGAGAGAAGCTGTGAGTGAGAGAGAGAAAAAGAGAAGCTGTATGTGTGAGAGAGAGAAAGAGGAAGAGAAGCTGTCAGTGAGAGAGAAAGAGAGAAAATGAGAAGCTGTGAGGGAGAGAGAGAGAGAAAGAGAAGTTGTGTGGTTCTGAGAGAGAGAAGGTGTGAGGGAGAGAGAGAAAGAGAAACTGTGAGTGTGAGAGAGAGAAAGAGAAGCTGTTACTGAGAGAGAGAGTGAAAGAGAAGCTGTGAGTGAAGGAGAGAGAGAGAATCTGTGATTGAGAGAGATTGAGAAGCTGTGTGTGTGAGAGAGAGAAAGAGATGCTGTTAGTGAGAGTGAGTGTGAAAGAGAAGCTGTGAGTGAGAGAGAGAGAGAAGCTGTGAGTGAGAGAGAGAGAAAGAGAAGCTGTGAGTGAGAGAGAGTGAGAAAGTGAAGCTGTTAGTGAGAGAGAAAGAGAAGCTGTGAATGAGGCAGAGAGAAAAAGAGAAGGTGTGTGTGTGAGAGAGAGAAGCTGTTAGTGAGAGAGAATAAGAGAAGCTGTGAGTGAGAGAGAGAGAGAACGAGAAGCTGTGAGATAGAGATAGAAGCTGTAAATGAGGGAGAAAGAGAAGCTGTGAGTGAGAGAGAGAGAGAGAGTGAGTGAGAGAGAGAGAAGGAGAAGCTGTGAGTGAGAGAGAGAGAGAGAAAGAGATGCTGTGAGTGAGAGAGGGAGAAAGTGAAGTGAGTGAGAGAGAGAGAGAAGCTGTGAGTTAGAGAGAGAGAAAGAGAAGCTGTGAGTGAGAGAGATAGAAAGATAAGCTGTAAATGAGAGAGAAAGAGAAGCTGTGAGTGAGAGAGAGAGAGAGAAGCTGTGAGTGAGAGAGAGAGAAAGAGAAGCTGTGTGAGAGAGAAAGAGATGCTGTGAGTGAGAGAGAGAGAAAGAGAAGGTGTGAGTGACAGAGAGAGAGAGAGAGAAGCTGTGAGTGAGAGAGAGAGAAGATGTGAGTGAGAGAGAGAAAGAGAAGTTGTGAGTGAGAGAAAGAGAAAGAGTAGCTGTGAGTGAGGAGAGAGAGAAAGAGAAGCTGTGCGTGAGAGAGAGAGAGAAGGAGAAGGTGTGAGTGAGAGAGAGAAAGAGAAGTTGTGAGTGAGAGAGAGAGAAAGAGAAGCTGTAAGTGAGAGAGAGTGAGAAAGAGAAGCTGTGTGTGTGTGAGAGAGAGAGACGCTGTGAGAGTGAGAGAGAGAGGAGCTGTGAGTGAGAGAGAGAGAGAATGAGAAGCTGTGAGAGAGTGAAAGAGAGAAGCTGTGAGTGAGAAAGAACAAGAAGCTGTGAGTGAGAGAGAGAGAGAAAGAAAGAGAAGCTGTGAGTGAGAGAGAGAGAAATATTAGCTGTGAGTGAGAGAGAGAGAGAAGCTGTGAGTGAGAGACAGAGAAAGAGAAGCTGTGAGTGAGAGAGAGAAAAAGAGAAGCTGAGAGTGAGAGAGAGAGAGAAAGAGAAGCTGTGAGTGTGAGAAAGAAATAGAGAAAGAGAAGCTGTGAGTGAGAGAGAGGGAGAGAAAGTGATGTTAGTGAGAGAGAGAAAGAATGCGAAGCGGTAAGTGAGAGAGAGAAGAAAGAGAAGCTGTGTGAGAGAGAGAGAGAGAAAGAGAAGCTGTGAGTGAGAGAGAGAAAGAGAAGCTGTGAGTAAGAGAGAGAGACAAGCTGAGTGAGAGAGTGAGAAAGATAAGCTGTGAGTGACAGAGAGAGAGAACGAGAAGTTGTGAGTGAGAGAGTGAGAGGGAGAAATAGAAGCTGTGAGAGAGAGTGAGAGAGAAACAGATGCTGTGAGTGAGTGCATGAGAGAGGGAAAGAGAAGCTGTGAGTGAGTGAGAGAGAGAAAGAGTAGCTGTGAGTGAGAGAGAAAGAGAAGCTGTGTGTGTGTGAGAGAGAAAGAGAAGCTGTGAGTGAGAGAGAGAGAGAGAGAGAAGCTGTGAGTGAGAGAGAGAGAGAAGCTGTTAGTGAGAGAGAGAGAAAGAGAAGCTGTGTGAGAGAGAAAGAGATGCTGTGAGTGAGAGAGAGAGAAAGAGAAGGTGTGAGTGACAGAGAGAGAGAGAGAGAAGCTGTGAGTGAGAGAGAGAGAGAAGCTGTGAGTGAGAGAGAGAGAAAGAGAAGCTGTGAGTGAGAGAAAGAGAAAGAGTAGCTGTGAGTGAGAGAGAGAGAGAAGGAGAAGGTGTGAGTGAGAGAGAGAAAGAGAAGCTGTGAGTGAGAGAGAGAGAAATAGAAGCTGTAAGTGAGAGAGAGTGAGAAAGAGAAGTGGTGAGAGAGAGAGAGGAGCTGTGAGTGAGAGAGAGAGAATGAGAAGCTGTGAGAGAGATAAAGAGAGAAGCTGTGAGTGAGAGAGAACAAGAAGCTGTGAGTCAGAGAGAGAAAGAAAGAGAAGCTGTGAGTGAGGCAGAGAGAGAAAGAGAAGGTGTGTGTGAGAGAGAAGCTGTTAGTGAGAGAGAGAAAGAGAAGCTGTGAGTGAGAGCGAAAAAAGGAGAAGCTGAGAGTGAGAGAGAAAGAGAAAGAGAAGCTGTGATTTAGAGAGAGAAATAGAGAAAGAGAAGCTGTGAGTGAGAGAGAGAGAAAAAGAAGCTGTGAGTGAGTGACAGAGAGAGAAGCTGAGTGAGAGAGAGAGAAAGATAAGCTGTGAGTGAGAGAGAGAGAGAAAGAGAAGCTGTGAGTGAGAGAGAGAGAGAGAAGCTGTGAGTGAGAGAGAGAGAAAGAGAAGCTGTGTGAGAGAGAAAGAGATGCTGTGAGTGAGAGAGAGAGAAAGAGAAGGTGTGAGTGACAGAGAGAGAGAGAGAGAAGCTGTGAGTGAGAGAGAGAGAGAAGCTGTGAGTGAGAGAGAGAGAAAGAGAAGCTGTGAGTGAGAGAAAGAGAAAGAGTAGCTGTGAGTGAGGAGAGAGAGAAAGAGAAGCTGTGAGTGAGAGAGAGAGAGAAGGAGAAGGTGTGAGTGAGAGAGAGAAAGAGAAGTTGTGAGTGAGAGAGAGAGAAAGAGAAGCTGTAAGTGAGAGAGAGTGAGAAAGAGAAGCTGTGTGTGAGAGAGAGAGAGAGACGCTGTGAGAGTGAGAGAGAGAGGAGCTGTGAGTGAGAGAGAGAGAGAATGAGAAGCTGTGAGAGAGTGAAAGAGAGAAGCTGTGAGTGAGAAAGAACAAGAAGCTGTGAGTGAGAGAGAGAGAGAAAGAAAGAGAAGCTGTGAGTGAGAGAGAGAGAAATATTAGCTGTGAGTGAGAGAGAGAGAGAAGCTGTGAGTGAGAGACAGAGAAAGAGAAGCTGTGAGTGGGAGAGAGAAAAAGAGAAGCTGAGAGTGAGAGAGAGAGAGAAAGAGAAGCTGTGAGTGAGAGAGAGAAATAGAGAAAGAGAAGCTGTGAGTGAGAGAGAGGGAGAGAAAGTGATGTTAGTCAGAGAGAGAAAGAATGCGAAGCGGTAAGTGAGAGAGAGAAGAAAGAGAAGCTGTGAGAGAGAGAGAGAGAGAGAAAGAGAAGCTGTGAGTGAGAGAGAGAAAGAGAAGCTGTGAGTAAGAGAGAGAGACAAGCTGAGTGAGAGAGTGAGAAAGAGAAGATGTGAGTGTCAGAGAGAGAGAACGAGAAGTTGTGAGTGAGAGAGTGAGAGGGAGAAATAGAAGCTGTGAGAGAGAGTGAGAGAGAAACAGATGCTGTGAGTGAGTGCATGAGAGAGAGAAAGAGAAGCTGTGAGTGAGTGAGAGAGAGAAAGAGTAGCTGTGAGTGAGAGAGAAAGAGAAGCTGTGTGTGTGAGAGAGAGAAAGAGAAGCTGTGAGTGAGAGAGAGAGAGAGAGAAGCTGTGAGTGAGAGAGAGAGAAGCTGTTGTGAGAGAGAGAGAAAGAGAAGCTGTGAGAGAGAGAGAGAAAGAGTAGCTGTGATTGAGAGAGAGAGAAAAAGAAGCTGTGAGTGAGTGACAGAGAGAGAAGCTGAGTGAGAGAGAGAGAAAGAGAAGCTGTGAGTGAGAGAGAGAGAGAGAAAGAGAAGCTGTGAGTGAGAGAGAGAGAGAAAGAGAAGCTGTGAGTGAGTGAGAGAGAGAGAAGCTGTGAGTGAGAGAGAGAGAAAGAGAAGCTGTGAGTGAGAGAGAGAGAAAGAGAAGCTGTTAGTGAGAGAGAGAGTATAAGAGAAGCTGTGAGTGAGAGAGAGAGAGAAGCTGTGAGTGAGAGAGAGAGAAAGAGAAGCTGTGAGTGAGAGAAAGAGAAAGAGTAGCTGTGAGTGAGAGAGAGAGAGAAGGAGAAGGTGTGAGTGAGAGAGAGAAAGAGAAGCTGTGAGTGAGAGAGAGAGAAATAGAAGCTGTAAGTGAGAGAGAGTGAGAAAGAGAAGCGGTGAGAGAGAGAGAGGAGCTGTGAGTGAGAGAGAGAGAATGAGAAGCTGTGAGAGAGATAAAGAGAGAAGCTGTGAGTGAGAGAGAACAAGAAGCTGTGAGTCAGAGAGAGAAAGAAAGAGAAGCTGTGAGTGAGGCAGAGAGAGAAAGAGAAGGTGTGTGTGAGAGAGAAGCTGTTAGTGAGAGAGAGAAAGAGAAGCTGTGAGTGAGAGCGAAAAAAGGAGAAGCTGAGAGTGAGAGAGAAAGAGAAAGAGAAGCTGTGATTTAGAGAGAGAAATAGAGAAAGAGAAGCTGTGAGTGAGAGAGAGAGAAAAAGAAGCTGTGAGTGAGTGACAGAGAGAGAAGCTGAGTGAGAGAGAGAGAAAGATAAGCTGTGAGTGAGAGAGAGAGAGAAAGAGAAGCTGTGAGTGAGAGAGAGAGAGAGAAGCTGTGAGTGAGAGAGAGAGAAAGAGAAGCTGTGTGAGAGAGAAAGAGATGCTGTGAGTGAGAGAGAGAGAAAGAGAAGGTGTGAGTGACAGAGAGAGAGAGAGAGAAGCTGTGAGTGAGAGAGAGAGAGAAGCTGTGAGTGAGAGAGAGAGAAAGAGAAGCTGTGAGTGAGAGAAAGAGAAAGAGTAGCTGTGAGTGAGGAGAGAGAGAAAGAGAAGCTGTGAGTGAGAGAGAGAGAGAAGGAGAAGGTGTGAGTGAGAGAGAGAAAGAGAAGTTGTGAGTGAGAGAGAGAGAAAGAAAAGCTGTAAGTGAGAGAGAGTGAGAAAGAGAAGCTGTGTGTGAGAGAGAGAGAGAGACGCTGTGAGAGTGAGAGAGAGAGGAGCTGTGAGTGAGAGAGAGAGAGAATGAGAAGCTGTGAGAGAGTGAAAGAGAGAAGCTGTGAGTGAGAAAGAACAAGAAGCTGTGAGTGAGAGAGAGAGAGAAAGAAAGAGAAGCTGTGAGTGAGAGAGAGAGAAATATTAGCTGTGAGTGAGAGAGAGAGAGAAGCTGTGAGTGAGAGACAGAGAAAGAGAAGCTGTGAGTGGGAGAGAGAAAAAGAGAAGCTGAGAGTGAGAGAGAGAGAGAAAGAGAAGCTGTGAGTGAGAGAGAGAAATAGAGAAAGAGAAGCTGTGAGTGAGAGAGAGGGAGAGAAAGTGATGTTAGTCAGAGAGAGAAAGAATGCGAAGCGGTAAGTGAGAGAGAGAAGAAAGAGAAGCTGTGAGAGAGAGAGAGAGAGAGAAAGAGAAGCTGTGAGTGAGAGAGAGAAAGAGAAGCTGTGAGTAAGAGAGAGAGACAAGCTGAGTGAGAGAGTGAGAAAGAGAAGATGTGAGTGTCAGAGAGAGAGAACGAGAAGTTGTGAGTGAGAGAGTGAGAGGGAGAAATAGAAGCTGTGAGAGAGAGTGAGAGAGAAACAGATGCTGTGAGTGAGTGCATGAGAGAGAGAAAGAGAAGCTGTGAGTGAGTGAGAGAGAGAAAGAGTAGCTGTGAGTGAGAGAGAAAGAGAAGCTGTGTGTGTGAGAGAGAGAAAGAGAAGCTGTGAGTGAGAGAGAGAGAGAGAGAAGCTGTGAGTGAGAGAGAGAGAAGCTGTTGTGAGAGAGAGAGAAAGAGAAGCTGTGAGAGAGAGAGAGAAAGAGTAGCTGTGATTGAGAGAGAGAGAAAAAGAAGCTGTGAGTGAGTGACAGAGAGAGAAGCTGAGTGAGAGAGAGAGAAAGAGAAGCTGTGAGTGAGAGAGAGAGAGAGAAAGAGAAGCTGTGAGTGAGAGAGAGAGAGAAAGAGAAGCTGTGAGTGAGTGAGAGAGAGAGAAGCTGTGAGTGAGAGAGAGAGAAAGAGAAGCTGTGAGTGAGAGAGAGAGAAAGAGAAGCTGTTAGTGAGAGAGAGAGTATAAGAGAAGCTGTGAGTGAGAGAGAGAGAGAAGCTGTGAGTACAAGAGAGAGAATGCTGTGAGTGAGAGAGAGAGAAGTAGAATCTGTGAGTGAGAGACAGAGAGAAAGAGAAGCTGTGAGTGAGAGAGAGAGAGAAACAGAAGCTGTGAGTGAGAGAGAGAGAAATAGAAGGTATGAGTGAGAGAGAGTGAGAGAGAAGCTGTGAGTGAGAGAGAGGGAACCTGTGAGTGAGAGAGAGAGAAAGAGAAGCTGTATGTGTGAGAGAGAGAAAGAGAAAGAGAAGCTGTCAGTGAGAGAGAAAGAGAGAAAATGAGAAGCTGTGAGGGAGAGAGAGAGAGAGAGAGAAAGAGAAGTTGTGTGGTTGTGAGAGAGAGAAGCTGTGAGGGAGAGAGAGAGAAAGAGAAACTGTGAGTGAGAGAGAGAGAGAAAGAGAAGCTGTTAGTGAGAGAGAGAGTGAAAGAAAAGCTGTGAGTGAGGGAGAGAGAGAGAAGCTGTGATTGAGAGAGAGAGAGAAGCTGTGAGTGAGAGAGAGAGAGAGAAAGAGAAGCTGTTAGTGAGAGAGAGAGAGAAAGAGAAGCTGTGAGTGAAGGAGAGAGAGAGAAGCTGTGATTGAGAGAGAGAGAGAAGCTGTGAGTGAGAGAGAGAGAGAGAAAGAGAAACTGAGTGAGAGAAAGAGAAGCTGTGAGTGAGAGAGAGAGAGAAAGAGAAGCTATGAGTGAGAGAGAGAGAGAAGCAGTGAATGAGAGAGAGAGAAAGAGAAGCTGTGAGTGAGAGAGAGAAAGAGAAGCTGTTAGTGAGAGTGAGTGTGAAAGAGAAGCTTTGAGTGAGAGAAAGAGAAGCTGTGTGAGAGAGAGAGAGAAAGAGTAGCTGTGATTGAGAGAGAGAGAAAAAGAAGCTGTGAGTGAGTGACAGAGAGAGTAGCTGAGTGAGAGAGAGAAAGAGAAGCTGTGAGTGAGAGAGAGAGAGAGAGAGAGAGAGAGAGAGAAGCTGTGAGTGAGTGAGAGAGAAGCTGTGAGAGAGAGAGAGAGAAAGAAGCTGTGAGTGAGAGAGAGAGAAAGAGAAGCTGTTAGTGAGAGAGAGAGAGTATAAGAGAAGCTGTGAGTGAGAGAGAGAGAGAAGCTGTGAGTACGAGAGAGAATGCTGTGAGTGAAAGAGAGAGAAGTAGAATCTGTGAGTGAGAGACAGAGAGAAAGAGAAGCTGTGAGTGAGAGAGAGAGAGAAACAGAAGCTGTGAGTGAGAGAGAGAGAGAAATAGAAGGTATGAGTGAGAGAGAGTGAGAGAGAAGCTGTGTGTGAGAGAGAGGGAACCTGTGAGTGAGAGAGAGAGAGAAAGAGAAAGAGAAGCTGTATGTGTGAGAGAGAGAAAGAGAAAGAGAAGCTGTCAGTGAGAGAGAAAGAGAGAAAATGAGAAGCTGTGAGGGAGAGAGAGAGAGAGAGAGAGAAAGAGAAGTTGTGTGGTTGTGAGAGAGAGAAGCTGTGAGGGAGAGAGAGAGAAAGAGAAACTGTGAGTGAGAGAGAGAGAAAGAGAAGCTGTTAGAGAGAGAGAGTGTGAAAGAGAAGCTGTGAGTGAGGGAGAGAGAGAGAAGCTGTGAGTGAGAGAGAGAGAGAAGCTGTGAGTGAGAGAGAGAGAGAAAGAGAAGCTGTTAGTGAGAGAGAGTGAAAGAGAAGCTGTGAGTGAAGGAGAGAGAGAGAAGCTGTGATTGAGAGAGAGAGAGAAGCTGTGAGTGAGAGAGAGAGAGAAAGAGAAACTGAGTGAGAGAGAGAGAGAGAGAAGCTGTGATTGAGAGAGAGAGAAGCTGTGAGTGAAAGAGAGATAGAAAGAGAAACTGAGTGAGAGAGAGAGAAAGAGAAGCTGTGAGTGAGAGAGAGAGAAAGAGAAGCTATGAGTGAGAGAGAGAGAGAAGCAGTGAGTGAGAGAGAGAGAAAGAGAAGCTGTGAGTGAGAGAGAGAAAGAGAAGCTGTTAGTGAGAGTGAGTGTGAAAGAGAAGCTTTGAGTGAGAGAAAGAGAAGCTGTGAGTGAGAGAGAGAGAAGCTGTGAGTGAGAGAGAGAGAAAGAGAAGCTGTGAGTGAGAGAGAGTGAGAAAGAGAAGCTGTGAGTGAGAGAGAAAGAGAAGCTGTGAGTGAGGCAGAGAGAGAAAGAGAAGGTGTGTGTGTGAGAGAGAGAAGCTGTTAGTGAGAGAGAGAAAGAAAGAGAAGCTGTAAGTGAGAGAGGGAAGAAAGAGGTGCTGTGAGTGAGAGAGAGAGAGGGAAGCTGTGAGTGAGAGAGAGAGAGAAAGAGAAGATGTGAGTGAGACAGAGAGAAAGAGAAGCTGTGAGTGGGAGAGAGAGAGAACGACTAGCTGTGAGAGAGAGAGAAAGAGAAGACGTGAGTGAGATAGAGAAATAAAGAAAGAGAAGCTGTGAGTGAGAGAGAGAGAGAAAGAGAAGATGTGAGTGAGAGAGAGAGAGAACGAGAAGCTGTGAGTGAGATAGAGAAAGAGAAGCTGTGAGTGAGAGAGAGAGAGAAATAGAAGCTGTAAGTGAGAGAGAGTGAGAAAGAGAAGCGGTGAGAGAGAGAGAGAGGAGCTGTGAGTGAGAGAGAGAGAGAATGAGAAGCTGTGAGAGAGAGAAAGAGAGAAGCTGTGAGTTTGAGAGAACAAGAAGCTGTGAGTCAGAGAGAGAAAAAAAGAGAAGCTGTGAGTGAGGCAGAGAGAGAAAGAGAAGGTGTGTGTGTGTGAGAGAGAAGCTGTTAGTGAGAGAGAGAAAGAGAAGCTGTGAGTGAGAGAGAGAGAGAGAACGAGAAGCTGTGAGAGAGAGGGACGCTGTTAGTGAGAGAGAGAGAGAGAGAAAGAGAAGCGGTAAGTGAGAGAGAGAAGAAAGAGGTGCTGTGAGTGAGAGAGAGAGAGAGAGGGAAGCTGTGAGTGAGAGAGAGAGAAAGAAAGAAAAGCTGTGAGTGAGAGAGAGAGAGAAAGAGAAGATGTGAGTGAGACAGAGAGAAATAGAAGCTGTGAGTGGGAGAGAGAGAGAATGACTAGCAGTGAGAGAGAGAGAAAGAGAAGATGTGAGTGAGAGAGAGAAATAGAGAAAGAGAAGCTGTGAGTGAGAGAGAGAGAAAGAGAAGATGTGAGTGAGAGAGAGAGAGAAGAAGAAGCAGTGAGTGAGAGAGAGAAAGAGAAGCTGTGAGTAAGAGAGAGAGAAAGAGAAGCTGTAAGTGAGAGAGAGTGAGAAAGAGAAGCGGTGAGAGAGAGAGAGAGGAGCTGTGAGTGAGAGAGAGAGAGAGAATGAGAAGCTGTGAGAGAGAGAAAGAGAGAAGCTGTGAGTGAGAGAGAACAAGAAGCTGTGAGTCAGAGAGAGAGATAAAGAGAAGCTGTGAGTGAGAGAGAGAGAAAGAGAAGCTGTGAGTGAGAGAGAGAGAGAAGCTGTGAGTGAGAGACAGAGAAAGAGAAGCTGTGAGTGAGAGCGAAAAAAGGAGAAGCTGAGAGTGAGAGAGAAAGAGAAAGAGAAGCTGTGATTTAGAGAGAGAAATAGAGAAAGAGAAGCTGTGAGTGAGAGAGAGAGAGAGAAGCTGTGAGTGAGAGAGAGAAAGAGAAGCTGTGAGTGAGAGAGACAGAGAAAAAGAGAAGCTGTGAGTGAGAGAGAGGGAGAGAAAGAGATGTTAGTGAGAGAGAGAGAAAGAAAGAGAAGCGGTAAGTGAGAGAGAGAAGAAAGA
The DNA here is from genome assembly GCA_035047345.1 of Bradypodion ventrale. Taxonomy (NCBI): domain Eukaryota; kingdom Metazoa; phylum Chordata; class Lepidosauria; order Squamata; family Chamaeleonidae; genus Bradypodion; species Bradypodion ventrale. The sequence goes on from JAWDJE010000001.1 coordinate 222,478,755, forward strand.
GAAGCTGTGAGTGAGATAAAGAGAGAAAGAGAAGCTGTTAGTGAGAGAGACAGAAAGAGAAACTGTGAGAGAAAGAGAAAGTGAGAAAGAAGAAGCTGTGAGTGAGAGAGAGAGAAAGAGAAGCTGTGAGTGGGAGAGAGAGAATGAGAAGCTGTGAGAGAGAGAGAAATAGAAGCTGTGAGTGTGAGAGAGAAATAGAGAAAAAGAAGCTTTGAGTGAGAGAGAGAGAGAGGGAATGAGAAGCTGTGAGTGAGAGAAAGATAAGCTGTAAGAGAGAGAGAAAGATAAGCTGTGAGTGAGAGAGAGAGAAAGAGAAGGTGTGCGAGAGAGGGAGAGAGAAAGAGAAGCTGTGAGTGAGACAGAGAGAAAGAGAAGCTGTGAGTTTGAGAGAGAAATAGAGAAAAAGAATCTTTGAGTGAGAGAGAGAGAGAGAGAATGAGAAGCTGTGAGTGAGAGAAAGATAAGCTGTAAGAGAGAGAGAAAGAGAAGCTGTGAGTGAGTGAGAGAGAGAGAAGCTGTGAGTGAGAGAGAGAGAAAGAGAAGCTGTGAGTGAGAGAGAGAGAAAGAGAAGCTCTTAGTGAGAGAGAGAGAGTATAAGAGAATGCTGTGAGTGAGAGAGAGAGAAGTAGAATCTGTGAGTGAGAGACAGAGAGAAAGAGAAGCTGTGAGTGAGAGAGAGAGAGAAACAGAAGCTGTGAGTGTGAGAGAGAGAGAAATAGAAGGTATGAGTGAGAGAGAGTGAGAGAGAAGCTGTGAGTGAGAGAGACGGAACCTGTGAGTGAGAGAGAGAGAGAAAGAGAAGCTGTATGTGTGAGAGAGAGAAAGAGAAAGAGAAGCTGTCAGTGAGAGAGAAAGAGAGAAAATGAGAAGCTGTGAGGGAGAGAGAGAGAGAGAAAGAAAGAGAAGTTGTGTGGTTGTGAGAGAGAGAAGCTGTGAGGGAGAGAGAGAGAAAGAGAAACTGTGAGTGAGAGAGAGAGAGAAAGAGAAGCTGTTAGAGAGAGAGAGAGTGAAAGAGAAGCTGTGAGTGAGGGAGAGAGAGAAGCTGTGATTGAGAGAGAGAGAAGTTGTGAGTGAGAGAGAGAGAGAAAGAGAAGCTGTTAGTGAGAGAGAGAGTGAAAGAGAAGCTGTGAGTGAAGGAGAGAGAGAGAAGCTGTGATTGAGAGAGAGAGAGAAGCTGTGAGTGAGTGAGAGAGAGAAAGAGAAACTTAGTGAGAGAGAGAGAGAGGAGCTGTGATTGAGAGAGAGAGAGAAGCTGTGAGTGAGAGAGAGAGAGAAAGAGAAACTGAGTGAGAGAGAGAGAAAGAGAAGCTGTGAGTGAGAGAGAGAAAGAGAAGCTGTTAGTGAGAGTGAGTGTGAAAGAGAAGCTTTGAGTGAGAGAAAGAGAAGCTGTGAGTGAGAGAGAGAGAAGCTGTGAGTGAGAGAGAGAGAAAGAGAAGCTGTGAGTGAGAGAGAGTGAGAAAGAGAAGCTGTGAGTGAGAGAGAAAGAGAAGCTGTGAGTGAGGCAGAGAGAGAAAGAGAAGGTGTGTGTGTGAGAGAGAGAGAAGCTGTGAGTGAGAGAGAGAGAGGGAAGCTGTGAGTGAGAGAGAGAGAGAGAAAGAGAAGCTGTGAGTGAGAGAGAGAGAGAAAGAGAAGATGTGAGTGAGACAGAGAGAAAGAGAAGCTGTGAGTGGGAGAGAGAGAGAACGACTAGCTGTGAGAGAGAGAGAAAGAGAAGATCTGAGTGAGAGAGAGAAATAAAGAAAGAGAAGCTGTGAGTGAGAGAGAGAGAGAAAGAGAAGATGTGAGTGAGAGAGAGAGAGAAGGAGAAGCTGTGAGTGAGATAGAGAAAGAGAAGCTGTGAGTGAGAGAGAGAGAAATAGAAGCTGTAAGTGAGAGAGAGTGAGAAAGAGAAGCGGTGAGAGAGAGAGGAGCTGTGAGTGAGAGAGAGAGAGAATGAGAAGCTGTGAGAGAGAGAAAGAGAGAAGCTGTGAGTGAGAGAGAACAAGAAGCTGTAAGTCAGAGAGAGAAAGAAAGAGAAGCTGTGAGTGAGGCAGAGAGAGAAAGAGGTGTGTGTGTGTGAGAGAGAAGCTGTTAGTGAGAGAGAGAAAGAGAAGCTGTGAGTGAGAGAGAGAGAGAGAACGAGAAGCTGTGAGAGAGAGAGAAGCTGTTAGTGAGAGAGAGAGAGAGAAAGAGAAGCGGTAAGTGAGAGAGAGAAGAAGGAGGTGCTGTGAGTGAGAGAGAGAGAGAGGGAAGCTGTGAGTGAGAGAGAGAGAAAGAAAGAAAAGCTGTGAGTGAGAGAGAGAGAGAAAGAGAAGATGTGAGTGAGACAGAGAGAAAGAGAAGCTGTGATGTGGGAGAGAGAGAGAACGACTAGCTGTGAGAGAGAGAGAAAGAGAAGATGTGAGTGAGAGAGAGAAATAGAGAAAGAGAAGCTGTGAGTGAGAGAGAGAGAGAGAAAGAGAAGATGTGAGTGAGAGAGAGAGAGAAGAAGAAGCTGTGAGTGAGAGAGAGAAAGATAAGTTGTGAGTGAGAGAGAGAGAAAGAGAAGCTGTAAGTGAGAGAGAGTGAGAAAGAGAAGCGGTGAGAGAGAGAGAGAGGAGCTGTGAGTGAGAGAGAGCGAGAATGAGAAGCTGTGAGAGAGAGAAAGAGAGAAGCTGTGAGTGATAGAGAACAAGAAGCTGTGAGTCAGAGAGAGAGAGAAAGAGAAGCTGTGTGAGAGAGAGAGAAAGAGAAGCTGTGAGTGAGAGAGAGAGAGAGAAGCTGTGAGTGAGAGACAGAGAAAGAGAAGCTGTGAGTGAGAGCGAAAAAAGGAGAAGCAGAGAGTGAGAGAGAAAGAGAAAGAGAAGCTGTGATTTAGAGAGAGAAATAGAGAAAGAGAAGCAGTGAGTGAGAGAGAGAGAGAGAAGCTGTGAGTGAGAGAGAGAAAGAGAAGCTGTGAGTGAGAGAGACAGAGAAAAAGAGAAGCTGTGAGTGAGAGAGAGGGAGAGAAAGAGATGTTAGTGAGAGAGAGAGAAAGAAAGAGAAGCGGTAAGTGAGAGAGAGAAGAAAGAGAAGCTGTGAGTGAGATAAAGAGAGAAAGAGAAGCTGTTAGTGAGAGCGACAGAAAGAGAAACTGTGAGAGAAAGAGAAAGAGAGAAAGAAGAAGCTGTGAGTGAGAGAGAGAGAAAGAGAAGCTGTGAGTGGGAGAGAGAGAATGAGAAGCTGTGAGAGAGAGAGAAATAGAAGCTGTGAGTGTGAGAGAGAAATAGAGAAAAAGAAGCTTTGAGTGAGAGAGAGAGAGAGAGAGAATGAGAAGCTGTGAGTGAGAGAAAGATAAGCTGTAAGAGAGAGAGAAAGATAAGCTGTGAGTGAGAGAGAGAGAAAGAGAAGGTGTGAGAGAGAGGGAGAGAGAAAGAGAAGCTGTGAGTGAGACAGAGAGAAAGAGAAGCTGAGTGGGAGAGAGAGAGAATGAGAAACTGTGTGAGAGAGAAATAGAAGCTGTGAGTGAGAGAGAGAAATAGAGAAAGAGAAGCTGTGAGTGAGAGATAGAGAGAGAATGAGAAGCTGTGAGTGAGAGAAAGAGAAGCTGTGAGTAAGAGAGAGAGAAAGATAAGCTGTGAGTGAGAGAGAGAAAGAAAGAGAAGCAGTAAGTGAGAGAGAGAAGAAAGGTGCTGTGAGTGAGAGAGAGAGAGAGAAAGGGAAGCTGTGAGTGAGAGAGAGAGAGAAGCTGTGAGTGTGTGTGTGAGAGAGAGGGAAGCTGTGAGTGAGGGAGAGAGAAAGAGAAGCTGTGAGTCAGAGAGAGAGAGAAGCTGTGAGTGAGAGAGGGAGAGAAGCTGTTAGTGAGAGAGAGAGAAGGAGAAGCTCTGAGAGAGAGAGAGAAAAAGAGTAGCTGTGATTGAGAGAGAGAGAAAGAGAAGCTGTGAGTGAGAGAGAGAGAGAGAAGCTGAGTGAGAGAGAGAGAAAGAGAAGCTGTGAGTGAGAGAGAGAGAAAGAGAAGCTCTGAGTGAGAGAGAGAGAGAAGCTGTGAGTGAGAGAGAGAGAAAGAGAAGATGTGAGTGAGAGAGAGAGAAAGAGAAGCTGTTAGTGAGAGTGAGAGTATAAGAGAAGCTGTGAGTGAGAGAGAGAGATAAGCTGTGAGTGAGAGAGAGAGAAGTAGAATCTGTGAGTGAGAGAGAGAGAGAAAGAGAAGCTGTGTGTGAGAGAGAGAGAAAGAGAAGCTGTGAGTGAGTGAGAGAGAGAGAAATAGAAGCTATGAGTGAGAGTGAGTGAGAGTCAAGCTGTGAATGAGAGAGAGAGAAGCTGTGAGTGAGAGAGAGAGAAAGAGAAGCTGTATGTGTGAGAGAGAGAAAGAGGAAGAGAAGCTGTCAGTGAGAGAGAAAGAGAGAAAATGAGAAGCTGTGAGGGAGAGAGAGAAAGAGAGAAAGAGAAGTTGTGTGCTTCTGAGAGAGAGAAGGTGTGAGGGAGAGAGAGAGAAAGAGAAACTGTTAGTGAGAGAGAGAGAAAGAGAAGCTGTTAGTGAGAGAGAGCGAAAGAGAAGCTGTGAATGAAGGAGAGAGAGAGAATCTGTGATTGAGAGAGATTTAGAAGCTGTGAGAGAGAGAGAGAAAGAGAAGCTGTTAGTGAGAGAGAGAGTGAAAGAGAAGCTGTGAGTGAAGGAGAGAGAGAGAAGCTGTGATTGAGAGAGAGAGAAGCTGTGAGTGAGAGAGAGAAAGAGAAGCTGTTAGTGAGAGTGAGTGTGAAAGAGAAGCTGTGAGTGAGAGAGAGCGAAGGTGTGAGTGAGAGAGAGAGAAAGAGAAGCTGTGAGTGAGAGAGAGTGAGAAAGTGAAGCTGTGAGTGAGAGAGAAAGAGAAGCTGTGAATGAGGCAGAGAGAAAAAGAGAAGGTGTGAAAGAGAGAGAGAGAAGCTGTTAGTGAGAGAGAAAGAGAAGCTGTGAGTTATAGAGAGAGATTGTGAGTGAGAGGGGGAGAAGGAGAAGCTGTGAGTGAGAGAGAGAGAAAGAAAGAGATGCTGTGAGTGAGAGAGGGAGAAAGAGAAGTGAGAGAGAGAGAGAGAAGCTTTGAGTGAGAGAGAGAGAAAGAGAAGCTGTGAGTGAGAGAGAGAGAGAAAGAGAAGCTGTGAGTGAGAGAGATAGAAAGAGAAGCTGTAAATGAGAGAGAAAGAGAAGCTGTGAGTGAGTGAGAGAGAGAGAAGCTGTGAGTGAGAGAGAGAGAAAGAGAAGCTGTGAGTGAGAGAGAGAGTGAAAGAGAAGCTGTAAATGAGAGAGAAAGAGAAGCTGTGATTGAGAGAGATTGAGAAGCTGTGAGAGAGAGAGAGAGAAAGAGAAGCTGTTAGTGAGAGAGAGAGTGAAAGAGAAGCTGTGAGTGAAGGAGAGAGAGAGAAGCTGTGATTGAGAGAGAGAGAGAAGCTGTGAGTGAGAGAGAGAGAAAGAGAAGCTGTGAGTGAGTGAGAGAGAGAAAGAGTAGCTGTGAGTGAGAGAGAAAGAGAAGCTGTGAGTGAGAGAGAGAGAAGCTGAGTGAGAGAGAGAGAAAGAGAAGCTGTGAGTGAGAGAGAGAGAGAGAAGCTGTGAGTGAGAGAGAGAAGCTGTTAGTGAGAGAGAGAGAAAGAGAAGCTGTGTGTGTGAGAGAGAAAGAGTAGATGTGATTGAGAGATAGAGAAAAAGAAGCTGTGAGTGAGTGAGAGAGAGAGAAGCTGAGTGAGAGAGAGAGAAAGAGAAGCTGTGAGTGAGAGAGAGAGAGAAAGAGAAGCTGTGAGTGAGTGAGAGAGAGAGAAGCTGTGAGTGAGAGAGAGAGAAAGAGAAGCTGTGAGTGAGAGAGAGAGAAGCTGTTAGTGAGAGAGAATAAGAGAAGCTGTGAGTGAGAGAGAGAGAGAACGAGAAGCTGTGAGAGAGAGAGATAGAAAGAGAAGCTGTAAATGAGAAGGAAAGAGAAGCTGTGAGGTAGAGAGAGAGACTGTGAGTGAGAGAGAAAGAAGGAGAAGCTGTGAGTGAGAGAGAAAGAAAGAAAGAGATGCTGTGAGTGAGAGAGGAAGAAAGAGAAGTGAGAGAGAGGGAGAGAAGCTGTGAGTGAGAGAGAGAGAAAGAGAAGCTGTGAGTGAGAGAGAGAGAGAAAGAGAAGCTGTGAGTGAGAGAGATAGAGAAGCTGTAAATGAGAGAGAAAGAGAAGCTGTGAGTGAGTGAGAGAGAGAGAAGCTGTGAGTGAGAGAGAGAGAAAGAGAAGCTGTGAGTGAGAGAAAGAGATGCTGTGAGTGAGAGAGAGAGAAAGAGAAGGTGTGAGTGAGAGAGAGAGAGAAAGAAAAGCTGTGAGTGAGAGAGAGAGAGAAGCTGTGAGTGAGAGAGAGAAAGAGAAGTTGTGAGTGAGAGAGAGAGAGAGAGAGAGAAGCTGTGAGTGAGAGAGAGAGAAAGAGAACCTGTGAGTGAGAGAAAGAGAAAGAGTAGCTGTGAGTGAGGAGAGAGAGAAAGAGAAGCTGTGAGAGAGAGAGAGAGAGAGAAGGAGAAGCTGTGAGTGAGAGAGAGAAAGAGAAGTTGTGAGTGAGAGTGAGAGAAAGAGAAGCTGTAAGTGAGAGAGAGTGAGAAAGAGAAGCTGTGTGTGTGAGAGAGAGAGAGACGCTGTGAGAGAGAGAGAGAGGAGCTGTGAGTGAGAGAGAGAGAGAATGAGAAGCTGTGAGAGAGTGAAAGAGAGAAGCTGTGAGTGAGAAAGATCAAGAAGCTGTGAGTGAGAGAGAGAGAGAATGAAAGAGAAGCTGTGAGTGAGAGAGAGAGAAATATTAGCTGTGAGTGAGAGAGAGAGAGAAGCTGTGAGTGAGAGAGAGAGAAAGAGAAGCTGTGAGTGAGAGAGAGAAAAAGAGAAGCTGAGAGTGAGAGAGAGAGAGAAAGAGAAGCTGTGAGTGAGAGAGAGAAATAGAGAAAGAGAAGCTGTGAGTGAGAGAGAGGGAGAGAAAGTGATGTTAGTGAGAGAGAGAAAGAATGCGAAGCGGTAAGTGAGAGAGAGAAGAAAGAGAAGCTGTGAGTGAGAGAGAGAGAGAGAAAGAGAAGCTGTGAGTGAGAGAGAGAGAAAGAGAAGCTGTGAGTAAGAGAGAGAGACAAGCTGAGTGAGAGAGTGAGAAAGAGAAGCTGTGAGTGACAGAAAGAGAGAACGAGATGTTGTGAGTGAGAGAGTGAGAGGGAGAAATAGAAGCTGTGAGAGAGAGTGAGAGAGAAACAGATGCTGTGAGTGAGTGCATGAGAGAGAGAAAGAGAAGCTGTGAGTGAGTGAGAGAGAGAAAGAGTATCTGTGAGTGAGAGAGAAAGAGAAGCTGTGAGTGAGAGAGAGAGAAGCTGAGTGAGAGAGAGAGAAAGAGAAGCTGTGAGTGAGAGAGAGAGAAAGAGAAGCTGTTAGTGAGAGAGAGAGCGAAAGAGAAGCTGTGAATGAAGGAGAGAGAGAGAATCTGTGATTGAGAGAGATTGAGAAGCTGTGAGAGAGAGAGAGAGAAAGAGAAGCTGTTAGTGAGAGAGAGAGTGAAAGAGAAGTTGTGAGTGAAGGAGAGAGAGAGAAGCTGTGATTGAGAGAGAGAGAGAAGCTGTGAGTGAGAGAGAGAAAGAGAAGCTGTTAGTGAGAGTGAGTGTGAAAGAGAAGCTGTGAGTGAGAGAGAGAGAAGGTGTGAGTGAGAGAGAGAGAAAGAGAAGCTGTGAGTGAGAGAGAGTGAGAAAGTGAAGCTGTGAGTGAGAGAGAAAGAGAAGCTGTGAATGAGGCAGAGAGAAAAAGAGAAGGTGTGAAAGAGAGAGAGAGAAGCTGTTAGTGAGAGAGAAAGAGAAGCTGTGAGTTAAAGAGAGAGATTGTGAGTGAGAGAGGGAGAAGGAGAAGCTGTGAGTGAGAGAGAGAAAAAGAAAGAGATGCTGTGAGTGAGAGAGGAAGAAAGAGAAGTGAGAGAGAGAGAGAAGCTTTGAGTGAGAGAGAGAGAAAGAGAAGCTGTGAGTGAGAGAGAGAGAGAAAGAGAAGCTGTGAGTGAGAGAGATAGAAAGAGAAGCTGTAAATGAGAGAGAAAGAGAAGCTGTGAGTGAGTGAGAGAGAGAGAAGCTGTGAGTGAGAGAGAGAGAAAGAGAAGCTGTTAGTGAGAGAGAGAGTGAAAGAGAAGCTGTGAGTGAAGGAGATAGAGAGAAACTGTGATTGAGAGAGATTGAGAAGCTGTGAGAGAGAGAGAGAGAAAGAGAAGCTGTTAGTGAGAGAGAGAGTGAAAGAGAAGCTGTGAGTGAAGGCGAGAGAGAGAAGCTGTGATTGAGAGAGAGAGGGAAGCTGTGAGTGAGAGAGAGAGAAAGAGAAGCTGTGAGTGAGTGAGAGAGAGAAAGAGTAGCTGTGAGTGAGAGAGAAAGAGAAGCTGTGAGTGAGAGAGAGAGAAGCTGAGTGAGAGAGAGAGAAAGAGAAGCTGTGAGTGAGAGAGAGAGAGAAGCTGTGAGTGAGAGAGAGAAGCTGTTAGTGAGAGAGAGAGAAAGAGAAGCTGTGTGTGTGAGAGAGAAAGAGTAGATGTGATTGAGAGATAGAGAAAAAGAAGCTGTGAGTGAGTGAGAGAGAGAGAAGCTGAGTGAGAGAGAGAGAAAGAGAAGCTGTGAGTGAGAGAGAGAGAGAAAGAGAAGCTGTGAGTGAGTGAGAGAGAGAGAAGCTGTGAGTGAGAGAGAGAGAAAGAGAAGCTGTGAGTGAGAGAGAGAGAAGCTGTTAGTGAGAGAGAATAAGAGAAGCTGTGAGTGAGAGAGAGAGAGAACGAGAAGCTGTGAGAGAGAGAGATAGAAAGAGAAGCTGTAAATGAGAGAGAAAGAGAAGCTGTGAGTTAGAGAGAGAGACTGTGAGTGAGAGAGAAAGAAGGAGAAGCTGTGAGTGAGAGAGAGAGAAAGAAAGAGATGCTGTGAGTGAGAGAGGAAGAAAGAGGTGAGAGAGAGGGAGAGAAGCTGTGAGTGAGAGAGAAAGAGAAGCTGTGAGTGAGAGAGAGAGAGAAAGAGAAGCTGTGAGTGAGAGAGATAGAAAGAGAACCTGTAAATGAGAGAGAAAGAGAAGCTGTGAGTGAGTGAGAGAGAGAGAAGCTGTGAGTGAGAGAGAGAGAAAGAGAAGCTGTGAGTGAGAGAAAGAGATGCTGTGAGTGAGAGAGAGAGAAAGAGAAGGTGTGAGTGAGAGAGAGAGAGAAAGAAAAGCTGTGAGTGAGAGAGAGAGAGAAGCTGTGAGTGAGAGAGAGAAAGAGAAGTTGTGAGTGAGAGAGAGAGAGAGAGAGAAGCTGTGAGTGAGAGAGAGAGAAAGAGAACCTGTGAGTGAGAGAAAGAGAAAGAGTAGCTGTGAGTGAGGAGAGAGAGAAAGAGAAGCTGTGAGAGAGAGAGAGAGAGAGAAGGAGAAGCTGTGAGTGAGAGAGAGAAAGAGAAGTTGTGAGTGAGAGTGAGAGAAAGAGAAGCTGTAAGTGAGAGAGAGTGAGAAAGAGAAGCTGTGTGTGTGAGAGAGAGAGAGACGCTGTGACAGAGAGAGAGAGGAGCTGTGAGTGAGAGAGAGAGAATGAGAAGCTGTGAGAGAGTGAAAGAGAGAAGCTGTGAGTGAGAAAGATCAAGAAGCTGTGAGTGAGAGAGAGAGAGAATGAAAGAGAAGCTGTGAGTGAGAGAGAGAGAAATATTAGCTGTGAGTGAGAGAGAGAGAGAAGCTGTGAGTGAGAGAGAGAGAAAGAGAAGCTGTGAGTGAGAGAGAGAAAAAGAGAAGCTGAGAGTGAGAGAGAGAGAGAAAGAGAAGCTGTGAGTGAGAGAGAGAAATAGAGAAAGAGAAGCTGTGAGTGAGAGAGAGGGAGAGAAAGTGATGTTAGTGAGAGAGAGAAAGAATGCGAAGTGGTAAGTGAGAGAGAGAAGAAAGAGAAGCTGTGAGTGAGAGAGAGAGAGAGAAAGAGAAGCTGTGAGTGAGAGAGAGAGAAAGAGAAGCTGTGAGTAAGAGAGAGAGACAAGCTGAGTGAGAGAGTGAGAAAGAGAAGCTGTGAGTGACAGAAAGAGAGAACGAGATGTTTTGAGTGAGAGAGTGAGAGGGAGAAATAGAAGCTGTGAGAGAGAGTGAGAGAGAAACAGATGCTGTGAGTGAGTGCATGAGAGAGAGAAAGAGAAGCTGTGAGTGAGTGAGAGAGAGAAAGAGTAGCTGTGAGTGAGAGAGAAAGAGAAGCTGTGAGTGAGAGAGAGAGAAGCTGAGTGAGAGAGAGAGAAAGAGAAGCTGTGAGTGAGAGAGAGAGAGAAGCTGTGAGTGAGAGAGAGAGAGAAGCTGTTAGTGAGAGAGAGAGAAAGAGAAGCTGTGTGTGTGAGAGAGAAAGAGTAGATGTGATTGAGAGATAGAGAAAAAGAAGCTGTGAGTGAGTGAGAGAGAGAGAAGCTGAGTGAGAGAGAGAGAAAGAGAAGCTGTGAGTGAGAGAGAGAGAGAAAGAGAAGCTGTGAGTGAGTGAGAGAGAGAAGCTGTGATTGAGAGAGATTGAGAAGCTGTGAGAGAGAGAGAGAGAAAGAGAAGCTGTTAGTGAGAGAGAGAGTGAAAGAGAAGTTGTGAGTGAAGGAGAGAGAGAGAAGCTGTGATTGAGAGAGAGAGAGAAGCTGTGAGTGAGAGAGAGAAAGAGAAGCTGTTAGTGAGAGTGAGTGTGAAAGAGAAGCTGTGAGTGAGAGAGAGAGAAGGTGTGAGTGAGAGAGAGAGAAAGAGAAGCTGTGAGTGAGAGAGAGTGAGAAAGTGAAGCTGTGAGTGAGAGAGAAAGAGAAGCTGTGAATGAGGCAGAGAGAAAAAGAGAAGGTGTGAAAGAGAGAGAGAGAAGCTGTTAGTGAGAGAGAAAGAGAAGCTGTGAGTTAAAGAGAGAGATTGTGAGTGAGAGAGGGAGAAGGAGAAGCTGTGAGTGAGAGAGAGAAAAAGAAAGAGATGCTGTGAGTGAGAGAGGAAGAAAGAGAAGTGAGAGAGAGAGAGAAGCTTTGAGTGAGAGAGAGAGAAAGAGAAGCTGTGAGTGAGAGAGAGAGAGAAAGAGAAGCTGTGAGTGAGAGAGATAGAAAGAGAAGCTGTAAATGAGAGAGAAAGAGAAGCTGTGAGTGAGTGAGAGAGAGAGAAGCTGTGAGTGAGAGAGAGAGAAAGAGAAGCTGTTAGTGAGAGAGAGAGTGAAAGAGAAGCTGTGAGTGAAGGAGATAGAGAGAAACTGTGATTGAGAGAGATTGAGAAGCTGTGAGAGAGAGAGAGAGAAAGAGAAGCTGTTAGTGAGAGAGAGAGTGAAAGAGAAGCTGTGAGTGAAGGCGAGAGAGAGAAGCTGTGATTGAGAGAGAGAGGGAAGCTGTGAGTGAGAGAGAGAGAAAGAGAAGCTGTGAGTGAGTGAGAGAGAGAAAGAGTAGCTGTGAGTGAGAGAGAAAGAGAAGCTGTGAGTGAGAGAGAGAGAAGCTGAGTGAGAGAGAGAGAAAGAGAAGCTGTGAGTGAGAGAGAGAGAGAAGCTGTGAGTGAGAGAGAGAAGCTGTTAGTGAGAGAGAGAGAAAGAGAAGCTGTGTGTGTGAGAGAGAAAGAGTAGATGTGATTGAGAGATAGAGAAAAAGAAGCTGTGAGTGAGTGAGAGAGAGAGAAGCTGAGTGAGAGAGAGAGAAAGAGAAGCTGTGAGTGAGAGAGAGAGAGAAAGAGAAGCTGTGAGTGAGTGAGAGAGAGAGAAGCTGTGAGTGAGAGAGAGAGAAAGAGAAGCTGTGAGTGAGAGAGAGAGAAGCTGTTAGTGAGAGAGAATAAGAGAAGCTGTGAGTGAGAGAGAGAGAGAACGAGAAGCTGTGAGAGAGAGAGATAGAAAGAGAAGCTGTAAATGAGAGAGAAAGAGAAGCTGTGAGTTAGAGAGAGAGACTGTGAGTGAGAGAGAAAGAAGGAGAAGCTGTGAGTGAGAGAGAGAGAAAGAAAGAGATGCTGTGAGTGAGAGAGGAAGAAAGAGGTGAGAGAGAGGGAGAGAAGCTGTGAGTGAGAGAGAAAGAGAAGCTGTGAGTGAGAGAGAGAGAGAAAGAGAAGCTGTGAGTGAGAGAGATAGAAAGAGAACCTGTAAATGAGAGAGAAAGAGAAGCTGTGAGTGAGTGAGAGAGAGAGAAGCTGTGAGTGAGAGAGAGAGAAAGAGAAGCTGTGAGTGAGAGAAAGAGATGCTGTGAGTGAGAGAGAGAGAAAGAGAAGGTGTGAGTGAGAGAGAGAGAGAAAGAAAAGCTGTGAGTGAGAGAGAGAGAGAAGCTGTGAGTGAGAGAGAGAAAGAGAAGTTGTGAGTGAGAGAGAGAGAGAGAGAGAAGCTGTGAGTGAGAGAGAGAGAAAGAGAACCTGTGAGTGAGAGAAAGAGAAAGAGTAGCTGTGAGTGAGGAGAGAGAGAAAGAGAAGCTGTGAGAGAGAGAGAGAGAGAGAAGGAGAAGCTGTGAGTGAGAGAGAGAAAGAGAAGTTGTGAGTGAGAGTGAGAGAAAGAGAAGCTGTAAGTGAGAGAGAGTGAGAAAGAGAAGCTGTGTGTGTGAGAGAGAGAGAGACGCTGTGACAGAGAGAGAGAGGAGCTGTGAGTGAGAGAGAGAGAATGAGAAGCTGTGAGAGAGTGAAAGAGAGAAGCTGTGAGTGAGAAAGATCAAGAAGCTGTGAGTGAGAGAGAGAGAGAATGAAAGAGAAGCTGTGAGTGAGAGAGAGAGAAATATTAGCTGTGAGTGAGAGAGAGAGAGAAGCTGTGAGTGAGAGAGAGAGAAAGAGAAGCTGTGAGTGAGAGAGAGAAAAAGAGAAGCTGAGAGTGAGAGAGAGAGAGAAAGAGAAGCTGTGAGTGAGAGAGAGAAATAGAGAAAGAGAAGCTGTGAGTGAGAGAGAGGGAGAGAAAGTGATGTTAGTGAGAGAGAGAAAGAATGCGAAGTGGTAAGTGAGAGAGAGAAGAAAGAGAAGCTGTGAGTGAGAGAGAGAGAGAGAAAGAGAAGCTGTGAGTGAGAGAGAGAGAAAGAGAAGCTGTGAGTAAGAGAGAGAGACAAGCTGAGTGAGAGAGTGAGAAAGAGAAGCTGTGAGTGACAGAAAGAGAGAACGAGATGTTTTGAGTGAGAGAGTGAGAGGGAGAAATAGAAGCTGTGAGAGAGAGTGAGAGAGAAACAGATGCTGTGAGTGAGTGCATGAGAGAGAGAAAGAGAAGCTGTGAGTGAGTGAGAGAGAGAAAGAGTAGCTGTGAGTGAGAGAGAAAGAGAAGCTGTGAGTGAGAGAGAGAGAAGCTGAGAGAGAGAGAAAGAGAAGCTGTGAGTGAGAGAGAGAGAGAAGCTGTGAGTGAGAGAGAGAGAGAAGCTGTTAGTGAGAGAGAGAGAAAGAGAAGCTGTGTGTGTGTGAGAGAAAGAGTAGATGTGATTGAGAGATAGAGAAAAAGAAGCTGTGAGTGAGTGAGAGAGAGAGAAGCTGAGTGAGAGAGAGAGAAAGAGAAGCTGTGAGTGAGAGAGAGAGAGAAAGAGAAGCTGTGAGTGAGTGAGAGAGAGAAGCTGTGAGTGAGAGAGAGAGAAAGAGAAGCTGTGAGTGAGAGAGAGAGAAAGAGAAGCTGTTAGTGAGAGACAGAGAGAAAGAGAAGCTGAGAGTGAGAGAGAGAGAGAAACAGAAGCTGTGAGTGAGAGAGAGAGAGAAATAGAAGGTATGAGTGAGAGAGAGTGAGAGAGAAGCTGTGAGTGAGAGAGAGGGAACCTGTGAGTGAGAGAGAGAGAGAAAGAGAAGCTGTATGTGTGAGAGAGAGAAAGAGAAAGAGAAGCTGTCAGTGAGAGAGAAAGAGAGAAAATGAGAAGCTGTGGGGGAGAGGGAGAGAGAGAGAAAGAGAGAGAGAAGTTGTGTTGTTGTGAGAGAGAGAAGCTGTGAGGGAGAGAGAGAGAAAGAGAAACTGTGAGTGAGAGAGAGAGAGAAAGAGAAGCTGTTAGTGAGAGAGAGAGTGAAAGAGAAGCTGTGAGTGAGGGAGAGAGAGAGAAGCTGTGATTGAGAGAGAGAGAAGCTGTGAGGGAGAGAGAGAAAGAGAAGCTGTTAGTGAGAGAGAGAGTGAAAGAGAAGCTGTGAGTGAAGGAGAGAGAGAGAAGCTGTGATTGAGAGAGAGAGAAGCTGTGAGTGAGAGAGAGAGAGAAAGAGAAACTGAGTGAGAGAGAGAGAGAAAGAAAGAGAAGCTGTGAGTGAGAGAGAGAGAGAGAGAGAGAAGCTATGAGTGCGAGAGAGAGAGAAGCAGTGAGTGAGAGAGAGAGAAAGAGAAGCTGTGAGTGAGAGAGAGAAAGAGAAGCTGTTAGTGAGAGTGAGTGTGAAAGAGAAGCTTTGAGTGAGAGAAAGAGAAGCTGTGAGTGAGAGAGAGATAGGAGCTGTGAGTGAGAGAGAGAGAAAGAGAAGCTGTGAGTGAGAGAGAGTGAGAAAGAGAAGCTGTGAGTGAGAGAGAAAGAGAAGCTGTGAGTGAGGCAGAGAGAGAAAGAGAAGGTGTGTGTGAGAGAGAGAGGCTGTTAGTGAGAGAGAGAAAGAGAAGCTGTGAGTGAGAGAGAGAGAGAACGAGAAGCTGTGAGAGAGAAAGAGAAGCTGTGAGTGAGAGAGAGAGAGAAAGAGAAGCTGTGAGTGAGGCAGAGAGAGAAAGAGAAGGTGTGTGTGTGAGAGAGAGAAGCTGTTAGTGAGAGAGAGAAAGAGAAGCTGTGAGTGAGAGAGAGAGAGAGAACGAGATGCTGTGAGAGAGAGAGAAGCTGTGAGAGTGAGAGAGAGAGAGAGAGAGAAAGCACACTGTGTGTGAGAGAGAGAAGCTGTGAGTGAGAGAGAGAGGGAGAAAGAGATGCTGTGAGTGAGAGAGAGAGAGAAAGAGAATCTTTGAGTGAGAGAAAGAGAAAGAGAAGCTGTGAGTGAGAGAGAGAGAGAGAAATAGAAGCTGTGAATGTGTGTGAGAGAGAAGCTGTGAGTGAGAGAGAGTGAAGAGAAAGAAAACCTGTGAGTGAGAGAGAGGGAGAAGCTGTGAGTAAGAGAGAGAGAAAGCTAAGCTGTGAGTGAGGGAGAGAGAAAGAGAAGCTGTGAGTGAGAGAGAGAGAGAAAGAGAAGCTGTGAGTGTGAGAGAGAAATAGAGAAAGAGAAGCTGTGAGTGAGAGAGAGATATAGAAAAGCTGTGAGTGAGAGAGAGAAAGAGAAGCTGTGAGTGAGAGAGAGAGAAAGAGAAGCTGTGAGTGAGAGAGAGGGAGAGAAAGAGAAGCTGTTAGTGAGAGAGAGAAAGAAAGAGAAGCGGTAAGTGAGAGAAAGAAGAAAGAGAAGCTGTGAGTGAGAGAGAGAGGGAGAGAAAGAGAAGCTGTGAGTGCGAGAGAAAGAGAGAAGCTGTGAGTGAGAGAGAAAGAGAAGCTTTGAGAAAGAGAGAGAGAAGCTGTGAGTGTGTGTGTGAGAGAGAAAGAGAAGCTGTGTGAGAGAGGGAGAGAAAGAGAAGCTGTGAGTGAGTGAGAGAGAGAAAGAGAAGCTGTGAGTGAGAGAGAGAGAGAAAGGGAAGCTGTGAGTGAGAGAGAGAGAGAAAGAGACGCTGTGAGTGAGAGAGAGAGAAAAAGAGAAGCTGTGAGTGAGAGAGAAAGAGAAGCTTTGAGAAAGAGAGAGAGAAATAGAAGCTGTGACTGGAGAGAGAGAGAGAAGCTGTGAGTGAGAGAGAGAGAAAGAGAAGCTGTGAGTGAGTGAGAGAGAGAAGCTGTGAGTGTGTGTGCGAGAGAGAAAGAGAAGCTGTGTGAGAGAGGGAGAGAAAGAGAATCTGTGAGTGAGTGAGAGAGAGAAAGAGAAGCTGTGAGTGAGAGAGAGAGAGAAGCTGTGAGTGAGAGAGAGAGAGAGAAAGCAAAGCTGTGTGTGAGAGAGAGAAGCTGTGAGTGAGAGAGAGAGAGAGGGAGAAAGAGAGGCTGTGAGTGAGAGAGAGAGAGAAATAGAATCTTTGAGTGAGAGAGAGAGAAACTGTGAGTGAGAGACTGAGGGAGTAAGAGATGCTGTGAGTGAGAGAGAGAGAGAAAGAGAATCTGAGTGAGAGAGAGAGAAAGAGAAGCTGTGTGTGAGAGAGAGAAAGAATGAGAAGTTGTGAGTGAGAGAGTGAGAGAGTGAGAGAGAGAAAGAGAAGCTGTGAGTGAGAGAGAGAGTGAAAGAGTAGCTGTGAGTGAGTGAGAGAGAAAGAGAAGCTGTGAGTGAGAGAAAGAGAGAAAGAAGCTGAGTGAGAGAGAGAGAGAGAGATAAAGAGAAGCTGTGAGTGAGCGAGAGAGCAAGAGAAGCTGTGAGTGAGTGAGAGAGAGAGAAGCTGTTAGTGAGGGAGAGAGACGAAGAGAAGCTGTGAGAGAGAGAGAAAGAGTAGCTATGAGAGAGAGAGACAGAAAGAGAAGCTGTGAGTGAGAGAGAGAGAAAGAGAAGCTGTTAGTGAGAGAGAGAGTATAAGAGAAGCTGTGAGTGAGTTAGAGAAAGAGAAGCTGTGAGTGAGTGAGAGAGAGAGAAGCTGTGAGTGAGAGAGAGAGAGAGAAAGGGAAGCTGTGAGTGAGAGAAAAAAATAGAAGCTGTTAGTGAGAGACAGAGTATAAGAGAAGCCGTGAGTGAGTGAGAGAGAGAGAAGCTGTGAGTGAGAGAGACAGAGAAGCTGTGTGTGAGAGAGAAATAGAAGTTATGAGTGAGAGAGAGTGAGAGAGAAGCTGTGAGTGAGAGAGAGAGAACCTGTTTGTGAGAGAGAGAGAAAGAGAAGCTGTATGTGTGAGAGAGAGAAAGAGAAAGAGAAGCTGTCAGTGAGAGAGAAAGAGAGAAAATGAGAAGCTGTGAGGGAGAGAGAGAGAGAGAGAAAGAGAAGTTGTGTGGTTGTGAAAGAGAGAAGCTGTGAGGGAGAGGGAGAAAGAGAAGATTTGAGTGAGACAGAGAGAAAAAAGAAGCTGTGAGTGAGAGAGAGAGAAAGAGAAACTGTGAGTGAGAGAGAGAGAAAGAGAAGCTGTGAGTGTGAGAGAAAGAGAGTCTGTGAGTGAGAGAGAGGAGAAAGAGAAGCTGTGAGTGAGAGAGAGAGAAAGAGAAGCTGTGAATGAGAGAGATAGAGAGAAAGAGAAGATGTGAGTGAGAGAGAGAGGGAGAGAAAGAGAAGCTGTGAGTGAGAGAAAGAGAGGGAGAAAGAAAGATAAGCTACGAGTGAGAGAGAGAGAGAAATTGAAGCTGTGAGTGAGAGAGAGAGAGAGAAAGAGAAGCTGTGATTGAGAGAGAGAGAGAGAAGCTGTGAGTGAGAGAGAGAGAGTATAAGAGAAGCTGTGAGTGAGTGAGAGAGAGAGAAGCTGTGAGTGAGAGAGAGAGAAGCTGTGAGAGAGAGAGAGAAGGATTATCTGTGAGTGAGAGAGAGAAAGAAAGAGAAGCTGTGAGTGAGGCAGAGAGAGAAAGAGGTGTGTGTGTGAGAGAGAGAAGCTGTTAGTGAGAGAGAGAAAGAGAAGCTGTGAGTGAGAGAGAGAGAGAGAACGAGAAGCTGTGAGAGAGAGAGAAGCTGTTAGTGAGAGAGAGAGAGAGAAAGAGAAGCGGTAAGTGAGAGAGAGAAGAAGGAGGTGCTGTGAGTGAGAGAGAGAGAGAGGGAAGCTGTGAGTGAGAGAGAGAGAAAGAAAGAAAAGCTGTGAGTGAGAGAGAGAGAGAAAGAGAAGATGTGAGTGAGACAGAGAGAAAGAGAAGCTGTGATGTGGGAAAGAGAGAGAACGACTAGCTGTGAGAGAGAGAGAAAGAGAAGATGTGAGTGAGAGAGAGAAATAGAGAAAGAGAAGCTGTGAGTGAGAGAGAGAGAGAGAAAGAGAAGATGTGAGTGAGAGAGAGAGAGAAGAAGAAGCTGTGAGTGAGAGAGAGAAAGATAAGTTGTGAGTGAGAGAGAGAGAAAGAGAAGCTGTAAGTGAGAGAGAGTGAGAAAGAGAAGCGGTGAGAGAGAGAGAGAGGAGCTGTGAGTGAGAGAGAGCGAGAATGAGAAGCTGTGAGAGAGAGAAAGAGAGAAGCTGTGAGTGATAGAGAACAAGAAGCTGTGAGTCAGAGAGAGAGAGAAAGAGAAGCTGTGAGTGAGAGAGAGAGAGAGAGAAGCTGTGATTTAGAGAGAGAAATAGAGAAAGAGAAGCTGTGAGTGAGAGAGAGAGAGAGAAGCTGTGAGTGAGAGAGAGAAAGAGAAGCTGTGAGTGAGAGAGAGGGAGAGAAAGAGATGTTAGTGAGAGAGAGAAAGAAAGAGAAGTGGTAAGTGAGAGAGAGGAAGAAAGAGAAGCTGTGAGTGAGAGAGAGAGAGAGAAAGAGAAGCTGTTAGTGAGAGAGACAGAAAGAGAAACTGTGAGAGAAAGAGAAAGAGAGAAAGAAGAAGGTATGAGAGAGAGAGAGAGAAAGAGAAGCTGTGAGCGGGAGAGAGAGAATGAGAAGCTGTGAGAGAGAGAGAAATAGAAGCTGTGAGTGTGAGAGAGAAATAGAGAAAGAGAAGGTTTGAGTGAGAGAGAGAGAGAAGCTGGGAGTAAGAGAGAGAAAGATAAGCTGTGAGTGAGAGAGAGAGAAAGAGAAGGTGTGAGTGAGAGGGAGAGAGAAAGAGAAGCTGTGAGTGAGACAGAGAGAAAGAGAAGCTGTGAGTGGGAGAGAGAAATAGAGAAAGAGAAGCTGTGAGTGAGAGAGAGAGAGAATGAGAAGCTGTGAGTGAGAGAAAGAGAAGCTGTGAGTAAGAGAGAGAGAAAGATAAGCTGTGAGTGAGAGAGAGAGAAAGAGAAGGTGTGTGTGTGAGAGAGAGAAAGAGAAGCTGTGTGTGTGAGAGAGAGAGGAGGTGTAACAGAGAGAGAGAGAAAGAGGAGCTGTGAGTGAGAGAGAGAGAATGAGAAGCTGTGAGAGAGAGAAAGAGAGAAGCTGTGATTGAGAGAGAGAGAACGAGAAGCTGTGAGTGAGAGAGAGAGAGAAAGAAAGAGAAGCTGTGAGTGAGAGAGAAAGAAATAGAAGCTGTGAGTGAGAGAGAGAAATAGAGAAAGAGAAGCTGTGAGTGAGAGAGAGAGAGAATGAGAAGCTGTGAGTGAGAGAAAGAGAAGCTGTGAGTAAGAGAGAGAGAAAGATAAGCTGTGAGTGAGAGAGAGAGAAAGAGAAGGTGTGTGTGTGAGAGAGAGAAAGAGAAGCTGTGTGTGTGTGAGAGAGAGGAGGTGTAACAGAGAGAGAGAGAAAGAGGAGCTGTGAGTGAGAGAGAGAGAGAATGAGAAGCTGTGAGAGAGAGAAAGAGAGAAGCTGTGAGTGAGAGAGAGAGAACGAGAAGCTGTGAGTGAGAGAGAGAGAGAAAGAAAGAAAGAGAAGCTGTGAGTGAGAGAGAAAGAAAGAGAAGCTGTGAGTGAGAGAGAGAAATAGAGAAAGAGAAGCTGTGAGTGTGTGAGAGGGAGAGAGAAAATGTGAGTGAGAGAGAGAAAGAGAAGCTGTGAGTGAGAGAGAGAGAGAGAGAAAGAGAAGCTGTGAGTGAGAGAGAGGGAGAGAAAGAGAAGCTGTTAGTGAGAGAGAGAAAGAAAGAGAAGCGGTAAGTGAGAGAGAGAAGAAAGAGGTGCTGTGAGTGAGAGAGAGAGAGAAAGAGAAGTTGTGAGAGAGAGAGAGAAGCTGTGAGTGTGTGTGAGAGAGAGTGAAGCTGTGAGTGAGAGAGAGAGAGAAAGAGAAGCTGTGAGTGAGAGACAGAGAGAAAGAGAAGCTGTGAGTGAGACAGAGAGAAAGAGAAGCTGTGAGTGGGAGAGAGAGAGAACGACTAGCTGTGTGAGAGAGAGAAAGAGAAGATGTGAGTGAGAGAGAGAAATAGAGAAAGAGAAGTTGTGAGTGAGAGAGAGAGAGAAAGAGAAGATGTGAGTGAGAGAGAGAAAGAGAAGCTGTGAGTGGGAGAGAAAGAGAGAAAGAGAAGCTGTGAGTGAGAGAGAGAGAGAAGCTGTGAGTGAGAGAGAGAGAAAGAGAAGCTGTGAGTGAGAGAGAAAGAGAAGCTGTGAGTGAGAGAAAGAGAAAGAGAAGATGTGAGTGAGAGAAAGAGAAAGAGTAGCTGTGAGTGAGGAGAGAGAGAAAGAGAAGCTGTGAGTGAGAGAGAGAAATAGAGAAAGAGAAGCTGTGAGTGAGAGAGAGAGAGAAAGAGAAGATGTGAGTGAGAGAAAGAGAAAGAGTAGCTGTGAGTGAGGAGAGAGAGAAAGAGAAGATGTGAGTGAGAGAGAGAAATAAAGAAAGAGAAGCTGTGAGTGAGAGAGAGAGAGAAAGAGAAGATGTGAGTGAGAGAGCGAAAGAGAAGCTGTGAGTGGGAGAGAAAGAGAGAAAGAGAAGCTGTGAGTGAGAGAGAGTGAGAGAGAGAAGCTGTGAGTGAGAGAGAGAGAGAAAGAGAAGATGTGAGTGAGAGAGAGAAAGAGAAGCTGTGAGTGGGAGAGAAAGAGAGAAAGAGAAGCTGCGAGTGAGAGAGAGAGAGAGAGAAGCTGTGAGTGAGAGTGAGAGAAAGAGAAGATGTGAGTGAAAGAGAAAGAGTAGCTGTGAGTGAGGAGAGAGAGAAAGAGAAGCTGTGAGTGAGAGCGAGAGAGAAGGAGAAGAAGTGAGTGAGAGAGAGAAAGAGAAGCTGTGTGTGAGAGAGAAAGAGAAGCTGTGAGTGAGAGAGAGTGAGAATGAGAAGCTGTGTGTATGTGTGTGAGAGAGAGAAGCTGTGTGTGTGAGAGAGAAAGAGAAGCTGTGAGTGAGAGAGAGATAGAAAGAGAAGCTGTGATTGAGAGTGAGAGAGAAAGAGATGCTGTGAGTGAGTGCATGAGAGAGAGAAAGTGAAGCTGTGAGTGAGAGAGAGAGAGAACGAGAAGCTGTGTGTGTGAGAGAGAGAAGCTGTGAGTGAGTGAGAGAGAGAGAAGGAGAAGCTGTGGGTGAGATAAGAGAGAGAAAGAAAGAGAAGCTGTGAGTGAGAGAGAGAGAAAGTGAAGCTATGAGTGAGAGAGAGAGAAGCTGTGAGTGAGAGAGAGAGAAAGCAAAGCTGTGAGTGAGAGAGAAGCTGTGAGTGAGAGAGAGAAGCTGTGAGTGAGTGAGAGAGAGAAAGAGAAGCTGTATGTGTGAGAGAGAGAAAAAGAAAGAGAAGCTGTCAGTGAGAGAGAAAGAGAGAAAATGAGAAGCTGTGAGGGAGAGCGAGAGAGAGAGAAAGAGAAGTTGTGTGGTTGTGAAAAAGAGAACCTGTGAGGGAGAGAGAGAGAAAGAGAAGATTTGAGTGAGACAGAGAGAAAAAAGAAGCTGTGAGTGAGAGAGAGAGAGAAAGAGAAACTGTGAGTGAGAGATAGAGAGAAAGAGAAGCTGTGAGAGACAGAGAGAAAGAGAAGCTGTTAGTGAGAGAGAGAGTGAAAGAGAAGCTGTGAGTGAAGGAGAGAGAGAGAAGCTGTGATTGAGCGAGAGAGAGAAGCTGTGAGCGAGAGAGAGAAAGAGAAGCTGTTCGTGAGAGAGAGAGAGAAGCTGTGAGTGAGAGAGAGAGAAGCTGTGAGTGAGAGAGTGAGAAAGAGAAGCTGTATGTGTTTGTGTGTGAGAGAGAGTGAGAAGCTGTGAGAGAGAGAGAAAAAAAGAGAAGCTGTGAGTGAGAGAGAGAATGAAAGAGAAGCTGTGAGTGAGAGAGAGAGAAGCTGTGAATGAGAGAGAGAGAAGCTGTGAGTGAAGAGAGAGAGAGGAAGAGAAGCTGTGAGTGAGAGAGAGAGAAAGAAAGAGAAGCTGTGTGAGAGAGAGATAGTAGAAGCTGTGAGTGAGAGAGAGAGAAAGAAAAGCTGTGAGTGAGAGAGAGAGAAAGAGAAGCTGAGTGAGAGAGACTGAGAGAGAAAGAGAGTGTGAGTGAGAGAGAGAGATAGAAAGAGAAGCTGTGAGTGTGAGAGAAAGAGAGTCTGTGAGTGAGAGAGTGGAGAAAGAGAAGCTGTGAGTGAGAGAGACAGAAAGAGAAGCTGTGAACGAGAGAGAGAGAGAAAGAGAAGCTATGAGTGAGAGAGAGGTAGAGAAAGAGAAACTGTGAGTGAGAGAAAGAGAGAGAGAGAAAGAAAGATAAGCTGCGAGTGAGAGAGAGAGAGAGAAATTGAAGCTGTGGGTGAGAGAGAGAGAGAAAGAGAAGCTGTGATTGAGAGAGAGATAAAAGCTGTGAGTGAGAGAGAGAGTATAAGAGAAGCTGTGAGTGAGTGAGAGAGAGAGAAGCTGTGAGTGAGAGAGAGAGAGAAGCTGTGTGTGTGAGAGAGAAGGATTATCTGTGAGTGAGAGAGAGAGAGAAAGAGAAGCTGTGTGAGAGAGAGAGACAGAGAAGCTGTGAGTGAGAGAGATAGAGAGAGAGAAAGAAAAGCTGTGAGTGAGAGAGAGAGGGAGAAATAGAAGCTATGAGTGAGAGAGCGTGAGAGATAAGCTGTGAGTGTGAGAGAGAGAACCTGTGTCTGAGAGAGAGAGAGAAAGAGAAGCTGTATGTGTGAGAGAGAGAAAGAGAAAGAGAAGCTGTCAGTGAGAGAGAAAGAGAGAAAATGATAAGCTGTGAGGGAGAGTGAGAGAGAGAGAAAGAGAAGTTGTGTGGTTGTGAAAGAGAGAAGCTGTGAGGGAGAGAGAGAGAAAGAGAAGATTTGAGTGAGAGAGAGAGAAAAAAAGAAGCTGTGAGTGAGAGAGAGAGAAAGAGAAACTGTGAGTGAGAGGGTGAGAGAAAGAGAAGCTGTGTGAGAGAGAGAGAGAGAGAGAAGCTGTTAGTGAGAGAGAGAGTGAAAGTGAATCTGTGAGTGAAGGAGAGAGAGAGAAGCTGTGATTGAGAGAGAGAGAGAAGCTGTGAGTGAGAGAGAGAGAGAGAAAGAGAAACTGAGTGAGAGAGAGAGAGAAAGAGAAAGAGAAGCTGTGAGTGAAAAAGAGAGAGAAAGAGAAGCTGTGAGTGAGAGAGCGAGAGAAGCTGTGAGTGAGAGAGAGAGAGAAAGAGAAGCTGTGAGTGAGAGAGAGAAAGAGAAGCTGTTAGTGAGAGAGAGAGAGAGAGAGAAGCTGTGAGTGAGAGGGAGAAGCTGTGAGTGAGAGAGTGAGAAAGAGAAGCTGTATGTGTTTGTGTGTGAGAGAGAGTGAGAAGCTGTGAGAGAGAGAGAGAAAAAGAGAAGCTGTGAGTGAGTGAGAGAGTGAAAGAGAAGCTGTGAGTGAGAGAGAGAGAAGCTTTGAGTGAGTGAGAAAGAGAAGCTGTGAGTGAGTGAGTGAGAGAGAGAGAGAATCTGAGTGAAAGAGAGAGAGAAAGAGAAGCTGTGAGTGAGAGAGAGAGAGAAAGAGAAGCTGTGAGTGAGAGAGAAAGAGAAGCTGTGAGAGAGATAGAGTGAGAAAGAGAAGCTGTGAGTGTGTGTGAGAGAGAAAGAGAAGCTGTGAGAGAGAGAGAGGGAAAGAGAAGATGTGAATGACACAGAGAGAGAGAAGCTGTGTGTGTGCGAGAGAGAAAGAGAAGCTGTGTGTGTGTGAGAGAGAGAAAGAGAAGCTGGGAGAGAGAGAAAGAAAGAAAGAGAAGCTGTGAGAGAGAGAAAGAGAGAAAGAACTGTGTGTGTGTGTGAGAGAGAAGCTGTGAGTGAGAGAGAGAGAAAGAGAAGCTGTGAGTGTGTGAGAGAGAGAAGCTGTGAGTGAGAGAGAGTGAGAGAAAGAAAACCTGTGAGTGAGAGAGAGAGAGAAGCTGTGAGTAAGAGAGAGAGAAAGCTAAGCTGTGAGTGAGGGAGAGAGAAAGAGAAGCTGTGAGTGAGAGAGAGAGAGAAAGAGAAGCTGTGAGTGTGAGAGAGAAATAGAGAAAGTTAAGCTGTGAGTGAGAGAGAGAGATAGAGAAGCTGTGTGTGAGAGAGAAAGAGAAGCTGTGAGAGAGAGAGAGAGAGAAAGAGAAGCTGTGAGTGAGAGAGAGGGAGAGAAAGAAAGAGAAGCTGTTAGTGAGAGAGAGAGAGAAAGAGAAGCGGTAAGTGAGAGAGAGAAGAAAGAGAAGCTGTGAGTGAGAGAGAGAGATAGAAAGAAAAGCTGAGAGTGCGAGAGAGAGAGAGAAGCTGTGAGTGAGAGAGAGAGAGAAAGAGAAGCTGTGAGTGAGAGAGAAAGAGAAGCTGTGAGAAAGAGAGAGAGAAAGAGAAGCTGTGACTGGAGAGAGAGAGAGAAGCTGTGAGTGAGAGAGAGAAAGAGAAGCTGTGAGTGAGTGAGAGAGAGAAGCTGTGAGTGTGTGTGTGAGAGAGAGTGAGAAGCTGTGAGAGAGAGAGAGAAAAAGAGAAGCTGTGAGTGAGTGAGAGAGTGAAAGAGAAGCTGTGAGTGAGAGAGAGAGAAGCTGTGAGTGAGTGAGAAAGAAGCTGTGAGTGAGTGAGTGAGAGAGAGAGAATCTGAGTGAAAGAGAGAGAGAAAGAGAAGCTGTGAGTGAGAGAGAGAGAGAAAGAGAAGCTGTGAGTGAGAGAGAAAGAGAAGCTGTGAGTGAGATAGAGTGAGAAAGAGAAGCTGTGAGTGTGTGTGAGAGAGAAAGAGAAGCTGTGAGAGAGAGAGAGGGAAAGAGAAGATGTGAATGACACAGAGAGAGAGAAGCTGTGTGTGTGCGAGAGAGAAAGAGAAGCTGTGTGTGTGTGAGAGAGAGAAAGAGAAGCTGGGAGAGAGAGAAAGAAAGAAAGAGAAGCTGTGAGAGAGAGAAAGAGAGAAAGAACTGTGTGTGTGTGTGTGAGAGAGAAGCTGTGAGTGAGAGAGAGAGAGAAAGAGAAGCTGTGAGTGTGTGAGAGAGAGAAGCTGTGAGTGAGAGAGAGTGAGAGAAAGAAAACCTGTGAGTGAGAGAGAGAGAGAAGCTGTGAGTAAGAGAGAGAGAAAGCTAAGCTGTGAGTGAGGGAGAGAGAAAGAGAAGCTGTGAGTGAGAGAGAGAGAGAAAGAGAAGCTGTGAGTGAGAGAGAGAAATAGAGAAAGTTAAGCTGTGAGTGAGAGAGAGAGATAGAGAAGCTGTGTGAGAGAGAGAAAGAGAAGCTGTGAGAGAGAGAGAGAGAAAGAGAAGCTGTGAGTGAGAGAGAGGGAGAGAAAGAAAGAGAAGCTGTTAGTGAGAGAGAGAAAGAAAGAGAAGTGGTAAGTGAGAGAGAGAAGAAAGAGAAGCTGTGAGTGAGAGAGAGAGATAGAAAGAAAAGCTGAGAGTGCGAGAGAGAGAGAGAAGCTGTGAGTGAGAGAGAGAGAAAGGGAAGCTGTGAGTGAGAGAGAGAGAGAAAGAGAAGCTGTGAGTGAGAGAGAAAGAGAAGCTGTGAGAAAGAGAGAGAGAAAGAGAAGCTGTGACTGGAGAGAGAGAGAGAAGCTGTGAGTGAGAGAGAGAAAGAGAAGCTGTGAGTGAGTGAGAGAGAGAAGCTGTGAGTGTGTGTGTGAGAGAGAAAGATAAGCTGTGTGAGAGAGAGAAGCTGTGAGTGAGAGAGAGATAAATAGAAGCTATGAGTGAGAGTGAGTGAGAGAGAAGCTGTGAGTGAGAGAGAGAAGCTGTGAGTGAGAGAGAGAAAAAGAGAAGCTGTATGTGTGAGAGAGAGAAAGAGGAAGAGAAGCTGTCAGTGAGAGAGAAAGAGAGAAAATGAGAAGCTGTGAGGGAGAGAGAGAGAGAAAGAGAAGTTGTGTGGTTCTGAGAGAGAGAAGGTGTGAGGGAGAGAGAAAGAAAGAGAAACTGTGAGAGAGAGAGAGAGAAAGAGATGCTGTTAGTGAGAGAGAGAGTGAAAGAGAAGCTGTGAGTGAAGGAGAGAGAGAGAAGCTGTGAGTGAGAGAGAGAGAGAAGCTGTGAGTGAGAGAGAGAGAAAGAGAAGCTGTGAGTGAGAGAGAGTGAGAAAGTGAAGCTGTTAGTGAGAGAGAAAGAGAAGCTGTGAATGAGGCAGAGAGAAAAAGAGAAGGTGTGTGTGTGAGAGAGAGAAGCTGTTAGTGAGAGAGAATAAGAGAAGCTGTGAGTGAGAGAGAGAGAGAACGAGAAGCTGTGAGAGAGAGAGATAGAAAGAGAAGCTGTAAATGAGGGAGAAAGAGAAGCTGTGAGTGAGAGAGAGAGAGACTGTGAGTGAGAGAGAGAGAAGGAGAAGCTGTGAGTGAGAGAGAGAGAAAGAAAGAGATGCTGTGAGTGAGAGAGGGAGAAAGCGAAGTGAGTGAGAGAGAGAGAGAAGCTGTGAGTGAGAGAGAGATAAAGAGAAGCTGTGAGTGAGAGAGATAGAAAGAGAAGCTGTAAATGAGAGAGAAAGAGAAGCTGTGAGTGAGAGAGAGAGAGAAGCTGTGAGTGAGAGAGAGAGAAAGAGAAGCTGTGTGAGAGAGAAAGAGATGCTGTGAGTGAGAGAGAGAGAAAGAGAAGGTGTGAGTGACAGAGAGAGAGAGAGAAGCTGTGAGTGAGAGAGAGAGAGAAGCTGTGAGTGAGAGAGAGAGAAAGAGAAGCTGTGAGTGAGAGAAAGAGAAAGAGTAGCTGTGAGTGAGGAGAGAGAGAAAGAGAAGCTGTGAGTGAGAGAGAGAGAGAAGGAGAAGGTGTGAGTGAGAGAGAGAAAGAGAAGTTGTGAGTGAGAGAGAGAGAAAGAGAAGCTGTAAGTGAGAGAGAGTGAGAAAGAGAAGCTGTGTGTGTGAGAGAGAGAGACGCTGTGAGAGTGAGAGAGAGAGGAGCTGTGAGTGAGAGAGAGACAGAATGAGAAGCTGTGAGAGAGTGAAAGAGAGAAGCTGTGAGTGAGAAAGAACAAGAAGCTGTGAGTGAGAGAGAGAGAGAAAGAAAGAGAAGCTGTGAGTGAGAGAGAGAGAAATATTAGCTGTGAGTGAGAGAGAGAGAAGCTGTGAGTGAGAGACAGAGAAAGAGAAGCTGTGAGTGAGAGAGAGAAAAAGAGAAGCTGAGAGTGAGAGAGAGAGAGAAAGAGAAGCTGTGAGTGTGAGAGAGAAATAGAGAAAGAGAAGCTGTGAGTGAGAGAGAGGGAGACAAAGTGATGTTAGTGAGAGAGAGAAAGAATGCGAAGCGGTAAGTGAGAGAGAGAAGAAAGAGAAGCTGTGAGAGAGAGAGAGAGAGAAAGAGAAGCTGTGAGTGAGAGAGAGAAAGAGAAGCTGTGAGTAAGAGAGAGAGAGACAAGCTGAGTGAGAGAGTGAGAAAGAGAAGCTGTGAGTGACAGAGAGAGAGAACGAGAAGTTGTGAGTGAGAGAGTGAGAGGGAGAAATAGAAGCTGTGAGAGAGAGTGAGAGAGAAACAGATGCTGTGAGTGAGTGCATGAGAGAGAGAAAGAGTAGCTGTGAGTGAGAGAGAAAGAGAAGCTGTGTGTGTGAGAGAGAGAAAGAGAAGCTGTGAGTGAGAGAGAGAGAGAGAGAAGCTGTGAGTGAGAGAGAGAGAAGCTGTTAGTGAGAGAGAGAGAAAGAGAAGCTGTGTGTGAGAGAGAGAAAGAGTAGCTGTGATTGAGAGAGAGAGAAAAAGAAGCTGTGAGTGAGGGATAGAGAGAGAAGCTGAGTGAGAGAGAGAGAAAGAGAAGCTGTGAGTGAGAGAGAGAGAGAGAAAGAGAAGCTGTGAGTGAGTGAGAGAGAGAGAAGCTGTGAGTGAGAGAGAGAGAAAGAGAAGCTGTGAGTGAGAGAGAGATAAAGAGAAGCTGTTAGTGAGAGAGAGAGAGTATAAGAGAAGCTGTGAGTGAGAGAGAGAAGCTGTGAGTACGAGAGAGAGAATGCTGTGAGTGAGAGAGAGAGAAGTAGAATCTGTGAGTGAGAGACAGAGAGAAAGAGAACCTGTGAGTGAGAGAGAGAGAGAAACAGAAGCTGTGAGTGAGAGAGAGAGAAATAGAAGGTATGAGTGAGAGAGAGTGAGAGAGAAGCTGTGAGTGAGAGAGAGGGAACCTGTGAGTGAGAGAGAGAGAGAAAGAGAAGCTGTATGTGTGAGAGAGAGAAAGAGAAAGAGAAGCTGTCAGTGAGAGAGAAAGAGAGAAAATGAGAAGCTGTGAGGGAGAGAGAGAGAGAGAGAAAGAGAAGTTGTGTGGTTGTGAGAGAGAGAAGCTGAGAGGGAGAGAGAGAGAAAGAGAAACTGTGAGTGAGAGAGAGAGAGAAAGAGAAGCTGTTAGTGAGAGAGAGAGTGAAAGAGAAGCTGTGAGTGAGGGAGAGAGAGAGAAGCTGTGATTGAGAAAGAGAGAGAAGCTGTGAGTGAGAGAGACAGAGAGAGAGAGAAGCTGTTAGTGAGAGAGAGAGTGAACGAGAAGCTGTGAGTGAAGGAGAGAGAGAGAAGCTGTGATTGAGAGAGAGAGAGAAGCTGTGAGTGAGAGAGAGAGAGAGAAAGTGAAACTGAGTGAGAGAGAGAGAGAAAGAGAAGCTGTGAGTGAGAGAGAGAGAGAAAGAGAAGCTATGAGTGAGAGAGAGAGAGAAGCAGTGAGTGAGAGAGAGAGAAAGAGAAGCTGTGAGTGAGAGAGAGAAAGAGAAGCTGTTAGTGAGAGTGAGTGTGAAAGAGAAGCTTTGAGTGAGAGAAAGAGAAGCTGTGAGAGAGAGAGAGAAAGAGTAGCTGTGATTGAGAGAGAGAGAAAAAGAAGCTGTGAGTGAGTGACAGAGAGAGAAGCTGAGTGAGAGAGAGAGAAAGAGAAGCTGTGAGTGAGAGAGAGAGAAAGAAAGAGAAGCTGTGAGTGAGTGAGAGAGAGAAGCTGTGAGTGAGAGATAGAGAAAGAGAAGCTGTGAGTGAGAGAGAGAGAAAGAGAAGCTGTTAGTGAGAGAGAGAGAGTATAAGAGAAGCTGTGAGTGAGAGAGAGAGAGAAGCTGTGAGTACGAGAGAGAATGCTGTGAGTGAGAGAGAGAGAAGTAGAATCTGTGAGTGAGAGACAGAGAGAAAGAGAAGCTGTGAGTGAGAGAGAGAGAGAAATAGAAGGTATGAGTGAGAGAGAGTGAGAGAGAAGCTGTGAGTGAGAGAGAGGGAACCTGTGAGTGAGTGAGAGAGAGAGAGAGAAGCTGTATGTGTGAGAGAAAGAGAGACAATGAGAAGCTGTGAGAGAGAGAGAGAGAGAGAAAGAGAAGTTGTGTGGTTGTGAGAGAGAGAAGCTGTGAGGGAGAGAGAGAAAGAGAAACTGTGAGTGAGAGAGAGAGAGAGAGAAAGAGAAGCTGTTAGAGAGAGAGAGAGTGAAAGAGAAGCTGTGAGTGAGGGAGAGAGAGAGAAGCTGTGATTGAGAGAGAGAGAGAAGCTGTGAGTGAGAGAGAGAGAGAAAGAGACACTGTGAGTGAAGGAGAGAGAGAGAAGCTGTTATTGAGAGAGAGAGAAGCTGTGAGTGAGAGAGAGAGAGAAAGAGAAACTGAGTGAGAGAGAGAGAGAGAAGCTGTGATTGAGAGAGAGAGAGAAGCTGTGAGTGAGAGAGAGAGAGAAAGAGAAACTGAGTGAGAGAGAGAAAGAGAAGCTGTGAGTGAGAGAGAGAGAGAAAGAGAAGCTATGAGTGAGAGAGAGAGAAGCAGTGAGTGAGAGAGAGAGAAGCTGTGAGTGAGAGAGAGAGAACTTGTGACTGAGAGAGAGAGAAAGAGAAGCTGTGAGTGAGAGAGAGTGAGAAAGAGAAGCTGTGAGTGAGAGAGAAAGAGAAGCTGTGAGGGAGGCAGAGAGAGAAAGAGAAGGTGTGTGTGTGAGAGAGAGAAGCTGTTAGTGAGAGAGAGGAAGAGAAGCTGTGAGTGAGAGAGAGAGAGAGAACGAGAAGCTGTGAGAGAGAGAGAGAGAGAAGATGTGAGTGAGACAGAGAGAAAGAGAAGCTGTGAGTGGGAGAGAGAGAGAACGACTAGCTGTGAGAGAGAGAGAAAGAGAAGATGTGAGTGAGAGAGAGAAATAAAGAAAGAGAAGCTGTGAGTGAGAGAGAGAGAAAGAGAAGATGTGAGTGAGAGAGAGAGAGAAGGAGAAGCTGTGAGTGAGATAGAGAAAGAGAAGCTGTGAGTGAGAGAGAGAGAAATAGAAGCTGTAAGTGAGAGAGAGTGAGAAAGAGAAGCGGTGAGAGAGAGAGAGAGGAGCTGTGAGTGAGAGAGAGCGAGAATGAGAAGCTGTGAGAGAGAGAAAGAGAGAAGCTGTGAGTGAGAGAGAACAAGAAGCTGTGAGTCAGAGAGAGAAAGAAAGAGAAGCTGTGAGTGAGGCAGAGTGAGTAAGAGAAGGTGTGTTTGTGAGAGAGAGAAGCTGTTAGTGAGAGAGAGAAAGAGAAGCTGTGAGTGAGAGAGAGAGAGAGAACGAGAAGCTGTGAGAGAGAGAGAGAAGCTGTTAGTGAGAGAGAGAGAGAGAAAGAGAAGCGGTAAGTGAGAGAGAGAAGAAAGAGGTGCTGTGAGTGAGAGAGAGAGAGAGGGAAGCTGTGAGTGAGAGAGAGAGAAAGAAAGAAAAGCTGTGAGTGAGAGAGAGAGACAAAGAGAATATGTGAGTGAGACAGAGAGAAAGAGAAGCTGTGAGTGGGAGAGAGAGAGAACGACTAGCTGTGAGCGAGAGAGAAAGAGAAGATGTGAGTGAGAGAGAGAAATAGAGAAAGAGAAGCTGTGAGTGAGAGAGTGAGAGAAAGAGAAGATGTGAGTGAGAGAGAGAGAGAGAAGAAGAAGCTGTGAGTGAGAGAGAGAAAGAGAAGCTGTGAGTGAGAGAGAGAGAAAGAGAAGCTGTAAGTGAGAGAGAGTGAGAAAGAGAAGCGGTGTGAGAGAGAGAGAGGAGCTGTGAGTGAGAGAGAGAGAGAATGAGAAGCTGTGAGGGAGAGAAAGAGAGAAGCTGTGAGTGAGAGAGAACAAGAAGCTGTGAGTCAGAGAGAGAGAGAAAGAGAAGCTGTGAGTGAGAGAGAGAGAAAGAGAAGCTGTGAGTGAGAGAGAGAGAGAGAAGCTGTGAGTGAGAGAGAGAGAAAGAGAAGCTGTAAGTGAGAGAGAGTGAGAAAGAGAAGCGGTGTGAGAGAGAGAGAGGAGCTGTGAGTGAGAGAGAGAGAGAATGAGAAGCTGTGAGGGAGAGAAAGAGAGAAGCTGTGAGTGAGAGAGAACAAGAAGCTGTGAGTCAGAGAGAGAGAGAAAGAGAAGCTGTGAGTGAGAGAGAGAGAAAGAGAAGCTGTGAGTGAGAGAGAGAGAGAGAAGCTGTGAGTGAGAGACAGAGAAAGAGAAGCTGTGAGTGAGAGCGAAAAAAGGAGAAGCTGAGAGTGAGAGAGAAAGAGAAAGAGAAGTTGTGATTTAGAGAGAGAAATAGAGAAAGAGAAGCTGTGAGTGAGAGAGAGAGAGAGAAGCTGTGAGTGAGAGAGAGAAAGAGAAGCTGTGAGTGAGAGAGACAGAGAAAAAGAGAAGCTGTGAGTGAGAGAGAGGGAGAGAAAGAGATGTTAGTGAGAGAGAGAGAGAAAGAAAGAGAAGCGGTAAGTGAGAGAGAGAAGAAAGAGAAGCTGTGAGTGAGATAAAGAGAGAAAGAGAAGCTGTTAGTGAGAGAGACAGAAAGAGAAACTGTGAGAGAAAGAGAAAGAGAGAAGGAAGAAGCTGTGAGTGAGAGAGAGAGAAAGAGAAGCTGTGAGTGGGAGAGAGAGAATGAGAAACTGTGAGAGAGAGAGAAATAGAAGCTGTGAGTGTGAGAGAGAAATAGAGAAAAAGAAGCTTTGAGTGAGAGAGAGAGAGAAAGTATGAGAAGCTGTGAGTGAGAGAAAGATAAGCTGTAAGAGAGAGAGAAAGATAAGCTGTGAGTGAGAGAGAGAGATAGAAAGAAAAGCTGAGAGTGCGAGAGAGAGAGAAGCTGTGAGTGAGAGAGAGAGAGAAAGGGAAGCTGTGAGTGAGAGAGAGAGAGAAACAGAAGCTGTGAGTGAGAGAGAAAGAGAAGCTGTGAGAAAGAGAGAGAGAAAGAGAAGCTGTGACTGGAGAGAGAGAGAGAAGCTGTGAGTGAGAGAGAGAGAAAGAGAAGCTGTGAGTGAGTGAGAGAGAGAAGCTGTGAGTGTGTGTGTGAGAGAGAAAGATAAGCTGTGTGAGAGAGGGAGAGAAAGAGAAGCTGTGAGTGAGTGAGAGAGAGAAGCTGTGAGTGAGAGGGAGAGGGAGAAAGCAAAGCTGTGTGAGAGAGAGAAGCTGTGAGTGAGAGAGAGAAAGAGAAGCTGTGAGTGAGAGAGAGAGAGAAGCTGAGTGAGAGAGAGAGAAAGAGAAGCTGTGAGTGAGAGAGAGAGAGAGAAGCTGTGAGTGAGAGAGAGAGAGAAGCTGTTAGTGAGAGAGAGGGAGAAGGAGAAGCTCTGAGAGAGAGAGAGAAAGAGTAGCTGTGATTGAGAGAGAGAGAAAGAGAAGCTGTGAGAGAGAGAGAGAGAGAAGCTGAGTGAGAGAGAGAGAAAGAGAAGCTGTGAGTGAGAGAGAGAGAAAGAGAAGCTGTGAGAGAGAGAGAGAAGCTGTGAGTGAGAGAGAGAGAAAGAGAAGCTGTGAGTGAGAGAGAGAGAAAGAGAAGCTGTTAGTGAGAGAGAGAGAGTATAAGAGAAGCTGTGAGTGAGTGAGAGAGAGAGAAGCTGTGAGTGAGAGAGAGAGATAAGCTGTGAGTGAGAGAGAGAGTAGAATCTGTGAGTGAGAGAGAGAGAGAAAGAGAAGCTGTGTGTGAGAGAGAGAGACAGAGTAGCTGTGAGTGAGAGAGAGATAAATAGAAGCTATGAGTGAGTGAGTGAGAGAGAAGCTGTGAGTGAGAGAGAGAGAAGCTGTGAGTGAGAGAGAGAAAAAGAGAAGCTGTATGTGTGAGAGAGAGAAAGAGGAAGAGAAGCTGTCAGTGAGAGAGAAAGAGAGAAAATGAGAAGCTGTGAGGGAGAGAGAGAGAGAAAGAGAAGTTGTGTGGTTCTGAGAGAGAGAAGGTGTGAGGGAGAGAGAGAAAGAGAAACTGTGAGTGTGAGAGAGAGAAAGAGAAGCTGTTACTGAGAGAGAGAGTGAAAGAGAAGCTGTGAGTGAAGGAGAGAGAGAGAATCTGTGATTGAGAGAGATTGAGAAGCTGTGTGTGTGAGAGAGAGAAAGAGATGCTGTTAGTGAGAGTGAGTGTGAAAGAGAAGCTGTGAGTGAGAGAGAGAGAGAAGCTGTGAGTGAGAGAGAGAGAAAGAGAAGCTGTGAGTGAGAGAGAGTGAGAAAGTGAAGCTGTTAGTGAGAGAGAAAGAGAAGCTGTGAATGAGGCAGAGAGAAAAAGAGAAGGTGTGTGTGTGAGAGAGAGAAGCTGTTAGTGAGAGAGAATAAGAGAAGCTGTGAGTGAGAGAGAGAGAGAACGAGAAGCTGTGAGATAGAGATAGAAGCTGTAAATGAGGGAGAAAGAGAAGCTGTGAGTGAGAGAGAGAGAGAGAGTGAGTGAGAGAGAGAGAAGGAGAAGCTGTGAGTGAGAGAGAGAGAGAGAAAGAGATGCTGTGAGTGAGAGAGGGAGAAAGTGAAGTGAGTGAGAGAGAGAGAAGCTGTGAGTTAGAGAGAGAGAAAGAGAAGCTGTGAGTGAGAGAGATAGAAAGATAAGCTGTAAATGAGAGAGAAAGAGAAGCTGTGAGTGAGAGAGAGAGAGAGAAGCTGTGAGTGAGAGAGAGAGAAAGAGAAGCTGTGTGAGAGAGAAAGAGATGCTGTGAGTGAGAGAGAGAGAAAGAGAAGGTGTGAGTGACAGAGAGAGAGAGAGAGAAGCTGTGAGTGAGAGAGAGAGAAGATGTGAGTGAGAGAGAGAAAGAGAAGTTGTGAGTGAGAGAAAGAGAAAGAGTAGCTGTGAGTGAGGAGAGAGAGAAAGAGAAGCTGTGAGAGAGTGAAAGAGAGAAGCTGTGAGTGAGAAAGAACAAGAAGCTGTGAGTGAGAGAGAGAGAGAAAGAAAGAGAAGCTGTGAGTGAGAGAGAGAGAAATATTAGCTGTGAGTGAGAGAGAGAGAAGCTGTGAGTGAGAGACAGAGAAAGAGAAGCTGTGAGTGAGAGAGAGAAAAAGAGAAGCTGAGAGTGAGAGAGAGAGAGAAAGAGAAGCTGTGAGTGTGAGAAAGAAATAGAGAAAGAGAAGCTGTGAGTGAGAGAGAGGGAGAGAAAGTGATGTTAGTGAGAGAGAGAAAGAATGCGAAGCGGTAAGTGAGAGAGAGAAGAAAGAGAAGCTGTGTGAGAGAGAGAGAGAGAAAGAGAAGCTGTGAGTGAGAGAGAGAAAGAGAAGCTGTGAGTAAGAGAGAGAGACAAGCTGAGTGAGAGAGTGAGAAAGAGAAGCTGTGAGTGACAGAGAGAGAGAACGAGAAGTTGTGAGTGAGAGAGTGAGAGGGAGAAATAGAAGCTGTGAGAGAGAGTGAGAGAGAAACAGATGCTGTGAGTGAGTGCATGAGAGAGAGAAAGAGAAGCTGTGAGTGAGTGAGAGAGAGAAAGAGTAGCTGTGAGTGAGAGAGAAAGAGAAGCTGTGTGTGTGTGAGAGAGAAAGAGAAGCTGTGAGTGAGAGAGAGAGAGAGAGAGAAGCTGTGAGTGAGAGAGAGAGAGAAGCTGTTAGTGAGAGAGAGAGAAAGAGAAGCTGTGTGAGAGAGAAAGAGATGCTGTGAGTGAGAGAGAGAGAAAGAGAAGGTGTGAGTGACAGAGAGAGAGAGAGAGAAGCTGTGAGTGAGAGAGAGAGAGAAGCTGTGAGTGAGAGAGAGAGAAAGAGAAGCTGTGAGTGAGAGAAAGAGAAAGAGTAGCTGTGAGTGAGAGAGAGAGAGAAGGAGAAGGTGTGAGTGAGAGAGAGAAAGAGAAGCTGTGAGTGAGAGAGAGAGAAATAGAAGCTGTAAGTGAGAGAGAGTGAGAAAGAGAAGCGGTGAGAGAGAGAGAGGAGCTGTGAGTGAGAGAGAGAGAATGAGAAGCTGTGAGAGAGATAAAGAGAGAAGCTGTGAGTGAGAGAGAACAAGAAGCTGTGAGTCAGAGAGAGAAAGAAAGAGAAGCTGTGAGTGAGGCAGAGAGAGAAAGAGAAGGTGTGTGTGAGAGAGAAGCTGTTAGTGAGAGAGAGAAAGAGAAGCTGTGAGTGAGAGCGAAAAAAGGAGAAGCTGAGAGTGAGAGAGAAAGAGAAAGAGAAGCTGTGATTTAGAGAGAGAAATAGAGAAAGAGAAGCTGTGAGTGAGAGAGAGAGAAAAAGAAGCTGTGAGTGAGTGACAGAGAGAGAAGCTGAGTGAGAGAGAGAGAAAGAGAAGCTGTGAGTGAGAGAGAGAGAGAAAGAGAAGCTGTGAGTGAGAGAGAGAGAGAGAAGCTGTGAGTGAGAGAGAGAGAAAGAGAAGCTGTGTGAGAGAGAAAGAGATGCTGTGAGTGAGAGAGAGAGAAAGAGAAGGTGTGAGTGACAGAGAGAGAGAGAGAGAAGCTGTGAGTGAGAGAGAGAGAGAAGCTGTGAGTGAGAGAGAGAGAAAGAGAAGCTGTGAGTGAGAGAAAGAGAAAGAGTAGCTGTGAGTGAGGAGAGAGAGAAAGAGAAGCTGTGAGTGAGAGAGAGAGAGAAGGAGAAGGTGTGAGTGAGAGAGAGAAAGAGAAGTTGTGAGTGAGAGAGAGAGAAAGAGAAGCTGTAAGTGAGAGAGAGTGAGAAAGAGAAGCTGTGTGTGAGAGAGAGAGAGAGACGCTGTGAGAGTGAGAGAGAGAGGAGCTGTGAGTGAGAGAGAGAGAGAATGAGAAGCTGTGAGAGAGTGAAAGAGAGAAGCTGTGAGTGAGAAAGAACAAGAAGCTGTGAGTGAGAGAGAGAGAGAAAGAAAGAGAAGCTGTGAGTGAGAGAGAGAGAAATATTAGCTGTGAGTGAGAGAGAGAGAGAAGCTGTGAGTGAGAGACAGAGAAAGAGAAGCTGTGAGTGGGAGAGAGAAAAAGAGAAGCTGAGAGTGAGAGAGAGAGAGAAAGAGAAGCTGTGAGTGAGAGAGAGAAATAGAGAAAGAGAAGCTGTGAGTGAGAGAGAGGGAGAGAAAGTGATGTTAGTCAGAGAGAGAAAGAATGCGAAGCGGTAAGTGAGAGAGAGAAGAAAGAGAAGCTGTGAGAGAGAGAGAGAGAGAGAAAGAGAAGCTGTGAGTGAGAGAGAGAAAGAGAAGCTGTGAGTAAGAGAGAGAGACAAGCTGAGTGAGAGAGTGAGAAAGAGAAGATGTGAGTGTCAGAGAGAGAGAACGAGAAGTTGTGAGTGAGAGAGTGAGAGGGAGAAATAGAAGCTGTGAGAGAGAGTGAGAGAGAAACAGATGCTGTGAGTGAGTGCATGAGAGAGAGAAAGAGAAGCTGTGAGTGAGTGAGAGAGAGAAAGAGTAGCTGTGAGTGAGAGAGAAAGAGAAGCTGTGTGTGTGAGAGAGAGAAAGAGAAGCTGTGAGTGAGAGAGAGAGAGAGAGAAGCTGTGAGTGAGAGAGAGAGAAGCTGTTGTGAGAGAGAGAGAAAGAGAAGCTGTGAGAGAGAGAGAGAAAGAGTAGCTGTGATTGAGAGAGAGAGAAAAAGAAGCTGTGAGTGAGTGACAGAGAGAGAAGCTGAGTGAGAGAGAGAGAAAGAGAAGCTGTGAGTGAGAGAGAGAGAGAGAAAGAGAAGCTGTGAGTGAGAGAGAGAGAGAAAGAGAAGCTGTGAGTGAGTGAGAGAGAGAGAAGCTGTGAGTGAGAGAGAGAGAAAGAGAAGCTGTGAGTGAGAGAGAGAGAAAGAGAAGCTGTTAGTGAGAGAGAGAGTATAAGAGAAGCTGTGAGTGAGAGAGAGAGAGAAGCTGTGAGTACAAGAGAGAGAATGCTGTGAGTGAGAGAGAGAGAAGTAGAATCTGTGAGTGAGAGACAGAGAGAAAGAGAAGCTGTGAGTGAGAGAGAGAGAGAAACAGAAGCTGTGAGTGAGAGAGAGAGAAATAGAAGGTATGAGTGAGAGAGAGTGAGAGAGAAGCTGTGAGTGAGAGAGAGGGAACCTGTGAGTGAGAGAGAGAGAAAGAGAAGCTGTATGTGTGAGAGAGAGAAAGAGAAAGAGAAGCTGTCAGTGAGAGAGAAAGAGAGAAAATGAGAAGCTGTGAGGGAGAGAGAGAGAGAGAGAGAAAGAGAAGTTGTGTGGTTGTGAGAGAGAGAAGCTGTGAGGGAGAGAGAGAGAAAGAGAAACTGTGAGTGAGAGAGAGAGAGAAAGAGAAGCTGTTAGTGAGAGAGAGAGTGAAAGAGAAGCTGTGAGTGAGGGAGAGAGAGAGAAGCTGTGATTGAGAGAGAGAGAGAAGCTGTGAGTGAGAGAGAGAGAGAGAAAGAGAAGCTGTTAGTGAGAGAGAGAGAGAAAGAGAAGCTGTGAGTGAGAGAGGGAGAGAAAGAGAAGCTATGAGTGAGAGAGAGAGAGAAGCAGTGAATGAGAGAGAGAGAAAGAGAAGCTGTGAGTGAGAGAGAGAAAGAGAAGCTGTTAGTGAGAGTGAGTGTGAAAGAGAAGCTTTGAGTGAGAGAAAGAGAAGCTGTGTGTGAGAGAGAGAAAGAGTAGCTGTGATTGAGAGAGAGAGAAAAAGAAGCTGTGAGTGAGTGACAGAGAGAGTAGCTGAGTGAGAGAGAGAAAGAGAAGCTGTGAGTGAGAGAGAGAGAGAGAGAGAGAGAGAGAGAAGCTGTGAGTGAGTGAGAGAGAAGCTGTGAGAGAGAGAGAGAGAAAGAAGCTGTGAGTGAGAGAGAGAGAAAGAGAAGCTGTTAGTGAGAGAGAGAGAGTATAAGAGAAGCTGTGAGTGAGAGAGAGAGAGAAGCTGTGAGTACGAGAGAGAATGCTGTGAGTGAAAGAGAGAGAAGTAGAATCTGTGAGTGAGAGACAGAGAGAAAGAGAAGCTGTGAGTGAGAGAGAGAGAGAAACAGAAGCTGTGAGTGAGAGAGAGAGAGAAATAGAAGGTATGAGTGAGAGAGAGTGAGAGAGAAGCTGTGTGTGAGAGAGAGGGAACCTGTGAGTGAGAGAGAGAGAGAAAGAGAAAGAGAAGCTGTATGTGTGAGAGAGAGAAAGAGAAAGAGAAGCTGTCAGTGAGAGAGAAAGAGAGAAAATGAGAAGCTGTGAGGGAGAGAGAGAGAGAGAGAGAGAAAGAGAAGTTGTGTGGTTGTGAGAGAGAGAAGCTGTGAGGGAGAGAGAGAGAAAGAGAAACTGTGAGTGAGAGAGAGAGAAAGAGAAGCTGTTAGAGAGAGAGAGTGTGAAAGAGAAGCTGTGAGTGAGGGAGAGAGAGAGAAGCTGTGAGTGAGAGAGAGAGAGAAGCTGTGAGTGAGAGAGAGAGAGAAAGAGAAGCTGTTAGTGAGAGAGAGTGAAAGAGAAGCTGTGAGTGAAGGAGAGAGAGAGAAGCTGTGATTGAGAGAGAGAGAGAAGCTGTGAGTGAGAGAGAGAGAGAAAGAGAAACTGAGTGAGAGAGAGAGAGAGAGAAGCTGTGATTGAGAGAGAGAGAAGCTGTGAGTGAAAGAGAGATAGAAAGAGAAACTGAGTGAGAGAGAGAGAAAGAGAAGCTGTGAGTGAGAGAGAGAGAAAGAGAAGCTATGAGTGAGAGAGAGAGAGAAGCAGTGAGTGAGAGAGAGAGAAAGAGAAGCTGTGAGTGAGAGAGAGAAAGAGAAGCTGTTAGTGAGAGTGAGTGTGAAAGAGAAGCTTTGAGTGAGAGAAAGAGAAGCTGTGAGTGAGAGAGAGAGAAGCTGTGAGTGAGAGAGAGAGAAAGAGAAGCTGTGAGTGAGAGAGAGTGAGAAAGAGAAGCTGTGAGTGAGAGAGAAAGAGAAGCTGTGAGTGAGGCAGAGAGAGAAAGAGAAGGTGTGTGTGTGAGAGAGAGAAGCTGTTAGTGAGAGAGAGAAAGAAAGAGAAGCTGTAAGTGAGAGAGGGAAGAAAGAGGTGCTGTGAGTGAGAGAGAGAGAGGGAAGCTGTGAGTGAGAGAGAGAGAGAAAGAGAAGATGTGAGTGAGACAGAGAGAAAGAGAAGCTGTGAGTGGGAGAGAGAGAGAACGACTAGCTGTGAGAGAGAGAGAAAGAGAAGACGTGAGTGAGATAGAGAAATAAAGAAAGAGAAGCTGTGAGTGAGAGAGAGAGAGAAAGAGAAGATGTGAGTGAGAGAGAGAGAGAACGAGAAGCTGTGAGTGAGATAGAGAAAGAGAAGCTGTGAGTGAGAGAGAGAGAGAAATAGAAGCTGTAAGTGAGAGAGAGTGAGAAAGAGAAGCGGTGAGAGAGAGAGAGAGGAGCTGTGAGTGAGAGAGAGAGAATGAGAAGCTGTGAGAGAGAGAAAGAGAGAAGCTGTGAGTTTGAGAGAACAAGAAGCTGTGAGT
This sequence comes from Bradypodion ventrale, assembly GCA_035047345.1. Classification (NCBI taxonomy): domain Eukaryota; kingdom Metazoa; phylum Chordata; class Lepidosauria; order Squamata; family Chamaeleonidae; genus Bradypodion; species Bradypodion ventrale. The sequence goes on from JAWDJE010000001.1 coordinate 222,517,574, forward strand.
CAGAGAGAGAAAAAAAGAGAAGCTGTGAGTGAGGCAGAGAGAGAAAGAGAAGGTGTGTGTGTGTGAGAGAGAAGCTGTTAGTGAGAGAGAGAAAGAGAAGCTGTGAGTGAGAGAGAGAGAGAGAACGAGAAGCTGTGAGAGAGAGGGACGCTGTTAGTGAGAGAGAGAGAGAGAGAAAGAGAAGCGGTAAGTGAGAGAGAGAAGAAAGAGGTGCTGTGAGTGAGAGAGAGAGAGAGAGGGAAGCTGTGAGTGAGAGAGAGAGAAAGAAAGAAAAGCTGTGAGTGAGAGAGAGAGAGAAAGAGAAGATGTGAGTGAGACAGAGAGAAATAGAAGCTGTGAGTGGGAGAGAGAGAGAATGACTAGCTGTGAGAGAGAGAGAAAGAGAAGATGTGAGTGAGAGAGAGAAATAGAGAAAGAGAAGCTGTGAGTGAGAGAGAGAGAAAGAGAAGATGTGAGTGAGAGAGAGAGAGAAGAAGAAGCAGTGAGTGAGAGAGAGAAAGAGAAGCTGTGAGTAAGAGAGAGAGAAAGAGAAGCTGTAAGTGAGAGAGAGTGAGAAAGAGAAGCGGTGAGAGAGAGAGAGAGGAGCTGTGAGTGAGAGAGAGAGAGAATGAGAAGCTGTGAGAGAGAGAAAGAGAGAAGCTGTGAGTGAGAGAGAACAAGAAGCTGTGAGTCAGAGAGAGAGATAAAGAGAAGCTGTGAGTGAGAGAGAGAGAAAGAGAAGCTGTGAGTGAGAGAGAGAGAGAAGCTGTGAGTGAGAGACAGAGAAAGAGAAGCTGTGAGTGAGAGCGAAAAAAGGAGAAGCTGAGAGTGAGAGAGAAAGAGAAAGAGAAGCTGTGATTTAGAGAGAGAAATAGAGAAAGAGAAGCTGTGAGTGAGAGAGAGAGAGAGAAGCTGTGAGTGAGAGAGAGAAAGAGAAGCTGTGAGTGAGAGAGACAGAGAAAAAGAGAAGCTGTGAGTGAGAGAGAGGGAGAGAAAGAGATGTTAGTGAGAGAGAGAGAAAGAAAGAGAAGCGGTAAGTGAGAGAGAGAAGAAAGAGAAGCTGTGAGTGAGATAAAGAGAGAAAGAGAAGCTGTTAGTGAGAGAGACAGAAAGAGAAACTGTGAGAGAAAGAGAAAGTGAGAAAGAAGAAGCTGTGAGTGAGAGAGAGAGAAAGAGAAGCTGTGAGTGGGAGAGAGAGAATGAGAAGCTGTGAGAGAGAGAAATAGAAGCTGTGAGTGTGAGAGAGAAATAGAGAAAAAGAAGCTTTGAGTGAGAGAGAGAGAGAGGGAATGAGAAGCTGTGAGTGAGAGAAAGATAAGCTGTAAGAGAGAGAGAAAGATAAGCTGTGAGTGAGAGAGAGAGAAAGAGAAGGTGTGCGAGAGAGGGAGAGAGAAAGAGAAGCTGTGAGTGAGACAGAGAGAAAGAGAAGCTGTGAGTTTGAGAGAGAAATAGAGAAAAAGAATCTTTGAGTGAGAGAGAGAGAGAGAGAATGAGAAGCTGTGAGTGAGAGAAAGATAAGCTGTAAGAGAGAGAGAAAGAGAAGCTGTGAGTGAGAGAGAGAGAGAGAAGCTGTGAGTGAGAGAGAGAGAAAGAGAAGCTGTGAGTGAGAGAGAGAGAAAGAGAAGCTCTTAGTGAGAGAGAGAGAGTATAAGAGAATGCTGTGAGTGAGAGAGAGAGAAGTAGAATCTGTGAGTGAGAGACAGAGAGAAAGAGAAGCTGTGAGTGAGAGAGAGAGAGAAACAGAAGCTGTGAGTGTGAGAGAGAGAGAAATAGAAGGTATGAGTGAGAGAGAGTGAGAGAGAAGCTGTGAGTGAGAGAGACGGAACCTGTGAGTGAGAGAGAGAGAGAAAGAGAAGCTGTATGTGTGAGAGAGAGAAAGAGAAAGAGAAGCTGTCAGTGAGAGAGAAAGAGAGAAAATGAGAAGCTGTGAGGGAGAGAGAGAGAGAGAAAGAAAGAGAAGTTGTGTGGTTGTGAGAGAGAGAAGCTGTGAGGGAGAGAGAGAGAAAGAGAAACTGTGAGTGAGAGAGAGAGAGAAAGAGAAGCTGTTAGAGAGAGAGAGAGTGAAAGAGAAGCTGTGAGTGAGGGAGAGAGAGAAGCTGTGATTGAGAGAGAGAGAAGTTGTGAGTGAGAGAGAGAGAGAAAGAGAAGCTGTTAGTGAGAGAGAGAGTGAAAGAGAAGCTGTGAGTGAAGGAGAGAGAGAGAAGCTGTGATTGAGAGAGAGAGAGAAGCTGTGAGTGAGTGAGAGAGAGAAAGAGAAACTTAGTGAGAGAGAGAGAGAGGAGCTGTGATTGAGAGAGAGAGAGAAGCTGTGAGTGAGAGAGAGAGAGAAAGAGAAACTGAGTGAGAGAGAGAGAAAGAGAAGCTGTGAGTGAGAGAGAGAAAGAGAAGCTGTTAGTGAGAGTGAGTGTGAAAGAGAAGCTTTGAGTGAGAGAAAGAGAAGCTGTGAGTGAGAGAGAGAGAAGCTGTGAGTGAGAGAGAGAGAAAGAGAAGCTGTGAGTGAGAGAGAGTGAGAAAGAGAAGCTGTGAGTGAGAGAGAAAGAGAAGCTGTGAGTGAGGCAGAGAGAGAAAGAGAAGGTGTGTGTGTGAGAGAGAGAGAAGCTGTGAGTGAGAGAGAGAGAGGGAAGCTGTGAGTGAGAGAGAGAGAGAGAAAGAGAAGCTGTGAGTGAGAGAGAGAGAGAAAGAGAAGATGTGAGTGAGACAGAGAGAAAGAGAAGCTGTGAGTGGGAGAGAGAGAGAACGACTAGCTGTGAGAGAGAGAGAAAGAGAAGATCTGAGTGAGAGAGAGAAATAAAGAAAGAGAAGCTGTGAGTGAGAGAGAGAGAGAAAGAGAAGATGTGAGTGAGAGAGAGAGAAGGAGAAGCTGTGAGTGAGATAGAGAAAGAGAAGCTGTGAGTGAGAGAGAGAGAAATAGAAGCTGTAAGTGAGAGAGAGTGAGAAAGAGAAGCGGTGAGAGAGAGAGGAGCTGTGAGTGAGAGAGAGAGAGAATGAGAAGCTGTGAGAGAGAGAAAGAGAGAAGCTGTGAGTGAGAGAGAACAAGAAGCTGTAAGTCAGAGAGAGAAAGAAAGAGAAGCTGTGAGTGAGGCAGAGAGAGAAAGAGGTGTGTGTGTGTGAGAGAGAAGCTGTTAGTGAGAGAGAGAAAGAGAAGCTGTGAGTGAGAGAGAGAGAGAGAACGAGAAGCTGTGAGAGAGAGAGAAGCTGTTAGTGAGAGAGAGAGAGAGAAAGAGAAGCGGTAAGTGAGAGAGAGAAGAAGGAGGTGCTGTGAGTGAGAGAGAGAGAGAGAGGGAAGCTGTGAGTGAGAGAGAAAGAAAGAAAAGCTGTGAGTGAGAGAGAGAGAGAAAGAGAAGATGTGAGTGAGACAGAGAGAAAGAGAAGCTGTGATGTGGGAGAGAGAGAGAACGACTAGCTGTGAGAGAGAGAGAAAGAGAAGATGTGAGTGAGAGAGAGAAATAGAGAAAGAGAGAGAGAGAGAGAAAGAGAAGATGTGAGTGAGAGAGAGAGAGAAGAAGAAGCTGTGAGTGAGAGAGAGAAAGATAAGTTGTGAGTGAGAGAGAGAGAAAGAGAAGCTGTAAGTGAGAGAGAGTGAGAAAGAGAAGCGGTGAGAGAGAGAGAGAGGAGCTGTGAGTGAGAGAGAGCGAGAATGAGAAGCTGTGAGAGAGAGAAAGAGAGAAGCTGTGAGTGATAGAGAACAAGAAGCTGTGAGTCAGAGAGAGAGAGAAAGAGAAGCTGTGTGAGAGAGAGAGAAAGAGAAGCTGTGAGTGAGAGAGAGAGAGAGAAGCTGTGAGTGAGAGACAGAGAAAGAGAAGCTGTGAGTGAGAGCGAAAAAAGGAGAAGCAGAGAGTGAGAGAGAAAGAGAAAGAGAAGCTGTGATTTAGAGAGAGAAATAGAGAAAGAGAAGCAGTGAGTGAGAGAGAGAGAGAGAAGCTGTGAGTGAGAGAGAGAAAGAGAAGCTGTGAGTGAGAGAGACAGAGAAAAAGAGAAGCTGTGAGTGAGAGAGAGGGAGAGAAAGAGATGTTAGTGAGAGAGAGAGAAAGAAAGAGAAGCGGTAAGTGAGAGAGAGAAGAAAGAGAAGCTATGAGTGAGATAAAGAGAGAAAGAGAAGCTGTTAGTGAGAGCGACAGAAAGAGAAACTGTGAGAGAAAGAGAAAGAGAGAAAGAAGAAGCTGTGAGTGAGAGAGAGAGAAAGAGAAGCTGTGAGTGGGAGAGAGAGAATGAGAAGCTGTGAGAGAGAGAGAAATAGAAGCTGTGAGTGTGAGAGAGAAATAGAGAAAAAGAAGCTTTGAGTGAGAGAGAGAGAGAGAGAGAATGAGAAGCTGTGAGTGAGAGAAAGATAAGCTGTAAGAGAGAGAGAAAGATAAGCTGTGAGTGAGAGAGAGAGAAAGAGAAGGTGTGAGAGAGAGGGAGAGAGAAAGAGAAGCTGTGAGTGAGACAGAGAGAAAGAGAAGCTGAGTGGGAGAGAGAGAGAATGAGAAACTGTGTGAGAGAGAAATAGAAGCTGTGAGTGAGAGAGAGAAATAGAGAAAGAGAAGCTGTGAGTGAGAGATAGAGAGAGAATGAGAAGCTGTGAGTGAGAGAAAGAGAAGCTGTGAGTAAGAGAGAGAGAAAGATAAGCTGTGAGTGAGAGAGAGAAAGAAAGAGAAGCAGTAAGTGAGAGAGAGAAGAAAGGTGCTGTGAGTGAGAGAGAGAGAGAGAAAGGGAAGCTGTGAGTGAGAGAGAGAGAGAAGCTGTGAGTGTGTGTGTGAGAGAGAGGGAAGCTGTGAGTGAGGGAGAGAGAAAGAGAAGCTGTGAGTCAGAGAGAGAGAGAAGCTGTGAGTGAGAGAGGGAGAGAAGCTGTTAGTGAGAGAGAGAGAAGGAGAAGCTCTGAGAGAGAGAGAGAAAAAGAGTAGCTGTGATTGAGAGAGAGAGAAAGAGAAGCTGTGAGTGAGAGAGAGAGAGAGAAGCTGAGTGAGAGAGAGAGAAAGAGAAGCTGTGAGTGAGAGAGAGAGAAAGAGAAGCTCTGAGTGAGAGAGAGAGAGAAGCTGTGAGTGAGAGAGAGAGAAAGAGAAGATGTGAGTGAGAGAGAGAGAAAGAGAAGCTGTTAGTGAGAGTGAGAGTATAAGAGAAGCTGTGAGTGAGAGAGAGAGATAAGCTGTGAGTGAGAGAGAGAGAAGTAGAATCTGTGAGTGAGAGAGAGAGAGAAAGAGAAGCTGTGTGTGAGAGAGAGAGAAAGAGAAGCTGTGAGTGAGTGAGAGAGAGAGAAATAGAAGCTATGAGTGAGAGTGAGTGAGAGTCAAGCTGTGAATGAGAGAGAGAGAAGCTGTGAGTGAGAGAGAGAGAAAGAGAAGCTGTATGTGTGAGAGAGAGAAAGAGGAAGAGAAGCTGTCAGTGAGAGAGAAAGAGAGAAAATGAGAAGCTGTGAGGGAGAGAGAGAAAGAGAGAAAGAGAAGTTGTGTGCTTCTGAGAGAGAGAAGGTGTGAGGGAGAGAGAGAGAAAGAGAAACTGTTAGTGAGAGAGAGAGAAAGAGAAGCTGTTAGTGAGAGAGAGAGCGAAAGAGAAGCTGTGAATGAAGGAGAGAGAGAGAATCTGTGATTGAGAGAGATTTAGAAGCTGTGAGAGAGAGAGAGAGAAAGAGAAGCTGTTAGTGAGAGAGAGAGTGAAAGAGAAGCTGTGAGTGAAGGAGAGAGAGAGAAGCTGTGATTGAGAGAGAGAGAAGCTGTGAGTGAGAGAGAGAAAGAGAAGCTGTTAGTGAGAGTGAGTGTGAAAGAGAAGCTGTGAGTGAGAGAGAGCGAAGGTGTGAGTGAGAGAGAGAGAAAGAGAAGCTGTGAGTGAGAGAGAGTGAGAAAGTGAAGCTGTGAGTGAGAGAGAAAGAGAAGCTGTGAATGAGGCAGAGAGAAAAAGAGAAGGTGTGAAAGAGAGAGAGAGAAGCTGTTAGTGAGAGAGAAAGAGAAGCTGTGAGTTATAGAGAGAGATTGTGAGTGAGAGGGGGAGAAGGAGAAGCTGTGAGTGAGAGAGAGAGAAAGAAAGAGATGCTGTGAGTGAGAGAGGGAGAAAGAGAAGTGAGAGAGAGAGAGAGAAGCTTTGAGTGAGAGAGAGAGAAAGAGAAGCTGTGAGTGAGAGAGAGAGAGAAAGAGAAGCTGTGAGTGAGAGAGATAGAAAGAGAAGCTGTAAATGAGAGAGAAAGAGAAGCTGTGAGTGAGTGAGAGAGAGAGAAGCTGTGAGTGAGAGAGAGAGAAAGAGAAGCTGTGAGTGAGAGAGAGAGTGAAAGAGAAGCTGTAAATGAGAGAGAAAGAGAAGCTGTGATTGAGAGAGATTGAGAAGCTGTGAGAGAGAGAGAGAGAAAGAGAAGCTGTTAGTGAGAGAGAGAGTGAAAGAGAAGCTGTGAGTGAAGGAGAGAGAGAGAAGCTGTGATTGAGAGAGAGAGAGAAGCTGTGAGTGAGAGAGAGAGAAAGAGAAGCTGTGAGTGAGTGAGAGAGAGAAAGAGTAGCTGTGAGTGAGAGAGAAAGAGAAGCTGTGAGTGAGAGAGAGAGAAGCTGAGTGAGAGAGAGAGAAAGAGAAGCTGTGAGTGAGAGAGAGAGAGAGAAGCTGTGAGTGAGAGAGAGAAGCTGTTAGTGAGAGAGAGAGAAAGAGAAGCTGTGTGTGTGAGAGAGAAAGAGTAGATGTGATTGAGAGATAGAGAAAAAGAAGCTGTGAGTGAGTGAGAGAGAGAGAAGCTGAGTGAGAGAGAGAGAAAGAGAAGCTGTGAGTGAGAGAGAGAGAGAAAGAGAAGCTGTGAGTGAGTGAGAGAGAGAGAAGCTGTGAGTGAGAGAGAGAGAAAGAGAAGCTGTGAGTGAGAGAGAGAGAAGCTGTTAGTGAGAGAGAATAAGAGAAGCTGTGAGTGAGAGAGAGAGAGAACGAGAAGCTGTGAGAGAGAGAGATAGAAAGAGAAGCTGTAAATGAGAAGGAAAGAGAAGCTGTGAGGTAGAGAGAGAGACTGTGAGTGAGAGAGAAAGAAGGAGAAGCTGTGAGTGAGAGAGAAAGAAAGAAAGAGATGCTGTGAGTGAGAGAGGAAGAAAGAGAAGTGAGAGAGAGGGAGAGAAGCTGTGACTGAGAGAGAGAGAAAGAGAAGCTGTGAGTGAGAGAGAGAGAGAAAGAGAAGCTGTGAGTGAGAGAGATAGAGAAGCTGTAAATGAGAGAGAAAGAGAAGCTGTGAGTGAGTGAGAGAGAGAGAAGCTGTGAGTGAGAGAGAGAGAAAGAGAAGCTGTGAGTGAGAGAAAGAGATGCTGTGAGTGAGAGAGAGAGAAAGAGAAGGTGTGAGTGAGAGAGAGAGAGAAAGAAAAGCTGTGAGTGAGAGAGAGAGAGAAGCTGTGAGTGAGAGAGAGAAAGAGAAGTTGTGAGTGAGAGAGAGAGAGAGAGAGAGAAGCTGTGAGTGAGAGAGAGAGAAAGAGAACCTGTGAGTGAGAGAAAGAGAAAGAGTAGCTGTGAGTGAGGAGAGAGAGAAAGAGAAGCTGTGAGAGAGAGAGAGAGAGAGAAGGAGAAGCTGTGAGTGAGAGAGAGAAAGAGAAGTTGTGAGTGAGAGTGAGAGAAAGAGAAGCTGTAAGTGAGAGAGAGTGAGAAAGAGAAGCTGTGTGTGTGAGAGAGAGAGAGACGCTGTGAGAGAGAGAGAGAGGAGCTGTGAGTGAGAGAGAGAGAGAATGAGAAGCTGTGAGAGAGTGAAAGAGAGAAGCTGTGAGTGAGAAAGATCAAGAAGCTGTGAGTGAGAGAGAGAGAGAATGAAAGAGAAGCTGTGAGTGAGAGAGAGAGAAATATTAGCTGTGAGTGAGAGAGAGAGAGAAGCTGTGAGTGAGAGAGAGAGAAAGAGAAGCTGTGAGTGAGAGAGAGAAAAAGAGAAGCTGAGAGTGAGAGAGAGAGAGAAAGAGAAGCTGTGAGTGAGAGAGAGAAATAGAGAAAGAGAAGCTGTGAGTGAGAGAGAGGGAGAGAAAGTGATGTTAGTGAGAGAGAGAAAGAATGCGAAGCGGTAAGTGAGAGAGAGAAGAAAGAGAAGCTGTGAGTGAGAGAGAGAGAGAGAAAGAGAAGCTGTGAGTGAGAGAGAGAGAAAGAGAAGCTGTGAGTAAGAGAGAGAGACAAGCTGAGTGAGAGAGTGAGAAAGAGAAGCTGTGAGTGACAGAAAGAGAGAACGAGATGTTGTGAGTGAGAGAGTGAGAGGGAGAAATAGAAGCTGTGAGAGAGAGTGAGAGAGAAACAGATGCTGTGAGTGAGTGCATGAGAGAGAGAAAGAGAAGCTGTGAGTGAGTGAGAGAGAGAAAGAGTATCTGTGAGTGAGAGAGAAAGAGAAGCTGTGAGTGAGAGAGAGAGAAGCTGAGTGAGAGAGAGAGAAAGAGAAGCTGTGAGTGAGAGAGAGAGAAAGAGAAGCTGTTAGTGAGAGAGAGAGCGAAAGAGAAGCTGTGAATGAAGGAGAGAGAGAGAATCTGTGATTGAGAGAGATTGAGAAGCTGTGAGAGAGAGAGAGAGAAAGAGAAGCTGTTAGTGAGAGAGAGAGTGAAAGAGAAGTTGTGAGTGAAGGAGAGAGAGAGAAGCTGTGATTGAGAGAGAGAGAGAAGCTGTGAGTGAGAGAGAGAAAGAGAAGCTGTTAGTGAGAGTGAGTGTGAAAGAGAAGCTGTGAGTGAGAGAGAGAGAAGGTGTGAGTGAGAGAGAGAGAAAGAGAAGCTGTGAGTGAGAGAGAGTGAGAAAGTGAAGCTGTGAGTGAGAGAGAAAGAGAAGCTGTGAATGAGGCAGAGAGAAAAAGAGAAGGTGTGAAAGAGAGAGAGAGAAGCTGTTAGTGAGAGAGAAAGAGAAGCTGTGAGTTAAAGAGAGAGATTGTGAGTGAGAGAGGGAGAAGGAGAAGCTGTGAGTGAGAGAGAGAAAAAGAAAGAGATGCTGTGAGTGAGAGAGGAAGAAAGAGAAGTGAGAGAGAGAGAGAAGCTTTGAGTGAGAGAGAGAGAAAGAGAAGCTGTGAGTGAGAGAGAGAGAGAGAAAGAGAAGCTGTGAGTGAGAGAGATAGAAAGAGAAGCTGTAAATGAGAGAGAAAGAGAAGCTGTGAGTGAGTGAGAGAGAGAGAAGCTGTGAGTGAGAGAGAGAGAAAGAGAAGCTGTTAGTGAGAGAGAGAGTGAAAGAGAAGCTGTGAGTGAAGGAGATAGAGAGAAACTGTGATTGAGAGAGATTGAGAAGCTGTGAGAGAGAGAGAGAGAAAGAGAAGCTGTTAGTGAGAGAGAGAGTGAAAGAGAAGCTGTGAGTGAAGGCGAGAGAGAGAAGCTGTGATTGAGAGAGAGAGGGAAGCTGTGAGTGAGAGAGAGAGAAAGAGAAGCTGTGAGTGAGTGAGAGAGAGAAAGAGTAGCTGTGAGTGAGAGAGAAAGAGAAGCTGTGAGTGAGAGAGAGAGAAGCTGAGTGAGAGAGAGAGAAAGAGAAGCTGTGAGTGAGAGAGAGAGAGAAGCTGTGAGTGAGAGAGAGAAGCTGTTAGTGAGAGAGAGAGAAAGAGAAGCTGTGTGTGTGAGAGAGAAAGAGTAGATGTGATTGAGAGATAGAGAAAAAGAAGCTGTGAGTGAGTGAGAGAGAGAGAAGCTGAGTGAGAGAGAGAGAAAGAGAAGCTGTGAGTGAGAGAGAGAGAGAAAGAGAAGCTGTGAGTGAGTGAGAGAGAGAGAAGCTGTGAGTGAGAGAGAGAGAAAGAGAAGCTGTGAGTGAGAGAGAGAGAAGTTGTTAGTGAGAGAGAATAAGAGAAGCTGTGAGTGAGAGAGAGAGAGAACGAGAAGCTGTGAGAGAGAGAGATAGAAAGAGAAGCTGTAAATGAGAGAGAAAGAGAAGCTGTGAGTTAGAGAGAGAGACTGTGAGTGAGAGAGAAAGAAGGAGAAGCTGTGAGTGAGAGAGAGAGAAAGAAAGAGATGCTGTGAGTGAGAGAGGAAGAAAGAGGTGAGAGAGAGGGAGAGAAGCTGTGAGTGAGAGAGAAAGAGAAGCTGTGAGTGAGAGAGAGAGAGAAAGAGAAGCTGTGAGTGAGAGAGATAGAAAGAGAACCTGTAAATGAGAGAGAAAGAGAAGCTGTGAGTGAGTGAGAGAGAGAGAAGCTGTGAGTGAGAGAGAGAGAAAGAGAAGCTGTGAGTGAGAGAAAGAGATGCTGTGAGTGAGAGAGAGAGAAAGAGAAGGTGTGAGTGAGAGAGAGAGAGAAAGAAAAGCTGTGAGTGAGAGAGAGAGAGAAGCTGTGAGTGAGAGAGAGAAAGAGAAGTTGTGAGTGAGAGAGAGAGAGAGAGAGAAGCTGTGAGTGAGAGAGAGAGAAAGAGAACCTGTGAGTGAGAGAAAGAGAAAGAGTAGCTGTGAGTGAGGAGAGAGAGAAAGAGAAGCTGTGAGAGAGAGAGAGAGAGAGAAGGAGAAGCTGTGAGTGAGAGAGAGAAAGAGAAGTTGTGAGTGAGAGTGAGAGAAAGAGAAGCTGTAAGTGAGAGAGAGTGAGAAAGAGAAGCTGTGTGTGTGTGAGAGAGAGAGACGCTGTGACAGAGAGAGAGAGGAGCTGTGAGTGAGAGAGAGAGAATGAGAAGCTGTGAGAGAGTGAAAGAGAGAAGCTGTGAGTGAGAAAGATCAAGAAGCTGTGAGTGAGAGAGAGAGAGAATGAAAGAGAAGCTGTGAGTGAGAGAGAGAGAAATATTAGCTGTGAGTGAGAGAGAGAGAGAAGCTGTGAGTGAGAGAGAGAGAAAGAGAAGCTGTGAGTGAGAGAGAGAAAAAGAGAAGCTGAGAGTGAGAGAGAGAGAGAAAGAGAAGCTGTGAGTGAGAGAGAGAAATAGAGAAAGAGAAGCTGTGAGTGAGAGAGAGGGAGAGAAAGTGATGTTAGTGAGAGAGAGAAATAATGCGAAGTGGTAAGTGAGAGAGAGAAGAAAGAGAAGCTGTGAGTGAGAGAGAGAGAGAGAAAGAGAAGCTGTGAGTGAGAGAGAGAGAAAGAGAAGCTGTGAGTAAGAGAGAGAGACAAGCTGAGTGAGAGAGTGAGAAAGAGAAGCTGTGAGTGACAGAAAGAGAGAACGAGATGTTTTGAGTGAGAGAGTGAGAGGGAGAAATAGAAGCTGTGAGAGAGAGTGAGAGAGAAACAGATGCTGTGAGTGAGTGCATGAGAGAGAGAAAGAGAAGCTGTGAGTGAGTGAGAGAGAGAAAGAGTAGCTGTGAGTGAGAGAGAAAGAGAAGCTGTGAGTGAGAGAGAGAGAAGCTGAGTGAGAGAGAGAGAAAGAGAAGCTGTGAGTGAGAGAGAGAGAGAAGCTGTGAGTGAGAGAGAGAGAGAAGCTGTTAGTGAGAGAGAGAGAAAGAGAAGCTGTGTGTGAGAGAGAGAAAGAGTAGATGTGATTGAGAGATAGAGAAAAAGAAGCTGTGAGTGAGTGAGAGAGAGAGAAGCTGAGTGAGAGAGAGAGAAAGAGAAGCTGTGAGTGAGAGAGAGAGAGAAAGAGAAGCTGTGAGTGAGTGAGAGAGAGAAGCTGTGAGTGAGAGAGAGAGAAAGAGAAGCTGTGAGTGAGAGAGAGAGAAAGAGAAGCTGTTAGTGAGAGAGAGAGTATAAGAGAAGCTGTGAGTGAGAGAGAGAGAGAGAAGCTGTGAGTGAGAGAGAGAGAAGCTGTGAGTGAGAGAGAGAGAAGTAGAATCTGTGAGTGAGAGACAGAGAGAAAGAGAAGCTGAGAGTGAGAGAGAGAGAGAAACAGAAGCTGTGAGTGAGAGAGAGAGAGAAATAGAAGGTATGAGTGAGAGAGAGTGAGAGAGAAGCTGTGAGTGAGAGAGAGGGAACCTGTGAGTGAGAGAGAGAGAGAAAGAGAAGCTGTATGTGTGAGAGAGATAAAGAGAAAGAGAAGCTGTCAGTGAGAGAGAAAGAGAGAAAATGAGAAGCTGTGGGGGAGAGGGAGAGAGAGAGAAAGAGAGAGAGAAGTTGTGTTGTTGTGAGAGAGAGAAGCTGTGAGGGAGAGAGAGAGAAAGAGAAACTGTGAGTGAGAGAGAGAGAGAAAGAGAAGCTGTTAGTGAGAGAGAGAGTGAAAGAGAAGCTGTGAGTGAGGGAGAGAGAGAGAAGCTGTGATTGAGAGAGAGAGAAGCTGTGAGGGAGAGAGAGAAAGAGAAGCTGTTAGTGAGAGAGAGAGTGAAAGAGAAGCTGTGAGTGAAGGAGAGAGAGAGAAGCTGTGATTGAGAGAGAGAGAAGCTGTGAGTGAGAGAGAGAGAGAAAGAGAAACTGAGTGAGAGAGAGAGAGAAAGAGAAGCTGTGAGTGAGAGAGAGAGAGAGAGAGAGAAGCTATGAGTGCGAGAGAGAGAGAAGCAGTGAGTGAGAGAGAGAGAAAGAGAAGCTGTTAGTGAGAGAGAGAAAGAGAAGCTGTTAGTGAGAGTGAGTGTGAAAGAGAAGCTTTGAGTGAGAGAAAGAGAAGCTGTGAGTGAGAGAGAGATAGGAGCTGTGAGTGAGAGAGAGAGAAAGAGAAGCTGTGAGTGAGAGAGAGTGAGAAAGAGAAGCTGTGAGTGAGAGAGAAAGAGAAGCTGTGAGTGAGGCAGAGAGAGAAAGAGAAGGTGTGTGTGAGAGAGAGAGGCTGTTAGTGAGAGAGAGAAAGAGAAGCTGTGAGTGAGAGAGAGAGAGAACGAGAAGCTGTGAGAGAGAAAGAGAAGCTGTGAGTGAGAGAGAGAGAGAAAGAGAAGCTGTGAGTGAGGCAGAGAGAGAAAGAGAAGGTGTGTGTGTGAGAGAGAGAAGCTGTTAGTGAGAGAGAGAAAGAGAAGCTGTGAGTGAGAGAGAGAGAGAGAACGAGATGCTGTGAGAGAGAGAGAAGCTGTGAGAGTGAGAGAGAGAGAGAGAGAGAAAGCACACTGTGTGTGAGAGAGAGAAGCTGTGAGTGAGAGAGAGAGGGAGAAAGAGATGCTGTGAGTGAGAGAGAGAGAGAAAGAGAATCTTTGAGTGAGAGAAAGAGAAAGAGAAGCTGTGAGTGAGAGAGAGAGAGAGAAATAGAAGCTGTGAATGTGTGTGAGAGAGAAGCTGTGAGTGAGAGAGAGTGAAGAGAAAGAAAACCTGTGAGTGAGAGAGAGGGAGAAGCTGTGAGTAAGAGAGAGAGAAAGCTAAGCTGTGAGTGAGGGAGAGAGAAAGAGAAGCTGTGAGTGAGAGAGAGAGAGAAAGAGAAGCTGTGAGTGTGAGAGAGAAATAGAGAAAGAGAAGCTGTGAGTGAGAGAGAGATATAGAAAAGCTGTGAGTGAGAGAGAGAAAGAGAAGCTGTGAGTGAGAGAGAGAGAAAGAGAAGCTGTGAGTGAGAGAGAGGGAGAGAAAGAGAAGCTGTTAGTGAGAGAGAGAAAGAAAGAGAAGCGGTAAGTGAGAGAAAGAAGAAAGAGAAGCTGTGAGTGAGAGAGAGAGGGAGAGAAAGAGAAGCTGTGAGTGCGAGAGAAAGAGAGAAGCTGTGAGTGAGAGAGAAAGAGAAGCTTTGAGAAAGAGAGAGAGAAGCTGTGAGTGTGTGTGTGAGAGAGAAAGAGAAGCTGTGTGAGAGAGGGAGAGAAAGAGAAGCTGTGAGTGAGTGAGAGAGAGAAAGAGAAGCTGTGAGTGAGAGAGAGAGAGAAAGGGAAGCTGTGAGTGAGAGAGAGAGAGAAAGAGAAGCTGTGAGTGAGAGAGAGAGAAAAAGAGAAGCTGTGAGTGAGAGAGAAAGAGAAGCTTTGAGAAAGAGAGAGAGAAATAGAAGCTGTGACTGGAGAGAGAGAGAGAAGCTGTGAGTGAGAGAGAGAGAAAGAGAAGCTGTGAGTGAGTGAGAGAGAGAAGCTGTGAGTGTGTGTGCGAGAGAGAAAGAGAAGCTGTGTGAGAGAGGGAGAGAAAGAGAATCTGTGAGTGAGTGAGAGAGAGAAAGAGAAGCTGTGAGTGAGAGAGAGAGAGAAGCTGTGAGTGAGAGAGAGAGAGAGAAAGCAAAGCTGTGTGTGAGAGAGAGAAGCTGTGAGTGAGAGAGAGAGAGAGGGAGAAAGAGAGGCTGTGAGTGAGAGAGAGAGAGAAATAGAATCTTTGAGTGAGAGAGAGAGAAACTGTGAGTGAGAGACTGAGGGAGTAAGAGATGCTGTGAGTGAGAGAGAGAGAGAAAGAGAATCTGAGTGAGAGAGAGAGAAAGAGAAGCTGTGTGTGAGAGAGAGAAAGAATGAGAAGTTGTGAGTGAGAGAGTGAGAGAGTGAGAGAGAGAAAGAGAAGCTGTGAGTGAGAGAGAGAGTGAAAGAGTAGCTGTGAGTGAGTGAGAGAGAAAGAGAAGCTGTGAGTGAGAGAAAGAGAGAAAGAAGCTGAGTGAGAGAGAGAGAGAGAGATAAAGAGAAGCTGTGAGTGAGCGAGAGAGCAAGAGAAGCTGTGAGTGAGTGAGAGAGAGAGAAGCTGTTAGTGAGGGAGAGAGACGAAGAGAAGCTGTGAGAGAGAGAGAAAGAGTAGCTATGAGAGAGAGAGACAGAAAGAGAAGCTGTGAGTGAGAGAGAGAGAAAGAGAAGCTGTTAGTGAGAGAGAGAGTATAAGAGAAGCTGTGAGTGAGTTAGAGAAAGAGAAGCTGTGAGTGAGTGAGAGAGAGAGAAGCTGTGAGTGAGAGAGAGAGAGAGAAAGGGAAGCTGTGAGTGAGAGAAAAAAAGAGTAGCTGTTAGTGAGAGACAGAGTATAAGAGAAGCCGTGAGTGAGTGAGAGAGAGAGAAGCTGTGAGTGAGAGAGACAGAGAAGCTGTGTGTGAGAGAGAAATAGAAGTTATGAGTGAGAGAGAGTGAGAGAGAAGCTGTGAGTGAGAGAGAGAGAACCTGTTTGTGAGAGAGAGAGAAAGAGAAGCTGTATGTGTGAGAGAGAGAAAGAGAAAGAGAAGCTGTCAGTGAGAGAGAAAGAGAGAAAATGAGAAGCTGTGAGGGAGAGAGAGAGAGAGAGAAAGAGAAGTTGTGTGGTTGTGAAAGAGAGAAGCTGTGAGGGAGAGGGAGAAAGAGAAGATTTGAGTGAGACAGAGAGAAAAAAGAAGCTGTGAGTGAGAGAGAGAGAAAGAGAAACTGTGAGTGAGAGAGAGAGAGAAAGAGAAGCTGTGAGTGTGAGAGAAAGATAGTCTGTGAGTGAGAGAGAGGAGAAAGAGAAGCTGTGAGTGAGAGAGAGAGAAAGAGAAGCTGTGAATGAGAGAGATAGAGAGAAAGAGAAGATGTGAGTGAGAGAGAGAGGGAGAGAAAGAGAAGCTGTGAGTGAGAGAAAGAGAGGGAGAAAGAAAGATAAGCTACGAGTGAGAGAGAGAGAGAAATTGAAGCTGTGAGTGAGAGAGAGAGAGAGAAAGAGAAGCTGTGATTGAGAGAGAGAGAGAGAAGCTGTGAGTGAGAGAGAGAGAGTATAAGAGAAGCTGTGAGTGAGTGAGAGAGAGAGAAGCTGTGAGTGAGAGAGAGAGAAGCTGTGAGAGAGAGAGAGAAGGATTATCTGTGAGTGAGAGAGAGAAAGAAAGAGAAGCTGTGAGTGAGGCAGAGAGAGAAAGAGGTGTGTGTGTGAGAGAGAGAAGCTGTTAGTGAGAGAGAGAAAGAGAAGCTGTGAGTGAGAGAGAGAGAGAGAACGAGAAGCTGTGAGAGAGAGAGAAGCTGTTAGTGAGAGAGAGAGAGAGAAAGAGAAGCGGTAAGTGAGAGAGAGAAGAAGGAGGTGCTGTGAGTGAGAGAGAGAGAGAGGGAAGCTGTGAGTGAGAGAGAGAGAAAGAAAGAAAAGCTGTGAGTGAGAGAGAGAGAGAAAGAGAAGATGTGAGTGAGACAGAGAGAAAGAGAAGCTGTGATGTGGGAAAGAGAGAGAACGACTAGCTGTGAGAGAGAGAGAAAGAGAAGATGTGAGTGAGAGAGAGAAATAGAGAAAGAGAAGCTGTGAGTGAGAGAGAGAGAGAGAAAGAGAAGATGTGAGTGAGAGAGAGAGAGAAGAAGAAGCTGTGAGTGAGAGAGAGAAAGATAAGTTGTGAGTGAGAGAGAGAGAAAGAGAAGCTGTAAGTGAGAGAGAGTGAGAAAGAGAAGCGGTGAGAGAGAGAGAGAGGAGCTGTGAGTGAGAGAGAGCGAGAATGAGAAGCTGTGAGAGAGAGAAAGAGAGAAGCTGTGAGTGATAGAGAACAAGAAGCTGTGAGTCAGAGAGAGAGAGAAAGAGAAGCTGTGAGTGAGAGAGAGAGAGAGAGAAGCTGTGATTTAGAGAGAGAAATAGAGAAAGAGAAGCTGTGAGTGAGAGAGAGAGAGAAGCTGTGAGTGAGAGAGAGAAAGAGAAGCTGTGAGTGAGAGAGAGGGAGAGAAAGAGATGTTAGTGAGAGAGAGAAAGAAAGAGAAGTGGTAAGTGAGAGAGAGGAAGAAAGAGAAGCTGTGAGTGAGAGAGAGAGAGAGAAAGAGAAGCTGTTAGTGAGAGAGACAGAAAGAGAAACTGTGAGAGAAAGAGAAAGAGAGAAAGAAGAAGGTATGAGTGAGAGAGAGAGAAAGAGAAGCTGTGAGCGGGAGAGAGAGAATGAGAAGCTGTGAGAGAGAGAGAAATAGAAGCTGTGAGTGTGAGAGAGAAATAGAGAAAGAGAAGGTTTGAGTGAGAGAGAGAGAGAATGAGAAGCTGTGAGTGAGAGAAAGATAAGCTGGGAGTAAGAGAGAGAGAAAGATAAGCTGTGAGTGAGAGAGAGAGAAAGAGAAGGTGTGAGTGAGAGGGAGAGAGAAAGAGAAGCTGTGAGTGAGACAGAGAGAAAGAGAAGCTGTGAGTGGGAGAGAGAAATAGAGAAAGAGAAGCTGTGAGTGAGAGAGAGAGAGAATGAGAAGCTGTGAGTGAGAGAAAGAGAAGCTGTGAGTAAGAGAGAGAGAAAGATAAGCTGTGAGTGAGAGAGAGAGAAAGAGAAGGTGTGTGTGTGAGAGAGAGAAAGAGAAGCTGTGTGTGTGAGAGAGAGAGGAGGTGTAACAGAGAGAGAGAGAAAGAGGAGCTGTGAGTGAGAGAGAGAGAGAATGAGAAGCTGTGAGAGAGAGAAAGAGAGAAGCTGTGAGTGAGAGAGAGAGAACGAGAAGCTGTGAGTGAGAGAGAGAGAGAAAGAAAGAGAAGCTGTGAGTGAGAGAGAAAGAAATAGAAGCTGTGAGTGAGAGAGAGAAATAGAGAAAGAGAAGCTGTGAGTGAGAGAGAGAGAGAATGAGAAGCTGTGAGTGAGAGAAAGAGAAGCTGTGAGTAAGAGAGAGAGAAAGATAAACTGTGAGTGAGAGAGAGAGAAAGAGAAGGTTTGTGTGTGAGAGAGAGAAAGAGAAGCTGTGTGTGTGTGAGAGAGAGGAGGTGTAACAGAGAGAGAGAGAAAGAGGAGCTGTGAGTGAGAGAGAGAGAATGAGAAGCTGTGAGAGAGAGAAAGAGAGAAGCTGTGAGTGAGAGAGAGAGAACGAGAAGCTGTGAGTGAGAGAGAGAGAGAAAGAAAGAGAAGCTGTGAGTGAGAGAGAAAGAAAGAGAAGCTGTGAGTGAGAGAGAGAAATAGAGAAAGAGAAGCTGTGAGTGTGTGAGAGGGAGAGAGAAAATGTGAGTGAGAGAGAGAAAGAGAAGCTGTGAGTGAGAGAGAGAGAGAGAAAGAGAAGCTGTGAGTGAGAGAGAGGGAGAGAAAGAGAAGCTGTTAGTGAGAGAGAGAAAGAAAGAGAAGCGGTAAGTGAGAGAGAGAAGAAAGAGGTGCTGTGAGTGAGAGAGAGAGAAAGAGAAGTTGTGAGAGAGAGAGAGAAGCTGTGAGTGTGTGTGAGAGAGAGTGAAGCTGTGAGTGAGAGAGAGAGAGAAAGAGAAGCTGTGAGTGAGAGACAGAGAGAAAGAGAAGCTGTGAGTGAGACAGAGAGAAAGAGAAGCTGTGAGTGGGAGAGAGAGAGAACGACTAGCTGTGTGAGAGAGAGAAAGAGAAGATGTGAGTGAGAGAGAGAAATAGAGAAAGAGAAGTTGTGAGTGAGAGAGAGAGAGAAAGAGAAGATGTGAGTGAGAGAGAGAAAGAGAAGCTGTGAGTGGGAGAGAAAGAGAGAAAGAGAAGCTGTGAGTGAGAGAGAGAGAAGCTGTGAGTGAGAGAGAGAGAAAGAGAAGCTGTGAGTGAGAGAGAAAGAGAAGCTGTGAGTGAGAGAAAGAGAAAGAGAAGATGTGAGTGAGAGAAAGAGAAAGAGTAGCTGTGAGTGAGGAGAGAGAGAAAGAGAAGCTGTGAGTGAGAGAGAGAAATAGAGAAAGAGAAGCTGTGAGTGAGAGAGAGAGAGAAAGAGAAGATGTGAGTGAGAGAAAGAGAAAGAGTAGCTGTGAGTGAGGAGAGAGAGAAAGAGAAGATGTGAGTGAGAGAGAGAAATAAAGAAAGAGAAGCTGTGAGTGAGAGAGAGAGAGAAAGAGAAGATGTGAGTGAGAGAGCGAAAGAGAAGCTGTGAGTGGGAGAGAAAGAGAGAAAGAGAAGCTGTGAGTGAGAGAGAGTGAGAGAGAGAAGCTGTGAGTGAGAGAGAGAGAGAAAGAGAAGATGTGAGTGAGAGAGAGAAAGAGAAGCTGTGAGTGGGAGAGAAAGAGAGAAAGAGAAGCTGCGAGTGAGAGAGAGAGAGAAGCTGTGAGTGAGAGTGAGAGAAAGAGAAGCTGTGAGTGAGAGAGAAAGAGAAGCTGTGAGTGAGAGGATGAGAAAGAGAAGATGTGAGTGAAAGAGAAAGAGTAGCTGTGAGTGAGGAGAGAGAGAAAGAGAAGCTGTGAGTGAGAGCGAGAGAGAAGGAGAAGAAGTGAGTGAGAGAGAGAAAGAGAAGCTGTGTGTGAGAGAGAAAGAGAAGCTGTGAGTGAGAGAGAGTGAGAATGAGAAGCTGTGTGTATGTGTGTGAGAGAGAGAAGCTGTGTGTGTGAGAGAGAAAGAGAAGCTGTGAGTGAGAGAGAGATAGAAAGAGAAGCTGTGATTGAGAGTGAGAGAGAAAGAGATGCTGTGAGTGAGTGCATGAGAGAGAGAAAGTGAAGCTGTGAGTGAGAGAGAGAGAGAACGAGAAGCTGTGTGTGTGAGAGAGAGAAGCTGTGAGTGAGTGAGAGAGAGAGAAGGAGAAGCTGTGGGTGAGATAAGAGAGAGAAAGAAAGAGAAGCTGTGAGTGAGAGAGAGAGAAAGTGAAGCTATGAGTGAGAGAGAGAGAAGCTGTGAGTGAGAGAGAGAGAAAGCAAAGCTGTGAGTGAGAGAGAAGCTGTGAGTGAGAGAGAGAAGCTGTGAGTGAGTGAGAGAGAGAAAGAGAAGCTGTATGTGTGAGAGAGAGAAAAAGAAAGAGAAGCTGTCAGTGAGAGAGAAAGAGAGAAAATGAGAAGCTGTGAGGGAGAGCGAGAGAGAGAGAAAGAGAAGTTGTGTGGTTGTGAAAGAGAGAACCTGTGAGGGAGAGAGAGAGAAAGAGAAGATTTGAGTGAGACAGAGAGAAAAAAGAAGCTGTGAGTGAGAGAGAGAGAGAAAGAGAAACTGTGAGTGAGAGATAGAGAGAAAGAGAAGCTGTGAGAGACAGAGAGAAAGAGAAGCTGTTAGTGAGAGAGAGAGTGAAAGAGAAGCTGTGAGTGAAGGAGAAAGAGAGAAGCTGTGATTGAGCGAGAGAGAGAAGCTGTGAGCGAGAGAGAGAAAGAGAAGCTGTTCGTGAGAGAGAGAGAGAAGCTGTGAGTGAGAGAGAGAGAAGCTGTGAGTGAGAGAGTGAGAAAGAGAAGCTGTATGTGTTTGTGTGTGAGAGAGAGTGAGAAGCTGTGAGAGAGAGAGAAAAAAAGAGAAGCTGTGAGTGAGAGAGAGAATGAAAGAGAAGCTGTGAGTGAGAGAGAGAGAAGCTGTGAGTGAGTGAGAAAGAGAAGCTGTGAGTGAGTGAGTGAGAGAGAGAGAATCTGAGTGAGAGAGAGAGAGAAAGATAAGCTGTGAGTGAGAGAGAGAGAGAAAGAGAAGCTGTGAGTGAGAGAGTAAGAGAAGCTGTGTGAGAGAGAGAGTGAGAAAGAGAAGCTGTGAGTGTGTGTGAGAGAGAAAGAGAAGCTGTGAGAGAGAGAGTGGGAAAGAGAAGATGTGAATGACAGGGAGAGAGAGAAGCTGTGTGTGTCTGAGATAGAGAAAGAGAAGCTGTGTGTGTGTGTGAGAGAGAGAAAGAGAAGCTGTGAGTGAGAGAGAGAGAAAGAAAGAGAAGATGTGAGAGGGAGAAAGAGAGAAAGAACTGTGTGTGTGTGAGAGAGAGAGAAGCTGTGAGTGAGAGAGAGAGAGAGAAAGAGATGCTGTGAGTGTGTGAGAGAGAGAAGCTGTGAGTGAGAGAGAGAGAGAGAAGCTGAGTGAGAGAGAGAGAGAAAGAGAAGCTGTGAGTGAGAGAGAGAGAGAAAGAGAAGCTGAGTGAGTGAGAGAAAGAAAGAGAAGCTGTGTGAGAGAGAGAGAAAGAAAGAGAAATTGTCAGTGAGAGAGAGAGAGAAGCTTTGAGTGAGAGAGAAAGAGAAGCTGTGAGTGAGAGAGAGAGAGAAAGAGATGCTGTGAGTGAGAGAGAGTGAAAGAGAAGCTGTGAGTGAGAGAGAGAGAGAGAAAGAGAAGCTCTGAGTGACTGAGAGAAAGAGAAGCTGTGTTATAGAGAGAGAGAAAGAGATGCTGTGAGTGAGAGAGACAGAAAGAGAAGCTGTCAGGGAGAGAGAGAGAAAGAGAAGCTTTGAGTGAGAGAGAGAGAGAAAGAGAAAATTTGTGTGTGTGAGAGAGAAAGAGAAGTTGTGAGTGAGAGAGAGAAAGAGAAGCTGTGTGTGTGAGAGAGGTAAAGAGAAGCTGTGAGTGAGAGAGAAAGAGAAGCTGTGAGAAAGAGAGAGAGAGAGAAAGAGAAGCTGTGACTTGAGAGAGAGAGAGAGAAGCTGTGAGTGAGAGAGGGAGAAAGAGAAGCTGTGAGTGAGTGAGAGAGAGAAGCTGTGTGTGTGAGAGAGAGAGAAAGAGAAGCTGAGTGAGAGAGGGAGAGAAAGAGAAGCTGTGAGTGAGAGAGAGAGAGAAAGAGAAGATGTGAGTGAGAGAGCGAAAGAGAAGCTGTGAGTGGGAGAGAAAGAGAGAAAGAGAAGCTGTGAGTGAGAGAGAGTGAGAGAGAGAAGCTGTGAGTGAGAGAGAGAGAGAAAGAGAAGATGTGAGTGAGAGAGAGAAAGAGAAGCTGTGAGTGGGAGAGAAAGAGAGAAAGAGAAGCTGCGAGTGAGAGAGAGAGAGAGAAGCTGTGAGTGAGAGTGAGAGAAAGAGAAGCTGTGAGTGAGAGAGAAAGAGAAGCTGTGAGTGAGAGGAAGAGAAAGAGAAGATGTGAGTGAAAGAGAAAGAGTAGCTGTGAGTGAGGTTAGAGAGAAAGAGAAGCTGTGAGTGAGAGCGAGAGAGAAGGAGAAGAAGTGAGTGAGAGAAAGAAAGAGAAGCTGTGTGTGAGAGAGAAAGAGAAGGTGTGAGTGAGAGAGAGTGAGAATGAGAAGCTGTGTGTATGTGTGTGAGAGAGAGAAGCTGTGTGTGTGAGAGAGAAAGAGAAGCTGTGAGTGAGAGAGAGATAGAAAGAGAAGCTGTGATTGAGAGTGAGAGAGAAAGAGATGCTGTGAGTGAGTGCATGAGAGAGAGAAAGTGAAGCTGTGAGTGAGAGAGAGAGAGAACGAGAAGCTGTGTGTGTGAGAGAGAGAAGCTGTGAGTGAGTGAGAGAGAGAGAAGGAGAAGCTGTGGGTGAGATAAGAGAGAGAAAGAAAGAGAAGCTGTGAGTGAGAGAGAGAGAAAGTGAAGCTATGAGTGAGAGAGAGAGAGAAGCTGTGAGTGAGAGAGAGAGAAAGCAAAGCTGTGAGTGAGAGAGAAGCTGTGAGTGAGAGAGAGAGAACCTGTGAGTGAGAGAGAGAGAGAAAGAGAAGCTGTATGTGTGAGAGAGAGAAAAAGAAAGAGAAGCTGTCAGTGAGAGAGAAAGAGAGAAAATGAGAAGCTGTGAGGGAGAGCGAGAGAGAGAGAGAAAGAGAAGTTGTGTGGTTGTGAAAGAGAGAACCTGTGAGGGATAGAGAGAGAAAGAGAAGATTTGAGTGAGACAGAGAGAAAAAAGAAGCTGTGAGTGAGAGAGAGAGAGAAAGAGAAACTGTGAGTGAGAGATAGAGAGAAAGAGAAGCTGTGAGAGACAGAGAGAAAGAGAAGCTGTTAGTGAGAGAGAGAGTGAAAGAGAAGATGTGAGTGAAGGAGAGAGAGAGAAGCTGTGATTGAGCGAGAGAGAGAAGCTCTGAGTGAGAGAGAGAAAGAGAAGCTGTTAGTGAGAGAGAGAGAGAAGCTGTGAGTGAGAGAGAGAGAAGCTGTGAGTGAGAGAGTGAGAAAGAGAAGCTGTATGTGTTTGTGTGTGAGAGAGAGTGAGAAGATGTGAGAGAGAGAGAAAAAAAGAGAAGCTGTGAGTGAGAGAGAGAATGAAAGAGAAGCTGTGAGTGAGAGAGAGAAGCTGTGAGTGAGTGAGAAAGAGAAGCTGTGAGTGAGTGAGTGAGAGAGAGAGAATCTGAGTGAGAGAGAGAGAGAAAGATAAGCTGTGAGTGAGAGAGAGAGAGAAAGAGAAGCTGTGAGTGAGAGAGTAAGAGAAGCTGTGTGAGAGAGAGAGTGAGAAAGAGAAGCTGTGAGTGTGTGTGAGAGAGAAAGAGAAGCTGTGAGAGAGAGAGTGGGAAAGAGAAGATGTGAATGACAGGGAGAGAGAGAAGCTGTGTGTGTCTGAGATAGAGAAAGAGAAGCTGTGTGTGTGAGAGAGAGAGAAAGAGAAGCTGTGAGTGAGAGAGAGAGAAAGAAAGAGAAGCTGTGAGAGGGAGAAAGAGAGAAAGAACTGTGTGTGTGTGTGAGAGAGAGAAGCTGTGAGTGAGAGAGAGAGAGAAAAAGAGAAGCTGTGAGTGTGTGAGAGAGAGAAGCTGTGAGTGAGAGAGAGAGAGAAAGAGAAGCTGAGTGAGAGAGAGAGAGAAAGAGAAGCTGTGAGTGAGAGAGAGAGAAAGAGAAGCTGAGTGAGTGAGAGAAAGAAAGAGAAGCTGTGTGAGAGAGAGAGAAAGAAAAATTGTCAGTGAGAGAGAGAGAGAAGCTTTGAGTGAGAGAGAAAGAGAAGCTGTGAGTGAGAGAGAGAGAGAAAGAGATGCTGTGAGTGAGAGAGAGTGAAAGAGAAGCTGTGAGTGAGAGAGAGAGAGAAAGAGAAGCTGTGAGTGACTGAGAGAAAGAGAAGCTGTGTTAGAGAGAGAGTGAAAGAGATGCTGTGAGTGAGAGAGACAGAAAGAGAAGCTGTCAGGGAGAGAGAGAGAAAGAGAAGCTTTGAGTGAGAGAGAGAGAGAAAGAGAAACTTTGTGTGTGTGTGAGAGAAAGAGAAGTTGTGAGTGAGAGAGAGAAAGAGAAGCTGTGTGTGTGAGAGAGAGAAAGAGAAGCTGTGAGTGAGAGAGAAAGAGAAGCTGTGAGAAAGAGAGAGAGAGAGAAAGAGAAGCTATGACTGGAGAGAGAGAGAGAGAAGCTGTGAGTGAGAGAGAGAGAAAGAGAAGCTGTGAGTGAGTGAGTGAGAGAAGCTATGTGTGTGTGTGAGAGAGAAAGAAGCTGAGTGAGAGAGGGAGAGAAAGAGAAGCTGTGAGTGAGAGAGAGAGAGAAAGAGAAGCTGTGAGTGAGAGAGAGAAGCTGTGAGTGAGTGAGAGAGAGAGAGAAGCTGTGTGTGTGAGAGAGAAGCTGTGAGTGAGAGAGAGAGGGAAAGAGAAGCTGTAAGTGAGAGAGAGAGAAAGAGAAGCTGTGAGTGTGTGTGTGAGAGAGAAAGAGATGCTGTGAGTGAGAGAGAGAGAAAGAGATGCTGTGAGTGAGAGAGAGAGAAATAGAAGCTGTGAGAGAGAGTGAGAGAGAAAGAGATGCTGTGAGTGAGTGCATGAGAGAGAGAGAGAAGCTGTGATTGAGAGAGAGAGAAAGAGTAGCTGTGAGTGAGAGAGAGAGAAAGAAAAGCTGTGAGTAAGAGAGAGACAAGCTGAGTGAGAGAGAGAGAAAGAGAAGCTGTGAGTGACAGAGAGAGAGAAATAGAAGTTGTGAGTGAGAGAGTGAGAGAGAGAAATAGAAGCTGTGAGAGAGAGTGAGAGAGATACAGATGCTGTGAGTTAGTGCATGAGAGAGAGAGAAAGAGAAGCTGTGAGTGAGAGAGAGAGATAATCTGAGTGAGAGAGAGAGAAAGAGAAGATGTGAGTGAGAGAGAGAGAGAGAAGCTGTGAGTGAGAGAGAGAGAGAAGCTGTTAGTGAGAGAGAGAAAGAGAAGCTGTGTGTGTGTGAGAGAGAAAGAGTAGCTGTGATTGAGAGAGAGAGAAAGAGAAGCTGTGAGTGAGAGAGAGAGAAGCTGAGTGAGAAAGAGAGAAAGAGAAGCTGTGAGTGAGAGAGAGAGAGAGAAAGAGAAGCTGTGAGTGAGAGAGAGAAGCTGTGAGTGAGAGAGAGAAAGAGAAGCTGTGAGAGAGAGAGAGAAAGAGAAGCTGTTAGTGAGAGAGAGAGTATAAGAGAAGCTGTGAGTGAGAGAGAGAGAGAGAGAAGCTGTGAGTGAGAGAGAGAGAAGTAGAATCTGTGAGTGAGAGAGAGAGAGAAAGAGAAGCTGTGAGTGAGAGAGAGAGAGAAAGAGAAGCTGTGAGTGAGAGAGAGTGAGAGAGAAGTTGTGAGTGAGTGAGAGAGAACCTGTGAGTGAGAGAGAGAGAGAAAGAGAAGCTGTATGTGTGAGAGAGAGAAAGAGAAAGAGAAGCTGTCAGTGAGAGAGAAAGAGAGAAAATGAGAAGCTGTGAGGGAGAGAGAGAGAGAGAAAGAGAGGTTGTGTGGTTGTGTGAGAGAGAAGCTGTGAGGGAGAGAGAGAGAAAGAGAAACTGTGAGGGAGAGAGAGAGAGAAAGAAAAGCTGAGAGTGAGAGAGAGAGAGAGAAGCTGTGAGTGAGAGAGAGAGAGAGAAAGAGAAGCTGTGAGTTAGACAGAGAGAAAGAGAAGCTGTGAGTGGGAGGGAGAGAGAACGAGAATCTGTGAGAGAGAGAGAAAGAGAAGATGTGAGTGAGAGAGAGAAATAAAGAAAGAGATGTGAGTGAGAGAGAGAGAGAAAGAGAAGATGTGAGTGAGAGAGAGTAAAAGCTGTGAGTGGGAGAGAAAGAGAGAAAGAGAAGATGTGAGTGAGAGAGAGTGAGAGAGAGAAGCTGTGACTGAGAGAGAGAGAGAAAGAGAAGATGTGAGTGAGATAGAGAAAGAGAAGCTGTGAGTGGGAGAGAAAGAGAGAAAGAGAAGCTGTGAGTGAGAGAGAGAGAGAGAGAGAAGCTGTGAGTGAGAGTGAGAGAAAGAGAAGCTGTGAGTGAGAGAGAAAGAGAAGCTGTGAGTGAGAGGAAGAGAAAGAGAAGATGTGAGTGAGAGAAAGAGAAAGAGTAGCTGTGAGTGAGGAGAGAGAGAAAGAGAAGCTGTGAGTGAGAGAGAGAGAGAAGGAGAAGCTGTGAGTGAGAGAGAGAAAGAGAAGCTGTGTGTGAGAGAGAAAGAGAAGCTGTAAGTGAGAGAGAGTGAGAAAGAGAAGCTGTGTGTATGTGTGTGTGAGAGAGAAGCTGTGTGTGAGAGAGAGAAAGAGAAGCTTTGAGTGAGAGAGAGATAGAAAGAGAAGCTGTGATTGAGAGTGAGAGAGAAAGAGATGCTGTGAGTGAGTGCATGAGAGAGAGAAAGGGAAGCTGTGAGTGAGAGAGAGAGAGAACGAGAAGCTGTGTGTGAGAGAGAGAGAAGCTGTGAGTGAGTGAGAGAGAGATAAGGAGAAGCTGTGGGTGAGATAAGAGAGAGAAAGAAAGAGAAGCTGTGAGTGAGAGAGAGAGAAAGTGAAGCTATGAGTGAGAGAGAGAGAGAAGCTGTGAGTGAGAGAGAGAGAAAGCAAAGCTGTGAGTGAGAGAGAAGCTGTGAGTGAGAGAGAGAGAACCTGTGAGTGAGAGAGAGAGAGAAAGAGAAGCTGTATGTGTGAGAGAGAGAAAAAGAAAGAGAAGCTGTCAGTGAGAGAGAGAAAAAAATGAGAAGCTGTGAGGGAGAGCGAGAGAGAGAGAGAAAGAGAAGTTGTGTGGTTGTGAAAGAGAGAACCTGTGAGGGAGAGAGAGAGAAAGAGAAGATTTGAGTGAGACAGAGAGAAAAAAGAAGCTGTGAGTGAGAGATAGAGAGAAAGAGAAGCTGTGAGAGAGAGAGAGAAAGAGAAGCTGTTAGTGAGAGAGAGAGTGAAAGAGAAGCTGTGAGTGAAGGAGAGAGAGAGAAGCTGTGATTGAGCGAGAGAGAGAAGTTGTGAGTGAGAGAGAGAAAGAGAAGCTGATAGTGAGAGAGAGAGAGAGAGAGAAGCTGTGAGTGAGAGAGAGAGAAGCTGTGAGTGAGAGAGTGAGAAAGAGAAGCTGTATGTGTTTGTGTGTGAGAGAGAGTGAGAAGCTGTGAGAGAGAGAATGAAAGAGAAGCTGTGAGTGAGAGAGAGAGAAGCTGTGAGTGAGTGAGAAAGAGAAGCTGTGAGTGAGTGAGTGAGAGAGAGAGAATTTGAGTGAAAGAGAGAGAGAAAGAGAAGCTGTGAGTGAGAGAGAGAGAAAGAGAAGCTGTGAGTGAGAGAGTAAGAGAAGCTGTGAGAGAGAGAGTGAGAAAGAAAAGCTGTGAGTGTGTGTGTGAGAGAAAGAGAAGCTGTGAGAGAGAGAGAGGGAAAGAGAAGATGTGAATGACAGAGAGAAAGAGAAGCTGTGTTAGAGAGAGAGAGAGAAAGAGATGCTGTGAGTGAGCGAGACAGAAAGAGAAGCTGTGAGTGAGAGAGAGAGAAAGAGAAGCTTTGAGTGAGAGAGAGAGAGAAAGAGAAGCTTTGTGTGTGTGTGAGAGAAAGAGAAGTTGTGAGTGAGAGAGAGAAAGAGAAGCTGTGTGTGTGTGAGAGAGAAAGAGAAGCTGTGAGTGAGAGAGAAAGAGAAGCTGTGAGAAAGAGAGAGAGACAAAGAGAAGCTGTGACTGGAGAGAGAGAGAGAGAAGCTGTGAGTGAGAGAGAGAGAGAAAGAGAAGCTGTGAGTGAGTGAGAGAGAGAATCTGTGAGTGTGTGTGTGAGAGAGAAAGAGAAGCTGAGTGAGAGAGGGAGAGAAAGAGAAGCTGTGAGTGAGAGAGAGAGAAAGAGAAGCTGTGAGTGAGAGAGAGAGAGAAGCTGTGAGTGAGTGAGAGAGAGAGAGAAGCTGTGTGTGAGAGAGAGAAGCTGTGAGTGAGAGAGAGAGAGGGAAAGAGAAGCTGTAAGTGAGAGAGAGAGAAAGAGAAGCTGTGAGTGTGTGTGTGAGAGAGAAAGAGATGCTGTGAGTGAGAGAGAGAGAAAGAGATGCTGTGAGTGAGGGAGAGAGAAATCGAAGGTGTGAGAGAGAGTGAGAGAGAAAGAGATGCTGTGAGTGAGTGCATGAGAGAGAGAGAGAAGCTGTGAGTGAGAGAGAGAGAAAGAGTAGCTGTGAGTGAGAGAGAAAGAGAAGCTGTGAGAAAGAGAGAGAGAGAGAAAGAGAAGCTATGACTGGAGAGAGAGAGAGAGAAGCTGTGAGTGAGAGAGAGAGAAAGAGAAGCTGTGAGTGAGTGAGTGAGAGAAGCTGTATGTGTGTGTGAGAGAGAAAGAAGCTGAGTGAGAGAGGGAGAGAAAGAGAAGCTGTGAGTGAGAGAGAGAGAGAAAGAGAAGCTGTGAGTGAGAGAGAGAGAAGCTGTGAGTGAGTGAGAGAGAGAGAGAAGCTGTGTGTGAGAGAGAGAAGCTGTGAGTGAGAGAGAGAGGGAAAGAGAAGCTGTAAGTGAGAGAGAGAGAAAGAGAAGCTGTGAGTGTGTGTGTGAGAGAGAAAGAGATGCTGTGAGTGAGAGAGAGAGAAAGAGATGCTGTGAGTGAGAGAGAGAGAAATAGAAGCTGTGAGAGAGAGTGAGAGAGAAAGAGATGCTGTGAGTGAGTGCA
Source organism: Bradypodion ventrale (assembly GCA_035047345.1). Taxonomy (NCBI): domain Eukaryota; kingdom Metazoa; phylum Chordata; class Lepidosauria; order Squamata; family Chamaeleonidae; genus Bradypodion; species Bradypodion ventrale. Next base: position 222,545,277 of record JAWDJE010000001.1, read on the forward strand.
TGAGAGAGAGAGAGAAGCTGTGATTGAGAGAGAGAGAAAGAGTAGCTGTGAGTGAGAGAGAGAGAAAGAAAAGCTGTGAGTAAGAGAGAGACAAGCTGAGTGAGAGAGAGAGAAAGAGAAGCTGTGAGTGACAGAGAGAGAGAAATAGAAGTTGTGAGTGAGAGAGTGAGAGAGAGAAATAGAAGCTGTGAGAGAGAGTGAGAGAGATACAGATGCTGTGAGTTAGTGCATGAGAGAGAGAGAAAGAGAAGCTGTGAGTGAGAGAGAGAGATAATCTGAGTGAGAGAGAGAGAAAGAGAAGATGTGAGTGAGAGAGAGAGAGAGAAGCTGTGAGTGAGAGAGAGAGAGAAGCTGTTAGTGAGAGAGAGAAAGAGAAGCTGTGTGTGTGTGAGAGAGAAAGAGTAGCTGTGATTGAGAGAGAGAGAAAGAGAAGCTGTGAGTGAGAGAGAGAGAAGCTGAGTGAGAAAGAGAGAAAGAGAAGCTGTGAGTGAGAGAGAGAGAGAGAAAGAGAAGCTGTGAGTGAGAGAGAGAAGCTGTGAGTGAGAGAGAGAAAGAGAAGCTGTGAGAGAGAGAGAGAGAAAGAGAAGCTGTTAGTGAGAGAGAGAGTATAAGAGAAGCTGTGAGTGAGAGAGAGAGAGAGAGAAGCTGTGAGTGAGAGAGAGAGAAGTAGAATCTGTGAGTGAGAGAGAGAGAGAAAGAGAAGCTGTGAGTGAGAGAGAGAGAGAAAGAGAAGCTGTGAGTGAGAGAGAGTGAGAGAGAAGTTGTGAGTGAGAGAGAGAGAACCTGTGAGTGAGAGAGAGAGAGAAAGAGAAGCTGTATGTGTGAGAGAGAGAAAGAGAAAGAGAAGCTGTCAGTGAGAGAGAAAGAGAGAAAATGAGAAGCTGTGAGGGAGAGAGAGAGAAAGAGAGGTTGTGTGGTTGTGTGAGAGAGAAGCTGTGAGGGAGAGAGAGAGAAAGAGAAACTGTGAGGGAGAGAGAGAGAGAAAGAAAAGCTGAGAGTGAGAGAGAGAGAGAGAAGCTGTGAGTGAGAGAGAGAGAGAGAAAGAGAAGCTGTGAGTTAGACAGAGAGAAAGAGAAGCTGTGAGTGGGAGGGAGAGAGAACGAGAATCTGTGAGAGAGAGAGAAAGAGAAGATGTGAGTGAGAGAGAGAAATAAAGAAAGAGATGTGAGTGAGAGAGAGAGAGAAAGAGAAGATGTGAGTGAGAGAGAGTAAAAGCTGTGAGTGGGAGAGAAAGAGAGAAAGAGAAGATGTGAGTGAGAGAGAGTGAGAGAGAGAAGCTGTGACTGAGAGAGAGAGAGAAAGAGAAGATGTGAGTGAGATAGAGAAAGAGAAGCTGTGAGTGGGAGAGAAAGAGAGAAAGAGAAGCTGTGAGTGAGAGAGAGAGAGAGAGAGAAGCTGTGAGTGAGAGTGAGAGAAAGAGAAGCTGTGAGTGAGAGAGAAAGAGAAGCTGTGAGTGAGAGGAAGAGAAAGAGAAGATGTGAGTGAGAGAAAGAGAAAGAGTAGCTGTGAGTGAGGAGAGAGAGAAAGAGAAGCTGTGAGTGAGAGAGAGAGAGAAGGAGAAGCTGTGAGTGAGAGAGAGAAAGAGAAGCTGTGTGTGAGAGAGAAAGAGAAGCTGTAAGTGAGAGAGAGTGAGAAAGAGAAGCTGTGTGTATGTGTGTGAGAGAGAGAAGCTGTGTGTGAGAGAGAGAAAGAGAAGCTTTGAGTGAGAGAGAGATAGAAAGAGAAGCTGTGATTGAGAGTGAGAGAGAAAGAGATGCTGTGAGTGAGTGCATGAGAGAGAGAAAGGGAAGCTGTGAGTGAGAGAGAGAGAGAACGAGAAGCTGTGTGTGAGAGAGAGAGAAGCTGTGAGTGAGTGAGAGAGAGATAAGGAGAAGCTGTGGGTGAGATAAGAGAGAGAAAGAAAGAGAAGCTGTGAGTGAGAGAGAGAGAAAGTAAAGCTATGAGTGAGAGAGAGAGAGAAGCTGTGAGTGAGAGAGAGAGAAAGCAAAGCTGTGAGTGAGAGAGAAGCTGTGAGTGAGAGAGAGAGAACCTGTGAGTGAGAGAGAGAGAGAAAGAGAAGCTGTATGTGTGAGAGAGAGAAAAAGAAAGAGAAGCTGTCAGTGAGAGAGAAAAAGAAAAAAATGAGAAGCTGTGAGGGAGAGCGAGAGAGAGAGAGAAAGAGAAGTTGTGTGGTTGTGAAAGAGAGAACCTGTGAGGGAGAGAGAGAGAAAGAGAAGATTTGAGTGAGACAGAGAGAAAAAAGAAGCTGTGAGTGAGTGAGAGAGAGAAAGAGAAACTGTGAGTGAGAGATAGAGAGAAAGAGAAGCTGTGAGAGAGAGAGAGAAAGAGAAGCTGTTAGTGAGAGAGAGAGTGAAAGAGAAGCTGTGAGTGAAGGAGAGAGAGAGAAGCTGTGATTGAGCGAGAGAGAGAAGTTGTGAGTGAGAGAGAGAAAGAGAAGCTGATAGTGAGAGAGAGAGAGAGAGAGAAGCTGTGAGTGAGAGAGAGAGAAGCTGTGAGTGAGAGAGTGAGAAAGAGAAGCTGTATGTGTTTGTGTGTGAGAGAGAGTGAGAAGCTGTGAGAGAGAGAATGAAAGAGAAGCTGTGAGTGAGAGAGAGAGAAGCTGTGAGTGAGTGAGAAAGAGAAGCTGTGAGTGAGTGAGTGAGAGAGAGAGAATTTGAGTGAAAGAGAGAGAGAAAGAGAAGCTGTGAGTGAGAGAGAGAGAAAGAGAAGCTGTGAGTGAGAGAGTAAGAGAAGCTGTGAGAGAGAGAGTGAGAAAGAAAAGCTGTGAGTGTGTGTGTGAGAGAAAGAGAAGCTGTGAGAGAGAGAAAGGGAAAGAGAAGATGTGAATGACAGAGAGAAAGAGAAGCTGTGTTAGAGAGAGAGAGAGAAAGAGATGCTGTGAGTGAGAGAGACAGAAAGAGAAGCTGTGAGTGAGAGAGAGAGAAAGAGAAGCTTTGAGTGAGAGAGAGAGAGAAAGAGAAGCTTTGTGTGTGTGAGAGAGAAAGAGAAGTTGTGAGTGAGAGAGAGAAAGAGAAGCTGTGTGTGTGTGAGAGAGAAAGAGAAGCTGTGAGTGAGAGAGAAAGAGAAGCTGTGAGAAAGAGAGAGAGACAAAGAGAAGCTGTGACTGGAGAGAGAGAGAGAGAAGCTGTGAGTGAGAGAGAGAGAGAAAGAGAAGCTGTGAGTGAGTGAGAGAGAGAATCTGTGAGTGTGTGTGTGAGAGAGAAAGAGAAGCTGAGTGAGAGAGGGAGAGAAAGAGAAGCTGTGAGTGAGAGAGAGAGAAAGAGAAGCTGTGAGTGAGTGAGAGAGAGAAGCTGTGAGTGAGAGAGAGAGAGGGAAAGAGAAGCTGTAAGTGAGAGAGAGAGAAAGAGAAGCTGTGAGTGTGTATGTGAGAGAGAAAGAGATGCTGTGAGTGAGAGAGAGAGAAAGAGATGCTGTGAGTGAGGGAGAGAGAAATCGAAGGTGTGAGAGAGAGTGAGAGAGAAAGAGATGCTGTGAGTGAGTGCATGAGAGAGAGAGAGAAGCTGTGAGTGAGAGAGAGAGAAAGAGTAGCTGTGAGTGAGAGAGAGAGAAAGAAAAGCTGTGAGTAAGAGAGAGACAAGCTGAGTGAGAGAGAGAGAAAGAGAAGCTGTGAGTGACAGAGAGAGAGAGAAATAGAAGTTGTGAGTGAGAGAGTGAGAGAGAGAAATAGAAGCTGTGAGAGAAAGTGAGAGAGAAATAGATGCTGTGAGTGAGTGCATGAGAGAGAGAAGCTGTGAGTGAGTGAGAGAGAGAAAGAGTAGCTGTGAGTGAAAGAGAAAGAAAAGCTGTGTGAGAGAGAGAGAAGCTGAGTGAGAGAGAGAGAAAGAGAAGCTGTGAGTGAGAGAGAGAGAAGCTGTGAGTGAGAGAGAGAGAGAAGCTGTTAGTGAGAGAGAGAAAGAGAAGCTGTGAGTGAGAGAGAGAGAGAAGCTGAGTGAGAGAGAGAGAAAGAGAAGCTGTGAGTGTGTGAGAGAGAGAGAGAGAGAAGCTGTGAGTGAGTGAGAGAGAGAGAAGCTGTGTGAGAGAGATAGAAAGAGAAGCTGTGAGTGAGAGAGAGAGAAAGAGAAGCTGTTAGTGAGAGAGAGAGTATAAGAGAAGCTGTGAGTGAGAGAGAGAGAGAAGCTGTGAGTGAGAGAGAGAGAAGCTGTGAGTGAGAGAGAGAGAAGTAGAATCTGTGAGTGAGAGAGAGAGAAGTAGAATCTGTGAGTGAGAGAGAGAGAAAGAGAAGCTGTGAGTGAGAGAGAGAGAAATAGAAGCTATGAGAGAGAGTGAGAGAGAAGCTGTGAGTGAGAGAGAGAGAACCTTTGAGTGAGAGAGAGAGAGAAAGAGAAGCTGTATGTGTGAGAGAGAGAAAAAGAAAGAGAAGCTGTCAGTGAGAGAGAAAGAGAGAAAATGAGAAGCTGTGAGGGAGAGCGAGAGAGAGAGAGAAAGAGAAGTTGTGTGGTTGTGAAAGAGAGAACCTGTGAGGGATAGAGAGAGAAAGAGAAGATTTGAGTGAGACAGAGAGAAAAAAGAAGCTGTGAGTGAGAGAGAGAGAGAAAGAGAAACTGTGAGTGGGAGGGAGAGAGAACGAGAATCTGTGAGAGAGAGAGAGAAAGAGAAGCTGTTAGTGAGAGAGAGAGTGAAAGAGAAGCTGTGAGTGAAGGAGAGAGAGAGAAGCTGTGATTGAGCGAGAGAGAGAAGCTGTGAGTGAGAGAGAGAAAGAGAAGCTGTTAGTGAGAGAGAGAGAGAAGCTGTGAGTGAGAGAGAGAGAAGCTGTGAGTGAGAGAGTGAGAAAGAGAAGCTGTATGTGTTTGTGTGTGAGAGAGAGTGAGAAGCTGTGAGAGAGAGAGAAAAAAGAGAAGCTGTGAGTGAGAGAGAGAATGAAAGAGAAGCTGTGAGTGAGAGAGAGAGAAGCTGTGAGTGAGTGAGAAAGAGAAGCTGTGAGTGAGTGAGTGAGAGAGAGAGAATCTGAGTGAGAGAGAGAGAGAAAGAGAAGCTGTGAGTGAGAGAGAGAGAGAAAGAGAAGCTGTGAGTGAGAGAGTAAGAGAAGCTGTGTGAGAGAGAGAGTGAGAAAGAGAAGCTGTGTGTGTGAGAGAGAAAGAGAAGCTTTGAGAGAGAGAGTGGGAAAGAGAAGATGTGAATGACAGGGAGAGAGAGAAGCTGTGTGTGTCTGAGATAGAGAAAGAGAAGCTGTGTGTGTGTGAGAGAGAGAGAGAAAGAGAAGCTGTGAGTGAGAGAGAGAGAAAGAAAGAGAAGCTGTGAGAGGGAGAAAGAGAGAAAGAACTGTGTCTGTGTGAGAGAGAGAGAAGCTGTGAGTGAGAGAGAGAGAGAAGGAGAAGCTGTGAGTGTGTGAGAGAGAGAAGCTGTGAGTGAGAGAGAGAATGAAAGAGAAGCTGAGTGAGAGAGAGAGAGAAAGAGAAGCTGTGAGTGAGAGAGAGAGAGAAAGAGAAGCTGAGTGAGTGAGAGAAAGAAAGAGAAGCTGTGTGAGAGAGAGAGAAAGAAAGAGAAATTGTCAGTGAGAGAGAGAGAGAAGCTTTGAGTGAGAGAGAAAGAGAAGCTGTGAGTGAGAGAGAGAGAAAGAGATGCTGTGAGTGAGAGAGAGTGAAAGAGAAGCTGTGAGTGAGAGAGAGAGAGAGAAAGAGAAGCTGTGAGTGACTGAGAGAAAGAGAAGCTGTGTTAGAGAGAGAGTGAAAGAGATGCTGTGAGTGAGAGAGACAGAAAGAGAAGCTGTCAGGGAGAGAGAGAGAAAGAGAAGCTTTGAGTGAGAGAGAGAGAGAAAGAGAAACTTTGTGTGTGTGAGAGAGAAAGAGAAGTTGTGAGTGAGAGAGAGAAAGAGAAGCTGTGTGTGTGAGAGAGAGAAAGAGAAGCTGTGAGTGAGAGAGAAAGAGAAGCTGTGAGAAAGAGAGAGAGAGAAAGAGAAGCTATGACTGGAGAGAGAGAGAGAGAAGCTGTGAGTGAGAGAGAGAGAAAGAGAAGCTGTGAGTGAGTGAGAGAGAGAAGCTGTGTGTGTGTGTGAGAGAGAGAAAGAAGCTGAGTGAGAGAGGGAGAGAAAGAGAAGCTGTGAGTGAGAGAGAGAGAGAAAAAGAGAAGCTGTGAGTGAGAGAGAGAGAAGCTGTGAGTGAGTGAGAGAGAGAGAGAAGCTGTGTGTGTGAGAGAGAAGCTGTGAGTGAGAGAGAGAGGGAAAGAGAAGCTGTAAGTGAGAGAGAGAGAAAGAGAAGCTGTGAGTGTGTGTGTGAGAGAGAAAGAGATGCTGTGAGTGAGAGAGAGAGAAAGAGATGCTGTGAGTGAGAGAGAGAGAAATAGAAGCTGTGAGAGAGAGTGAGAGAGAAAGAGATGCTGTGAGTGAGTGCATGAGAGAGAGAGAGAAGCTGTGATTGAGAGAGAGAGAAAGAGTAGCTGTGAGTGAGAGAGAAAGAAAAGCTGTGAGTAAGAGAGAGACAAGCTGAGTGAGAGAGAGAGAAAGAGAAGCTGTGAGTGACAGAGAGAGAAATAGAAGTTGTGAGTGAGAGAGTGAGAGAGAGAAATAGAAGCTGTGAGAGAGAGTGAGAGAGATACAGATGCTGTGAGTGAGTGCATGAGAGAGAGAAGGAGAAGCTGTGAGTGAGAGAGAGAGATAATCTGAGTGAGAGAGAGAGAAAGAGAAGCTGTGTGTGTGAGAGAGAGTGAGAAGCTGTGAGTGAGAGAGAGAGAGAAGCTGTTAGTGAGAGAGAGAGAGAGAAGCTGTTTGTGTGTGAGAGAGAAAGAGTAGCTGTGATTGAGAGAGAGAGAAAGAGAAGCTGTGAGTGAGAGAGAGAGAGAAGCTGAGTGAGAAAGAGAGAAAGAGAAGCTGTGAGTGAGAGAGAGAGAGAAAGAGAAGCTGTGAGTGAGAGAGAGAAGCTGTGAGTGAGAGAGAGAAAGAGAAGCTGTGAGAGAGAGAGAGAAAAAGAGAAGCTGTTAGTGAGAGAGAGAGTATAAGAGAAGCTGTGAGTGAGAGAGAGAGAGAGAGAAGCTGTGAGTGAGAGAGAGAGAAGTAGAATCTGTGAGTGAGAGAGAGAGAGAAAGAGAAGCTGTGAGTGAGAGAGAGAGAGAAAGAGAAGCTGTGAGTGAGAGAGAGTGAGAGAGAAGCTGTGAGTGAGAGAGAGAGAACCTGTGAGTGAGAGAGAGAGAGAAAGAGAAGCTGTATGTGTGAGAGAGAGAAAGAGAAAGAGAAGCTGTGAGTGAGAGAGAAAGAGAGAAAATGAGAAGCTGTGAGGGAGAGAGAGAGAGAGAAAGAGAGGTTGTGTGGTTGTGTGAGAGAGAAGCTGTGAGGGAGAGAGAGAGAAAGAGAAACTGTGAGGGAGAGAGAGAGAGAAAGAAAAGCTGAGAGTGAGAGAGAGAGAGAAGCTGTGAGTGAGAGAGAGAGAGAGAGAAAGAGAAGCTGTGAGTTAGACAGAGAGAAAGAGAAGCTGTGAGTGGGAGGGAGAGAGAACGAGAATCTGTGAGAGAGAGAGAGAAAGAGAAGATGTGAGTGAGAGAGAGAAGTAAAGAAAGAGATGTGAGTGAGAGAGAGAGAGAAAGAGAAGATGTGAGTGAGAGAGAGTAAAAGCTGTGAGTGGGAGAGAAAGAGAAGATGTGAGTGAGAGAGAGTGAGAGAGAGAAGCTGTGAGTGAGAGAGAGAGAGAAAGAGAAGATGTGAGTGAGATAGAGAAAGAGAAGCTGTGAGTGGGAGAGAAAGAGAGAAAGAGAAGCTGTGAGTGAGAGAGAGAGAGAGAAGCTGTGAGTGAGAGTGAGAGAAAGATAAGCTGTGAGTGAGAGAGAAAGAGAAGCTGTGAGTGAGAGGAAAAGAAAGAGAAGATGTGAGTGAGAGAAAGAGAAAGAGTAGCTGTGAGTGAGGAGAGAGAGAAAGAGAAGCTGTGAGTGAGAGAGAGAGAGAAGGAGAAGCTGTGAGTGAGAGAGAGAGAGAGAAGCTGTGTGTGAGAGAGAGAAAGAGAAGCTTTGAGTGAGAGAGAGATAGAAAGAGAAGCTGTGATTGAGAGTGAGAGAGAAAGAGATGCTGTGAGTGAGTGCATGAGAGAGAGAAAGGGAAGCTGTGAGTGAGAGAGAGAGAGAACGAGAAGCTGTGTGTGTGAGAGAGAGAAGCTGTGAGTGAGTGAGAGAGAGATAAGGAGAAGCTGTGGGTGAGATAAGAGAGAGAAAGAAAGAGAAGCTGTGAGTGAGAGAGAGAGAAAGTGAAGCTATGAGTGAGAGAGAGAGAGAAGCTGTGAGTGAGAGAGAGAGAAAGCAAAGCTGTGAGTGAGAGAGAAGCTGTGAGTGAGAGAGAGAGAACCTGTGAGTGAGAGAGAGAGAAAGAGAAGCTGTATGTGTGAGAGAGAGAAAAAGAAAGAGAAGCTGTCAGTGAGAGAGAAAAAGAGAAAATGAGAAGCTGTGAGGGAGAGCGAGAGAGAGAGAGAAAGAGAAGTTGTGTGGTTGTGAAAGAGAGAACCTGTGAGGGAGAGAGAGAGAAAGAGAAGATTTGAGTGAGACAGAGAGAAAAAAGAAGCTGTGAGTGAGTGAGAGAGAGAAAGAGAAACTGTGAGTGAGAGATAGAGAGAAAGAGAAGCTGTGAGAGAGAGAGAGAGAGAGAAGCTGTTAGTGAGAGAGAGAGTGAAAGAGAAGCTGTGAGTGAAGGAGAGAGAGAGAAGCTGTGATTGAGCGAGAGAGAGAAGATGTGAGTGAGAGAGAGAAAGAGAAGCTGATAGTGAGAGAGAGAGAGAGAGAAGCTGTGAGTGAGAGAGAGAAGCTGTGAGTGAGAGAGTGAGAAAGAGAAGCTGTATGTGTTTGTGTGTGAGAGAGAGTGAGAAGCTGTGAGAGAGAGAATGAAAGAGAAGCTGTGAGTGAGAGAGAGAGAAGCTGTGAGTGAGTGAGAAAGAGAAGCTGTGAGTGAGTGAGTGAGAGAGAGAGAATTTGAGTGAGAGAGAGAGAGAAAGAGAAGCTGTAAGTGAGAGAGAGAGAAAGAGAAGCTGTGAGTGAGAGAGTAAGAGAAGCTGTGAGAGAGAGAGTGAGAAAGAAAAGCTGTGAGTGTGTGTGAGAGAGAAAGAGAAGCTGTGAGAGAGAGAGGGAAAGAGAAGATGTGAATGACAGAGAGAAAGAGAAGCTGTGTTAGAGAGAGAGAGAGAAAGAGATGCTGTGAGTGAGAGAGACAGAAAGAGAAGCTGTGAGTGAGAGAGAGAGAAAGAGAAGCTTTGAGTGAGAGAGAGAGAGAAAGAGAAGCTTTGTGTGTGAGAGAGAGAAAGAGAAGTTGTGAGTGAGAGAGAGAAAGAGAAGCTGTGTGTGTGGGAGAGAGAAAGAGAAGCTGTGAGAGAGAAAGAGAAGCTGTGAGAAAGAGAGAGAGACAAAGAGAAGCTGTGACTGGAGAGAGAGAGAGAGAAGCTGTGAGTGAGAGAGAGAGAGAAAGAGAAGCTGTGAGTGAGTGAGAGAGAGAATCTGTGAGTGTGTGTGTGAGAGAGAAAGAGAAGCTGAGTGAGAGAGGGAGAGAAAGAGAAGCTGTGAGTGAGAGAGAGAGAAAGAGAAGCTGTGAGTGAGAGAGAGAGAGAAGCTGTGAGTGAGTGAGAGAGAGAGAGAAGCTGTGTGTGAGAGAGAGAAGCTGTGAGTAGAGAGAGAGGGAAAGAGAAGCTGTAAGTGAGAGAGAGAGAAAGAGAAGCTGTGAGTGTGTGTGTGAGAGAGAAAGAGATGCTGTGAGTGAGAGAGAGAGAAAGAGATGCTGTGAGTGAGGGAGAGAGAAATCGAAGGTGTGAGAGAGAGTGAGAGAGAAAGAGATGCTGTGAGTGAGTGCATGAGAGAGAGAGAGAAGCTGTGAGTGAGAGAGAGAGAGAAAGAGTAGCTGTGAGTAAGAGAGAGAGAAAGAAAAGCTGTGAGTAAGAGAGAGAGACAAGCTGAGTGAGAGAGAGAGAAAGAGAAGCTGTGAGTGACAGAGAGAGAGAGAAATAGAAGTTGTGAGTGAGAGAGAGAGAGAAATAGAAGCTGTGAGAGAAAGTGAGAGAGAAATAGATGCTGTGAGTGAGTGCATGAGAGAGAGAGAGAGAAGCTGTGAGTGAGTGAGAGAGAGAAAGAGTAGCTGTGAGTGAAAGAGAAAGAAAAGCTGTGAGAGAGAGAGAGAGAGAAGCTGAGTGAGAGAGAGAGAAAGAGAAGCTGTGAGTGAGAGAGAGAGAAGCTGTGAGTGAGAGAGAGAGAGAAGCTGTTAGTGCGAGAGAGAAAGAGAAGCTGTGAGTGAGAGAGAGAGAGAAGCTGAGTGAGAGAGAGAGAAAGAGAAGCTGTGAGTGTGAGAGAGAGAGAGAAAGAGAAGCTGTGAGTGAGTGAGAGAGAGAGAAGCTGTGAGAGAGATAGAGAAAGAGAAGCTGTGAGTGAGAGAGAGAGAAAGAGAAGCTGTTAGTGAGAGAGAGAGTATAAGAGAAGCTGTGAGTGAGAGAGAGAGAGAAGCTGTGAGTGAGAGAGAGAGAAGCTGTGAGTGAGAGAGAGAGAAGTAGAATCTGTGAGTGAGAGAGAGAGAGAAAGAGAAGCTGTGAGTGAGAGAGAGAGAAAGAGAAGCTGTGAGTGAGAGAGAGAGAAATAGAAGCTATGAGTGAGAGAGAGTGAGAGAGAAGCTGTGAGTGAGAGAGAGAGAACCTGTGAGTGAGAGAGAGAGAGAGAAGAGAAGCTGTATGTGTGAGAGAGACAAAGAGAAAGAGAAGCTTTCAGTGAGAGAGAAAGAGAGAAAATGAGAAGCTGTGAGGGAGAGAGAGAGAGAGAGAAAGAGAGGTTGTGTTGTTGTGTGAGAGAGAAGCTGTGAGGGAGAGAGAGAGAAAGAGAAACTGTGATTGAGAGAGAGAGAAAGAGAAGCGGTTAGTGAGAGAGAGAGTGAAAGAGAAGCTGTGAGTGAAGGAGAGAGAGAAGCTGTGATTGAGAGAGAGAAGCTGTGAGTGAGAGAGAGAGAGAAAGAGAAACTCAGTGAGACAGAGAGAATGAGAAGCTGTGAGTGAGAGAGAGAGAAAGAAAGAGAAGCTGTGAGTGAGAGAGAGAGAAAGAGAAGCAAGGAGTGAGTGAGAGAGAGAAGCTGTGAGTGAGAGAAAGAGAAGCTGTGAGTGAGAGAGAGAAAAAGAGAAGCTGAGAGTGAGAGAGAGAGAGAAAGAGAAGCTGTAAGAGTGAGAGAGAAGAAAGTGAAGCTGTGAGTGAGAGAGAGAAGCTGTGAGTGAGAGAGAGAAAGAGAAGCTGTGAGTGAGAGAGATAAATAGAGAAAGAGAAGCTGTTAGTGACAGAGAGAGAGAGAAAAAATGTGAGTGAGAGAGAGAGAGAAGCTGTGAGTGAGAGAGAGAAAGAGAAGCTGTTAGTGAGAGAGAGAAAGAAAGAGGTGCTGTGAGTGAGAGAGAGAGAGAAAGAAAAGCTGTGAGTGAGAGAGAGAGAGAGAAGCTGTGAGTGAGAGAGAGAGAGAAAGAGAAGCTGTGAGTTAGACAGAGAGAAAGAGAAGCTGTGAGTGGGAGGGAGAGAGAACGAGAAGCTATGAGAGAGAGAGAAAGAGAAGATGTGAGTGAGAGAGGGAAATAAAGAAAGAGAAGCTGTGAGCGAGAGAGAGAGAGAAAGAGAAGATGTGAGTGAGAGAGAGAAAGAGAAGCTGTGAGTGGGAGAGAAAGAGAGAAAGAGTAGCTGTGAGTGAGAGAGTGAGAGAGAGAAGCTGTGAGTGAGAGAGAGAGAGAAAGAGAAGATGTGAGTGAGAGAGAGAAAGAGAAGCTGTGAGTGGGGGAGAAAGAGAGAAAGAAAAGCTGTGAGTGAGAGAGAGAGAGAGAAGCTGTGAGTGAGAGTGAGAGAAAGAGAAGCTGTGAGTGAGAGAGAAAGAGAAGCTGTGAGTGAGAGGAAGAGAAAGAGAAGATGTGAGTGAAAAAGAAAGAGTAGCTGTGAGTGAGGAGAGAAAGAGAAGCTGTGAGTGACAGAGAGAGAGAAAGAGAAGCTGTGTATATGTGTGAGAGAGAGAGAAGCTGTGTGTGTGAGAGAGAAAGAGAAGCTGTGAGTGACAGAGAGATAGAAAGAGAAGCTGTGATTGAGAGTGAGAGAGAAAGAGATGCTGTGAGTGTGCATGAGAGAGAGAAAGTGAAGCTGTGAGTGAGAGAGAGAGAGAACGAGAAGCTGTGTGTGAGAGAGAGAGAAGCTGTGAGTGAGTGAGAGAGAGAGAGAAGGAGAAGCTGTGGGTGAGATAAGAGAGAGAAAGAAAGAGAAGCTGTGAGTGAGAGAGAGAGAAAGTGAAGCTATGAGTGAGAGAGAGAGAGAGAAGCTGTGAGTGAGAGATAGAGAAAGCAAAGCTGTGAGTGAGAGAGAGAGAGAAAGAGAAGCTGTATGTGTGAGAGAGAGAAAAAGAAAGAGAAGCTGTCAGTGAGAGAGAAAGAGAGAAAATGAGAAGCTGTGAGCGAGAGAGAGAGAGAGAGAGAAAGAGAAGTTGTGTGGTTGTGAAAGAGAGAACCTGTGAGGGAGAGAGAGAGAAAGAGAAGATTTGAGTGAGACAGAGAGAAAAAAGAATCTGTGAGTGAGAGAGAGAGAGAAAGAGAAACTGTGAGTGAGAGATAGAGAGAAAGAGAAGCTGTGAGAGACAGAGAGAAAGAGAAGCTGTTAGTGAGACAGAGAGTGAAGGAGAAGCTGTGAGTGAAGGAGAGAGAGAGAAGCTGTGATTGAGCGAGAGAGAGAAGCTGTGAGTGACAGAGAGAAAGAGAAGCTGTTAATGAGAGAGAGAGAGAGAGAAGCTGTCAGTGAGAGAGAGAGAAGCTGTGAGTGAGAGAGTGAGAAAGAGAAGCTGTATGTGTTTGTGTGTGAGAGAGTGTGAGAAGCTGTGAGAGAGAGAGAAAATGAGAAGCTGTGAGTGAGAGAGAGAATGAAAGAGAAGCTGTGAGTGAGTGAGTGAGAGAAGCTGTGAGTGAGTGAGAAAGAGAAGCTGTGAGTAAGAGAGAGAGAGAAAGAGAAGCTGTGAGTGAGAGAGTAAGAGAAGCTGTGTGAGAGAGAAAGTGAGAAAGAGAAGCTGTGAGTGTGTGTGAGAGAGAAAGAGAAGCTGTGAGAGAGAGAGTGGGAAAGAGAAGCTGAGTGAGAGAGAGAGAGAAAGAGAAGCTGTGAGTGAGAGAGAGAGAGAGAAAGAGAAGCTGAGTGAGAGAAAGAAAGAGAAGCTGTGTGAGAGAGAGAGAAAGAAAGAGAAATTGTCAGTGAGAGAGAGAGAGAAGCTTTGAGTGAGAGAGAAAGAGAAGGTGTGAGTGAGAGAGAGAGAGAAAGAGATGCTGTGAGTGAGAGAGAGTGAAAGAGAAGCTGTGAGTGAGAGAGAGAGAGAGAAAGAGAAGCTCTGAGTGACTGAGAGAAAGAGAAGCTGTGTTATAGAGAGAGAGAAAGAGATGCTGTGAGTGAGAGAGACAGAAGGAGAAGCTGTCAGGGAGAGAGAGAGAAAGAGAAGCTTTGAGTGAGAGAGAGAGAGAGAAAGAGAAACTTTGTGTGTGTGAGAGAGAAAGAGAAGTTGTGAGTGAGAGAGAGAAAGAGAAGCTGTGTGTGTGAGAGAGGTAAAGAGAAGCTGTGAGTGAGAGAGAAAGAGAAGCTGTGAGAAAGAGGGAGAGAGAGAAAGAGAAGCTGTGACTTGAGAGAGAGAGAGAGAAGCTGTGAGTGAGAGAGGGAGAAAGAGAAGCTGTGAGTGAGTGAGAGAGAGAAGCTGTGTGTGTGAGAGAGAGAGAAAGAGAAGCTGAGTGAGAGAGGGAGAAAGAGAAGCTGTGAGTGAGAGAGAGAGAAAGAGAAGATGTGAGTGAGAGAGCGAAAGAGAAGCTGTGAGTGGGAGAGAAAGAGAGAAAGAGAAGCTGTGAGTGAGAGAGAGTGAGAGAGAGAAGCTGTGAGTGAGAGAGAGAGAGAAAGAGAAGATGTGAGTGAGAGAGAGAAAGAGAAGCTGTGAGTGGGAGAGAAAGAGAGAAAGAGAAGCTGCGAGTGAGAGAGAGAGAGAGAAGCTGTGAGTGAGAGTGAGAGAAAGAGAAGCTGTGAGTGAGAGAGAAAGAGAAGCTGTGAGTGAGAGAGAGAGAAAGAAAGAGAATGTGAGAGGGAGAAAGAGAGAAAGAACTGTGTGTGTGTGTGAGAGAGAGAGAAGCTGTGAGTGAGAGAGAGAGAGAGAGAAAGAGAAGCTGTGAGTGTGTGTGAGAGAGAAGCTGTGAGTGAGTGAGAGAGAGAAAAAGAAGCTGTGAGTGAGAGAGAGAGAAAGAGAAGCTGAGTGAGTGAGAGAGAGAGAGAGAGAAGCTGTGAGTGAGAGAGAGAGAGAACGAGAAGCTGTGAGAGAGAGAGAGAGAAGATGTGAGTGAGAGAGAGAAATAAAGAAAGAGAAGCTGTGAGTGAGAGAGAGAGAGAAAGAGAAGATGTGAGTGAGAGAGAGAAAGAGAAGCTGTGAGTGGGAGAGAAAGAGAGAAAGAGAAGCTGTGAATGAGAGAGAGTGAGAGAGAGAAGCTGTGAGTGAGAGAGAGAGAGAAAGAGAAGATGTGAGTGAGAGAGAGAAAGAGAAGCTGTGAGTGGGAGAGAAAGAGAGAAAGAGAAGCTGTGAGTGAGAGAGAGAGAGAGAGAGAAGCTGTGAGTGAGAGTGAGAGAAAGAGAAGCTGTGAGTGAGAGAGAAAGAGAAGCTGTGAGTGAGAGGAAGAGAAAGAGAAGATGTGAGTGAAAGAGAAAGAGTAGCTGTGAGTGAGGAGAGAGAGAAAGAGAAGCTGTGAGTGAGAGAGAGAGAGAGGAGAAGCTGTGAGTGAGAGAGAGAAAGAGAAGCTGTGTGTGAGAGAGAAAGAGAAGCTGTGAGTGAGTGCATGAGAGAGAGAAAGAGAAGCTGTGAGTGGGAGAGAAAGAGAGAAAGAGAAGCTGTGAGTGAGAGAGAGAGAGAGAGAAGCTGTGAGTGAGAGTGAGAGAAAGAGAAGCTGTGAGTGAGAGAGAAAGAGAAGCTGTGAGTGAGAGGAAGAGAAAGAGAAGATGTGAGTGAAAGAGAAAGAGATGCTGTGAGTGAGAGAGACAGAAAGAGAAGCTGTGAGTGAGAGAGAGAGAAAGAGAAGCTTTGAGTGAGAGAGAGAGAAAGAGAAGCTTTGTGTGTGTGAGAGAGAAAGAGAAGTTGTGAGTGAGAGAGAGAAAGAGAAGCTGTGTGTGTGAGAGAGAGAAAGAGAAGCTGTGAGTGAGAGAGAAAGAGAAGCTGTGAGAAAGAGAGAGAGACAAAGAGAAGCTGTGACTGGAGAGAGAGAGAGAGAAGCTGTGAGTGAGAGAGAGAGAAAGAGAAGCTGTGAGTGAGAGAGAGAAGCTGTGAGTGTGTGTGTGAGAGAGAAAGAGAAGCTGAGTGAGAGAGAGAGAAAGAGAAGCTGTGAGTGAGAGAGAGAGAAAGAGAAGCTGTGAGTGAG
Organism: Bradypodion ventrale; assembly: GCA_035047345.1. Classification (NCBI taxonomy): domain Eukaryota; kingdom Metazoa; phylum Chordata; class Lepidosauria; order Squamata; family Chamaeleonidae; genus Bradypodion; species Bradypodion ventrale. The sequence goes on from JAWDJE010000001.1 coordinate 222,560,585, forward strand.
AGAGAGAAAGAAAAGCTGTGAGTAAGAGAGAGACAAGCTGAGTGAGAGAGAGAGAAAGAGAAGCTGTGAGTGACAGAGAGAGAGAAATAGAAGTTGTGAGTGAGAGAGTGAGAGAGAGAAATAGAAGCTGTGAGAGAAAGTGAGAGAGAAAGAGATGCTGTGAGTGAGTGCATGAGAGAGAGAGATAGAAGCTGTGAGTGAGTGAGAGAGAGAAAGAGTAGCTGTGAGTGAAAGAGAAAGAAAAGCTGTGAGTGAGAGAGAGAGAAGCTGAGTGAGAGAGAGAAAGAGAAGCTGTGAGTGAGAGAGAGAAAGAGAAGCTGTTAGTGAGAGTGAGTGTGAAAGAGAAGCTTTGAGTGAGAGAGAGAGAAGCTGTGAGTGAGAGAGAGAGAAGCTGTGAGTGAGAGAGAGAAAGAGAACCTGTGAGTGAGAGAGAGTGAGAAAGAGAAGCTGTGAGTGAGAGAGAAAGAGAAGCTGTGAGTGAGGCAGAGAGAGAAAGAGAAGGTGTGTGTGTGAGAGAGAGAAGCTGTTAGTGAGAGAGAGAAAGAGAAGCTGTGAGTGAGAGAGAGAGAAAGAGTAGCTGTGAGTGAGAGAGAGAGGAGAAGCTGAGTGAGAGAGAGAGAAGCTGTCAGTGAGAGAGAGAAAGAGAAGCTGTGAGAGAGAGAGAGAGAAAGAGTAGTTGTGATTGAGAGAGAGAGAAAAAGAAGCTGTGAGTGAGTGAGAGAGAGAGAAGCTGAGTAAGAGAGAGAGAAAGAGAAGCTGTGAGTGAGAGAGAGAAAGAGAAGCTGTGAGTGAGAGAGAGAGAGAGAAGCTGTGAGTGAGAGAGAGAAAGAGAAGCTGCGAGTGAGAGAGAGAGAAAGAGAAGCTGTTAGTGAGAGAGAGAGAGTATAAGAGAAGCTGTGAATGAGAGAGAGAGAGAAGCTGTGAGTGAGAGAGAGAGAGAAGCTGTGAGTGAGAGAGAGAGAAGTAGAATCTGTGAGTGAGAGAGAGAGAGAAAAAGAAGATGTGAGTGAGAGAGAGAGAGAGAAGCTGTGAGTGAGAGAGAGAGAAATAGAAGGTATGAGTGAGAGAGGGTGAGAGAGAAGCTGTGAGTGAGATAGAGGGAACCTGTGAGTGAGAGAGAGAGAGAGAAAGAGAAGCTGTATGTGTCAGAGTGAGAGAGAAAGAGAAGCTGTCAGTGAGAGAGAAAGAGAGAAAATGAGAAGCTGTGAGGGAGAGAGAGAGAGAGAGAAAGAGAAGTTGTGTGGTTGTGAGAGAGAGAAGCTGTGAGGGAGAGAGAGAGAAAGAGAAACTGTGAGTGAGAGAGAGGGAGAAAGAGAAGCTGTTAGTGAGAGAGAGAGTGAAAGAGAAGCTGTGAGTGAAGGAGAGAGAGAAGCTGTGATTGAGAGAGAGAGAAAAGCTGTGAGTGAGAGAGAGAGAAAGAGAAGCTGTTAGTGAGAGAGAGAGTAAAAGAGAAGCTGTGAGTGAAGGAGAGAGAGAGAAGCTGTGATTGAGAGAGAGAGAGAAGCTGTGAGTGAGAGAGAGAGAGAAAGAGAAACTGAGTGAGAGAGAGAGAAAAAGAGAAGCTGTGAGTGAGAGAGAGAGAAAGAGAAGCTGTGAGTGAGAGAGAGAAAGAGAAGCTGTTAGTGAGAGTGAGTGTGAAAGAGAAGCTTTGAGTGAGAGAGAGAAAAGCTGTGAGTGAGAGAGAGAGAAGCTGTGAGTGAGAGAGAGAAAGAGAACCTGTGAGTGAGAGAGAGTGAGAAAGTGAAGCTGTGAGTGAGAGAGAAAGAGAAGCTGTGAGTGAGGCAGAGAGAGAAAGAGAAGGTGTGTGTGTGTGAGAGAGAAGCTGTTAGTGAGAGAGAGAAAGAGAAGCTGTGAGTGAGAGAGAGAAGGAGAAGCTGTGAGTGAGTGAGAGAGAGAAAGAGATGCTGTGAGTGAGAGAGAGACAGAAAGAGAAGCTGTGAGTGAGAGAGATAGAAAGAGAAGCTGTAAATGAGAGAGAAAGAGAAGATGTGAGTGAGTGAGAGAGAGAGAAGCTGTGAGTGAGAGAGAGAGAAAGAGAAGCTGAGAGAGAGAGAGAAAGAGAAGCTGTGAGTGAGAGAGAGAGAGAAGCTGTGAGTGTGAGAGAGAAAGAGAAGCTGTGAGTGAGAGAGAGAGAGAAAGAGAAGCTGTGAGTGAGAGAGAGAGAAAGAGAAGCTGTAAATGAGAGAGATATAGAAGATGTGAGTGAGAGAGAGAGAGAAGCTGTGAGTGAGAGAGAGAGAAAGAGAAGCTGAGAGAGAGAGAAATAGAAGCTGTGAGTAAGAGAGAGAGAAGCTGTGAGTGAGAGAGAGAGAAAGAGAAGCTGTGAGTGAGAGAGAGAGAAGCTGTGAGTGAGAGAGAGAAAGAGAAACTGTGAGAGAGAGAGAGAGAGAAGCTGTGTGTGTGTGAGAGAGAAAGAGAAGCTGTGAGTGAGAGAGACAGAGAAAGAGAAGATGTGAGTGAGAGAGTATGAGAAAGAGAATCAGTGAGAGAGAGAGAGAGAAAGAGAAGCTGTGTGTGAGAGACAGATAAGCTGTGAGTGAGAGAGGGAGAATGAGAAGCTGTGAGAGAGAGAGAGAGAGAAGCTGTGAGTGAGTGAGAGAGTGAGAGAAGCTGTGAGTGAGAGAGAGAAAGAGTAGCTATGAGTGAGAGAGAGAGAGAAAGAGAAGCTGTGAGTGAGAGAGAGAGAAAGAGTAGCTGTTAGTGAGAGAGTATAAGAGAAGCTGTGAGTGAGTGAGAGAAAGAGAAGCTGTGAGTGAGTGAGAGAGAGAGAAGCTGTGAGTGAGAGAGCGAGAGATAGAAAGAGAAGCTGTGAGTGAGAGAGAAAAAAAGAGAAGCTGTTAGTGAGAGAGAGAGTATAAGAGAATCCGTGAGTGAGTGAGAAAGAGAGAAGCTATGAGTGAAAGAGACAGAGAAGCTGTGTGTGAGAGAGAGAGAGAAAAAGAAGGTATGAGTGAGAGAGAGTGAGAGAGAAGCTGTATATGTGAGAGAGAGTAAGAGAAAGAGAAGCTGTCAGTGAGAGAGAAAGAGAGAAAATGAGAAGCTGTGAGGGAGAGAGAGAGAGAGAGAAGTAGAAGTTGTGTGGTTGTGAAAAGGAGAAGCTGTGAGGGAGAGAGAGAGAAATAGAAGATTTGAGTGAGACAGAGAGAAAAAAGAAGCTGTGAGTGAGAGAGAGAGAAAGAGAAACCGTGAGTGAGAGAGAGAGAGAAAGAGAAGCTGTGTGAGAGAGAGAGAGAGAGAAGCTGTTGGTGAGAGAGAGAGTGAAAGAGAAGCTGTGAGTGAAGGAGAGAGAGAGAAGCTCTGATTGAGCGAGAGAGAGAGAAGCTGTGAGTGAGAGAGAGAGAAAGAAAGAGAAACTGAGTGAGAGAGAGAGAAAGAGAAAGAGAAGCTGTGAGTGAGAGAGAGAGAGAAAGAGAAGCTGTGAGTGTGTGAGAGAGAGAGAAGCTGTGAGTGAGAGAGAGAGTGAAAGAGATGTTGTGAGTGAGAGAGAGAAAGAGAAGCTGTTAGTGAGAGAGAGAGAAGCCGTGAGTGAGAGAGAGAGAAGCTGTGAGTGAGAGAGTGAGAAAGAGAAGCTGTATGTGTTTGTGTGTGAGAGAGAGTGAGAAGCTGTGAGAGAGAGAGAGAAAAAGAGAAGCTGTGAGTGAGAGAGAGAATGAAAGAGAAACTGTGAGTGAGAGAGAGAGAAGCTGTGAGTGAGTGAGAAAGAGAAGCTGTGAGTGAGTGAGTGAGAGAGAGAGAGAATCAGAGTGAGAGTGAGAGAGAAAGAGAAGCTGTGAGTGAGAGAGAGAGAGAAAAAGAAACTGTGAGTGAGAGAGAAAGAGAAGCTGTGTGAGAGAGAGAGTGAGAATGAGAAGCTGTGAGTGTGTGTGTGAGAGAAAGAGAAGCTGTTTGAGAAAAGACTGGGAAAGAGAAGACGTGAATGACAGAGAGAGAGAGAAACTGTGTGTGTGTGAGAGAGAGAAAGAGAAGCTGTGTGTGTGTGTGAGAGAGAAAGAGAAGGCGTGAGTGAGAGAGAGAGAAAGAAAGAGAAGCTGTGAGAGAGAGAAAGAGAGAAAGAGAAGCTGTGAGTGTGAGAGAGAGAAGCTGTGAGTGAGAGACAGAGAGAGAGAGAAGCTGAGAGAGAGAGAAAGAGAAGCTGTGAGTGAGATAGAGAGAGAAAGAGAAGCTGTGAGTGAGAGAGAGAAAGAGAAGCTGTGTGAGAGAGAGAGAAAGAAAGAGAAATTGTCAGTGAGAGAGAGAGAGAAGCTTTGAGTGAGAGAGAAAGAGAGAATGATAAGCTGTGACTGAGAGAGAGAGAGAGAGAGAGAAGGAGATGCTGTGAGTGAGAGAGAGAGTGAAAGAGAAGCTGTGAGTGCGAGAGCGAGAGAGAGAGAAAAGCTGTGAGTGACTGAGAGAAAGAGAAGCTGTGTTAGAGATAGAGAGAGAAAGAGATGCTTTGAGTGAGAGAGACAGAAAGAGATGCTGTGAGTGAGAGAGAGAGAAAGAGAAGCTTTGAGTGAGAGAGAGATAGAAAGAGAAGCTTTGTGTGTGTGTGAGAGAAAGAGAAGTTGTGAGTGAGAGAGAGAAAGAGAAGCTGTGTGTGAGAGAGCGAGAGAAAGAGAAGCTGTGAGTGAGAGAGAGAAAAAGAGAAGCTGAGAGTGAGAGAGAGAGAAAAAGAAGCTGTGAGTGAGGGAGAGAAAGAGAAGCTGTGAGTGAGAGAGAGAGAGAAGCTGTCAGTGAGAGAGAGAGAAAGAGAAGCTGTGAGTGAGAGAGAGAGAGAAAGAGAAGCTGTGAGTGAGAGAGAGAGAAAGAGAAGCTGTGAGTAAGAGAGAGAGACAAGCTGAGTGAGAGAGAGAGAGAAAGAGAAGCTGTGAGTGACAGAGAGAGAGAGAATGAGAAGTTGTGTGAGAGAGTGAGAGAGAGAAGTAGAAGCTGTGAGAGAGAGTGAGAGAGAAACAGATGCTGTGAGTGAGTGCAAGAGAGAGAGAAAGAGAAGCTGTGAGTGAGAGAGAGAGAGAAAGAGTAGCTGTGAGTGAGAGAGAAAAAGAAGCTGTGAGTGAGAGAGAGAGAGAAGCTGAGTGAGAGAGAGAGAAAGAGTAGCTGTGAGTGAGAGAGAGAGGAGAAGCTGAGTGAGAGAGAGAAGCTGTTAGTGAGAGAGAGAGAGAGAGAGAGAAGCTGTGAGAGAGAGAGAGAGAGAAAGAGTAGTTGTGATTGAGAGAGAGAGAAAAAGAAGCTGTGAGTGAGTGAGAGAGAGAGAAGCTGAGTGAGAGAGAGAGAAAGAGAAGCCGTGAGTGAGAGAGAAAGAGAGAGAGAAGCTGTGAGTGAGAGAGAGAGAAAGAGAAGCTGTGAGTGAGAGAGAGTGAGAAAGAGAAGCTGTGAGTGAGAGAGAAAGAGAAGCTGTGAGTGAGGCAGAGAGAGAAAGAGAAGGTGTGTGTGTGTGAGAGAGAAGCTGTTAGTGAGAGAGAGAAAGAGAAGCTGTGAGTGAGAGAGAGAGAAGTAGAATCTGTGAGTGAGAGAGAGAGAGAGAAAGAGAAGCTGTGAGTGAGATTGAGAGAGAAAGAGAAGCTGTGAGTGAGAGAGAGAGAAAGAGAAGTTGTGTGAGAGAGAGAGAAAGAAAGAGAAATTGTCAGTGAGAGAGAGAGAGAAGCTTTGAGTGAGAGAGAAAGAGAGAATGATAAGCTGTGACTGAGAGAGAGAGAGAGAGAGAAGGAGATGCTGTGAGTGAGAGAGAGTGAAAGAGAAGCTGTGAGTGTGAGAGCGAGAGAGAGAGAGAAGCTGTGAGTGACTGAGAGAAAGAGAAGCTGTGTTAGAGATAGAGAGAGAAAGAGATGCTTTGAGTGAGAGAGACAGAAAGAGATGCTGTGAGTGAGAGAGAGAGAAAGAGAAGCTTTGAGTGAGAGAGAGATAGAAAGAGAAGCTTTGTGTGTGAGAGAGAGAAAGAGAAGTTGTAAGTGAGAGAGAGAAAGAGAAGCTGTGTGTGAGAGAGCGAGAGAAAGAGAAGCTGTGAGTGAGAGAGAGAAAAAGAGAAGCTGAGAGTGAGAGAGAGAGAAAAAGAAGCTGTGAGTGAGAGAGAGAAAGAGAAGCTGTGAGTGAAAGAGAGAGAGAGAAGCTGTTAGTGAGAGAGAGAAAGAGAAGCTGTGAGTGAGAGAGAGAGAAAAAAAAAAGCTGTGAGTGTGAGAGAGGGAGAGAAAGAGATGTTAGTGAGAGAGAGAAAGAAAGCGAAGCGGTAAGTGAGAGAGAGTAGAAAGAGAAGCTGTGAGTGAGAGAGAGAGAGAAAGAGAAGCTGTGAGTGAGAGAGAGAGAAAGAGAAGCTGTGAGCAAGAGAGAGAGACAAGCTGAGTGAGAGAGAGAGAGAAAGAGAAGCTGTGAGTGACAGAGAGAGAGAGAATGAGAAGTTGTGAGTGAGAGAGTGAGAGAGAGAAATAGAAGCTGTGAGAGAGAGTGAGAGAGAAACAGATGCTGTGGGTGAGTGCAAGAGAGAGAGAAAGAGAAGCTGTGAGTGAGAGAGAGAGAGAAAGAGTAGCTGTGAGTGAGAGAGAAAAAGAAGCTGTGAGTGAGAGAGAGAGAAGCTGAGTGAGAGAGAGAGAAAGAGTAGCTGTGAGTGAGAGAGAGAGGAGAAGCTGAGTGAGAGAGAGAAGCTGTTAGTGAGAGAGAGAGAGAGAAGCTGTGTGAGAGAGAGAGAGAGAAAGAGTAGTTGTGATTGAGAGAGAGAGAAAAAGAAGCTGTGAGTGAGTGAGAGAGAGAAGCTGAGTGAGAGAGAAAGAAAGAGAAGCCGTGAGTGAGAGAGAAAGAGAAAGAGAAGCTGTGAGTGAGAGAGAGAGAGAGAGAAGCTGTGAGTGATAGAGAGAGAAAGAGAAGCTGTGTGAGAGAGAGAGAAAGAGAAGCTGTTAGTGAGAGAGAGAGAGTATAAGAGAAGCTGTGAGTGAGAGAGAGAGAGAGAACCTGTGAGTGAGTGAGAGAGAGAAGCTGTGAGTGAGAGAGAGAGAAGTAGAATCTGTGAGTGAGAGAGAGAGAGAGAGAAAGAGAAGCTGTGAGTGAGATAGAGAGAGAAAGAGAAGCTGTGAGTGAGAGAGAGAAAGAGAAGCTGTGTGAGAGAGAGAGAAAGAAAGAGAAATTGTCAGTGAGAGAGAGAGAGAAGCTTTGAGTGAGAGAGAAAGAGAGAATGATAAGCTGTGACTGAGAGAGAGAGAGAGAGAGAAGGAGATGCTGTGAGTGAGAGAGAGAGTGAAAGAGAAGCTGTGAGTGCGAGAGCAAGAGAGAGAGAGAAGCTGTGAGTGACTGAGAGAAAGAGAAGCTGTGTTAGAGATAGAGAGAGAAAGAGATGCTTTGAGTGAGAGAGACAGAAAGAAAGAGATGCTGTGAGTGAGAGAGAGAGAAAGAGAAGCTGTGAGTGAGTGAGAGAGTGAGAGAGTGAGAGAAGCTGTGAGTGAGAGAGAGAAAGAGAAGCTGTGAGTGAGAGAGAGAAAGAGAAGCTGTGAGTGAGGGAGAAAGAGAAAGAGAAGCTGTGTGTGTGTGAGAGAGAGAAAGAGAAGCTGTGAGTGAGAGAGAGAGAGAAAGAGAAGCTGTGAGTGAGAGAGTAAGAGAGAAAGTGAAGCTGTGAGTAAGAGAGAGAGAAAGAGAAGCTGTGAGTGAGAGAGAAAGAGAGAATGAGAAGATGTGAGTGAGAGAGAGAATGAGAAGCTGTGAGAGAGAGAAAGAGAGAAGCTGTGAGTGAGAGAGAACGAGAAGCTGTGAGTGAGAGAGAGAGAGAAAGAAAGAGAAGCTGCGAGTGAGAGAGAGAGAAGCTGTGAGTGAGAGAGAGAGAGAGAAGCTGTGAGTGAGAGAGAGAGAAAGAGAAGCTGTGAGTGAGAGAGACAAAGTGAAGCTGAGAGTGAGAGAGAGAGAAAGAGAAGCTGTGAGTGTGAGAGAGAGAGCGAAAGAGAGAGAAGCTGTGTGTGTGAGAGAGAAATCGTATCTGTGAGTGAGAGAGAGAGAAAGAAATGCTGTGAGTGAGAGAGAGAGAAAGAGAAGCTGTGAGTGACAGAGAGAGAGAGAAGCTGTGAGTGACAGAGAGAGAGAACGAGAAGTTGTGAGTGAGAGAGTGAGAGAGAGAAATAGAAGCTGTGAGAGAGAGTGAGAGAGAAACAGATGCTGTGAGTGAGTGCATGAGAGAGAGAAAGAGAAGCTGTGAGTGAGTGAGAGAGAGAAAGAGTAGCTGTGAGTGAGAGAGAAAGAGAAGCTGTGAGTGAGAGAGAGAGAGAGAAAGAGAAGCTGTGAGTGAGAGAGAGAGGGAGAGAAAGAGAAGCTGTGAGTGAGAGAAAGAGAGAGAGAAAGAAAGAAAGAGAAGCTGTGAGTGAGGAAGAGAGAGAAATTGAAGCTGTGAGTGAGAGAGAGAGAGAAAGAGAAGCTGTGTGTGAGAGACAGAGAGAGAGAAAGAGAAGCTGTAAGAGAGAGAGAGAAATAGAAGCTGTGTGAGAGACAGAGAGAAAGAGAAGCTGTGAGTGAGAGAGAGAGAAAGAGAAGATGTGAGTGAGAGAGAATGAGAAAGAGAAGCAGTGAGAGAGAGAGAGAAAGAGAAGCTGTGTGTGAGAGACAGAGAAGCTGTGAGTGAGAGAGGGAGAATGAGAAGCTGTGAGTGAGAGAGAGAGAGAAAGAGAAGCTGTGAGTGAGTGAGAGAGTGAGAGAAGCTGTGCGTGAGAGAGAGAGAAAGAGAAGCTGTGAGTGAGAGAGAGAGAGAAAGAGAAGCTGTGAGTGAGGGAGAAAGAGAAAGAGAAGCTGTGTGTGTGTGTGAGAGAGAGAAGCTGTGAGTGAGAGAGAGAGAAAGAGAAGCTGTGAGTGAGAGAGAAAGAGAGAAAGTGAAGCTGTGAGTAAGAGAGAGAGAAAGAGAAGCTGTGAGTGAGAGAGAAAGAGAGAATGAGACGCTGTGAGTGAGAGAGAGAATGAGAAGCTGTGAGAGAGAGAAAGAGAAGCTGTGAGTGAGAGAGAGAGAGAGAAGCTGTGAGTGAGAGAGAGGGAGAAGCTGTGAGTGAGAGAGAGAGAAAGAGAAGCTGTGAGTGAGAGAGACAGAGAAAGAGAAGCTGAGAGTGAGAGAGAGAGAAAGAGAAGCTGTGAGTGTGAGAGAGAGAGAGAGAAAGAAAGAGAAGCTGTGTGTGTGAGAGAGAAATCGTATCTGTGAGTGAGAGAGAGAGGAAAAAATGCTGTGAGTGAGAGAGAGAGAGAAAGAGAAGCTGTGAGTGAGAGAGAGAAAGAGAAGCTGTGAGTGAGAGAGAGAGAATGAGAAGTTTTGAGTGAGAGAGTGAGAGAGAGAAATAGAAGCTGTGAGAGAGAGTGAGAGAGAAACAGATGCTGTGAGTGAGTGCATGAGAGAGAGAAAGAGAAGCTGTGAGTGAGAGAGAGAGAGAAGCTGAGTGAGAGATAGAGAAAGAGTAGCTGTGAGTGAGAGAGAGAGAGAAGCTGTGAGTGAGTGAGAGAGAGAGAAGCTGTTCGTGAGAGAGAGAGAAAGATAAGCTGTGAGTGAGAGAGAGAGAAAGAGAAGCTGTGAGTGAGAGAGAGAGAGAAGCTGTGAGTGAGTGAAAGAGAAAGAGAAGCTGTGAGTGAGAGAGAGAGAAAGAGAAGCTGTTAGTGAGAGAGAGAGTATAAGAGAAGCTGTGAGTGAGAGAGAGAGAGAGAAGCTGTGAGTGAGAGAGAGAGAATCTGTGAGTGAGAGAGAGAGAAGTAGAATCTGTGAGTGAGAGAGAGAGAGAAAGAGAAGCTGTGAGTGAGAGAGAGAGAGAAAGAGAAACTGTGAGTGAGAGAGAGAGAAATAGAAGGTATGAGTGAGAGAGAGTGAGAGAGAAGCTGTGAGTGAGAGAGAGGGAACCTGTGAGTGAGAGAGAGAGAGAAAGAGAAGCTGTATGTGTGAGAGAAAGAGAGAGAGAAAGAGAAGCTGTCAGTGAGAGAGAAAGAGAGAAAATGAGAAGCTGTGAGGGAGAGAGAGAGAGAAAGAGAAGTTGTGTGGTTGTGAGAGAGAGAAGCTGTGAGGGAGAGAGAGAGAAAGACAAACTGTGAGTGAGAGAGAGAGAGAAAGAGAAGCTGTTAGTGAGTGAGAGAGTGAAAGAGAAGCTGTGAGTGAAGGAGAGAGAGAGACGCTGTGATTGAGAGAGAGAGAGAAGCTGTGAGTGAGTGAGAGAGAAAGAGAAGCTGTTAGTGAGAGAGAGTGAAAGAGAAGCTGTCAGTGAAGGAGAGAGAGAGAAGCTGTTAGTGAGTGAGTGTGAAAGAGAAGCTTTGAGTGAGAGAGAGAGAAGCTGTGAGTGAGAGAGAGAGAAGCTGTGAGTGAGAGAGAGAGAAAGAGAAGCTGTGAGTGAGAGAAAGTGAGAAAGAGATGCTGTGAGTGAGAGAGAGTGAGAAAGAGATGCTGTGAGTGAGAGAGAAAGAGAAGCTGTGAGTAAGAGAGAGAGATAGAGAAGCTGTGAGTGAGAGAGAGAAAGGGAAGCTGTGAGTGAGAGAGAGAAAGAGAAGCTGTGAGTGAGAGAGAGGGAGAGAAAGAGAAGCTGTTAGTGAGAGAGAGCAAGAAAGAGAAGCGGTAAGTGAGAGAGAGAAGAAAGAGAAGCTGTGAGTGAGAGAGAGAGAAAGAGAAGCTGTGAGTGAGAGAGAGAGAGAAGCTGTGAGTGAGAGAGAGAGAGAAAGGGAAGCTGTGAGTGAGAGAGAGAGAGAAAGAGAAGCTGTGAGTGAGACAGAGAGAAAGAGAAGCTTTGAGTGGGAGAGAGGGAGAGAAAGAGAAGCTGTTAGTGTGAGAGAGAGAGAAAGAGAAGATGTAAGTGAAAGAGAGAAGAAAGAGAAGATGTGAGTGAGAGAGAGACAAAGAGAAGTTGTGTGGTTGTGAAAGAGAGAAGCTATGAGGGAGAGAGAGAGAAAGAGAAGATTTGAGTGTGTGTGAGAGAGAAAGAGAAACTGTAAGTGAGAGAGAGAGAGAGAAGCTGTGAGAGAGAGAGAGAAAGAGAAGCTGTTAGTGAGAGAGAGAGTGAAAGTGAAGCTGTGAGTGAAGGAGAGAGAGAAGCTGTGATTGAGTGAGAGAGAGAAGATGTGAGTGAGAGAGAGAGAGAAAGAGAAAATGAGTGAGAGAGAGAGAGAAAGAGAAAGAGAAGCTGTGAGTGAGAGAGAGAGAGAAAGAGAAGCTATGAGTGAGAGAGAGAGAAGCTGTGAGTGAGAGAGAGAGAGAAAGAGAAGCTGTGAGTGAGAGAGAGAAAGAGAAGCTGTTAGTGAGAGAGAGAGAGAGAAGCTGTGAGTGAGAGAGAGAAGCTGTGAGTGAGAGAGTGAGAAAGAGAAGCTGTATGTGTTTGTGTGTGTGAGAGAGAAGGAAGCTGTGAGAGAGAGAGAAAAAGAGAAGCTGTGAGTGAGAGCGAGAGTGAAAGAGAAGCTGTGAGTGAGAGAGAGAGAAGCTGTGAGTGAGTGAAAAAGAGAAGCTGTGAGTGAGTGAGAGAGAGAGAATCTGAGTGAGAGAGAGAAAGAGAAGCTGTGTGTGTGAGAGAGAAAGAGAAGCTGTGAGTGAGAGAGAAAGAGAAGCTGTGAGAGAGAGAGAGTGAGAAAGAGAAGCTGTGAGTGTGTGTAAGAGAGAAAGAGAAGCTGTGAGAGAGAGAGAGGGAAAGAGAAGATGTGAATGACAGAGAGAGAGAAGCTGTGTGTGTGTGTGAGAGAGAAAGAGAAGCTGTGTGTGTGTGAGAGAGAGAAAGAGAAGCTGTGAGTGAGAGAGAGAGAAAGAAAGAGAAGTTGTGAGAGAGAGAAAGAGAGAAAGAACTGTATGTGTGTGAGAGAGAGAGAAGCTGTGAGTGAGACATAGAGAGAGAGAAAGAGAAGCTGTGAGTGTGAGAGAGAGAGAAGCTGTGAGTGAGAGAGAGAGAAAGAAAACCTGTGAGTGTGAGAGAGAGAAGCTGTGAGTAAGAGAGAGAGAAAGCTAAGCTGTGAGTGAGAGAGAGAAATAGAGAAAGAGAAGCTGTGAGTGAGAGAGAGAGATAGAGAAGCTGTGAGTGAGAGAGAGAAAGGGAAGCTGTGAGTGAGAGAGAGAAAGAGAAGCTGTGAGTGTGTGAGAGAGAGAAAGAGAAGATGTAAGTGAAGCTTTGAGTGGGAGAGAGGGAGAGAAAGAGAAGCTGTTAGTGTGAGAGAGAGAGAAAGAGAAGATGTAAGTGAAAGAGAGAAGAAAGAGAAGATGTGAGTGAGAGAGAGAGAAAGAGAAGTTGTGTGGTTGTGAAAGAGAGAAGCTATGAGGGAGAGAGAGAGAAAGAGAAGATTTGAGTGTGTGAGAGAGAGAAAGAGAATGTAAGTGAGAGAGAGAGTGAAAGTGAAGCTGTGAGTGAAGGAGAGAGAGAAGCTGTGATTGAGCGAGAGAGAGAAGATGTGAGTGAGAGAGAGAGAGAAAGAGAAAATGAGTGAGAGAGAGAGAAAAAGAGAAAGAGAAGCTGTGAGTGAGAGAGAGAGAGAAAGAGAAGCTATGAGTGAGAGAGAGAGAAGCTGTGAGTGAGAGAGAGAGAGAAAGAGAAGCTGTGAGTGAGAGAGAGAAAGAGAAGCTGTTAGTGAGAGAGAGAGAGAGAAGCTGTGAGTGAGAGAGAGAAGCTGTGAGTGAGAGAGCGAGAAAGAGAAGCTGTATGTGTTTGTGTGTGAAAGAGAGTGAGAAGCTGTGAGAGAGAGAGAGAAAAAGAGAAAAAGAGAAGCTGTGAGTGAGAGAGAGAATGAAAGAGAAGCTGTGAGTGAGAGAGAGAGAGAAGCTGTGAGTGAGTGAGAAAGAGAAGCTGTGAGTGAGTGAGTGAGAGAGAGAGAATCTGAGTGAGAGAGAGAGAGAAAGAGAAGCTGTGAGTGAGAGAGAGAGAGAAAGAGAAGCTGTGAGTGAGAGAGAAAGAGAAGCTGTGAGAGAGAGAGAGAGAGAAAGAGAAGCTGTGAGTGTGTGTAAGAGAGAAAGAGAAGCTGTGAGAGAGAGAGAGGGAAAGAGAAGATGTGAATGACAGAGAGAGAGAAGCTGTGTGTGTGTGAGAGAGAGAAAGAGAAGCTGTGTGTGTGTGAGAGAGAGAAAGAGAAGCTGTGAGTGAGAGAGAGAGAAAGAAAGAGAAGTTGTGAGAGAGAGAAAGAGAGAAAGAACTGTATGTGTGTGAGAGAGAGAAGCTGTGAGTGAGAGAGAGAGAGAAAGAGAAGCTGTGAGTGTGAGAGAGAGAAAAGCTGTGAGTGAGAGAGAGAGAGAAAGAGAAGCTGTGAGTGAGACAGAGAGAAAGAGAAGCTGTGAGTGGGAGAGAGGGAGAGAAAGAGAAGCTGTTAGTGTGTGTGAGAGAGAAAGAGAAGATGTAAGTGAAAGAGAGAAGAAAGAGAAGATGTGAGTGAGAGAGAGAGAAAGAGAAGTTGTGTGGTTGTGAAAGAGAGAAGCTATGAGGGAGAGAGAGAGAAAGAGAAGATTTGAGTGTGTGAGAGAGAGAAAGAGAAACTGTAAGTGAGTGAGAGAGAGAGAAGCTGTGAGAGAGAGAGAGAGAGAGAGAGGGAAAGAGAAGATGTGAATGACAGAGAGAGAGAAGCTGTGTGTGTGTGAGAGAGAGAAAGAGAAGCTGTGTGTGTGTGTGAGAGAGAAAGAGAAGCTGTGAGTGAGAGAGAGAGAAAGAAAGAGAAGTTGTGAGAGAGAGAAAGAGAGAAAGAACTGTATGTGTGTGAGAGAGAGAAGCTGTGAGTGAGAGAGAGAGAGAGAGAAAGAGAAGCTGTGAGTGTGAGAGAGAGAGAAGCTGTGAGTGAGAGAGAGAGAGAAAGAAAACCTGTGAGTGAGAGAGAGAGAGAAGCTGTGAGTAAGAGAGAGAGAAAGCTAAGCTGTGAGTGAGAGAGAGAAATAGAGAAAGAGAAGCTGTGAGTGAGAGAGAGAGATAGAGAAGCTGTGAGTGAGAGAGAGAAAGGGAAGCTGTGAGTGAGAGAGAGAAAGAGAAGCTGTGAGTGAGAGATAGGGAGAGAAAGAGAAGCTGTTAGTGAGAGAGAGAAAGAAAGAGAAGCGGTAAGTGAGAGAGAGAAGAAAGAGAAGCTGTGAGTGAGAGAGAGAGAAAGAGAAGATGTGAGTGAGAGAGAGAGAGAGAAGCTGTGAGTGAGAGAGAGAAAGAAAGGGAAGCTGTGAGTGAGAGAGAGAGAGAAAGAGAAGCTGTGAGTGAGACAGAGAGAGAGAGAAGCTGTGAGTGGGAGAGAGAGAGAACGAGAAGCTGTGAGAGAGAGAGAAAGAGAAGCTGTGAGTGGGAGAGAAAGAGAAAGAAAGAGAAGCTGTGTGAGAGAGAGATAGAAGTAGAAGCTGTGAGTGAGAGAGAGAGAAGGAGAAGCTGTGAGTGAGAGAGAGAGAGAAGCTGTGAGTGAGAGAGACTGAGAGAGAAAGAGAGTGTGTGTGAGAGAGAGAAAGAGAAGATGTAAGTGAAAGAGAGAAGAAAGAGATGTGAGTGAGAGAGAGAGAAAGAGAAGCTGTGGGTGAGAGAGAGAGAAAGAGAAGCTGTGAGTGAGAGAGAGAAAGAAAGAGAAGCTGTAAGTGAGAGAGAGTGAGAAAGAGAAGCTGTGAGTGAGATAGAAAGAGAAAGAGAAGCTGTGAGTGAGAGAGAGAAAGAGAAGCAGTGAGAGAGAGAGAGAAAGAGAAGCTGAGTGTGAGAGAGAGAAAAGAAAGAGAAGCTGTGAGTGAGCGAGAGAGAGAGAAGCTGTGAGAGAGAGAGAAGCTGTGAGTGAGAGAGAGAAGGAGAAGCTGTGAGTGAGAGAGAGAGAGAAAGAAAGAGATGCTGTGAGTGAGAGAGAGACAGAAAGAGAAGCTGTGAGTGAGAGAGATAGAAAGAGAAGCTGTAAATGAGAGAAAAAGAGATGTGAGTGAGAGAGAGAGATAGAAGCTGTGAGTGAGAGAGAGAGAAAGAGAAGCTGAGAGAGAGAGAGAAAGAGAAGCTGTGAGTAAGATAGAGAAGCTGTGAGTGAGAGAGAGAGAAAGAGAAGCTGTGAGTGAGAGAGAGAAAGGGAAGCGGTGAGTGAGAGAGAGAAAGAGAAGCTGTGAGTGAGAGATAGGGAGAGAAAGAGAAGCTGTTAGTGAGAGAGAAAGAAAGAGAAGCGGTGAGAGAGAGAGGAAAGAGAAGCTGTGAGTGAGAGAGAGAGAAAGAGAAGCTGTGAGTGAGAGAGAGAGAGAGAAGCTGTGAGTGAGAGAGAGAAAGAAAGGGAAGCTGTGAGTGAGAGAGAGAGAGAAAGAGAAGCTGTGAGTGAGACAGAGAGAAAGAAAAGCTGTGAGTGGGAGAGAGAGAGAACGAGAAGCTGTGAGAGAGAGAGAAAGAGAAGCTGTGAGTGGGAGAGAAAGAGAAAGAAAGAGAAGCTGTGTGAGAGAGAGATAGAAGTAGAAGCTGTGAGTGAGAGAGAGAGAAGGAGAAGCTGAGAGTGAGAGAGAGAGAGAGAAGCTGTGAGTGAGAGAGACTGAGAGAGAAAGAGAGTGTGTGTGTGTGAGAGAAAGAGAAGATGTAAGTGAAAGAGAGAAGAAAGAGATGTGAGTGAGAGAGAGAGAAAGAGAAGCTGTGGGTGAGAGAGAGAGAAAGAGAAGCTGTGAGTGAGAGAGAGAAAGAAAGAGAAGCTGTAAGTGAGAGAGAGTGAGAAAGAGAAGCTGTGAGTGAGATAGAAAGAGAAAGAGAAGATGTGAGTGAGAGAGAGAAAGAGAAGCAGTGAGAGAGAGAGAGAAAGAGAAGCTGAGTGTGAGAGAGAGAAAAGAAAGAGAAGCTGTGAGTGAGCGAGAGAGGGAGAAGCTGTGAGAGAGAGAGAAGCTGTGAGTGAGAGAGCGAAGGAGAAGCTGTGAGTGAGAGAGAGAGAGAAAGAAAGAGATGCTGTGAGTGAGAGAGAGACAGAAAGAGAAGCTGTGAGTGAGAGAGAGAAAGAGAAGCTGTAAATGAGAGAAAAAGAGATGTGAGTGAGAGAGAGAGATAGAAGCTGTGAGTGAGAGAGAGAGAAAGAGAAGCTGAGAGAGAGAGAGAGAAAGAGAAGCTGTGAGTGAGAGAGAGAAGCTGTGAGTGAGAGAGAGAGAAAGAGAAGCTGTGAGTGAGAGAGAGAAAGGGAAGCTGTGAGTGAGAGAGAGAAAGAGAAGCTGTGAGTGAGAGATAGGGAGAGAAAGAGAAGCTGTTAGTGAGAGAGAAAGAAAGAGAAGCGGTGAGAGAGAGAAGAAAGAGAAGCTGTGAGTGAGAGAGAGAAAGAGAAGCTGTGAGTGAGAGAGAGAGAGAAGCTGTGAGTGAGAGAGAGAAAGAAAGGGAAGCTGTGAGTGAGAGAGAGAGAGAAAGAGAAGCTGTGAGTCAGAGAGAAAGAGAAGCTGTGAGTGGGAGAGAGAGAGAACGAGAAGCTGTGAGAGAGAGAGAAAGAGAAGCTGTGAGTGGGAGAGAAAGAGAAAGAAAGAGAAGCTGTGTGAGAGAGAGATAGAAGTAGAAGCTGTGAGTGAGAGAGAGAGAAGGAGAAGCTGTGAGTGAGAGAGAGAGAGAAGCTGTGAGTGAGAGAGACTGAGAGAGAAAGAGAGTGTGTGAGAGAGAGAGAGAAAGAGAAGATGTAAGTGAAAGAGAGAAGAAAGAGATGTGAGTGAGAGAGAGAGAAAGAGAAGCTGTGAGAGAGAGAGAGGGAAAGAGAAGATGTGAATGACAGAGAGAGAGAAGCTGTGTGTGAGAGAGAGAGAGAAAGAGAAGCTGTGTGTGTGTGTGAGAGAGAAAGAGAAGCTGTGAGTGAGAGAGAGAGAAAGAAAGAGAAGTTGTAAGAGAGAGAAAGAGAGAAAGAACTGTATGTGTGTGTGAGAGAGAGAAGCTGTGAGTGAGAGAGAGAGAGATAGAGAAGCTGTGAGTGTGAGAGAGAGAGAAGCTGTGAGTGAGAGAGAGAGAGAAAGAAAACCTGTGAGTGAGAGAGAGAGAGAAGCTGTGAGTAAGAGAGAGAGAAAGCTAAGCTGTGAGTGAGAGAGAGAAATAGAGAAAGAGAAGCTGTGAGTGAGAGAGAGAGATAGAGAAGCTGTGAGTGAGAGAGAGAAAGGGAAGCTGTGAGTGAGAGAGAGAAAGAGAAGCTGTGAGTGAGAGATAGGGAGAGAAAGAGAAGCTGTTAGTGAGAGAGAAAGAAAGAGAAGCGGTAAGTGAGAGAGAGAAGAAAGAGAAGCTGTGAGTGAGAGAGAGAGAAAGAGAAGCTGTGAGTGAGAGAGAGAGAGAGAAGCTGTGAGTGAGAGAGAGAAAGAAAGGGAAGCTGTGAGTGAGAGAGAGAGAGAAAGAGAAGCTGTGAGTGAGACAGAGAGAAAGAGAAGCTGTGAGTGGGAGAGAGAGAGAACGAGAAGCTGTGAGAGAGAGAGAAAGAGAAGCTGTGAGTGGGAGAGAAAGAGAAAGAAAGAGAAGCTGTGTGAGAGAGAGATAGAAGTAGAAGCTGTGAGTGAGAGAAAGAGAAGGAGAAGCTGAGAGTGAGAGAGAGAGAGAAGCTGTGAGTGAGAGAGACTGAGAGAGAAAGAGAGTGTGTGTGTGAGAGAGAAAGAGAAGATGTAAGTGAAAGAGAGAAGAAAGAGATGTGAGTGAGAGAGAGAGAAAGAGAAGCTGTGGGTGAGAGAGAGAGAAAGAGAAGCTGTGAGTGAGAGAGAGAAAGAAAGAGAAGCTGTAAGTGAGAGAGAGTGAGAAAGAGAAGCTGTGAGTGAGATAGAAAGAGAAAGAGAAGATGTGAGTGAGAGAGAGAAAGAGAAGCAGTGAGAGAGAGAGAAAGAGAAGCTGAGTGTGAGAGAGAGAAAAGAAAGAGAAGCTGCGAGTGAGCGAGAGAGAGAGAAGCTGTGAGAGAGAGAGAAGCTGTGAGTGAGAGAGCGAAGGAGAAGCTGTGAGTGAGAGAGAGAGAGAAAGAAAGAGATGCTGTGAGTGAGAGAGAGACAGAAAGAGAAGCTGTGAGTGAGAGAGAGAAAGAGAAGCTGTAAATGAGAGAAAAAGAGATGTGAGTGAGAGAGAGAGATAGAAGCTGTGAGTGAGAGAGAGAGAAAGAGAAGCTGAGAGAGAGAGAGAGAAAGAGAAGCTGTGAGTGAGAGAGAGAAGCTGTGAGTGAGAGAGAGAGAAAGAGAAGCTGTGAGTGAGAGAGAGAAAGGGCAGCTGTGAGTGAGAGAGAGAAAGAGAAGCTGTGAGTGAGAGATAGGGAGAGAAAGAGAAGCTGTTAGTGAGAGAGAAAGAAAGAGAAGCGGTGAGAGAGAGAAGAAAGAGAAGCTGTGAGTGAGAGAGAGAGAGAAGCTGTGAGTGAGAGAGAGAAAGAAAGGGAAGCTGTGAGTGAGAGAGAGAGAGAAAGAGAAGCTGTGAGTCAGAGAGAAAGAGAAGCTGTGAGTGGGAGAGAGAGAGAACGAGAAGCTGTGAGAGAGAGAAAGAGAAGCTGTGAGTGGGAGAGAAAGAGAAAGAAAGAGAAGCTGTGTGAGAGAGAGATAGAAGTAGAAGCTGTGAGTGAGAGAGAGAGAAGGAGAAGCTGTGAGTGAGAGAGAGAGAGAAGCTGTGAGTGAGAGAGACTGAGAGAGAAAGAGAGTGTGTGAGAGAGAGAGAGAAAGAGAAGATGTAAGTGAAAGAGAGAAGAAAGAGATGTGAGTAAGAGAGAGAGAAAGAGAAGCTGTGGGTGAGAGAGAGAGAAAGAGAAGCTGTGAGTGAGAGAGAGAAAGAAAGAGAAGCTGTAAGTGAGAGAGAGTGAGAAAGAGAAGCTGTGAGTGAGATAGAAAGAGAAAGAGATGTGAGTGA
The DNA here is from genome assembly GCA_035047345.1 of Bradypodion ventrale. NCBI lineage: Eukaryota > Metazoa > Chordata > Lepidosauria > Squamata > Chamaeleonidae > Bradypodion > Bradypodion ventrale. The sequence continues at coordinate 222,579,229 of JAWDJE010000001.1, forward strand.
ATGAGAGAGAAAGAGAAGCAGTGAGAGAGAGAGAGAAAGAGAAGCTGAGTGTGAGAGAGAGAAAAGAAAGAGAAGCTGTGAGTGAGCGAGAGAGAGAGAAGCTGTGAGAGAGAGAGAAGCTGTGAGTGAGAGAGAGAAGGAGAAGCTGTGAGTGAGAGAGAGAGAGAAAGAAAGAGATGCTGTGAGTGAGAGAGAGACAGAAAGAGAAGCTGTGAGTGAGAGAGAGAAAGAGAAGCTGTAAATGAGGGAGAAAGAGATGTGAGTGAGAGAGAGAGATAGAAGCTGTGAGTGAGAGAGAGAGAAAGAGAAGCTGAGAGAGAGAGAGAGAAAGAGAAGCTGTGAGTGAGAGAGAGAAAGAGAAGCTGTGAGTGAGAGATAGGGAGAGAAAGAGAAGCTGTTAGTGAGAGAGAAAGAAAGAGAAGCGGTAAGTGAGAGAGAGAAGAAAGAGAAGCTGTGAGTGAGAGAGAGAGAAAGAGAAGCTGTGAGTGAGAGAGAGAGAGAGAAGCTGTGAGTGAGAGAGAGAAAGAAAGGGAAGCTGTGAGTGAGAGAGAGAGAGAAAGAGAAGCTGTGAGTGAGACAGAGAGAAAGAGAAGCTGTGAGTGGGAGAGAGAGAGAACGAGAAGCTGTGAGAGAGAAAGAAAGAGAAGCTGTGAGTGGGAGAGAAAGAGAAAGAAAGAGAAGCTGTGTGAGAGAGAGATAGAAGTAGAAGCTGTGAGTGAGAGAGAGAGAAGGAGAAGCTGAGAGTGAGAGAGAGAGAGAGAAGCTGTGAGTGAGAGAGACTGAGAGAGAAAGTGAGTGTGTGTGTGAGAGAGAAAGAGAAGATGTAAGTGAAAGAGAGAAGAAAGAGATGTGAGTGAGTGAGAGAGAAAGAGAAGCTGTGGGTGAGAGAGAGAGAAAGAGAAGCTGTGAGTGAGAGAGAGAAAGAAAGAGAAGCTGTAAGTGAGAGAGAGTGAGAAAGAGAAGCTGTGAGTGAGATAGAAAGAGAAAGAGAAGATGTGAGAGAGAGAGAGAAAGAGAAGCTGAGTGTGAGAGAGAGAAAAGAAAGAGAAGCTGTGAGTGAGCGAGAGAGAGAGAAGCTGTGAGAGAGAGAGAAGCTGTGAGTGAGAGAGCGAAGGAGAAGCTGTGAGTGAGAGAGAGATAGAAAGAAAGAGATGCTGTGAGTGAGAGAGAGACAGAAAGAGAAGCTGTGAGTGAGAGAGAGAAAGAGAAGCTGTAAATGAGAGAAAAAGAGATGTGAGTGAGAGAGAGATAGAAGCTGTGAGTGAGAGAGAGAGAAAGAGAAGCTAAGAGAGAGAGAGAGAAAGAGAAGCTGTGAGTGAGAGAGAGAAGCTGTGAGTGAGAGAGAGAGAAAGAGAAGCTGTGAGTGAGAGAGAGAAAGGGAAGCTGTGAGTGAGAGAGAGAAAGAGAAGCTGTGAGTGAGAGATAGGGAGAGAAAGAGAAGCTGTTAGTGAGAGAGAAAGAAAGAGAAGCGGTGAGAGAGAGAAGAAAGAGAAGCTGTGAGTGAGAGAGAGAAAGAGAAGCTGTGAGTGAGAGAGAGAGAGAGAAGCTGTGAGTGAGAGAGAGAAAGAAAGGGAAGCTGTGAGTGAGAGAGAGAGAGAAAGAGAAGCTGTGAGTCAGAGAGAAAGAGAAGCTGTGAGTGGGAGAGAGAGAGAACGAGAAGCTGTGAGAGAGAGAGAAAGAGAAGCTGTGAGTGGGAGAGAAAGAGAAAGAAAGAGAAGCTGTGTGAGAAAGAGATAGAAGTAGAAGCTGTGAGTGAGAGAGAGAGAAGGAGAAGCTGTGAGTGAGAGAGAGAGAGAAGCTGTGAGTGAGAGAGACTGAGAGAGAAAGAGAGTGTGTGAGAGAGAGAGAGAAAGAGAAGATGTAAGTGAAAGAGAGAAGAAAGAGATGTGAGTGAGAGAGAGAGAAAGAGAAGCTGTGAGAGAGAGAGAGGGAAAGAGAAGATGTGAATGACAGAGAGAGAGAAGCTGTGTGTGTGAGAGAGAGAGAAAGAGAAGCTGTGTGTGTGTGTGAGAGAGAAAGAGAAGCTGTGAGTGAGAGAGAGAGAAAGAAAGAGAAGTTGTAAGAGAGAGAAAGAGAGAAAGAACTGTATGTGTGTGTGAGAGAGAGAAGTTGTGAGTGAGAGAGAGAGAGATAGAGAAGCTGTGAGTGTGAGAGAGAGAGAAGCTGTGAGTGAGAGAGAGAGAGAAAAAAAACCTGTGAGTGAGAGAGAGAGAGAAGCTGTGAGTAAGAGAGAGAGAAAGCTAAGCTGTGAGTGAGAGAGAGAAATAGAGAAAGAGAAGCTGTGAGTGAGAGAGAGAGATAGAGAAGCTGTGAGTGAGAGAGAGAAAGGGAAGCTGTGAGTGAGAGAGAGAAAGAGAAGCTGTGAGTGAGAGATAGGGAGAGAAAGAGAAGCTGTTAGTGAGAGAGAAAGAAAGAGAAGCGGTAAGTGAGAGAGAGAAGAAAGAGAAGCTGTGAGTGAGAGAGAGAGAAAGAGAAGCTGTGAGTGAGAGAGAGAGAGAGAAGCTGTGAGTGAGAGAGAGAAAGAAAGGGAAGCTGTGAGTGAGAGAGAGAGAGAAAGAGAAGCTGTGAGTGAGACAGAGAGAAAGAGAAGCTGTGAGTGGGAGAGAGAGAGAACGAGAAGCTGTGAGAGAGAGAGAAAGAGAAGCTGTGAGTGGGAGAGAAAGAGAAAGAAAGAGAAGCTGTGTGAGAGAGAGATAGAAGTAGAAGCTGTGAGTGAGAGAAAGAGAAGGAGAAGCTGAGAGTGAGAGAGAGAGAGAGAAGCTGTGAGTGAGAGAGACTGAGAGAGAAAGAGAGTGTGTGTGTGAGAGAGAAAGAGAAGATGTAAGTGAAAGAGAGAAGAAAGAGATGTGAGTGAGAGAGAGAGAAAGAGAAGCTGTGGGTGAGAGAGAGAGAAAGAGAAGCTGTGAGTGAGAGAGAGAAAGAAAGAGAAGCTGTAAGTGAGAGAGAGTGAGAAAGAGAAGCTGTGAGTGAGATAGAAAGAGAAAGAGAAGATGTGAGTGAGAGAGAGAAAGAGAAGCAGTGAGAGAGAGAGAGAAAGAGAAGCTGAGTGTGAGAGAGAGAAAAGAAAGAGAAGCTGTGAGTGAGCGAGAGAGAGAGAAGCTGTGTGAGAGAGAGAAGCTGTGAGTGAGAGAGCGAAGGAGAAGCTGTGAGTGAGAGAGAGAGAGAAAGAAAGAGATGCTGTGAGTGAGAGAGAGACAGAAAGAGAAGCTGTGAGTGAGAGAGAGAAAGAGAAGCTGTAAATGAGAGAAAAAGAGATGTGAGTGAGAGAGAGAGATAGAAGCTGTGAGTGAGAGAGAGAGAAAGAGAAGCTGAGAGAGAGAGAGAGAAAGAGAAGCTGTGAGTGAGAGAGAGAAGCTGTGTGAGAGAGAGAGAAAGAGAAGCTGTGAGTGAGAGAGAGAAAGGGAAGCTGTGAGTGAGAGAGAGAAAGAGAAGCTGTGAGTGAGAGATAGGGAGAGAAAGAGAAGCTGTTAGTGAGAGAGAAAGAAAGGGAAGCGGTGAGAGAGAGAAGAAAGAGAAGCTGTGAGTGAGAGAGAGAGAAGCTGTGAGTGAGAGAGAGAAAGAAAGGGAAGCTGTGAGTGAGAGAGAGAGAGAAAGAGAAGCTGTGAGTCAGAGAGAAAGAGAAGCTGTGAGTGGGAGAGAGAGAGAACGAGAAGCTGTGAGAGAGAGAGAAAGAGAAGCTGTGAGTGGGAGAGAAAGAGAAAGAAAGAGAAGCTGTGTGAGAGAGAGATAGAAGTAGAAGCTGTGAGTGAGAGAGAGAGAAGGAGAAGCTGTGAGTGAGAGAGAGAGATGCTGTGAGTGAGAGAGACTGAGAGAGAAAGAGAGTGTGTGAGAGAGAGAGAGAAAGAGAAGATGTAAGTGAAAGAGAGAAGAAAGAGATGTGAGTAAGAGAGAGAGAAAGAGAAGCTGTGGGTGAGAGAGAGAGAAAGAGAAGCTGTGAGTGAGAGAGAGAAAGAAAGAGAAGCTGTAAGTGAGAGAGAGTGAGAAAGAGAAGCTGTGAGTGAGATAGAAAGAGAAAGAGATGTGAGTGAATGAGAGAGAAAGAGAAGCAGTGAGAGAGAGAGAGAAAGAGAAGCTGTGTGTGTGAGAGAGAGAGAGAAGCTGTGAGTGAGAGAGAGGGAGAGAAATTGATGTTAGTGAGAGAGAGAAAGAAAGAGAAGCGGTAAGTGAGAGAGAGAAGAAAGAGAAGCTGCGAGTGAGAGAGAGAGAGAGAAAGAGAAGCTGTGAGTGAGAGAGAGAGAGAGAGAAAGAGAAGCTGTGTGTGTGTGAGAGAGAAAGAGAAGCTGTGAGTGAGAGAAAGAGAAAGAGTAGCTGTGAGTGAGGAGAGAGAGAAAGAGAAGCTGTGAGAGATAGAAAGAGAGAAGCTGTGAGAGAGAGAGAGAGAGAACGAGAAGCTGTGTGAGAGAGAGAAGCTGTGAGTGAGAGAGAGAGAAGGAGAAGCTGTGAGTGAGAGAGAGAGAGAGAAAGAGATGCTGTGAGTGAGAGAGGGAGAAAGAGAAGTGTGAGAGAGAGAAGCTGTGTGTGTGAGAGAGAAAGAGAAGCTGTGAGTGAGAGAGAGAGAAAGAGAAGCTGTGAGTGAGAGAGATAGAAAGAGAAGCTGTAAATGAGAGAGAAATAGAAGCTGTGAGTGAGAGAGTGAGAAGCTGTTTGTGTGTGAGAGAGAAAGAGTAGCTGTGATTGAGAGAGAGAGAAAGAGAAGCTGTGAGTGAGAGAGAGAGAGAAGCTGAGTGAGAAAGAGAGAAAGAGAAGCTGTGAGTGAGAAGCTGTGAGAGAGAGAGAGAGAAAAAGAGAAGCTGTGAGTGAGTGAGAGAGTGAAAGAGAAGCTGTGAGTGAGAGAGAGAGAGAGAGAAGCTGTGTGTGAGAGAGAAGCAGTGAGTGAGAGAGAGAGAGAAAGAGAACCTGTGAGTGAGAGAGAGAAAGAGAAGCTGTTAGTGAGAGTGAGTGTGAAAGAGAAGCTTTGAGTGAGAGAGAGAAAAGCTGTGAGTGAGAGAGAGAAAGAGAAGCTGTGTGTGAGAGAGAGTGAGAAAGAGAAGCTGTGAGTGAGAGAGAAAGAGAAGCTGTGAGTGAGAGAGAGAGAGAGAGAAGCTGTGTGAGAGAGAGAGAGAGAAAGAGGAGCTGTGAGTGAGAGAGAGAAAGAGATGCTGTGAGTGAGAGAGAGGGAGAGAAATTGATGTTAGTGAGAGAGAGAAAGAAAGAGAAGCGGTAAGTGAGAGAGAGAAGAAAGAGAAGCTGCGAGTGAGAGAGAGAGAGAGAAAGAGAAGCTGTGAGTGAGAGAGAGAGAGAGAGAAAGAGAAGCTGTGTGTGTGTGAGAGAGAAAGAGAAGCTGTGAGTGAGAGAAAGAGAAAGAGTAGCTGTGAGTGAGGAGAGAGAGAAAGAGAAGCTGTGAGAGATAGAAAGAGAGAAGCTGTGAGAGAGAGAGAGAGAGAACGAGAAGCTGTGTGAGAGAGAGAAGCTGTGAGTGAGAGAGAGAGAAGGAGAAGCTGTGAGTGAGAGAGAGAGAGAGAAAGAGATGCTGTGAGTGAGAGAGGGAGAAAGAGAAGTGTGAGAGAGAGAAGCTGTGTGTGTGAGAGAGAAAGAGAAGCTGTGAGTGAGAGAGAGAGAAAGAGAAGCTGTGAGTGAGAGAGATAGAAAGAGAAGCTGTAAATGAGAGAGAAATAGAAGCTGTGAGTGAGAGAGTGAGAAGCTGTGAGTGAGAGAGAGAGAAAGAGAAGGTGTGAGTGAGAGAAAGAGAAGCTGTGAGTGAGAGAGAGAGAAAGAGAAGGTGTGAGTGAGAGAGAGAGAGAAAGAGAAGCTGTGAGTGAGAGAGAGAGAGAAGCTGTGAGTGAGAGAGAGAGAAAGAGAAGCTGTGAGTGAGAGAGAGAGAGAGAAAGAGAAGCTGTGTGTGTGTGAGAGAAAGAGAAGCTGTGAGTGAGAGAAAGAGAAAGAGTAGCTGTGAGTGAGGAGAGAGAGAAAGAGAAGCTGTGAGTGAGAGAGAGAGAAAAGGAGAAGCTGTGAGTGAGAGAGGGAAAGAGAAGCTGTGAGAGAGAGAGAGAGAAAGAGAAGCTGTAAGTGAGAGAGAGTGAGAAAGAGAAGCTGTGAGAGAGAGAGAGAGAAGCTGTGTGAGAGAGAGAGAGAGAGAGAGGAGCTGTGAGTGAGAGAGAGAGAATGAGAAGCTGTGAGAGATAGAAAGAGAGAAGCTGTGAGTGAGAGAGAGAGAGAAGGAGAAGCTGTGAGTGAGAGAGAGAAAGAGAAGCTGTGAGTGAGAGAAAGAGAAAGAGAAGCTGAAAGTGAGAGAGAGTGAGAAAGAGAAGCTGAGAGAGAGAGAGAGAAGCTGTGTGTGAGAGAGAGTGAAAGAGGAGCTGTACGTGAGAGAGAGAGAATGAGAAGCTGTGAGAGAGAGAAAGAGAGAAGCTGTGAGTGAGAGAGAACAAGAAGCTGTGAGTCAGAGAGAGAGAAAGAAAGAGAAGCTGTGAGTGAGAGAGAGAGAGAAGCTGTGAGTGAGTGACAGAGAAAGAGAAGCTGTGAGTGAGACAGAGAAAAAGAGAAGCTGAGAGAGAGAGAGAGAAAGAGAAGCTGTGAGTGAGAGAGAGAAATAGAGAAAGAGAAGCTGTGAGAGAGAGAGAGAAGCTGTGAGTGAGAGAGAGAAAGAGATGCTGTGAGTGAGAGAGAGGGAGAGAAATTGATGTTAGTGAGAGAGAGAAAGAAAGAGAAGCGGTAAGTGAGAGAAAGAAGAAAGAGAAGCTGCGAGTGAGAGAGAGAGAGAGAAAGAGAAGCTGTGTGAGAAAGAGAGAGAGAAGCTGTGAGTGAGAGACAGAGAGAAAGAGAAGCTGTGAGTGAGAGAGAGAGAGAAAGAGAAGCTGTGAGTGAGAGAAATAGAGAAAGAGAAGCTGTGAGAGAGAGAGAGAGAGAGTGAAGCTGTGTGTGAGAGAGAGAAAGAGAAGATGTAAGTGAAAGAGAGAAGAAAGAGAAGATGTGTGTGAGAGAGAGAGAGAGAAAGAGAAGCTGTGGGTGTGTGATAGAGAGAAAGAGAAGCTGTGAGTGAGAGAGAGAGAGAGAAAGAGAAGCTGTAAGTGAGAGAGAGTGAGAAAGAGAAGCTGTGAGTGAGATAGAAAGAGAAGATGTGAGTGAGAGAGAGAGATAGAAAGAGAAGCTGTGATTGAGAGAGACAGAGAAAAAGAAGCTGTGAGTGAGAGAGAGAGAGAAAGGGAAGCTGTGAGTGAGTGAGAGAGAGAACGAGAAGCTCTGAGAGAGAGAGAGAAGCTGTGAGTGAGTGAGTGAGAGAGAAGCTGTGAGTGAGTGAGAGAGAGAGAAGCTGTGAGTGAGTGAGAGAGAAGCTGTGAGTGAGAGAGTGAGAAAGAGAAGCTGTATGTGTTTGTGTGTGAGAGAGAGTGAGAAGCTGTGAGAGAGAGAGAAAAAGAGAAGCTGTGAGTGAGAGAGAGAATGAAAGAGAAGCTGTGAGTGAGAGAGAGAGAAGCTGTGAGTGAGTGAGAAAGAGAAGCTGTGAGTGAGAGAGTGAGAGAGAGAGAATCTGAGTGAGAGAGAGAGAGAAAGAGAAGATGTGAGTGAGAGAGAGAGAGAAAGAGAAGCTGTGAGTGAGAGAGTAAGAGAAGCTGTGAGAGAGAGAGAGTGAGAAAGAAAAGCTGTGAGTGTGTGTGAGAGAGAAAGAGAAGCTGTGAGAGAGAGAGAGGGAAAGAGAAGATGTGAATGACAGAGAGAGAGAGAAGCTATGTGTGTCCGAGATAGAGAAAGAGAAGCTGTGTGTGTGTGTGAGAGAGAGAAAGAGAAGTTGTGAGTGAGAGAGAGAGAGAAAGAAAGAGAAGCTGTGAGAGAAAGTGAGAGAGAAAGAGATGCTGTGAGTGAGTGCTTTAGAGAGAGAGAGAAGCTGTGAGTGAGAGAGAGAGAGAAAGAGTAGCTGTGAGAGAGAGAGAAAGAGAAGCTGTGAGTGAGAAAGAGAGAAAGAGAAGCTGTGAGTGAGAGAGAGAGAGAGAAGCTGTGAGTGAGAGAGAGAGAGAAAGAGAAGCTGTGAGTGAGAGAGAGAGAGAGAGAAGCTGTTAGTGAGAGAGAGAGTATAAGAGAAGCTGTGAGTGAGAGAGAGAGAGAAGCTGTGAGTGAGAGAGAGAAGCTGTGAGTGAGAGAGAGAAGTAGAATCTGTGAGTGAGAGAGAGAGAAAGAGAAGCTGTGAGTGAGAGAGAAATAGAAGCTATGAGTGAGAGAGATTGACAGAGAAGCTGTGAGTGTGAGAGAGAGGACCTGTGAGTGAGAGAGAGAGAGAAAGAGAAGCTGTATGTGTGAGAGAGAGAAAGAGAAAGAGAAGCTTTGTGTGTGTGAGAGAGAAAGAGAAGTTGTGAGTGAGAGAGAGAAAGAGAAGCTGTGTGTGTGAGAGAGAGAAAGAGAAGCTGTGAGTGAGAGAGAAAGAGAAGCTGTGAGAAAGAGAGAGAGACAAAGAGAAGCTGTGACTGGAGAGAGAGAGAGAGAGACGCTGTGAGTGAGAGAGAGAGAGAGAAAGAAAAGCTGTGAGTGAGTGAGATAGAGAAGCTGTGAGTGTGTGTGTGTGAGAGAAAGAGAAGCTGAGTGAGAGAGAGAGAGAAAGAGAAGCTGTGAGTGAGAGAGAGAGAAGCTGTGAGTGAGTGAGAGAGAGAGAGAAGCTGTGTGTGAGAGAGAGAAGCTGTGAGTGAGAGAGAGAGGGAAAGAGAAGCTGTAAGTGAGAGAGAGAGAAAGAGAAGCTGTGAGTGTGTGTGTGAGAGAGAAAGAGATGCTGTGAGTGAGAGAGAGAGAAAGAGATGCTGTGAGTGAGAGAGAGAGAAATAGAAGCTGTGAGAGAGAGTGAGAGAGAAAGAGATGCTGTGAGTGAGTGCATGAGAGAGAGAGAGAGAAGCTGTGAGTGAGAGAGAGAGAGAAAGAGTAGCTGTTAGTGAGAGAGAGAGAAAGAAAAGCTGTGAGTAAGAGAGAGAGACAAGTTGAGTGAGTGAGAGAGAAAGAGAAGCTGTGAGTGACACACAGAGAGAGAAATAGAAGTTGTGAGTGAGAGAGTGAGAGAGAGAAATAGAAGCTGTGAGAGAAAGTGAGAGAGAAAGAGATGCTGTGAGTGAGTGCTTTAGAGAGAGAGAGAAGCTGTGAGTGAGAGAGAGAGAGAAAGAGTAGCTGTGAGTGAAAGAGAAAGAAAAGCTGTGAGTGAGAGAGAGAGAAGCTGAGTGAGAGAGAGAGAAAGAGAAGCTGTGAGTGAGAGAGAGAAGCTGTGAGTGAGAGAGAGAGAAGTAGAATCTGTGAGTGAGAGAGAGAGAAAGAGAAGCTGTGAGTGAGAGAGAAATAGAAGCTATGAGTGAGAGAGATTGACAGAGAAGCTGTGAGTGAGAGAGAGAGGACCTGTGAGTGAGAGAGAGAGAGAAAGAGAAGCTGTATGTGTGAGAGAGAGAAAGAGAAAGAGAAGCTGTCTGTGAGAGAGAAAGAGAGAAAATGAGAAGCTGTGAGGGAGAGAGAGAGAGAGAAAGAGAGGTAGTGTTGTTGTGTGAGAGAGAAGCTGTGAGGGAGAGAGAGAGAAAGAGAAACTGTGAGTGAGAGAGAGAGAAAGAGAAGCGGTTAGTGAGAGAGAGAGTGAAAGAGAACCTGTGAGTGAAGGAGAGAGAAAAGCTGTGATTGAGAGAGAGAAGCTGTGAGTGAGAGAGAGAGAGAGAAAGAGAAGCTGTGAGTGAGAGAGAGAAAGAAAGAGAAGCTCTAAGTGAGAGAGAGTGAGAAAGAGAAGCTGTGAGTGAGACAGAAAGAGAAAGAAAAATGTGAGTGAGAGAGAGAGATAGAAAGAGAAGCTGTGATTGAGAAAGACAGAGAAAAAGAAGCTGTGAGTGAGAGAGAGAGAGAGAAAGGGAAGCTGTGAGTGTGAGAGAGAGAGAACGAGAAGCTCTGAGAGAGAGAGAAGATGTGAGTGAGTGAGAGAGAGAGAAGGAGAAGCTGTGAGTGAGATAAGAGAGAGAAAGAGAGAAGCAGTGAGTGAGAGAGAGAGAAAGAGAAGCTGTGAGTGAGAGAGAGAGAAGCTGTGAGTGAGAGAGAGAGAAAGAAAAGCAGTGAGTGAGAGAGAGAGAGAAAGAGAAGCTGTGATTGAGAGAGAAAGAGAAAGAGGAGCTGTGTGTGTGTGAGAGTGAAAGAGAACCTGTGTGTTAGCGAGAGACAGAGAAGCTGTGAGTGAGAGAGAAAGAGAGAAAGTGAAGCTGTTAGTGAGAGAGACAGAAAGAGAAACTGTGAGAGAAAGAGAGAGAGAAAGAAGAAGCTGTGAGTGAGAGAGAGAGAAAGAGAAGCTGTGAGTGGGAGAGAGAGAGAATGAGAAGCTGTGAGAGAGACAGAAATAGAAGCTGTGAGTGAGAGAGAGAAATAGAGAAAGAGAAGCTTTGAGTGAGAGAGAGAGAGAATGAGAAGCTGTGAGTGAGAGAAAGATAAGCTGTGAGTAAGAGAGAGAAAGATAAGCTGTGAGTGAGAGGGAGAGAGAAAGAGAAGCTGTGAGTGAGACAGAGAGAAAGAGAAGCTGTGTGAGAGAGAAATAGAAGCTGTGAGTGAGAGAGAGAAATAGAGAAAGATAAGCGGTTAGTGAGAGAGAGAGTGAAAGAGAAGCTGTGAGTGAAGGAGAGAGAGAAGCTGTGATAGAGAGAGAGAAGCTGTGAGTGAGAGAGAGAGAGAAAGAGAAACTGAGTGAGAGAGAGAGAGAAGCTGTGAGTGAGAGAGAGAGAGAGAAAGAGAAGCTATGTGTGAGATAGAGAGAGAAGCAGTGAGTGAGAGAGAGAGAGAAAGAGAACCTGTGAGTGAGAGAGAGAAAGAGAAGCTGTTAGTGAGAGTGAGTGTGAAAGAGAAGCTTTGAGTGAGAGAGAGAGAGAAGCTGTGAGTGAGAGAGAGAGAGAGAGAAGCTGTGAGTGAGAGAGAGAGAAAGAGAAGCTGTGAGTGAGAGAGAGTGAGAAAGAGAAGCTGTGAGTAAGAGAGAAAGAGAAGCTGTGAGTGAGGCAGAGAGAGAAAGAGAAGGTGTGTGTGTGTGTGAGAGAAGCTGTTAGTGAGAGAGAGAAAGAGAAGCTGTGAGTGTGATAGAGAGAAAGAGAAGCTGTGAGAGAGAGAGAAGCTGTGAGTGAGAGAGAGAGAAGGAGAAGCTGTGAGTGAGAGAGAGAGAGAAAGAAAGGGATGCTGTGAGTGAGAGAGGGAGAAATAGAAGTGAGTGAGAGAGAGAAGCTGTGTGTGAGAGAGAGAAAGAGAAGCTGTGAGTGAGAGAGAGAGATAAAGAGAAGCTGTGAGTGAGAGAGATAGAAAGAGAAGCTGTAAATGAGAGAGAAATAGAAGCTGTGAGTGAGAGAGAGAAGCTGTGAGTGAGAGAGAGAGAAAGAGAAGCTGGGAGTGAGAGAAAGAGAAGCTGTGAGTGAGAGAGAGAGAGAAGCTGTGAGTGAGAGTGAGAGAAAGATTTGTGAGTTAGAGAGAGAGAGAAAGAGAAGCTGTGAGTGAGAGAGAGAGAAAGAGAAGCTGGGAGTGACAGAAAGAGAAAGAGTATCTGTGAGTGAGGAGAGAGAGAAAGAGAAGCTGTGAGTGAGAGAGAGAGAGAGAAGGAGAAGCTGTGAGTGAGAGAGAGAAAGAGAAGCTGTGAGTGAGAGAGAGAGAAAGAGAAACTGTAAGTGAGAGAGAGTGAGAAAGAGAAGCTGTGAGAGAGAGAGAGAAGCTGTGAGTGAGAGAGAGAGAAGGAGAAGGTGTGAGTGAGAGAGAGAAAGAGCTGTGAGTGAGAGAAAGAGAAAGAGAAGCTGTAAGTGAGAGAGAGTGAGAAAGAGAAGCTGTGAGAGAGAGAGAGAAGCTGTGTGTGTGTGAGAGAGAAAGAGGAGCTGTGAGTGAGAGAGAGAGAATGAGAAGCTGTGAGAGAGAGAAAGAGAGAAGCTGTGAGTGAGAGAGAACAAGAAGCTGTGAGTCAGAGAAGAAGAAAGAGAAGCTGTGAGTGAGAGAGAGAGAAAGAGAAGCTGTGAGTGAGAGAGAGGGAGAGAGAAGCTGTGAGTGAGAGACAGAGAAAGAGAAGCTGTGAGTGAGAGAGAGAAAAAGAGAAGCTGAGAGTGAGAGAGAGAGAGAAAGAAAAGCTGTGAGTGAGAGATAGAAATAGAGAAAGAGAAGCTGTGAGTGAGAGAGAGAGAGAGAAGCTGTGAGTGAGAGAGAGGGAGAGAAAGAGATGTTAGTGAGAGAGAGAAAGAAAGAGAAGCGGTAAGTGAGAGAGAGAAGAAAGAGAAGCTGTGAGTGAGAGAGAGAGAGAGAGAGAGAAGCTGTGTGTGTGTGTGTGTGTGAGAGAGACAAGCTGTGAGTGAGAGACAGAGAGAAAGAGAAGCTGTGAGTGAGAGAGAGAGAGAAAGAGAAGCTGTGAGTGAGACAGAGAGAAAGAGAAGCTGTGAGTGGGAGAGAGAGAGAACGAGAAGCTGTGTGTGAGAGAGAAAGAGAAGCTGTGAGTAAGAGAAATAGAGAAAGAGAAGCTGTGAGAGAGAGAGAGAAAGAGAAGCTGTGAGAGAGAGAGAAAGAGAAGATGTAAGTGAAAGAGAGAAGAAAGAGAAGATTGTGAGAGAGAGAGAGAAAGAGAAGCTGTGGGTGAGAGAGAGAGAGAGAGAAAGAGAAGCTGTGAGTGAGAGAAAGAAAGAAAGAGAAGCTGTAAGTGAGAGAGAGTGAGAAAGAGAAGCTGTGAGTGAGACAGAAAGAGAAAGAGAAGATGTGAGTGAGAGAGAGAGATAGAAAGAGAAGCTGTGATTGAGAGAGACAGAGAAAAGAAGCTGTGAGTGAGAGAGGAAGAGAAAGGGAAGCTGTGAGTGAGAGAGAGAGAACGAGAAGCTGTGAGAGAGAGAGAAGCTATGAGTGAGTGAGAGAGAGAGAAGGAGAAGCTGTGAGTGAGATAAGAGAGAGAAAGAAAGAGAAGCTGTGAGTGAGAGAGAGTGAGAAAGAGAAGCTGTGAGTAAGAGAGAAAGTGAAGCTGTGAGTGAGGCAGAGAGAGAAAGAGAAGGTGTGTGTGTGTGTGAGAGAAGCTGTTAGTGAGAGAGAGAAAGAGAAGCTGTGAGTGTGATAGAATGAACGAGAAGCTGTGAGAGAGAGAGAAGCTGTGAGTGAGAGAGAGAGAAGGAGAAGCTGTGAGTGAGAGAGAGAGAGAAAGAAAGGGATGCTGTGAGTGAGAGAGGGAGAAATAGAAGTGAGTGAGAGAGAGAAGCTGTGTGTGAGAGAGAGAAAGAGAAGCTGTGAGTGAGAGAGAGAGATAAAGAGAAGCTGTGAGTGAGAGAGATAGAAAGAGAAGCTGTAAATGAGAGAGAAATAGAAGCTGTGAGTGAGAGAGAGAAGCTGTGAGTGAGAGAGAGAGAGAAAGAGAAGCTGTGAGTGAGAGAAAGAGAAGCTGTGTGTGAGAGAGAGAGAAAGAGAAGGTGTGAGTAAGAGAGAGAGAGAAAGAGAAGCTGTGAGTGAGAGAGAGAGAGAAGCTGTGAGTGAGAGTGAGAGAAAGAGTTGTGAGTTAGAGAGAGAGAGAAAGAGAAGCTGTGAGTGAGACAGAGAGAAAGAGAAGCTGTGAGTGGGAGAGAGAGAGAACGAGAAGCTGTGTGTGAGAGAGAAAGAGAAGCTGTGAGTAAGAGAAATAGAGAAAGAGAAGCTGTGAGAGAGAGAGAGAGAGAAAGAGAAGCTGTGAGAGAGAGAGAAAGAGAAGATGTAAGTGAAAGAGAGAAGAAAGAGAAGATTGTGAGAGAGAGAGAAAGAGAAGCTGTGGGTGAGAGAGAGAGAGAGAGAAAGAGAAGCTGTGAGTGAGAGAAAGAAAGAAAGAGAAGCTGTAAGTGAGAGAGAGTGAGAAAGAGAAGCTGTGAGTGAGACAGAAAGAGAAAGAGAAGATGTGAGTGAGAGAGAGAGATAGAAAGAGAAGCTGTGATTGAGAGAGACAGAGAAAAGAAGCTGTGAGTGAGAGAGGAAGAGAAAGGGAAGCTGTGAGTGTGAGAGAGAGAACGAGAAGCTGTGAGAGAGAGAGAAGCTATGAGTGAGTGAGAGAGAGAGAAGGAGAAGCTGTGAGTGAGATAAGAGAGAGAAAGAAAGAGAAGCTGTGAGTGAGAGAGAGTGAGAAAGAGAAGCTGTGAGTAAGAGAGAAAGAGAAGCTGTGAGTGAGGCAGAGAGAGAAAGAGAAGGTGTGTGTGTGTGTGAGAGAAGCTGTTAGTGAGAGAGAGAAAGAGAAGCTGTGAGTGTGATAGAAAGAACGAGAAGCTGTGAGAGAGAGAGAAGCTGTGAGTGAGAGAGAGAGAAGGAGAAGCTGTGAGTGAGAGAGAGAGAGAAAGAAAGGGATGCTGTGAGTGAGAGAGGGAGAAATAGAAGTGAGTGAGAGAGAGAAGCTGTGTGTGAGAGAGAGAAAGAGAAGCTGTGAGTGAGAGAGAGAGATAAAGAGAAGCTGTGAGTGAGAGAGATAGAAAGAGAAGCTGTAAATGAGAGAGAAATAGAAGCTGTGAGTGAGAGAGAGAAGCTGTGAGTGAGAGAGAGAGAAAGAGAAGCTGTGAGTGAGAGAAAGAGAAGCTGTGAGTGAGAGAGAGAGAAAGAGAAGGTGTGAGTAAGAGAGAGAGAGAAAGAGAAGCTGTGAGTGAGAGAGAGAGAGAAGCTTTGAGTGAGAGTGAGAGAAAGAGTTGTGAGTTAGAGAGAGAGAGAAAGAGAAGCTGTGAGTGAGAGAGAGAGAGAAAGAGAAGCTGTGAGTGACAGAAAGAGAAAGAGTAGCTGTGAGTCAGGAGAGAGAGAAAGAGAAGCTGTGAGTGAGAGAGAGAGAGAAGGAGAAGCTGTGAGTGAGAGAGAGAAAGAGAAGCTGTGAGTGAGAGAGAGAGAAAGAGAAACTGTAAGTGAGAGAGAGTGAGAAAGAGAAGCTGTGTGAGAGAGAGAGAAGCTGTGAGTGAGAGAGAGAGAAGGAGAAGGTGTAAGTGAGAGAGAGTGAGAAAGAGAAGCTGTGAGAGAGAGAGAAGCTGTGTGTGTGTGAGAGAGAAAGAGGAGCTGTGAGTGAGAGAGAGAGAGAATGAGAAGCTGTGAGAGAGAGAAAGAGAGAAGCTGTGAGTGAGAGAGAACAAGAAGCTGTGAGTCAGAGAGAAAGAAAGAGAAGCTGTGAGTGAGAGAGAGAGAAAGAGAAGCTGTGAGTGAGAGAGAGGGAGAGAGAAGCTGTGAGTGAGAGACAGAGAAAGAGAAGCTGTGAGTGAGAGAGAGAAAAAGAGAAGCTGAGAGTGAGAGAGAGAGAGAAAGAAAAGCTGTGAGTGAGAGATAGAAATAGAGAAAGAGAAGCTGTGAGTGAGAGAGAGAGAGAGAAGCTGTGAGTGAGAGAGAGGGAGAGAAAGAGATGTTAGTGAGAGAGAGAAAGAAAGAGAAGCGGTAAGTGAGAGAGAGAAGAAAGAGAAGCTGTGAGTGAGAGAGAGAGAGAGAGAGAGAGAGAAGCTGTGTGTGTGTGTGTGAGAGAGAGAGAAGCTGTGAGTGAGAGACAGAGAGAAAGAGAAGCTGTGAGTGAGAGAGAGAGAGAAAGAGAAGCTGTGAGTGAGACAGAGAGAAAGAGAAGCTGTGAGTGGGAGAGAGAGAGAACGAGAAGCTGTGTGTGAGAGAGAAAGAGAAGCTGTGAGTAAGAGAAATAGAGAAAGAGAAGCTGTGGGTGAGAGAGAGAGAGAAAGAGAAGCTGTGAGTGAGAGAAAGAAAGAAAGAGAAGCTGTAAGTGAGAGAGAGTGAGAAAGAGAAGCTGTGAGTGAGACAGAAAGAGAAAGAGAAGATGTGAGTGAGAGAGAGAGATAGAAAGAGAAGCTGTGATTGAGAGAGACAGAGAAAAGAAGCTGTGAGTGAGAGAGGAAGAGAAAGGGAAGCTGTGAGTGAGAGAGAGAGAACGAGAAGCTGTGAGAGAGAGAGAAGCTATGAGTGAGTGAGAGAGAGAGAAGGAGAAGCTGTGAGTGAGATAAGAGAGAGAAAGAAAGAGAAGCTGTGAGTGAGAGAGAGAGAAAGAGAAGCTGTGAGTGAGAGAGAGAGAGAAAGTGAAGCTGTTAGTGAGAGAGACAGAAAGAGAAACTGTGAGAGAAAGAGAAAGAGAGAAAGAAGAAGCTGTGAGTGAGAGAGAGAGAAAGAGAAGGTGTGAGTGAGAGAGAGAGAGAGAGAAAGAGAAGCTGTGAGTGAGAGAGAGAGAGAAGCTGTGAGTGAGAGCGAGAGAAAGAGAATCTGTGAGTGAGAGAGAGAGAGAAAGAGAAGCTGTGAGTGAGAGAGAGAGAAAGAGAAGCTGTGAGTGAGAAAGAAAAAGAAGCTGTGAGTGAGAGAGAGAGAGAAAGAAAGAGAAGCTGTGAGGGAGAGAGAGAGAAATATTAGCTGTGAGTGAGAGAGAGAGAAGCTGTGAGTGAGAGAGATTGACAGAGAAGCTGTGAGTGAGAGAGAGAGGACCTGTGAGTGAGAGAGAGAGAGAAAGAGAAGCTGTATGTGTGAGAGAGAGAAAGAGAAAGAGAAGCTGTCTGTGAGAGAGAAAGAGAGAAAATGAGAAGCTGTGAGGGAGAGAGAGAGAGAGAAAGAGAGGTAGTGTTGTTGTGTGAGAGAGAAGCTGTGAG
Source organism: Bradypodion ventrale (assembly GCA_035047345.1). Taxonomy (NCBI): domain Eukaryota; kingdom Metazoa; phylum Chordata; class Lepidosauria; order Squamata; family Chamaeleonidae; genus Bradypodion; species Bradypodion ventrale. The sequence goes on from JAWDJE010000001.1 coordinate 222,595,746, forward strand.
GGAGATAGAGAGAAAGAGAAACTGTGAGTGAGAGAGAGAGAAAGAGAAGCGGTTAGTGAGAGAGAGAGTGAAAGAGAACCTGTGAGTGAAGGAGAGAGAAAAGCTGTGATTGAGAGAGAGAAGCTGTGAGTGAGAGAGAGAGAGAGAAAGAGAAGCTGTGAGTGAGAGAGAGAAAGAAAGAGAAGCTCTAAGTGAGAGAGAGTGAGAAAGAGAAGGTGTGAGTGAGACAGAAAGAGAAAGAAAAATGTGAGTGAGAGAGAGAGATAGAAAGAGAAGCTGTGATTGAGAAAGACAGAGAAAAAGAAGCTGTGAGTGAGAGAGAGAGAGAGAAAGGGAAGCTGTGAGTGTGAGAGAGAGAGAACGAGAAGCTCTGAGAGAGAGAGAAGATGTGAGTGAGTGAGAGAGAGAGAAGGAGAAGCTGTGAGTGAGATAAGAGAGAGAAAGAGAGAAGCAGTGAGTGAGAGAGAGAGAAAGAGAAGCTGTGAGTGAGAGAGAGAGAAGCTGTGAGTGAGAGAGAGAGAAAGAAAAGCAGTGAGTGAGAGAGAGAGAGAAAGAGAAGCTGTGATTGAGAGAGAAAGAGAAAGAGGAGCTGTGTGTGTGTGAGAGTGAAAGAGAACCTGTGTGTTAGCGAGAGACAGAGAAGCTGTGAGTGAGAGAGAAAGAGAGAAAGTGAAGCTGTTAGTGAGAGAGACAGAAAGAGAAACTGTGAGAGAAAGAGAGAGAGAAAGAAGAAGCTGTGAGTGAGAGAGAGAGAAAGAGAAGCTGTGAGTGGGAGAGAGAGAGAATGAGAAGCTGTGAGAGAGACAGAAATAGAAGCTGTGAGTGAGAGAGAGAAATAGAGAAAGAGAAGCTTTGAGTGAGAGAGAGAGAGAATGAGAAGCTGTGAGTGAGAGAAAGATAAGCTGTGAGTAAGAGAGAGAAAGATAAGCTGTGAGTGAGAGGGAGAGAGAAAGAGAAGCTGTGAGTGAGACAGAGAGAAAGAGAAGCTGTGTGAGAGAGAAATAGAAGCTGTGAGTGAGAGAGAGAAATAGAGAAAGATAAGCGGTTAGTGAGAGAGAGAGTGAAAGAGAAGCTGTGAGTGAAGGAGAGAGAGAAGCTGTGATAGAGAGAGAGAAGCTGTGAGTGAGAGAGAGAGAGAAAGAGAAACTGAGTGAGAGAGAGAGAGAAGCTGTGAGTGAGAGAGAGAGAGAGAAAGAGAAGCTATGTGTGAGATAGAGAGAGAAGCAGTGAGTGAGAGAGAGAGAGAAAGAGAACCTGTGAGTGAGAGAGAGAAAGAGAAGCTGTTAGTGAGAGTGAGTGTGAAAGAGAAGCTTTGAGTGAGAGAGAGAGAGAAGCTGTGAGTGAGAGAGAGAGAGAGAGAAGCTGTGAGTGAGAGAGAGAGAAAGAGAAGCTGTGAGTGAGAGAGAGTGAGAAAGAGAAGCTGTGAGTAAGAGAGAAAGAGAAGCTGTGAGTGAGGCAGAGAGAGAAAGAGAAGGTGTGTGTGTGTGTGAGAGAAGCTGTTAGTGAGAGAGAGAAAGAGAAGCTGTGAGTGTGATAGAGAGAACGAGAAGCTGTGAGAGAGAGAGAAGCTGTGAGTGAGAGAGAGAGAAGGAGAAGCTGTGAGTGAGAGAGAGAGAGAAAGAAAGGGATGCTGTGAGTGAGAGATTGAGAAATAGAAGTGAGTGAGAGAGAGAAGCTGTGTGTGAGAGAGAGAAAGAGAAGCTGTGAGTGAGAGAGAGAGATAAAGAGAAGCTGTGAGTGAGAGAGATAGAAAGAGAAGCTGTAAATGAGAGAGAAATAGAAGCTGTGAGTGTGAGAGAGAAGCTGTGAGTGAGAGAGAGAGAAAGAGAAGCTGGGAGTGAGAGAAAGAGAAGCTGTGAGTGAGAGAGAGAGAGAAGCTGTGAGTGAGAGTGAGAGAAAGATTTGTGAGTTAGAGAGAGAGAGAAAGAGAAGCTGTGAGTGAGAGAGAGAGAAAGAGAAGCTGGGAGTGACAGAAAGAGAAAGAGTATCTGTGAGTGAGGAGAGAGAGAAAGAGAAGCTGTGAGTGAGAGAGAGAGAGAAGGAGAAGCTGTGAGTGAGAGAGAGAAAGAGAAGCTGTGAGTGAGAGAGAGAGAAAGAGAAACTGTAAGTGAGAGAGAGTGAGAAAGAGAAGCTGTGAGAGAGAGAGAGAAGCTGTGAGTGAGAGAGAGAGAAGGAGAAGCTGTGAGTGAGAGAGAGAAAGAGCTGTGAGTGAGAGAAAGAGAAAGAGAAGCTGTAAGTGAGAGAGAGTGAGAAAGAGAAGCTGTGAGAGAGAGAGAGAAGCTGTGTGTGTGTGAGAGAGAAAGAGGAGCTGTGAGTGAGAGAGAGAGAGAATGAGAAGCTGTGAGAGAGAGAAAGAGAGAAGCTGTGAGTGAGAGAGAACAAGAAGCTGTGAGTCAGAGAAGAAGAAAGAGAAGCTGTGAGTGAGAGAGAGAGAAAGAGAAGCTGTGAGTGAGAGAGAGGGAGAGAGAAGCTGTGAGTGAGAGACAGAGAAAGAGAAGCTGTGAGTGAGAGAGAGAAAAAGAGAAGCTGAGAGTGAGAGAGAGAGAGAAAGAAAAGCTGTGAGTGAGAGATAGAAATAGAGAAAGAGAAGCTGTGAGTGAGAGAGAGAGAGAGAAGCTGTGAGTGAGAGAGAGGGAGAGAAAGAGATGTTAGTGAGAGAGAGAAAGAAAGAGAAGCGGTAAGTGAGAGAGAGAAGAAAGAGAAGCTGTGAGTGAGAGAGAGAGAGAGAGAGAGAAGCTGTGTGTGTGTGTGTGTGAGAGAGACAAGCTGTGAGTGAGAGACAGAGAGAAAGAGAAGCTGTGAGTGAGAGAGAGAGAGAAAGAGAAGCTGTGAGTGAGACAGAGAGAAAGAGAAGCTGTGAGTGGGAGAGAGAGAGAACGAGAAGCTGTGTGTGAGAGAGAAAGAGAAGCTGTGAGTAAGAGAAATAGAGAAAGAGAAGCTGTGAGAGAGAGAGAGAAAGAGAAGCTGTGAGAGAGAGAGAAAGAGAAGATGTAAGTGAAAGAGAGAAGAAAGAGAAGATTGTGAGAGAGAGAGAGAGAAAGAGAAGCTGTGGGTGAGAGAGAGAGAGAGAGAAAGAGAAGCTGTGAGTGAGAGAAAGAAAGAAAGAGAAGCTGTAAGTGAGAGAGAGTGAGAAAGAGAAGCTGTGAGTGAGACAGAAAGAGAAAGAGAAGATGTGAGTGAGAGAGAGAGATAGAAAGAGAAGCTGTGATTGAGAGAGACAGAGAAAAGAAGCTGTGAGTGAGAGAGGAAGAGAAAGGGAAGCTGTGAGTGAGAGAGAGAGAACGAGAAGCTGTGAGAGAGAGAGAAGCTATGAGTGAGTGAGAGAGAGAGAAGGAGAAGCTGTGAGTGAGATAAGAGAGAGAAAGAAAGAGAAGCTGTGAGTGAGAGAGAGTGAGAAAGAGAAGCTGTGAGTAAGAGAGAAAGTGAAGCTGTGAGTGAGGCAGAGAGAGAAAGAGAAGGGGTGTGTGTGTGTGAGAGAAGCTGTTAGTGAGAGAGAGAAAGAGAAGCTGTGAGTGTGATAGAATGAACGAGAAGCTGTGAGAGAGAGAGAAGCTGTGAGTGAGAGAGAGAGAAGGAGAAGCTGTGAGTGAGAGAGAGAGAGAAAGAAAGGGATGCTGTGAGTGAGAGAGGGAGAAATAGAAGTGAGTGAGAGAGAGAAGCTGTGTGTGAGAGAGAGAAAGAGAAGCTGTGAGTGAGAGAGAGAGATAAAGAGAAGCTGTGAGTGAGAGAGATAGAAAGAGAAGCTGTAAATGAGAGAGAAATAGAAGCTGTGAGTGAGAGAGAGAAGCTGTGAGTGAGAGAGAGAGAGAAAGAGAAGCTGTGAGTGAGAGAAAGAGAAGCTGTGTGTGAGAGAGAGAGAAAGAGAAGGTGTGAGTAAGAGAGAGAGAGAAAGAGAAGCTGTGAGTGAGAGAGAGAGAGAAGCTGTGAGTGAGAGTGAGAGAAAGAGTTGTGAGTTAGAGAGAGAGAGAAAGAGAAGCTGTGAGTGAGACAGAGAGAAAGAGAAGCTGTGAGTGGGAGAGAGAGAGAACGAGAAGCTGTGTGTGAGAGAGAAAGAGAAGCTGTGAGTAAGAGAAATAGAGAAAGAGAAGCTGTGAGAGAGAGAGAGAGAAAGAGAAGCTGTGAGAGAGAGAGAAAGAGAAGATGTAAGTGAAAGAGAGAAGAAAGAGAAGATTGTGAGAGAGAGAGAAAGAGAAGCTGTGGGTGAGAGAGAGAGAGAGAGAAAGAGAAGCTGTGAGTGAGAGAAAGAAAGAAAGAGAAGCTGTAAGTGAGAGAGAGTGAGAAAGAGAAGCTGTGAGTGAGACAGAAAGAGAAAGAGAAGATGTGAGTGAGAGAGAGAGATAGAAAGAGAAGCTGTGATTGAGAGAGACAGAGAAAAGAAGCTGTGAGTGAGAGAGGAAGAGAAAGGGAAGCTGTGAGTGAGAGAGAGAGAACGAGAAGCTGTGAGAGAGAGAGAAGCTATGAGTGAGTGAGAGAGAGAGAAGGAGAAGCTGTGAGTGAGATAAGAGAGAGAAAGAAAGAGAAGCTGTGAGTGAGAGAGAGTGAGAAAGAGAAGCTGTGAGTAAGAGAGAAAGAGAAGCTGTGAGTGAGGCAGAGAGAGAAAGAGAAGGTGTGTGTGTGTGAGAGAGAAGCTGTTAGTGAGAGAGAGAAAGAGAAGCTGTGAGTGTGATAGAAAGAACGAGAAGCTGTGAGAGAGAGAGAAGCTGTGAGTGAGAGAGAGAGAAGGAGAAGCTGTGAGTGAGAGAGAGAGAGAAAGAAAGGGATGCTGTGAGTGAGAGAGGGAGAAATAGAAGTGAGTGAGAGAGAGAAGCTGTGTGTGAGAGAGAGAAAGAGAAGCTGTGAGTGAGAGAGAGAGATAAAGAGAAGCTGTGAGTGAGAGAGATAGAAAGAGAAGCTGTAAATGAGAGAGAAATAGAAGCTGTGAGTGAGAGAGAGAAGCTGTGAGTGAGAGAGAGAGAGAAAGAGAAGCTGTGAGTGAGAGAAAGAGAAGCTGTGTGTGAGAGAGAGAGAAAGAGAAGGTGTGAGTAAGAGAGAGAGAGAAAGAGAAGCTGTGAGTGAGAGAGAGAGAGAAGCTGTGAGTGAGAGTGAGAGAAAGAGTTGTGAGTTAGAGAGAGAGAGAAAGAGAAGCTGTGAGTGAGACAGAGAGAAAGAGAAGCTGTGAGTGGGAGAGAGAGAGAACGAGAAGCTGTGTGTGAGAGAGAAAGAGAAGCTGTGAGTAAGAGAAATAGAGAAAGAGAAGCTGTGAGAGAGAGAGAGAGAAAGAGAAGCTGTGAGAGAGAGAGAAAGAGAAGATGTAAGTGAAAGAGAGAAGAAAGAGAAGATTGTGAGAGAGAGAGAAAGAGAAGCTGTGGGTGAGAGAGAGAGAGAGAGAAAGAGAAGCTGTGAGTGAGAGAAAGAAAGAAAGAGAAGCTGTAAGTGAGAGAGAGTGAGAAAGAGAAGCTGTGAGTGAGACAGAAAGAGAAAGAGAAGATGTGAGTGAGAGAGAGAGATAGAAAGAGAAGCTGTGATTGAGAGAGACAGAGAAAAGAAGCTGTGAGTGAGAGAGGAAGAGAAAGGGAAGCTGTGAGTGAGAGAGAGAGAACGAGAAGCTGTGAGAGAGAGAGAAGCTATGAGTGAGTGAGAGAGAGAGAAGGAGAAGCTGTGAGTGAGATAAGAGAGAGAAAGAAAGAGAAGCTGTGAGTGAGAGAGAGTGAGAAAGAGAAGCTGTGAGTAAGAGAGAAAGAGAAGCTGTGAGTGAGGCAGAGAGAGAAAGAGAAGGTGTGTGTGTGTGAGAGAGAAGCTGTTAGTGAGAGAGAGAAAGAGAAGCTGTGAGTGTGATAGAAAGAACGAGAAGCTGTGAGAGAGAGAGAAGCTGTGAGTGAGAGAGAGAGAAGGAGAAGCTGTGAGTGAGAGAGAGAGAGAAAGAAAGGGATGCTGTGAGTGAGAGAGGGAGAAATAGAAGTGAGTGAGAGAGAGAAGCTGTGTGTGAGAGAGAGAAAGAGAAGCTGTGAGTGAGAGAGAGAGATAAAGAGAAGCTGTGAGTGAGAGAGATAGAAAGAGAAGCTGTAAATGAGAGAGAAATAGAAGCTGTGAGTGAGAGAGAGAAGCTGTGAGTGAGAGAGAGAGAAAGAGAAGCTGTGAGTGAGAGAAAGAGAAGCTGTGAGTGAGAGAGAGAGAAAGAGAAGGTGTGAGTAAGAGAGAGAGAGAAAGAGAAGCTGTGAGTGAGAGAGAGAGAAGCTTTGAGTGAGAGTGAGAGAAAGAGTTGTGAGTTAGAGAGAGAGAGAAAGAGAAGCTGTGAGTGAGAGAGAGAGAGAAAGAGAAGCTGTGAGTGACAGAAAGAGAAAGAGTAGCTGTGAGTGAGGAGAGAGAGAAAGAGAAGCTGTGAGTGAGAGAGAGAGAGAAGGAGAAGCTGTGAGTGAGAGAGAGAAAGAGAAGCTGTGAGTGAGAGAGAGAGAAAGAGAAACTGTAAGTGAGAGAGAGTGAGAAAGAGAAGCTGTGTGAGAGAGAGAGAAGCTGTGAGTGAGAGAGAGAGAAGGAGAAGGTGTAAGTGAGAGAGAGTGAGAAAGAGAAGCTGTGAGAGAGAGAGAAGCTGTGTGTGTGTGAGAGAGAAAGAGGAGCTGTGAGTGAGAGAGAGAGAGAATGAGAAGCTGTGAGAGAGAGAAAGAGAGAAGCTGTGAGTCAGAGAGAACAAGAAGCTGTGAGTCAGAGAGAAAGAAAGAGAAGCTGTGAGTGAGAGAGAGAGAAAGAGAAGCTGTGAGTGAGAGAGAGGGAGAGAGAAGCTGTGAGTGAGAGACAGAGAAAGAGAAGCTGTGAGTGAGAGAGAGAAAAAGAGAAGCTGAGAGTGAGAGAGAGAGAGAAAGAAAAGCTGTGAGTGAGAGATAGAAATAGAGAAAGAGAAGCTGTGAGTGAGAGAGAGAGAGAGAAGCTGTGAGTGAGAGAGAGGGAGAGAAAGAGATGTTAGTGAGAGAGAGAAAGAAAGAGAAGCGGTAAGTGAGAGAGAGAAGAAAGAGAAGCTGTGAGTGAGAGAGAGAGAGAGAGAGAGAGAGAGAGAGAGAGAAGCTGTGTGTGTGTGTGTGAGAGAGAGAGAAGCTGTGAGTGAGAGACAGAGAGAAAGAGAAGCTGTGAGTGAGAGAGAGAGAGAAAGAGAAGCTGTGAGTGAGACAGAGAGAAAGAGAAGCTGTGAGTGGGAGAGAGAGAGAACGAGAAGCTGTGTGTGAGAGAGAAAGAGAAGCTGTGAGTAAGAGAAATAGAGAAAGAGAAGCTGTGGGTGAGAGAGAGAGAGAAAGAGAAGCTGTGAGTGAGAGAAAGAAAGAAAGAGAAGCTGTAAGTGAGAGAGAGTGAGAAAGAGAAGCTGTGAGTGAGACAGAAAGAGAAAGAGAAGATGTGAGTGAGAGAGAGAGATAGAAAGAGAAGCTGTGATTGAGAGAGACAGAGAAAAGAAGCTGTGAGTGAGAGAGGAAGAGAAAGGGAAGCTGTGAGTGAGAGAGAGAGAACGAGAAGCTGTGAGAGAGAGAGAAGCTATGAGTGAGTGAGAGAGAGAGAAGGAGAAGCTGTGAGTGAGATAAGAGAGAGAAAGAAAGAGAAGCTGTGAGTGAGAGAGAGAGAAAGAGAAGCTGTGAGTGAGAGAGAGAGAGAAAGTGAAGCTGTTAGTGAGAGAGACAGAAAGAGAAACTGTGAGAGAAAGAGAAAGAGAGAAAGAAGAAGCTGTGAGTGAGAGAGAGAGAAAGAGAAGGTGTGAGTGAGAGAGAGAGAGAGAGAAAGAGAAGCTGTGAGTGAGAGAGAGAGAGAAGCTGTGAGTGAGAGCGAGAGAAAGAGAATCTGTGAGTGAGAGAGAGAGAGAAAGAGAAGCTGTGAGTGAGAGAGAGAGAAAGAGAAGCTGTGAGTGAGAAAGAAAAAGAAGCTGTGAGTGAGAGAGAGAGAGAAAGAAAGAGAAGCTGTGAGGGAGAGAGAGAGAAATATTAGCTGTGAGTGAGAGAGAGAGAAGCTGTGAGTGAGAGACAGAGAAAGAGAAGCTGTGAGTGAGAGAGAGAAAAAGAGAAGCTGAGAGTGAGAGAGAGAGAGAAAGAGAAGCTGTGAGTGAGAGAGAGAAATAGAGAAAGAGAAGCTGTGAGTGAGAGAGAGGCAGAGAAAGTGATGTTAGTGAGAGAGAGAAAGAATGCGAAGCGGTAAGTGATAGAGAGAAGAAAGAGAAGTTGTGAGTGAGAGAGAGAGAGAGAGAAAGAGAAGCTGTGAGTGAGAGAGAGAGAAAGAGAAGCTGTCAGTAAGAGAGAGAGACAAGCTGAGTGAGAGAGTGAGAAAGAGAAGCTGTGAGTGACAGAGAGAGAGAACGAGAAGTTGTGAGTGAGAGAGTGAGACGGAGAAATAGAAGCTGTGAGAGAGAGTAAGAGAGAAACAGATGCTGTGAGTGAGTGCATGAGAGAGAGAAAGAGAAGCTGTGAGTGAGTGAGAGAGAGAAAGAGTAGCTGTGAGTGAGAGAGAAAGAGAAGCTGTGAGTGAGAGAGAGAAGCTGAGTGAGAGAGAGAGAAAGAGAAGCTGTGAGTGAGAGAGAGAGAGAGACAAGCTGTTAGTGAGAGAGAGAGAAAGAGAAGCTGAGAGAGAGAGAGAAAGAGTAGATGTGATTGAGAGAGAGAGAAAAAGAAGCCGTGAGTGAGTGAGAGAGGGAGAAGCTGAGTGAGAGAGAGAGAAAGAGAAGCTGTGAGTGAGAGAGAGAGAGAGAAAGAGAAGCTGTGAGTGAGTGAGAGAGAGAGAAGCTGTGAGTGAGAGAGAGAGAAAGAGAAGCTGTGTGAGAGAGAGAAAGAGAAGCTGTTAGTGAGAGAGAGAAAGTATAAGAGAAGCTGTGAGTGAGAGAAAGAGAGAGAAGCTGTGAGTGAGAGAGAGAGAGAAGCTGTGAGTGAGAGAGAGAGAAGTAGAATCTGTGAGTGAGAGACAGAGAGAAAGAGAAGCTGTGAGTGAGAGAGAAAGAGAAACAGAAACTGTGAGTGAGAGAGAGAGAGAAATAGAAGGTATGAGTGAGAGAGAGTGAGAGAGAAGCTGTGAGTGAGAGAGAGGGAACCTGTGAGTGAGAGAGAGAGAGAGAGAAAGAGAAGCTGTATGTGTGAGAGAGAGAAAGAGAAAGAGAAGCTGTCAGTGAGAGAGAGAAAAAGAGAAGCTGAGAGTGAGAGAGAGAGAGAAAGAAAAGCTGTGAGTGAGAGATAGAAATAGAGAAAGAGAAGCTGTGAGTGAGAGAGAGAGAGAGAAGCTGTGAGTGAGAGAGAGGGAGAGAAAGAGATGTTAGTGAGAGAGAGAAAGAAAGAGAAGCGGTAAGTGAGAGAGAGAAGAAAGAGAAGCTGTGAGTGAGAGAGAGAGAGAGAGAGAAGCTGTGTGTGTGTGTGAGAGAGAGAGAGAGAAGCTGTGAGTGAGAGACAGAGAGAAAGAGAAGCTGTGAGTGAGAGAGAGAGAGAAAGAGAAGCTGTGAGTGAGACAGAGAGAAAGAGAAGCTGTGAGTGGGAGAGAGAGAGAACGAGAAGCTGTGTGTGAGAGAGAAAGAGAAGCTGTGAGTAAGAGAAATAGAGAAAGAGAAGCTGTGAGAGAGAGAGAGAGAGAAAGAGAAGCTGTGAGAGAGAGAGAAAGAGAAGATGTAAGTGAAAGAGAGAAGAAAGAGAAGATTGTGTGTGAGAGAGAGAGAAAGAGAAGCTGTGGGTGAGAGAGAGAGAGAAAGAGAAGCTGTGAGTGAGAGAAAGAAAGAAAGAGAAGCTGTAAGTGAGAGAGAGTGAGAAAGAGAAGCTGTGAGTGAGACAGAAAGAGAAAGAGAAGATGTGAGTGAGAGAGAGAGATAGAAAGAGAAGCTGTGATTGAGAGAGACAGAGAAAAGAAGCTGTGAGTGAGAGAGGAAGAGAAAGGGAAGCTGTGAGTGAGAGAGAGAGAACGAGAAGCTGTGAGAGAGAGAGAAGCTATGAGTGAGTGAGAGAGAGAGAAGGAGAAGCTGTGAGTGAGATAAGAGAGAGAAAGAAAGAGAAGCTGTGAGTGAGAGAGAGAGAAAGAGAAGCTGTGAGTGAGAGAGAGAGAGAAAGTGAAGCTGTTAGTGAGAGAGACAGAAAGAGAAACTGTGAGAGAAAGAGAAAGAGAGAAAGAAGAAGCTGTGAGTGAGAGAGAGAAAGAGAAGGTGTGAGTGAGAGAGAGAGAGAGAAAGAGAAGCTGTGAGTGAGAGAGAGAGAGAAGCTGTGAGTGAGAGCGAGAGAAAGAGAATCTGTGAGTGAGAGAGAGAGAGAAAGAGAAGCTGTGAGTGAGAGAGAGAGAAAGAGAAGCTGTGAGTGAGAAAGAAAAAGAAGCTGTGAGTGAGAGAGAGAGAGAAAGAAAGAGAAGCTGTGAGGGAGAGAGAGAGAAATATTAGCTGTGAGTGAGAGAGAGAGAAGCTGTGAGTGAGAGACAGAGAAAGAGAAGCTGTGAGTGAGAGAGAGAAAAAGAGAAGCTGAGAGTGAGAGAGAGAGAGAAAGAGAAGCTGTGAGTGAGAGAGAGAAATAGAGAAAGAGAAGCTGTGAGTGAGAGAGAGGTAGAGAAAGTGATGTTAGTGAGAGAGAGAAAGAATGCGAAGCGGTAAGTGAGAGAGAGAAGAAAGAGAAGTTGTGAGTGAGAGAGAGAGAGAGAGAAAGAGAAGCTGTGAGTGAGAGAGAGAGAAAGAGAAGCTGTCAGTAAGAGAGAGAGACAAGCTGAGTGAGAGAGTGAGAAAGAGAAGCTGTGAGTGACAGAGAGAGAGAACGAGAAGTTGTGAGTGAGAGAGTGAGAGGGAGAAATAGAAGCTGTGAGAGAGAGTAAGAGAGAAACAGATGCTGTGAGTGAGTGCATGAGAGAGAGAAAGAGAAGCTGTGAGTGAGTGAGAGAGAGAAAGAGTAGCTGTGAGTGAGAGAGAAAGAGAAACTGTGAGTGAGAGAGAGAAGCTGAGTGAGAGAGAGAGAAAGAGAAGCTGTGAGTGAGAGAGAGAGAGACAAGCTGTTAGTGAGAGAGAGAGAAAGAGAAGCTGAGAGAGAGAGAAAGAGTAGATGTGATTGAGAGAGAGAGAAAAAGAAGCCGTGAGTGAGTGAGAGAGAGAGAAGCTGAGTGAGAGAGAGAGAAAGAGAAGCTGTGAGTGAGAGAGAGAGAGAAAGAGAAGCTGTGAGTGAGTGAGAGAGAGAAGCTGTGAGTGAGAGAGAGAGAAAGAGAAGCTGTGTGAGAGAGAGAAAGAGAAGCTGTTAGTGAGAGAGAGAAAATTAAGAGAAGCTGTGAGTGAGAGAAAGAGAGAGAAGCTGTGAGTGAGAGAGAGAGAGAAGCTGTGAGTGAGAGAGAGAGAGAAGTAGAATCTGTGAGTGAGAGACAGAGAGAAAGAGAAGCTGTGAGTGAGAGAGAAAGAGAAACAGAAACTGTGAGTGAGAGAGAGAGTGAAATAGAAGGTATGAGTGAGAGAGAGTGAGAGAGAAGCTGTGAGTGAGAGAGAGGGAACCTGTGAGTGAGAGAGAGAGAGAGAGAAAGAGAAGCTGTATGTGTGAGAGAGAGAAAGAGAAAGAGAAGCTGTCAGTGAGAGAGAAATTAAGAAAATGAGAAGCTGTGAGGGAGAGAGAGAAAGAGAAGTTGTGTGGTTGTGAGAGAGAGAAGCTGTGAGGGAGAGAGTGAGAAAGAGAAACTGTGAGTGAGAGAGAGAGAGAAAGAGAAGCTGTTAGTGAGAGAGTGAAAGAGAAGCTGTGAGTGAGGGAGAGAGAGAGAAGCTGTGATTGAGAGAGAGAGAGAAGCTGTGAGTGAGAGAGAGAGAGAAAGAGAAGCTGTTAGTGAGAGAGAGAGTGAAAGAGAAGCTGTGAGTGAAGGAGAGAGAGAAGCTGTGATTGAGAGAGAGAGAGAAGCTGTGAGAGAGAGAAAGAGAAACTGAGTGAGAGAGAGAGAGAAAGAGAAGCTGTGAGAGAGAGAGAGAGAAAGAGAAGCTATGAGTGAGAGAGAGAAGCAGTGAGTGAGAGAGAGAGAAAGAGAAGCTGTGAGTGAGAGAGAGAAAGAGAAGCTGTTAGTGAGAGTGAGTGTGAAAGAGAAGCTTTGAGTGAGAGAAAGAGAAGCTGTGAGTGAGAGAGAGAGAGAAGCTGTGAGTGAGAGAGAGAGAAAGAGAAGCTGTGAGTGAGAGAGAGTGAGAAAGAGAAGCTGTGAGTGAGAGAGAAAGAGAAGCTGTGAGTGAGGCAGAGAGAGAAAGAGAAGGTGTGTGTGTGAGAGAGAGAAGCTGTTAGTGAGAGAGAGAAAGAGAAGCTGTGAGTGAGTGAGAGAGAGAGAGAACGAGAAGCTGTGAGAGAGAGAGAAGCTGTTAGTGAGAGAGAAAGAGAAAGAGAAGCAGTAAGTGAGAGAGAGAAGAAAGAGGTGCTGTGAGTGAGAGAGAGAGAGAGGGAAGCTGTGAGTGAGAGAGAGAGAGAAAGAGAAGATGTGAGTGAGAGAGAGAGAGAAAGAGAAGATGTGAGTGAGACAGAGAGAAAGAGAAGCTGTGAGTGGGAGAGAGAGAGAACGACTAGCTGTGAGAGAGAGAGAAAGAGAAGATGTGAGTGAGAGAGAGAAATAGAGAAAGAGAAGCTGTGAGTGAGAGAGAGTGAGAAAGAGAAGATGTGAGTGAGAGAGAGAGAGGAAGGAGAAGCTGTGAGTGAGAGAGAGAAAGAGAAGCTGTGAGTGAGAGAGAGAGAAAGAGAAGCTGTAAGTGAGAGAGAGTGAGAAAGAGAAGTGGTGAGAGAGAGAGAGAGGAGCTGTGAGTGAGAGAGAGAGAGAATGAGAAGCTGTGAGAGAGAGAAAGAGAGAAGCTGTGAGTGAGAGAGAACAAGAAGCTGTGAGTCAGAGAGAGAAAGAAAGAGAAGCTGTGAGAGAGGCAGAGAGAGAAAGAGAAGGTGTGTGTGAGAGAGAGAAGCTGTTAGTGAGAGAGGGAAAGAGAAGCTGTGAGTGTGAGAGAGAGAGAGAACGAGAAGCTGTGAGAGAGAGAGAGGGAGAGAAAGAGATGTTAGTGAGAGAGAGAAAGAAAGAGAAGCGGTAAGTGAGAGAGAGAAGAAAGAGAAGCTGTGAGTGAGAGAGAAATAGAAGCTGTGAGTGAGAGTGAGAGAGAAGCTGTGAGTGAGAGTGAGAGAAAGAGAAGTGAGTTAGAGAGAGAGAGAAAGAGAAGCTGTGAGTGAGAGAGAGAGAAAGAGAAGCTGTGAGTGAGAGAAAGAGAAAGAGTAGCTGTGAGTGAGGAGAGAGAGAAAGAGAAGCTGTGAGTGAGAGAGAGAGAGAAAGAGTAGCTGTGAGTGAGAGTGAAAGAGAAGCTGTGAGTGAGAGAGAGAAGCTGAGTGAGAGAGAGAGAAAGAGAAGCTGTGAGTGAGAGAGAGAGAGACAAGCTGTTAGTGAGAGAGAGAGAAAGAGAAGCTGAGAGAGAGAGAAAGAGTAGATGTGATTGAGAGAGAGAGAAAAAGAAGCTGTGAGTGAGTGAGAGAGAGAGAAGCTGAGTGAGAGAGAGAGAAAGAGAAGCTGTGAGTGAGAGAGAGAGAGAGAAAGAGAAGCTGTGAGTGAGTGAGAGAGCGAGAAGCTGTGAGTGAGAGAGAGAGAAAGAGAAGCTGCGTGAGAGAGAGAAAGAGAAGCTGTTAGTGAGAGAGAGAAAGTATAAGAGAAGCTGTGAGTGAGAGAAAGAGAGAGAAGCTGTGAGTGAGAGAGAGAGAAGCTGTGAGAGAGAGAGAGGGAGAGAAAGAGATGTTAGTGAGAGAGAGAAAGAAAGAGAAGCGGTAAGTGAGAGAGAGAAGAAAGAGAAGCTGTGAGTGAGACAGAAATAGAAGCTGTGAGTGAGAGAGAGAGAAGCTGTGAGTGAGAGAGAGTGAAAGAGAAGCTGTGAGTGAGAGAAAGAGAAGCTGTGAGTGAGAGAGAGAGAAAGAGAAGGTGTGAGTGAGAGAGAGAGTGAAAGAGAAGCTGTGAGTGAGAGAGAAAGAGAAGCTGTGAGTGAGAGTGAGAGAAAGAGAAGTTGTGAGTTAGAGAGAGAGAGAAAGAGAAGCTGTGAGTGAGAGAGAGAGAAAGAGAAGCTGTGAGTGAGAGAAAGAGAAAGAGTAGCTGTGAGTGAGGAGAGAGAGAGAAAGAGAAGCTGTGAGTGAGAGAGAGAGAGAAGGAGAAGCTGTGAGTGAGAGAGAGAAAGAGAAGCTGTGAGTGAGAGAGAGAGAAAGAGAAATTGTAAGTGAGAGAGAGTGAGAAAGAGAAGCTGTGTGAGAGAGAGAGAGAAGCTGTGAGTGAGAGAGAGAGAAGGAGAAGCTGTGAGTGAGAGAGAGAAAGAGCTGTGAGTGAGAGAAAGAGAAAGAGAAGCTGTAAGTGAGAGAGAGTGAGAAAGAGAAGCTGTGAGAGAGAGAGAGAAGCTGTGTGTGTGTGAGAGAGAAAGAGGAGCTGTGAGTGAGAGAGAGAGAGAATGAGAAGCTGTGAGAGAGAGAAAGAGAGAAGCTGTGAGTGAGAGAGAACAAGAAGCTGTGAGTCAGAGAGAAAGAAAGAGAAGCTGTGAGTGAGAGAGAGAGAAAGAGAAGCTGTGAGTGAGAGAGAGGGAGAGAGAAGCTGTGAGTGAGAGACAGAGAAAGAGAAGCTGTGAGTGAGAGAGAGAAAAAGAGAAGCTGAGAGTGAGAGAGAGAGAGAAAGAAAAGCTGTGAGTGAGAGATAGAAATAGAGAAAGAGAAGCTGTGAGTGAGAGAGAGAGAGAGAAGCTGTGAGTGAGAGAGAGGGAGAGAAAGAGATGTTAGTGAGAGAGAGAAAGAAAGAGAAGCGGTAAGTGGGAGAGAGAAGAAAGAGAAGCTGTGAGTGAGAGAGAGAGAGAGAGAGAAGCTGTGTGTGTGTGTGAGAGAGAGAGAGAAGCTGTGAGTGAGAGACAGAGAGAAAGAGAAGCTGTGAGTGAGAGAGAGAGAGAGAGAAAGAGAAGCTGTGAGTTAGACAGAGAGAAAGAGAAGCTGTGAGTGGGAGAGAGAGAGAACGAGAAGCTGTGTGAGAGAGAGAAAGAGAAGCTGTAAGAGAAATAGAGAAAGAGAAGCTGTGAGTGAGAGAGAGAGAGAAAGAGAAGCTGTGAGAGAGAGAGAAAGAGAAGATGTAAGTGAAAGAGAGAAGAAAGAGAAGATTGTGAGAGAGAGAGAGAAAGAGAAGCTGTGGGTGAGAGAGAGAGAAAGAGAAGCTGTGAGTGAGAGAGAGAAAGAAAGAGAAGCTGTAAGTGAGAGAGAGTGAGAAAGAGAAGCTGTGAGTGAGAAAGAAAGAGAAAGAGAAGATGTGAGTGAGAGAGAGAGATAGAAAGAGAAGCTGTGATTGAGAGAGACAGAGAAAAGAAGCTGTGAGTGAGAGAGGAAGAGAAAGGGAAGCTGTGAGTGAGAGAGAGAGAGAACGAGAAGCTGTGAGAGAGAGAGAAGCTATGAGTGAGTGAATGAGAGAGAAGGAGAAGCTGTGAGTGAGATAAGAGAGAGAAAGAAAGAGAAGCTGTGAGTGAGAGAGAGAGAAAGAGAAGCTGTGAGTGAGAGAGAGAGAGAAAGTGAAGCTGTTAGTGAGAGAGACAGAAAGAGAAACTGTGAGAGAAAGAGAAAGAGAGAAAGAAGATGCTGTGAGTGAGAGAGAGAGAAAGAGAAGGTGTGAGTGAGAGAGAGAGAGAGAGAGAAAGAGAAGCTGTGAGTGAGAGAGAGAGAGAAGCTGTGAGTGAGAGCGAGAGAAAGAGAATCTGTGAGTGAGAGAGAGAGAGAGAAAGAGAAGCTGTGAGTGAGAGAGAGAGAAAGAGAAGCTGTGAGTGAGAAAGAAAAAGAAGCTGTGAGTGAGAGAGAGAGAGAAAGAAAGAGAAGCTGTGAGGGAGAGAGAGAGAAATATTAGCTGTGAGTGAGAGAGAGAGAAGCTGTGAGTGAGAGACAGAGAAAGAGAATCTGTGAGTGAGAGAGAGAAAAAGAGAAGCTGAGAGTGAGAGAGAGAGAGAAAGAGAAGCTGTGAGTGAGAGAGAGAGAGAAAGAGAAGCTGTGAGTGAGAGAGAGAAATAGAGAAATAGAAGCTGTGAGTGAGAGAGAGGGAGAAAGAGAAGCTGTTAGTGAGAGAGTGAAAGAGAAGCTGTGAGTGAGGGAGAGAGAGAGAAGCTGTGATTGAGAGAGAGAGAGAGAAGGTGTGAGTGAGAGAGAGAGAGAAAGAGAAGCTGTTAGTGAGAGAGAGAGTGAAAGAGAAGCTGTGAGTGAAGGAGAGAGAGAGAAGCTGTGATTGAGAGAGAGAGAGAAGCTGTGAGAGAGAGAAAGAGAAACTGAGTGAGAGAGAGAGAGAAAGAGAAGCTGTGTGAGAGAGAGAGAGAGAGAAAGAGAAGCTATGAGTGAGAGAGAGAAAGAGAAGCTGTTAGTGAGAGTGAGTGTGAAAGAGAAGCTTTGAGTGAGAGAAAGAGAAGCTGTGAGTGAGAGAGAGAGAGAAGCTGTGAGTGAGAGAGAGAGAAAGAGAAGCTGTGAGTGAGAGAGAGTGAGAAAGAGAAGCTGTGAGTGAGAGAGAAAGAGAAGCTGTGAGTGAGGCAGAGAGAGAAAGAGAAGGTGTGAGAGAGAGAGAGAAGCTGTTAGTGAGAGTGAGAAAGAGATGCTGTGAGTGAGAGAGAGAGAGAGAGAGAACGAGAAGCTGTGAGAGAGAGAAGCTGTTAGTGAGAAAGAGAGAGAAAGAGAAGCAGTAAGTGAGAGAGAGAAGAAAGAGGTGCTGTGAGTGAGAGAGAGAGAGAGGGAAGCTGTGAGTGAGAGAGAGAGAGAAAGAGAAGCTGTGAGTGAGAGAGAGAGAAAGAGAAGATGTGAGTGAGACAGAGAGAAAGAGAAGCTGTGAGTGGGAGAGAGAGAGAACGACTAGCTGTGAGAGAGAGAGAAAGAGAAGATGTGAGTGAGAGAGAGAAATAGAGAAAGAGAAGCTGTGAGTGAGAGAGAGTGAGAAAGAGAAGATGTGAGTGAGAGAGAGAGGAAGGAGAAGCTGTGAGTGAGAGAGAGAAAGAGAAGCTGTGAGTGAGAGAGAGAGAAAGAGAAGCTATAAGTGAGAGAGAGTGAGAAAGAGAAGCGGTGAGAGAGAGAGAGAGAGAGGAGCTGTGAGTGAGAGAGAGAGAGAATGAGAAGCTGTGAGAGAGAGAAAGAGAGAAGCTGTGAGTGAGAGAGAACAAGAAGCTGTGAGTCAGAGAGAGAAAGAAAGAGAAGCTGTGAGAGAGGCAGAGAGAGAAAGAGAAGGTGTGTGAGAGAGAAAGAAGCTGTTAGTGAGAGAGGGAAAGAGAAGCTGTGAGTGTGAGAGAGAGAGAGAACGAGAAGCTGTGAGAGAGAGAGAGGGAGAGAAGGAGATGTTAGTGAGAGAGAGAAAGAAAGAGAAGCGGTAAGTGAGAGAGAGAAGAAAGAGAAGCTGTGAGTGAGAGAGAAATAGAAGCTGTGAGTGAGAGAGAGGGAGAGAAAGTGATGTTAGTGAGAGAGAGAAAGAATGCGAAGCGGTAAGTGAGAGAGAGAAGAAAGAGAAGTTGTGAGTGAGAGAGAGAGAGAGAGAAAGAGAAGCTGTGAGTGAGAGAGAGAGAAAGAGAAGCTGTCAGTAAGAGAGAGAGACAAGCTGAGTGAGAGAGTGAGAAAGAGAAGCTGTGAGTGACAGAGAGAGAGAACGAGAAGTTGTGAGTGAGAGAGTGAGAGGGAGAAATAGAAGCTGTGAGAGAGAGTAAGAGAGAAACAGATGCTGTGAGTGAGTGCATGAGAGAGAGAAAGAGAAGCTGTGAGTGAGTGAGAGAGAGAAAGAGTAGCTGTGAGTGAGAGAGAAAGAGAAGCTGTGAGTGAGAGAGAGAAGCTGAGTGAGAGAGAGAGAAAGAGAAGCTGTGAGTGAGAGAGAGAGAGAGACAAGCTGTTAGTGAGAGAGAGAGAAAGAGAAGCTGAGAGAGAGAGAAAGAGTAGATGTGATTGAGAGAGAGAGAAAAAGAAGCCGTGAGTGAGTGAGAGAGAGAGAAGCTGAGTGAGAGAGAGAGAAAGAGAAGCTGTGAGTGAGTGAGAGAGAGAGAAAGAGAAGCTGTGAGTGAGTGAGAGAGAGAGAAGCTGTGAGTGAGAGAGAGAGAAAGAGAAGCTGTGTGAGAGAGAGAAAGAGAAGCTGTTAGTGAGAGAGAGAAAGTATAAGAGAAGCTGTGAGTGAGAGAAAGAGAGAGAAGCTGTGAGTGAGAGAGAGAGAGAAGCTGTGAGTGAGAGAGAGAGAAGTAGAATCTGTGAGTGAGAGACAGAGAGAAAGAGAAGCTGTGAGTGAGAGAGAAAGAGAAACAGAAACTGTGAGTGAGAGAGAGAGAGAAATAGAAGGTATGAGTGAGAGAGAGTGAGAGAGAAGCTGTGAGTGAGAGAGAGGGAACCTGTGAGTGAGAGAGAGAGAGAGAGAAAGAGAAGCTGTATGTGTGAGAGAGAGAAAGAGAAAGAGAAGCTGTCAGTGAGAGAGAAATTAAGAAAATGAGAAGCTGTGAGGGAGAGAGAGAGAGAGAAAGAGAAGTTGTGTGGTTGTGAGAGAGAGAAGCTGTGAGGGAGAGAGTGAGAAAGAGAAACTGTGAGTGAGAGAGAGAGAGAGAAAGAGAAGCTGTTACTGAGAGAGTGAAAGAGAAGCTGTGAGTGAGGGAGAGAGAGAGAAGCTGTGATTGAGAGAGAGAGAGAGAAGCTGTGAGTGAGAGAGAGAGAGAAAGAGAAACTGTTAGTGAGAGAGAGAGTGAAAGAGAAGCTGTGAGTGAAGGAGAGAGAGACGCTGTGATTGAGAGAGAGAGAGAAGCTGTGAGAGAGAGAGAGAGAAACTGAGTGAGAGAGAGAGAGAAAGAGAAGCTGTGAGAGAGAGAGAGAAAGAGAAGCTATGAGTGAGAGAGAGAGAAGCAGTGAGTGAGAGAGAGAGAAAGAGAAGCTGTGAGTGAGAGAGAGAAAGAGAAGCTGTTAGTGAGAGTGAGTGTGAAAGAGAAGCTTTGAGTGAGAGAAAGAGAAGCTGTGAGTGAGAGAGAGAGAAGCTATGAGTGAGAGAGAGAGAAAGAGAAGCTGTGAGTGAGAGAGAGTGAGAAAGAGAAGCTGTGAGTGAGAGAGAAAGAGAAGCTGTGAGTGAGGCAGAGAGAGAAAGAGAAGGTGTGTGTGAGAGAGAGAGAAGCTGTTAGTGAGAGTGAGAAAGAGAAGCTGTGAGTGAGAGAGAGAGAGAGAGAACGAGAAGCTGTGAGAGAGAGAGAAGCTGTTAGTGAGAGAGAGAGAGAAAGAGAAGCAGTAAGTGAGAGAGAGAAGAAAGAGGTGCTGTGAGTGAGAGAGAGAGGGAAGCTGTGAGTGAGAGAGAGAGAGAAAGAGAAGATGTGAGTGAGAGAGAGAGAGAAAGAGAAGATGTGAGTGAGACAGAGAGAAAGAGAAGCTGTGAGTGGGAGAGAGAGAGAACGACTAGCTGTGAGAGAGAGAGAAAGAGAAGATGTGAGTGAGAGAGAGAAATAGAGAAAGAGAAGCTGTGAGTGAGAGAGAGTGAGAAAGAGAAGATGTGAGTGAGAGAGAGAGAGGAAGGAGAAGCTGTGAGTGAGAGAGAGAAAGAGAAGCTGTGAGTGAGAGAGAGAGAAAGAGAAGCTGTAAGTGAGAGAGAGTGAGAAAGAGAAGTGGTGAGAGAGAGAGAGAGGAGCTGTGAGTGAGAGAGAGAGAGAATGAGAAGCTGTGAGAGAGAGAAAGAGAGAAGCTGTGAGTGAGAGAGAACAAGAAGCTGTGAGTCAGAGAGAGAAAGAAAGAGAAGCTGTGAGAGAGGCAGAGAGAGAAAGAGAAGGTGTGTGTGAGAGAGAGAAGCTGTTAGTGAGAGAGGGAAAGAGAAGCTGTGTGTGAGAGAGAGAGAGAACGAGAAGCTGTGAGAGAGAGAGAGGGAGAGAAAGAGATGTTATTGCGAGAGAGAAAGAAAGAGAAGCGGTAAGTGAGAGAGAGAAGAAAGAGAAGCTGTGAGTGAGAGAGAAATAGAAGCTGTGAGTGAGAGTGAGAGAGAAGCTGTGAGTGAGAGAGAGAGAAAGAGAAGCTGTGAGTGAGAGAAAGAGAAGCTGTGAGTGAGAGAGAGAGAAAGAGAAGGTGTGAGTGAGAGAGAGAGAGAAAGAGAAGCTGTGAGTGAGAGAGAGAGAGAAGCTGTGAGTGAGAGTGAGAGAAAGAGAAGTGAGTTAGAGAGAGAGAGAAAGAGAAGCTGTGAGTGAGAGAGGGAGAAAGAGAAGCTGTGAGTGAGAGAAAGAGAAAGAGTAGCTGTGAGTGAGGAGAGAGAGAAAGAGAAGCTGTGAGTGAGAGAGAGAGAGAAAGAGTAGCTGTGAGTGAGAGTGAAAGAGAAGCTGTGAGTGAGAGAGAGAAGCTGAGTGAGAGAGAGAGAAAGAGAAGCTGTGAGTGAGAGAGAGAGAGACAAGCTGTTAGTGAGAGAGAGAGAGAGAGAAGCTGAGAGAGAGAGAAAGAGTAGATGTGATTGAGAGAGAGAGAAAAAGAAGCCGTGAGTGAGTGAGAGAGAGAGAAGCTGAGTGAGAGAGAGAGAAAGAGAAGCTGTGAGTGAGAGAGAGAGAGAGAAAGAGAAGCTGTGAGTGAGTGAGAGAGCGAGAAGCTGTGAGTGAGAGAGAGAGAAAGAGAAGCTGCGTGAGAGAGAGAAAGAGAAGCTGTTAGTGAGAGAGAGAAAGTATAAGAGAAGCTGAGAGTGAGAGAAAGAGAGAGAAGCTGTGAGTGAGAACGAGAGAAGCTGTGAGAGAGAGAGAGGGAGAGAAAGAAATGTTAGTGAGAGAGAGAAAGAAAGAGAAGCGGTAAGTGAGAGAGAGAAGAAAGAGAAGCTGTGAGTGAGACAGAAATAGAAGCTGTGAGTGAGAGAGAGAGAAGCTGTGAGTGAGAGAGAGTGAAAGAGAAGCTGTGAGTGAGAGAAAGAGAAGCTGTGAGTGAGAGAGAGAGAAAGAGAAGGTGTGAGTGTGAGAGAGAGAGAAAGAGGAGCTGTGAGTGAGAGAGAAAGAGAAGCTGTGAGTGAGAGTGAGAGAAAGAGAAGTTGTGAGTTAGAGAGAGAGAGAAAGAGAAGCTGTGAGTGAGAGAGAGAGAGAGAGAAGCTGTGAGTGAGAGAAAGAGAAAGAGTAGCTGTGAGTGAGGAGAGAGAGAAAGAGAAGCTGTGAGTGAGAGAGAGAGAGAAGGAGAAGCTGTGAGTGAGAGAGAGAAAGAGAAGCTGTGAGTGAGAGAGAGAGAAAGAGAAACTGTAAGTGAGAGAGAGTGAGAAAGAGAAGCTGTGAGAGAGAGAGAGAAGCTGTGAGTGAGAGAGAGAGAAGGAGAAGCTGTGAGTGAGAGAGAGAAAGATCTGTGAGTGAGAGAAAGAGAAAGAGAAGCTGTAAGTGAGAGAGAGTGAGAAAGAGAAGCTGTGAGAGAGAGAGAGAAGCTGTGTGTGTGTGAGAGAGAAAGAGGAGCTGTGAGTGAGAGAGAGAGAGAATGAGAAGCTGTGAGAGAGAGAAAGAGAGAAGCTGTGAGTGAGAGAGAACAAGAAGCTGTGAGTCAGAGAGAAAGAAAGAGAAGCTGTGAGTGAGAGAGAGAGAAAGAGTAGCTGTGAGTGAGGAGAGAGAGAAAGAGAAGCTGTGAGTGAGAGAGAGAGAGAAGGAGAAGCTGTGAGTGAGAGAGAGAAAAAGAGAAGCTGAGAGTGAGAGAGAGAGAGAAAGAGAAGCTGTGAGTTAGAGAGAGAGAGAGAAAGAGAAGCTGTGAGTGAGAGAGAGAGAAAGAGAAGCTGTGAGTGAGAGAAAGAGAAAGAGTAGCTGTGAGTGAGGAGAGAGAGAGAAAGAGAAGCTGTGAGTGAGAGAGAGAGAGAAGGAGAAGCTGTGAGTGAGAGAGAGAAAGAGAAGCTGTGAGTGAGAGAGAGAGAAAGAGAAACTGTAAGTGAGAGAGAGTGAGAAAGAGAAGCTGTGAGAGAGAGAGAGAGAGAAGCTGTGAGTGAGAGAGAGAGAAGGAGAAGCTGTGAGTGAGAGAGAGAAAGATCTGTGAGTGAGAGAAAGAGAAAGAGAAGCTGTAAGTGAGAGAGAGTGAGAAAGAGAAGCTGTGAGAGAGAGAGAGAAGCTGTGTGTTTGTGAGAGAGAAAGAGGAGCTGTGAGTGAGAGAGAGAGAGAATGAGAAGCTGTGAGAGAGAGAAAGAGAGAAGCTGTGAGTGAGAGAGAACAAGAAGCTGTGAGTCAGAGAGAAAGAAAGAGAAGCTGTGAGTGAGAGAAAGAGAAAGAGTAGCTGTGAGTGAGGAGAGAGAGAAAGAGAAGCTGTGAGTGAGAGAGAGAGAGAAGGAGAAGCTGTGAGTGAGAGAGAGAAAGAGAAGCTGTGAGTGAGAGAGAGAGAAAGAGAAACTTTAAGTGAGAGAGAGTGAGAAAGAGAAGCTGTGAGAGAGAGAGAGAAGCTGTGTGTGTGAGAGAGAAAGAGGAACTGTGAGTGAAAGAGAGAGAATGAGAAGCTGTGAGAGAGAGAAAGAGAGAAGCTGTGAGTGAGAGAGAGAGAAGGAGAAGCTGTGAGTGAGAGAGAGAAAGAGCTGTGAGTGAGAGAAAGAGAAAGAGAAGCTGTAAGTGAGAGAGAGTGAGAAAGAGAAGCTGTCAGAGAGAGAGAGAGAAGCTGTGTGTGAGAGAAGAGAGAAAGAGGAGCTGTGAGTGAGAGAGAGAGAGAGAATGAGAAGCTGTGAGAGAGAGAGAGAGGAGCTGTGAGTGAGAGAGAACAAGAAGCTGTGAGTCAGAGAGAAAGAAAGAGAAGCTGTGAGTGAGAGAGAGAGAAAGAGTAGCTGTGAGTGAGAGAGAGGGAGAGAGAAGCTGTGAGTGAGAGACAGAGAAAGAGAAGCTGTGAGTGAGAGAGAGAAAAAGAGAAGCTGAGAGTGAGAGAGAGAGAGAAAGAGAAGCTGTGAGTGAGAGATAGAAATAGAGAAAGAGAAGCTGTGAGTGAGTGAGAGAGAGAGAAGCTGTGAGTGAGAGAGAGGGAGAGAAAGAGATGTAAGTGAGAGAGAGAAAGAAAGAGAAGCGGTAAGTGAGAGAGAGAAGAAAGAGAAGCTGTGAGTGAGAGAGAAATAGAAGCTGTGAGTGAGAGAGAGAGAAGCTGTGAGTGAGAGAGAGAGAAAGAGAAGCTGTGAGTGAGAGAAAGATAAGCTGTGAGTGAGAGAGAGAGAAAGAGAAGGTGTGAGTGAGAGAGGGTGAGAAAGAGAAGCTGTGAGTGAGAGAGAAAGAGAAGCTGTGAGTGAGGCAGAGAGAGAAAGAGAAGGTGTGTGTGTGTGAGAGAGAAGCTGTTAGTGAGAGAGAGAAAGAGAAGCTGTGAGTGAGAGAGGGAGAGAACGAGTAGCTGTGAGAGAGAGAGAGCAGCTGTTAGTGAGAGAGAGAGAGAAAGAGAAGCGGTAAGTGAGAGAGAGAAGAAAGGTGCTGTGAGTGAGAGAGAGAGAGAGAAAGGGAAGCTGTGAGTGAGAGAGAGAGAGAAGCTGTGAGTGTGTGTGAGAGAGAGAGGGAAGCTGTGAGTGAGAGAGAGAGAGAGAAAGAGAAGCTGTGAGTGAGAGAGAGAGAAAGAGAAGATGTGAGTGAGACAGAGAGAAGCTGTGAGAGAGAGAGAGAAGCTGTGCGTGTGTGTGAGAGAGAAAGAGGAACTGTGATTGAAAGAGAGAGAATGAGAAGCTGTGAGAGAGAGAAAGAGAGAAGCTGTGAGTGAGAGAGAACAGGAAGCTGTGAGTCAGAGAGAGAAAGAAAGAGAAGCTGTGAGAGAGGCAGAGAGAGAAAGAGAAGGTGTGTGTGTGAGAGAGAAGCTGTTAGTGAGAGAGGGAAAGAGAAGCTGTGAGTGTGAGAGAGAGAGAACGAGAAGCTTTGTGAGAGAGAGAGGGAGAGAAAGAGATGTTAGTGAGAGAGAGAAAGAAAGAGAAGCGGTAAGTGAGAGAGAGAAGAAAGAGAAGCTGTGAGTCAGAGAGAAAGAAAGAGAAGCTGTGAGTGAGAGAGAGAGAGAAGCTGTGAGTGAGAGAGAGAGAAAGAGAAGCTGTGAGTGAGTGAAAGAGAAGCTGTGAGTGAGAGAGAGAGAAAGAGAAGGTGTGAGTGAGAGAGAGAGAAAGAGAAGCTGTGAGTGAGAGAGAGAGAGAAGCTGTGAGTGAGAGAAAGAGAAAGAGTAGCTGTGAGTGAGGAGAGAGAGAAAGAGAAGCTGTGAGTGAGAGAGAGAGAGAGAAGGAGAAGCTGTGAGTGAGAGAGAGAAAGAGAAGCTGTGAGTGAGAGAGAGAGAAAGAGAAACTGTAAGTGAGAGAGAGTGAGAAAGAGAAGCTGTGAGAGAGAGAGAGAGAGAAGCTGTGTGTGTGAGAGAGAAAGAGGAACTGTGAGTGAAAGAGAGAGAATGAGAAGCTGTGAGAGAGAGAAAGAGAGAAGCTGTGAGTGAGAGAGAGAGAAGGAGAAGCTGTGTGTGTGAGAGAGAAAGAGCTGTGAGTGAGAGAAAGAGAAAGAGAAGCTGTAAGTGAGAGATAGTGAGAAAGAGAAGCTGTGAGAGAGAGAGAGAAGCTGTGTGTGTGAGAGAGAGAAAGAGGAGCTGTGTGTGAGAGAGAGAGAATGAGAAGCTGTGAGAGAGAGAGAAGCTGTGAGTGAGAGAGAACAAGAAGCTGTGAGTCAGAGAGAAAGAAAGAGAAGCTGTGAGTGAGAGAGAGAAAGAGAAGCTGTGAGTGAGAGAGAGAGAGAATGAGAAGTTGTGAGAGAGAGAAAGAGAGAAGCTGTGAGTGAGAGAGAACAAGAAGCTGTGAGTCAGAGAGAAAGAAAGAGAAGCTGTGAGTGAGAGAGAGAGAAAGAGAAGCTGTGAGTGAGAGAGAGGGAGAGGGAAGCTGTGAGTGAGAGACAGAGAAAGAGAAGCTGTGAGTGAGAGAGAGAAAAAGAGAAGCTGAGAGTGAGAGAGAGAGAGAAAGAGAAGCTGTGCGTGAGAGATAGAAATAGAGAAAGAGAAGCTGTGAGTGAGAGAGAGAGAGAGAGAAGCTGTGAGTGAGAGAGAGGGAGAGAAAGAGATGTTAGTGAGAGAGAGAAAGAAAGAGAAGCGGTAAGTGAGAGAGAGAAGAAAGAGAAGCTGTGAGTGAGAGAGAAATAGAAGCTGTGAGTGAGAGAGAGAGAAGCTGTGAGTGAGAGAGAGAGAAAGAGAAGCTGTGAGTGAGAGAAAGAGAAGCTGTGAGTGAGAGAGAGAGAAAGAGAAGGTGTGAGTGAGTGAGAGAGAGAGAAGCTGTGAGTGAGAGTGAGAGAAAGAGAAGTTGTGAGTTAGAGAGAGAGAGAAAGAGAAGCTGTGAGTGAGAGAGAGAGAAAGAGAAGCTGTGAGTGAGAGAAAGAGAAAGAGTAGCTGTGAGTGAGGAGAGAGAGAAAGAGAAGCTGTGAGTGAGAGAGAGAGAGAAGGAGAAGCTGTGAGTGAGAGAGAGAAAGAGAAGCTGTGAGTGAGAGAGAGAAAGAGAAACTGTAAGTGAGAGAGAGTGAGAAAGAGAAGCTGTGTGAGAGAGAGAGAGAGAAGCTGTGTGTGAGAGAGAGAAAGAGGAACTGTGAGTGAAAGAGAGAGAATGAGAAGCTGTGAGAGAGAGAAAGAGAGAAGCTGTGAGTGAGAGAGAGAGAAGGAGAAGCTGTGAGTGACAGAGAGAAAGAGCTGTGAGTGAGAGAAAGAGAAAGAGAAGCTGTAAGTGAGAGAGAGTGAGAAAGAGAAGCTGTGTGTGAGTGAGAGAGAAGCTTGTGTGAGAGAGAGAAAGAGGAGCTGTGAGTGAGGGAGAGAGAGAATGAGAAGCTGTGAGAGAGAGAAAGAGAGAAGCTGTGAGTGAGAGAGAACAAGAAGCTGTGAGTCAGAGAGAAAGAAAGAGAAGCTGTGAGTGAGAGAGAAAGAGAAGCTGTGAGTGAGAGAGAGGGAGAGAGAAGCTGTGAGTGAGAGACAGAGAAAAGGAAGCTGTGACTGAGAGAGAGAAAAAGAGAAGCTGAGAGTGAGAGAGAGAGAGAAAGAGAAGCTGTGAGTGAGAGATAGAAATAGAGAAAGAGAAGCTGTGAGTGAGAGAGAGAGAGAGAAGCTGTGAGTGAGAGAGAGGGAGAGAAAGAGATGTTAGTGAGAGAGAGAAAGAAGGAGAAGCGGTAAGTGAGAGAGAGAAGAAAGAGAAGCTGTGTGAGAGAGAGAGAGAGAGAAGCTGTGTGTGTGTGAGAGAGAGAGAGAGAGAAGCTGTGAGTGAGAGACAGAGAGAAAGAGAAGTTGTGAGTGAGAGAGAGAGAGAAAGAGAAGCTGTGAGTGAGACAGAGAGAAAGAGAAGCTGTGAGTGGGAGAGAGAGAGAATGAGAAGCTGTGTGTGAGAGAGAAAGAGAAGCTGTGAGTGAGAGAAATAGAGAAAGAGAAGCTGTGAGTGAGAGAGAGAGAGAAAGAGAAGCTGTGAGAGAGAGAGAAAGAGAAGATGTAAGTGAAAGAGAGAAGAAAGAGAAGATTGTGAGAGAGAGAGAGAGAAAGAGAAGCTGTGGGTGAGAGAGAGAGAGAAAGAGAAGCTGTGAGTGAGAGAGAGAAAGAAAGAGAAGCTGTAAGTGTGAGAGAGTGAGAAAGAGAAGCTGTGAGTGAGACAGAAAGAGAAAGAGAAGATGTGAGTGAGAGAGAGAGATAGAAAGAGAAGCTGTGATTGAGAGAGACAGAGAAAAGAAGCTGTGAGTGAGGGAGGAAGAGAAAGGGAAGCTGTGAGTGAGAGAGAGAGAGAACGAGAAGCTGTGAGAGAGAGAGAATCTATGAGTGAGTGAGAGAGAGAGAAGGAGAAGCTGTGAGTGAGATAAGAGAGAGAAAGAAAGAGAAGCTGTGAGTGAGAGAGAGAGAATGAGAAACTGTGTGAGAGAGAAATAGAAGCTGTGAGTGAGAGAGAGAAATAGAGAAAGAGAAGCTGTGAGTGAGAGATAGAGAGAGAATGAGAAGCTGTGAGTGAGAGTGAGTGTGAAAGAGAAGCTTTGAGTGAGAGAAAGAGAAGCTGTGAGTGAGAGACAGAGAGAAGCTGAGAGTGAGAGAGAGAGAAAGAGAAGCTGTGAGTGAGAGAGAGTGAGAAAGAGAAGCTGTGAGTGAGAGAGAACAAGAAGCTGTGAGTCAGAGAGAGAAAGAAAGAGAAGCTGTGAGTGAGAGAGAGAGAAATAGAAGCTGTGAGTGAGAGACAGAGAAAGAGAAGATTGAGTGAGAGAGAAAAAAAAGAGAAGCTGAGAGTGAGAGAGAGAGAGAAAGAGAAGCTGTGATTTAGAGAGAGAAATAGAGAAAGAGAAGCTGTGAGTGTGAGAGAGAGAGAGAGAAGCTGTGAGTGAGAGAGAGAAAGAGAAGCTGTGAGTGAGAGAGAGAGAGAAAAAGAAAAGCTGTGAGTGAGAGAGAGGGAAAGAAAGAGAAGCGGTAAGGGAGAGAGAGAAGAAAGATAAGCTGTGAGTAAGAGAGAGAGAACGATAAGCTGTGAGTGAGAGAGAGAGAAAGAGAAGGTGTGAGTGAGAGGGAGAAAGAAAGAAGCTGTGAGTGAGACAGAGAGAAAGAGAAGCTGTGAGTGAGAGATAGAGAGAGAATGAGAAGCTGTGAGTGAGAGTGAGTGTGAAAGAGAAGCTGTGAGTGAGAGAGAGAAATAGAGAAAGAGAAGCTGTGAGTGAGAGATAGAGAGAGAAAGAGAAGCTGTTAGTGAGAGTGAGTGTGAAAGAGAAGCTTTGAGTGAGAGAAAGAGAAGCTGTGAGTGAGAGAGAGAGAGAGAGAAGCTGAGAGTGAGAGAGAGAGAAAGAGAAGCTGTGAGTGAGAGAGAGTGAGAAAGAGAAGCTGTGAGTGAGAGAGAACAAGAAGCTGTGAGTCAGAGAGAGAAAGAAAGAGAAGCTGTGAGTGAGAGAGAGAGAGAAGCTGTGTGTGTGAGAGAGAAAGAGGAACTGTGAGTGAAAGAGAGAGAATGAGAAGCTGTGAGAGAGAGAAAGAGAGAAGCTGTGAGTGAGAGAGAGAGAAGGAGAAGCTGAGAGTGAGAGAGAGAGAGAAAGAGAAGCTGTGATTTAGAGAGAGAAATAGAGAAAGAGAAGCTGTGAGTGAGAGAGAGAGAGAGAGAAGCTGTGAGTGAGAGAGAGAAAGAGAAGCTGTGAGTGAGAGAGAGAGAGAAAAAGAGAAGCTGTGAGTGAGAGAGAGGGAGAGAAAGAGATGTTAGTGAGAGACAGAGAAAGAAAGAGAAGCGATAAGTGAGAGAGAGAAGAAAGAGAATCTGTGAGTGAGAGAAAGAGAGAAAGAGAAGCTGTTAGTGAGAGAGACAGAAAGAGAAACTGTGAGAGAAAGAGAAAGAGAGAAAGAAGAAGCTGTGAGTGAGAGAGAGGTAGAGAAAGAGATGTTAGTGAGAGAGAGAGAGAGAAAGAGAAGCGGTAAGTGAGAGAGAGAAGAAAGATAAGCTGTGAGTAAGAGAGAGAGAACGATAAGCTGTGAGTGAGAGAGAGAGAAAGAGAAGGTGTGAGTGAGAGGGAGAAAGAAAGAAGCTGTGAGTGAGACAGAGAGAAAGAGAAGCTGTGAGTGGGAGAGAGAGAGAATGAGAAACTGTGTGAGAGAGAAATAGAAGCTGTGAGTGAGAGAGAGAAATAGAGAAAGAGAAGCTGTGAGTGAGAGATAGAGAGAGAATGAGAAGCTGTGAGAGAAAGAGAAGCTGTGAGTAAGAGAGAGAGAAAGATAAGCTGTGAGTGAGAGAGAGAGAAAGAGAAGGTGTGAGTGAGAGAGAGTGAGAAAGAGAAGCTGTGAGTGAGAGAGAACGAGTAGCTGTGAGAGAGAGAGAGCAGCTGTTAGTGAGAGAGAGAAAGAAAGAGAAGCGGTAAGTGAGAGAGAGAAAAAAGGTGCTGTGAGTGAGAGAGAGAGAGAGAAAGGGAAGCTGTGAGTGAGAGAGAGAGAGAAGCTGTGAGTGTGTGAGAGAGAGAGAGAGGGAAGCTGTGAGTGAGAGAGAGAGAGAGAAAGAGAAGCTGTGAGTGAGAGAGAGAAAGAGAAGATGTGAGTGAGACAGAGAGAAGCTGTGAGAGACAGAGAGAAGCTGTGCGTGTGTGTGAGAGTGAAAGAGAGAGAATGAGAAGCTGTGAGAGAGAGAAAGAGAGAAGCTGTGAGTGAGAGAGAGAGAAGGAGAAGCTGTGAGTGAGAGAGAGAAAGAGCTGTGAGTGAGAGAAAGAGAAAGAGAAGCTGTAAGTGAGAGAGAGTGAGAAAGAGAAGCTGTGAGAGAGAGAGAGAGAAGCTGTGTTTGTGTGAGAGAGAAAGAGGAGCTGTGAGTGAGAGAGAGAGAATGAGAAGCTGTGAGAGAGAGAGAGAGAAGCTGTGAGTGAGAGAGAACAAGAAGCTGTGAGTCAGAGAGAAAGAAATAGAAGCTGTGAGTGAGAGAGAGAGAAAGAGAAGCTGTGAGTGAGAGAGAGAGAATGAGAAGCTGTGAGAGAGAGAAAGAGAGAAGCTGTGAGTGAGAGAGAACAAGAAGCTGTGAGTCAGAGAGAAAGAAAGAGAAGCTGTGAGTGAGAGAGAGAGAAAGAGAAGCTGTGAGTGAGAGAGAGAGAAAGAGAAGCTGTGAGTGAGAGAAAGAGAAGCTGTGAGTGAGAGAGAGAGAAAGAGAAGGTGTGAGTGAGAGAGAGAGAGAAAGAGAAGCTGTGAGTGAGAGAGAGAAAGAGAAGCTGTGTGTGAGAGTGAGAGAAAGAGAAGTTGTGAGTTAGAGAGAGAGAGAAAGAGAAGCTGTGAGTGAGAGAGAGAGAAAGAGAAGCTGTGAGTGAGAGAAAGAGAAAGAGTAGTTGTGAGTGAGGAGAGAGAGAAAGAGAAGCTGTGAGTGAGAGAGAGAGAGAAGGAGAAGCTGTGTGAGAGAGAGAAAGAGAAGCTGTGAGTGAGAGAGAGAGAAAGAGAAATTGTAAGTGAGAGAGAGTGAGAAAGAGAAGCTGTGAGAGAGAGAGAGAGAGAAGCTGTGTGTGTGAGAGAGAAAGAGGAACTGTGAGTGAAAGAGAGAGAATGAGAAGCTGTGAGAGAGAGAAAGAGAGAAGCTGTGAGTGAGAGAGAGAGAAGGAGAAGCTGTGAGTGAGAGAGAGAAAGAGCTGTGAGTGAGAGAAAGAGAAAGAGAAGCTGTAAGTGAGAGATAGTGAGAAAGAGAAGCTGTGAGAGAGAGAGAGAGAAGCTGTGTGTGTGTGAGAGAGAAAGAGGAGCTGTGAGTGAGAGAGAGAGAATGAGAAGCTGTGAGAGAGAGAGAAGCTGTGAGTGAGAGAGAACAAGAAGCTGTGAGTCAGAGAGAAAGAAAGAGAAGCTGTGAGTGAGAGAGAGAAAGAGAAGCTGTGAGTGAGAGAGAGAGAGAATGAGAAGCTGTGAGAGAGAGAAAGAGAGAAGCTGTGAGTGAGAGAGAACAAGAAGCTGTGAGTCAGAGAGAAAGAAAGAGAAGCTGTGAGTGAGAGAGAGAGAAAGAGAAGCTGTGAGTGAGAGAGAGGGAGAGAGAAGCTGTGAGTGAGAGACAGAGAAAGAGAAGCTGTGAGTGAGAGAGAGAAAAAGAGAAGCTGAGAGTGAGAGAGAGAGAGAAAGAGAAGCTGTGAGTGAGAGATAGAAATAGAGAAAGAGAAGCTGTGAGTGAGAGAGAGAGAGAGAAGCTGTGAGTGAGAGAGAGGGAGAGAAAGAGATGTTAGTGAGAGAGAGAAAGAAAGAGAAGCGGTAAGTGAGAGAGAGAAGAAAGAGAAGCTGTGAGTGAGAGAGAAATAGAAGCTGTGAGTGAGAGAGGGAGAAGCTGTGAGTGAGAGAGAGAGAAAGAGAAGCTGTGAGTCAGAGAAAGAGAAGCTGTGAGTGAGAGAGAGAGAAAGAGAAGGTGTGAGTGAGAGAGAGAGAGAAGCTGTGAGTGAGAGTGAGAGAAAGAGAAGTTGTGAGTTAGAGAGAGAGAGAAAGAGAAGCTGTGAGTGAGAGAGAGAGAAAGAGAAGCTGTGAGTGAGAGAAAGAGAAAGAGTAGCTGTGAGTGAGGAGAGAGAGAAAGAGAAGCTGTGAGTGAGAGAGAGAGAGAAGGAGAAGCTGTGAGTGAGAGAGAGAAAGAGAAGCTGTGAGTGAGAGAGAGAGAAAGAGAAACTGTAAGTGAGAGAGAGTGAGAAAGAGAAGCTGTGAGAGAGAGAGAGAGAAGCTGTGTGTGTGAGAGAGAAAGAGGAACTGTGAGTGAAAGAGGGAGAATGAGAAGCTGTGAGAGAGAGAAAGAGAGAAGCTGTGAGTGAGAGAGAGAGAAGGAGAAGCTGTGAGTGAGAGAGAGAAAGAGCTGTGAGTGAGAGAAAGAGAAAGAGAAGCTGTAAGTGAGAGAGAGTGAGAAAGAGAAGCTGTGTGAGAGAGAGAGAAGCTTGTGTGAGAGAGAGAAAGAGGAGCTGTGAGTGAGGGAGAGAGAGAATGAGAAGCTGTGAGAGAGAGAAAGAGAGAAGCTGTGAGTGAGAGAGAACAAGAAGCTGTGAGTCAGAGAGAAAGAAAGAGAAGCTGTGAGTGAGAGAGAAAGAGAAGCTGTGAGTGAGAGAGAGGGAGAGAGAAGCTGTGAGTGAGAGACAGAGAAAGAGAAGCTGTGAGTGAGAGAGAGAAAAAGAGAAGCTGAGAGTGAGAGAGAGAGAGAAAGAGAAAGAGAAGCTGTGAGTGAGAGATAGAAATAGAGAAAGAGAAGCTGTGAGTGAGAGAGAGAGAAAGAGAAGCTGTGAGTGAGAGAAAGAGAAAGAGTAGCTGTGAGTGAGGAGAGAGAGAAAGAGAAGCTGTGAGTGAGAGAGAGAGAGAAGGAGAAGCTGTGAGTGAGAGAGAGAAAGAGAAGCTGTGAGTGAGAGAGAGAGAAAGAGAAACTGTAAGTGAGAGAGAGTGAGAAAGAGAAGCTGTGAGAGAGAGAGAGAGAGAAGCTGTGTGTGTGAGAGAGAAAGAGGAACTGTGAGTGAAAGAGGGAGAATGAGAAGCTGTGAGAGAGAGAAAGAGAGAAGCTGTGAGTGAGAGAGAGAGAAGGAGAAGCTGTGAGTGAGAGAGAGAAAGAGCTGTGAGTGAGAGAAAGAGAAAGAGAAGCTGTAAGTGAGAGAGAGTGAGAAAGAGAAGCTGTGTGAGAGAGAGAGAAGCTTGTGTGAGAGAGAGAAAGAGGAGCTGTGAGTGAGGGAGAGAGAGAATGAGAAGCTGTGAGAGAGAGAAAGAGAGAAGCTGTGAGTGAGAGAGAACAAGAAGCTGTGAGTCAGAGAGAAAGAAAGAGAAGCTGTGAGTGAGAGAGAAAGAGAAGCTGTGAGTGAGAGAGAGGGAGAGAGAAGCTGTGAGTGAGAGACAAAGAGAAGCTGTGAGTGAGAGAGAGAAAAAGAGAAGCTGTGAGTGAGAGAGAGAGAGAGAAGCTGTGAGTGAGAGAGAGGGAGAGAAAGAGATGTTAGTGAGAGAGAGAAAGAAGGAGAAGCGGTAAGTGAGAGAGAGAGAAGAAAGAGAAGCTGTGTGTGTGTGTGAGAGAGAGAGAAGCTGTGTGTGTGTGTGTGAGAGAGAGAGAGAGAAGCTGTGAGTGAGAGACAGAGAGAAAGAGAAGTTGTGAGTGAGAGAGAGAGAGAAAGAGAAGCTGTGAGTGAGACAGAGAGAAAGAGAAGCTGTGAGTGGGAGAGAGAGAGAACGAGAAGATGTGAGTGAGAGAGAGAGATAGAAAGAGAAGCTGTGATTGAGAGAGACAGAGAAAAGAAGCTGTGAGTGAGAGAGGAAGAGAAAGGGAAGCTGTGAGTGAGAGAGAGAGAACGAGAAGCTGTGAGAGCTAGAGAAGCTATGAGTGAGTGAGAGAGAGAGAAGGAGAAGCTGTGAGTGAGATAAGAGAGAGAAAGAAAGAGAAGCTGTGAGTGAGAGAGAGAGAAAGAGAAGCTGTGAGTGAGAGAGAGAGAGAGAGAAAGTGAAGCTGTTAGTGAGAGAGACAGAAAGAGAAACTGTGAGAGAAAGAGAAAGAGAGAAAGAAGAACCTGTGAGTGAGAGAGAGAGAAAGAGAAAGTGTGAGTGAGAGAGAGAGAGAGAAAGAGAAGCTGTGAGTGAGAGAGAGAGAAAGAGAAGCTGTGAGTGAGAAAGAACAAGAAGCTGTGAGTGAGAGAGAGAGAGAGAGAAAGAAAGAGAAGCTGTGAGGGAGAGAGAGAGAAATATTAGCTGTGAGTGAGAGAGAGAGAAGCTGTGAGTGAGAGACAGAGAAAGAGAAGCTGTGAGTGAGAGAGAGAAAAAGAGAAGCTGAGAGTGAGAGAGAGAGAGAGAAAGAGAAGCTGTGAGTGAGAGAGCGAAGAAGAGAAAGAGAAGCTGTGAGTGAGAGAGAGGGAGAGAAAGTGATGTTAGTGAGAGAGAGAAAGAATGCGAAGCGGTAAGTGAGAGAGAGAAGAAAGAGAAGTTGTGAGTGAGAGAGAGAGAGAGAAAGAGAAGCTGTGAGTGAGAGAGAGAGAGAAGCTGTCAGTAAGAGAGAGAGACAAGTTGAGTGAGAGAGTGAGAAAGAGAAGCTGTGAGTGACAGAGAGAGAGAACGAGAAGTTGTGAGTGAGAGAGTGAGAGGGAGAAATAGAAGCTGTGAGAGAGAGTAAGAGAGAAACAGATGCTGTGAGTGAGTGCATGAGAGAGAGAAAGAGAAGCTGTGAGTGAGTGAGAGAGAGAAAGAGTAGCTGTGAGTGAGAGAGAAAGAGAAGCTGTGAGTGAGAGAGAGAGAAGCTGAGTGAGAGAGAGAGAAAGAGAAGCTGTGAGTGAGAGAGAGAGAGAGAAGCTGTTTGTGAGAGAGAGAGAAAGAGAAGCTGAGAGAGAGAGAGAAAGAGTAGATGTGATTGAGAGAGAGAGAAAAAGAAGCCGTGAGTGAGTGAGAGAGAGAGAAGCTGTGAGTGAGAGAGAGAGAAAGAGAAGCTGTGTGAGAGAGAGAAAGAGAAGCTGTTAGTGTGAGAGAGAAAGCATACGAGAAGCTGTGAGTGAGAGAAAGAGAGAGAAGCTGTGAGTGAGAGAGAGAGAGAAGCTGTGAGTGAGAGAGAGAGAAGTAGAATCTGTGAGTGAGAGACAGAGAGAAAGAGAAGCTGTGAGTGAGAGAGAGAGAAAGAGAAGCTGTGAGTGAGAGAGAGAAAGAGAAGCTGTGAATGAGAGAGAGAAAGCTGTGAGTGAAGAGAGAGAGAGGAAGAGAAGCTGTGAGTGAGAGAGAGAAAGAAAGAAAGAGAAGCTGTGTGAGAGAGAGATAGAAGTAGAAGCTGTGAGTGAGAGAGAGAAGGAGAAGCTGTGAGAGAGAGAGAGAAGGAGAAGGTGTGAGTGAGAGAGACTGAGAGAGAAAGAGAGTGTGAGTGAGAGAGAAAGATAGAAAGAGAAGCTGTGAGTGTGAGAGAAAGAGAGTCTGTGAGTGAGAGAGAGAGAAAGAGAAGGTGTGAGTGAGAGAGAGAGAGAAAGAGAAGGTGTGAGTGAGAGAGAGAGAAGCTGTGAGTGAGAGTGAGAGAAAGAGTAGCTGTGAGTGAGGAGAGAGAGAAAGAGAAGCTGTGAGTGAGAGAGAGAGAGAAAGAGAAGCTGTGAGTGAGAGAGAGAAGCTGTGAGTGAGAGAGAGAGAAAGAGAAGGTGTGAGTGAGTGAGAGAGAGAGAAGCTGTGAGTGAGAGTGAGAGAAAGAGAAGTTGTGAGTTAGAGAGAGAGAGAAAGAGAAGCTGTGAGTGAGAGAGAGAGAGAGAAGCTGTGAGTGAGAGAAAGAGAAAGAGTAGCTGTGAGTGAGGAGAGAGAGAAAGAGAAGCTGTGAGTGAGAGAGAGAGAAGGAGAAGCTGTGAGTGAGAGAGAGAAAGAGAAGCTGTGAGTGAGAGAGAGAGAAAGAGAAACTGTAAGTGAGAGAGAGTGAGAAAGAGAAGCTGTAAGAGAGAGAGAGAGAGAAGCTGTGTGTGAGAGAGAGAAAGAGGAACTGTGAGTGAAAGAGAGAGAATGAGAAGCTGTGAGAGAGAGAAAGAGAGAAGCTGTGAGTGAGAGAGAGAGAAGGAGAAGCTGTGAGTGAGAGAGAGAAAGAGCTGTGAGTGAGAGAAAGAGAAAGAGAAGCTGTGAGAGAGAGAGAAGCTTGTGTGCGAGAGAGAAAGAGGAGCTGTGAGTGAGAGAGAGAGAGAATGAGAAGCTGTGAGAGAGAGAAAGAGAGAAGCTGTGAGTGAGAGAGAACAAGAAGCTGTGAGTCAGAGTGAAAGAAAGAGAAGCTGTGAGTGAGAGAGAAAGAGAAGCTGTGAGTGAGAGAGAGGGAGAGAGAAGCTGTGAGTGAGAGACAGAGAAAGAGAAGCTGTGAGTGAGAGAGAGAAAAAGAGAAGCTGAGAGTGAGAGAGAGAGAAAGAGAAGCTGTGAGTGAGAGATAGAAATAGAGAAAGAGAAGCTGTGAGTGAGAGAGAGAGAGAAGCTGTGAGTGAGAGAGAGGGAGAGAAAGAGATGTTAGTGAGAGAGAGAAAGAAAGAGAAGCGGTAAGTGAGAGAGAGAAGAAAGAGAAGCTGTGTGTGAGAGAGAGAGAGAGAAGCTGTGTGTGTGAGAGAGAGAGAGAGAGAGAAGCTGTGAGTGAGAGACAGAGAGAAAGAGAAGTTGTGAGTGAGAGAGAGAGAAAGAGAAGCTGTGAGTGAGACAGAGAGAAAGAGAAGCTGTGAGTGGGAGAGAGAGAGAACGAGAAGCTGTGTGAGAGAGAGAAAGAGAAGCTGTGAGTGAGAGAAATAGAGAAAGAGAAGCTGTGAGTGAGAGAGAGAGAGAAAGAGAAGCTGTGAGAGAGAGAGAAAGAGAAGATGTAAGTGAAAGAGAGAAGAAAGAGAAGATTGTGAGAGAGAGAGAGAGAAAGAGAAGCTGTGGGTGAGAGAGAGAGAGAAAGAGAAGCTGTGAGTGAGAGAGAGAAAGAAAGAAAGAGAAGCTGTAAGTGAGAGAGAGTGAGAAAGAGAAGCTGTGAGTGAGACAGAAAGAGAAAGAGAAGATGTGAGTGAGAGAGAGAGATAGAAAGAGAAGCTGTGATTGAGAGAGACAGAGAAAAGAAGCTGTGAGTGAGAGAGGAAGAGAAAGGGAAGCTGTGAGTGAGAGAGAGAGAGAACGAGAAGCTGTGAGAGAGAGAGAAGCTATGAGTGAGTGAGTGAGAGAGAAGGAGAAGCTGTGAGTGAGATAAGAGAGAGAAAGAAAGAGAAGCTGTGAGTGAGAGAGAGAGAAAGAGAAGCTGTGAGTGAGAGAGAGAGAGAGAAAGTGAAGCTGTTAGTGAGAGAGACAGAAAGAGAAACTGTGAGAGAAAGAGAAAGAGAGAAAGAAGAACCTGTGAGTGAGAGAGAGAGAAAGAGAAGGTGTGAGTGAGAGAGAGAGAGAGAAAGAGAAGCTGTGAGTGAGAGAGAGAAAGAGAAGCTGTGAGTGAGAAAGAACAAGATTCTGTGAGTGAGAGAGAGAGAGAGAGAAAGAAAGAGAAGCTGTGAGGGAGAGAGAGAGAAATATTAGCTGTGAGTGAGAGAGAGAGAGAAGCTGTGAGTGAGAGACAGAGAAAGAGAAGCTGTGAGTGAGAGAGAGAAAAAGAGAAGCTGAGAGTGAGAGAGAGAGAGAAAGAGAAGCTGTGAGTGAGAGAGAGAAATAGAGAAAGAGAAGCTGTGAGTGAGAGAGAGGGAGAGAAAGTGATGTTAGTGAGAGTGAGAAAGAATGCGAAGCGGTAAATGAGAGAGAGAAGAAAGAGAAGTTGTGAGTGAGAGAGAGAGAGAGAAAGAGAAGCTGTGAGTGAGAGAGAGAGAAAGAGAAGCTGTCAGCAAGAGAGAGAGACAAGCTGAGTGAGAGAGTGAGAAAGAGAAGCTGTGAGTGACAGAGAGAGAGAACGAGAAGTTGTGAGTGAGAGAGTGAGAGGGAGAAATAGAAGCTGTGAGAGAGAGTAAGAGAGAAACAGATGCTGTGAGTGAGTGCATGAGAGAGAGAAAGAGAAGCTGTGAGTGAGTGAGAGAGAGAAAGAGTAGCTGTGAGTGAGAGAGAAAGAGAAGCTGTGAGTGAGAGAGAGAGAAGCTGAGTGAGAGAGAGAGAAAGAGACGGTGTGAGTGAGAGAGAGAGAGAAGCTGTTAGTGAGAGAGAGAGAAAGAGAAGCTGAGAGAGAGAGAGAGAAAGAGTAGATGTGATTGAGAGAGAGAGAAAAAGAAGCCGTGAGTGAGTGAGAGAGAGAGAAGCTGAGTGAGAGAGAGAGAAAGAGAAGCTGTGAGTGAGAGAGAGAGAGAGAAAGAGAAGCTGTGAGTGAGTGAGTGAGAGAGAAGCTGTGAGTGAGAGAGAGAGAAAGAGAAGCTGTGTGTGAGAGAGAAAGAGAAGCTGTTAGTGTGAGAGAGAAAGCATAAGAGAAGCTGTGAGTGAGAGAAAGAGAGAGAAGCTGTGAGTGAGAGAGAGAGAGAAGCTGTGAGTGAGAGAGAGAGAAGTAGAATCTGTGAGTGAGAGACAGAGAGAAAGAGAAGCTGTGAGTGAGAAAGAGAGAGAAACAGAAACTGTGAGTGAGAGAGAGAGAGAAATAGAAGGTATGGGTGAGAGAGAGTGAGAGAGAAGCTGTGAGTGAGAGAGAGGGAACCTGTGAGTGAGAGAGAGAGAGAGAGAAAGAGAAGCTGTATGTGTGAGAGAGAGAAAGAGAAAGAGAAGCTGTCAGTGAGAGAGAAAGAAAGAAAATGAGAAGCTGTGAGGGAGAGAGAGAGAGAGAGAAAGAGAAGTTGTGTGGTTGTGAGAGAGAGAAGCTGTGAGGGAGAGAGTGAGAAAGAGAAACTGTGAGTGAGAGAGAGAGAGAAAGAGAAGCTGTTAGTGAGAGAGAGAGTAAAAGAGAAGCTGTGAGTGAGGGAGAGAGAGAGAAGCTGTGATTGAGAGAGAGAGAGAGAAGCTGTGAGTGAGAGAGAGAGAGAAAGAGAAGCTGTTAGTGAGAGAGAGAGTGAAAGAGAAGCTGTGAGTGAAGGAGAGAGAGAGAAGC
Source organism: Bradypodion ventrale (assembly GCA_035047345.1). NCBI lineage: Eukaryota > Metazoa > Chordata > Lepidosauria > Squamata > Chamaeleonidae > Bradypodion > Bradypodion ventrale. The sequence continues at coordinate 222,633,402 of JAWDJE010000001.1, forward strand.
TGTGATTGAGAGAGAGAGAGTAGCTGTGAGTGAGAGAGAGAGAAAGAGAAACTGAGTGAGAGAGAGAGAGAAAGAGAAGCTGTGAGTGAGAGAGAGAGAGAGAGAAAGAGAAGCTATGAGTGAGAGAGAGAGAAGCAGTGAGTGAGAGAGAAAGAGAAGCTGTGAGTGAGAGAGAGAAAGAGAAGCTGTTAGTGAGAGTGAGTGTGAAAGAGAAGCTTTGAGTGAGAGAAAGAGAAGCTGTGAGTGAGAGTGAGAGAGAAGCTGTGAGTGAGAGAGAAAGAAAGAGTAGCTGTGAGTGAGAGAGAGTGAGAAAGAGAAGCTGTGAGTGAGGCAGAGAGAGAAAGAGAAGGTGTGTGTGAGAGAGAGAGAAGCTGTTAGTGAGAGAGAGAAAGAGAAGCTGTGAGTGAGAGAGAGAGAGAGAACGAGAAGCTGTGAGAGAGAGAGAAGCTGTTAGTGAGAGAGAGAAAGATAGAGAAGCGGTAAGTGAGAGAGAGAAGAAAGAGGTGCTGTGAGTGAGAGAGAGAGAGAGAGGGAAGCTGTGAGTGAGAGAGAGAGAGAGAGAAGCTGTGAGTCAGAGAGAGAGAGAAAGAGAAGATGTGAGTGAGACAGAGAGAAAGAGAAGCTGTGAGTGGGAGAGAGAGAGAACGACTAGCTGTGAGAGAGAGAGAAAGAGAAGATGTGAGTGAGAGAGAGAAATAGAGAAAGAGAAGCTGTGAGTGAGAGAGAGAGAGAAAGAGAAGATGTGAGTGAGAGAGAGAGAGGAAGGAGAAGCTGTGAGTGAGAGAGAGAAAGAGAAGCTGTGAGTGAGAGAGAGAGAAAGAGAAGCTGTAAGTGAGAGAGAGAGAGAAAGAGAAGCTGTGAGTGAGAGAGAGAAATAGAGAAAGAGAAGCTATGAGTGAGAGAGAGGGAGAGAAAGTGATGTTAGTGAGAGAGAGAAAGAATGCGAAGCGGTAAATGAGAGAGAGAAGAAAGAGAAGTTGTGAGTGAGAGAGAGAGAGAGAAAGAGAAGCTGTGAGTGAGAGAGAGAGAAAGAGAAGCTGTCAGCAAGAGAGAGAGACAAGCTGAGTGAGAGAGTGAGAAAGAGAAGCTGTGAGTGACAGAGAGAGAGAACGAGAAGTTGTGAGTGAGAGAGTGAGAGGGAGAAATAGAAGCTGTGAGAGAGAGTAAGAGAGAAACAGATGCTGTGAGTGAGTGCATGAGAGAGAGAAAGAGAAGCTGTGAGTGAGTGAGAGAGAGAAAGAGTAGCTGTGAGTGAGAGAGAAAGAGAAGCTGTGAGTGAGAGAGAGAGAAGCTGAGTGAGAGAGAGAGAAAGAGACGCTGTGAGTGAGAGAGAGAGAGAAGCTGTTAGTGAGAGAGAGAGAAAGAGAAGCTGAGAGAGAGAGAGAGAAAGAGTAGATGTGATTGAGAGAGAGAGAAAAAGAAGCCGTGAGTGAGTGAGAGAGAGAGAAGCTGAGTGAGAGAGAGAGAAAGAGAAGCTGTGAGTGAGAGAGAGAGAGAAAGAGAAGCTGTGAGTGAGTGAGAGAGAGAGAAGCTGTGAGTGAGAGAGAGAGAAAGAGAAGCTGTGTGAGAGAGAGAAAGAGAAGCTGTTAGTGTGAGAGAGAAAGCATAAGAGAAGCTGTGAGTGAGAGAAAGAGAGAGAAGCTGTGAGTGAGAGAGAGAGAGAAGCTGTGAGTGAGAGAGAGAGAAGTAGAATCTGTGAGTGAGAGACAGAGAGAAAGAGAAGCTGTGAGTGAGAAAGAGAGAGAAACAGAAACTGTGAGTGAGAGAGAGAGAGAAATAGAAGGTATGAGTGAGAGAGAGTGAGAGAGAAGCTGTGAGTGAGAGAGAGGGAACCTGTGAGTGAGAGAGAGAGAGAGAGAAAGAGAAGCTGTATGTGTGAGAGAGAGAAAGAGAAAGAGAAGCTGTCAGTGAGAGAGAAAGAAAGAAAATGAGAAGCTGTGAGGGAGAGAGAGAGAGAGAGAGAAAGAGAAGTTGTGTGGTTGTGAGAGAGAGAAGCTGTGAGGGAGAGAGTGAGAAAGAGAAACTGTGAGTGAGAGAGAGAGAGAAAGAGAAGCTGTTAGTGAGAGAGTGAAAGAGAAGCTGTGAGTGAGGGAGAGAGAGAGAAGCTGTGATTGAGAGAGAGAGAGAGAAGCTGTGAGTGAGAGAGAGAGAGAAAGAGAAGCTGTTAGTGAGAGAGAGAGTGAAAGAGAAGCTGTGAGTGAAGGAGAGAGAGAGAAGCTGTGATTGAGAGAGAGAGAGAAGCTGTGTGAGAGAGAAAGAGAAACTGAGTGAGAGAGAGAGAGAGAAAGAGAAGCTGTGAGAGAGAGAGAGAGAGAGAAAGAGAAGCTATGAGTGAGAGAGAGAGAAGCAGTGAGTGAGAGAGAGAGAAAGAGAAGCTGTGAGTGAGAGAGAGAAAGAGAAGCTGTTAGTGAGAGTGAGTGTGAAAGAGAAGCTTTGAGTGAGAGAAAGAGAAGCTGTGAGTGAGAGAGAGAGAAGCTGTGAGTGAGAGAGAGAGAAAGAGAAGCTGTGAGTGAGAGAGAGTGAGAAAGAGAAGCTGTGAGTGAGAGAGAAAGAGAAGCTGTGAGTGAGGCAGAGAGAGAAAGAGAAGGTGTGTGTGTGAGAGAGAGAAGCTGTTAGTGAGAGTGAGAAAGAGAAGCTGTGAGTGAGAGAGAGAGAGAACGAGAAGCTGTAAGAGAGAGAGAAGCTGTTAGTGAGAGAGAGAGAGAAAGAGAAGCAGTAAGTGAGAGAGAGAAGAAAGAGGTGCTGTGAGTGAGAGAGAGAGAGAGAGGGAAGCTGTGAGTGAGAGAGAGAGAAAGAGAAGCTGTGAGTGAGAGAGAGAGAGAAAGAGAAGATGTGAGTGAGACAGAGAGAAAGAGAAGCTGTGAGTGGGAGAGAGAGAGAACGACTAGCTGTGAGAGAGAGAGAAAGAGAAGATATGAGTGAGAGAGAGAAATAGAGAAAGAGAAGCTGTGAGTGAGAGAGAGGAAGGAGAAGCTGTGAGTGAGAGAGAGAAAGAGAAGCTGCAAGTGAGAGAGAGAGAAAGAGAAGCTGTAAGTGAGAGAGAGTGAGAAAGAGAAGCGGTGAGAGAGAGAGAGGAGCTGTGAGTGAGAGAGAGAGAGAATGAGAAGCTGTGAGAGAGAGAAAGAGAGAAGCTGTGAGTGAGAGAGAACAAGAAGCTGTGAGTCAGAGAGAGAAAGAAAGAGAAGCTGTGAGAGAGGCAGAGAGAGAAAGAGAAGGTGTGTGTGAGAGAGAGAAGCTGTTAGTGAGAGAGGGAAAGAGAAGCTGTGAGTGTGAGAGAGAGAGAGAACGAGAAGCTGTGAGAGAGAGAGAGGGAGAGAAAGAGATGTTAGTGAGAGAGAGAAAGAAAGAGAAGCGGTAAGTGAGAGAGAGAAGAAAGAGAAGCTGTGAGTGAGAGAGAAATAGAAGCTGTGAGTGAGAGAGAGAGAAGCTGTGAGTGAGAGAGAGAGAAAGAGAAGCTGTGAGTGAGAGAAAGAGAAGCTGTGAGTGAGAGAGAGAGAAAGAGAAGGTGTGAGTGAGAGAGAGAGAGAAAGAGAAGCTGTGAGTGAGAGAGAGAGAGAATCTGTGAGTGAGAGTGAGAGAAAGAGAAGTGAGTTAGAGAGAGAGAGAAAGAGAAGCTGTGAGTGAGAGAGAGAGAACGAGAAGCTGTGAGAGAGAGAGAAGCTGTTAGTGAGAGAGAGAGAGAAAGAGAAGCAGTAAGTGAGAGAGAGAAGAAAGAGGTGCTGTGAGTGAGAGAGAAAGAGAGGGAAGCTGTGAGTGAGAGAGAGAGAGAAAGAGAAGCTGTGAGTGAGAGAGAGAGAGAAAGAGAAGATGTGAGTGAGACAGAGAGAAAGAGAAACTGTGAGTGGGAGAGAGAGAGAACGACTAGCTGTGAGAGAGAGAGAAAGAGAAGATGTGAGTGAGAGAGAGAAGTAGAGAAAGAGAAGCTGTGAGTGAGAGAGAGTGAGAAAGAGAAGATGTGAGTGAGAGAGAGAGAGGAAGGAGAAGCTGTGAGTGAGAGAGAGAAAGAGAAGCTGTGAGTGAGAGAGAGAGAAAGAGAAGCTGTAAGTGAGAGAGAGTGAGAAAGAGAAGCGGTGAGAGAGAGAGAGAGGAGCTGTGAGTGAGAGAGAGAGAATGAGAAGCTGTGAGAGAGAGAAAGAGAGAAGCTGTGAGTGAGAGAGAACAAGAAGCTGTGAGTCAGAGAGAGAAAGAAAGAGAAGCTGTGAGAGAGGCAGAGAGAGAAAGAGAAGGTGTGTGAGAGAGAGAGAAGCTGTTAGTGAGAGAGGGAAAGAGAAGCTGTGAGTGTGAGAGAGAGAGAGAACGAGAAGCTGTGAGAGAGAGAGAGGGAGAGAAAGAGATGTTAGTGAGAGAGAGAAAGAAAGAGAAGCGGTAAGTGAGAGAGAGAAGAAAGAGAAGCTGTGAGTGAGAGAGAAATAGAAGCTGTGAGTGAGAGAGAGAGAGAAGCTGTGAGTGAGAGAGAGAGAAAGAGAAGCTGTGAGTGAGAGAAAGAAAAGCTGTGAGTGAGAGAGAGAGAAAGAGAAGGTGTGAGTGAGAGAGAGAGAGAAAGAGAAGCTGTGAGTGAGAGAGAGAGAGAAGCTGTGAGTGAGAGTGAGAGAAAGAGAAGTGAGTTAGAGAGAGAGAGAAAGAGAAGCTGTGAGTGAGAGAGAGAGAAAGAGAAGCTGTGAGTGAGAGAAAGAGAAAGAGTAGCTGTGAGTGAGGAGAGAGAGAAAGAGAAGCTGTGAGTGAGAGAGAGAGAGAAAGAGTAGCTGTGAGTGAGAGTGAAAGAGAAGCTGTGAGTGAGAGAGAGAAGCTGAGAGAGAGAGAGAAAGAGAAGCTGTGAGTGAGAGAGAGAGAGACAAGCTGTTAGTGAGAGAGAGAGAAAGAGAAGCTGAGAGAGAGAGAGAAAGAGTAGATGTGATTGAGAGAGAGAGAAAAAGAAGCCGTGAGTGAGTGAGAGAGAGAGAAGCTGAGTGAGAGAGAGAGAAAGAGAAGCTGTGAGTGAGAGAGAGAGAGAGAAAGAGAAGCTGTGAGTGAGTGAGAGAGAGAGAAGCTGTGAGTGAGAGAGAGAGAAAGAGAAGCTGTGTGAGAGAGAGAAAGAGAAGCTGTTAGTGAGAGAGAGAAAGTATAAGAGAAGCTGTGAGTGAGAGAAAGAGAGAGAAGCTGTGAGTGAGAGAGAGAGAAGCTATGAGAGAGAGAGGGAGAGAAAGAGATGTTAGTGAGAGAGAGAAAGAAAGAGAAGCGGTAAGTGAGAGAGAGAAGAAAGAGAAGCTGTGAGTGAGAGAGAAATAGAAGCTGTGAGTGAGAGAGAGAGAGAAGCTGTGAGTGAGAGAGAGAGAAAGAGAAGCTGTGAGTGAGAGAAAGAGAAGCTGTGAGTGAGAGAGAGAGAAAGAGAAGGTGTGAGTGAGAGAGAGAGAGAGAGAGAGAAGCTGTGAGTGAGAGAGAGAGAGAAGCTGTGAGTGAGAGTGAGAGAAAGAGAAGTGAGTTAGAGAGAGAGAGAAAGAGAAGCTGTGAGTGAGAGAGAGAGAAAGAGAAGCTGTGAGTGAGAGAAAGAGAAAGAGTAGCTGTGAGTGAGGAGAGAGAGAAAGAGAAGCTGTGAGTGAGAGAGAGAGAGAAAGAGTAGCTGTGAGTGAGAGTGAAAGAGAAGCTGTGAGTGAGAGAGAGAAGCTGAGTGAGAGAGAGAGAAAGAGAAGCTGTGAGTGAGAGAGAGAGAGAGAGACAAGCTGTTAGTGAGAGAGAGAGAAAGAGAAGCTGAGAGAGAGAGAGAAAGAGTAGATGTGATTGAGAGAGAGAGAAAAAGAAGCCGTGAGTGAGTGAGAGAGAGAGAAGCTGAGTGAGAGAGAGAGAAAGAGAAGCTGTGAGTGAGAGAGAGAGAGAAAGAGATGCTGTGAGTGAGAGAGAGTGAGAGAGAAGCTGTGAGTGAGAGAGAGAGAACCTGTGAGTGAGAGAGAGAGAAAGAGAAGCTGTCAGTGAGAGAGAAAGAGAGAAAATGAGAAGCTGTGAGGGAGAGAGAGAGAGAGAGAGAGAAATAGAAGATGTGTGGTTGTGAAAGAGAGAAGCTGTGAGGGAGAGAGAGAGAAAGAGAAGATTTGAGTGGGACAGAGAGAAAAAAGAAGCTGTGAGTGAGAGAGAGAGAAAGAGAAACTGTGAGTGAGAGAGAGAGAGAAAGAGAAGCTGTGAGAGAGAGAGAGAGAGAAAGAGAAGCTGTTGGTGAGAGAGAGTGAAAGAGAAGCTGTGAGTGAAGGAGAGAGAGAGAAGCTCTGATTGAGCGAGAGAGAGAGAAGCTGTGAGTGAGAGAGAGAGAAAGAAAGAGAAACTGAGTGAGAGAGAGAGAAAGAGAAAGAGAAGCTGTGAGTGAGAGAGAGAGAGAGAAAGAGAAGCTGTGAGTGAGGAAGAGAGAGAAATTGAAGCTGTGAGTGAGAGAGAGAGAGAAAGAGAAGCTGTGTGTGAGAGACAGAGAGAAAGAGAAGCTGTAAGAGAGAGAGGGAAATAGAAGCTGTGTGTGTGTGAGAGAGAAAGAGATGCTGTCAGTGAGAGAGACAGAGAAAGAGAAGATGTGAGTGAGAGAGAATGAGAAAGAGAATCAGTGAGAGAGAGAGAGAGAAAGAGAAGCTGTGTGTGAGAGACAGATAAGCTGTGAGTGAGAGAGGGAGAATGAGAAGCTGTGAGTGAGAGAGAGAGAGAAAGAGAAGCTGTGAGTGAGTGAGAGAGTGAGAGAAGCTGTGAGTGAGAGAGAGAAAGAGTAGCTATGAGTGAGAGAGAGAGAGAGAAAGAGAAGCTGTGAGTGAGAGAGAGAGAAAGAGTAGCTGTTAGTGTGAGAGAGAGTATAAGAGAAGCTGTGAGTGAGTGAGAGAAAGAGAAGCTGTGAGTGTGTGAGAGAGAAAAGCTGTGAGTGAGAGAGAGAGAGAGAAAGAGAAGCTGTGAGTTAGAGAGAAAAAAAGAGAAGCTGTTAGTGAGAGAGAGAGTATAAGAGAAGCCGTGAGTGAGTGAGAGAGAGAGAAGCTGTGAGTGAGAGAGACAGAGAAGCTGTGTGAGAGAGAGAGAGAGAAAAAAAGAAGCTATGAGTGAGAGAGAGTGAGAGAGAAGCTGTGAGTGAGAGAGAGAGAACCTGTGAGTGAGAGAGAGAGAAAGAGAAGCTGTCAGTGAGAGAGAAAGAGAGAAAATGAGAAGCTGTGAGGGAGAGAGAGAGAGAAATAGAAGATGTGTGGTTGTGAAAGAGAGAGGCTGTGAGGGAGAGAGAGAGAAAGAGAAGATTTGAGTGGGACAGAGAGAAAGAAGAAGCTGTGAGTGAGAGAGAGAGAAAGAGAAACTGTGAGTGAGAGAGAGAGAGAAAGAGAAGCTGTGAGAGAGAGAGAGAAAGAGAAGCTGTTGGTGAGAGAGAGTGAAAGAGAAGCTGTGAGTGGAGAGAGAGAGAAGCTCTGATTGAGCGAGAGAGAGAGAAGCTGTGAGTGAGAGAGAGAGAAAGAAAGAGAAACTGAGTGAGAGAGAGAGAAAGAGAAACAGAAGCTGTGAGTGAGAGAGAGAGAGAGAAAGAGAAGCTGTGAGTGTGTGAGAGAGAGAGAAGCTGTGAATGAGAGAGAGAGTGAAAGAGAAGCTGTGAGTGAGAGAGAGAAAGAGAAGCTGTTAGTGAGAGAGAGAGAAGCTGTGAGTGAGAGAGAGAGAAGCTGTGAGTGAGAGAGTGAGAAAGAGAAGCTGTATGTGTGTGTGTGTGAGAGAGTGAGAAGCTGTGAGAGAGAGAGAGAAAAAGAGAAAAAGAGAAGCTGTGAGTGAGAGAGAGAATGAAAGAGAAGCTGTGGGTGAGAGAGAGAGAGAAGCTGTGAGTGAGTGAGAAAGAGTAGCTGTGAGTGAGTGAGTGAGAGAGAGAGAGAATCTGAGTGAGAGTGAGAGAGAAAGAGAAGCTGTGAGAGAGAGAGAGAGAGAGAAGCTGTGAGTGAGAGAGAAAGAGAAGCTGTGTGAGAGAGAGAGTGAGGAAGAGAAGCTGTGAGTGTGTGTGTGAGAGAAAGAGAAGCTGTGTGAGAAAAGAGTGGGAAAGAGAAGATGTGAATGACAGAGAGAGAGAGAAACTATGTGTGTGTGAGAGAGAGAAAGAGAAGGCGTGAGTGAGAGAGAGAGAAAGAAAGAGAAGCTGTGAGAGAGAGAAAGAGAGAAAGAACTGTGTGTGTGTGTGAGAGAGAAGCTGTGAGTGAGAGAGAGAGAGAGAGATAGAGAAGCTGTGAGTGTGAGAAAGAGAGAAGCTGTGAGTGAGAGACAGAGAGAGAGAGAGAAGCTGAGTGAGAGAGAGAAAGAGAAGCTGTGAGTGAGAGAGAGAGAAAGAGAAGCTGTGAGTGAGAGAGAGAAAAATAAGCTGTGTGAGAGAGAGAGAAAGAAAGAGAAATTGTCAGTGAGAGAGAGAGAAACTTTGAGTGAGAGAGAAAGAGAGAAAAATAAGCTGTGACTGAGAGAGAGAGAGAGAGAAGGAGAAGCCTTGAGTGACTGAGAGAGAAAGAGAAGCTGTGAGTAAGAGAGAGAGACAAGCTGAGTGAGAGAGAGAGAAAGAGTAGCTGTGAGTGAGAGAGAGAGGAGAAGCTGAGTGAGAGAGAGAGAAGCTGTTAGTGAGAGAGAGAGAAAGAGAAGCTGTGAGAGAGAGAGAGAGAAAGAGTAGCTGTGATTGAGAGAGAGAGAAAAAGAAGCTGTGAGTGAGTGAGAGAGAGAGAAGCTGAGTGAGAGAGAGAGATAGAGAAGCTGTGAGTGAGTGAGAGAGAGAAAGAGAAGCTGTGAGTGACAGAGAGAGAGAGAATGAGAAGTTGTGAGTGAGAGAGTGAGAGAGAGAAATAGAAGTTGTGAGAGAGAGAGTGAGAAATAGATGCTGTGAGTGAGTGCATGAGAGAGAAAGAGAAGCTGTGAGTGAGAGAGAGAGAGAAAGAGTAGCTGTGAGTGAGAGAGAAAGAGAAGCTGTGAGTGAGAGAGAGAGAGAAGCTGAGTGAGAGAGAGAGAAAGAGTAGCTGTGAGTGAGAGAGAGAGGAGAAGCTGAGTGAGAGAGAGAGAAGCTGTTAGTGAGAGAGAGAAAGAGAAGCTGTGAGAGAGAGAGGGAGAGAAAGAGTAGCTGTGATTGAGAGAGAGAAAAAAAGAAGCTGTGAGTGAGTGAGAGAGAGAGAAGCTGAGTGAGAGAGAGAGGTAGAGAAGCTGTGAGTGAGAGAGAGAGAGAAAGAGAAGCTGTGAGTGAGTGAGAGAGAGAGAAGCTGTGAGTGAGAGAGAGAGAAAGAGAAGCTGTGAGTGAGAGAGAGAGAAAGAGAAGCTTAGTGAGAGAGAGAGAGTATAAGAGAAGCTGTGAATGAGAGAGAAAAGCTGTGAGTGAGAGAGAGAGAAGCTGTGAGTGAGAGAGAGAGAAGTAGAATCTGTGAGTGAGAGAGAGAGAGAAAGAGAAAATGTGAGTGAGAGAGAGAGAGAAAGAGCTGTGAGTGAGAGAGAGAGAAATAGAAGGTATGAGTGAGAGAGAGTGTGAGAGAAGCTGTGAGTGAGATAGAGGGAACCTGTGAGTGAGAGAGAGAGAGAAAGAGAAGCTGTATGTGTGTGTGTGAGAGAGAGAAAGAGAAACTGTCAGTGAGAGAGAAAGAGAGAAAATGAGAAGCTGTGAGGGAGAGAGAGAGAGAGAGAGAAAGAGAAGTTGTGTGGTTGTGAGAGAGAGAAGTTGTGAGGGAGAGAGAGAGAAAGAGAAACTGTGAGTGAGAGAGAGAGAAAGAGAAGCTGTTAGTGAAAGAGAGAGTGAAAGAGAAGCTGGTAGTGCGAGAGAGAGTGAAAGAGAAGCTGTGAGTGAAGGAGAGAGAGAGAAGCTGTGATTGAGAGAGAGAGAGAAGCTGTGATTGAGCGAGAGAGAAAAGCTGTGAGTGAGAGAGAGAGAGAAAGAGAAGCTGGTAGTGCGAGAGAGAGTGAAAGAGAAGCTGTGAGTGAAGGAGAGAGAGAGAAGCTGTGATTGAGAGAGAGAGAGAAGCTGTGAGTGAGAGAGAGAGAGAAAGAGAAACTGTGAGAGAGAGAGAGAAAGAGAAGCTGTGAGTGAGAGAGAGAGAAAGAGAAGCTGTGAGTGAGAGAGAGAAAGAGAAGCTGTTAGTGAGAGTAAGTGTGAAAGAGAAGCTTTGAGTGAGAGAGAGAAGCTGTGAGTGAGAGAGAGAGAGAAGCTGTGAGTGAGAGAATGAGAAAGAGAAGCTGTGAGTGAGAGAGAGTGAGAAAGAGAAGCTGTGAGTGAGAGAGAAAGAGAAGCTGTGAGTGAGGCAGAGAGAGAAAGAGAAGGTGTGTGTGTGTGAGAGAGAAGCTGTTAGTGAGAGAGAGAAAGAGAAGCTGTGAGTGAGAGAGAGAGAGAGAACGAGAAGCTGTGAGAGAGAGAAGCTGTGAGTGAGAGAGAGAAGGAGAAGCTGTGAGTGAGAGAAAGAGAGAAAGAGATGCTGTGAGTGAGAGAGACAGAAAGAGAAGCTGTGAGTGAGAGAGATAGAAAGAGAAGCTGTAAATGAGAGAGAAAGAGATGTGAGTGAGAGAGAGAGATAGAAGCTGTGAGTGAGAGAGAGAAAGAGAAGCTGAGAGAGAGAGAGAAAGAGAAGCTGTGAGTGAGAGAGAGAAGCTGTGAGTGAGAGAGAGAGAGAAAGAGAAGCTGTGAGTGAGAGAGAGAGAGAAAGAGAAGCTGTGAGAGAGAGAGAAAGAGTAGCTGTGATTGAGAGAGAGAGAAAAAGAAGCTGTGAGTGAGTGAGAGAGAGAGAAGCTGAGTGAGAGAGAGAGATAGAGAAGCTGTGAGTGAGTGTGAGAGAGAAAGAGAAGCTGTGAGTGACAGAGAGAGAGAGAATGAGAAGTTGTGAGAGAGAGAGAGAAAGAGTAGCTGTGATTGAGAGAGAGAGAAAAAGAAGCTGTGAGTGAGTGAGAGAGAGCGAAGCTGTTAGTGAGAGAGAGAGAAAGAGAAGCTGTGAGAGAGAGAGAGAGAAAGAGTAGCTGTGATAGAGAGAGAGAGAAAAAGAAGCTGTGAGTGAGTGAGAGAGAGAGAAGCTGAGTGAGAGAGAGAGATAGAGAAGCTGTGAGTGACAGAGAGAGAGAGAATGAGAAGTTGTGAGTGAGAGAGTGAGAGAGAGAAATAGAAGTTGTGAGAGAGAGAGCGAGAAATAGATGCTGTGAGTGAGTGCATGAGAGAAAGAGAAGCTGTGAGTGAGAGAGAGAGAGAAAGAGTAGCTGTGAGTGAGAGAGAAAGAGAAGCTGTGAGTGAGAGAGAGAGAGAAGCTGAGTGAGAGAGAGAGAAAGAGTAGCTGTGAGTGAGAGAGAGAGGAGAAGCTGAGTGAGAGACAGAGAAGCTGTTAGTGAGAGAGAGAAAGAGAAGCTGTGAGAGAGAGAGAGAGAGAAAGAGTAGCTGTGATTGAGAGAGAGAAAAAAAGAAGCTGTGAGTGAGTGAGAGAGAGAGAAGCTGAGTGAGAGAGAGAGGTAGAGAAGCTGTGAGTGAGAGAGAGAGAGAAAGAGAAGCTGTGAGTGAGTGAGAGAGAGAGAAGCTGTGAGAGAGAGAGAGAGAAAGTGAAGCTGTGAGTGAGAGAGAGAGAAAGAGAAGCTTAGTGAGAGAGAGAGAGTATAAGAGAAGCTGTGAGTGAGAGAGAAAAGCTGTGAGTGAGAGAGAGAGAAGCTGTGAGTGAGAGAGAGAGAAGTAGAATCTGTGAGTGAGAGAGAGAGAGAAAGAGAAGATGTGAGTGAGAGAGAGAGAGAGCTGTGAGTGAGAGAGAGAGAAATAGAAGGTATGAGTGAGAGAGAGTGTGAGAGAAGCTGTGAGTGAGATAGAGGGAACCTGTGAGTGAGAGAGAGAGAGAAAGAGAAGCTGTATGTGTGTGTGTGAGAGAGAGAAAGAGAAGCTGTCAGTGAGAGAGAAAGAGAGAAAATGAGAAGCTGTGAGGGAGAGAGAGAGAGAGAGAGAGAGAAAGAGAAGTTGTGTGGTTGTGAGAGAGAGAAGTTGTGAGGGAGAGAGAGAGAAAGAGAAACTGTGAGTGAGAGAGAGAGAAAGAGAAGCTGTTAGTGAAAGAGAGAGTGAAAGAGAAGCTGGTAGTGCGAGAGAGAGTGAAAGAGAAGCTGTGAGTGAAGGAGAGAGAGAGAAGCTGTGATTGAGAGAGAGAGAGAAGCTGTGATTGAGAGAGAGAGAAAAGCTGTGAGTGAGAGAGAGAGAGAGAAAGAGAAGCTGGTAGTGCGAGAGAGAGTGAAAGAGAAGCTGTGAGTGAAGGAGAGAGAGAAGCTGTGATTGAGAGAGAGAGAGAAGCTGTGAGTGAGAGAGAGAGAAAGAGAAACTGAGTGAGAGAGAGAGAGAAAGAGAAGCTGTGAGTGAGAGAGAGAGAAAGAGAAGCTGTGAGTGAGAGAGAGAAAGAGAAGCTGTTAGTGAGAGTAAGTGTGAAAGAGAAGCTTTGAGTGAGAGAGAGAAGCTGTGAGTGAGAGAGAGAGAGAAGCTGTGAGTGAGAGAGAGAGAAAGAGAAGCTGTGAGTGAGAGAGAGTGAGAAAGAGAAGCTGTGAGTGAGAGAGAAAGAGAAGCTGTGAGTGAGGCAGAGAGAGAAAGAGAAGGTGTGTGTGTGAGAGAGAGAAGCTGTTAGTGAGAGAGAGAAAGAGAAGCTGTGAGTGAGAGAGAGAGAGAGAACGAGAAGCTGTGAGAGAGAGAGAAGCTGTGAGTGAGAGAGAGAAGGAGAAGCTGTGAGTGAGAGAAAGAGAGAAAGAGATGCTGTGAGTGACAGAAAGAGAAGCTGTGAGTGAGAGAGATAGAAAGAGAAGCTGTAAATGAGAGAGAAAGAGATGTGAGTGAGAGAGAGAGATAGAAGCTGTGAGTGAGAGAGAGAGAAAGAGAAGCTGAGAGAGATAGAGAGAAAGAGAAGCTGTGAGTGAGAGAGAGAAGCTGTGAGTGAGAGAGAGAGAGAAAGAGAAGCTGTGAGTGAGAGAGAGAGAGAAAGAGAAGCTGTGAGTGAGAGAGAGAGAAAGAGAAGCTGTAAATGAGAGAGAAAGAGAAGATGTGAGTGAGAGAGAGAGAGAGAAGCTGTGAGTGAGAGAGAGAGAAAGAGAAGCTGAGAGAGAGAGAGAGAAAGAGAAGCTGTGAGTGAGAGAGACAGAAAGAGAAGCTGTAAATGAGAGAGAAAGAGAAGATGTGAGTGAGAGAGAGAGAAAGAGAAGTTGTGAGTGAGAGAGAGAGAGAAAGAGAAGCTGTGAGTGAGGAAGAGATAGAAATTGAAGCTGTGAGTGAGAGAGAGAGAAATAGAAGCTGTGTGTGAGAGACAGAGAGAAAGAGAAGCTGTAAGAGAGAGAGAGAAATAGAAGCTGTGTGTGTGAGAGAGAAAAAGCTGTGAGTGAGAGAGAGAGAAAGAGAAGATGTGAGTGAGAGAGAATGAGAAAGAGAAGCAGTGAGAGAGAGAGAGAGAAAGAGAAGCTGTGTGTGAGAGACAGAGAAGCTGTGAGTGAGAGAGGGAGAATGAGAAGCTGTGAATGAGAGAGAGAGAGAGAAAGAGAAGCTGTGAGTGAGTGAGAGAAGCTGTGAGTGAGAGAGAGAGAAAGAGAAGCTGTGAGTGAGAGAGAGAGAGAAAGAGAAGCTGTGAGTGAGGGAGAAAGAGAAGCTGTGTGTGTGTGAGAGAGAGAGAAGCTGTGAGTGAGAGAGAGAGAGAAAGAGAAGCTGTGAGTGAGAGAGAGAGAAAGAGAAGCTGTAAATGAGAGAGAAAGAGAAGATGTGAGTGAGAGAGAGTGAAAGAGAAGTTGTGAGTGAGAGAGAGAGAGAAAGAGAAGCTGTGAGTGAGGAAGAGATAGAAATTGAAGCTGTGAGTGAGAGAGAGAGAGAAAAAGAAGCTGTGTGTGAGAGACAGAGAGAAAGAGAAGCTGTAAGAGAGAGAGAGAAATAGAAGCTGTGAGTGAGAGAGAGAGAAAGAGAAGATGTAAGTGAGAGAGAATGAGAAAGAGAAGCAGTGAGAGAGAGAGAGAAAGAGAAGCTGTGTGTGAGAGACAGAGAAGCTGTGAGTGAGAGAGGGAGAATGAGAAGCTGTGAGTGAGAGAGAGAGAGAGAGAAAGAGAAGCTGTGAGTGAGTGAGAGAGTGAGAGAAGCTGTGAGTGAGAGAGAGAGAAAGAGAAGCTGTGAGTGAGAGAGAGAGAGAAAGAGAAGCTGTGAGTGCTGGAGAAAGAAGCTGTGTGTGTGTGTGAGAGGGAAGCTGTGAGTGAGAGAGAGAGAGAAAGAGAAGCTGTGAGTGAGAGAGAAAGAGAGAAAGAGAAGCTGTGAGTGAGAGAAAGAGAAAGAGAAGCTGTAAGAGAGAGAGAGAAATAGAAGCTGTGTGTGAGAGAGAGAGAAAGAGAAGCTGTGAGTGAGAGAGAGAGAAAGAGAAGATGTAAGTGAGAGAGAATGAGAAAGAGAAGCAGTGAGAGAGAGAGAGAAAGAGAAGCTGTGTGTGAGAGACAGAGAAGCTGTGAGTGAGAGAGGGAGAATGAGAAGCTGTGAGTGAGAGAGAGAGAGAGAGAAAGAGAAGCTGTGAGTGAGTGAGAGAGTGAGAGAAGCTGTGAGTAAGAGAGAGAGACAAGCTGAGTGAGAGAGAGAGAAAGAGTAGCTGTGAGTGAGAGAGAGAGGAGAAGCTGAGTGAGAGAGAGAGAAGCTGTTAGTGAGAGAGAGAGAAAGAGAAGCTGTGAGAGAGAGAGAGAGAAAGAGTAGCTGTGATTGAGAGAGAGAGAAAAAGAAGCTGTGAGTGAGTGAGAGAGAGAGAAGCTGAGTGAGAGAGAGAGATAGAGAAGCTGTGAGTGAGTGAGAGAGAGAAAGAGAAGCTGTGAGTGACAGAGAGAGAGAGAATGAGAAGTTGTGAGTGAGAGAGTGAGAGAGAGAAATAGAAGTTGTGAGAGAGAGAGCGAGAAATAGATGCTGTGAGTGAGTGCATGAGAGAGAAAGAGAAGCTGTGAGTGAGAGAGAGAGAGAAAGAGTAGCTGTGAGTGAGAGAGAAAGAGAAGCTGTGAGTGAGAGAGAGAGAGAAGCTGAGTGAGAGAGAGAGAAAGAGTAGCTGTGAGTGAGAGAGAGAGGAGAAGCTGAGTGAGAGAGAGAGAAGCTGTTAGTGAGAGAGAGAGAAAGAGAAGCTGTGAGAGAGAGAGAGAGAAAGAGTAGCTGTGATTGAGAGAGAGAGAAAAAGAAGCTGTGAGTGAGTGAGAGAGAGAGAAGCTGAGTGAGAGAGAGAGATAGAGAAGCTGTGAGTGAGTGAGAGAGAGAAAGAGAAGCTGTGAGTGACAGAGAGAGAGAGAATGAGAAGTTGTGAGTGAGAGAGTGAGAGAGAGAAATAGAAGTTGTGAGAGAGAGAGTGAGAAATAGATGCTGTGAGTGAGTGCATGAGAGAGAAAGAGAAGCTGTGAGTGAGAGAGAGAGAGAAAGAGTAGCTGTGAGTGAGAGAGAAAGAGAAGCTGTGAGTGAGAGAGAGAGAGAAGCTGAGTGAGAGAGAGAGAAAGAGTAGCTGTGAGTGAGAGAGAGAGGAGAAGCTGAGTGAGAGAGAGAGAAGCTGTTAGTGAGAGAGAGAAAGAGAAGCTGTGAGAGAGAGAGGGAGAGAAAGAGTAGCTGTGATTGAGAGAGAGAAAAAAAGAAGCTGTGAGTGAGTGAGAGAGAGAGAAGCTGAGTGAGAGAGAGAGGTAGAGAAGCTGTGAGTGAGAGAGAGAGAGAAAGAGAAGCTGTGAGTGAGTGAGAGAGAGAGAAGCTGTGAGTGAGAGAGAGAGAGAAAGAGAAGCTGTGAGTGAGAGAGAGAGAAAGAGAAGCTTAGTGAGAGAGAGAGAGTATAAGAGAAGCTGTGAATGAGAGAGAAAAGCTGTGAGTGAGAGAGAGAGAAGCTGTGAGTGAGAGAGAGAGAAGTAGAATCTGTGAGTGAGAGAGAGAGAGAAAGAGAAAATGTGAGTGAGAGAGAGAGAGAAAGAGCTGTGAGTGAGAGAGAGAGAAATAGAAGGTATGAGTGAGAGAGAGTGTGAGAGAAGCTGTGAGTGAGATAGAGGGAACCTGTGAGTGAGAGAGAGAGAGAAAGAGAAGCTGTATGTGTGTGTGTGAGAGAGAGAAAGAGAAGCTGTCAGTGAGAGAGAAAGAGAGAAAATGAGAAGCTGTGAGGGAGAGAGAGAGAGAGAGAGAAAGAGAAGTTGTGTGGTTGTGAGAGAGAGAAGTTGTGAGGGAGAGAGAGAGAAAGAGAAACTGTGAGTGAGAGAGAGAGAAAGAGAAGCTGTTAGTGAAAGAGAGAGTGAAAGAGAAGCTGGTAGTGCGAGAGAGAGTGAAAGAGAAGCTGTGAGTGAAGGAGAGAGAGAGAAGCTGTGATTGAGAGAGAGAGAGAAGCTGTGATTGAGCGAGAGAGAAAAGCTGTGAGTGAGAGAGAGAGAGAAAGAGAAGCTGGTAGTGCGAGAGAGAGTGAAAGAGAAGCTGTGAGTGAAGGAGAGAGAGAGAAGCTGTGATTGAGAGAGAGAGAGAAGCTGTGAGTGAGAGAGAGAGAGAAAGAGAAACTGTGAGAGAGAGAGAGAAAGAGAAGCTGTGAGTGAGAGAGAGAGAAAGAGAAGCTGTGAGTGAGAGAGAGAAAGAGAAGCTGTTAGTGAGAGTAAGTGTGAAAGAGAAGCTTTGAGTGAGAGAGAGAAGCTGTGAGTGAGAGAGAGAGAGAAGCTGTGAGTGAGAGAATGAGAAAGAGAAGCTGTGAGTGAGAGAGAGTGAGAAAGAGAAGCTGTGAGTGAGAGAGAAAGAGAAGCTGTGAGTGAGGCAGAGAGAGAAAGAGAAGGTGTGTGTGTGTGAGAGAGAAGCTGTTAGTGAGAGAGAGAAAGAGAAGCTGTGAGTGAGAGAGAGAGAGAGAACGAGAAGCTGTGAGAGAGAGAAGCTGTGAGTGAGAGAGAGAAGGAGAAGCTGTGAGTGAGAGAAAGAGAGAAAGAGATGCTGTGAGTGAGAGAGACAGAAAGAGAAGCTGTGAGTGAGAGAGATAGAAAGAGAAGCTGTAAATGAGAGAGAAAGAGATGTGAGTGAGAGAGAGAGATAGAAGCTGTGAGTGAGAGAGAGAAAGAGAAGCTGAGAGAGAGAGAGAAAGAGAAGCTGTGAGTGAGAGAGAGAAGCTGTGAGTGAGAGAGAGAGAGAAAGAGAAGCTGTGAGTGAGAGAGAGAGAGAAAGAGAAGCTGTGAGAGAGAGAGAGAAAGAGTAGCTGTGATTGAGAGAGAGAGAAAAAGAAGCTGTGAGTGAGTGAGAGAGAGAGAAGCTGAGTGAGAGAGAGAGATAGAGAAGCTGTGAGTGAGTGTGAGAGAGAAAGAGAAGCTGTGAGTGACAGAGAGAGAGAGAATGAGAAGTTGTGAGAGAGAGAGAGAAAGAGTAGCTGTGATTGAGAGAGAGAGAAAAAGAAGCTGTGAGTGAGTGAGAGAGAGCGAAGCTGTTAGTGAGAGAGAGAGAAAGAGAAGCTGTGAGAGAGAGAGAGAGAAAGAGTAGCTGTGATAGAGAGAGAGAGAAAAAGAAGCTGTGAGTGAGTGAGAGAGAGAGAAGCTGAGTGAGAGAGAGAGATAGAGAAGCTGTGAGTGACAGAGAGAGAGAGAATGAGAAGTTGTGAGTGAGAGAGTGAGAGAGAGAAATAGAAGTTGTGAGAGAGAGAGCGAGAAATAGATGCTGTGAGTGAGTGCATGAGAGAAAGAGAAGCTGTGAGTGAGAGAGAGAGAGAAAGAGTAGCTGTGAGTGAGAGAGAAAGAGAAGCTGTGAGTGAGAGAGAGAGAGAAGCTGAGTGAGAGAGAGAGAAAGAGTAGCTGTGAGTGAGAGAGAGAGGAGAAGCTGAGTGAGAGACAGAGAAGCTGTTAGTGAGAGAGAGAAAGAGAAGCTGTGAGAGAGAGAGAGAGAGAAAGAGTAGCTGTGATTGAGAGAGAGAAAAAAAGAAGCTGTGAGTGAGTGAGAGAGAGAGAAGCTGAGTGAGAGAGAGAGGTAGAGAAGCTGTGAGTGAGAGAGAGAGAGAAAGAGAAGCTGTGAGTGAGTGAGAGAGAGAGAAGCTGTGAGTGAGAGAGAGAGAAAGTGAAGCTGTGAGTGAGAGAGAGAGAAAGAGAAGCTTAGTGAGAGAGAGAGAGTATAAGAGAAGCTGTGAGTGAGAGAGAAAAGCTGTGAGTGAGAGAGAGAGAAGCTGTGAGTGAGAGAGAGAGAAGTAGAATCTGTGAGTGAGAGAGAGAGAGAAAGAGAAGATGTGAGTGAGAGAGAGAGAGAGCTGTGAGTGAGAGAGAGAGAAATAGAAGGTATGAGTGAGAGAGAGTGTGAGAGAAGCTGTGAGTGAGATAGAGGGAACCTGTGAGTGAGAGAGAGAGAGAAAGAGAAGCTGTATGTGTGTGTGAGAGAGAGAGAAAGAGAAGCTGTCAGTGAGAGAGAAAGAGAGAAAATGAGAAGCTGTGAGGGAGAGAGAGAGAGAGAGAGAGAGAAAGAGAAGTTGTGTGGTTGTGAGAGAGAGAAGTTGTGAGGGAGAGAGAGAGAAAGAGAAACTGTGAGTGAGAGAGAGAGAAAGAGAAGCTGTTAGTGAAAGAGAGAGTGAAAGAGAAGCTGGTAGTGCGAGAGAGAGTGAAAGAGAAGCTGTGAGTGAAGGAGAGAGAGAGAAGCTGTGATTGAGAGAGAGAGAGAAGCTGTGATTGAGAGAGAGAGAAAAGCTGTGAGTGAGAGAGAGAGAGAGAAAGAGAAGCTGGTAGTGCGAGAGAGAGTGAAAGAGAAGCTGTGAGTGAAGGAGAGAGAGAAGCTGTGATTGAGAGAGAGAGAGAAGCTGTGAGTGAGAGAGAGAGAAAGAGAAACTGAGTGAGAGAGAGAGAGAAAGAGAAGCTGTGAGTGAGAGAGAGAGAAAGAGAAGCTGTGAGTGAGAGAGAGAAAGAGAAGCTGTTAGTGAGAGTAAGTGTGAAAGAGAAGCTTTGAGTGAGAGAGAGAAGCTGTGAGTGAGAGAGAGAGAGAAGCTGTGAGTGAGAGAGAGAGAAAGAGAAGCTGTGAGTGAGAGAGAGTGAGAAAGAGAAGCTGTGAGTGAGAGAGAAAGAGAAGCTGTGAGTGAGGCAGAGAGAGAAAGAGAAGGTGTGTGTGTGAGAGAGAGAAGCTGTTAGTGAGAGAGAGAAAGAGAAGCTGTGAGTGAGAGAGAGAGAGAGAACGAGAAGCTGTGAGAGAGAGAGAAGCTGTGAGTGAGAGAGAGAAGGAGAAGCTGTGAGTGAGAGAAAGAGAGAAAGAGATGCTGTGAGTGACAGAAAGAGAAGCTGTGAGTGAGAGAGATAGAAAGAGAAGCTGTAAATGAGAGAGAAAGAGATGTGAGTGAGAGAGAGAGATAGAAGCTGTGAGTGAGAGAGAGAGAAAGAGAAGCTGAGAGAGATAGAGAGAAAGAGAAGCTGTGAGTGAGAGAGAGAAGCTGTGAGTGAGAGAGAGAGAGAAAGAGAAGCTGTGAGTGAGAGAGAGAGAGAAAGAGAAGCTGTGAGTGAGAGAGAGAGAAAGAGAAGCTGTAAATGAGAGAGAAAGAGAAGATGTGAGTGAGAGAGAGAGAGAGAAGCTGTGAGTGAGAGAGAGAGAAAGAGAAGCTGAGAGAGAGAGAGAGAAAGAGAAGCTGTGAGTGAGAGAGACAGAAAGAGAAGCTGTAAATGAGAGAGAAAGAGAAGATGTGAGTGAGAGAGAGAGAAAGAGAAGTTGTGAGTGAGAGAGAGAGAGAAAGAGAAGCTGTGAGTGAGGAAGAGATAGAAATTGAAGCTGTGAGTGAGAGAGAGAGAAATAGAAGCTGTGTGTGAGAGACAGAGAGAAAGAGAAGCTGTAAGAGAGAGAGAGAAATAGAAGCTGTGTGTGTGAGAGAGAAAAAGCTGTGAGTGAGAGAGAGAGAAAGAGAAGATGTGAGTGAGAGAGAATGAGAAAGAGAAGCAGTGAGAGAGAGAGAGAGAAAGAGAAGCTGTGTGTGAGAGACAGAGAAGCTGTGAGTGAGAGAGGGAGAATGAGAAGCTGTGAATGAGAGAGAGAGAGAGAAAGAGAAGCTGTGAGTGAGTGAGAGAAGCTGTGAGTGAGAGAGAGAGAAAGAGAAGCTGTGAGTGAGAGAGAGAGAGAAAGAGAAGCTGTGAGTGAGGGAGAAAGAGAAGCTGTGTGTGTGTGAGAGAGAGAGAAGCTGTGAGTGAGAGAGAGAGAGAAAGAGAAGCTGTGAGTGAGAGAGAGAGAAAGAGAAGCTGTAAATGAGAGAGAAAGAGAAGATGTGAGTGAGAGAGAGTGAAAGAGAAGTTGTGAGTGAGAGAGAGAGAGAAAGAGAAGCTGTGAGTGAGGAAGAGATAGAAATTGAAGCTGTGAGTGAGAGAGAGAGAGAAAAAGAAGCTGTGTGTGAGAGACAGAGAGAAAGAGAAGCTGTAAGAGAGAGAGAGAAATAGAAGCTGTGAGTGAGAGAGAGAGAAAGAGAAGATGTAAGTGAGAGAGAATGAGAAAGAGAAGCAGTGAGAGAGAGAGAGAAAGAGAAGCTGTGTGTGAGAGACAGAGAAGCTGTGAGTGAGAGAGGGAGAATGAGAAGCTGTGAGTGAGAGAGAGAGAGAGAGAAAGAGAAGCTGTGAGTGAGTGAGAGAGTGAGAGAAGCTGTGAGTGAGAGAGAGAGAAAGAGAAGCTGTGAGTGAGAGAGAGAGAGAAAGAGAAGCTGTGAGTGCTGGAGAAAGAAGCTGTGTGTGTGTGTGAGAGGGAAGCTGTGAGTGAGAGAGAGAGAGAAAGAGAAGCTGTGAGTGAGAGAGAAAGAGAGAAAGAGAAGCTGTGAGTGAGAGAAAGAGAAAGAGAAGCTGTAAGAGAGAGAGAGAAATAGAAGCTGTGTGTGTGAGAGAGAGAAAGAGAAGCTGTGAGTGAGAGAGAGAGAAAGAGAAGATGTAAGTGAGAGAGAATGAGAAAGAGAAGCAGTGAGAGAGAGAGAGAAAGAGAAGCTGTGTGTGAGAGACAGAGAAGCTGTGAGTGAGAGAGGGAGAATGAGAAGCTGTGAGTGAGAGAGAGAGAGAGAGAAAGAGAAGCTGTGAGTGAGTGAGAGAGTGAGAGAAGCTGTGAGTAAGAGAGAGAGACAAGCTGAGTGAGAGAGAGAGAAAGAGTAGCTGTGAGTGAGAGAGAGAGGAGAAGCTGAGTGAGAGAGAGAGAAGCTGTTAGTGAGAGAGAGAGAAAGAGAAGCTGTGAGAGAGAGAGAGAGAAAGAGTAGCTGTGATTGAGAGAGAGAGAAAAAGAAGCTGTGAGTGAGTGAGAGAGAGAGAAGCTGAGTGAGAGAGAGAGATAGAGAAGCTGTGAGTGAGTGAGAGAGAGAAAGAGAAGCTGTGAGTGACAGAGAGAGAGAGAATGAGAAGTTGTGAGTGAGAGAGTGAGAGAGAGAAATAGAAGTTGTGAGAGAGAGAGCGAGAAATAGATGCTGTGAGTGAGTGCATGAGAGAGAAAGAGAAGCTGTGAGTGAGAGAGAGAGAGAAAGAGTAGCTGTGAGTGAGAGAGAAAGAGAAGCTGTGAGTGAGAGAGAGAGAGAAGCTGAGTGAGAGAGAGAGAAAGAGTAGCTGTGAGTGAGAGAGAGAGGAGAAGCTGAGTGAGAGAGAGAGAAGCTGTTAGTGAGAGAGAGAAAGAGAAGCTGTGAGAGAGAGAGAGAGAGAAAGAGTATCTGTGATTGAGAGAGAGAAAAAAGAAGCTGTGAGTGAGTGAGAGAGAGAGAAGCTGAGTGAGAGAGAGAGGTAGAGAAGCTGTGAGTGAGAGAGAGAGAGAAAGAGAAGCTGTGAGTGAGTGAGAGAGAGAGAAGCTGTGAGTGAGAGAGAGAGAAAGAGAAGCTGTGAGTGAGAGAGAGAGAAAGAGAAGCTTAGTGAGAGAGAGAGTATAAGAGAAGCTGTGAATGAGAGAGAAAAGCTGTGAGTGAGAGAGAGAGAAGCTGTGAGTGAGAGAGAGAGAAGTAGAATCTGTGAGTGAGAGAGAGAGAGAAAGAGAAGATGTGAGTGAGAGAGAGAGAGAAAGAGCTGTGAGTGAGAGAGAGAGAAATAGAAGGTATGAGTGAGAGAGTGTGTGAGAGAAGCTGTGAGTGAGATAGAGGGAACCTGTGAGTGAGAGAGAGAGAGAAAGAGAAGCTGTATGTGTGTGTGTGAGAGAGAGAAAGAGAAGCTGTCAGTGAGAGAGAAAGAGAGAAAATGAGAAGCTGTGAGGGAGAGAGAGAGAGAGAGAGAAAGAGAAGTTGTGTGGTTGTGAGAGAGAGAAGTTGTGAGGGAGAGAGAGAGAAAGAGAAACTGTGAGTGAGAGAGAGAGAAAGAGAAGCTGTTAGTGAAAGAGAGAGTGAAAGAGAAGCTGGTAGTGCGAGAGAGAGTGAAAGAGAAGCTGTGAGTGAAGGAGAGAGAGAGAAGCTTTGATTGAGAGAGAGAGAGAAGCTGTGATTGAGCGAGAGAGAAAAGCTGTGAGTGAGAGAGAGAGAGAAAGAGAAGCTGGTAGTGCGAGAGAGAGTGAAAGAGAAGCTGTGAGTGAAGGAGAGAGAGAGAAGCTGTGATTGAGAGAGAGAGAGAAGCTGTGAGTGAGAGAGAGAGAGAAAGAGAAACTGTGAGAGAGAGAGAGAAAGAGAAGCTGTGAGTGAGAGAGAGAGAAAGAGAAGCTGTGAGTGAGAGAGAGAAAGAGAAGCTGTTAGTGAGAGTAAGTGTGAAAGAGAAGCTTTGAGTGAGAGAGAGAAGCTGTGAGTGAGAGAGAGAGAGAAGCTGTGAGTGAGAGAATGAGAAAGAGAAGCTGTGAGTGAGAGAGAGTGAGAAAGAGAAGCTGTGAGTGAGAGAGAAAGAGAAGCTGTGAGTGAGGCAGAGAGAGAAAGAGAAGGTGTGTGTGTGTGAGAGAGAAGCTGTTAGTGAGAGAGAGAAAGAGAAGCTGTGAGTGAGAGAGAGAGAGAGAACGAGAAGCTGTGAGAGAGAGAAGCTGTGAGTGAGAGAGAGAAGGAGAAGCTGTGAGTGAGAGAAAGAGAGAAAGAGATGCTGTGAGTGAGAGAGACAGAAAGAGAAGCTGTGAGTGAGAGAGATAGAAAGAGAAGCTGTAAATGAGAGAGAAAGAGATGTGAGTGAGAGAGAGAGATAGAAGCTGTGAGTGAGAGAGAGAAAGAGAAGCTGAGAGAGAGAGAGAAAGAGAAGCTGTGAGTGAGAGAGAGAAGCTGTGAGTGAGAGAGAGAGAGAAAGAGAAGCTGTGAGTGAGAGAGAGAGAGAAAGAGAAGCTGTGAGAGAGAGAGAGAAAGAGTAGCTGTGATTGAGAGAGAGAGAAAAAGAAGCTGTGAGTGAGTGAGAGAGAGAGAAGCTGAGTGAGAGAGAGAGATAGAGAAGCTGTGAGTGAGTGTGAGAGAGAAAGAGAAGCTGTGAGTGACAGAGAGAGAGAGAATGAGAAGTTGTGAGAGAGTAGCTGTGATTGAGAGAGAGAGAAAAAGAAGCTGTGAGTGAGTGAGAGAGAGAGAAGGTGTTAGTGAGAGAGAGAGAAAGAGAAGCTGTGAGAGAGAGAGAGAGAAAGAGTAGCTGTGATAGAGAGAGAGAGAAAAAGAAGCTGTGAGTGAGTGAGAGAGAGAGAAGCTGAGTGAGAGAGAGAGATAGAGAAGCTGTGAGTGAGTGAGAGAGAGAAAGAGAAGCTGTGAGTGACAGAGAGAGAGAGAATGAAAAGTTGTGAGTGAGAGAGTGAGAGAGAGAAATAGAAGTTGTGAGAGAGAGAGCGAGAAATAGATGCTGTGAGTGAGTGCATGAGAGAAAGAGAAGCTGTGAGTGAGAGAGAGAGAGAAAGAGTAGCTGTGAGTGAGAGAGAAAGAGAAGCTGTGAGTGAGAGAGAGAGAGAAGCTGAGTGAGAGAGTGAGAAAGAGTAGCTGTGAGTGAGAGAGAGAGGAGAAGCTGAGTGAGAGAGAGAGAAGCTGTTAGTGAGAGAGAGAAAGAGAAGCTGTGAGAGAGAGAGAGAGAAAGAGTAGCTGTGATTGAGAGAGAGAAAAAAAGAAGCTGTGAGTGAGTGAGAGAGAGAGAAGCTGAGTGAGAGAGAGAGGTAGAGAAGCTGTGAGTGAGAGAGAGAGAGAAAGAGAAGCTGTGAGTGTGTGAGAGAGAGAGAAGCTGTGAGTGAGAGAGAGAGAAAGTGAAGCTGTGAGTGAGAGAGAGAGAAAGAGAAGCTTAGTGAGAGAGAGAGAGTATAAGAGAAGCTGTGAGTGAGAGAGAAAAGCTGTGAGTGAGAGAGAGAGAAGCTGTGAGTGAGAGAGAGAGAAGTAGAATCTGTGAGTGAGAGAGAGAGAGAAAGAGAAGATGTGAGTGAGAGAGAGAGAGAGAGAGCTGTGAGTGAGAGAGAGAGAAATAGAAGGTATGAGTGAGAGAGAGTGTGAGAGAAGCTGTGAGTGAGATAGAGGGAACCTGTGAGTGAGAGAGAGAGAGAAAGAGAAGCTGTATGTGTGTGTGAGAGAGAGAGAAAGAGAAGCTGTCAGTGAGAGAGAAAGAGAGAAAATGAGAAGCTGTGAGGGAGAGAGAGAGAGAGAGAGAGAAAGAGAAGTTGTGTGGTTGTGAGAGAGAGAAGTTGTGAGGGAGAGAGAGAGAAAGAGAAACTGTGAGTGAGAGAGAGAGAAAGAGAAGCTGTTAGTGAAAGAGAGAGTGAAAGAGAAGCTGGTAGTGCGAGAGAGAGTGAAAGAGAAGCTGTGAGTGAAGGAGAGAGAGAGAAGCTGTGATTGAGAGAGAGAGAGAAGCTGTGAGTGAGAGAGAGAGAGAAAGAGAAACTGAGTGAGAGAGAGAGAGAAAGAGAAGCTGTGAGTGAGAGAGAGAGAAAGAGAAGCTGTGAGTGAGAGAGAGAAAGAGAAGCTGTTAGTGAGAGTAAGTGTGAAAGAGAAGCTTTGAGTGAGAGAGAGAAGCTGTGAGTGAGAGAGAGAGAGAAGCTGTGAGTGAGAGAGAGAGAAAGAGAAGCTGTGAGTGAGAGAGAGTGAGAAAGAGAAGCTGTGAGTGAGAGAGAAAGAGAAGCTGTGAGTGAGGCAGAGAGAGAAAGAGAAGGTGTGTGTGTGTGAGAGAGAAGCTGTTAGTGAGAGAGAGAAAGAGAAGCTGTGAGTGAGAGAGAGAGAGAGAACGAGAAGCTGTGAGAGAGAGAGAAGCTGTGAGTGAGAGAGAGAAGGAGAAGCTGTGAGTGAGAGAAAGAGAGAAAGAGATGCTGTGAGTGACAGAAAGAGAAGCTGTGAGTGAGAGAGATAGAAAGTGAAGCTGTAAATGAGAGAGAAAGAGATGTGAGTGAGAGAGAGAGATAGAAGCTGTGAGTGAGAGAGAGAGAAAGAGAAGCTGAGAGAGAGAGAGAAAGAGAAGCTGTGAGTGAGAGAGAGAAGCTGTGAGTGAGAGAGAGAGAGAAAGAGAAGCTGTGAGTGAGAGAGAGAGAGAAAGAGAAGCTGTGAGTGAGAGAGAGAGAAAGAGAAGCTGTAAATGAGAGAGAAGGAGAAGATGTGAGTGAGAGAGAGAGAGAGAAGCTGTGAGTGAGAGAGAGAGAAAGAGAAGCTGAGAGAGAGAGAGAGAAAGAGAAGCTGTGAGTGAGAGAGACAGAAAGAGAAGCTGTAAATGAGAGAGAAAGAGAAGATGTGAGTGAGAGAGAGAGAAAGAGAAGTTGTGAGTGAGAGAGAGAGAGAAAGAGAAGCTGTGAGTGAGGAGGAGATAGAAATTGAAGCTGTGAGTGAGAGAGAGAGAAATAGAAGCTGTGTGTGAGAGACAGAGAGAAAGAGAAGCTGTAAGAGAGAGAGAGAAATAGAAGCTGTGTGTGAGAGAGAGAAAAAGCTGTGAGTGAGAGAGAGAGAAAGAGAAGATGTGAGTGAGAGAGAATGAGAAAGAGAAGCAGTGAGAGAGAGAGAGAGAAAGAGAAGCTGTGTGTGAGAGACAGAGAAGCTGTGAGTGAGAGAGGGAGAATGAGAAGCTGTGAATGAGAGAGAGAGAGAGAAAGAGAAGCTGTGAGTGAGTGAGAGAAGCTGTGAGTGAGAGAGAGAGAAAGAGAAGCTGTGAGTGAGAGAGAGAGAGAAAGAGAAGCTGTGAGTGAGGGAGAAAGAGAAGCTGTGTGTGTGTGTGAGAGAGAGAAGCTGTGAGTGAGAGAGAGAGAGAAAGAGAAGCTGTGAGTGAGAGAGAGAGAAAGAGAAGCTGTAAATGAGAGAGAAAGAGAAGATGTGAGTGAGAGAGAGTGAAAGAGAAGTTGTGAGTGAGAGAGAGAGAGAAAGAGAAGCTGTGAGTGAGGAAGAGATAGAAATTGAAGCTGTGAGTGAGAGAGAGAGAGAAAAAGAAGCTGTGTGTGAGAGACAGAGAGAAAGAGAAGCTGTAAGAGAGAGAGAGAAATAGAAGCTGTGTGTGTGAGAGAGAGAAAGAGAAGCTGTGAGTGAGAGAGAGAGAAAGAGAAGATGTAAGTGAGAGAGAATGAGAAAGAGAAGCAGTGAGAGAGAGAGAGAAAGAGAAGCTGTGTGTGAGAGACAGAGAAGCTGTGAGTGAGAGAGGGTTAATGAGAAGCTGTGAGTGAGAGAGAGAGAGAGAGAAAGAGAAGCTGTGAGTGAGTGAGAGAGTGAGAGAAGCTGTGAGTGAGAGAGAGAGAAAGAGAAGCTGTGAGTGAGAGAGAGAGAGAAAGAGAAGCTGTGAGTGAGGGAGAAAGAGAAGCTGTGTGTGTGTGTGAGAGAGAGAAGCTGTGAGTGAGAGAGAGAGAGAAAGAGAAGCTGTGAGTGAGAGAGAAAGAGAGAAAGAGAAGCTGTTAGTGAGAGAAAGAGAAAGAGAAGCTGTAAGAGAGAGAGAGAAATAGAAGCTGTGTGTGAGAGAGAGAGAAAGAGAAGCTGTGAGTGAGAGAGAGAGAAAGAGAAGATGTAAGTGAGAGAGAATGAGAAAGAGAAGCAGTGAGAGAGAGAGAGAAAGAGAAGCTGTGTGTGAGAGACAGAGAAGCTGTGAGTGAGAGAGGGAGAATGAGAAGCTGTGAGTGAGAGAGAGAGAGAGAGAAAGAGAAGCTGTGAGTGAGTGAGAGAGTGAGAGAAGCTGTGAGTGAGAGAGAGAGAAAGAGAAGCTGTGAGTGAGAGAGAGAGAGAGAGAAAGAGAAGCTGTGAGTGAGGGAGAAAGAGAAGCTGTGTGTGTGTGAGAGAGAGAGAAGCTGTGAGTGAGAGAGAGAGAGAAAGAGAAGCTGTGAGTGAGAGAGAAAGAGAGAAAGAGAAGCTGTGAGTGAGAGAAAGAGAAAGAGTAGCTGTGAGTGAGGAGAGAAAGAGAAGCTGTGAGTGAGAGAGAAAGAGAAGGAGAAGTTGTGAGTGAGAGAGAGAAAGAGAAGCTGTGAGTGAGAGAGAGAGAAAGAGAAGCTGTAAGTGAGAGAGAGTGAGAAAGAGAAGCGGTGAGAGAGAGAGAGGAGCTGTGAGTGAGAGAGAGAGAATGAGAAGCTGTGAGAGAGAGAAAGAGAGAAGCTGTGAGTGAGAGAGAACAAGAAGCTGTGAGTCAGAGAGAGAGAAAGAAAGAGAAGGAGTGAGTGAGAGAGAGAGAAAGAGAAGCTGTGAGTGAGAGAGAGAGAGAGAAGCTGTGAGTGAGAGAGAGAGAAAGAGAAACTGTGAGTGAGAGAGAGAGAGAAAGAGAAGCTGTGAGTGAGAGAGAGAGGGAGAGAAAGAGAAGCTGTGAGTGAGAGAAAGAGAGAGAGAAAGAAAGAAAGAGAAGCTGTGAGTGAGGAAGAGAGAGAAATTGAAGCTGTGAGTGAGAGAGAGAAAGAAAGAGAAGCTGTGTGTGAGAGACAGAGAGAGAGAAAGAGAAACTGTAAGAGAGAGAGAGAAATAGAAGCTGTGTGAGAGACAGAGAGAAAGAGAAGCTGTGAGTGAGAGAGAGAAAGAGAAGATGTGAGTGAGAGAGAATGAGAAAGAGAAGCAGTGAGAGAGAGAGAGAAAGAGAAGCTGTGTGTGAGAGACAGAGAAGCTGTGAGTGAGAGAGGGAGAATGAGAAGCTGTGAGTGAGAGAGAGAGAGAGAAAGAGAAGCTGTGAGTGAGTGAGAGAGTGAGAGAAGCTGTGAGTGAGAGAGAGAGAAAGAGAAGCTGTGAGTGAGAGAGAGAGAGAAAGAGAAGCTGTGAGTGAGGGAGAAAGAGAAAGAGAAGCTGTGTGTGTGTGAAAGCGAGAGAAGCTGTGAGTGAGAGAGAGAGAAAGAGAAGCTGTGAGTGAGAGAGAAAGTGAGAAAGTGAAGCTGTGAGTAAGAGAGAAAGAGAAGCTGTGAGTGAGAGAGAAAGAGAGAATGAGAAGCTGTGAGTGAGAGAGAGAATGAGAAGCTGTGAGAGAGAGAAAGAGAAGCTGTGAGTGAGAGAGAATGAGAAGCTGTGAGTGAGAGAGAGAAAGAAAGAGAAGCTGTGAGTGAGAGAGAGAGAGAGAAGCTGTGAGTGAGAGAGAGAGAAGCTGTAAGTGAGAGAGAGAGAAAGAGAAGCTGTGAGTGAGAGAGACAGAGAAAGAGAAGCTGAGAGTGAGAGAGAGAGAAAGAGAAGCTGTGAGTGTGTGAGAGAGAGAGAGAAAGAAAGAGAAGCTGTGTGTGTGAGAGAGAAATCGTATCTGTGAGTGAGAGAGAGAGAAAAAAATGCTGTGAGTGAGAGAGAGAGAGAAAGAGAAGCTGTGAGTGAGAGAGAGAAAGAGAAGCTGTGAGTGACAGAGAGAGAGAATGAGAAGTTGTGAGTGAGAGAGTGAGAGAGAGAAATAGAAGCTGTGAGAGAGAGTGAGAGAGAAACAGATGCTGTGAGTGAGTGCATGAGAGAGAGAAAGAGAAGCTGTGAGTGAGAGAGAGAGAGAAGCTGTGAGTGAGCGAGAGAGAGAGAAGCTGTTCGTGAGAGAGAGAGAAAGATAAGCTGTGAGTGAGAGAGAGAGAAAGAGAAGCTGTTAGTGAGAGAGAGAGTATAAGAGAAGCTGTGAGTGAGAGAGAGAGAGAAGCTGTGAGTGAGAGAGAGAGAATCTGTGAGTGAGAGAGAGAGATGTAGAATCTGTGAGTGAGAGAGAGAGAGAAAGAAAGAGAAGCTGTGAGTGAGAGAGAGAGAGAAAGAGAAACTGTGAGTGAGAGAGAGAGAAATAGAAGGTATGAGTGAGAGAGAGTGAGAGAGAAGCTGTGAGTGAGAGAGAGGGAACCTGTGAGTGAGAGAGAGAGAGAAAGAGAAGCTGTATGTGTGAGAGAGAGAGAGAGAGAAAGAGAAGCTGTCAGTGAGAGAGAAAGAGAGAAAATGAGAAGCTGTGAGGGAGAGAGAGAGAAAGAGAAGCTGTTAGTGAGAGAGAGAGTATAAGAGAAGCTGTGAGTGAGAGAGAGAGAGAAGCTGTGAGTGAGAGAGAGAGAATCTGTGAGTGAGAGAGAGAGAAGTAGAATCTGTGAGTGAGAGAGAGAGAGAAAGAGAAGCTGTGAGTGAGAGAGAGAGAGAAAGAGAAACTGTGAGTGAGAGAGAGAGAAATAGAAGGTATGAGTGAGAGAGAGTGAGAGAGAAGCTGTGAGTGAGAGAGAGGGAACCTGTGAGTGAGAGAGAGAGAGAAAGAGAAGCTGTATGTGTGAGAGAGAGAGAGAGAGAAAGAGAAGCTGTCAGTGAGAGAGAAAGAGAGAAAATGAGAAGCTGTGAGGGAGAGAGAGAGAGAAAGAGAAGTTGTGTGGTTGTGAGAGAGAGAAGCTGTGAGGGAGAGAGAGAGAAAGACAAACTGTGAGTGAGAGAGAGAGAGAAAGAGAAGCTGTTAGTGAGAGAGAGTGTGAAAGAGAAGCTGTGAGTGAAGGAGAGAGAGAGACGCTGTGATTGAGAGAGAGAGAGAAGCTGTGAGTGAGAGAGAGAGAAAGAGAAGCTGTTAGTGAGAGAGAGTGAAAGAGAAGCTGTGAGTGAGAGAAAGTGAGAAAGAGATGCTGTGAGTGAGAGAGAGTGAGAAAGAGATGCTGTGAGTGAGAGAGAAAGAGAAGCTGTGAGTGAGGCAGAGAGAGAAAGAGAAGGTGTGTGTGTGTGAGAGAGAAGCTGTTAGTGAGAGAGAGAAAGAGAAGCTGTGAGTGAGAGAGAGAGAGAAAGAGAAGCTGTGAGAGAGAGAGAAGCTGTGAGTGAGAGAGAGAAGAAGAAGCTGTGAGTGAGAGAGAGAGAGAAAGAAAGAGATGCTGTGAGTGAGAGAGAGAGAGAAAAAGAAGCTGTGAGTGAGAGAGATAGAAAGAGAAGCTGTAAATGAGAGAGAAAGAGAAGATGTGATTGAGAGAGAGAGAAAGAGAAGCTGAGAGAGAGAGAGAGAAAGAGAAGCTGTGAGTGAGAGAGAGAGAAGCTGTGAGTGAGAGAGAGAGAAAGAGAAGCTGTGAGTGAGTGAGAGAGAGAAAGAGAAGCTGTGAGTGAGTGAGAGAGAGAAAGAGAAGCTGTGAGTGAGAGAGAGAGAAAGAGAAGCGGTAAATGAGAGAGAAACAAAAGATGTGAGTGAGAGAGAGAGAGAGAAGCTGTCAGTGACAGAGAGAGAGAAAGAGAAGCTGAGAGAGAGAGAAAGAGAAGCTGTGTGTGAGAGAGAAATAGAAGCTGTGTGAGAGAGAGAGAGAAAGAGAAGCTGTGAGTGAGAGAGACAGAGAAAGAGAAGATGAGAGTGAGAGAGAATGAGAAAGAGAAGCAGTGAGAGAGAGAGAGAGAAAGAGAAGCTGTGTGTGAGAGAGAGAAGCTGTGAGTGAGAGAGGGAGAATGAGAAGCTGTGTGTGAGAGAGAGAGAGAAAGAGAAGCTGTGAGTGAGTGAGAGAGTGAGAGAAGCTGTGAGTGAGAGAGAGAGAAAGAGAAGCTGTGAGTGAGAGAGAGAGAGAAAGAGAAGCTGTGAGTGAGAGAGAAAGAGAGAACGAGAAGCTGTGAGTGAGAGAGAGAATGAGAAGCTGTGAGAGAGAGAAAGAGAGAAGCTGTGAGTGAGAGAGAATGAGAAGCTGTGAGTGTGAGAGAGAGAGAAAGAAAGAGAAGCTGTGAGTGAGAGAGAGAGAAGCTGTGAGTGAGAGAGAGAGAGAAAGAGAATTAGAAGAAATTAGAAATTAGAAGTTGTGAGTGAGAGAGTGAGAGAGAGAAATAGAAGCTGTGAGAGAGAGTGAGAGAGAAACAGATGCTGTGAGTGAGTGCATGAGAGAGAGAAAGAGAAGCTGTGAGTGAGAGAGAGAGAAAGAGTAGCTGTGAGTGAGAGAGAAAGAGAAGCTGTGAGTGAGAGAGAGAAGCTGAGTGAGAGATAGAGAAAGAGTAGCTGTGAGTGAGAGAGAGAGAAGCTTTGAGTGAGAGAGAGAGAGAAGCTGTTAGTGAGAGAGAGAGAAAGAGAAGCTGTGAGTGAGAGAGAGAGAAAGAGAAGCTGTGAGTGAGAGAGAGAGAGAAGCTGTGAGTGAGAGAGAGAGAGAAAGAGAAGCTGTGAGTGAGAGAGAGAGAAAGAGAAGCTGTTAGTGAGAGAGAGAGTATAAGAGAAGCTGTGAGTGAGAGAGAGAGAAGCTGTGAGTGAGAGAGAGAGAGAAGCTGTGAGTGAGAGAGAGAGAAGTAGAATCTGTTAGTGAGAGAGAGAGAGAGAAGCTGTGAGTGAGAGAGAGAGAGAAAGAGAAGCTGTGAGTGAGAGAGAGAGAAATAGAAGGTATGAGTGAGAGAGAGTGAGAGAGAAGCTGTGAGTGAGAGAGAGGGAACCTGTGAGTGAGAGAGAGAGAGAAAGAGAAGCTGTATGTGTGTGTGTGTGAGAGAGAGAAAGAGAAGCTGTCAGTGAGAGAGAAAGAGAGAAAATGAGAAGCTGTGAGGGAGAGAGAGAGAGAGAAAGAGAAGTTGTGTGCTTGTGAGAGAGAGAAGCTGTGAGGGAGAGAGAGAGAAAAACAAACTGTGAGTGAGAGAGAGAGAAAGAGAAGCTGTTAGTGAGAGAGAGAGTGAAAGAGAAGCTGTGAGTGAAGGAGAGAGAGAGACGCTGTGATTGAGAGAGAGAGAAGCTGTGAGTGAGAAGGAGAGAGAAAGAGAAACGGAGTGAGAGAGAGAGGGAAAGAGAAGCTGTGAGTGAGAGAGAGAGAAAGAGAAGCTGTGAGTGAGAGAGAGAAAGAGAAGCTGTTAGTGAGTGAGTGTGAAAGAGAAGCTTTGAGTGAGAGAGAGAGAAAGAGAAGCTGTGAGTGAGAGAGAGAGAAAGAGAAGCTGTGAGTGAGAGAGAGTGAGAAAGAGAATCTGTGAGTGAGAGAGAAAGAGAAGGTGTGAGTGAGGCAGAGAGAGAAAGAATGTGTGTGTGTGTGAGAGAGAAGCTATTAGTGAGAGAGAGAAAGAGAAGCTGTGAGTGAGAGAGAGAGAGAGAGAACAAGAAGCTGTGTGAGAGAGAGAAGCTGTGAGTGAGAGAGAGAAGGAGAAGCTGTGAGTGAGAGAGAGAGAGAAAGAAAGAGATGCTGTGAGTGAGAGAGAGAGAGAAAAAGAAGCTGTGAGAGAGAGATAGAAAGAGAAGCTGTAAATGAGAGAGAAAGAGAAGATGTGAGTGAGAGAGAGAGAGAGAGTAGCTGTGAGTGAGAGAGAGAAAGAGAAGCTGAGAGAGAGAGAGAGAGAAAGAGAAGCTCTGAGTGAGAGAGAGAGAAGCTGTGAGTGAGAGAGAGAGAAAGAGAAGCTGTGAGTGAGTGAGAGAGAGAAAGAGAAGCTGTGAGTGAGAGAGAGAGAAAGAGAAGCTGTAAATGAGAGAGAAACAGAAGATGTGAGTGAGAGAGAGAGAGAAGCTGTGAGTGAGAGAGAGAGAAAGAGAAGCTGAGAGAGAGAGAGAGAGAAAGAGAAGCTGTGAGTAAGAGAGAGAGAAGCTGTGAGTGAGAGAGAGAGAAAGAGAAGCTGTGAGTGAGAGAGAGAGAAAAAGAGAAGCTGTGAGTGAGAGAGAGAGAAAGAGAAGCTGTGAGTGAGAGAAAGAGAAAGAGTAGCTGTGAGTGAGGAGAGAGAGAAAGAGAAGCTGTGAGTGTGAGAGAGAGAGAAGGAGAAGCTGTGAGTGAGAGAGAGAAAGAGAAGCTGTATGTGAGAGAGAGAGAAAGAGAAGCTGTAAGTGAGAGAGTGAGAAAGAGAAGCGGTGAGAGAGAGAGAGGAGCTGTGAGTGAGAGAGAGAGAGAATGAGAAGCTGTGAGAGAGAGAAAGATAGAAGCTGTGAGTGAGAGAGAACAAGAAGCTCTGAGTCAGAGAGAGAAAGAAAGAAAGAGAAGCTGTGAGTGAGAGAGAGAGAAAGAGAAGCTGTGAGTGAGAGAGAGAGAGAGAAGCTGTGAGTGAGAGAAAGAGAAGCTGTGAGTGAGAGAGAGAAAAAGAGAAGTTGAGAGTGAGAGAGAGAGAGAAAGAAAAGCTGTGATTTAGAGAGAGAAATAGAGAAAGAGAAACTGTAAGTGAGAGAGAGAGAGAGAGAGAAGTTGTGAGTGAGAGAGAGAAAGAGAAGCTGTGAGTGAGAGAGAAAGAGAAGCTGTGAGTGAGGCAGAGAGAGAAAGAATGTGTGTGTGTGAGAGAGAGAAGCTATTAGTGAGGGAGAGAAAGAGAAGCTGTGAGTGAGAGAGAGAGAGAGAACAAGAAGCTATGAGAGAGAGAGAAGCTGTGAGTGAGAGAGAGAAGGAGAAGCTGTGAGTGAGAGAGAGAGAGAAAGAAAGAGATGCTGTGAGTGAGTGAGAGAGAGAAAAAGAAGCTGTGAGTGAGAGAGATAGAAAGAGAAGCTGTAAATGAGAGGGAAAGAGAAGATGTGAGTGAGAGAGAGAGAGAGTAGCTGTGAGTGAGAGAGAGAGAAAGAGAAGCTGAGAGAGAGAGAGAGAGAAAGAGAAGCTGTGAGTGAGAGAGAGAGAAGCTGTGAGTGAGAGAGAGAAGGAGAAGCTGTGAGTGAGAGAGAGAGAAAGAAAGAGATGCTGTGAGTGAGTGAGAGAGAGAAAACGAAGCTGTGAGTGAGAGAGAGAGAAAGAGAAGCTGTAAATGAGAGAGAAACAGAAGATGTGAGTGAGAGAGAGAGAGAGAAGCTGTGAGTGAGAGAGAGAGAAAGAGAAGCTGAGAGAGAGAGAGAGAGAAGCTGTGAGTAAGAGAGAGAGAAGCTGTGAGTGAGAGAGAGAGAAAGAGAAGCTGTGAGTGAGGGAGAGAGAGAAAGAGAAGCTGTGAGTGAGAGAGAGAGAAAGAGAAGCTGTGAGTGAGAGAAAGAGAAAGTGTAGCTGTGAGTGAGGAGAGAGAGAAAGAGAAGCTGTGAGTGAGAGAGAGAGAGTAGGAGAAGCTGTGAGTGAGAGAGAGAAAGAGAAGCTGTATGTGTGAGAGAGAGAAAGAGAAGCTGTAAGTGAGAGAGAGTGAGAAAGAGAAGCGGTGAGAGAGAGAGAGGAGCTGTGAGTGAGAGAGAGAGAATGAGAAGCTGTGAGAGAGAGAAAGATAGAAGCTGTGAGTGAGAGAGAACAAGAAGCTCTGAGTCAGAGAGAGAGAGAAAGAAAGAGAAGCTGTGAGTGAGAGAGAGAAAGAGAAGCTGTGAGTGAGAGAGAGAGAGAAGCTGTGAATGAGAGAAAGAGAAGCTGTGAGAGAGAGAAAAAGAGAAGCTGAGAGTGAGAGAGAGAGAAAGAAAAGCTGTGATTTAGAGAGAGAAATAGAGAAAGAGAAGCTGTAAGTGAGAGAGAGAGAGAAGCTGTGAGTGAGAGAGAGAAAGAGAAGCTGTGAGTGAGAGAGAGAGAGAAAAAGAGAAGCTGTGAGTGAGAGAGAGGGAGAGAAAGAGATGTTAGTGAGAGAGAGAAAGAAAGAGAATTGGTAAGTAAGAGAGAGAGGAAAGAGAAGCTGTGAGTGAGAGAGAGAGAGAGAGAGAGAAGCTGTTAGTGAGAGAGACAGAAAGAGAAACTGTGAGAGAAAGAGAAAGAGAGAAAAAAGAAGCTGTGAGTGAGAGAGAGAGAAAGAGAAGCTTTGAGTGAGAGAGAGAGAATGAGAAGCTGTGAGTGAGAGAAAGATAAGCTGTGAGTAAGAGAGAGAGAAAGATAAGCTGTGAGTGAGAGAGAGAGAAAGAGAAGGTGTGAGTGTGAGGGAGAGAGAAAGAGAAGCTGTGAGTGAGACAGAGAGAAAGAGAAGCTGTGAGTGGGAGAGAGTGAGAATGAGAAGCTATGTGTGAGAGAAATAGAAGCTGTGAGTGAGAGAGAGAAATAGAGAAAGAGAAGCTGTGAGTGGGAGAGAAAGAGAGAAAGAGAAGCTGTGAGTGAGAGAGAGGGAGAGAAAGAGAAGCTGTTAGTGAGAGAGAGAGAGAAAGAGAAGATGTAAGTGATAGAGAGAAGAGAGAGAAGATGTGAGTGAGAGAGAGAGAAAGAGAAGCTGTGGGTGAGAGAGAGAGAAAGAGAAGTTGTGAGTGAGAGAGAGAAAGAAAGAGAAGCTGTAAGTGAGAGAGAGTGAGAAAGAGAAGCTGTGAGTGAGATAGAAAGAGAAGGAGATGATGTGAGTGAGAGAGAGATAGAAAGAGAAGATGTGATTGAGAGAGAGAGAAAAAGAAGCTGTGTGAGAGAGAAAGAGAAAGAGAAGCTGTGAGTGAGAGAGAGAGAGAGAACGAGAAGCTGTGAGAGAGAGAGAGAAGCTGTGAGTGAGTGAGAGAGAGAAGGAGAAGCTGTGAGTGAGATAAGAGGGAGAAAGAAAGAGAAGCTGTGAGTGAGAGAGAGAGAAAGAGAAGCTGTGAGTGAGAGAGAGAGAGAGAAGCTGTGAGTGAGAGAGAAAGAGAAAGAGGAGCTGTGTGTGTGTGAGAGAGAAAGAGAAGCTGTGAGTGAGTGAGAGAGAGAAAGAGAAGCAGTGAGTGAGAGAGAGGGAGAAAAAGAGAAGCTGTTAGTGAGAGAGAGAAAGAAAGAAAGAGAAGCAGTAAGTGAGAGAGAGAAGAAAGGGAAGCTGTGGGTGAGAGAGCGAGAGAAAGAGAAGCTGTGAGTGAGACAGAGAGAAAGAGAAGCTGTGAGTGGGAGAGAGAGAGAACGAGAAGCTGTGTGAGAGAGAAAGAGAAGCTGTGAGTGAGCGAGAGAAATAGAGAAAGAGAAGTTGTGAGTGTGTGTGTGAGAGAGAAAGAGAAGATGTGAGTGAGAGAGAGAAAGAGAAGCTGTGAGTGGGAGAGGAAGAGAGAAAGAGAAGCTGTGAGTGAGAGAGAGGGAGAGAAAGAGAAGCTGTTAGTGTGTGAGAGTGAGAAAGAGAAGCTGTATGTGTTTCTGTGTGTGAGAGAGTGAGAAGCTGTGAGAGAGAGAGAGAAAAAGAGAAGCTGTGAGTGAGAGCGAGAGTGAAAGAGATGCTGTGAGTGAGAGAGAGAAGCTGTGAGTGAGTGAAAAAGAGAAGCTGTGAGTGAGTGAGAGAGAGAGAGAATCTGAGTGAGAGAGAGAGAGAAAGAGAAGCTGTGAGTGAGAGAGAGAGATAAAGAGAAGCTGTGAGTGAGAGAGAAAGAGAAGCTGTGAGTGAGAGAGAGAAAGAAAGAGCTGTGAGTGAGAGAGAGAGAGAGAAGCTGTGAGTGAGAGAGAGAGAAAGAGAAGTTGTGTGGTTGTGAAAGAGAGAAGCTATGAGGGAGAGAGAGAGAAAGAGAAGATTTGAGTGTGTGTGAGAGAGAAAGAGAAACTGTAAGTGAGAGAGAGAGAGAGAAGCTGTGAGAGAGAAAGAGAAGCTGTTAGTGAGAGAGAGTGAAAGGGAAGCTGTGAGTGAAGGAGAGAGAGAAGCTGTGATTGAGTGAGAGAGAGAAGATGTGAGTGAGAGAGAGAGAGAAAGAGAAAATGAGTGAGAGAGAGAGAGAAAGAGAAAGAGAAGCTGTGAGTGAGAGAGAGAGAGAAAGAGAAGCTATGAGTGAGAGAGAGAGAAGCTGTGAGTGAGAGAGAGAGAGAAAGAGAAGCTGTGAGTGAGAGAGAGAAAGAGAAGCTGTTAGTGAGAGAGAGAGAGAAGCTGTGAGTGAGAGAGAGAAGCTGTGAGTGAGAGAGTGAGAAAGAGAAGCTGTATGTGTTTGTGTGTGAGAAAGAGTGAGAAGCTGTGAGAGAGAGAGAGAGAAAAAGAGAAGCTGTGAGTGAGAGCGTGAGTGAAAGAGAAGCTGTGAGTGAGAGAGAGAGAAGCTGTGAGTGAGTGAAAAAGAGAAGCTGTGAGTGAGTGAGTGAGAGAGAGAGAATCTGAGTGAGAGAGAGAGAGAAAGAGAAGCTGTGAGTGAGAGAGAGAGAAAGAGAAGCTGTGAGTGAGAGAGAAAGAGAACCTGTGAGAGAGAGAGTGAGAAAGAGAAGCTGTGAGTGTGTGTAAGAGAGAAAGAGAAGCTGTGAGAGAGAGAGAGGGAAAGAGAAGATGTGAATGACAGAGAGAGAGAAGCTGTGTGTGTGTGTGAGAGAGAAAGAGAAGCTGTGTGTGTGTGTGAGAGAGAAAGAGAAGCTGTGAGTGAGAGAGAGAGAAAGAAAGAGAAGTTGTGAGAGAGAAAGAGAGAAAGAACTGTATGTGTGTGTGTGAGAGAGAAGCTGTGAGTGAGAGAGAGAGAGAGAGAAAGAGAAGCTGTGAGTGAGAGAGAGAGAAAGAGAAGATGTGAGTGAGAGAGAATGAGAAAGAGAAGCAGTGAGATAGAGAGAGAGAAAGAGAAGCTGTGTGTGAGAGACAGAGAAGCTGTGAGTGAGAGAGGGAGAATGAGAAGCTGTGAGTGAGAGAGAGAGAGAGAAAGAGAAGCTGTGAGTGAGTGAGAGAGTGAGAGAAGCTGTGAGTGAGAGAGAGAGAAAGAGAAGCTGTGAGTGAGAGAGAGAGAGAAAGAGAAGCTGTGAGTGAGGGAGAAAGAGAAAGAGAAGCTGTGTGTGTGTGTGAGAGAGAGAAGCTGGGAGTGAGAGAGAGAGAGAAAGAGAAGCTGTGAGTGAGAGAGAAAGAGAGAAAGTGAAGCTGTGAGTAAGAGAGAGAGAAAGAGAAGCTGTGAGTGAGAGAGAAAGAGAGAATGAGAAGCTGTGAGTGAGAGAGAGAATGAGAAGCTGTGAGAGAGAGAAAGAGAGAAGCTGTGAGTGAGAGAGAACGAGAAGCTGTGAGTGAGAGAGAGAAAGAAAGAGAAGCTGTGAGTGAGAGATAGGGAGAGAAGCTGTGAGTGAGAGAGAGAGAAGCTGTGAGTGAGAGAGAGAAAGAGAAGCTGTGAGTGAGAGAGACAGAGAAAGAGAAGCTGAGAGTGAGAGAGAGAAAGAGAAGCTGTGAGTGTGTGAGAGAGAGAGAGAAAGAAAGAAAGAGAAGCTGTGTGTGCGAGAGAGAAATCGTATCTGTGAGTGAGAGAGACAAAAAAAAATGCTGTGAGTGAGAGAGAGAGAGAAAGAGAAGCTGTGAGTGAGAGAGAGAGAAAGAGAAGCTGTGACTGACAGAGAGAGATAACGAGAAGTTGTGAGTGAGAGAGTGAGAGAGAGAAATAGAAGCTGTGAGAGAGAGTGAGAGAGAAACAGATGCTGTGAGTGAGTGCATGAGAGAGAGAAAGAGAAGCTGTGAGTGAGAGAGAGAGAGAGAAGCTGAGTGAGAGATAGAGAAAGAGTAGCTGTGAGTGAGAGAGAGAAAGAAGCTGTGAGTGAGAGAGAGAGAGAAAAGCTGTTCGTGAGAGAGAGAGAAAGAGAAGCTGTGAGTGAGAGAGAGAGAGAAAGAGAAGCTTTGAGTGAGAGAGAGAGAGAGAGAGAGAAGCTGTGAGTGAGAGAGAGAGAAAGAGAAGCTGTGAGTGAGAGAGAGAGAAAGAGAAGCTGTTAGTGAGAGAGAGAGTATAAGAGAAGCTGTGAGTGAGAGAGAGAGAGAAGCTGTGAGTGAGAGAGAGAGAAGCTGTGAGTGAGAGAGAGAGAAGTAGAATCTGTGTGTGAGAGAGAGAGAGAAAGAGAAGCTGTGAGTGAGAGAGAGAGAGAAAGAGAAACTGTGAGTGAGAGAGAGAAATAGAAGGTATGAGTGAGAGAGAGTGAGAGAGAAGCTGTGAGTGAGAGAGAGGGAACCTGTGAGTGAGAGAGAGAGAGAAAGAGAAGCTGTATGTGTGAGAGAGAGAGAGAGAGAGAAAGAGAAGCTGTCAGTGAGAGAGAAAGAGTGAAAATGAGAAGCTGTGAGTGAGAGAGAGAGAGAAAGAGAAGTTGTGTGGTTGTGAGAGAGAGAAGCTGTGAGGGAGAGAGAGAAAGACAAACTGTGAGTGAGAGAGAGAGAGAAAGAGAAGCTGTTAGTGAGAGAGAGAGTGAAAGAGAAGCTGTGAGTGAAGGAGAGAG
This sequence comes from Bradypodion ventrale, assembly GCA_035047345.1. NCBI lineage: Eukaryota > Metazoa > Chordata > Lepidosauria > Squamata > Chamaeleonidae > Bradypodion > Bradypodion ventrale. The sequence continues at coordinate 222,672,304 of JAWDJE010000001.1, forward strand.
AGACGCTGTGATTGAGAGAGAGAGAGAAGTTGTGAGTGAGAGAGAGAGAAAGAGAAGCTGTTAGTGAGAGAGAGTGAAAGAGAAGCTGTGAGTGAAGGAGAGAGAGAGAAGCTGTGATTGAGAGAGAGAGAGAGAAGCTGTGAGTGAGAAGGAGAGAGAAAGAGAAACTGAGTGAGAGAGAGGGAAAGAGAAGCTGTGAGTGAGAGAGAGAGAAAGAGAAGCTGTGAGTGAGAGAGAGAAAGAGAATCTGTTAGTGAGTGAGTGTGAAAGAGAAGCTTTGAGTGAGAGAGAGAGAAGCTGTGAGTGAGAGAGAGAGAAGCTGTGAGTGAGAGAGAGAGAAAGAGAAGCTGTGAGTGAGAGAGAGTGAGAAAGAGATGCTGTGAGTGAGAGAGAAATAGAAGCTTTGAGTGAGGCAGAGAGAGAAAGAGAATGTTTGTGTGTGTGAGAGAGAAGCTGTTAGTGAGAGAGAGAAAGAGAAGCTGTGAGTGAGTGAGAGAGAGAGAACGAGAAGCTGTGAGAGAGAGAGAAGCTGTGAGTGAGAGAGAGAAGGAGAAGCTGTGAGTGAGAGAGAGAGAAAAAGAAAGAGATGCTGTGAGTGAGAGAGAGAGAGAAAAAGAAGCTGTGAGTGAGAGAGATAGAAAGAGAAGCTGTAAATGAGAGAGAAAGAGATGTGAGTGAGAGAGAGTGAGAGAGAAGCTGTGAGTGAGAGAGAGAGAAAGAGAAGCTGAGAGAGAGAGAGAGAAGCTGTGAGTGAGAGAGAGAGAAGCTGTGAGTGAGAGAGAGAGAAAGAGAAGCTGTGAGTGAGAGAGAGAGAGAAAAAGAAACTGTGTGAGAGAGAGAGAAATAGAAGGTATGAGTGAGAGAGAGTGAGAGAGAAGCTGTGAGTGAGAGAGAGGGAACCTGTGAGTGAGAGAGAGAGTGAAAGAGAAGCTGTATGTGTGTGAGAGAGAGAGAGAGAAGCTGTCAGTGAGAGAGAAAGTGTGAAAATGAGAAGCTGTGAGGGAGAGAGAGAGAGAGAAAGAAAGAGAAGTTGTGTGGTTGTGAGAGAGAGAAGCTGTGAGGGAGAGAGAGAAAGACAAACTGTGAGTGAGAGAGAGAGAGAAAGAGAAGCTGTTAGTGAGAGAGAGAGTGAAAGAGAAGCTGTGAGTGAAGGAGAGAGAGACGCTGTGATTGAGAGAGAGAGTAGCTGTGAGTGAGAGAGAGAGAAAGAGAAGCTGTTAGTGAGAGAGAGTGAAAGAGAAGCTGTGAGTGACGGAGAGAGAGAGAAGCTGTGATTGAGAGAGAGAGAGAAGCTGTGAGTGAGAAGGAGAGAGAAAGAGAAACTGAGTGTGAGAGAGAAAGAGACGCTGTTAGTGAGTGAGTGTGAAAGAGAAGCTTTGAGTGAGAGAGAGAGAAGCTGTGAGTGAGAGAGAGAGAACCTGTGAGTGAGAGAGAGAGAAAGAGAAGCTGTGAGTGAGAGAGAGTGAGAAAGAGATGCTGTGAGTGAGAGAGAAAGAGAAGCTGTGAGTGAGGCAGAGAGAGAAAGAGAAGGTGTGTGTGTGTGAGAGAGAAGCTGTTAGTGAGAGAGAGAAAGAGAAGCTGTGAGTGAGAGAGAGAGAGAGAACGAGAAGCTGTGAGAGAGAAAGACGCTGTGAGTGAGAGAGAGAAGGAGAAGCTGTGAGTGAGAGAGAGAGAAAGAAAGAGATGCTGTGAGTGAGAGAGAGAGAGAGAAAAAGAAGCTGTGAGTGAGAGAGATAGAAAGAGAAGCTGTAAATGAGAGAGAAAGAGATGTGAGTGAGAGAGAGAGAGAGAGAAGCTGTGAGTGAGAGAGAGAGAAAGAGAAGCTGAGAGAGAGAGAGAGAAAGAGAAGCTGTGAGTGAGAGAGAGAGAAGCTGTGAGTGAGAGAGAGAAAGAGAAGCTGTGAGTGAGTGAGAGAGAGAAAGAGAAGCTGCGAGTGAGAGAGAGAGAAAGAGAAGCTGAGAGAGAGAGAGAGAGAGAAGCTGTGAGTGTGAGAGAGAGAAGCTGTGAGTGAGAGAGAGAAAGAGAAGCTGTGAGTGAGTGAGAGAGAGAAAGAGAAGCTGTGAGTGAGAGAGAGAGAAAGAGAAGCTGTAAATGAGAGAGAAACAAAAGATGTGAGTGAGAGAGAGAGAGAGAGAAGCTGTGAGTGAGAGAGAGAAAAAGAGAAGCTGAGAGAGAGAGAGAGAAAGAGAAGCTGTGTGAGAGAGAGATATAGAAGCTGTGTGAGAGAGAAAGAGAAAGAGAAGCTGTGAGTGAGAGAGACAGAGAAAGAGAAGATGTGAGTGAGAGAGAATGAGAAAGAGAAGCAGTGAGAGAGAGAGAGAGAAAGAGAAGCTGTGTGTGAGAGAGAGAAGCTGTGAGTGAGAGAGGGAGAATGAGAAGCTGTGAGTGAGAGAGAGAGAGAAAGTGAAGCTGTGAGTGAGTGAGAGAGTGAGAGAAGCTGTGAGTGAGAGAGAGAGAAAGAGAAGCTGTGAGTGAGAGAGAGAGAGAAAGAGAAGCTGTGAGTGTGGGAGAAAGAGAAACAGAAGCTGTGTGTGTGTGAGAGAGAAAGAGAAGCTGTGAGTGAGAGAGAGAGAGAAAGAGAAGCTGTGAGTGAGAGAGAAAGAGAGAAAGTGAAGCTGTGAGTAAGAGAGAGAGAAAGAGAAGCTGTGAGTGAGAGAGAAAGAGAGAACGAGAAGCTGTGAGTGAGAGAGAGAATGAGAAGCTGTGAGAGAGAGAAAGAGAGAAGCTGTGAGTGAGAGAGAACGAGAAGCTGTGAGTGAGAGAGAGAGAAAGAAAGAAAGAGAAGCTGTGAGTGAGAGAGAGAAGCTGTGAGTGAGAGAGAGAGAGAGAAGCTGTGAGTGAGAGAGAGAGAAAGAGAAGCTGTGAGTGAGAGAGACAGAGAAAGAGAAGCTGAGAGTGAGAGAGAGAGAAAGAGAAGCTGTGAGTGTGAGAGAGAGAGGGAAAGAAAGAGAAGCTGTGTGTGTGAGAGAGAAATCGTATCTGTGAGTGAGAGAGAGAGAAAGAAATGCTGTGAGTGAGAGAGAGAGAAAGAGAAGCTGTGAGTGAGAGAGAGAGAAAGAGAAGCTGTGAGTGACAGTGAGAGAGAACGAGAAGTTGTGAGTGAGAGAGTGAGAGAGAGAAATAGAAGCTGTGAGAGAGAGTGAGAGAGAAACAGATGCTGTGAGTGAGTGCATGAGAGAGAGAAAGAGAAGCTGTGAGTGAGAGAGAGAGAGAAAGAGTAGCTGTGAGTGAGAGAGAAAGAGAAGCTGTGAGTGAGAGAGAGAGAAGCTGAGTGAGAGATAGAGAAAGAGTAGCTGAGAGTGAGAGAGAGAGAGAAGCTGTGAGTGAGAGAGAGAGAGAGAAGCTGTTAGTGAGAGAGAGAGAAAGAGAAGCTGTGAGTGAGAGAGAGAGAAAGAGAAGCTGTGAGTGAGAGAGAGAGAAGCTGTGAGTGAGAGAGAGAGAGAAAGAGAAGCTGTGAGTGAGAGAGAGAGAAAGAGAAGCTGTTAGTGAGAGAGAGAGTATAAGAGAAGCTGTGAGTGAGAGAGAGAGAGAAGCTGTGAGTGAGAGAGAGAGAGAAGCTGTGAGTGAGAGAGAGAGAAGTAGAATCTGTGAGTGAGAGAGAGAGAGAAAGAGAAGCTGTGAGTGAGAGAGAGAAAGAGAAACTGTGAGTGAGAGAGAGAGAAATAGAAGGTATGACTGAGAGAGAGTGAGAGAGAAGCTGTGAGTGAGAGAGAGGGAACCTGTGAGTGAGAGAGAGAGAGAAAGAGAAGCTGTATGTGTGAGAGAGAGAGAGAGAGAAAGAGAAGCTGTCAGTTAGAGAGAAAGAGAGAAAATGAGAAGTTGTGAGGGAGAGAGAGAGAGAGAGAGAAAGAGAAGTTGTGTGGTTGTGAGAGAGAGAAGCTGTGAGGGAGAGAGAGAGAAAGACAAACTGTGAGTGAGAGAGAGAGAAAGAGAAGCTGTTAGTGAGAGAGAGAGTGAAAGAGAAGCTGTGAGTGAAGGAGACAGAGAGACGCTGTGATTGAGAGAGAGAGAGAAGCTTTGAGTGAGAAGGAGAGAGAAAGAGAAACTGAGTGAGAGAGAGAGGGAAAGAGAAGCTGTGAGTGTGAGAGAGAGAAAGAGAAGCTGTGAGTGAGAGAGAGAAAGAGAAGCTGTTAGTGAGTGAGTGTGAAAGAGAAGCTTTGAGTGAGAGAGAGAAGCTGTGAGTGAGAGAGAGAGAAGCTGTGAGTGAGAGAGAGAGAAAGAGAAGCTGTGAGTGAGAGAGAGTGAGAAAGAGAAGCTGTGAGTGAGAGAGAAAGAGAAGCTGTGAGTGAGGCAGAGAGAGAAAGAAGGTGTGTGTGTGAGAGAGAGAAGCTATTAGTGAGAGAGAGAAAGAGAAGCTGTGAGTGTGAGAGAGAGAACGAGAAGCTGTGAGAGAGAGAGAAGCTGTGAGTGAGAGAGAGAAGGAGAAGCTGTGAGAGAGAGAGAGAGAAAGAGATGCTGAGAGTGAGAGAGAGAGAGAAAAAGAAGCTGTGAGTGAGAGAGATAGAAAGAGAAGCTGTAAATGAGAGAGAAAGAGAAGATGTGAGTGAGAGAGAGAGAAAGAGAAGCTGTGAGTGAGAGAGAGAAAGAGAAGCTGTTAGTGAGTGAGTGTGAAAGAGAAGCTTTGAGTGAGAGAGAGAGAAAGAGAAGCTGTGAGTGAGTGAGAGAGAAAGAGAAGCTGTGAGTGAGAGAGAGTGAGAAAGAGAATCTGTGAGTGAGAGAGAAAGAGAAGGTGTGAGTGAGGCAGAGAGAGAAAGAATGTGTGTGTGTGTGAGAGAGAAGCTATTAGTGAGAGAGAGAAAGAGAAGCTGTGAGTGAGAGAGAGAGAAAGAGAAGCTGTAAATGAGAGAGAAACAGAAGATGTGAGTGAGAGAGAGAGAGAGAAGCTGTGAGTGAGAGAGAGAGAAAGAGAAGCTGAGAGAGAGAGAGAGAGAAAGAGAAGCTGTGAGTAAGAGAGAGAGAAGCTGTGAGTGAGAGAGAGAGAAAGAGAAGCTGTGAGTGAGAGAGAGAGAAAAAGAGAAGCTGTGAGTGAGAGAGAGAGAAAGAGAAGCTGTGAGAGAGAAAGAGAAAGAGTAGCTGTGAGTGAGGAGAGAGAGAAAGAGAAGCTGTGAGTGTGTGAGAGAGAGAAGGAGAAGCTGTGAGTGAGAGAGAGAAAGAGAAGCTGTATGTGAGAGAGAGAGAAAGAGAAGCTGTAAGTGAGAGAGTGAGAAAGAGAAGCGGTGAGAGAGAGAGAGGAGCTGTGAGTGAGAGAGAGAGAGAATGAGAAGCTGTGAGAGAGAGAAAGATAGAAGCTGTGAGTGAGAGAGAACAAGAAGCTCTGAGTCAGAGAGAGAAAGAAAGAAAGAGAAGCTGTGAGTGAGAGAGAGAGAAAGAGAAGCTGTGAGTGAGAGAGAGAGAGAGAAGCTGTGAGTGAGAGAAAGAGAAGCTGTGAGTGAGAGAGAGAAAAAGATAAGTTGAGAGTGAGAGAGAGAGAGAAAGAAAAGCTGTGATTTAGAGAGAGAAATAGAGAAAGAGAAACTGTAAGTGAGAGAGAGAGAGAGAGATAAGTTGTGAGTGAGAGAGAGAAAGAGAAGCTGTGAGTGAGAGAGAAAGAGAAGCTGTGAGTGAGGCAGAGAGAGAAAGAATGTGTGTGTGTGAGAGAGAGAAGCTATTAGTGAGGGAGAGAAAGAGAAGCTGTGAGTGAGAGAGAGAGAGAGAACAAGAAGCTATGAGAGAGAGAGAAGCTGTGAGTGAGAGAGAGAAGGAGAAGCTGTGAGTGAGAGAGAGAGAGAAAGAAAGAGATGCTGTGAGTGAGTGAGAGAGAGAAAAAGAAGCTGTGAGTGAGAGAGATAGAAAGAGAAGCTGTAAATGAGAGGGAAAGAGAAGATGTGAGTGAGAGAGAGAGAGAGTAGCTGTGAGTGAGAGAGAGAGAAAGAGAAGCTGAGAGAGAGAGAGAGAGAAAGAGAAGCTGTGAGTGAGAGAGAGAGAAGCTGTGAGTGAGAGAGAGAAGGAGAAGCTGTGAGTGAGAGAGAGAGAAAGAAAGAGATGCTGTGAGTGAGTGAGAGAGAGAAAGAGAAGCTGTGAGTGAGAGAGAGAGAAAGAGAAGCTGTAAATGAGAGAGAAACAGAAGATGTGAGTGAGAGAGAGAGAGAGAAGCTGTGAGTGAGAGAGAGAGAAAGAGAAGCTGAGAGAGAGAGAGAGAGAGAAGCTGTGAGTAAGAGAGAGAGAAGCTGTGAGTGAGAGAGAGAGAAAGAGAAGCTGTGAGTGAGAGAGAGAGAGAAAGAGAAGCTGTGAGTGAGAGAGAGAGAAAGAGAAGCTGTGAGTGAGAGAAAGAGAAAGTGTAGCTGTGAGTGAGGAGAGAGAGAAAGAGAAGCTGTGAGTGAGAGAGAGAGAGTAGGAGAAGCTGTGAGTGAGAGAGAGAAAGAGAAGCTGTATGTGAGAGAGAGAGAAAGAGAAGCTGTAAGTGAGAGAGAGTGAGAAAGAGAAGCGGTGAGAGAGAGAGAGGAGCTGTGAGTGAGAGAGAGAGAATGAGAAGCTGTGAGAGAGAGAAAGATAGAAGCTGTGAGTGAGAGAGAACAAGAAGCTCTGAGTCAGAGAGAGAGAGAAAGAAAGAGAAGCTGTGAGTGAGAGAGAGAGAAAGAGAAGCTGTGAGTGAGAGAGAGAGAGAAGCTGTGAATGAGAGAAAGAGAAGCTGTGAGAGAGAGAAAAAGAGAAGCTGAGAGTGAGAGAGAGAGAAAGAAAAGCTGTGATTTAGAGAGAGAAATAGAGAAAGAGAAGCTGTAAGTGAGAGAGAGAGAGAGAAGCTGTGAGTGAGAGAGAGAAAGAGAAGCTGTGAGTGAGAGAGAGAGAGAAAAAGAGAAGCTGTGAGTGAGAGAGAGGGAGAGAAAGAGATGTTAGTGAGAGAGAGAAAGAAAGAGAAGTGGTAAGTAAGAGAGAGAGGAAAGAGAAGCTGTGAGTGAGAGAGAGAGAGAGAGAGAGAAGCTGTTAGTGAGAGAGACAGAAAGAGAAACTGTGAGAGAAAGAGAAAGAGAGAAAAAAGAAGCTGTGAGTGAGAGAGAGAGAAAGAGAAGCTTTGAGTGAGAGAGAGAGAATGAGAAGCTGTGAGTGAGAGAAAGATAAGCTGTGAGTAAGAGAGAGAGAAAGATAAGATGTGAGTGAGAGAGAGAGAAAGAGAAGGTGTGAGTGTGAGGGAGAGAGAAAGAGAAGCTGTGAGTGAGACAGAGAGAAAGAGAAGCTGTGAGTGGGAGAGAGTGAGAATGAGAAGCTATGTGTGAGAGAAATAGAAGCTGTGAGTGAGAGAGAGAAATAGAGAAAGAGAAGCTGTGAGTGGGAGAGAAAGAGAGAAAGAGAAGCTGTGAGTGAGAGAGAGGGAGAGAAAGAGAAGCTGTTAGTGAGAGAGAGAGAGAAAGAGAAGATGTAAGTGATAGAGAGAAGAGAGAGAAGATGTGAGTGAGAGAGAGAGAAAGAGAAGCTGTGGGTGAGAGAGAGAGAAAGAGAAGTTGTGAGTGAGAGAGAGAAAGAAAGAGAAGCTGTAAGTGAGAGAGAGTGAGAAAGAGAAGCTGTGAGTGAGATAGAAAGAGAAGGAGATGATGTGAGTGAGAGAGAGATAGAAAGAGAAGATGTGATTGAGAGAGAGAGAAAAAGAAGCTGTGTGAGAGAGAAAGAGAAAGAGAAGCTGTGAGTGAGAGAGAGAGAGAACGAGAAGCTGTGAGAGAGAGAGAGAAGCTGTGAGTGAGTGAGAGAGAGAAGGAGAAGCTGTGAGTGAGATAAGAGGGAGAAAGAAAGAGAAGCTGTGAGTGAGAGAGAGAGAAAGAGAAGCTGTGAGTGAGAGAGAGAGAGAGAAGCTGTGAGTGAGAGATAGAGAAAGAGAAGCTGTGAGTGAGAGAGAGAGAAAGAGAAGCTGTGAGTGAGAGAGAAAGAGAAAGAGGAGCTGTGTGTGTGTGAGAGAGAAAGAGAAGCTGTGAGTGAGTGAGAGAGAGAAAGAGAAGCAGTGAGTGAGAGAGAGGGAGAAAAAGAGAAGCTGTTAGTGAGAGAGAGAAAGAAAGAAAGAGAAGCAGTAAGTGAGAGAGAGAAGAAAGGGAAGCTGTGGGTGAGAGAGCGAGAGAAAGAGAAGCTGTGAGTGAGACAGAGAGAAAGAGAAGCTGTGAGTGGGAGAGAGAGAGAACGAGAAGCTGTGTGAGAGAGAAAGAGAAGCTGTGAGTGAGCGAGAGAAATAGAGAAAGAGAAGCTGTGAGTGTGTGTGTGAGAGAGAAAGAGAAGATGTGAGTGAGAGAGAGAAAGAGAAGCTGTGAGTGGGAGAGGAAGAGAGAAAGAGAAGCTGTGAGTGAGAGAGAGGGAGAGAAAGAGAAGCTGTTAGTGTGTGAGAGTGAGAAAGAGAAGCTGTATGTGTTTCTGTGTGTGAGAGAGTGAGAAGCTGTGAGAGAGAGAGAGAAAAAGAGAAGCTGTGAGTGAGAGCGAGAGTGAAAGAGATGCTGTGAGTGAGAGAGAGAAGCTGTGAGTGAGTGAAAAAGAGAAGCTGTGAGTGAGTGAGAGAGAGAGAGAATCTGAGTGAGAGAGAGAGAGAAAGAGAAGCTGTGAGTGAGAGAGAGGATAAAGAGAAGCTGTGAGTGAGAGAGAAAGAGAAGCTGTGAGTGAGAGAGAGAAAGAAAGAGAAGCTGTGAGTGAGAGAGAGAGAGAAGCTGTGAGTGAGAGAGAGAGAAAGAGAAGTTGTGTGGTTGTGAAAGAGAGAAGCTATGAGGGAGAGAGAGAGAAAGAGAAGATTTGAGTGTGTGTGAGAGAGAAAGAGAAACTGTAAGTGAGAGAGAGAGAGAGAGAAGCTGTGAGAGAGAAAGAGAAGCTGTTAGTGAGAGAGAGTGAAAGGGAAGCTGTGAGTGAAGGAGAGAGAGAAGCTGTGATTGAGTGAGAGAGAGAAGATGTGAGTGAGAGAGAGAGAGAAAGAGAAAATGAGTGAGAGAGAGAGAGAAAGAGAAAGAGAAGCTGTGAGTGAGAGAGAGAGAGAAAGAGAAGCTATGAGTGAGAGAGAGAGAAGCTGTGAGTGAGAGAGAGAGAGAAAGAGAAGCTGTGAGTGAGAGAGAGAAAGAGAAGCTGTTAGTGAGAGAGAGAGAGAAGCTGTGAGTGAGAGAGAGAAGCTGTGAGTGAGAGAGTGAGAAAGAGAAGCTGTATGTGTTTGTGTGTGAGAAAGAGTGAGAAGCTGTGAGAGAGAGAGAGAGAAAAAGAGAAGCTGTGAGTGAGAGCATGAGTGAAAGAGAAGCTGTGAGTGAGAGAGAGAGAAGCTGTGAGTGAGTGAAAAAGAGAAGCTGTGAGTGAGTGAGTGAGAGAGAGAGAATCTGAGTGAGAGAGAGAGAGAAAGAGAAGCTGTGAGTGAGAGAGAGAGAAAGAGAAGCTGTGAGTGAGAGAGAAAGAGAACCTGTGAGAGAGAGAGTGAGAAAGAGAAGCTGTGAGTGTGTGTAAGAGAGAAAGAGAAGCTGTGAGAGAGAGAGAGGGAAAGAGAAGATGTGAATGACAGAGAGAGAGAAGCTGTGTGTGTGTGTGAGAGAGAAAGAGAAGCTGTGTGTGTGAGAGAGAGAGAAAGAGAAGCTGTGAGTGAGAGAGAGAGAAAGAAAGAGAAGTTGTGAGAGAGAGAAAGAGAGAAAGAACTGTATGTGTGTGTGTGAGAGAGAAGCTGTGAGTGAGAGAGAGAGAGAGAGAAAGAGAAGCTGTGAGTGAGAGAGAGAGAAAGAGAAGATGTGAGTGAGAGAGAATGAGAAAGAGAAGCAGTGAGAGAGAGAGAGAGAAAGAGAAGCTGTGTGTGAGAGACAGAGAAGCTGTGAGTGAGAGAGGGAGAATGAGAAGCTGTGAGTGAGAGAGAGAGAGAGAAAGAGAAGCTGTGAGTGAGTGAGAGAGTGAGAGAAGCTGTGAGTGAGAGAGAGAGAAAGAGAAGCTGTGAATAAGAGAGAGAGAGAAAGAGAAGCTGTGAGTGAGGGAGAAAGAGAAAGAGAAGCTGTGTGTGTGTGTGAGAGAGAGAAGCTGGGAGTGAGAGAGAGAGAGAAAGAGAAGCTGTGAGTGAGAGAGAAAGAGAGAAAGTGAAGCTGTGAGTAAGAGAGAGAGAAAGAGAAGCTGTGAGTGAGAGAGAAAGAGAGAATGAGAAGCTGTGAGTGAGAGAGAGAATGAGAAGCTGTGAGAGAGAGAAAGAGAGAAGCTGTGAGTGAGAGAGAACGAGAAGCTGTGAGTGAGAGAGAGAAAGAAAGAGAAGCTGTGAGTGAGAGATAGAGAGAGAAGCTGTGAGTGAGAGAGAGAGAAGCTGTGAGTGAGAGAGAGAAAGAGAAGCTGTGAGTGAGAGAGACAGAGAAAGAGAAGCTGAGAGTGAGAGAGAGAAAGAGAAGCTGTGAGTGTGTGAGAGAGAGAGAGAAAGAAAGAAAGAGAAGCTGTGTGTGCGAGAGAGAAATCGTATCTGTGAGTGAGAGAGACAAAAAAATGCTGTGAGTGAGAGAGAGAGAGAAAGAGAAGCTGTGAGTGAGAGAGAGAGAAAGAGAAGCTGTGACTGACAGAGAGAGATAACGAGAAGTTGTGAGTGAGAGAGTGAGAGAGAGAAATAGAAGCTGTGAGAGAGAGTGAGAGAGAAACAGATGCTGTGAGTGAGTGCATGAGAGAGAGAAAGAGAAGCTGTGAGTGAGAGAGAGAGAGAGAAGCTGAGTGAGAGATAGAGAAAGAGTAGCTGTGAGTGAGAGAGAGAAAGAAGCTGTGAGTGAGAGAGAGAGAGAAAAGCTGTTCGTGAGAGAGAGAGAAAGAGAAGCTGTGAGTGAGAGAGAGAGAGAAAGAGAAGCTTTGAGTGAGAGAGAGAGAGAGAGAAGCTGTGAGTGAGAGAGAGAGAAAGAGAAGCTGTGAGTGAGAGAGAGAGAAAGAGAAGCTGTTAGTGAGAGAGAGAGTATAAGAGAAGCTGTGAGTGAGAGAGAGAGAGAAGCTGTGAGTGAGAGAGAGAGAAGCTGTGAGTGAGAGAGAGAGAAGTAGAATCTGTGTGTGTGAGAGAGAGAGAAAGAGAAGCTGTGAGTGAGAGAGAGAGAGAAAGAGAAACTGTGAGTGAGAGAGAGAAATAGAAGGTATGAGTGAGAGAGAGTGAGAGAGAAGCTGTGAGTGAGAGAGAGGGAACCTGTGAGTGAGAGAGAGAGAGAAAGAGAAGCTGTATGTGTGAGAGAGAGAGAGAGAGAGAAAGAGAAGCTGTCAGTGAGAGAGAAAGAGTGAAAATGAGAAGCTGTGAGTGAGACAGAGAGAGAAAGAGAAGTTGTGTGGTTGTGAGAGAGAGAAGCTGTGAGGGAGAGAGAGAAAGACAAACTGTGAGTGAGAGAGAGAGAGAAAGAGAAGCTGTTAGTGAGAGAGAGAGTGAAAGAGAAGCTGTGAGTGAAGGAGAGAGAGACGCTGTGATTGAGAGAGAGAGAGAAGTTGTGAGTGAGAGAGAGAGAAAGAGAAGCTGTTAGTGAGAGAGAGTGAAAGAGAAGCTGTGAGTGAAGGAGAGAGAGAAGCTGTGATTGAGAGAGAGAGAGAAGCTGTGAGTGAGAAGGAGAGAGAAAGAGAAACTGAGTGAGAGAGAGAGGGAAAGAGAAGCTGTGAGTGAGAGAGAGAGAAAGAGAAGCTGTGAGTGAGAGAGAGAAAGAGAATCTGTTAGTGAGTGAGTGTGAAAGAGAAGCTTTGAGTGAGAGAGAGAGAAGCTGTGAGTGAGAGAGAGAGAAGCTGTGAGTGAGAGAGAGAGAAAGAGAAGCTGTGAGTGAGAGAGAGTGAGAAAGAGATGCTGTGAGTGAGAGAGAAATAGAAGCTTTGAGTGAGGCAGAGAGAGAAAGAGAATGTGTGTGTGTGAGAGAGAGAAGCTGTTAGTGAGAGAGAGAAAGAGAAGCTGTGAGTGTGTGAGAGAGAGAGAACGAGAAGCTGTGAGAGAGAGAGAAGCTGTGAGTGAGAGAGAGAAGGAGAAGCTGTGAGTGAGAGAGAGAGAAAAAGAAAGAGATGCTGTGAGTGAGAGAGAGAGAGAAAAAGAAGCTGTGAGTGAGAGAGATAGAAAGAGAAGCTGTAAATGAGAGAGAAAGAGATGTGAGTGAGAGAGAGTGAGAGAGAAGCTGTGAGTGAGAGAGAGAGAAAGAGAAGCTGAGAGAGAGAGAGAGAAGCTGTGAGTGAGAGAGAGAGAAGCTGTGAGTGAGAGAGAGAGAAAGAGAAGCTGTGAGTGAGAGAGAGAGAGAAAAAGAAACTGTGAGAGAGAGAGAGAAATAGAAGGTATGAGTGAGAGAGAGTGAGAGAGAAGCTGTGAGTGAGAGAGAGGGAACCTGTGAGTGAGAGAGAGAGTGAAAGAGAAGCTGTATGTGTGTGTGAGAGAGAGAGAGAACCTGTCAGTGAGAGAGAAAGTGTGAAAATGAGAAGCTGTGAGGGAGAGAGAGAGAGAGAAAGAAAGAGAAGTTGTGTGGTTGTGAGAGAGAGAAGCTGTGAGGGAGAGAGAGAAAGACAAACTGTGAGTGAGAGAGAGAGAGAAAGAGAAGCTGTTAGTGAGAGAGAGAGTGAAAGAGAAGCTGTGAGTGAAGGAGAGAGAGACGCTGTGATTGAGAGAGAGAGTAGCTGTGAGTGAGAGAGAGAGAAAGAGAAGCTGTTAGTGAGAGAGAGTGAAAGAGAAGCTGTGAGTGACAGAGAGAGAGAGAAGCTGTGATTGAGAGAGAGAGAGAAGCTGTGAGTGAGAAGGAGAGAGAAAGAGAAACTGAGTGAGAGAGAGAAAGAGACGCTGTTAGTGAGTGAGTGTGAAAGAGAAGCTTTGAGTGAGAGAGAGAGAAGCTGTGAGTGAGAGAGAGAGAACCTGTGAGTGAGAGAGAGAGAAAGAGAAGCTGTGAGTGAGAGAGAGTGAGAAAGAGATGCTGTGAGTGAGAGAGAAAGAGAAGCTGTGAGTGAGGCAGAGAGAGAAAGAGAAGGTGTGTGTGTGTGAGAGAGAAGCTGTTAGTGAGAGAGAGAAAGAGAAGCTGTGAGTGAGAGAGAGAGAGAGAACGAGAAGCTGTGAGAGAGAAAGACGCTGTGAGTGAGAGAGAGAGAAAGAAAGAGATGCTGTGAGTGAGAGAGAGAGAGAGAAAAAGAAGCTGTGAGTGAGAGAGATAGAAAGAGAAGCTGTAAATGAGAGAGAAAGAGATGTGAGTGAGAGAGAGAGAGAGAGAAGCTGTGAGTGAGAGAGAGAGAAAGAGAAGCTGAGAGAGAGAGAGAGAAAGAGAAGCTGTGAGTGAGAGAGAGAGAAGCTGTGAGTGAGAGAGAGAAAGAGAAGCTGTGAGTGAGTGAGAGAGAGAAAGAGAAGCTGTGAGTGAGAGAGAGAGAAAGAGAAGCTGAGAGAGAGAGAGAGAGAAGCTGTGAGTGAGAGAGAGAGAAGCTGTGAGTGAGAGAGAGAAAGAGAAGCTGTGAGTGAGTGAGAGAGAGAAAGAGAAGCTGTGAGTGAGAGAGAGAGAAAGAGAAGCTGTAAATGAGAGAGAAACAAAAGATGTGAGTGAGAGAGAGAGAGAGAGAAGCTGTGAGTGAGAGAGAGAAAAAGAGAAGCTGAGAGAGAGAGAGAGAAAGAGAAGCTGTGTGAGAGAGAGATATAGAAGCTGTGTGAGAGAGAAAGAGAAAGAGAAGCTGTGAGTGAGAGAGACAGAGAAAGAGAAGATGTGAGTGAGAGAGAATGAGAAAGAGAAGCAGTGAGAGAGAGAGAGAGAAAGAGAAGCTGTGTGTGAGAGAGAGAAGCTGTGAGTGAGAGAGGGAGAATGAGAAGCTGTGAGTGAGAGAGAGAGAAAGTGAAGCTGTGAGTGAGTGAGAGAGTGAGAGAAGCTGTGAGTGAGAGAGAGAGAAAGAGAAGCTGTGAGTGAGAGAGAGAGAGAAAGAGAAGCTGTGAGTGTGGGAGAAAGAGAAACAGAAGCTGTGTGTGTGTGAGAGAGAAAGAGAAGCTGTGAGTGAGAGAGAGAGAGAAAGAGAAGCTGTGAGTGAGAGAGAAAGAGAGAAAGTGAAGCTGTGAGTAAGAGAGAGAGAAAGAGAAGCTGTGAGTGAGAGAGAAAGAGAGAACGAGAAGCTGTGAGTGAGAGAGAGAATGAGAAGCTGTGAGAGAGAGAAAGAGAGAAGCTGTGAGTGAGAGAGAACGAGAAGCTGTGAGTGAGAGAGAGAGAAAGAAAGAAAGAGAAGCTGTGAGTGAGAGAGAGAAGCTGTGAGTGAGAGAGAGAGAGAGAAGCTGTGAGTGAGAGAGAGAGAAAGAGAAGCTGTGAGTGAGAGAGACAGAGAAAGAGAAGCTGAGAGTGAGAGAGAGAGAAAGAGAAGCTGTGAGTGTGAGAGAGAGAGGGAAAGAAAGAGAAGCTGTGTGTGTGAGAGAGAAATCGTATCTGTGAGTGAGAGAGAGAGAAAGAAATGCTGTGAGTGAGAGAGAGAGAAAGAGAAGCTGTGAGTGAGAGAGAGAGAAAGAGAAGCTGTGAGTGACAGTGAGAGAGAACGAGAAGTTGTGAGTGAGAGAGTGAGAGAGAGAAATAGAAGCTGTGAGAGAGAGTGAGAGAGAAACAGATGCTGTGAGTGAGTGCATGAGAGAGAGAAAGAGAAGCTGTGAGTGAGAGAGAGAGAGAAAGAGTAGCTGTGAGTGAGAGAGAAAGAGAAGCTGTGAGTGAGAGAGAGAGAAGCTGAGTGAGAGATAGAGAAAGAGTAGCTGAGAGTGAGAGAGAGAGAGAAGCTGTGAGTGAGAGAGAGAGAGAGAAGCTGTTAGTGAGAGAGAGAGAAAGAGAAGCTGTGAGTGAGAGAGAGAGAAAGAGAAGCTGTGAGTGAGAGAGAGAGAAGCTGTGAGTGAGAGAGAGAGAGAAAGAGAAGCTGTGAGTGAGAGAGAGAGAAAGAGAAGCTGTTAGTGAGAGAGAGAGTATAAGAGAAGCTGTGAGTGAGAGAGAGAGAGAAGCTGTGAGTGAGAGAGAGAGAGAAGCTGTGAGTGAGAGAGAGAGAAGTAGAATCTGTGAGTGAGAGAGAGAGAGAAAGAGAAGCTGTGAGTGAGAGAGAGAGAGAAAGAGAAACTGTGAGTGAGAGAGAGAGAAATAGAAGGTATGACTGAGAGAGAGTGAGAGAGAAGCTGTGAGTGAGAGAGAGGGAACCTGTGAGTGAGAGAGAGAGAGAAAGAGAAGCTGTATGTGTGAGAGAGAGAGAGAGAGAAAGAGAAGCTGTCAGTTAGAGAGAAAGAGAGAAAATGAGAAGTTGTGAGGGAGAGAGAGAGAGAGAGAGAAAGAGACGTTGTGTGGTTGTGAGAGAGAGAAGCTGTGAGGGAGAGAGAGAGAAAGACAAACTGTGAGTGAGAGAGAGAGAAAGAGAAGCTGTTAGTGAGAGAGAGAGTGAAAGAGAAGCTGTGAGTGAAGGAGACAGAGAGACGCTGTGATTGAGAGAGAGAGAGAAGCTTTGAGTGAGAAGGAGAGAGAAAGAGAAACTGAGTGAGAGAGAGAGGGAAAGAGAAGCTGTAAGTGTGAGAGAGAGAAAGAGAAGCTGTGAGTGAGAGAGAGAAAGAGAAGCTGTTAGTGAGTGAGTGTGAAAGAGAAGCTTTGAGTGAGAGAGAGAAGCTGTGAGTGAGAGAGAGAGAAGCTGTGAGTGAGAGAGAGAGAAAGAGAAGCTGTGAGTGAGAGAGAGTGAGAAAGAGAAGCTGTGAGTGAGAGAGAAAGAGAAGCTGTGAGTGAGGCAGAGAGAGAAAGAAGGTGTGTGTGTGAGAGAGAGAAGCTATTAGTGAGAGAGAGAAAGAGAAGCTGTGAGTGTGAGAGAGAGAACGAGAAGCTGTGAGAGAGAGAGAAGCTGTGAGTGAGAGAGAGAAGGAGAAGCTGTGAGAGAGAGAGAGAAAGAGATGCTGAGAGTGAGAGAGAGAGAGAAAAAGAAGCTGTGAGTGAGAGAGATAGAAAGAGAAGCTGTAAATGAGAGAGAAAGAGAAGATGTGAGTGAGAGAGAGAGAGAGAGAGTAGCTGTGAGTGAGAGAGAGAGAAAGAGAAGCTGAGAGAGAGAGAGAGAAAGAGAAGCTGTGAGTGAGAGAGAGAGAAGCTGTGAGTGAGAGAGAGAGAAAGAGAAGCTGTGAGTGAGTGAGAGAGAGAAAGAGAAGCTGTGAGTGAGAGAGAGAGAAAGAGAAGCTGTAAATGAGAGAGAAACAGAAGATGTGATTGAGAGAGAGAGAGAAGCTGTGAGTGAGAGAGAGAGAAAGAGAAGCTGAGAGAGAGAGAGAGAAAGAGAAGCTGTGAGTAAGAGAGAGAGAATGAGAAGCTATGAGAGAGAGAGAAATAGAAGCTGTGAGTGAGAGAGAGAAAGAGAAGCTGTGAGTGAGAGAGAGAGAAGGAGAAGCTGTGAGTGAGAGAGAAAGAGAAGCTGTATGTGTGTGAGAGAGAAAGAGAAGCTGTAAGTGAGAGAGAGTGAGAAAGAGAAGCGGTGAGAGAGAGAGAGGAGCTGTGAGTGAGAGAGTTAGAGAATGAGAAGCTGTGAGAGAGAAAGATAGAAGCTGTGAGTGAGAGAGAACAAGAAGCTGTGAGTCAGAGAGAGAGAAAGAAAGAAAGAGAAGCTGTGAGTGAGAGAGAGAGAAAGAGAAGCTGTGAGTGAGAGAGAGAGAAGCTGTGAGTGAGAGAAAGAGAAGCTGTGAGTGAGAGAGAGAGAAAGAGAAGCTGAGAGTGAGAGAGAGAGAGAAAGAGACGCTGTGATTTAGAGAGAGAAATAGAGAAAGAGAAGCTGTAAGTGAGAGAGAGAGAGTGAGAAGCTGTGAGTGAGAGAGAGAAAGAGAAGCTGTGAGTGAGAGAGAGAGAGAAAAAGAGAAGCTGTGAGTGAGAGAGAGAGAGAAAGAGAAGCTGTGAGTGGGAGAGAGAGAATGAGAAGCTATGAGAGAGAGAGAAATAGAAGCTGTGAGTGAGAGAGAGAAATAGGGAAAGAAGCTTTGAGTGAGAGATAGAGAATGAGAAGCTGTGAGTGAGAGAAAGATAAGCTGTGAGTAAGAGAGAGAGAAAGATAAGCTGTGAGTGAGAGAGAGAGAAAGAGAAGGTGTGAGTGTGAGGGAGAGAGAAAGAGAAGCTGTGAGTGAGACAGAGAGAAAGAGAAGCTGTGAGTGGGAGAGAGTGAGAATGAGAAGCTGTGTGAGAGAGAAATAGAAGCTGTGAGTGAGAGAGAGAAATTGAGAAAGAGAAGCTGTGAGTGGGAGAGAAAGAGAGAAAGAGAAGCTGTGAGTGAGAGAGAGGGAGAGAAAGAGAAGCTGAGAGAGAGAGAGAGAAAGAGAAGCTGTGAGTAAGAGAGAGAGAATGAGAAGCTATGAGAGAGAGAGAAATAGAAGCTGTGAGTGAGAGAGAGAAAGAGAAGCTGTGAGTGAGAGAGAGAGAAGGAGAAGCTGTGAGTGAGAGAGAAAGAGAAGCTGTATGTGTGAGAGAGAGAAAGAGAAGCTGTAAGTGAGAGAGAGTGAGAAAGAGAAGCGGTGAGAGAGAGAGAGGAGCTGTGAGTGAGAGAGTTAGAGAATGAGAAGCTGTGAGAGAGAAAGATAGAAGCTGTGAGTGAGAGAGAACAAGAAGCTGTGAGTCAGAGAGAGAGAAAGAAAGAAAGAGAAGCTGTGAGTGAGAGAGAGAGAAAGAGAAGCTGTGAGTGAGAGAGAGAGAAGCTGTGAGTGAGAGAAAGAGAAGCTGTGAGTGAGAGAGAGAGAAAGAGAAGCTGAGAGTGAGAGAGAGAGAGAAAGAGACGCTGTGATTTAGAGAGAGAAATAGAGAAAGAGAAGCTGTAAGTGAGAGAGAGAGAGTGAGAAGCTGTGAGTGAGAGAGAGAAAGAGAAGCTGTGAGTGAGAGAGAGAGAGAAAAAGAGAAGCTGTGAGTGAGAGAGAGAGAGAAAGAGAAGCTGTGAGTGGGAGAGAGAGAATGAGAAGCTATGAGAGAGAGAGAAATAGAAGCTGTGAGTGAGAGAGAGAAATAGGGAAAGAAGCTTTGAGTGAGAGATAGAGAATGAGAAGCTGTGAGTGAGAGAAAGATAAGCTGTGAGTAAGAGAGAGAGAAAGATAAGCTGTGAGTGAGAGAGAGAGAAAGAGAAGGTGTGAGTGTGAGGGAGAGAGAAAGAGAAGCTGTGAGTGAGACAGAGAGAAAGAGAAGCTGTGAGTGGGAGAGAGTGAGAATGAGAAGCTGTGTGAGAGAGAAATAGAAGCTGTGAGTGAGAGAGAGAAATTGAGAAAGAGAAGCTGTGAGTGGGAGAGAAAGAGAGAAAGAGAAGCTGTGAGTGAGAGAGAGGGAGAGAAAGAGAAGCTGTTAGTGAGAGAGAGAGAGAAAGAGAAGATGTAAGTGATAGAGAGAAGAGAGAGAAGATGTGAGTGAGAGAGAGAGAGAGAAAGAGAAGCTGTGGGTGAGAGAGAGAGAGAGAAAGAGAAGTTGTGAGTGAGAGAGAGAAAGAAAGAGAAGCTGTAAGTGAGAGAGAGTGAGAAAGAGAAGCTGTGAGTGAGATAGAAAGAGAATGAGATGATGTGTGTGAGAGAGAAAGAGAAAGAGAAGCTGTGATTGAGAGAGAGAGAGAACGAGAACCTGTGAGAGAGAGAGAAGCTGTGAGTGAGTCAGAGAGAGAAAGAGAAGCTGTGAGTGAGATAAGAGCGAGAAAGAAAGAGAAGCTGTGAGTGAGAGAGAGAGAAAGAGAAGCTGTGAGTGAGAGAGAGAGAGAGAGAAGCTGTGAGTGAGAGATAAAGAGAAGCTGTGAGTGAGAGAGAGAGAAAGAGAAGCTGTGAGTGAGAGAGAAAGAGAAAGAGGAGCTGTGTGTGTGAGAGAGAGAAAGAGAAGCTGTGAGTGAGTGAGAGAGAGAAAGAGAAGCTGTGAGTGAGAGAGAGGGAGAAAAAGAGAAGCTGTTAGTGAGAGAGAGAAAGAAAGAAAGAGAAGCGGTAAGTGAGAGAGAGAAGAAAGAGAAGCTGTGAGTGAGAGAGAGAGAGAAAGAGAAGCTGTGAGTGAGAGAGAGAGAGAAGCTGTGAGTGAGAGAGAGAGAGAAAGGAAAGCTGTGGGTGAGAGAGCGAGAGAAAGAGAAGCTGTGAGTGAGACAGAGAGAAAGAGAAGCTGTGAGTGGGAGAGAGAGAGAACGAGAAGCTGTGTGTGAGAGAGAAAGAGAAGCTGTGAGTGAGCGAGAGAAATAGAGAAAGAGAAGCTGTGAGTGTGTGAGCGAGAGAGAAAGAGAAGATGTGAGTGAGAGAGAGAAAGAGAAGCTGTGAGTGGGAGAGGAAGAGAGAAAGAGAAGATGTGAGTGAGAGAGAGAGAAAGAGAAGTTGTGTGGTTGTGAAAGAGAGAAGCTATGAGGGAGAGAGAGAGAAAGAGAAGTTTTGAGTGTGTGAGAGAGAGAAAGAGAAACTGTAAGTGAGAGAGAGAGAGAGAAGCTGTGAGAGAGAGAGAGAGAAAGAGAAGCTGTGAGTGAAGGAGAGAGAGAAGCTGTGATTGAGCGAGAGAGAGAAGATGTGAGTGGGAGAGAGAGAGAAAGAGAAAATGAGTGAGAGAGAGAGAGAGAGAAAGAGAAAGAGAAGTTGTGAGTGAGAGAGAGAGAGAAAGAGAAGCTATGAGTGAGAGAGAGAGAAGCTGTGAATGAGAGAGAGAGAGAAAGAGAAGCTGTGAGTGAGAGAGAGAAAGAGAAGCTGTTAGTGAGAGAGAGAGAGAGAGAAGCTGTGAGTGAGAGAGTGAGAAAGAGAAGCTGTATGTGTTTGTGTGTGAGAGAGAGTGAGATGCTGTGAGAGAGAGAGAGAAAAAGAGAAGCTGTGAGTGAGAGCGAGAGTGAAAGAGAAGCTGTGAGTGAGAGAGAGAGAAGCTGTGAGTGAGTGAAAAAGAGAAGCTGTGAGTGAGTGAGTGAGAGAGAGAATCTGAGTGAGAGAGAGAGAGAAAGAGAAGCTGTGAGTGAGAGAGAGAGAGAAAGAGAAGCTGTGAGTGAGAGAGAAAGAGAAGCTGTGAGAGAGAGAGAGTGAGAAAGAGAAGCTGTGAGTGTGTGTAAGAGAGAAAGAGAAGCTGTGAAAGAGAGAGAGAGAGAGCAAGAGAAGCTGTGAGTGTGAGAAGGAGAGAAGCTGTGAGTGAGAGAGAGTGAGAGAAAGAAAACCTGTGAGTGAGAGAGAGAGAGAAGCTGTGAGTAAGAGAGAGAGTAAGCTAAGCTGTGAGTGTGAGAGAGAAATAGAGAAAGAGAAGCTGTGAGTGAGAGAGAGAGATAGAGAGGCTGTGAGTGAGAGAGAGAAAGGGAAGCTGTGAGTGAGAGAGAGAAAGAAAGAGAAGCGGTAAGTGAGAGAGAGAAGAAAGAGAAGCTGTGAGTGAGAGACAGAGAAAGAGAAGCTGTGAGTGAGACAGAGAGAAAGAGAAGCTGTGAGTGGGAGAGAGGGAGAGAAAGAGAAGGTGTTAGTGTGTGTGAGAGAGAAAGAGAAGATGTAAGTGAAAGAGAGAAGAAAGAGAAGATGTGAGTGAGAGAGAGAGAAAGAGAAGTTGTGTGGTTGTGAAAGAGAGAAGCTATGAGGGAGAGAGAGAGAAAGAGAAGATTTGAGTGTGTGAGAGAGAGAAAGAGAAACTGTAAGTGAGAGAGAGAGAGAGAGAAGCTGTGAGAGAGAGAGAGAGAGAAAGAGAAGCTGTTAGTGAGAGAGAGAGTGAAAGTGAAGCTGTGAGTGAAGGAGAGAGAGAAGCTGTGATAGAGCGAGAGAGAAGATGTGAGTGAGAGAGAGAGAGAAAGAGAAAATGAGTGAGAGAGAGAGAGAAAGAGAAAGAGAAAGAGAAGCTGTGAGTGAGTGAGAGAGAGAAAGAGAAGCTATGAGTGAGAGAGAGAGAGAGAAAGAGAAGCTGTGAGTGAGAGAGAGAGAAGCTGTGAGTAAGAGAGAGAGAAAGCTAAGCTGTGAGTGAGAGAGAGAAATAGAGAAAGAGAAGCTGTGAGTGAGAGAGAGAGATAGAGAAGCTGTGAGTGAGAGAGAAAGAGAAGCTGTGAGTGAGAGAGAGGGAGAGAAAGAGAAGCTGTTAGTGAGAGAGAGAAAGAAAGAGAAGCGGTAAGTGAGAGAGAGAAGAAAGAGAAGCTGTGAGTGAGAGAGAGAGAAAGAGAAGCTGTGAGTGAGAGAAAGAGAGAGAGAAGCTGTGAGTGAGAGAGAGAAATAAAGGGAAGCTGTGAGTGAGAGAGAGAGAGAAAGAGAAGCTGTGAGTGAGACGGAGAGAAAGAGAAGCTGTGAGTGGGAGAGAGAGAGAACGAGAAGCTGGGAGAGAGAGAAAGAGAAGCTGTGAGTGGGAGAGAAAGAGAAAGAAAGAGAAGCTGTGTGAGAGAGAGATAGAAGTAGAAGCTGTGAGTGAGAGAGAGAGAAGGAGAAGCTGTGAGTGAGAGAGAGAGAGAGAAGCTGTGAGTGAGAGAGACTGAGAGAGAAAGAGAGTGTGTGTGTGAGAGAGAGAAAGAGAAAATGTAAGTGAAAGAGAGAAGAAAGAGATGTGAGTGAGAGAGAGAGAAAGAGAAGCTGTCGGTGAGAGAGAGAGAAAGAGAAGCTGTGAGTGAGAGAGAGAAAGAAAGAGAAGCTGTAAGTGAGAGAGAGTGAGAAAGAGAAGCTGTGAGTGAGATAGAAAGAGAGAGAAGATGTGAGTGAGAGAGAGAAAAAGAGAAGCAGTGAGAGAGAGAGAAAGAGAAGCTGAGTGTGAGAGAGAGAAAAGAAAGAGAAGCTGGGAGTGAGCGAGAAAGAGAGAAGCTGTGAAAGAGAGAGAAGCTGTGAGTGAGAGAGAGAAGGAGAAGCTGTGAGTGAGAGAGAGAGAGAGAGAAAGAAAGAGATGCTGTGAGTGAGAGAGAGACAGAAAGAGAAGCTGTGAGTGAGAGAGATAGAAAGAGAAGCTGTAAATGAGAGAGAAAGAGATGTGAGTGAGAGAGAGAGAGAGAAGCTGTGAGTGAGAGAGAGAGAAAGAGAAGCTGAGAGAGAGAGAGAAAGAGAAGCTGTGAGTGAGAGAGAGAAGCTGTGAGTGAGAGAGAGAGAGAGAGAAGCTGTGAGTGAGAGAGAGAGAGAAAGAGAAGCTGTGAGTGAGAGAGAGAGAAAGAGAAGCTGTAAATGAGAGAGAGAGAGAAAGAGAAGCTGTGAGTGAGAGAGAGAGAAAGAGAAGCTGTGAGTGAGAGAAAGAGAAAGAGTAGCTGTGAGTGAGGAGAGAAAGAGAAGCTGTGAGTGAGAGAGAGAAAGAGAAGCTGTTAGTGAGAGAGAGAGAGAGAAGCTGTGAGTGAGAGAGAAGCTGTGATTGAGAGTGAGAAAGAGAAGCTGTATGTGTTTGTTTGTGAGAGAGAGTGAGAAGCTGTGAGAGAGAGAGAGAAAAAGAGAAGCTGTGAGTGTGAGTGAGAGTGAAAGAGAAGCTGTGAGTGAGAGAGAGAGAAGCTGTGAGTGAGTGAAAAAGAGAAGCTGTGAGTGAGTGTGTGAGAGAGAGAATCTGAGTGAGAGAGAGAGAGAAAGAGAAGCTGTGAGTGAGAGAGAGAGAGAAAGAGAAGCTGTGAGTGAGAGAGAAAGAGAAGCTGTGAGAGAGAGAGAGTGAGAAAGAGAAGCTGTGAGTGTGTGTAAGAGAGAAAGAGAAGCTGTGAGAGAGAGAGAGGGAAAGAGAAGATGTGAATGACAGAGAGAGAGAAGCTGTGTGTATGTGTGAGAGAGAAAGAGAAGCTGTGTGTGTGTGAGAGAGAGAAAGAGAAGCTGTGTGTGTGTGTGAGAGAGAAAGAGAAGCTGTGAGTGAGAGAGAGAGAAAGAAAGAGAAGTTGTGAGAGAGAGAAAGAGAGAAAGAACTGTATGTGTGTGTGAGAGAGAGAAGATGTGAGTGTGAGAGAGAGAGAGAGAGAAAGAGAAGCTGTGAGTGTGTGAGAGAGAAGCTGTGAGTGAGAGAGAGAGAAAGAGAAGCTGTGAGTGAGAGAGAGAGAGAAAGAGAAGCTGTGAGTGAGAGAGAGAGAAAGAGAAGCTGTGAGTGAGAGAAAGAGAAAGAGTAGCTGTGAGTGAGGAGAGAAAGAGAAGCTGTGAGTGAGAGAGAGAAAGAGAAGCTGTTAGTGAGAGAGAGAGAGAAGCTGTGAGTGATAGAGAGAAGCTGTGAGTGAGAGAGAGAAAGAGAAGCTGTAAATGAGAGAGAAAGAGATGAGAGTGAGAGAGAGAGATAGAAGCTGTGAGTGAGAGAGAGAGAAAGAGAAGCTGAGAGAGAGAGAGAGAAAGAGAAGCTGTGAGTGAGAGAGAGAAGCTGTGAGTGAGAGAGAGAGAGAAAGAGAAGCAGTGAGAGAGAGAGAGAGAGAAAGAGAAGCTGTGAGTGAGAGAGAGAGAAAGAGAAGCTGTAAATGAGAGAGAAAGAGAAGATGTGAGTGAGAGAGAGAGAGAAGCTGTGAGTGAGAGAGAGAGAAAGAGAAGCTGAGAGAGAGAGAGAGAGAGAAATAGAAGCTGTGAGTAAGAGAGAGAGAAGCTGTGAGTGAGAGAGAGAGAATGAGAAGCTGTGAGTGAGAGAGAGAGAGAGAGAGAAAGAGAAGCTGTGAGAGAGAGAGAGGGAAAGAGAAGATGTGAATGACAGAGAGAGAGAAGCTGTGTGTGTGTGAGAGAGAGAAAGAGAAGCTGTGTGTGTGTGTGAGAGAGAAAGAGAAGCTGTGAGTGAGAGAGAGAGAAAGAAAGAGAAGTTGTGAGAGAGAGAAAGAGAGAAAGAACTGTATGTGTGTGTGAGAGAGAGAAGCTGTGAGTGAGAGAGAGAGAGAGAGAGAAAGAGAAGCTGTGAGTGTGAGAGAGAGAGAAGCTGTGAGTGAGAGAGAGTGAGAGAAAGAAAACCTGTGAGTGAGAGAGAGAGAAGCTGTGAGTAAGAGAGAGAGTAAGCTAAGCTGTGAGTGAGAGAGAAATAGAGAAAGAGAAGCTGTGAGTGAGAGAGAGAAGCTGTGAGTGAGAGAGAAATAGAGAAAGAGAAGCTGTGAGTGAGAGAGAGAGATAGAGAAGTTGTAAATGAGAGAGAAAGAGAAGATGTGAGTGAGAGAGAGAGAGAAACTGTGAGTGAGAGAGAGAGAGAAAGAGAAGCAGTGAGAGAGAGAGAGAGAGAAGCTGTGAGTGAGAGAGAGAGAAAGAGAAGTTGTAAATGAGAGAGAGAAGTTGTAAATGAGAGAGAAAGAGAAGATGTGAGTGAGAGAGAGAGAAACTGTGAGTGAGAGAGAGAGAAAGAGAAGCTGAGAGAGAGAGAGAGAAATAGAAGCTGTGAGTAAGAGAGAGAGAAGCTTGAGTGAGAGAGAGAGAAAGAGAAGCTGTGAGTGAGAGAGAGAGAGAGAAAGAGAAGCTGTGAGTGAGAGAGAGAGAAAGAGAAGCTGTGAGTGAGAGAAAGAGAAAGAGAAAGAGTGAGGAGAGAAAGAGAAGCTGTGAGTGAGAGAGAGAAAGAGAAGCTGTTAGTGAGAGAGAGAGAGAGAAAAGCTGTGAGTGAGAGAGAGAAGTTGTGAGTGAGAGAGTGAGAAAGAGAAGCTGTATGTGTTTGTGTGTGAGAGAGAGTGAGAAGCTGTGAGAGAGAGAGAGAAAAAGAGAAGCTGTGAGTGAGAGCGAGAGTGAAAGAGAAGCTGTGAGTGAGAGAGAGAGAAGCTGTGAGTGAGTGAAAAAGAGAAACTGTGAGTGAGTGAGTGAGAGAGAGAATCTGAGTGAGAGAGAGAGAGAAAGAGAAGCTGTGAGTGAGAGAGAAAGAGAAGCTGTGAGAGTGAGAGAGTGAGAAAGAGAAGCTGTGAGTGTGTGTAAGAGAGAAAGAGAAGCTGTGAGAGAGAGAGAGGGAAAGAGAAGATGTGAATGACAGAGAGAGAGAAGCTGTGTGTGTGTGAGAGAGAGAAAGAGAAGCTGTGTGTGTGTGTGTGAGAGAGAAAGAGAAGCTGTGAGTGAGAGAGAGAGAAAGAAAGAGAAGTTGTGAGAGAGAGAAAGAGAGAAAGAACTGTATGTGTGTGAGAGAGAGAGAAGCTGTGAGTGAGAGAGAGAGAGAGAAAGAGAAGCTGTGAGTGTGAGAGAGAGAAGCTGTGAGTGAGAGAGAGTGAGAGAAAGAAAACCTGTGAGTGAGAGAGAGAGAGAAGCTGTGAGTAAGAGAGAGAGTAAGCTAAGCTGTGAGTGTGAGAGAGAAATAGAGAAAGAGAAGCTGTGAGTGAGAGAGAGAGATAGAGAAGCTGTGAGTGAGAGAGAGAAAGGGAAGCTGTGAGTGAGAGAGAGAAAGAAAGAAAAGATGTAAGTGAAAGAGATAAGAAAGAGAACATGTGAGTGAGAGAGAGAAAGAGAAGTTGTGTGGTTGTGAAAGAGAGAAGCTATGAGGGAGAGAGAGAGAAAGAGAAGATTTGAGTGTGTGAGAGAGAGAAAGAGAAACTGTAAGTGAGAGAGAGAGAGAGAGAAGCTGTGAGAGAGAGAGAGAAAGAGAAGCTGTTAGTGAGAGAGAGAGTGAAAGTGAAGCTGTGAGTGAAGGAGAGAGAGAAGCTGTGATAGAGCGAGAGAGAAGATGTGAGTGAGAGAGAGAGAGAAAGAGAAAATGAGTGAGAGAGAGAGAGAAAGAGAAAGAGAAGCTGTGAGTGAGTGAGAGAGAGAAAGAGAAGCTATGAGTGAGAGAGAGAGAGAGAAAGAGAAGCTGTGAGTGAGAGAGAGAGAGAAGCTGTGAGTAAGAGAGAGAGAAAGCTAAGCTGTGAGTGTGAGAGAGAAATAGAGAAAGAGAAGCTGTGAGTGAGAGAGAGAGAGAGAGAAGCTGTGAGTGAGAGAGAGAACGGGAAGCTGTGAGTGAGAGAGAAAGAGAAGCTGTGAGTGAGAGAGAGGGAGAGAAAGAGAAGCTGTTAGTGAGAGAGAGAAAGAAAGAGAAGCGGTAAGTGAGAGAGAGAAGAAAGAGAAGCTGTGAGTGAGAGAGAGAGAAAGAGAAGCTGTGAGTGAGAGAGAGAGAGAGAGAAGCTGTGAGTGAGAGAGAGAAAGAAAGGGAAGCTGTGAGTGAGAGAGAGAGAGAAAGAGAAGCTGTGAGTGAGACAGAGAGAAAGAGAAGCTGTGAGTGGGAGAGAGAGAGAACGAGAAGCTGTGAGAGAGAGAGAAAGAGAAGCTGTGAGTGGGAGAGAAAGAGAAAGAAAGAGAAGCTGTGTGAGAGAGAGATAGAAGTAGAAGCTGTGAGAGAGAGAGAGAGAAGGAGAAGCTGTGAGTGAGAGAGAGAGAGAGAAGCTGTGAGTGAGAGAGACTGAGAGAGAAAGAGAGTGTGTGTGTGAGAGAGAGAAAGAGAAAATGTAAGTGAAAGAGAGAAGAAAGAGATGTGAGTGAGAGAGAGAGAAAGAGAAGCTGTCGGTGAGAGAGAGAGAAAGAGAAGCTGTGAGTGAGAGAGAGAAAGAAAGAGAAGCTGTAAGTGAGAGAGAGTGAGAAAGAGAAGCTGTGAGTGAGATAGAAAGAGAGAGAAGATGTGAGTGAGAGAGAGAAAAAGAGAAGCAGTGAGAGAGAGAGAAAGAGAAGCTGAGTGTGAGAGAGAAAAGAAAGAGAAGCTGTGAGTGAGCGAGAAAGAGAGAAGCTGTGAGAGAGAGAGAAGCTGTGAGTGAGAGAGAGAAGGAGAAGCTGTGAGTGAGAGAGAGAGAGAGAGAAAGAAAGAGATGCTGTGAGTGAGAGAGAGACAGAAAGAGAAGCTGTGAGTGAGAGAGATAGAAAGAGAAGCTGTAAATGAGAGAGAAAGAGATGTGAGTGAGAGAGAGAGAGAGAAGCTGTGAGTGAGAGAGAGAGAAAGAGAAGCTGAGAGAGAGAGAGAAAAAGAGAAGCTGTGTGTGAGAGAGAGAAGCTGTGAGTGAGAGAGAGAGAGAGAAAGAGAAGCTGTGAGTGAGAGAGAGAGAGAAAGAGAAGCTGTGAGTGAGAGAGAGAGAAAGAGAAGCTGTAAATGAGAGAGAGAGAGAAAGAGAAGCTGTGAGTGAGAGAGAGAGAAAGAGAAGCTGTGAGTGAGAGAGAGAAAGGGAAGCTGTGAGTGAGAGAGAGAAAGAGAAGCTGTGAGTGAGAGATAGGGAGAGAAAGAGAAGCTGTTAGTGAGAGAGAAAGAAAGAGAAGCGGTGAGAGAGAGAAGAAAGAGAAGCTGTGAGTGAGAGAGAGAGAAAGAGAAGCTGTGTGTGTGAGGGAGAGAGAGAAGCTGTGAGTGAGAGAGAGAAAGAAAGGGAAGCTGTGAGTGAGAGAGAGAGAGAAAGAGAAGCTGTGAGTGAGACAGAGAGAAAGAGAAGCTGTGAGTGGGAGAGAGAACGAGAAGCTGTGAGAGAGAGAGAAAGAGAAGCTGTGAGTGGGAGAGAAAGAGAAAGAAAGAGAAGCTGTGTGAGAGAGAGATAGAAGTAGAAGCTGTGTGAGAGAGAGAGAAGGAGAAGCTGTGAGTGAGTGAGAGAGAGAGAAGCTGTGAGTGAGAGAGACTGAGAGAGAAAGAGAGTGTGTGAGAGAGAGAGAGAAAGAGAAGATGTAAGTGAAAGAGATAAGAAAGAGATGTGAGTGAGAGAGAGAGAAAGAGAAGCTGTGGGTGAGAGAGAGAGAAAGAGATGTGTGAGAGAGAGAAAGAAAGAGAAGCTGTAAGTGAGAGAGAGTGAGAAAGAGAAGCTGTGAGTGAGATAGAAAGAGAAAGAGAAGATGTGAGTGAATGAGAGAGAAAGAGAAGCAGTGAGAGAGAGAGAGAAAGAGAAGCTGAGTGTGAGAGAGAGAAAAGAAAGAGAAGCTGTGAGTGAGCGAGAGAGAGAGAAGCTGTGAGAGAGAGAGAAGCTGTGAGTGAGAGAGAGAAGGAGAAGCTGTGAGTGAGAGAGAGAGAGAAAGAAAGAGATGCTGTGAGTGAGAGAGAGACAGAAAGAGAAGCTGTGAGTGAGAGAGAGAAAGAGAAGCTGTAAATGAGAGAGAAAGAGATGAGAGTGAGAGAGAGAGATAGAAGCTGTGAGTGAGAGAGAGAGAAAGAGAAGCTGAGAGAGAGAGAGAGAAAGAGAAGCTGTGAGTGAGAGAGAGAGAGAAAGAGAAGCAGTGAGAGAGAGAGAGAGAGAAAGAGAAGCTGTGAGTGAGACAGAGAGAAAGAGAAGCTGTAAATGAGAGAGAAAGAGAAGATGTGAGTGAGAGAGAGAGAAGCTGTGAGTGAGAGAGAGAGAAAGAGAAGCTGAGAGAGAGAGAGAGAAATAGAAGCTGTGAGTAAGAGAGAGAGAAGCTGTGAGTGAGAGAGAGAGAATGAGAAGCTGTGAGTGAGAGAGAGAGAGAGAGAAAGAGAAGCTGTGAGTGAGAGAGAGAGAAAGAGAAGCTGTGAGTGAGAGAAAGAGAAAGAGAAAGAGTAGCTGTGAGTGAGGAGAGAAAGAGAAGCTGCGAGTGAGAGAGAGAAAGAGAAGCTGTTAGTGAGAGAGAGAGAGAGAGAAAAGCTGTGAGTGAGAGAGAGAAGCTGTGAGTGAGAGAGTGAGAAAGAGAAGCTGTATGTGTTTGTATGTGAGAGAGAGTGAGAAGCTGTGAGAGAGAGAGAGAAAAAGAGAAGCTGTGAGTGAGAGCGAGAGTGAAAGAGAAGCTGTGAGTGAGAGAGAGAGAAGCTGTGAGTGAGTGAAAAAGAGAAGCTGTGAGTGAGTGAGTGAGAGAGAGAATCCGAGTGAGAGAGAGAGAGAGAAAGAGAAGCTGTGAGTGAGAGAGAAAGAGAAGCTGTGAGAGAGAGAGTGAGAAAGAAAAGCTGTGAGTGTGTGTGAGAGAGAAAGAGAAACTGTGAGAGAGAGAGAGGGAAAGAGAAGATGTGAATGACAGAGAGAGAGAAGCTGTGTGTGTGTGTGAGAGAGAAAGAGAAGCTGTGTGTGTGTGTGAGAGAGAAAGAGAAGCTGTGAGTGAGAGAGAGAGAAAGAAAGAGAAGTTGTGAGAGAGAGAAAGAGAGAAAGAACTGTATGTGTGTGTGAGAGAGAGAAGCTGTGAGTGAGAGAGAGAGAGAGAAAGAGAAGCTGTGAGTGTGAGAGAGAGAAGCTGTGAGTGAGAGAGAGTGAGAGAAAGAAAACCTGTGAGTGAGAGAGAGAGAGAAGCTGTGAGTAAGAGAGAGAGTAAGCTAAGCTGTGAGTGATAGAGAGAAATAGAGAAAGAGAAGCTGTGAGTGAGAGAGAAGCTGTGAGTGAGAGAGAAATAGAGAAAGAGAAGCTGTGAGTGAGAGAGAGAGATAGAGAAGTTGTAAATGAGAGAGAAAGAGAAGATGTGAGTGAGAGAGAGAGAGAAACTATGAGTGAGAGAGAGAGAGAAAGAGAAGCAGTGAGAGAGAGAGAGAGAGAGAGAAGCTGTGAGTGAGAGAGAGAGAAAGAGAAGTTGTAAATGAGAGAGAAAGAGAAGATGTGAGTGAGAGAGAGAGAGAAACTGTGAGTGAGAGAGAGAGAAAGAGAAGCTGCGAGAGAGAGAGAGAAATAGAAGCTGTGAGTAAGAGAGAGAGAAGCTTGAGTGAGAGAGAGAGAAAGAGAAGCTGTGAGTGAGAGAGAGAGAGAGAAAGAGAAGCTGTGAGTGAGAGAGAGAGAAGCTGTGAGTGAGAGAGAAAGAGAAGCTGTGAGTGTGAGAGAGAGAGAGAGAGAAAGAGAAGCTGTGAGTGAGAGAGAAAGAGAAGCTGTGAGTGAGAGAGAGGGAGAGAAAGAGAAGCTGTTAGTGAGAGAGAAAGAAAGAGAAGCGGTAAGTGAGAGAGAGAAGAAAGAGAAGCTGTGAGTGAGAGAGAGAGAAAGAGAAGCTGTGAGTGAGAGAGAGAGAGAGAAGCTGTGAGTGAGTGAGAGAAAGAAAGGGAAGCTGTGAGTGAGAGAGAGAGAGAAAGAGAAGCTGTGAGTGAGACAGAGAGAAAGAGAAGCTGTGAGTGGGAGAGAGAGAGGAGAAGCTGTGAGAGAGAGAGAAAGAGAAGCTGTGAGTGGGAGAGAAAGAGAAAGAAAGAGAAGCTGTGTGAGAGAGAGATAGAAGTAGAAGCTGTGAGTGAGAGAGAGAGAAGGAGAAGCTGTGAGTGAGAGAGACTGAGAGAGAAAGAGAGTGTGTGTGTGAGAGAGAGAAAGAGAAAATGTAAGTGAAAGAGAGAAGAAAGAGATGTGAGTGAGAGAGAGAGAAAGAGAAGCTGTCGGTGAGAGAGAGAGAAAGAGAAGCTGTGAGTGAGAGAGAGAAAGAAAGAGAAGCTGTAAGTGAGAGAGAGTGAGAAAGAGAAGCTGTGAGTGAGATAGAAAGAGAGAGAAGATGTGAGTGAGAGAGAGAAAAAGAGAAGCAGTGAGAGAGAGAGAAAGAGAAGCTGAGTGTGAGAGAGAAAAGAAAGAGAAGCTGTGAGTGAGCGAGAAAGAGAGAAGCTGTGAGAGAGAGAGAAGCTGTGAGTGAGAGAGAGAAGGAGAAGCTGTGAGTGAGAGAGAGAGAGAGAGAAAGAAAGAGATGCTGTGAGTGAGAGAGAGACAGAAAGAGAAGCTGTGAGTGAGAGAGATAGAAAGAGAAGCTGTAAATGAGAGAGAAAGAGATGTGAGTGAGAGAGAGAGAGAGAAGCTGTGAGTGAGAGAGAGAGAAAGAGAAGCTGAGAGAGAGAGAGAGAAAGAGAAGCTGTGAGTGAGAGAGAGAAGCTGTGAGTGAGAGGGAGAGAGAGAAAGAGAAGCTGTGAGTGAGAGAGAGAGAGAAAGAGAAGCTGTGAGTGAGAGAGAGAGAAAGAGAAGCTGTAAATGAGAGAGAGAGAGAAAGAGAAGCTGTGAGTGAGAGAGAGAGAAAGAGAAGCTGTGAGTGAGAGAAAGAGAAAGAGTAGCTGTGAGTGAGGAGAGAAAGAGAAGCTGTGAGTCAGAGAGAGAAAGAGAAGCTGTTAGTGAGAGAGAGAGAGAGAAGCTGTGAGTGAGAGAGAGAAGCTGTGATTGAGAGAGTGAGAAAGAGAAGCTGTATGTGTTTGTTTGTGAGAGAGAGTGAGAAGCTGTGAGAGAGAGAGAGAAAAAGAGAAGCTGTGAGTGTGAGCGAGAGTGAAAGAGAAGCTGTGAGTGAGAGAGAGAGAAGCTGTGAGTGAGTGAAAAAGAGAAGCTGTGAGTGAGTGTGAGAGAGAGAATCTGAGTGAGAGAGAGAGAGAAAGAGAAGCTGTGAGTGAGAGAGAGAGAGAAAGAGAAGGTGTGAGTGAGAGAGAAAGAGAAGCTGTGAGAGAGAGAGAGTGAGAAAGAGAAGCTGTGAGTGTGTGTAAGAGAGAAAGAGAAGCTGTGAGAGAGAGAGAGGGAAAGAGAAGATGTGAATGACAGAGAGAGAGAAGCTGTGTGTATGTGTGAGAGAGAAAGAGAAGCTGTGTGTGTGTGAGAGAGAGAAAGAGAAGCTGTGTGTGTGTGTGAGAGAGAAAGAGAAGCTGTGTGTGTGTGTGAGAGAGAAAGAGAAGCTGTGAGTGAGAGAGAGAGAAAGAAAGAGAAGTTGTGAGAGAGAGAAAGAGAGAAAGAACTGTATGTGTGTGTGAGAAAGAGAAGATGTGAGTGTGAGAGAGAGAGAGAGAAAGAGAAGCTGTGAGTGTGAGAGAGAGAGAAGCTGTGAGTGAGAGAGTGAGAGAAAGAAAACCTGTGAGTGAGAGAGAGAGAGAAGCTGTGAGTAAGAGAGAGAAAGAGAAGCTGTGAGTGAGAGAGAGGGAGAGAAAGAGAAGCTGTTAGTGAGAGAGAGCAAGAAAGAGAAGCGGTAAGTGAGAGAGAGAAGAAAGAGAAGCTGTGAGTGAGAGAGAGAGAAAGAGAAGCTGTGAGTGAGAGAGAGAGAGAGAAGCTGTGAGTGAGACAGAGAGAAAGAGAAGCGGTAAGTGAGAGAGAGAAGAAAGAGAAGCTGTGAGTGAGAGAGAGAGAGAAAGAGAAGCTGTGAGTGAGACAGAGAGAAAGAGAAGCTTTGAGTGGGAGAGAGGGAGAGAAAGAGAAGCTGTTAGTGTGAGAGAGAGAGAAAGAGAAGATGTAAGTGAAAGAGAGAAGAAAGAGAAGATGTGAGAGAGAGAGAGAAAGAGAAGTTGTGTGGTTGTGAAAGAGAGAAGCTATGAGGGAGAGAGAGAGAAAGAGAAGATTTGAGTGTGTGTGAGAGAGAAAGAGAAACTGTAAGTGAGAGAGAGAGAGAGAAGCTGTGAGAGAGAGAGAGAGAGAAAGAGAAGCTGTTAGTGAGAGAGAGAGTGAAAGTGAAGCTGTGAGTGAAGGAGAGAGAGAAGCTGTGATTGAGAGAGAGAGAGAAGATGTGAGTGAGAGAGAGAGAGAAAGAGAAAATGAGTGAGAGAGAGAGAGAAAGAGAAGCTGTGAGTGAGAGAGAGAGAAAGAGAAGCTATGAGTGAGAGAGAGAGAGAAGCTGTGAGTGAGAGAGAGAGAGAAAGAGAAGCTGTGAGTGAGAGAGAGAAAGAGAAGCTGTTAGTGAGAGAGAGAGAGAGAGAAGCTGTGAGTGAGAGAGAGAAGCTGTGAGTGAGAGAGTGAGAAAGAGAAGCTGTATGTGTTTGTGTTTGAGAGAGAGTGAGAAGCTGTGAGAGAGAGAGAGAAAAAGAGAAGCTGTGAGTGAGAGCGAGAGTGAAAGAGAAGCTGTGAGTGAGAGAGAGAGAAGCTGTGAGTGAGTGAAAAAGAGAAGCTGTGAGTGAGTGAGAGAGAGAGAATCTGAGTGAGAGAGAGAAAGAGAAGCTGTGAGTGAGAGAGAGAAAGAGAAGCTGTGAGTGAGAGAGAAAGAGAAGCTGTGAGAGAGAGAGTGAGAAAGAGAAGCTGTGAGTGTGTGTAAGAGAGAAAGAGAAGCTGTGAGAGAGAGAGAGGGAAAGAGAAGATGTGAATGACAGAGAGAGAGAAGCTGTGTGTATGTGTGAGAGAGAAAGAGAAGCTGTGTGTGTGTGTGAGAGAGAAAGAGAAGCTGTGTGTGTGTGTGAGAGAGAAAGAGAAGCTGTGTGTGTGTGTGAGAGAGAAAGAGAAGCTGTGAGTGAGAGAGAGAGAAAGAAAGAGAAGTTGTGAGAGAGAGAAAGAGAGAAAGAACTGTATGTGTGTGTGAGAAAGAAAGATGTGAGTGTGAGAGAGAGAGAGAGAAAGAGAAGCTGTGAGTGTGAGAGAGAGAGAAGCTGTGAGTGAGAGAGAGTGAGAGAAAGAAAACCTGTGAGTGAGAGAGAGAGAGAAGCTGTGAGTAAGAGAGAGAAAGAGAAGCTGTGAGTGAGAGAGAGGGAGAGAAAGAGAAGCTGTTAGTGAGAGAGAGCAAGAAAGAGAAGCGGTAAGTGAGAGAGAGAAGAAAGAGAAGCTGTGAGTGAGAGAGAGAAAGAGAAGCTGTGAGTGAGAGAGAGAGAGAGAAGCTGTGAGTGAGACAGAGAGAAAGAGAAACGGTAAGTGAGAGAGAGAAGAAAGAGAAGCTGTGAGTGAGAGAGAGAGAAAGAGAAGCTGTGAGTGAGAGAGAGAGAGAGAAGCTGTGAGTGAGAGAGAGAGAGAAAGGGAAGCTGTGAGTGAGAGAGAGAGAGAAAGAGAAGCTGTGAGTGAGACAGAGAGAAAGAGAAGCTTTGAGTGGGAGAGAGGGAGAGAAAGAGAAGCTGTTAGTGTGAGAGAGAGAAAAAGAGAAGATGTAAGTGAAAGAGAGAAGAAAGAGAAGATGTGAGAGAGAGAGAGAAAGAGAAGTTGTGTGGTTGTGAAAGAGAGAAGCTATGAAGGAGAGAGAGAGAAAGAGAAGATTTGAGTGTGTGTGAGAGAGAAAGAGAAACTGTAAGTGAGAGAGAGAGAGAGAAGCTGTGAGAGAGAGAGAGAGAGAAAGAGAAGCTGTTAGTGAGAGAGAGAGTGAAAGTGAAGCTGTGAGTGAAGGAGAGAGAGAAGCTGTGATTGAGAGAGAGAGAGAAGATGTGAGTGAGAGAGAGAGAGAAAGAGAAAATGAGTGAGAGAGAGAGAGAAAGAGAAGCTGTGAGTGAGAGAGAGAGAGAAAGAGAAGCTATGAGTGAGAGAGAGAGAGAAGCTGTGAGTGAGAGAGAGAGAGAAAGAGAAGCTGTGAGTGAGAGAGAGAAAGAGAAGCTGTTAGTGAGAGAGAGAGAGAGAGAAGCTGTGAGTGAGAGAGAGAAGCTGTGAGTGAGAGAGTGTGTTTGAGAGAGAGTGAGAAGCTGTGAGAGAGAGAGAGAAAAAGAGAAGCTGTGAGTGAGAGCGAGAGTGAAAGAGAAGCTGTGAGTGAGAGAGAGAGAAGCTGTGAGTGAGTGAAAAAGAGAAGCTGTGAGTGAGTGAGAGAGAGAGAATCTGAGTGAGAGAGAGAAAGAGAAGCTGTGAGTGAGAGAGAGAAAGAGAAGCTGTGAGTGAGAGAGAAAGAGAAGCTGTGAGAGAGAGAGTGAGAAAGAGAAGCTGTGAGTGTGTGTAAGAGAGAAAGAGAAGCTGTGAGAGAGAGAGGGAAAGAGAAGATGTGAATGACAGAGAGAGAGAAGCTGTGTGTGTGTGTGAGAGAGAAAGAGAAGCTGTGTGTGAGAGAGAGAGAGAAAGAGAAGCAGTGAGTGAGAGAGAGAGAAAGAAAGAGAAGTTGTGAGAGAGAGAAAGAGAGAAAGAACTGTATGTGTGTGTGAGAGAGAGAAGCTGTGAGTGAGACAGAGAGAGAGAGAAAGAGAAGCTGTGAGTGTGAGAGAGAGAGAAGCTGTGAGTGAGAGAGACAGAAAGCTAAGCTGTGAGTGAGAGAGAGAAATAGAGAAAGAGAAGCTGTGAGTGAGAGAGAGAGATAGAGAAGCTGTGAGTGAGAGAGAAAGGGAAGCTGTGAGTGAGAGAGAGAAAGAGAAGCTGTGAGTGAGAGAGAGGGAGAGAAAGAGAAGCTGTTAGTGAGAGAGAGCAAGAAAGAGAAGCGGTAAGTGAGAGAGAGAAGAAAGAGAAGCTGTGAGTGAGAGAGAGAGAAAGAGAAGCTGTGAGTGAGAGAGAGAGAGAAGCTGTGAGTGAGAGAGAGAAAGAAAGGGAAGCTGTGAGTGAGAGAGAGAGAGAAAGAGAAGCTGTGAGTGAGACAGAGAGAAAGAGAAGCTGTGAGTGGGAGAGAGGGAGAGAAAGAGAAGCTGTTAGTGTGTGAGAGAGAGAAAGAGATGTAAGTGAAAGAGAGAAGAAAGAGAAGATGTGAGTGAGAGAGAGAGAAAGAGAAGTTGTGTGGTTGTGAAAGAGAGAAGCTATGAGGGAGAGAGAGAGAAAGAGAAGATTTGAGTGTGTGAGAGAGAGAAAGAGAAACTGTAAGTGAGAGAGAGAGAGAGAAGCTGTGAGAGAGAGAGAGAGAGAAAGAGAAGCTGTTAGTGAGAGAGAGAGTGAAAGTGAAGCTGTGAGTGAAGGAGAGAGAGAAGCTGTGATTGAGCGAGAGAGAGAAGATGTGAGTGAGAGAGAGAGAGAAAGAGAAAATGAGTGAGAGAGGGAGAGAAAGAGAAAGAGAAGCTGTGAGTGAGAGAGAGAGAGAAAGAGAAGCTATGAGTGAGAGAGAGAGAAGCTGTGAGTGAGAGAGAGAGAGAAAGAGAAGCTGTGAGTGAGAGAGAGAAAGAGAAGCTGTTAGTGAGAGAGAGAGAAGCTGTGAGTGAGAGAGAGAAGCTGTGAGTGAGAGAGTGAGAAAGAGAAGCTGTATGTGTTTGTGTGTGAGAGAGAGTGAGAAGCTGTGAGAGAGAGAGAGAAAAAGAGAAGCTGTGAGTGAGAGCAAGAGTGAAAGAGAAGCTGTGAGTGAGAGAGAGAGAAGCTGTGAGTGAGTGAAAAAGAGAAGCTGTGAGTGAGTGTGTGAGAGAGAGAGAATCTGAGTGAGAGAGAGAGAGAAAGAGAAGCTGTGAGTGAGAGAGAGAGAGAAAGAGAAGCTGTGAGTGAGAGAGAAAGAGAAGCTGTGAGAGAGAGAGAGTGAGAAAGAGAAGCTGTGAGTGTGTGTAAGAGAGAAAGAGAAGCTATGAGAGAGAGAGAGGGAAAGAGAAGATGTGAATGACACAGAGAGAGAAGCTGTGTGTGTGTGAGAGAGAGAAAGAGAAGCTGTGTGTGTGTGAGAGAGAGAAAGAGAAGCTGTGAGTGAGAGAGAGAGAGAGAAAGAGAAGTTGTGAGAGAGAGAAAGAGAGAAAGAACTGTATGTGTGTGTGAGAGAGAGAAGCTGTGAGTGAGAGAGAGAGAGAGAGAAAGAGAAGCTGTGAGTGTGAGATAGAGAGAAGCTGTGAGTGAGAGAGAGAGAGAAAGAAAACCTGTGAGTGAGAGAGAGAGAGAAGCTGTGAGTAAGAGAGAGAGAAAGCTAAGCTGTGAGTGAGAGAGAGAAATAGAGAAAGAGAAGCTGTGAGTGAGAGAGAGAGATAGAGAAGCTGTGAGTGAGAGAGAGAAAGGGAAGCTGAGAGTGAGAGAGAGAAAGAGAAGCTGTGAGTGAGAGATAGGGAGAGAAAGAGAAGCTGTTAGTGAGAGAGAAAGAAAGAGAAGCGGTAAGTGAGAGAGAGAAGAAAGAGAAGCTGTGAGTGAGAGAGAGAGAAAGAGAAGCTGTGAGTGAGAGAGAGAGAGTGAAGCTGTGAGTGAGAGAGAGAAAGAAAGGGAAGCTGTGAGTGAGAGAGAGAGAGAAAGAGAAGCTGTGAGTGAGACAGAGAGAAAGAGAAGCTGTGAGTGGGAGAGAGAGAGAACGAGAAGCTGAGTGAGAGAGAGAAAGAGAAGCTGTGAGTGGAAGAGAAAGAGAAGCTGTGTGAGAGAGAGATAGAAGTAGAAGCTGTGAGTGAGAGAGAGAGAAGGAGAAGCTGTGAGTGAGAGAGAGAGAGAGAATCTGTGAGTGAGAGAGACTGAGAGAGAAAGAGAGTGTGTGTGTGAGAGAGAAAGAGAAGATGTAAGTGAAAGAGAGAAGAAAGAGATGTGAGTGAGAGAGAGAGAAAGAGAAGCTGTGGGTGAGAGAGAGAGAAAGAGAAGCTGTGAGTGAGAGAGAGAAAGAAAGAGAAGCTGTAAGTGAGAGAGAGTGAGAAAGAGAAGCTGTGAGTGAGATAGAAAGAGAAAGAGAAGATGCGAGTGAGAGAGAGAGAAAGAGAAGCAGTGAGAGAGAGAGAGAAAGAGAAGCTGAGTGTGAGAGAGAGAAAAGAAAGAGAAGCTGTGAGTGAGCGAGAGAGAGAGAAGCTGTGAGAGAGAGAGAAGCTGTGAGTGAGAGAGAGAAGGAGAAGCTGTGAGTGAGAGAGAGAGAGAAAGAAAGAGATGCTGTGAGTGAGAGAGAGACAGAAAGAAAAGCTGTGAGTGAGAGAGATAGAAAGAGAAGCTGTAAATGAGAGAAAATAGATGTGAGTGAGAGAGAGAGATAGAAGCTGTGTGAGAGAGAGAGAAAGAGAAGCTGAGAGAGAGAGAGAAAGAGAAGCTGTGAGTGAGAGAGAGAAGCTGTGAGTGAGAGAGAGAGAAAGAGAAGCTGTGAGTGAGAGAGAGAAAGGGAAGCTGTGAGTGAGAGAGAGAAAGAGAAGCTGTGAGTGAGAGATAGGGAGAGAAAGAGAAGCTGTTAGTGAGAGAGAAAGAAAAAGAAGCGGTGAGAGAGAGAAGAAAGAGAAGCTGTGAGTGAGAGAGAGAGAAAGAGAAGCTGTGAGTGAGAGAGAGAGAGAAGCTGTGAGTGAGAGAGAGAAAGAAAGGGAAGCTGTGAGTGAGAGAGAGAGAGAAAGAGAAGCTGTGAGTGAGACAGAGAAAGAGAAGCTGTGAGTGGGAGAGAGAGAGAACGAGAAGCTGTGAGAGAGAGAGAAAGAGAAGCTGTGAGTGGGAGAGAAAGAGAAAGAGAAAGAAAGAGAAGCTGTGTGAGAGAGAGATAGAAGTAGAAGATGTGAGTGAGAGAGAGAGAAGGAGAAGCTGTGAGTGAGAGACAGAGAGAAGCTGTGAGTGAGAGAGACTGAGAGAGAAAGAGAGTGTGTGAGAGAGAGAGAGAAAGAGAAGATGTAAGTGAAAGAGAGAAGAAAGAGATGTGAGTGAGAGAGAGAGAAAGAGAAGCTGTGGGTGAGAGAGAGAGAAAGAGAAGCTGTGAGTGAGAGAGAGAAAGAAAGAGAAGCTGTAAGTGAGAGAGAGTGAGAAAGAGAAGCTGTGAGTGAGATAGAAAGAGAAAGAGAAGATGTGAGTGAATGAGAGAGAAAGAGAAGCAGTGAGAGAGAGAGAGAAAGAGAAGCTGAGTGTGAGAGAGAGAAAAGAAAGAGAAGCTGTGAGTGAGCGAGAGAGAGAGAAGCTGTGAGAGAGAGAGAAGCTGTGAGTGAGAGAGAGAAGGAGAAGCTGTGAGTGAGAGAGAGAGAGAAAGAAAGATATGCTGTGAGTGAGAGAGAGACAGAAAGAGAAGCTGTGAGTGAGAGAGAGAAAGAGAAGCTGTAAATGAGAGAGAAAGAGATGTGAGTGAGAGAGAGATAGAAGCTGTGAGTGAGAGAGAGAGAAAGAGAAGCTGAGAGAGAGAGAGAGAAAGAGAAGCTGTGAGTGAGAGAGAGAAGCTGTGAGTGAGAGAGAGAGAAAGAGAAGCAGTGAGAGAGAGAGAGAGAGAAAGAGAAGCTGTGAGTGAGAGAGAGAGAAAGAGAAGCTGTAAATGAGAGAGAAAGAGAAGATGTGAGTGAGAGAGAGAGAGAAGCTGTGAGTGAGAGAGAGAGAAAGAGTAGCTGAGAGAGAGAGAGGGAGAAATAGAAGCTGTGAGTAAGAGAGAGAGAAGCTGTGAGTGAGAGAGAAAGAGAAGCTGTGAGTGTGAGAGAGAGAGAGAGAGAAAGAGAAGCTGTGAGTGAGAGAGAAAGAGAAGCTGTGAGAGAGAGAGTGAGAAAGAGAAGCTGTGAGTGTGTGTAAGAGAGAAAGAGAAGCTATGAGAGAGAGAGAGGGAAAGAGAAGATGTGAATGACAGAGAGAGAGAAGCTGTGTGTGTGTGAGAGAGAGAGAGAAGCTGTGAGTGAGAGAGAGAGAAAGAAAGAGAAGTTGTGAGAGAGAGAAAGAGAGAAAGAACTGTATGTGTGTGTGAGAGAGAGAAGCTGTGAGTGAGAGAGAGAGAGAGAGAAAGAGAAGCTGTGAGTGTGAGAGAGAGAGAGAAGCTGTGAGTGAGAGAGAGAGAGAAAGAAAACCTGTGAGTGAGAGAGAGAGAGAAGCTGTGAGTAAGAGAGAGAGAAAGCTAAGCTGTGAGTGAGAGAGAGAAATAGAGAAAGAGAAGCTGTGAGTGAGAGAGAGAGATAGAGAAGCTGTGAGTAAGAGAGAGAAAGGGAAGCTGTGAGTGAGAGAGAGAAAGAGAAGCTGTGAGTGAGAGAGAAAGAGAAGCTGTGAGTGTGTGAGAGAGAGAGAGAGAAAGAGAAGCTGTTAGTGAGAGAGAAAGAAAGAGAAGCGGTAAGTGAGAGAGAGAAGAAAGAGAAGCTGTGAGTGAGAGAGAGAGAAAGAGAAGCTGTGAGTGAGAGAGAGAGAGTGAAGCTGTGAGTGAGAGAGAGAAAGAAAGGGAAGCTGTGAGTGAGAGAGCGAGAGAAAGAGAAGCTGTGAGTGAGACAGAGAGAAAGAGAAGCTGTGAGTGGGAGAGAGAGAGAACGAGAAGCTGAGAGAGAGAGAGAAAGAGAAGCTGTGAGTGGGAGAGAAAGAGAAAGAAAGAGAAGCTGTGTGTGAGAGAGATAGAAGTAGAAGCTGTGAGTGAGAGAGAGAGAAGGAGAAGCTATGAGTGAGAGAGAGAGAGAGAAGCTGTGAGTGAGAGAGACTGAGAGAGAAAGAGAGTGTGTGAGAGAGAGAGAAAGAGAAGATGTAAGTGAAAGAGAGAAGAAAGAGATGTGAGTGAGAGAGAGAGAAAGAGAAGCTGTGGGTGAGAGAGAGAGAAAGAGAAGCTGTGAGTGAGAGAGAGAAAGCAAGAGAAGCTGTAAGTGAGAGAGAGTGAGAAAGAGAAGCTGTGAGTGAGATAGAAAGAGAAAGAGAAGATGCGAGTGAGAGAGAGAGAAAGAGAAGCAGTGAGAGAGAGAGAGAGACAGAGAAGCTGAGTGTGAGAGAGAGAAAAGAAAGAGAAGCTGTGAGTGAGCGAGAGAGAGAGAAGCTGTGAGAGAGAGAGAAGCTGTGAGTGAGAGAGAGAAGGAGAAGCTGTGAGTGAGAGAGAGAGAGAAAGAAAGAGATGCTGTGAGTGAGAGAGAGACAGAAAGAGAAGCTGTGAGTGAGAGAGATAGAAAGAGAAGCTGTAAATGAGAGAAAAAGAGATGTGAGTGAGAGAGAGAGATAGACGCTGTGAGTGAGAGAGAGAGAAAGAGAAACTGAGAGAGAGAGAGAGAAAGAGAAGCTGTGAGTGAGAGAGAGAAGCTGTGAGTGAGAGAGAAAGAGAAGCTGTGAGTGAGAGAGAGAAAGGGAAGCTGTGAGTGAGAGAGAGAAAGAGAAGCTGTGAGTGAGAGATAGGGAGAGAAAGAGAAGCTGTTAGTGAGAGAGAAAGAAAAAGAAGCGGTGAGAGAGAGAAGAAAGAGAAGCTGTGAGTGAGAGAGAGAGAAAGAGAAGCTGTGAGTGAGAGAGAGAGAAGCTGTGAGTGAGAGAGAGAAAGAAAGGGAAGCTGTGAGTGAGAGAGAGAGAGAAAGAGAAGCTGTGAGTGAGACAGAGAGAAAGAGAAGCTGTGAGTGGGAGAGAGAGAGAACGAGAAGCTGTGAGAGAGAGAGAAAGAGAAGCTGTGAGTTGGAGAGAAAGAGAAAGAGAAAGAAAGAGAAGCTGTGTGAGAGAGAGATAGAAGTAGAAGATGTGAGTGAGAGAGAGAGAAGGAGAAGCTGTGAGTGAGAGACAGAGAGAAGCTGTGAGTGAGAGAGACTGAGAGAGAAAGAGAGTGTGTGAGAGAGAGAGAGAAAGAGAAGATGTAAGTGAAAGAGAGAAGAAAGAGATGTGAGTGAGAGAGAGAGAAAGAGAAGCTGTGGGTGAGAGAGAGAGAAAGAGAAGATGTGAGTGAGAGAGAGAAAGAAAGAGAAGCTGTAAGTGAGAGAGAGTGAGAAAGAGAAGCTGTGAGTGAGATAGAAAGAGAAAGAGAAGATGTGAGTGAATGAGAGAGAAAGAGAAGCAGTGAGAGAGAGAGAGAAAGAGAAGCTGAGTGTGAGAGAGAGAAAAGAAAGAGAAGCTGTGAGTGAGCGAGAGAGAGAGAAGCTGTGAGAGAGAGAGAAGCTGTGAGTGAGAGAGAGAAGGAGAAGCTGTGAGTGAGAGAGAGAGAGAAAGAAAGATATGCTGTGAGTGAGAGAGAGACAGAAAGAGAAGCTGTGAGTGAGAGAGAGAAAGAGAAGCTGTAAATGAGAGAGAAAGAGATGTGAGTGAGAGAGAGATAGAAGCTGTGAGTGAGAGAGAGAGAAAGAGAAGCTGAGAGAGAGAGAGAGAAAGAGAAGCTGTGAGTGAGAGAGAGAAGCTGTGAGTGAGAGAGAGAGAAAGAGAAGCAGTGAGAGAGAGAGAGAGAAAGAGAAGCTGTGAGTGAGAGAGAGAGAAAGAGAAGCTGTGACTGAGAGCGAGAGTGAAAGAGAAGCTGTGAGTGAGAGAGAGAGAAGCTGTGAGTGAGTGAAAAAGAGAAGCTGTGAGTGAGTGAGTGAGAGAGAGAATCTGAGTGAGAGAGAGAGAGAGAAAGAGAAGCTGTGAGTGAGAGAGAAAGAGAAGCTGTGAGAGAGAGAGAGTGAGAAAGAAAAGCTGTGATTGTGTGTAAGAGAGAAAGAGAAGCTGTGAGAGAGAGAGAGGGAAAGAGAAGATGTGAATGACAGAGAGAGAGAAGCTGTGTGTGTGTGAGAGAGAGAAAGAGAAGCTGTGTGTGTGTGAGAGAGAGAAAGAGAAGCTGTGAGTGAGAGAGAGAGAAAGAAAGAGAAGTTGTGAGAGAGAGAAAGAGAGAAAGAACTGTATGTGTGTGAGAGAGAGAGAAGCTGTGAGTGAGAGAGAGAGAGAGAGAAAGAGAAGCTGTGAGTGTGAGAGGGAGAGAAGCTGTGAGTGAGAGAGAGTGAGAGAAAGAAAACCTGTGAGTGAGAGAGAGAGAGAAGCTGTGAGTAAGAGAGAGAGTAAGCTAAGCTGTGAGTGAGAGAGAGAAATAGAGAAAGAGAAGCTGTGAGTGAGAGAGAGAAGCTGTGAGTGAGAGAGAAATAGAGAAAGAGAAGCTGTGAGTGAGAGAGAGAGATAGAGAAGCTGTGAGTGAGAGAGAGAGAGAAAGAGAAGCAGTGAGAGAGAGAGAGAGAAAGAGAAGCTGTGAGTGTGAGAGAGAGAAAGAGAAGCTGTAAATGAGAGAGAAAGAGAAGATGTGAGTGAGAGAGAGAGAGAAGCTGTGAGTGAGAGAGAGATAAAGAGAAGCTGAGAGAGAGAGAGAGAGAAATAGAAGCTGTGAGTAAGAGAGAGAGAAGCTGTGAGTGAGAGAGAGAGAAAGAGAAGCTGTGAGTGAGAGAGAGAGAGAGAGAAAGAGAAGCTGTGAGTGAGAGAGAGAGAAAGAGAAGCTGTGAGTGAGAGAAAGAGAAAGAGTAGCTGTGAGTGAGGAGAGAAAGAGAAGCTGTGAGTGAGAGAGAGAAAGAGAAGCTGTTAGTGAGAGAGAGAGAGAGAAAAGCTGTGAGTGAGAGAGAGGGAAAGAGAAGATGTGAATGACAGAGAGAGAGAAGCTGTGTGTGTGTGAGAGAGAGAAAGAGAAGCTGTGTGTGTGTGAGAGAGAGAAAGAGAAGCAGTGAGTGAGAGAGAGAGAAAGAAAGAGAAGTTGTGAGAGAGAGAAAGAGAGAAAGAACTGTATGTGTGTGTGAGAGAGAGAAGCTGTGAGTGAGACAGAGAGAGAGAGAAAGAGAAGCTGTGAGTGTGAGAGAGAGAGAAGCTGTGAGTGAGAGAGACAGAAAGCTAAGCTGTGAGTGAGAGAGAGAAATAGAGAAAGAGAAGCTGTGAGTGAGAGAGAGAGATAGAGAAGCTGTGAGTGAGAGAGAGAAAGGGAAGCTGTGAGTGAGAGAGAGAAAGAGAAGCTGTGAGTGAGAGAGAGGGAGAGAAAGAGAAGCTGTTAGTGAGAGAGAGAAAGAAAGAGAAGCGGTAAGTGAGAGAGAGAAGAAAGAGAAGCTGTGAGTGAGAGAGAGAGAAAGAGAAGCTGTGAGTGAGAGAGAGAGAGAGAAGCTGTGAGTGAGAGAGAGAAAGAAAGGGAAGCTGTGAGTGAGAGAGAGAGAAGGAGAAGCTGTGAGTGAGAGACAGAGAGAAGCTGTGAGTGAGAGAGACTGAGAGAGAAAGAGAGTGTGTGAGAGAGAGAGAGAAAGAGAAGATGTAAGTGAAAGAGAGAAGAAAGAGATGTGAGTGAGAGAGAGAGAAAGAGAAGCTGTGGGTGAGAGAGAGAGAAAGAGAAGATGTGAGTGAGAGAGAGAAAGAAAGAGAAGCTGTAAGTGAGAGAGAGTGAGAAAGAGAAGCTGTGAGTGAGATAGAAAGAGAAAGAGAAGATGTGAGTGAATGAGAGAGAAAGAGAAGCAGTGAGAGAGAGAGAGAAAGAGAAGCTGAGTGTGAGAGAGAGAAAAGAAAGAGAAGCTGTGAGTGAGCGAGAGAGAGAGAAGCTGTGAGAGAGAGAGAAGCTGTGAGTGAGAGAGAGAAGGAGAAGCTGTGAGTGAGAGAGAGAGAGAAAGAAAGATATGCTGTGAGTGAGAGAGAGACAGAAAGAGAAGCTGTGAGTGAGAGAGAGAAAGAGAAGCTGTAAATGAGAGAGAAAGAGATGTGAGTGAGAGAGAGATAGAAGCTGTGAGTGAGAGAGAGAGAAAGAGAAGCTGAGAGAGAGAGAGAGAAAGAGAAGCTGTGAGTGAGAGAGAGAAGCTGTGAGTGAGAGAGAGAGAAAGAGAAGCAGTGAGAGAGAGAGAGAGAAAGAGAAGCTGTGAGTGAGAGAGAGAGAAAGAGAAGCTGTGACTGAGAGCGAGAGTGAAAGAGAAGCTGTGAGTGAGAGAGAGAGAAGCTGTGAGTGAGTGAAAAAGAGAAGCTGTGAGTGAGTGAGTGAGAGAGAGAATCTGAGTGAGAGAGAGAGAGAGAAAGAGAAGCTGTGAGTGAGAGAGAAAGAGAAGCTGTGAGAGAGAGAGAGTGAGAAAGAAAAGCTGTGATTGTGTGTAAGAGAGAAAGAGAAGCTGTGAGAGAGAGAGAGGGAAAGAGAAGATGTGAATGACAGAGA
Organism: Bradypodion ventrale; assembly: GCA_035047345.1. Lineage (NCBI taxonomy): Eukaryota > Metazoa > Chordata > Lepidosauria > Squamata > Chamaeleonidae > Bradypodion > Bradypodion ventrale. The sequence continues at coordinate 222,716,015 of JAWDJE010000001.1, forward strand.
GAGAGAAGCTGTGTGTGTGTGTGAGAGAGAAAGAGAAGCTGTGTGTGTGTGAGAGAGAGAAAGAGAAGCTGTGAGTGAGAGAGAGAGAAAGAAAGAGAAGTTGTGAGAGAGAGAAAGAGAGAAAGAACTGTATGTGTGTGAGAGAGAGAGAAGCTGTGAGTGAGAGAGAGAGAGAGAGAAAGAGAAGCTGTGAGTGTGAGAGGGAGAGAAGCTGTGAGTGAGAGAGAGTGAGAGAAAGAAAACCTGTGAGTGAGAGAGAGAGAGAAGCTGTGAGTAAGAGAGAGAGTAAGCTAAGCTGTGAGTGAGAGAGAGAAATAGAGAAAGAGAAGCTGTGAGTGAGAGAGAGAAGCTGTGAGTGAGAGAGAAATAGAGAAAGAGAAGCTGTGAGTGAGAGAGAGATAGAGAAGCTGTGAGTGAGAGAGAGAGAGAAAGAGAAGCAGTGAGAGAGAGAGAGAGAAAGAGAAGCTGTGAGTGAGAGAGAGAGAAAGAGAAGCTGTAAATGAGAGAGAAAGAGAAGATGTGAGTGAGAGAGAGAGAGAAGCTGTGAGTGAGAGAGAGATAAAGAGAAGCTGAGAGAGAGAGAGAGAGAAATAGAAGCTGTGAGTAAGAGAGAGAGAAGCTGTGAGTGAGAGAGAGAGAAAGAGAAGCTGTGAGTGAGAGAGAGAGAGAGAGAGAAAGAGAAGCTGTGAGTGAGAGAGAGAGAAAGAGAAGCTGTGAGTGAGAGAAAGAGAAAGAGTAGCTGTGAGTGAGGAGAGAAAGAGAAGCTGTGAGTGAGAGAGAGAAAGAGAAGCTGTTAGTGAGAGAGAGAGAGAGAAAAGCTGTGAGTGAGAGAGAGGGAAAGAGAAGATGTGAATGACAGAGAGAGAGAAGCTGTGTGTGTGTGTGAGAGAGAAAGAGAAGCTGTGTGTGTGTGAGAGAGAGAAAGAGAAGCAGTGAGTGAGAGAGAGAGAAAGAAAGAGAAGTTGTGAGAGAGAGAAAGAGAGAAAGAACTGTATGTGTGTGTGAGAGAGAGAAGCTGTGAGTGAGACAGAGAGAGAGAGAAAGAGAAGCTGTGAGTGTGAGAGAGAGAGAAGCTGTGAGTGAGAGAGACAGAAAGCTAAGCTGTGAGTGAGAGAGAGAAATAGAGAAAGAGAAGCTGTGAGTGAGAGAGAGGGAGAGAAAGAGAAGCTGTTAGTGAGAGAGAGAAAGAAAGAGAAGCGGTAAGTGAGAGAGAGAAGAAAGAGAAGCTGTGAGTGAGAGAGAGAGAAAGAGAAGCTGTGAGTGAGAGAGAGAGAGAGAAGCTGTGAGTGAGAGAGAGAAAGAAAGGGAAGCTGTGACTGAGAGAGAGAGAGAGAAAGAGAAGCTGTGAGTGAGACAGAGAGAAAGAGAAGCTGTGAGTGGGAGAGAGGGAGAGAAAGAGAAGCTGTTAGTGTGTGAGAGAGAGAAAGAGATGTAAGTGAAAGAGAGAAGAAAGAGAAGATGTGAGTGAGAGAGAGAGAAAGAGAAGTTGTGTGGTTGTGAAAGAGAGAAGCTATGAGGGAGAGAGAGAGAAAGAGAAGATTTGAGTGTGTGTGAGAGAGAAAGAGAAACTGTAAGTGAGAGAGAGAGAGAGAAGCTGTGAGAGAGAGAGAGAGAAAGAGAAGCTGTTAGTGAGAGAGAGAGTGAAAGTGAAGCTGTGAGTGAAGGAGAGAGAGAAGCTGTGATTGAGCGAGAGAGAGAAGATGTGAGTGAGAGAGAGAGAAAGAGAAAATGAGTGAGAGAGAGAGAGAAAGAGAAAGAGAAGCTGTGAGTGAGAGAGAGAAAGAGAAGCTATGAGTGAGAGAGAGAGAAGCTGTGAGTGAGAGAGAGAGAGAAAGAGAAGCTGTGAGTGAGAGAGAGAAAGAGAAGCTGTTAGTGAGAGAGAGAGAAGCTGTGAGTGAGAGAGAGAAGCTGTGAGTGAGAGAGTGAGAAAGAGAAGCTGTATGTGTTTGTGTGTGAGAGAGAGTGAGAAGCTGTGAGAGAGAGAGAGAGAAAAAGAGAAGCTGTGAGTGAGAGCAAGAGTGAAAGAGAAGCTGTGAGTGAGAGAGAGAGAAAGAGAAGCTGTGAGTGAGAGAGAGAGAGTGAAGCTGTGAGTGAGAGAGAGAAAGAAAGGGAAGCTGTGAGTGAGAGAGAGAGAGAAAGAGAAGCTGTGAGTGAGACAGAGAGAAAGAGAAGCTGTGAGTGGGAGAGAGAGAGAACAAGAAGCTGAGAGAGAGGGAGAAAGAGAAGGTGTGAGTGGGAGAGAAAGAGAAAGAAAGAGAAGCTGTGTGTGAGAGAGATAGAAGTAGAAGCTGTGAGTGAGAGAGAGAGAAGGAGAAGCTGTGAGTGAGAGAGAGAGAGAAGCTGTGAGTGAGAGAGACTGAGAGAGAAAGAGAGTGTGTGAGAGAGAGAGAAAGAGAAGATGTAAGTGAAAGAGAGAAGAAAGAGATGTGAGTGAGAGAGAGAGAAAGAGAAGCTGTGGGTGAGAGAGAGAGAAAGAGAAGCTGTGAGTGAGAGAGAGAAAGCAAGAGAAGCTGTAAGTGAGAGAGAGTGAGAAAGAGAAGCTGTGAGTGAGATAGAAAGAGAAAGAGAAGATGCGAGTGAGAGAGAGAGAAAGAGAAGCAGTGAGAGAGAGAGAGAGAAAGAGAAGCTGAGTGTGAGAGAGAGAAAAGAAAGAGAAGCTGTGAGTGAGCGAGAGAGAGAGAAGCTGTGAGAGAGAGAGAAGCTGTGAGTGAGAGAGAGAAGGAGAAGCTGTGAGTGAGAGAGAGAGAGAAAGAAAGAGATGCTGTGAGTGAGAGAGAGACAGAAAGAGAAGCTGTGAGTGAGAGAGATAGAAAGAGAAGATGTAAATGAGAGAAAAAGAGATGTGAGTGAGAGAGAGAGATAGAAGCTGTGAGTGAGAGAGAGAGAAAGAGAAACTGAGAGAGAGAGAGAGAAAGAGAAGCTGTGAGTGAGAGAGAGAAGCTGTGAGTGAGAGAGAAAGAGAAGCTGTGAGTGAGAGAGAGAAAGGGAAGCTGTGAGTGAGAGAGAGAAAGAGAAGCTGTGAGTGAGAGATAGGGAGAGAAAGAGAAGCTGTTAGTGAGAGAGAAAGAAAAAGAAGCGGTGAGAGAGAGAAGAAAGAGAAGCTGTGAGTGAGAGAGAGAGAAAGAGAAGCTGTGAGTGAGAGAGAGAGAGAGAAGCTGTGAGTGAGAGAGAGAAAGAAAGGGAAGCTGTGAGTGAGAGAGAGAGAGAAAGAGAAGCTGTGAGTGAGACAGAGAGAAAGAAGCTGTGAGTGGGAGAGAGAGAGAACGAGAAGCTGTGAGAGAGAGAGAAAGAGAAGCTGTGAGTTGGAGAGAAAGAGAAAGAGAAAGAAAGAGAAGCTGTGTGAGAGAGAGATAGAAGTAGAAGATGTGAGTGAGAGAGAGAGAAGGAGAAGCTGTGAGTGAGAGACAGAGAGAAGCTGTGAGTGAGAGAGACTGAGAGAGAAAGAGAGTGTGTGTGAGAGAGAGAGAAAGAGAAGATGTAAGTGAAAGAGAGAAGAAAGAGATGTGAGTGAGAGAGAGAGAAAGAGAAGCTGTGGGTGAGAGAGAGAGAAAGAGAAGCTGTGAGTGAGAGAGAGAAAGAAAGAGAAGCTGTAAGTGAGAGAGAGTGAGAAAGAGAAGCTGTGAGTGAGATAGAAAGAGAAAGAGAAGATGTGAGTGAATGAGAGAGAAAGAGAAGCAGTGAGAGAGAGAGAGAAAGAGAAGCTGAGTGTGAGAGAGAGAAAAGAAAGAGAAGCTGTGAGTGAGCGAGAGAGAGAGAAGCTGTGAGAGAGAGAGAAGCTGTGAGTGTTAGAGAGAAGGAGAAGCTGTGAGTGAGAGAGAGAGAAAGAAAGATATGCTGTGAGTGAGAGAGAGACAGAAAGAGAAGCTGTGAGTGAGAGAGAGAAAGAGAAGCTGTAAATGAGAGAGAAAGAGATGTGAGTGAGAGAGAGATAGAAGCTGTGAGTGAGAGAGAGAGAAAGAGAAGCTGAGAGAGAGAGAGAGAAAGAGAAGCTGTGAGTGAGAGAGAGAAGCTGTGAGTGAGAGAGAGAGAAAGAGAAGCAGTGAGAGAGAGAGAGAGAGAAAGAGAAGCTGTGAGTGAGAGAGAGAGAAAGAGAAGCTGTGACTGAGAGCGAGAGTGAAAGAGAAGCTGTGAGTGAGAGAGAGAGAAGCTGTGAGTGAGTGAAAAAGAGAAGCTGTGAGTGAGTGAGTGAGAGAGAGAATCTGAGTGAGAGAGTGAGAGAGAAAGAGAAGCTGTGAGTGAGAGAGAAAGAGAAGCTGTGAGAGAGAGAGAGTGAGAAAGAAATGCTGTGATTGTGTGTAAGAGAGAAAGAGAAGCTGTGAGAGAGAGAGAGGGAAAGAGAAGATGTGAATGACAGAGAGAGAGAAGCTGTGTGTGTGTGAGAGAGAGAAAGAGAAGCTGTGTGTGTGAGAGAGAGAAAGAGAAGCTGTGAGTGAGAGAGAGAGAAAGAAAGAGAAGTTGTGAGAGAGAGAAAGAGAGAAAGAACTGTATGTGTGTGAGAGAGAGAGAAGCTGTGAGTGAGAGAGAGAGAAAGAGAAAGAGAAGCTGTGAGTGTGAGAGGGAGAGAAGCTGTGAGTGAGAGAGAGTGAGAGAAAGAAAACCTGTGAGTGAGAGAGAGAGAGAAGCTGTGAGTAAGAGAGAGAGTAAGCTAAGCTGTGAGTGAGAGAGAGAAATAGAGAAAGAGAAGCTGTGAGTGAGAGAGAGAAGCTGTGAGTGAGAGAGAAATAGAGAAAGAGAAGCTGTGAGTGAGAGAGAGAGATAGAGAAGCTGTGAGTGAGAGAGAGAGAGAAAGAGAAGCAGTGAGAGAGAGAGAGAGAGAAAGAGAAGCTGTGAGTGAGAGAGAGAGAAAGAGAAGCTGTAAATGAGAGAGAAAGAGAAGATGTGAGTGAGAGAGAGAGAGAAGCTGTGAGTGAGAGAGAGATAAAGAGAAGCTGAGAGAGAGAGAGAAATAGAAGCTGTGAGTAAGAGAGAGAGAAGCTGTGAGTGAGAGAGAGAGAAAGAGAAGCTGTGAGTGAGAGAGAGAGAGAGAGAAAGAGAAGCTGTGAGTGAGAGAGAGAGAAAGAGAAGCTGTGAGTGAGAGAAAGAGAAAGAGTAGCTGTGAGTGAGGAGAGAAAGAGAAGCTGTGAGTGAGAGAGAGAAAGAGAAGCTGTTAGTGAGAGAGAGAGAGAAAAGCTGTGAGTGAGAGAGAGAAGCTATGAGTGAGAGAGTGAGAAAGAGAAGCTGTATGTGTTTGTGTGTGAGAGAGAGTGAGAAGCTGTGAGAGAGAGAGAAAAAGAGAAGCTGTGAGTGAGAGCGAGAGTGAAAGAGAAGCTGTGAGTGAGAGAGAGAGAAGCTGTGAGTGAGTGAAAAAGAGAAGCTGTGAGTGAGTGAGTGAGAGAGAGAATCTGAGTGAGAGAGAGAAAGAGAAGCTGTGAGTGAGAGAGAAAGAGAAGCTGTGAGAGAGAGAGAGTGAGAAAGAGAAGCTGTGAGTGTGTGTAAGAGAGAAAGAGAAGCTGTGTGAGAGAGAGAGGGAAAGAGAAGATGTGAATGACAGAGAGAGAGAAGCTGTGTGTGTGTGTGAGAGAGAGAAAGAGAAGCTGTGTGTGTGAGAGAGAGAGAAAGAGAAGCAGTGAGTGAGAGAGAGAGAAAGAAAGAGAAGTTGTGAGAGAGAGAAAGAGAGAAAGAACTGTATGTGTGTGTGTGAGAGAAGCTGTGAGTGAGACAGAGAGAGAGAGAAAGAGAAGCTGTGAGTGTGAGAGAGAGAGAAGCTGTGAGTGAGAGAGACAGAAAGCTAAGCTGTGAGTGAGAGAGAGAAATAGAGAAAGAGAAGCTGTGAGTGAGAGAGAGAGATAGAGAAGCTGTGAGTGAGAGAGAGAAAGGGAAGCTGTGAGTGAGAGACAGAGAGAAGCTGTGAGTGAGAGAGACTGAGAGAGAAAGAGAGTGTGTGAGAGAGAGAGAGAAAGAGAAGATGTAAGTGAAAGAGAGAAGAAAGAGATGTGAGTGAGAGAGAGAGAAAGAGAAGCTGTGGGTGAGAGAGAGAGAAAGAGAAGCTGTGAGTGAGAGAGAGAAAGAAAGAGAAGCTGTAAGTGAGAGAGAGTGAGAAAGAGAAGCTGTGAGTGAGATAGAAAGAGAAAGAGAAGATGTGAGTGAATGAGAGAGAAAGAGAAGCAGTGAGAGAGAGAGAGAAAGAGAAGCTGAGTGTGAGAGAGAGAAAAGAAAGAGAAGCTGTGAGTGAGCGAGAGAGAGAGAAGCTGTGAGAGAGAGAGAAGCTGTGAGTGTGAGAGAGAAGGAGAAGCTGTGAGTGAGAGAGAGAGAAAGAAAGATATGCTGTGAGTGAGAGAGAGACAGAAAGAGAAGCTGTGAGTGAGAGAGAGAAAGAGAAGCTGTAAATGAGAGAGAAAGAGATGTGAGTGAGAGAGAGATAGAAGCTGTGAGTGAGAGAGAGAGAAAGAGAAGCTGAGAGAGAGAGAGAGAAAGAGAAGCTGTGAGTGTGAGAGAGAAGCTGTGAGTGAGAGAGAGAGAAAGAGAAGCAGTGAGAGAGAGAGAGAGAGAAAGAGAAGCTGTGAGTGAGAGAGAGAGAAAGAGAAGCTGTGACTGAGAGCGAGAGTGAAAGAGAAGCTGTGAGTGAGAGAGAGAGAAGCTGTGAGTGAGTGAAAAAGAGAAGCTGTGAGTGAGTGAGTGAGAGAGAGAATCTGAGTGAGAGAGTGAGAGAGAAAGAGAAGCTGTGAGTGAGAGAGAAAGAGAAGCTGTGAGAGAGAGAGAGTGAGAAAGAAATGCTGTGATTGTGTGTAAGAGAGAAAGAGAAGCTGTGAGAGAGAGAGAGGGAAAGAGAAGATGTGAATGACAGAGAGAGAGAAGCTGTGTGTGTGTGAGAGAGAGAAAGAGAAGCTGTGTGTGTGAGAGAGAGAAAGAGAAGCTGTGAGTGAGAGAGAGAGAAAGAAAGAGAAGTTGTGAGAGAGAGAAAGAGAGAAAGAACTGTATGTGTGTGAGAGAGAGAGAAGCTGTGAGTGAGAGAGAGAGAGAGAGAAAGAGAAGCTGTGAGTGTGAGAGGGAGAGAAGCTGTGAGTGAGAGAGAGTGAGAGAAAGAAAACCTGTGAGTGAGAGAGAGAGAGAAGCTGTGAGTAAGAGAGAGAGTAAGCTAAGCTGTGAGTGAGAGAGAGAAATAGAGAAAGAGAAGCTGTGAGTGAGAGAGAGAAGCTGTGAGTGAGAGAGAAATAGAGAAAGAGAAGCTGTGAGTGAGAGAGAGAGATAGAGAAGCTGTGAGTGAGAGAGAGAGAGAAAGAGAAGCAGTGAGAGAGAGAGAGAGAGAAAGAGAAGCTGTGAGTGAGAGAGAGAGAAAGAGAAGCTGTAAATGAGAGAGAAAGAGAAGATGTGAGTGAGAGAGAGAGAGAAGCTGTGAGTGAGAGAGAGATAAAGAGAAGCTGAGAGAGAGAGAGAAATAGAAGCTGTGAGTAAGAGAGAGAGAAGCTGTGAGTGAGAGAGAGAGAAAGAGAAGCTGTGAGTGAGAGAGAGAGAGAGAAAGAGAAGCTGTGAGTGAGAGAGAGAGAAAGAGAAGCTGTGAGTGAGAGAAAGAGAAAGAGTAGCTGTGAGTGAGGAGAGAAAGAGAAGCTGTGAGTGAGAGAGAGAAAGAGAAGCTGTTAGTGAGAGAGAGAGAGAAAAGCTGTGAGTGAGAGAGAGAAGCTATGAGTGAGAGAGTGAGAAAGAGAAGCTGTATGTGTTTGTGTGTGAGAGAGAGTGAGAAGCTGTGAGAGAGAGAGAAAAAGAGAAGCTGTGAGTGAGAGCGAGAGTGAAAGAGAAGCTGTGAGTGAGAGAGAGAGAAGCTGTGAGTGAGTGAAAAAGAGAAGCTGTGAGAGAGAGAGAGTGAGAAAGAGAAGCTGTGAGTGTGTGTAAGAGAGAAAGAGAAGCTGTGTGAGAGAGAGAGGGAAAGAGAAGATGTGAATGACAGAGAGAGAGAAGCTGTGTGTGTGTGAGAGAGAGAAAGAGAAGCTGTGTGTGTGAGAGAGAGAGAAAGAGAAGCAGTGAGTGAGAGAGAGAGAAAGAAAGAGAAGTTGTGAGAGAGAGAAAGAGAGAAAGAACTGTATGTGTGTGTGTGAGAGAAGCTGTGAGTGAGACAGAGAGAGAGAGAAAGAGAAGCTGTGAGTGTGAGAGAGAGAGAAGCTGTGAGTGAGAGAGACAGAAAGCTAAGCTGTGAGTGAGAGAGAGAAATAGAGAAAGAGAAGCTGTGAGTGAGAGAGAGAGATAGAGAAGCTGTGAGTGAGAGAGAGAAAGGGAAGCTGTGAGTGAGAGAGAGAAAGAGAAGCTGTGAGTGAGAGAGAGGGAGAGAAAGAGAAGCTGTTAGTGAGAGAGAGAAAGAAAGAGAAGCGGTAAGTGAGAGAGAGAAGAAAGAGAAGCTGTGAGTGAGAGAGAGAGAAAGAGAAGCTGTGAGTGAGAGAGAGAGAGAGAAGCTGTGAGTGAGAGAGAGAAAGAAAGGGAAGCTGTGAGTGAGAGAGAGAGAGAGAAAGAGAAGCTGTGAGTGAGACAGAGAGAAAGAGAAGCTGTGAGTGGGAGAGAGGGAGAGAAAGAGAAGCTGTTAGTGTGTGTGAGAGAGAAAGAGATGTAAGTGAAAGAGAGAAGAAAGAGAAGATGTGAGTGAGAGAGAGAGAAAGAGAAGTTGTGTGGTTGTGAAAGAGAGAAGCTATGAGGGAGAGAGAGAGAAAGAGAAGATTTGAGTGTGTGTGAGAGAGAAAGAGAAACTGTAAGTGAGAGAGAGAGAGAGAGAAGCTGTGAGAGAGAGAGAGAGAAAGAGAAGCTGTTAGTGAGAGAGAGAGTGAAAGTGAAGCTGTGAGTGAAGGAGAGAGAGAAGCTGTGATTGAGCGAGAGAGAGAAGATGTGAGTGAGAGAGAGAGAGAAAGAGAAAATGAGTGAGAGAGAGAGAGAAAGAGAAAGAGAAGCTGTGAGTGAGAGAGAGAGAGAAAGAGAAGCTATGAGTGAGAGAGAGAGAAGCTGTGAGTGAGAGAGAGAGAGAAAGAGAAGCTGTGAGTGAGAGAGAGAAAGAGAAGCTGTTAGTGAGAGAGAGAGAGAAGCTGTGAGTGAGAGAGAGAAGCTGTGAGTGAGAGAGTGAGAAAGAGAAATTGTATGTGTTTGTGTGTGAGAGAGAGTGAGAAGCTGTGAGAGAGAGAGAGAAAAAAAGAGAAGCTGTGAGTGAGAGCAAGAGTGAACGAGAAGCTGTGAGTGAGAGAGAGAGAAGCTGTGAGTGAGTGAAAAAGAGAAGCTGTGAGTGAGTGAGTGAGAGAGAGAGAATCTGAGTGAGAGAGAGAGAGAAAGAGAAGCTGTGAGTGAGAGAGAGAGAGAAAGAGAAGCTGTGAGTGAGAGAGAAAGAGAAGCTGTGAGAGAGAGAGAGCGAGAAAGAGAAGCTGTGAGTGTGTGTAAGAGAGAAAGAGAAGCTATGAGAGAGAGAGAGGGAAAGAGAAGATGTGAATGACAGAGAGAGAGAAGCTGTGTGTGTGTGAGAGAGAGAAAGAGAAGCTGTGTGTGTGAGAGAGAGAGAAAGAGAAGCTGTGAGTGAGAGAGAGAGAGAGAAAGAGAAGTTGTGAGAGAGAGAAAGAGAGAAAGAACTGTATGTGTGTGTGAGAGAGAGAAGCTGTGAGTGAGAGAGAGAGAGAGAAAGAGAAGCTGTGAGTGTGAGAGAGAGAGAAGCTGTGAGTGAGAGAGAGTGAGAAAGAGAAGCTGTGAGTGAGATAGAAAGAGAAAGAGAAGATGTGAGTGAATGAGAGAGAAAGAGAAGCAGTGAGAGAGAGAGAGAAAGAGAAGCTGAGTGTGAGAGAGAGAAAAGAAAGAGAAGCTGTGAGTGAGCGAGAGAGAGAGAAGCTGTGAGAGAGAGAAGCTGTGAGTGTTAGAGAGAAGGAGAAGCTGTGAGTGAGAGAGAGAGAAAGAAAGATATGCTGTGAGTGAGAGAGAGACAGAAAGAGAAGCTGTGAGTGAGAGAGAGAAAGAGAAGCTGTAAATGAGAGAGAAAGAGATGTGAGTGAGAGAGAGATAGAAGCTGTGAGTGAGAGAGAGAGAAAGAGAAGCTGAGAGAGAGAGAGAGAAAGAGAAGCTGTGAGTGAGAGAGAGAAGCTGTGAGTGAGAGAGAGAGAAAGAGAAGCAGTGAGAGAGAGAGAGAGAGAAAGAGAAGCTGTGAGTGAGAGAGAGAGAAAGAGAAGCTGTGACTGAGAGCGAGAGTGAAAGAGAAGCTGTGAGTGAGAGAGAGAGAAGCTGTGAGTGAGTGAAAAAGAGAAGCTGTGAGTGAGTGAGTGAGAGAGAGAATCTGAGTGAGAGAGTGAGAGAGAAAGAGAAGCTGTGAGTGAGAGAGAAAGAGAAGCTGTGAGAGAGAGAGAGTGAGAAAGAAATGCTGTGATTGTGTGTAAGAGAGAAAGAGAAGCTGTGAGAGAGAGAGAGGGAAAGAGAAGATGTGAATGACAGAGAGAGAGAAGCTGTGTGTGTGTGAGAGAGAGAAAGAGAAGCTGTGTGTGTGAGAGAGAGAAAGAGAAGCTGTGAGTGAGAGAGAGAGAAAGAAAGAGAAGTTGTGAGAGAGAGAAAGAGAGAAAGAACTGTATGTGTGTGAGAGAGAGAGAAGCTGTGAGTGAGAGAGAGAGAAAGAGAAAGAGAAGCTGTGAGTGTGAGAGGGAGAGAAGCTGTGAGTGAGAGAGAGTGAGAGAAAGAAAACCTGTGAGTGAGAGAGAGAGAGAAGCTGTGAGTAAGAGAGAGAGTAAGCTAAGCTGTGAGTGAGAGAGAGAAATAGAGAAAGAGAAGCTGTGAGTGAGAGAGAGAAGCTGTGAGTGAGAGAGAAATAGAGAAAGAGAAGCTGTGAGTGAGAGAGAGAGATAGAGAAGCTGTGAGTGAGAGAGAGAGAGAAAGAGAAGCAGTGAGAGAGAGAGAGAGAGAAAGAGAAGCTGTGAGTGAGAGAGAGAGAAAGAGAAGCTGTAAATGAGAGAGAAAGAGAAGATGTGAGTGAGAGAGAGAGAGAAGCTGTGAGTGAGAGAGAGATAAAGAGAAGCTGAGAGAGAGAGAGAAATAGAAGCTGTGAGTAAGAGAGAGAGAAGCTGTGAGTGAGAGAGAGAGAAAGAGAAGCTGTGAGTGAGAGAGAGAGAGAGAGAAAGAGAAGCTGTGAGTGAGAGAGAGAGAAAGAGAAGCTGTGAGTGAGAGAAAGAGAAAGAGTAGCTGTGAGTGAGGAGAGAAAGAGAAGCTGTGAGTGAGAGAGAGAAAGAGAAGCTGTTAGTGAGAGAGAGAGAGAAAAGCTGTGAGTGAGAGAGAGAAGCTATGAGTGAGAGAGTGAGAAAGAGAAGCTGTATGTGTTTGTGTGTGAGAGAGAGTGAGAAGCTGTGAGAGAGAGAGAAAAAGAGAAGCTGTGAGTGAGAGCGAGAGTGAAAGAGAAGCTGTGAGTGAGAGAGAGAGAAGCTGTGAGTGAGTGAAAAAGAGAAGCTGTGAGTGAGTGAGTGAGAGAGAGAATCTGAGTGAGAGAGAGAAAGAGAAGCTGTGAGTGAGAGAGAAAGAGAAGCTGTGAGAGAGAGAGAGTGAGAAAGAGAAGCTGTGAGTGTGTGTAAGAGAGAAAGAGAAGCTGTGTGAGAGAGAGAGGGAAAGAGAAGATGTGAATGACAGAGAGAGAGAAGCTGTGTGTGTGTGTGTGAGAGAGAAAGAGAAGCTGTGTGTGTGAGAGAGAGAGAAAGAGAAGCAGTGAGTGAGAGAGAGAGAAAGAAAGAGAAGTTGTGAGAGAGAGAAAGAGAGAAAGAACTGTATGTGTGTGTGTGAGAGAAGCTGTGAGTGAGACAGAGAGAGAGAGAAAGAGAAGCTGTGAGTGTGAGAGAGAGAGAAGCTGTGAGTGAGAGAGACAGAAAGCTAAGCTGTGAGTGAGAGAGAGAAATAGAGAAAGAGAAGCTGTGAGTGAGAGAGAGAGATAGAGAAGCTGTGAGTGAGAGAGAGAAAGGGAAGCTGTGAGTGAGAGACAGAGAGAAGCTGTGAGTGAGAGAGACTGAGAGAGAAAGAGAGTGTGTGAGAGAGAGAGAGAAAGAGAAGATGTAAGTGAAAGAGAGAAGAAAGAGATGTGAGTGAGAGAGAGAGAAAGAGAAGCTGTGGGTGAGAGAGAGAGAAAGAGAAGCTGTGAGTGAGAGAGAGAAAGAAAGAGAAGCTGTAAGTGAGAGAGAGTGAGAAAGAGAAGCTGTGAGTGAGATAGAAAGAGAAAGAGAAGATGTGAGTGAATGAGAGAGAAAGAGAAGCAGTGAGAGAGAGAGAGAAAGAGAAGCTGAGTGTGAGAGAGAGAAAAGAAAGAGAAGCTGTGAGTGAGCGAGAGAGAGAGAAGCTGTGAGAGAGAGAGAAGCTGTGAGTGTGAGAGAGAAGGAGAAGCTGTGAGTGAGAGAGAGAGAAAGAAAGATATGCTGTGAGTGAGAGAGAGACAGAAAGAGAAGCTGTGAGTGAGAGAGAGAAAGAGAAGCTGTAAATGAGAGAGAAAGAGATGTGAGTGAGAGAGAGATAGAAGCTGTGAGTGAGAGAGAGAGAAAGAGAAGCTGAGAGAGAGAGAGAGAAAGAGAAGCTGTGAGTGAGAGAGAGAAGCTGTGAGTGAGAGAGAGAGAAAGAGAAGCAGTGAGAGAGAGAGAGAGAGAAAGAGAAGCTGTGAGTGAGAGAGAGAGAAAGAGAAGCTGTGACTGAGAGCGAGAGTGAAAGAGAAGCTGTGAGTGAGAGAGAGAGAAGCTGTGAGTGAGTGAAAAAGAGAAGCTGTGAGTGAGTGAGTGAGAGAGAGAATCTGAGTGAGAGAGTGAGAGAGAAAGAGAAGCTGTGAGTGAGAGAGAAAGAGAAGCTGTGAGAGAGAGAGAGTGAGAAAGAAATGCTGTGATTGTGTGTAAGAGAGAAAGAGAAGCTGTGAGAGAGAGAGAGGGAAAGAGAAGATGTGAATGACAGAGAGAGAGAAGCTGTGTGTGTGTGAGAGAGAGAAAGAGAAGCTGTGTGTGTGAGAGAGAGAAAGAGAAGCTGTGAGTGAGAGAGAGAGAAAGAAAGAGAAGTTGTGAGAGAGAGAAAGAGAGAAAGAACTGTATGTGTGTGAGAGAGAGAGAAGCTGTGAGTGAGAGAGAGAGAGAGAGAAAGAGAAGCTGTGAGTGTGAGAGGGAGAGAAGCTGTGAGTGAGAGAGAGTGAGAGAAAGAAAACCTGTGAGTGAGAGAGAGAGAGAAGCTGTGAGTAAGAGAGAGAGTAAGCTAAGCTGTGAGTGAGAGAGAGAAATAGAGAAAGAGAAGCTGTGAGTGAGAGAGAGAAGCTGTGAGTGAGAGAGAAATAGAGAAAGAGAAGCTGTGAGTGAGAGAGAGAGATAGAGAAGCTGTGAGTGAGAGAGAGAGAGAAAGAGAAGCAGTGAGAGAGAGAGAGAGAGAAAGAGAAGCTGTGAGTGAGAGAGAGAGAAAGAGAAGCTGTAAATGAGAGAGAAAGAGAAGATGTGAGTGAGAGAGAGAGAGAAGCTGTGAGTGAGAGAGAGATAAAGAGAAGCTGAGAGAGAGAGAGAAATAGAAGCTGTGAGTAAGAGAGAGAGAAGCTGTGAGTGAGAGAGAGAGAAAGAGAAGCTGTGAGTGAGAGAGAGAGAGAGAAAGAGAAGCTGTGAGTGAGAGAGAGAGAAAGAGAAGCTGTGAGTGAGAGAAAGAGAAAGAGTAGCTGTGAGTGAGGAGAGAAAGAGAAGCTGTGAGTGAGAGAGAGAAAGAGAAGCTGTTAGTGAGAGAGAGAGAGAAAAGCTGTGAGTGAGAGAGAGAAGCTATGAGTGAGAGAGTGAGAAAGAGAAGCTGTATGTGTTTGTGTGTGAGAGAGAGTGAGAAGCTGTGAGAGAGAGAGAAAAAGAGAAGCTGTGAGTGAGAGCGAGAGTGAAAGAGAAGCTGTGAGTGAGAGAGAGAGAAGCTGTGAGTGAGTGAAAAAGAGAAGCTGTGAGAGAGAGAGAGTGAGAAAGAGAAGCTGTGAGTGTGTGTAAGAGAGAAAGAGAAGCTGTGTGAGAGAGAGAGGGAAAGAGAAGATGTGAATGACAGAGAGAGAGAAGCTGTGTGTGTGTGAGAGAGAGAAAGAGAAGCTGTGTGTGTGAGAGAGAGAGAAAGAGAAGCAGTGAGTGAGAGAGAGAGAAAGAAAGAGAAGTTGTGACAGAGAGAAAGAGAGAAAGAACTGTATGTGTGTGTGTGAGAGAAGCTGTGAGTGAGACAGAGAGAGAGAGAAAGAGAAGCTGTGAGTGTGAGAGAGAGAGAAGCTGTGAGTGAGAGAGACAGAAAGCTAAGCTGTGAGTGAGAGAGAGAAATAGAGAAAGAGAAGCTGTGAGTGAGAGAGAGAGATAGAGAAGCTGTGAGTGAGAGAGAGAAAGGGAAGCTGTGAGTGAGAGAGAGAAAGAGAAGCTGTGAGTGAGAGAGAGGGAGAGAAAGAGAAGCTGTTAGTGAGAGAGAGAAAGAAAGAGAAGCGGTAAGTGAGAGAGAGAAGAAAGAGAAGCTGTGAGTGAGAGAGAGAGAAAGAGAAGCTGTGAGTGAGAGAGAGAGAGAGAAGCTGTGAGTGAGAGAGAGAAAGAAAGGGAAGCTGTGAGTGAGAGAGAGAGAGAGAAAGAGAAGCTGTGAGTGAGACAGAGAGAAAGAGAAGCTGTGAGTGGGAGAGAGGGAGAGAAAGAGAAGCTGTTAGTGTGTGTGAGAGAGAAAGAGATGTAAGTGAAAGAGAGAAGAAAGAGAAGATGTGAGTGAGAGAGAGAGAAAGAGAAGTTGTGTGGTTGTGAAAGAGAGAAGCTATGAGGGAGAGAGAGAGAAAGAGAAGATTTGAGTGTGTGTGAGAGAGAAAGAGAAACTGTAAGTGAGAGAGAGAGAGAGAGAGAAGCTGTGAGAGAGAGAGAGAGAAAGAGAAGCTGTTAGTGAGAGAGAGAGTGAAAGTGAAGCTGTGAGTGAAGGAGAGAGAGAAGCTGTGATTGAGCGAGAGAGAGAAGATGTGAGTGAGAGAGAGAGAGAAAGAGAAAATGAGTGAGAGAGAGAGAGAAAGAGAAAGAGAAGCTGTGAGTGAGAGAGAGAGAGAAAGAGAAGCTATGAGTGAGAGAGAGAGAAGCTGTGAGTGAGAGAGAGAGAGAAAGAGAAGCTGTGAGTGAGAGAGAGAAAGAGAAGCTGTTAGTGAGAGAGAGAGAGAAGCTGTGAGTGAGAGAGAGAAGCTGTGAGTGAGAGAGTGAGAAAGAGAAATTGTATGTGTTTGTGTGTGAGAGAGAGTGAGAAGCTGTGAGAGAGAGAGAGAAAAAAAGAGAAGCTGTGAGTGAGAGCAAGAGTGAACGAGAAGCTGTGAGTGAGAGAGAGAGAAGCTGTGAGTGAGTGAAAAAGAGAAGCTGTGAGTGAGTGAGTGAGAGAGAGAGAATCTGAGTGAGAGAGAGAGAGAAAGAGAAGCTGTGAGTGAGAGAGAGAGAGAAAGAGAAGCTGTGAGTGAGAGAGAAAGAGAAGCTGTGAGAGAGAGAGAGCGAGAAAGAGAAGCTGTGAGTGTGTGTAAGAGAGAAAGAGAAGCTATGAGAGAGAGAGAGGGAAAGAGAAGATGTGAATGACAGAGAGAGAGAAGCTGTGTGTGTGTGAGAGAGAGAAAGAGAAGCTGTGTGTGTGAGAGAGAGAGAAAGAGAAGCTGTGAGTGAGAGAGAGAGAGAGAAAGAGAAGTTGTGAGAGAGAGAAAGAGAGAAAGAACTGTATGTGTGTGTGAGAGAGAGAAGCTGTGAGTGAGAGAGAGAGAGAGAGAAAGAGAAGCTGTGAGTGTGAGAGAGAGAGAAGCTGTGAGTGAGAGAGAGAGAGAAAGAAAACCTGTGAGTGAGAGAGAGAGAGAAGCTGTGAGTAAGAGAGAGAGAAAGCTAAGCTGTGAGTGAGAGAGAGAAATAGAGAAAGAGAAGCTGTGAGTGAGAGAGAGAGATAGAGAAGCTGTGAGTGAGAGAGAGAAAGGGAAGCTGTGAGTGAGAGAGAGAAAGAGAAGCTGTGAGTGAGAGATAGGGAGAGAAAGAGAAGCTGTTAGTGAGAGAGAAAGAAAGAGAAGCGGTAAGTGAGAGAGAGAAGAAAGAGAAGCTGTGAGTGAGAGAGAGAGAAAGAGAAGCTGTGAGTGAGAGAGAGAGAGTGAAGCTGTGAGTGAGAGAGAGAAAGAAAGGGAAGCTGTGAGTGAGAGAGAGAGAGAAAGAGAAGCTGTGAGTGAGACAGAGAGAAAGAGAAGCTGTGAGTGGGAGAGAGAGAGAACGAGAAGCTGAGAGAGAGAGAGAAAGAGAAGCTGTGAGTGGGAGAGAAAGAGAAAGAAAGAGAAGCTGTGTGTGAGAGAGATAGAAGTAGAAGCTGTGAGTGAGAGAGAGAGAAGGAGAAGCTGTGAGTGAGAGAGAGAGAGAGAAGCTGTGAGTGAGAGAGACTGAGAGAGAAAGAGAGTGTGTGAGAGAGAGAGAAAGAGAAGATGTAAGTGAAAGAGAGAAGAAAGAGATGTGAGTGAGAGAGAGAGAAAGAGAAGCTGTGGGTGAGAGAGAGAGAAAGAGAAGCTGTGAGTGAGAGAGAGAAAGAAAGAGAAGCTGTAAGTGAGAGAGAGTGAGAAAGAGAAGCTGTGAGTGAGATAGAAAGAGAAAGAGAAGATGCGAGTGAGAGAGAGAGAAAGAGAAGCAGTGAGAGAGAGAGAAAGAGAAGCTGAGTGTGAGAGAGAGAAAAGAAAGAGAAGCTGTGAGTGAGCGAGAGAGAGAGCAGCTGTGAGAGAGAGAGAAGCTGTGAGTGAGAGAGAGAGAGAAAGAAAGAGATGCTGTGAGTGAGAGAGAGACAGAAAGAGAAGCTGTGAGTGAGAGAGATAGAAAGAGAAGCTGTAAATGAGAGAAAAAGAGATGTGAGTGTGAGAGAGAGATAGAAGCTTTGAGTGAGAGAGAGAGAAAGAGAAGCTGAGAGAGAGAGAGAGAAAGAGAAGCTGTGAGTGAGAGAGAGAAGCTGTGAGTGAGAGAGAGAGAAAGAGAAGCTGTGAGTGAGAGAGAGAAAGGGAAGCTGTGAGTGAGAGAGAGAAAGAGAAGCTGTGAGTGAGAGATAGGGAGAGAAAGAGAAGCTGTTAGTGAGAGAGAAAGAAAAAGAAGCGGTGAGAGAGAGAAGAAAGAGAAGCTGTGAGTGAGAGAGAGAGAAAGAGAAGCTGTGAGTGAGAGAGAGAGAGAGAAGCTGTGAGTGAGAGAGAGAAAGAAAGGGAAGCTGTGAGTGAGAGAGAGAGAGAAAGAGAAGCTGTGAGTGAGACAGAGAGAAAGAGAAGCTGTGAGTGGGAGAGAGAGAACGAGAAGCTGTGAGAGAGAGAGAAAGAGAAGCTGTGAGTGGGAGAGAAAGAGAAAGAGAAAGAAAGAGAAGCTGTGTGTGAGAGAGATAGAAGTAGAAGATGTGAGTGAGAGAGAGAGAAGGAGAAGCTGTGAGTGAGAGACAGAGAGAAGCTGTGAGTGAGAGAGACTGAGAGAGAAAGAGAGTGTGTGAGAGAGAGAGAGAAAGAGAAGATGTAAGTGAAAGAGACAAGAAAGAGATGTGAGTGAGAGAGAGAGAAAGAGAAGCTGTGGGTGAGAGAGAGAGAAAGAGAAGCTGTGAGTGAGAGAGAGAAAGAAAGAGAAGCTGTAAGTGAGAGAGAGTGAGAAAGAGAAGCTGTGAGTGAGATAGAAAGAGAAAGAGAAGATGTGAGTGAATGAGAGAGAAAGAGAAGCAGTGAGAGAGAGAGAGAAAGCGAAGCTGAGTGTGAGAGAGAGAAAAGAAAGAGAAGCTGTGAGTGAGCGAGAGAGAGAGAAGCTGTGAGAGAGAGAGAAGCTGTGAGTGAGAGAGAGAAGGAGAAGCTGTGAGTGAGAGAGAGAGAGAAAGAAAGATATGCTGTGAGTGAGAGAGAGACAGAAAGAGAAGCTGTGAGTGAGAGAGAAAGAGAAGCTGTAAATGAGAGAGAAAGAGATGTGAGTGAGAGAGAGATAGAAGCTGTGAGTGAGAGAGAGAGAAAGAGAAGCTGAGAGAGAGAGAGAGAAAGAGAAGCTGTGAGTGAGAGAGAGAAGCTGTGAGTGAGAGAGAGAGAGAAAGAGAAGCAGTGAGAGAGAGAGAGAGAAAGAGAAGCTGTGAGTGAGAGAGAGAGAAAGAGAAGCTGTAAATGAGAGAGAAAGAGAAGATGTGAGTGAGAGAGAGAGAGAAGCTGTGAGTGAGAGAGAGAGAAAGAGAAGCTGAGAGAGAGAGAGAGAGAAATAGAAGCTGTGAGTAAGAGAGAGAAGCTGTGAGTGAGAGAGAGAGAAAGAGAAGCTGTGAGTGTGAGAGAGAGAGAGAGAAAGAGAAGCTGTGAGTGAGAGAGAAAGAGAAGCTGTGAGAGAGAGAGAGTGAGAAAGAGAAGCTGTGAGTGTGTGTAAGAGAGAAAGAGAAGCTATGAGAGAGAGAGAGGGAAAGAGAAGATGTGAATGACAGAGAGAGAGAAGCTGTGTGTGTGTGTGAGAGAGAAAGAGAAGCTGTGAGTGAGAGAGAGAGAAAGAAAGAGAAGTTGTGAGAGAGAGAAAGAGAGAAAGAACTGTATGTGTGTGTGAGAGAGAGAAGCTGTGAGTGAGAGAGAGAGAGAGAGAAAGAGAAGCTGTGAGTGTGAGAGAGAGAGAAGCTGTGAGTGAGAGAGAGAGAGAAAGAAAACCTGTGAGTGAGAGAGAGAGAGAAGCTGTGAGTAAGAGAGAGAGAAAGCTAAGCTGTGAGTGAGAGAGAGAAATAGAGAAAGAGAAGCTGTGAGTGAGAGAGAGAGATAGAGAAGCTGTGAGTGAGAGAGAGAAAGGGAAGCTGTGAGTGAGAGAGAGAAAGAGAAGCTGTGAGTGAGAGATAGGGAGAGAAAGAGAAGCTGTTAGTGAGAGAGAAAGAAAGAGAAGCGGTAAGTGAGAGAGAGAAGAAAGAGAAGCTGTGAGTGAGAGAGAGAGAAAGAGAAGCTGTGAGTGAGAGAGAGAGAGTGAAGCTGTGAGTGAGAGAGAGAAAGAAAGGGAAGCTGTGAGTGAGAGAGAGTGAGAAAGAGAAGCTGTGAGTGAGATAGAAAGAGAAAGAGATGATGCGAGTGAGAGAGAGAGAAAGAGAAGCAGTGAGAGAGAGAGAGAAAGAGAAGCTGAGTGTGAGAGAGAGAAAAGAAAGAGAAGCTGTGAGTGAGCGAGAGAGAGAGAAGCTGTGAGATAGAGAGAAGCTGTGAGTGAGAGAGAGAAGGAGAAGCTGTGAGTGAGAGAGAGAGAGAAAGAAAGAGATGCTGTGAGTGAGAGAGAGACAGAAAGAGAAGCTGTGAGTGAGAGAGATAGAAAGAGAAGCTGTAAATGAGAGAAAAAGAGATCTGAGTGAGAGAGAGAGATAGAAGCTGTGAGTGAGAGAGAGAGAAAGAGAAGCTGAGAGAGAGAGAGAGAAAGAGAAGCTGTGAGTGAGAGAGAGAAGCTGTGAGTGAGAGAGAGAGAAAGAGAAGCTGTGAGTGAGAGAGAGAAAGGGAAGCTGTGAGTGAGAGAGAGAAAGAGAAGCTGTGAGTGAGAGATAGGGAGAGAAAGAGAAGCTGTTAGTGAGAGAGAAAGAAAAAGAAGCGGTGAGAGAGAGAAGAAAGAGAAGCTGTGAGTGAGAGAGAGAGAAAGAGAAGCTGTGAGTGAGAGAGAGAGAGAGAAGCTGTGAGTGAGAGAGAGAAAGAGAAGCTGTGAGTGGGAGAGAGAGAGAACGAGAAGCTGTGAGAGAGAGAGAAAGAGAAGCTGTGAGTGGGAGAGAAAGAGAAAGAGAAAGAAAGAGAAGCTGTGTGAGAGAGAGATAGAAGTAGAAGATGTGAGTGAGAGAGAGAGAAGGAGAAGCTGTGAGAGAGAGACAGAGAGAGAAGCTGTGAGAGAGAGAGAAGCTGTGAATGAGAGAGAGAAGGAGAAGCTGTGAGTGAGAGAGAGAGAGAAAGAAAGATATGCTGTGAGTGAGAGAGAGACAGAAAGAGAAGCTGTGAGTGAGAGAGAGAAAGAGAAGCTGTAAATGAGAGAGAAAGAGATGTGAGTGAGAGAGAGATAGAAGCTGTGAGTGAGAGAGAGAGAAAGAGAAGCTGAGAGAGAGAGAGAGAAAGAGAAGCTGTGAGTGAGAGAGAGAAGCTGTGAGTGAGAGAGAGAGAGAAAGAGAAGCAGTGAGAGAGAGAAAGGGAGAAAGAGAAGCTGTGAGTGAGAGAGAGAGAAAGAGAAGCTGTGAGTGTGAGAGAGAGAGAGAGAGAAAGAGAAGCTGTGAGTGAGAGAGAGAGAAAGAGAAGCTGTGAGTGAGAGAAAGAGAAAGAGTAGCTGTGAGTGAGGAGAGAAAGAGAAGCTGTGAGTGAGAGAGAGAAAGAGAAGCTGTTAGTGAGAGAGAGAGAGAAAAGCTGTGAGTGAGAGAGAGAAGCTGTGAGTGAGAGAGTGAGAAAGAGAAGCTGTATGTGTTTGTGTGTGAGAGAGAGTGAGAAGCTGTGAGAGAGAGAGAGAAAAAGAGAAGCTGTGAGTGAGAGAGAGAGAGAAAGAGAAGCAGTGAGAGAGAGAGAGAGAGAAAGAGAAGCTGTGAGTGAGAGAGAGAGAAAGAGAAGCTGTAAATGAGAGAGAAAGAGAAGATGTGAGAGAGAGAGAGAGAGAAGCTGTGAGTGAGAGAGAGAGAAAGAGAAGCTGAGAGAGAGAGAGAGAGAAATAGAAGCTGTGAGTAAGAGAGAGAGAAAAGCTGTGAGTGAGAGAGAGAAGCTGTGAGTGAGAGAGTGAGAAAGAGAAGCTGAGAGAGAGAGAGAGAGAAATAGAAGCTGTGAGTAAGAGAGAGAGAAGCTGTGAGTGAGAGATAGGGAGAGAAAGAGAAGCTGTTAGTGAGAGAGAAAGAAACAGAAGCGGTAAGTGAGAGAGAGAAGAAAGAGAAGCTGTGAGTGAGAGAGAGAGAAAGAGAAGCTGTTAGTGAGAGAGAGAGAAAAGCTGTGAGTGAGAGAGAGAAGCTGTGAGTGAGAGAGTGAGAAAGAGAAGCTGTATGTGTTTGTGTGTGAGAGAGAGTGAGAAGCTGTGAGAGAGAGAGAAAAAGAGAAGCTGTGAGTGAGAGCGAGAGTGAAAGAGAAGCTGTGAGTGAGAGAGAGAGAAGCTGTGAGTGAGTGAAAAAGAGAAGCTGTGAGTGAGTGAGTGAGAGAGAGAATCTGAGTGAGAGAGAGAGAGAGAAAGAGAAGCTGTGAGTGAGAGAGAAAGAGAAGCTGTGAGAGAGAGAGTGAGAAAGAAAAGCTGTGATTGTGTGTAAGAGAGAAAAAGAGAAGCTGTGAGAGAGAGAGAGGGAAAGAGAAGATGTGAATGACAGAGAGAGAGAAGCTGTGTGTGTGTGAGAGAGAGAAAGAGAAGCTGTGTGTGTGTGTGAGAGAGAAAGAGAAGCTGTGAGTGAGAGAGAGAGAAAGAAAGAGAAGTTGTGAGAGAGAGAAAGAGAGAAAGAACTGTATGTGTGTGAGAGAGAGAGAAGCTGTGAGTGAGAGAGAGAGAGAGAGAAAGAGAAGCTGTGAGTGTGAGAGGGAGAGAAGCTGTGAGTGAGAGAGTGTGAGAGAAAGAAAACCTGTGAGTGAGAGAGAGAGAGAAGCTGTGAGTAAGAGAGAGAGTAATCTAAGCTGTGAGTGAGAGAGAGAAATAGAGAAAGAGAAGCTGTGAGTGAGAGAGAGAAGCTGTGAGTGAGAGAGAAATAAAGAGAAGCTGTGAGTGAGAGAGAGAGATAGAGAAGCTGTGAGTGAGAGAGAGAGAGAAAGAGAAGCTGTGAGTGTGTGTAAGAGAGAAAGAGAAGCTGTGAGAGAGAGAGAGGGAAAGAGAAGATGTGAATGACAGAGAGAGAGAAGCTGTGTGTGTGTGAGAGGGAAAAAGAGAAGCTGTGTGTGTGAGAGAGAGAGAAAGAGAAGCTGTGTGTGTGTGAGAGAGAGAGAAAGAGAAGCTGTGAGTGAGAGAGAGAGAAAGAAAGAGAAGTTGTGAGAGAGAGAAAGAGAAAGAACTGTATGTGTGTGAGAGAGAGAGAAGCTGTGAGTGAGACAGAGAGAGAGAGAAAGAGAAGCTGTGAGTGTGTGAGAGAGAGAAGCTGTGAGTGAGAGAGACAGAAAGCTAAGCTGTGAGTGAGAGAGAGAAACAGAGAAAGAGAAGCTGTGAGTGAGAGAGAGAGATAGAGAAGCTGTGAGTGAGAGAGAGAAAGGGAAGCTGTGAGTGAGAGAGAGAAAGAGAAGCTGTGAGTGAGAGAGAGGGAGAGAAAGAGAAGCTGTTAGTGAGAGAGAGAAAGAAAGAGAAGCGGTAAGTGAGAGAGAGAAGAAAGAGAAGCTGTGAGTGAGAGAGAGAGAAAGAGAAGCTGTGAGTGAGAGAGAGAGAGAGAAGCTGTGAGTGAGAGAGAGAAAGAAAGGGAAGCTGTGAGTGAGAGAGAGAGAGAGAAAGAGAAGCTGTGAGTGAGACAGAGAGAAAGAGAAGCTGTGAGTGGGAGAGAGGGAGAGAAAGAGAAGCTGTTAGTGTGTGAGAGAGAGAAAGAGATGTAAGTGAAAGAGAGAAGAAAGAGAAGATGTGAGTGAGAGAGAGAGAGAGAAAGAGAAGTTGTGTGTTTGTGAAAGAGAGAAGCTATGAGGGAGAGAGAGAGAAAGAGAAGATTTGAGTGTGTGTGAGAGAGAAAGAGAAACTGTAAGTGAGAGAGAGAGAGAGAGAAGCTGTGTGAGAGAGAGAGAGAAAGAGAAGCTGTTAGTGAGAGAGAGAGTGAAAGTGAAGCTGTGAGTGAAGGAGAGAGAGAAGCTGTGATTGAGCGAGAGAGAGAAGATGTGAGTGAGAGAGAGAGAGAAAGAGAAAAAGAGTGAGAGAGAGAGAAAGAGAAAGAGAAGCTGTGAGTGAGAGAGAGAGAGAGAAAGAGAAGTTATGAGTGAGAGAGTGAGAAAGAGAAGCTGTATGTGTTTGTGTGTGAGAGAGAGTGAGAAGCTGTGAGAGAGAGAGAGAAAAAGAGAAGCTGTGAGTGAGAGCGAGAGTGAAAGAGAAGCTGTGAGTGAGAGAGAGAGAAGCTGTGAGTGAGTGAAAAAGAGAAGCTGTGAGTGAGTGAGTGAGAGAGAGAATCTGAGTGAGAGAGAGAAAGAGAAGCTGTGAGTGAGAGAGAAAGAGAAGCTGTGAGAGAGAGAGAGTGAGAAAGAGAAGCTGTGAGTGTGTGTAAGAGAGAAAGAGAAGCTGTGAGAGAGAGAGAGGGAAAGAGAAGATGTGAATGACAGAGAGAGAGAAGCTGTGTGTGTGTGAGAGGGAAAAAGAGAAGCTGTGTGTGTGAGAGAGAGAGAAAGAGAAGCTGTGTGTGTGTGAGAGAGAGAGAAAGAGAAGCTGTGAGTGAGAGAGAGAGAAAGAAAGAGAAGTTGTGAGAGAGAGAAAGAGAAAGAACTGTATGTGTGTGAGAGAGAGAGAAGCTGTGAGTGAGACAGAGAGAGAGAGAAAGAGAAGCTGTGAGTGTGTGAGAGAGAGAAGCTGTGAGTGAGAGAGACAGAAAGCTAAGCTGTGAGTGAGAGAGAGAAATAGAGAAAGAGAAGCTGTGAGTGAGAGAGAGAGATAGAGAAGCTGTGAGTGAGAGAGAGAAAGGGAAGCTGTGAGTGAGAGAGAGAAAGAGAAGCTGTGAGTGAGAGAGAGGGAGAGAAAGAGAAGCTGTTAGTGAGAGAGAGAAAGAAAGAGAAGCGGTAAGTGAGAGAGAGAAGAAAGAGAAGCTGTGAGTGAGAGAGAGAGAAAGAGAAGCTGTGAGTGAGAGAGAGAGAGAGAAGCTGTGAGTGAGAGAGAGAAAGAAAGGGAAGCTGTGAGTGAGAGAGAGAGAGAGAAAGAGAAGCTGTGAGTGAGACAGAGAGAAAGAGAAGCTGTGAGTGGGAGAGAGGGAGAGAAAGAAGAAGCTGTTAGTGTGTGAGAGAGAGAAAGAGATGTAAGTGAAAGAGAGAAGAAAGAGAAGATGTGAGTGAGAGAGAGAGAGAGAAAGAGAAGTTGTGTGTTTGTGAAAGAGAGAAGCTATGAGGGAGAGAGAGAGAAAGAGAAGATTTGAGTGTGTGAGAGAGAGAAAGAGAAACTGTAAGTGAGAGAGAGAGAGAGAGAAGCTGTGTGAGAGAGAGAGAGAAAGAGAAGCTGTTAGTGAGAGAGAGAGTGAAAGTGAAGCTGTGAGTGAAGGAGAGAGAGAAGCTGTGATTGAGCGAGAGAGAGAAGATGTGAGTGAGAGAGAGAGAGAAAGAGAAAATGAGTGAGAGAGAGAGAAAGAGAAAGAGAAGCTGTGAGTGAGAGAGAGAGAGAAAGAGAAGTTATGAGTGAGAGAGAGAGAAGCTGTGAGTGAGAGAGAGAGAGAGAGAAAGAGAAGCTGTGAGTGAGAGAGAGAAAGAGAAGCTGTTAGTGAGAGAGAGAGAGAAGCTGTGAGTGAGAGAGAGAAGCTGTGAGTGAGAGAGTGAGAAAGAGAAGCTGTATGTGTTTGTGTGTGAGAGAGAGTGAGAAGCTGTGAGAGAGAGAGAGAGAAAAAGAGAAGCTGTGAGTGAGAGCAAGAGTGAAAGAGAAGCTGTGAGTGAGAGAGAGAGAAGCTGTGAGTGAGTGAAAAAGAGAAGCTGTGAGTGAGTGAGTGAGAGAGGGAGAATCTGAGTGAGAGAGAGAGAGAAAGAGAAGCTGTGAGTGAGAGAGAGAGAGAAAGAGAAGCTGTGAGTGAGAGAGAAAGAGAAGCTGTGAGAGAGAGAGAGTGAGAAAGAGAAGCTGTGAGTGTGTGTAAGAGAGAAAGAGAAGCTATGAGAGAGAGAGAGGGAAAGAGAAGATGTGAATGACAGAGAGAGAGAAGCTGTGTGTGTGTGAGAGAGAGAAAGAGAAGCTGTGTGTGTGTGTGAGAGAGAAAGAGAAGCTGTGAGTGAGAGAGAGAGAAAGAAAGAGAAGTTGTGAGAGAGAGAAAGAGAGAAAGAACTGTATGTGTGTGAGAGAGAGAGAAGCTGTGAGTGAGAGAGAGTGAGAGAGAAAGAGAAGCTGTGAGTGTGTGTGAGAGAGAAGCTGTGAGTGAGAGGGAGAGAGAAAGAAAACCTGTGAGTGAGAGAGAGAGAGAAGCTGTGAGTAAGAGAGAGAGAAAGCTAAGTTATGAGTGAGAGAGAGAAAGAGAAGCTGTGAGTGAGAGATAGGGAGAGAAAGAGAAGCTGTTAGTGAGAGAGAAAGAAAGAGAAGCGGTAAGTGAGAGAGAGAAGAAAGAGAAGCTGTGAGTGAGAGAGAGAGAAAGAGAAGCTGTGAGTGAGAGAGAGAGTGAAGCTGTGAGTGAGAGAGAGAAAGAAAGGGAAGCTGTGAGTGTGTGTGAGAGAGAAAGGGAAACTGTGAGTGAGACAGAGAGAAAGAGAAGCTGTGAGTGGGAGAGAGAGAGAACGAGAAGCTGAGAGAGAGAACGAGAACCTGAGAGAGAGAGAGAAAGAGAAGCTGTGAGTGGGAGAGAAAGAGAAAGAAAGAGAAGCTGTGAGAGAGAGAGATAGAAGTAGAAGCTGTGAGTGAGAGAGAGAGAAGGAGAAGCTGTGAGTGAGAGAGAGAGAGAGAAGCTGTGAGTGAGAGAGACTGAGAGAGAAAGAGAGTGTGTGAGAGAGAGAGAGAAAGAGAAGATGTAAGTGAAAGAGAGAAGAAAGAGATGTGAGTGAGAGAGAGAGAAAGAGAAGCTGTGGGTGAGAGAGAGAGAAAGAGAAGCTGTGAGTGAGAGAGAGAAAGAAAGAGAAGCTGTAAGTGAGAGAGAGTGAGAAAGAGAAGCTGTGAGTGAGATAGAAAGAGAAAGAGAAGATGTGAGTGAATGAGAGAGAAAGAGAAGCAGTGAGAGAGAGAGAGAAAGAGAAGCTGAGTGTGAGAGAGAGAAAAGAAAGAGAAGCTGTGAGTGAGCGAGAGAGAGAAAGAAAGATATGCTGTGAGTGAGAGAGAGACAGAAAGAGAAGCTGTGAGTGAGAGAGAGAAAGAGAAGCTGTAAATGAGAGAGAAAGAGATGTGAGTGAGAGAGAGATAGAAGCTGTGAGTGAGAGAGAGAGAAAGAGAAGCTGAGAGAGAGAGAGAAAGAGAAGCTGTGAGTGAGAGAGAGAAGCTGTGTGTGTGAGAGAGAGAGAAAGAGAAGCAGTGAGAGAGAGAGAGAGAGAAAGAGAAGCTGTGAGTGAGAGAGAGAGAAAGAGAAGCTGTAAATGAGAGAGAAAGAGAAGATGTGAGGGAGAGAGAGAGAGAAGCTGTGAGTGAGAGAGAGAGAAAGAGAAGCTGAGAGAGAGAGAGAGAAATAGAAGCTGTGAGTAAGAGAGAGAGAAGCTGTGAGTGAGAGAGAGAGAAAGAGAAGCTGTGAGTGAGAGAGAGAAAGAAAGAGAAGCTGTAAGTGAGAGAGAGTGAGAAAGAGAAGCTGTGAGTGAGATAGAAAGAGAAAGAGAAGATGTGAGTGAATGAGAGAGAAAGAGAAGCAGTGAGAGAGAGAGAGAAAGAGAAGCTGTGAGTGAGGGAGAGAGAGAGAAGCTGTGAGAGAGAGAGAAGCTGTGAGTGAGAGAGAGAAGGAGAAGCTGTGAGTGAGAGAGAGAGAGAAAGAAAGAGATGCTGTGAGTGAGAGAGAGACAGAAAGAGAAGCTGTGAGTGAGAGAGATAGAAAGAGAAGCTGTAAATGAGAGAAAAAGAGATGTGAGTGAGAGAGAGAGATAGAAGCTGTGAGTGAGAGAGAGAGAAAGAGAAGCTGAGAGAGAGAGAGAAAGAGAAGCTGTGAGTGAGAGAGAGAGAAAGAGAAGCTGAGTGTGAGAGAGAGAAAAGAAAGAGAAGCTGTGAGTGAGGGAGAGAGAGAGAAGCTGTGAGAGAGAGAGAAGCTGTGAGTGAGAGAGAGAAGGAGAAGCTGTGAGTGAGTGAGAGAGAGAAAGAAAGAGATGCTGTGAGTGAGAGAGAGACAGAAAGAGAAGCTGTGAGTGAGAGAGATAGAAAGAGAAGCTGTAAATGAGAGAAAAAGAGATGTGAGTGAGAGAGAGAGATAGAAGCTGTGAGTGAGAGAGAGAGAAAGAGAAGCTGAGAGAGAGAGAGAAAGAGAAGCTGTGAGTGAGAGAGAGAAGCTGTGAGTGAGAGAGAGAGAAAGAGAAGCTGTGAGTGAGAGAGAGAAAGGGAAGCTGTGAGTGAGAGAGAGAAAGAGAAGCTGTGAGTGAGAGATAGGGAGAGAAAGAGAAGCTGTTAGTGAGAGAGAAAGAAAGAGAAGCGGTGAGAGAGAGAAGAAAGAGAAGCTGTGAGTGAGAGAGAGAGAAAGAGAAGCTGTGAGTGAGAGAGAGAGAGAGAAGCTGTGAGTGAGAGAGAGAAAGAAAGGGAAGCTGTGAGTGAGAGAGAGAGAGAAAGAGAAGCTGTGAGTGAGACAGAGAGAAAGAGAAGCTGTGAGTGGGAGAGAGAGAGAACGAGAAGCTGTGAGAGAGAGAGAAAGAGAAGCTGTGAGTGGGAGAGAAAGAGAAAGAGAAAGAAAGAGAAGCTGTGTGAGAGAGAGATAGAAGTAGAAGCTGTGAGTGAGAGAGAGAGAAGGAGAAGCTGTGAGTGAGAGAGAGAGAGAAGCTGTGAGTGAGAGAGACTGAGAGAGAAAGAGAGTGTGTGAGAGAGAGAGAGAAAGAGAAGATGTAAGTGAAAGAGAGAAGAAAGAGATGTGAGTGAGAGAGAGAGAAAGAGAAGCTGTGGGTGAGAGAGAGAGAGAAAGAGAAGCTGTGAGTGAGAGAGAGAAAGAAAGAGAAGCTGTAAGTGAGAGAGAGTGAGAAAGAGAAGCTGTGAGTGAGATAGAAAGAGAAAGAGAAGATGTGAGTGAATGAGAGAGAAAGAGAAGCAGTGAGAGAGAGAGAGAAAGAGAAGCTGAGTGTGAGAGAGAGAAAAGAAAGAGAAGCTGTGAGTGAGCGAGAGAGAGAAAGAAAGATATGCTGTGAGTGAGAGAGAGACAGAAAGAGAAGCTGTGAGTGAGAGAGAGAAAGAGAAGCTGTAAATGAGAGAGAAAGAGATGTGAGTGAGAGAGAGATAGAAGCTGTGAGTGAGAGAGAGAGAAAGAGAAGCTGAGAGAGAGAGAGAAAGAGAAGCTGTGAGTGAGAGAGAGAAGCTGTGTGTGTGAGAGAGAGAGAAAGAGAAGCAGTGAGAGAGAGAGAGAGAGAAAGAGAAGCTGTGAGTGAGAGAGAGAGAAAGAGAAGCTGTAAATGAGAGAGAAAGAGAAGATGTGAGGGAGAGAGAGAGAGAAGCTGTGAGTGAGAGAGAGAGAAAGAGAAGCTGAGAGAGAGAGAGAGAAATAGAAGCTGTGAGTAAGAGAGAGAGAAGCTGTGAGTGAGAGAGAGAGAAAGAGAAGCTGTGAGTGAGAGAGAGAAAGAAAGAGAAGCTGTAAGTGAGAGAGAGTGAGAAAGAGAAGCTGTGAGTGAGATAGAAAGAGAAAGAGAAGATGTGAGTGAATGAGAGAGAAAGAGAAGCAGTGAGAGAGAGAGAGAAAGAGAAGCTGAGTGTGAGAGAGAGAAAAGAAAGAGAAGCTGTGAGTGAGGGAGAGAGAGAGAAGCTGTGAGAGAGAGAGAAGCTGTGAGTGAGAGAGAGAAGGAGAAGCTGTGAGTGAGAGAGAGAGAGAAAGAAAGAGATGCTGTGAGTGAGAGAGAGACAGAAAGAGAAGCTGTGAGTGAGAGAGATAGAAAGAGAAGCTGTAAATGAGAGAAAAAGAGATGTGAGTGAGAGAGAGAGATAGAAGCTGTGAGTGAGAGAGAGAGAAAGAGAAGCTGAGAGAGAGAGAGAAAGAGAAGCTGTGAGTGAGAGAGAGAAGCTGTGAGTGAGAGAGAGAGAAAGAGAAGCTGTGAGTGAGAGAGAGAAAGGGAAGCTGTGAGTGAGAGAGAGAAAGAGAAGCTGTGAGTGAGAGATAGGGAGAGAAAGAGAAGCTGTTAGTGAGAGAGAAAGAAAGAGAAGCGGTGAGAGAGAGAAGAAAGAGAAGCTGTGAGTGAGAGAGAGAGAAAGAGAAGCTGTGAGTGAGAGAGAGAGAGAGAAGCTGTGAGTGAGAGAGAGAAAGAAAGGGAAGCTGTGAGTGAGAGAGAGAGAGAAAGAGAAGCTGTGAGTGAGACAGAGAGAAAGAGAAGCTGTGAGTGGGAGAGAGAGAGAACGAGAAGCTGTGAGAGAGAGAGAAAGAGAAGCTGTGAGTGGGAGAGAAAGAGAAAGAGAAAGAAAGAGAAGCTGTGTGAGAGAGAGATAGAAGTAGAAGCTGTGAGTGAGAGAGAGAGAAGGAGAAGCTGTGAGTGAGAGAGAGAGAGAAGCTGTGAGTGAGAGAGACTGAGAGAGAAAGAGAGTGTGTGAGAGAGAGAGAAAGAGAAGATGTAAGTGAAAGAGAGAAGAAAGAGATGTGAGTGAGAGAGAGAGAAAGAGAAGCTGTGGGTGAGAGAGAGAGAGAAAGAGAAGCTGTGAGTGAGAGAGAGAAAGAAAGAGAAGCTGTAAGTGAGAGAGAGTGAGAAAGAGAAGCTGTGAGTGAGATAGAAAGAGAAAGAGAAGATGTGAGTGAATGAGAGAGAAAGAGAAGCAGTGAGAGAGAGAGAGAAAGAGAAGCTGAGTGTGAGAGAGAGAAAAGAAAGAGAAGCTGTGAGTGAGCGAGAGAGAGAGAAGCTGTGAGAGAGAGAGAAGCTGTGAGTGAGAGAGAGAAGGAGAAGCTGTGAGTGAGAGAGAGAGAGAAAGAAAGATATGCTGTGAGTGAGAGAGAGACAGAAAGAGAAGCTGTGAGTGAGAGAGAGAAAGAGAAGCTGTAAATGAGAGAGAAAGAGATGTGAGTGAGAGAGAGATAGAAGCTGTGAGTGAGAGAGAGAGAAAGAGAAGCTGAGAGAGAGAGAGAGAAAGAGAAGCTGTGAGTGAGAGAGAGAAGCTGTGAGTGAGAGAGAGAGAGAAAGAGAAGCAGTGAGAGAGAGAGAGAGAAAGAGAAGCTGTGAGTGAGAGAGAGAGAAAGAGAAGCTGAAAATGAGAGAGAAAGAGAAGATGTGAGTGAGAGAGAGAGAGAAGCTGTGAGTGAGAGAGAGAGAAAGAGAAGCTGAGAGAGAGAGAGAGAGAAATAGAAGCTGTGAGTAAGAGAGAGAGAAGCTGTGAGTGAGAGAGAGAGAAAGAGAAGCTGTGAGTGAGAGAGAGAGAGAGAGAGAAAGAGAAGCTGTGAGTGAGAGAAAGAGAAAGAGTAGCTGTGAGTGAGGAGAGAAAGAGAAGCTGTGAGTGAGAGAGAGAAAGAGAAGCTGTTAGTGAGAGAGAGAGAGAAAAGCTGTGAGTGAGAGAGAGAAGCTGTGAGTGAGAGAGTGAGAAAGAGAAGCTGTATGTGTTTGTGTGTGAGAGAGAGTGAGAAGCTGTGAGAGAGAGAGAAAAAGAGAAGCTGTGAGTGAGAGCGAGAGTGAAAGAGAAGCTGTGAGTGAGAGAGAGAGAAGCTGTGAGTGAGTGAAAAAGAGAAGCTGTGAGTGAGTGAGTGAGAGAGAGAATCTGAGTGAGAGAGAGAGAGAGAAAGAGAAGCTGTGAGTGAGAGAGAAAGAGAAGCTGTGAGAGAGAGTGAGAAAGAAAAGCTGTGATTGTGTGTAAGAGAGAAAGAGAAGCTGTGAGAGAGAGAGAGAGGGAAAGAGAAGATGTGAATGACAGAGAGAGAGAAGCTGTGTGTGTGTGAGAGAGAGAAAGAGAAGCTGTGTGTGTGTGTGTGAGAGAAAGAGAAGCTGTGAGTGAGAGAGAGAGAAAGAAAGAGAAGTTGTGAGAGAGAGAAAGAGAGAAAGAACTGTATGTGTGTGAGAGAGAGAGAAGCTGCGAGTGAGAGTGAGAGAGAGAGAGAGAGAAAGAGAAGCTGTGAGTGTGAGAGGGAGAGAAACTGTGAGTGAGAGAGAGTGAGAGAAAGAAAACCTGTGAGTGAGAGAGAGAGATAAGGTGTGAGTAAGAGAGAGAGTAAGCTAAGCTGTGAGTGAGAGAGAGAAATAGAGAAAGAGAAGCTGTGAGTGAGAGAGAGAAGCTGTGAGTGAGAGAGAAATAGAGAAAGAGAAGCTGTGAGTGAGAGAGAGAGAGAAAGAGAAGCAGTGAGAGAGAGAGAGAGAAAGAGAAGCTGTGAGTGAGAGAGAGAGAAAGAGAAGCTGTAAATGAGAGAGAAAGAGAACATGTGAGTGAGAGAGAGAGAGAAGCTGTGAGAGAGAGAGAAAGAGAAGCTGAGAGAGAGAGAGAGAGAAATAGAAGCTGTGAGTAAGAGAGAGAGAAGCTGTGAGTGAGAGAGAGAGAAAGAGAAGCTGTGAGTGAGAGAGAGAGAGAGAGAGAAAGAGAAGCTGTGAGTGAGAGAGAGAAAGAGAAGCTGTGAGTGAGAGAAAGAGAAAGAGAAAGAGTAGCTGTGAGAGAGGAGAGAAAGAGAAGCTGTGAGTGAGAGAGAGAAAGAGAAGCTGTTAGTGAGAGAGAGAGAGAGAAAAGCTGTGAGTGAGAGAGAGAAGCTATGAGTGAGAGAGTGAGAAAGAGAAGCTGTATGTGTTTGTGTGTGAGAGAGAGTGAGAAGCTGTGAGAGAGAGAGAGAGAAAGAGAAGCTGTGAGTGAGAGCGAGAGTGAAAGAGAAGCTGTGAGTGAGAGAGAGAAGCTGTGAGTGAGTGAAAAAGAGAAGCTGTGAGTGAGTGAGTGAGAGAGAGAATCTGAGTGAGAGAGAGAGAGAAAGAGAAGCTGTGAGTGAGAGAGAAAGAGAAGCTGTGAGAGAGAGAGAGTGAGAAAGAGAAGCTGTGAGTGTGTGTAAGAGAGAAAGAGAAGCTGTGAGAGAGAGAGAGGGAAAGAGAAGATGTGAATGACAGAGAGAGAGAAGCTGTGTGTGTGTGAGTGGGAAAAAGAGAAGCTGTGTGTGTGTGAGAGAGAAAGAGAAGCTGTGAGTGAGAGAGAGAGAAAGAAAGAGAAGTTGTGAGAGAGAGAAAGAGAGAAAGAACTGTATGTGTGTGTGAGAGAGAGAAGCTGTGAGTGAGAGAGAGAGAGAGAGAAAGAGAAGCTGTGAGTGTGAGAGAGAGAGAAGCTGTGAGTGAGAGAGAGTGAGAGAAAGAAAACCTGTGAGTGAGAGAGAGAGAGAAGCTGTGAGTAAGAGAGAGAGTAAGCTAAGCTGTGAGTGTGAGAGAGAAATAGAGAAAGAAAAGCTGTGAGTGAGAGAGAGAGATAGAGAAGCTGTGAGTGAGAGAGAGAAAGGGAAGCTGTGAGTGAGAGAGAGATAGAAAGAGAAGCGGTAAGTGAGAGAGAGAAGAAAGAGAAGCTGTGAGTGAGAGAGAGAAAAAGAGAAGCTGTGAGTGAGAGAGAGAGAGAGAAGCTGTGAGTGAGAGAGAGAAAGAAAGGGAAGCTGTGAGTGAGAGAGAGAGAGAAAGAGAAGCTGTGAGTGAGACAGAGAGAAAGAGAAGCTGTGAGTGGGAGAGAGGGAGAGAAAGAGAAGCTGTTAGTGTGAGAGAGAGAGAAAGAGAAGATGTAAGTGAAAGAGAGAAGAAAGAGAAGATGTGTGGTTGTGAAAGAGAGAAGCTATGAGGGAGAGAGAGAGAAAGAGAAGATTTGAGTGTGTGTGAGAGAGAAAGAGAAACTGTAAGTGAGAGAGAGAGAGAGAGAAGCTGTGAGAGAGAGAGAGAGAGAGAGAGAAAGAGAAGCTGTGAGTGAGAGAAAGAGAAAGAGTAGCTGTGAGTGAGGAGAGAAAGAGAAGCTGTGAGTGAGAGAGAGAAAGAGAAGCTGTTAGTGAGAGAGAGAGAGAAAAGCTGTGAGTGAGAGAGAGAAGCTGTGAGTGAGAGAGTGAGAAAGAGAAGCTGTATGTGTTTGTGTGTGTGAGAGAGTGAGAAGCTGTGAGAGAGAGAGAAAAAGAGAAGCTGTGAGTGAGAGCGAGAGTGAAAGAGAAGCTGTGAGTGAGAGAGAGAGAAGCTGTGAGTGAGTGAAAAAGAGAAGCTGTGAGTGAGTGAGTGAGAGAGAGAATCTGAGTGAGAGAGAGAGAGAGAAAGAGAAGCTGTGAGTGAGAGAGAAAGAGAAGCTGTGAGAGAGAGTGAGAAAGAAAAGCTGTGATTGTGTGTAAGAGAGAAAGAGAAGCTGTGAGAGAGAGAGAGAGGGAAAGAGAAGATGTGAATGACAGAGAGAGAGAAGCTGTGTGTGTGTGAGAGAGAGAAAGAGAAGCTGTGTGTGTGTGTGAGAGAGAAAGAGAAGCTGTGAGTGAGAGAGAGAGAAAGAAAGAGAAGTTGTGAGAGAGAGAAAGAGAGAAAGAACTGTATGTGTGTGTGAGAGAGAGAAGCTGCGAGTGAGAGTGAGTGAGAGAGAGAGAGAAAGAGAAGCTGTGAGTGTGAGAGGGAGAGAAACTGTGAGTGAGAGAGAGTGAGAGAAAGAAAACCTGTGAGTGAGAGAGAGAGATAAGGTGTGAGTAAGAGAGAGAGTAAGCTAAGCTGTGAGTGAGAGAGAGAAATAGAGAAAGAGAAGCTGTGAGTGAGAGAGAGAAGCTGTGAGTGAGAGAGAAATAGAGAAAGAGAAGCTGTGAGTGAGAGAGAGAGAGAAAGAGAAGCAGTGAGAGAGAGAGAGAGAGAAAGAGAAGCTGTGAGTGAGAGAGAGAGAAAGAGAAGCTGTAAATGAGAGAGAAAGAGAACATGTGAGTGAGAGAGAGAGAAGCTGTGAGAGAGAGAGAAAGAGAAGCTGAGAGAGAGAGAGAAATAGAAGCTGTGAGTAAGAGAGAGAGAAGCTGTGAGTGAGAGAGAGAGAAAGAGAAGCTGTGAGTGAGAGAGAGAGAGAGAGAGAAAGAGAAGCTGTGAGTGAGAGAGAGAGAAAGAGAAGCTGTGAGTGAGAGAAAGAGAAAGAGAAAGAGTAGCTGTGAGAGAGGAGAGAAAGAGAAGCTGTGAGTGAGAGAGAGAAAGAGAAGCTGTTAGTGAGAGAGAGAGAGAGAAAAGCTGTGAGTGAGAGAGAGAAGCTATGAGTGAGAGAGTGAGAAAGAGAAGCTGTATGTGTTTGTGTGTGAGAGAGAGTGAGAAGCTGTGAGAGAGAGAGAGAGAAAGAGAAGCTGTGAGTGAGAGCGAGAGTGAAAGAGAAGCTGTGAGTGAGAGAGAGAAGCTGTGAGTGAGTGAAAAAGAGAAGCTGTGAGTGAGTGAGTGAGAGAGAGAATCTGAGTGAGAGAGAGAGAGAAAGAGAAGCTGTGAGTGAGAGAGAAAGAGAAGCTGTGAGAGAGAGAGAGTGAGAAAGAGAAGCTGTGAGTGTGTGTAAGAGAGAAAGAGAAGCTGTGAGACAGAGAGAGGGAAAGAGAAGATGTGAATGACAGAGAGAGAGAAGCTGTGTGTGTGTGAGTGGGAAAAAGAGAAGCTGTGTGTGTGTGAGAGAGAAAGAGAAGCTGTGAGTGAGAGAGAGAGAAAGAAAGAGAAGTTGTGAGAGAGAGAAAGAGAGAAAGAACTGTATGTGTGTGTGAGAGAGAGAAGCTGTGAGTGAGAGAGAGAGAGAGAAAGAGAAGCTGTGAGTGTGAGAGAGAGAGAAGCTGTGAGTGAGAGAGAGTGAGAGAAAGAAAACCTGTGAGTGAGAGAGAGAGAGAAGCTGTGAGTAAGAGAGAGAGTAAGCTAAGCTGTGAGTGTGAGAGAGAAATAGAGAAAGAAAAGCTGTGAGTGAGAGAGAGAGATAGAGAAGCTGTGAGTGAGAGAGAGAAAGGGAAGCTGTGAGTGAGAGAGAGATAGAAAGAGAAGCGGTAAGTGAGAGAGAGAAGAAAGAGAAGCTGTGAGTGAGAGAGAGAGAAAGAGAAGCTGTGAGTGAGAGAGAGAGAGAGAAGCTGTGAGTGAGAGAGAGAAAGAAAGGGAAGCTGTGAGTGAGAGAGAGAGAGAAAGAGAAGCTGTGAGTGAGACAGAGAGAAAGAGAAGCTGTGAGTGGGAGAGAGGGAGAGAAAGAGAAGCTGTTAGTGTGAGAGAGAGAGAAAGAGAAGATGTAAGTGAAAGAGAGAAGAAAGAGAAGATGTGTGGTTGTGAAAGAGAGAAGCTATGAGCGAGAGAGAGAGAAAGAGAAGATTTGAGTGTGTGTGAGAGAGAAAGAGAAACTGTAAGTGAGAGAGAGAGAGAGAGAAGCTGTGAGAGAGAGAGAGAGAAAGAGAAGCTGTTAGTGAGAGAGAGAGTGAAAGTGAAGCTGTGAGTGAAGGAGAGAGAGAAGCTGTGATTGAGCGAGAGAGAAGATGTGAGTGAGAGAGAGAGAGAATGAGAAAATGAGTGAGAGAGAGAGAAAGAGAAAGAGAAGCTGTGAGTGAGAGAGAGAGAGAAAGAGAAGCTATGAGTGAGAGAGAGAGAAGCTGTGAGTGAGAGAGAGAGAGAAAGAGAAGCTGTGAGTGAGAGAGAGAAAGAGAAGCTGTTAGTGAGAGAGAGAGAGAGAAGCTGTGAGTGAGAGAGAGAAGCTGTGAGTGAGAGAGTGAGAAAGAGAAGCTGTATGTGTTTGTGTGTGAGAGAGAGTGAGAAGCTGTGAGAGAGAGAGAAAAAAAGAGAAGCTGTGAGTGAGAGCGAGAGTGAAAGAGAAGCTGTGAGTGAGAGAGAGAGAAGCTGTGAGTGAGTGAAAAAGAGAAGCTGTGAGTGAGTGAGTGAGAGAGAGAATCTGAGTGAGAGAGAGAGAGAGAAAGAGAAGCTGTGAGTGAGAGAGAGAGAGAAAGAGAAGCTGTGAGTGAGAGAGAGAGAGAAAGAGAAGCTGTGAGTGAGAGAGAAAGAGAAGCTGTGAGAGAGAGAGAGAGAGAAAGAGAAGCTGTGAGTGTGTGTAAGAGAGAAAGAGAAGCTGTGAGAGAGAGAGAGGGAAAGAGAAGATGTGAATGACAGAGAGAGAGAAGCTGTGTGTGTGTGAGAGAGAGAGAAAGAAAGAGAAGTTGTGTGTGTGAGAGAGAGAAAGAGAGAAAGAACTGTATGTGTGTGTGAGAGAGAGAAGCTGTGAGTGAGAGAGAGTGAGAGAAAGAAAACCTGTGAGTGAGTGAGAGAGAGAAAATGTGAGTAAGAGAGAGAGAAAGCTAAGCTGTGAGTGAGAGAGAGAAATAGAGAAAGAGAAGCTGTGAGTGAGAGAGAGAGATAGAGAAGCTGTGAGTGAGAGAGAGAAAGGGAAGCTGTGAGTGAGAGAGAGAGAAAGAGAAGCTGTGAGTGAGAGAGAGGGAGAGAAAGAGAACCTGTTAGTGAGAGAGAGAAAGAAAGAGAAGCGGTAAGTGAGAGAGAGAAGAAAGAGAAGCTGTGAGTGAGAGAGAGAGAGAGAAGCTGTGAGTGAGAGAGAGAGAGAGAGAAGCTGTGAGTGAGAGAGAGAAAGAAAAGAAGCTGTGAGTGAGAGAGAGAGAGAAAGAGAAGCTGTGAGTGAGACGGAGAGAAAGAGAAGCTGTGAGTGGGAGAGAGAGAGAATGAGAAGCTGTGAGAGAGAGAGAAAGAGAAGCTGTGAGTGGGAGAGAAAGAGAAAGAAAGAGAAGCTGTGTGAGAGAGAGATAGAAGTAGAAGCTGTGAGTGAGAGAGAGAGAGAGAGAAGCTGTGAGTGAGAGAGACTGAGAGAGAAAGAGAGTGTGTGAGAGAAAGAGAAAGAGAAGATGTAAGTGAAAGAGAGAAGAAAGAGATGTGAGTGAGAGAGAGAGAAAGAGAAGCTGTGGGTGAGAGAGAGAGAAAGAGAAGCTGTGAGTGAGAGAGAGAAAGAAAGAGAAGCTGTAAGTGAGAGAGAGTGAGAAAGAGAAGCTGTGAGTGAGATAGAAAGAGAAAGAGAAGATGTGAGTGAGAGAGAGAGAAAGAGAAGCAGTGTGTGTGAGAGAGAAAGAGAAGCTGTGTGAGAGAGAGAAAAGAATGTTAAGCTGTGAGTGAGTGAGCGAGAGAGAGAGAAGATGTGAGAGAGAGAGAAGCTGTGAGTGAGAGAGAGAAGGAGAAGCTGTGAGTGAGAGAGAGAGAGAAAGAAAGAGATGCTGTGAGTGAGAGAGAGACAGAAAGAGAAGCTGTGAGTGAGAGAGATAGAGAGAGAAGCTGTAAATGAGTGAGAAAGAGATGTGAGTGAGAGAGAGAGATAGAAGCTGTGAGTGAGAGAGAGAGAAAGATAAGCTGAGAGAGAGAGAAAGAGAAGCTGTGTGAGAGAGAGAAGCTGTGAGTGAGAGAGAGAGAGAGAGAAGCTGTGAGTGAGAGAGAGATAGAAAGAGAAGCTGTGAGTGAGAGAGAGAGAAAGAGAAGCTGTAAATGAGAGAGAAAGAGAAGATGTGAGTGAGAGAGAGAGAGAAGCTGTGAGTGAGAGAGAGAGAAAGAGAAGCTGAGAGAGAGAGAAATAGAAGCTGTGAGTAAGAGAGAGAGAAGCTGTGAGTGAGAGAGAGAGAAAGAGAAGCTGTGAGTGAGAGAGAGAGAGAAAGAGAAGCTGTGAGTGAGAGAGAGAGAAAGAGAAGCTGTGAGTGAGAGAAAGAAAGAGTAGCTGTGAGTGAGGAGAGAAAGAGAAGCTGTGAGTGAGAGAGAGAGAGAAGGGGAAGTTGTGAGTGAGAGAGAGAAAGAGAAGCTGTGAGTGAGAGAGAGAGAAAGAGAAGCTGTAAGTGAGAGAGAGTGAGAAAGAGAAGCGGTGAGAGAGAGGATCTGTGAGTGAGAGAGAGAGAGAGAATGAGAAGCTGTGAGAGAGAGAAAGAGAGAAGCTGTGAGTGAGAGAGAACAAGAAGCTGTGAGTCAGAGAGAGAGAAAGAAAGAGAAGGAGTGAGTGAGAGAGAGAGAAAGAGAAGCTGGGAGTGAGAGAGAGAGAGAAGCTGTGAGTGAGAGAGAGAGAAAGAGAAACTGTGAGTGAGAGAGAGAGAGAGAAAGAGAAGCTGTGAGTGAGAGAGAGAGGGAGAGAAAGAGAAGCTGTGAGTGAGAGAAAGAGAGAGAGAAAGAGAGAGAAGCTGTGAGTGAGGAAGAGAGAGAAATTGAAGCTGTGAGTGAGAGAGAGAGAGAAAGAGAAGCTGTGTGTGAGAGACAGAGAGAAAGAGAAGCTGTAAGAGAGAGAGAAATAGAAGCTGTGTGTGAGAGAGAGAGAGAAAGAGAAGCTGTGAGTGAGAGAGAATGAGAAAGAGAAGCAGTGAGATAGAGAGAGAGAAAGAGAAGCTGTGTGTGAGAGACAGAGAAGCTGTGAGTGAGAGAGGGAGAATGAGAAGCTGTGAGTGAGAGAGAGAGAGAGAGAAAGAGAAGCTGTGAGTGAGTGAGAGAGTGAGAGAAGCTGTGAGTGAGAGAGAGAGAAAGAGAAGCTGTGAGTGAGAGAGAGAGAGAAAGAGAAGCTGTGAGAGAGAGAGAAAAAGAGAAGCTGTGAGTGAGAGCGAGAGTGAAAGAGAAGCTGTGAGTGAGAGAGAGAGAAGCTGTGAGTGAAAAAGAGAAGCTGTGAGTGAGTGAGAGAGAGAGAATCTGAGTGAGAGAGAGAAAGAGAAGCTGTGAGTGAGAGAGAGAAAGAGAAGCTGTGAGTGAGAGAGAAAGAGAAGCTGTGAGAGAGAGAGTGAGAAAGAGAAGCTGTGAGTGTGTGTAAGAGAGAAAGAGAAGCTGTGTGAGAGAGAGAGGGAAAGAGAAGATGTGAATGACAGAGAGAGAGAAGCTGTGTGTGTGTGTGAGAGAGAAAGAGAAGCTGTGTGTGTGAGAGAGAGAGAAAGAGAAGCAGTGAGTGAGAGAGAGAGAAAGAAAGAGAAGTTGTGAGAGAGAGAAAGAGAGAAAGAACTGTATGTGTGTGAGAGAGAGAGAAGCTGTGAGTGAGACAGAGAGAGAGAGAAAGAGATGCTGTGAGTGTGAGAGAGAGAGAAGCTGTGAGTGAGAGAGACAGAAAGCTAAGCTGTGAGTGAGAGAGAGAAATAGAGAAAGAGAAGCTGTGAGTGAGAGAGAGAGATAGAGAAGCTGTGAGTGAGAGAGAGAAAGGGAAGCTGTGAGTGAGAGAGAGAAAGAGAAGCTGTGAGTGAGAGAGAGGGAGAGAAAGAGAAGCTGTTAGTGAGAGAGAGAAAGAAAGAGAAGCGGTAAGTGAGAGAGAGAAGAAAGAGAAGCTGTGAGTGAGAGAGAGAGAAAGAGAAGCTGTGAGTGAGAGAGAGAGAGAGAAGCTGTGAGTGAGAGAGAGAAAGAAAGGGAAGCTGTGAGTGAGAGAGAGAGAGAGAAAGAGAAGCTGTGAGTGAGACAGAGAGAAAGAGAAGCTGTGAGTGGGAGAGAGAGAGAGAAAGAGAAGCTGTGGGTGAGAGAGAGAGAAAGAGAAGCTGTGAGTGAGAGAAAGAAAGAGAAGCTGTAAGTGAGAGAGAGTGAGAAAGAGAAGCTGTGAGTGAGATAGAAAGAGAAAGAGAAGATGTGAGTGAGAGAGAGAGAAAGAGAAGCAGTGTGTGTGAGAGAGAAAGAGAAGCTGTGTGAGAGAGAGAAAAGAATGAGAAGCTGTGAGTGAGCGAGAGAGAGAGAAGATGTGAGAGAGAGAGAAGCTGTGAGTGAGAGAGAGAAGGAGAAGCTGTGAGTGAGAGAGAGAGAGAAAGAAAGAGATGCTGTGAGTGAGAGAGAGACAGAAAGAGAAGCTGTGAGTGAGAGAGATAGAGAGAGAAGCTGTAAATGAGTGAGAAAGAGATATGAGTGAGAGAGAGAGATAGAAGCTGTGAGTGTGAGAGAGAGAAAGATAAGCTGAGAGAGAGAGAAAGAGAAGCTGTGTGAGAGAGAGAAGCTGTGAGTGAGAGAGAGAGAGAGAGAGAAGCTGTGAGTGAGAGAGAGATAGAAAGAGAAGCTGTGAGTGAGAGAGAAAGAGAAGCTGTAAATGAGAGAGAAAGAGAAGATGTGAGTGAGAGAGAGAGAGAAGCTGTGAGTGAGAGAGAGAGAAAGAGAAGCTGAGAGAGAGAGAAATAGAAGCTGTGAGTAAGAGAGAGAGAAGCTGTGAGTGAGAGAGAGAGAAAGAGAAGCTGTGAGTGAGAGAGAGAGAGAAAGAGAAGCTGTGAGTGAGAGAGAGAGAAAGAGAAGCTGTGAGTGAGAGAAAGAAAGAGTAGCTGTGAGTGAGGAGAGAAAGAGAAGCTGTGAGTGAGAGAGAGAGAGAAGGGGAAGTTGTGAGTAAGAGAGAGAAAGAGAAGCTGTGAGTGAGAGAGAGAGAAAGAGAAGCTGTAAGTGAGAGAGAGTGAGAAAGAGAAGCGGTGAGAGAGAGAGAGGAGCTGTGAGTGAGAGAGAGAGAGAGAATGAGAAGCTGTGAGAGAGAGAAAGAGAGAAGCTGTGAGTGAGAGAGAACAAGAAGCTGTGAGTCAGAGAGAGAGAAAGAAAGAGAAGGAGTGAGTGAGAGAGAGAGAAAGAGAAGCTGGGAGTGAGAGAGAGAGAGAAGCTGTGAGTGAGAGAGAGAGAAAGAGAAACTGTGAGTGAGAGAGAGAGAGAGAAAGAGAAGCTGTGAGTGAGAGAGAGAGGGAGAGAAAGAGAAGCTGTGAGTGAGAGAAAGAGAGAGAGAAAGAAAGAGAAGCTGTGAGTGAGGAAGAGAGAGAAATTGAAGCTGTGAGTGAGAGAGAGAGAGAAAGAGAAGCTGTGTGTGAGAGACAGAGAGAAAGAGAAGCTGTAAGAGAGAGAGAGAAATAGAAGCTGTGTGTGAGAGAGAGAGAGAAAGAGAAGCTGTGAGTGAGAGAGAATGAGAAAGAGAAGCAGTGAGATAGAGAGAGAGAAAGAGAAGCTGTGTGTGAGAGACAGAGAAGCTGTGAGTGAGAGAGGGAGAATGAGAAGCTGTGAGTGAGAGAGAGAGAGAGAGAAAGAGAAGCTGTGAGTGAGTGAGAGAGTGAGAGAAGCTGTGAGTGAGAGAGAGAGAAAGAGAAGCTGTGAGTGAGAGAGAGACAGAAAGAGAAGCTGTGAGAGAGAGAGAGAAAAAGAGAAGCTGTGAGTGAGAGCGAGAGTGAAAGAGAAGCTGTGAGTGAGAGAGAGAGAAGCTGTGAGTGAGTGAAAAAGAGAAGCTGTGAGTGAGTGAGAGAGAGAGAATCTGAGTGAGAGAGAGAAAGATAAGCTGTGAGTGAGAGAGAGAAAGAGAAGCTGTGAGTGAGAGAGAAAGAGAAGCTGTGAGAGAGAGAGTGAGAAAGAGAAGCTGTGAGTGTGTGTAAGAGAGAAAGAGAAGCTGTGAGAGAGAGAGAGGGAAAGAGAAGATGTGAATGACAGAGAGAGAGAAGCTGTGTGTGTGTGAGAGAGAAAGAGAAGCTGTGTGTGTGTGAGAGAGAGAAAGAGAAGCAGTGAGTGAGAGAGAGAGAAAGAAAGAGAAGTTGTGAGAGAGAGAAAGAGAGAAAGAACTGTATGTGTGTGAGAGAGAGAGAAGCTGTGAGTGAGACAGAGAGAGAGAGAAAGAGACGCTGTGAGTGTGAGAGAGAGAGAAGCTGTGAGTGAGAGAGACAGAAAGCTAAGCTGTGAGAGAGAGAGAGAAATAGAGAAGGAGAAGCTGTGAGTGAGAGAGAGAGATAGAGAAGCTGTGAGTGAGAGAGAGAAAGGGAAGCTGTGAGTGAGAGAGAGAAAGAGAAGCTGTGAGTGAGAGAGAGGGAGAGAAAGAGAAGCTGTTAGTGAGAGAGAGAAAGAAAGAGAAGCGGTAAGTGAGAGAGAGAAGAAAGAGAAGCTGTGAGTGAGAGAGAGAGAAAGAGAAGCTGTGAGTGAGAGAGAGAGAGAGAAGCTGTGAGTGAGAGAGAGAAAGAAAGGGAAGCTGTGAGTGAGAGAGAGAGAGAGAAAGAGAAGCTGTGAGTGAGACAGAGAGAAAGAGAAGCTGTGAGTGGGAGAGAGGGAGAGAAAGAGAAGCTGTTAGTGAGAGAGAGAGAGAAGCTGTGAGTGAGAGAGAGAAGCTGAGTGAGAGAGAGAGAGAAAAAGAGAAGCTGTGAGTGAGAGCAAGAGTGAAAGAGAAGATGTGAGTGAGAGAGAGAGAAGCTGTGAGTGAGTGAAAAAGAGAAGCTGTGAGTGAGAGAGAGAAAGAGAAGCTGTGAGTGAGAGAGAGAGAGAGAGAAAGAGAAGCTGTGAGTGAGAGAGAGGGAGAGAAAGAGATGTTAGTGAGAGAGAGAAAGAAAGCGAAGCGGTAAGTGAGAGAGAGTAGAAAGAGAAGCTGTGAGTGAGAGAGAGAGAAAGAAAGAGAAGCTGTGAGTGAGAGAGAGAGAGAAAGAGAAGCTGTGAGTGAGAGAGAAAGAGAAGCTGTGAGAGAGAGAGAGTGAGAAAGAGAAGCTGTGAGTGTGTGTAAGAGAGAAAGAGAAGCTATGAGAGAGAGAGAGGGAAAGAGAAGATGTGAATGACAGAGAGAGAAAAGCTGTGTGTGTGAGAGAGAGAAAGAGAAGCTGTGTGTGTGAGAGAGAGAGAAAGAGAAGCTGTGAGTGAGAGAGAGAGAGAGAAAGAGAAGTTGTGAGAGAGAGAAAGAGAGAAAGAACTGTATGTGTGTGTGAGAGAGAGAAGCTGTGAGTGAGAGAGAGAGAGAGAAAGAGAAGCTGTGAGTGTGAGAGAGAGAGAAGCTGTGAGTGAGAGAGAGAAAGAAAGAAAACCTGTGAGTGAGAGAGAGAGAGAAGCTGTGAGTAAGAGAGAGAGAAAGCTAAGCTGTGAGTGAGAGAGAGAAATAGAGAAAGAGAAGCTGTGAGTGAGAGAGAGAGATAGAGAAGCTGTGAGTGAGAGAGAGAAAGGGAAGCTGTGAGTGAGAGAGAGAAAGAGAAGCTGTGAGTGAGAGATAGGGAGAGAAAGAGAAGCTGTTAGTGAGAGAGAAAGAAAGAGAAGCGGTAAGTGAGAGAGAGAAGAAAGAGAAGCTGTGAGTGAGAGAGAGAGAAAGAGAAGCTGTGAGTAAGAGAGAGAGAGTGAAGCTGTGAGTGAGAGAGAGAAAGAAAGGGAAGCTGTGAGTGAGAGAGAGAGAGAAAGAGAAGCTGTGAGTGAGACAGAGAGAAAGAGAAGCTGTGAGTGGGAGAGAGAGAGAACGAGAAGCTGAGAGAGAGAAAGAAAGAGAAGCTGTGAGTGGGAGAGAAAGAGAAAGAAAGAGAAGCTGTGTGAGAGAGAGATAGAAGTAGAAGCTGTGAGTGAGAGAGAGAGAAGGAGAAGCTGTGAGTGAGAGAGAGAGAGAGAAGCTGTGAGTGAGAGAGACTGAGAGAGAAAGAGAGTGTGAGAGAGAGAGAGAAAGAGAAGATGTAAGTGAAAGAGAGAAGAAAGAGATGTGAGTGAGAGAGAGAGAAAGAGAAGCTGTGGGTGAGAGAGAGAGAAAGAGAATCTGTGAGTGAGAGAGAGAAAGAAAGAGAAGCTGTAAGTGAGAGAGAGTGAGAAAGAGAAGCTGTGAGTGAGATAGAAAGAGAAAGAGAAGATGCGAGTGAGAGAGAGAGAAAGAGAAGCAGTGAGAGAGAGAGAGAGAGAGAAGCTGAGTGTGAGAGAGAGAAAAGAAAGAGAAGCTGTGAGTGAGCGAGAGAGAGAAGCTGTGAGAGAGAGAGAAGCTGTGAGTGAGAGAGAGAAGGAGAAGCTGTGAGTGAGAGAGAGAGAAAGAAAGAGATGCTGTGAGTGAGAGAGAGACAGAAAGAGAAGCTGTGAGTGAGAGAGATAGAAAGAGAAGCTGTAAATGAGAGAAAAAGAGATGTGAGTGAGAGAGAGAGATAGAAGCTGTGAGTGAGAGAGAGAGAAAGAGAAGCTGAGAGAGAGAGAGAGAAAGAGAAGCTGTGAGTGAGAGAGAGAAGCTGTGAGTGAGAGAGAGAGAAAGAGAAGCTGTGAGTGAGAGAGAGAAAGGAAAGCTGTGAGTGAGAGAGAGAAAGAGAAGCTGTGAGTGAGAGATAGGGAGAGAAAGAGAAGCTGTTAGTGAGAGAGAAAGAAAAAGAAGCGGTGAGAGAGAGAAGAAAGAGAAGCTGTGAGTGAGAGAGAGAGAAAGAGAAGCTGTGAGTGAGAGAGAGAGAGAGAAGCTGTGAGTGAGAGAGAGAAAGAAAGGGAAGCTGTGAGTGAGAGAGAGAGAGAAAGAGAAGCTGTGAGTGAGACAGAGAGAAAGAGAAGCTGTGAGTGGGAGAGAGAGAGAACGAGAAGCTGTGAGAGAGAGAGAAAGAGAAGCTGTGAGTGGGAGAGAAAGAGAAAGAGAAAGAAAGAGAAGCTGTGTGAGAGAGAGATAGAAGTAGAAGATGTGAGAGAGAGAGAGAGAAGGAGAAGCTGTGAGTGAGAGACAGAGAGAAGCTGTGAGTGAGAGAGACTGAGAGAGAAAGAGAGTGTGTGAGAGAGAGAGAAAGAGAAGATGTAAGTGAAAGAGAGAAGAAAGAGATGTGAGTGAGAGAGAGAGAAAGAGAAGCTGTGGGTGAGAGAGAGAGAAAGAGAAGCTGTGAGTGAGAGAGAGAAAGAAAGAGAAGCTGTAAGTGAGAGAGAGTGAGAAAGAGAAGCTGTGAGTGAGATAGAAAGAGAAAGAGAAGATGTGAGTGAATGAGAGAGAAAGAGAAGCAGTGAGAGAGAGAGAAAGAGAAGCTGAGTGTGAGAGAGAGAAAAGAAAGAGAAGCTGTGAGTGAGCGAGAGAGAGAGAAGCTGTGAGAGAGAGAGAAGCTGTGAGTGAGAGAGAGAAGGAGAAGCTGTGTGTGAGAGAGAGAGAGAAAGAAAGATATGCTGTGAGTGAGAGAGAGACAGAAAGAGAAGCTGTGAGTGAGAGAGAGAAAGAGAAGCTGTAAATGAGAGAGAAAGAGATGTGAGAGAGAGAGAGATAGAAGCTGTGAGTGAGAGAGAGAGAAAGAGAAGCAGAGAGAGAGAGAGAGAAAGAGAAGCAGTGAGAGAGAGAGAGAAAGAGAAGCTGTGAGTGAGAGAGAGAGAAAGAGAAGCTGTAAATGAGAGAGAAAGAGAAGATGTGAGTGAGAGAGAGAGAGAAGTTGTGAGTGAGAGAGAGAGAAAGAGAAGCTGAGAGAGAGAGAGAGAGAGAGAGAAGCTGTGAGTAAGAGA
Organism: Bradypodion ventrale; assembly: GCA_035047345.1. NCBI lineage: Eukaryota > Metazoa > Chordata > Lepidosauria > Squamata > Chamaeleonidae > Bradypodion > Bradypodion ventrale. The sequence goes on from JAWDJE010000001.1 coordinate 222,760,575, forward strand.
GAGAGAAGCTGTGAGTGAGAGAGAGAGAAAGAGAAGCTGTGAGTGTGAGAGAGAGAGAGAGAGAAAGAGAATCTGTGAGTGAGAGAGAAAGAGAAGCTGTGAGAGAGAGAGAGTGAGAAAGAGAAGCTGTGAGTGTGTGTAAGAGAGAAAGAGAAGCTATGAGAGAGAGAGAGGGAAAGAGAAGATGTGAATGACAGAGAGAGAAGCTGTGTGTGTGAGAGAGAGAAAGAGAAGCTGTGTGTGTGAGAGAGAGAGAAAGAGAAGCTGTGAGTGAGAGAGAGAGAAAGAAAGAGAAGTTGTGAGAGAGAGAAAGAGAGAAAGAACTGTATGTGTGTGTGAGAGAGAGAAGCTGTGAGTGAGAGAGAGAGAGAGAAAGAGAAGCTGTGAGTGTGAGAGAGAGAGAAGCTGTGAGTGAGAGAGAGAGAGAAAGAAAACCTGTGAGTGAGAGAGAGAGAGAAGCTGTGAGTAAGAGAGAGAGAAAGCTAAGCTGTGAATGAGAGAGAGAAATAGAGAAAGAGAAGCTGTGAGTGAGAGAGAGAGATAGAGAAGCTGTGAGTGAGAGAGAGAAAGGGAAGCTGTGAGTGAGAGAGAGAAAGAGAAGCTGTGAGTGAGAGATAGGGAGAGAAAGAGAATCTGTTAGTGAGAGAGAAAGAAAGAGAAGCGGTAAGTGAGAGAGAGAAGAAAGAGAAGCTGTGAGTGAGAGAGAGAGAAAGAGAAGCTGTGAGTGAGAGAGAGAGAGTGAAGCTGTGAGTGAGAGAGAGAAAGAAAGGGAAGCTGTGAGTGAGAGAGAGAGAGAAAGAGAAGCTGTGAGTGAGACAGAGAGAAAGAGAAGCTGTGAGTGGGAGAGAGAGAGAACGAGAAGCTGAGAGAGAGAGAGAAAGAGAAGCTGTGAGTGGGAGAGAAAGAGAAAGAAAGAGAAGCTGTGTGAGAGAGAGATAGAAGTAGAAGCTGTGAGTGAGAGAGAGAGAAGGAGAAGCTGTGAGTGAGAGAGAGAGAGAGAAGCTGTGAGTGAGAGAGACTGAGAGAGAAAGAGAGTGTGTGAGAGAGAGAAAGAGAAGATGTAAGTGAAAGAGAGAAGAAAGAGATGTGAGTGAGAGAGAGAGAAAGAGAAGCTGTGGGTGAGAGAGAGAGAAAGAGAAGCTGTGAGTGAGAGAGAGAAAGAAAGAGAAGCTGTAAGTGAGAGAGAGTGAGAAAGAGAAGCTGTGAGTGAGATAGAAAGAGAAAGAGAAGATGCGAGTGAGAGAGAGAGAAAGAGAAGCAGTGAGAGAGAGAGAGAAAGAGAAGCTGAGTGTGAGAGAGAGAAAAGAAAGAGAAGCTGTGAGTGAGCGAGAGAGAGAGAAGCTGTGAGAGAGAGAGAAGCTGTGAGTGAGAGAGAGAAGGAGAAGCTGTGAGTGAGAGAGAGAGAGAAAGAAAGAGATGCTGTGAGTGAGAGAGAGACAGAAAGAGAAGCTGTGAGTGAGAGAGATAGAAAGAGAAGCTGTAAATGAGAGAAAAAGAGATGTGAGTGAGAGAGAGAGATAGAAGCTGTGAGTGAGAGAGAGAGAAAGAGAAGCTGAGAGAGAGAGAGAGAGAGAAAGAGAAGCTGTGAGTGAGAGAGAGAAGCTGTGAGTGAGAGAGAGAGAAAGAGAAGCTGTGAGTGAGAGAGAGAAAGGGAAGCTGTGAGTGAGAGAAAGAGAAGCTGTGAGTGAGAGATAGGGAGAGAAAGAGAAGCTGTTAGTGAGAGAGAAAGAAAAAGAAGCGGTGAGAGAGAGAAGAAAGAGAAGCTGTGAGTGAGAGAGAGAGAAAGAGAAGCTGTGAGTGAGAGAGAGAGAGAGAAGCTGTGAGTGAGAGAGAGAAAGAAAGGGAAGCTGTGAGTGAGAGAGAGAGAGAAAGAGAAGTTGTGAGTGAGACAGAGAGAAAGAGAAGCTGTGAGTGGGAGAGAGAGAGAACGAGAAGCTGTGAGAGAGAGAGAAAGAGAAGCTGTGAGTTGGAGAGAAAGAGAAAGAGAAAGAAAGAGAAGCTGTGTGAGAGAGAGAGATAGAAGTAGAAGATGTGAGTGAGAGAGAGAGGAGAAGCTGTGAGTGATAGACAGAGAGAAGCTGTGAGTGAGAGAGACTGAGAGAGAAAGAGAGTGTGTGTGAGAGAGAGAAAGAGAAGATGTAAGTGAAAGAGAGAAGAAAGAGATGTGAGTGAGAGAGAGAGAAAGAGAAGCTGTGGGTGAGAGAGAGAGAAAGAGAAGCTGTGAGTGAGAGAGAGAAAGAAAGAGAAGCTGTAAGTGAGAGAGAGTGAGAAAGAGAAGTTGTGAGTGAGATAGAAAGAGAAAGAGAAGATGCGAGTGAGAGAGAGAGAAAGAGAAGCAGTGAGAGAGAGAGAAAGAGAAGCTGAGTGTGAGAGAGAGAAAAGAAAGAGAAGCTGTGAGTGAGCGAGAGAGAGAGAAGCTGTGAGAGAGAGAGAAGCTGTGAGTGAGAGAGAGAAGGAGAAGCTGTGAGTGAGAGAGAGAGAGAAAGAAAGAGATGCTGTGAGTGAGAGAGAGACAGAAAGAGAAGCTGTGAGTGAGAGAGATAGAAAGAGAAGCTGTAAATGAGAGAAAAAGAGATGTGAGTGAGAGAGAGAGATAGAAGCTGTGAGTGAGAGAGAGAGAAAGAGAAGCTGAGAGAGAGAGAGAGAGAGAAGCTGTGAGTGAGAGAGAGAAGCTGTGTGTGAGAGAGAGAGAAAGAGAAGCTGTGAGTGAGAGAGAGAAAGGGAAGCTGTGAGTGAGAGAGAGAAAGAGAAGCTGTGAGTGAGAGATAGGGAGAGAAAGAGAAGCTGTTAGTGAGAGAGAAAGAAAAAGAAGCGGTGAGAGAGAGAAGAAAGAGAAGCTGTGAGTGAGAGAGAGAGAAAGAGAAGCTGTGAGTGAGAGAGAGAGAGAGAAGCTGTGAGTGAGAGAGAGAAAGAAAGGGAAGCTGTGAGTGAGAGAGAGAGAGAAAGAGAAGCTGTGAGTGAGACAGAGAGAAAGAGAAGCTGTGAGTGGGAGAGAGAGGGAACGAGAAGCTGTGAGAGAGAGAGAAAGAGAAGCTGTGAGTGGGAGAGAAAGAGAAAGAGAAAGAAAGAGAAGCTGTGTGAGAGAGAGATAGAAGTAGAAGATGTGAGTGAGAGAGAGAGAAGGAGAAGCTGTGAGTGAGAGACAGAGAGAAGCTGTGAGTGAGAGAGACTGAGAGAGAAAGAGAGTGTGTGAGAGAGAGAGAGAAAGAGAAGATGTAAGTGAAAGAGAGAAGAAAGAGATGTGAGTGAGAGAGAGAGAAAGAGAAGCTGTGGGTGAGAGAGAGAGAAAGAGAAGCTGTGAGTGAGAGAGAGAAAAAAGAGAAGCTGTAAGTGAGAGAGAGTGAGAAAGAGAAGCTGTGAGTGAGATAGAAAGAGAAAGAGAAGATGTGAGTGAATGAGAGAGAAAGAGAAGCAGTGAGAGAGAGAGAAAGAGAAGCTGAGTGTGAGAGAGAGAAAAGAAAGAGAAGCTGTGAGTGAGCGAGAGAGAGAGAAGCTGTGAGAGAGAGAGAAGCTGTGAGTGAGAGAGAGAAGGAGAAGCTGTGAGTGAGAGAGAGAGAGAAAGAGAAGCAGTGAGAGAGAGAGAGAGAGAGAGAAGCTGTGAGTGAGAGAGAGAGAAAGAGAAGCTGTAAATGAGAGAGAAAGAGAAGATGTGAGTGAGAGAGAGAGAGAAGCTGTGAGTGAGAGAGAGAGAAAGAGAAGCTGGGAGAGAGAGAGAGAGAGAGAAATAGAAGCTGTGAGTAAGAGAGAGAGAAGCTGTGAGTGAGAGAGAGAGAAAGAGAAGCTGTGAGTGTGAGAGAGAGAGAGAGAGAAAGAGAAGCTGTGAGTGAGAGAGAAAGAGAAGCTGTGAGAGAGAGAGAGTGAGAAAGAGAAGCTGTGAGTGTGTGTAAGAGAGAAAGAGAAGCTATGAGAGAGAGAGAGGGAAAGAGAAGATGTGAATGACAGAGAGAGAGAAGCTGTGTGTGTGAGAGAGAGAGAAAGAGAAGCTGTGAGTGAGAGAGAGAGAAAGAAAGAGAAGTTGTGAGAGAGAGAAAGAGAGAAAGAACTGTATGTGTGTGTGAGAGAGAGAAGCTGTGAGTGAGAGAGAGAGAGAGAAAGAGAAGCTGTGAGTGTGAGAGAGAGAGAAGCTGTGAGTGAGAGAGAGAGAGAAAGAAAACCTGTGAGTGAGAGAGAGAGAGAAGCTGTGAGTAAGAGAGAGAGAAAGCTAAGCTGTGAGTGAGAGAGAGAAATAGAGAAAGAGAAGCTGTGAGTGAGAGAGAGAGATAGAGAAGCTGTGAGTGAGAGAGAGAAAGGGAAGCTGTGAGTGAGAGAGAGAAAGAGAAGCTGTGAGTGAGAGATAGGGAGAGAAAGAGAATCTGTTAGTGAGAGAGAAAGAAAGAGAAGCGGTAAGTGAGAGAGAGAAGAAAGAGAAGCTGTGAGTGAGAGAGAGAGAAAGAGAAGCTGTGAGTGAGAGAGAGAGAGTGAAGCTGTGAGTGAGAGAGAGAAAGAAAGGGAAGCTGTGAGTGAGAGAGAGAGAGAAAGAGAAGCTGTGAGTGAGACAGAGAGAAAGAGAAGCTGTGAGTGGGAGAGAGAGAGAACGAGAAGCTGAGAGAGAGAGAGAAAGAGAAGCTGTGAGTGGGAGAGAAAGAGAAAGAAAGAGAAGCTGTGTGAGAGAGAGATAGAAGTAGAAGCTGTGAGTGAGAGAGAGAGAAGGAGAAGCTGTGAGTGAGAGAGAGAGAGAGAAGCTGTGAGTGAGAGAGACTGAGAGAGAAAGAGAGTGTGTGAGAGAGAGAGAAAGAGAAGATGTAAGTGAAAGAGAGAAGAAAGAGATGTGAGTGAGAGAGAGAGAAAGAGAAGCTGTGGGTGAGAGAGAGAGAAAGAGAAGCTGTGAGTGAGAGAGAGAAAGAAAGAGAAGCTGTAAGTGAGAGAGAGTGAGAAAGAGAAGCTGTGAGTGAGATAGAAAGAGAAAGAGAAGATGCGAGTGAGAGAGAGAGAAAGAGAAGCAGTGAGAGAGAGAGAAAGAGAAGCTGAGTGTGAGAGAGAGAAAAGAAAGAGAAGCTGTGAGTGAGCGAGAGAGAGAGAAGCTGTGAGAGAGAGAGAAGCTGTGAGTGAGAGAGAGAAGGAGAAGCTGTGAGTGAGAGAGAGAGAGAAAGAAAGAGATGCTGTGAGTGAGAGAGAGACAGAAAGAGAAGCTGTGAGTGAGAGAGATAGAAAGAGAAGCTGTAAATGAGAGAAAAAGAGATGTGAGTGAGAGAGAGAGATAGAAGCTGTGAGTGAGAGAGAGAGAAAGAGAAGCTGAGAGAGAGAGAGAGAGAGAAGCTGTGAGTGAGAGAGAGAAACTGTGTGTGTGTGAGAGAGAAAGAGAAGCTGTGAGTGAGAGAGAGAAAGGGAAGCTGTGAGTGAGAGAGAGAAAGAGAAGCTGTGAGTGAGAGATAGGGAGAGAAAGAGAAGCTGTTAGTGAGAGAGAAAGAAAAAGAAGCGGTGAGAGAGAGAAGAAAGAGAAGCTGTGAGTGAGAGAGAGAGAAAGAGAAGCTGTGAGTGAGAGAGAGAGAGAGAAGCTGTGAGTGAGAGAGAGAAAGAAAGGGAAGCTGTGAGTGAGAGAGAGAGAGAAAGAGAAGCTGTGAGTGAGACAGAGAGAAAGAGAAGCTGTGAGTGGGAGAGAGAGAGAACGAGAAGCTGTGAGAGAGAGAGAAAGAGAAGCTGTGAGTGGGAGAGAAAGAGAAAGAGAAAGAAAGAGAAGCTGTGTGAGAGAGAGATAGAAGTAGAAGATGTGAGTGAGAGAGAGAGAAGGAGAAGCTGTGAGTGAGAGACAGAGAGAAGCTGTGAGTGAGAGAGACTGAGAGAGAAAGAGAGTGTGTGAGAGAGAGAGAGAAAGAGAAGATGTAAGTGAAAGAGAGAAGAAAGAGATGTGAGTGAGAGAGAGAGAAAGAGAAGCTGTGGGTGAGAGAGAGAGAAAGAGAAGCTGTGAGTGAGAGAGAGAAAAAAGAGAAGCTGTAAGTGAGAGAGAGTGAGAAAGAGAAGCTGTGAGTGAGATAGAAAGAGAAAGAGAAGATGTGAGTGAATGAGAGAGAAAGAGAAGCAGTGAGAGAGAGAGAAAGAGAAGCTGAGTGTGAGAGAGAGAAAAGAAAGAGAAGCTGTGAGTGAGCGAGAGAGAGAGAAGCTGTGAGAGAGAGAGAAGCTGTGAGTGAGAGAGAGAAGGAGAAGCTGTGAGTGAGAGAGAGAGAGAAAGAGAAGCAGTGAGAGAGAGAGAGAGAGAAAGAGAAGCTGTGAGTGAGAGAGAGAGAAAGAGAAGCTGTAAATGAGAGAGAAAGAGAAGATGTGAGTGAGAGAGAGAGAGAAGCTGTGAGTGAGAGAGAGAGAAAGAGAAGCTGGGAGAGAGAGAGAGAGAGAGAAATAGAAGCTGTGAGTAAGAGAGAGAGAAGCTGTGAGTGAGAGAGAGAGAAAGAGAAGCTGTGAGTGTGAGAGAGAGAGAGAGAGAAAGAGAAGCTGTGAGTGAGAGAGAAAGAGAAGCTGTGAGAGAGAGAGAGTGAGAAAGAGAAGCTGTGAGTGTGTGTAAGAGAGAAAGAGAAGCTATGAGAGAGAGAGAGGGAAAGAGAAGATGTGAATGACAGAGAGAGAGAAGCTGTGTGTGTGAGAGAGAGAGAAAGAGAAGCTGTGAGTGAGAGAGAGAGAAAGAAAGAGAAGTTGTGAGAGAGAGAAAGAGAGAAAGAACTGTATGTGTGTGTGAGAGAGAGAAGCTGTGAGTGAGAGAGAGAGAGAGAAAGAGAAGCTGTGAGTGTGAGAGAGAGAGAAGCTGTGAGTGAGAGAGAGAGAGAAAGAAAACCTGTGAGTGAGAGAGAGAGAGAAGCTGTGAGTAAGAGAGAGAGAAAGCTAAGCTGTGAGTGAGAGAGAGAAATAGAGAAAGAGAAGCTGTGAGTGAGAGAGAGAGATAGAGAAGCTGTGAGTGAGAGAGAGAAAGGGAAGCTGTGAGTGAGAGAGAGAAAGAGAAGCTGTGAGTGAGAGATAGGGAGAGAAAGAGAAGCTGTTAGTGAGAGAGAAAGAAAGAGAAGCGGTAAGTGAGAGAGAGAAGAAAGAGAAGCTGTGAGTGAGAGAGAGAGAAAGAGAAGCTGTGAGTGAGAGAGAGAGAGTGAAGCTGTGAGTGAGAGAGAGAAAGAAAGGGAAGCTGTGAGTGAGAGAGAGAGAGAAAGAGAAGATGTGAGTGAGACAGAGAGAAAGAGAATCTGTGAGTGGGAGAGAGAGAGAATGGGAAGCTGAGAGAGAGAGAGAAAGAGAAGCTGTGAGTGGGAGAGAAAGAGAAAGAAAGAGAAGCTGTGTGAGAGAGAGATAGAAGTAGAAGCTGTGAGTGAGAGAGAGAGAAGGAGAAGCTGTGAGTGAGTGAGAGAGAGAGAAGCTGTGAGTGAGAGAGACTGAGAGAGAAAGAGAGTGTGTGAGAAAGAGAGAAAGAGAAGATGTAAGTGAAAGAGAGAAGAAAGAGATGTGAGTGAGAGAGAGAGAAAGAGAAGCTGTGGGTGAGAGAGAGAGAAAGAGAAGCTGTGAGTGAGAGAGAGAAAGAAAGAGAAGCTGTAAGTGAGAGAGAGTGAGAAAGAGAAGCTGTGAGTGAGATAGAAAGAGAAAGAGAAGATGCGAGTGAGAGAGAGAGAAAGAGAAGCAGTGAGAGAGAGAGAGAAAGAGAAGCTGAGTGTGAGAGAGAGAAAAGAAAGAGAAGCTGTGAGTGAGCGAGAGAGAGAGAAGCTGTGAGAGAGAGAGAAGCTGTGAGTGAGAGAGAGAAGGAGAAGCTGTGAGTGAGAGAGAGAGAGAAAGAAAGAGATGCTGTGAGTGAGAGAGAGACAGAAAGAGAAGCTGTGAGTGAGAGAGATAGAAAGAGAAGCTGTAAATGAGAGAAAAAGAGATGTGAGTGAGAGAGAGAGATAGAAGCTGTGAGTGAGAGAGAGAGAAAGAGAAGCTGAGAGAGAGAGAGAGAAAGAGAAGCTGTGAGTGAGAGAGAGAAAGGGAAGCTGTGAGTGAGAGAGAGAAAGAGAAGCTGTGAGTGCGAGATAGGGAGGGAAAGAGAAGCTGTTAGTGAGAGAGAAAGAAAAAGAAGCGGTGAGAGAGAGAAGAAAGAGAAGCTGTGAGTGAGAGAGAGAGAAAGAGAAGCTGTGAGTGAGAGAGAGAGAGAGAAGCTGTGAGTGAGAGAGACTGAGAGAGAAAGAGAGTGTGTGAGAGAGAGAGAAAGAGAAGATGTAAGTGAAAGAGAGAAGAAAGAGATGTGAGTGAGAGAGAGAGAAAGAGAAGCTGTGGGTGAGAGAGAGAGAAAGAGAAGCTGTGAGTGAGAGAGAGAAAGAAAGAGAAGCTGTAAGTGAGAGAGAGTGAGAAAGAGAAGCTGTGAGTGAGATAGAAAGAGAAAGAGAAGATGCGAGTGAGAGAGAGAGAAAGAGAAGCAGTGAGAGAGAGAGAGAAAGAGAAGCTGAGTGTGAGAGAGAGAAAAGAAAGAGAAGCTGTGAGTGAGCGAGAGAGAGAGAAGCTGTGAGAGAGAGAGAAGCTGTGAGTGAGAGAGAGAAGGAGAAGCTGTGAGTGAGAGAGAGAGAGAAAGAAAGAGATGCTGTGAGTGAGAGAGAGACAGAAAGAGAAGCTGTGAGTGAGAGAGATAGAAAGAGAAGCTGTAAATGAGAGAAAAAGAGATGTGAGTGAGAGAGAGAGATAGAAGCTGTGAGTGAGAGAGAGAGAAAGAGAAGCTGAGAGAGAGAGAGAGAAAGAGAAGCTGTGAGTGAGAGAGAGAAAGGGAAGCTGTGAGTGAGAGAGAGAAAGAGAAGCTGTGAGTGAGAGATAGGGAGGGAAAGAGAAGCTGTTAGTGAGAGAGAAAGAAAAAGAAGCGGTGAGAGAGAGAAGAAAGAGAAGCTGTGAGTGAGAGAGAGAGAAAGAGAAGCTGTGAGTGAGAGAGAGAGAGAGAAGCTGTGAGTGAGAGAGAGAAAGAAAGGGAAGCTGTGAGTGAGAGAGAGAGAGAAAGAGAAGCTGTGAGTGAGAGAGAAAGAGAAGCTGTGAGAGAGAGAGAGTGAGAAAGAGAAGCTGTGAGTGTGTGTAAGAGAGAAAGAGAAGCTATGAGAGAGAGAGAGGGAAAGAGAAGATGTGAATGACAGAGAGAGAGAAGCTGTGTGTGTGAGAGAGAGAAAGAGAAGCTGTGAGTGAGAGAGAGAGAAAGAAAGAGAAGTTGTGAGAGAGAGAAAGAGAGAAAGAACTGTATGTGTGTGTGAGAGAGAGAAGCTGTGAGTGAGAGAGAGAGAGAGAAAGAGAAGCTGTGAGTGTGAGAGAGAGAGAAGCTGTGAGTGAGAGAGAGAGAGAAAGAAAACCTGTGAGTGAGAGAGAGAGAGAAGCTGTGAGTAAGAGAGAGAGAAAGCTAAGCTGTGAGTGAGAGAGAGAAATAGAGAAAGAGAAGCTGTGAGTGAGAGAGAGAGATAGAGAAGCTGTGAGTGAGAGAGAGAAAGGGAAGCTGTGAGTGAGAGAGAGAAAGAGAAGCTGTGAGTGAGAGATAGGGAGAGAAAGAGAAGCTGTTAGTGAGAGAGAAAGAAAGAGAAGCGGTAAGTGAGAGAGAGAAGAAAGAGAAGCTGTGAGTGAGAGAGAGAGAAAGAGAAGCTGTGAGTGAGAGAGAGAGAGTGAAGCTGTGAGTGAGAGAGAGAAAGAAAGGGAAGCTGTGAGTGAGAGAGAGAGAGAAAGAGAAGCTGTGAGTGAGACAGAGAGAAAGAGAATCTGTGAGTGGGAGAGAGAGAGAATGAGAAGCTGAGAGAGAGAGAGAAAGAGAAGCTGTGAGTGGGAGAGAAAGAGAAAGAAAGAGAAGCTGTGTGAGAGAGAGATAGAAGTAGAAGCTGTGAGTGAGAGAGAGAGAAGGAGAAGCTGTGAGTGAGAGAGAGAGAGAGAAGCTGTGAGTGAGAGAGACTGAGAGAGAAAGAGAGTGTGTGAGAGAGAGAGAAAGAGAAGATGTAAGTGAAAGAGAGAAGAAAGAGATGTGAGTGAGAGAGAGAGAAAGAGAAGCTGTGGGTGAGAGAGAGAGAAAGAGAAGCTGTGAGTGAGAGAGAGAAAGAAAGAGAAGCTGTAGTTGAGAGAGAGTGAGAAAGAGAAGCTGTGAGTGAGATAGAAAGAGAAAGAGAAGATGCGAGTGAGAGAGAGAGAAAGAGAAGCAGTGAGAGAGAGAGAGAAAGAGAAGCTGAGTGTGAGAGAGAGAAAAGAAAGAGAAGCTGTGAGTGAGCGAGAGAGAGAGAAGCTGTGAGAGAGAGAGAAGCTGTGAGTGAGAGAGAGAAGGAGAAGCTGTGAGTGAGAGAGAGAGAGAAAGAAAGAGATGCTGTGAGTGAGAGAGAGACAGAAAGAGAAGCTGTGAGTGAGAGAGATAGAAAGAGAAGCTGTAAATGAGAGAAAAAGAGATGTGAGTGAGAGAGAGAGATAGAAGCTGTGAGTGAGAGAGAGAGAAAGAGAAGCTGAGAGAGAGAGAGAGAAAGAGAAGCTGTGAGTGAGAGAGAGAAAGGGAAGCTGTGAGTGAGAGAGAGAGAGAGAAGCTGTGAGTGAGAGAGAGAAAGAAAGGGAAGCTGTGAGTGAGAGAGAGAGAGAAAGAGAAGCTGTGAGTGAGACAGAGAGAAAGAGAAGTTGTGAGTGGGAGAGAGAGAGAACGAGAAGCTGTGAGAGAGAGAGAAAGAGAAGCTGTGAGTTGGAGAGAAAGAGAAAGAAAAAGAAAGAGAAGCTGTGTGAGAGAGAGAGATAGAAGTAGAAGATGTGAGTGAGAGAGAGAGGAGAAGCTGTGAGTGATAGACAGAGAGAAGCTGTGAGTGAGAGAGACTGAGAGAGAAAGAGAGTGTGTGAGAGAGAGAGAGAAAGAGAAGATGTAAGTGAAAGAGAGAAGAAAGAGATGTGAGTGAGAGAGAGAGAAAGAGAAGCTGTGGGTGAGAGAGAGAGAAAGAGAAGCTGTGAGTGAGAGAGAGAAAGAAAGAGAAGCTGTAAGTGAGAGAGAGTGAGAAAGAGAAGCTGTGAGTGAGATAGAAAGAGAAAGAGAAGATGCGAGTGAGAGAGAGAGAAAGAGAAAGAGAAGCAGTGAGAGAGAGAGAAAGAGAAGCTGAGTGTGAGAGAGAGAAAAGAAAGAGAAGTTGTGAGTGAGCGAGAGAGAGAGAAGCTGTGAGAGAGAGAGAAGCTGTGAGTGAGAGAGAGAAGGAGAAGCTGTGAGTGAGAGAGAGAGAGAAAGAAAGAGATGCTGTGAGTGAGAGAGAGACAGAAAGAGAAGCTGTGAGTGAGAGAGATAGAAAGAGAAGCTGTAAATGAGAGAAAAAGAGATGTGAGTGAGAGAGAGAGATAGAAGCTGTGAGTGAGAGAGAGAGAAAGAGAAGCTGAGAGAGAGAGAGAGAAAGAGAAGCTGTGAGTGAGAGAGAGAAGCTGTGAGTGAGAGAGAGAGAAAGAGAAGCTGTGAGTGAGAGAGAGAAAGGGAAGCTGTGAGTGAGAGAGAGAAAGAGAAGCTGTGAGTGAGAGATAGGGAGAGAAAGAGAAGCTGTTAGTGAGAGAGAAAGAAAAAGAAGCGGTGAGAGAGAGAAGAAAGAGAAGCTGTGAGTGAGAGAGAGAGAAAGAGAAGCTGTGAGTGAGAGAGAGAGAGAGAAGCTGTGAGTGAGAGAGAGAAAGAAAGGGAAGCTGTGAGTGTGAGAGAGAGAGAAAGAGAAGCTGTGAGTGAGACAGAGAGAAAGAGAAGCTGTGAGTGGGAGAGAGAGAGAACGAGAAGCTGTGAGAGAGAGAGAAAGAGAAGCTGTGAGTGGGAGAGAAAGAGAAAGAGAAAGAAAGAGAAGCTGTGTGAGAGAGAGATAGAAGTAGAAGATGTGAGTGAGAGAGAGAGAAGGAGAAGCTGTGAGTGAGAGACAGAGAGAAGCTGTGAGTGAGAGAGACTGAGAGAGAAAGAGAGTGTGTGAGAGAGAGAGAGAAAGAGAAGATGTAAGTGAAAGAGAGAAGAAAGAGATGTGAGTGAGAGAGAGAGAAAGAGAAGCTGTGGGTGAGAGAGAGAGAAAGAGAAGCTGTGAGTGAGAGAGAGAAAGAAAGAGAAGCTGTAAGTGAGAGAGAGTGAGAAAGAGAAGCTGTGAGTGAGATAGAAAGAGAAAGAGAAGATGTGAGTGAATGAGAGAGAAAGAGAAGCAGTGAGAGAGAGAGAGAAAGAGAAGCTGAGTGTGAGAGAGAGAAAAGAAAGAGAAGCTGTGAGTGAGCGAGAGAGAGAGAAGCTGTGAGAGAGAGAGAAGCTGTGAGTGAGAGAGAGAAGGAGAAGCTGTGAGTGAGAGAGAGAGAGAAAGAAAGATATGCTGTGAGTGAGAGAGAGACAGAAAGAGAAGCTGTGAGTGAGAGAGAGAAAGAGAAGCTGTAAATGAGAGAGAAAGAGATGTGAGTGAGAGAGAGATAGAAGCTGTGAGTGAGAGAGAGAGAAAGAGAAGCTGAGAGAGAGAGAAAGAGAAGCTGTGAGTGAGAGAGAGAAGCTGTGAGTGAGAGAGAGAAGCTGTGAGTGAGAGAGAGAGAGAAAGAGAAGCAGTGAGAGAGAGAGAGAGAGAAAGAGAAGCTGTGAGTGAGAGAGAGAGAAAGAGAAGCTGTAAATGAGAGAGAAAGAGAAGATGTGAGAGAGAGAGAGAAGCTGTGAGTGAGAGAGAGAGAAAGAGAAGCTGAGAGAGAGAGAGAGAGAAATAGAAGCTGTGAGTAAGAGAGAGAGAAGCTGTGAGTGAGAGAGAGAGAAAGAGAAGCTGTGAGTGTGAGAGAGAGAGAGAGAGAAAGAGAAGCTGTGAGTGAGAGAGAGAGAAAGAGAAGCTGTGAGTGAGAGAAAGAGAAAGAGTAGCTGTGAGTGAGGAGAGAAAGAGAAGCTGTGAGTGAGAGAGAGAAAGAGAAGCTGTTAGTGAGAGAGAGAGAGAAAAGCTGTGAGTGAGAGAGAGAAGCTGTGAGTGAGAGAGTGAGAAAGAGAAGCTGTGTGTTTGTGTGTGAGAGAGAGTGAGAAGCTGTGAGAGAGAGAGAGAAAAAGAGAAGCTGTGAGTGAGAGCGAGAGTGAAAGAGAAGCTGTGAGTGAGAGAGAGAGAAGCTGTGAGTGAGTGAAAAAGAGAAGCTGTGAGTGAGTGAGTGAGAGAGAGAATCTGAGTGAGAGAGAGAGAGAAAGAGAAGCTGTGAGTGAGAGAGAAAGAGAAGCTGTGAGAGAGAGAGAGTGAGAAAGAAAAGCTGTGATTGTGTGTAAGAGAGAAAGAGAAGCTGTGAGAGAGAGAGAGGGAAAGAGAAGATGTGAATGACAGAGAGAGAGAAGCTGTGTGTGTGTGTGAGAGAGAAAGAGAAGCTGTGTGTGTGTGAGAGAGAGAAAGAGAAGCTGTGAGTGAGAGAGAGAGAAAGAAAGAGAAGTTGTGAGAGAGAGAAAGAGAGAAAGAACTGTATGTGTGTGAGAGAGAGAGAAGCTGTGAGTGAGAGAGAGAGAGAGAGAAAGAGAAGCTGTGAGTGTGAGAGGGAGAGAAGCTGTGAGTGAGAGAGAGTGAGAGAAAGAAAACCTGTGAGTGAGAGAGAGAGAGAAGCTGTGAGTAAGAGAGAGAGTAAGCTAAGCTGTGAGTGAGAGAGAGAAATAGAGAAAGAGAAGCTGTGAGTGAGAGAGAGAAGCTGTGAGTGAGAGAGAAATAGAGAAAGAGAAGCTGTGAGTGAGAGAGAGAGATAGAGAAGGTGTGAGTGAGAGAGAGAGAAAGAGAAGCTGTTAATGAGAGAGAAAGAGAAGATGTGAGTGAGAGAGAGAGAGAAGCTGTGAGTGAGAGAGAGAGAAAGAGAAGCTGAGAGAGAGAGAGAGAAATAGAAGCTGTGAGTAAGAGAGAGAGAAGCTGTGAGTGAGAGAGAAAAAGAGAAGCTGTGAGTGAGAGAGAGAGAGAGAGAGAAAGAGAAGCTGTGAGTGAGAGAGAGAGAAAGAGAAGCTGTGAGTGAGAGAAAGAGAAAGAGAAAGAGTAGCTGTGAGTGAGGAGAGAAAGAGAAGCTGTGAGTGAGAGAGAGAAAGAGAAGCTGTTATTGAGAGAGAGAGAGAAAAGCTGTGAGTGAGAGAGAGAAGCTATGAGTGAGAGAGTGAGAAAGAGAAGCTGTATGTGTTTGTGTGTGAGAGAGAGTGAGAAGCTGTGAGAGAGAGAGAGAAAAAGAGAAGCTGTGAGTGAGAGCGAGAGTGAAAGAGAAGCTGTGAGTGAGAGAGAGAGAAGCTGTGAGTGAGTGAAAAAGAGAAGCTGTGAGTGAGTGAGTGAGAGAGAGTATCTGAGTGAGAGAGAGAGAAAGAGAAGCTGTGAGTGAGAGAGAAAGAGAAGCTGTGAGAGAGAGAGAGTGAGAAAGAGAAGCTGTGAGTGTGTGTAAGAGAGAAAGAGAAGCTGTGAGAGAGAGAGAGGGAAAGAGAAGATGTGAATGACAGAGAGAGAGAAGCTGTGTGTGTGTGAGAGGGAAAAAGAGAAGCTGTGTGTGTGTGAGAGAGAGAAAGAGAAGCTGTGTGTGTGTGAGAGAGAGAGAAAGAGAAGCTGTGAGTGAGAGAGAGAGAAAGAAAGAGAAGTTGTGAGAGAGAGAAAGAGAGAAAGAACTGTATGTGTGTGTGAGAGAGAGAAGCTGTGAGTGAGACAGAGAGAGAGAGAAAGAGAAGCTGTGAGTGTGTGAGAGAGAGAAGCTGTGAGTGAGAGAGACAGAAAGCTAAGCTGTGAGTGAGAGAGAGAAATAGAGAAAGAGAAGCTGTGAGTGAGAGAGAGAGATAGAGAAGCTGTGAGTGAGAGAGAGAAAGAGAAGCTGTGAGTGAGAGAGAGGGAGAGAAAGAGAAGCTGTTAGTGAGAGAGAGAAAGAAAGAGAAGCGGTGAGAGAGAGAAGAAAGAGAAGCTGTGAGTGAGAGAGAGAAAGAAAGGGAAGCTGTGAGTGAGAGAGAGAGAGAGAAAGAGAAGCTGTGAGTGAGACAGAGAGAAAGAGAAGCTGTGAGTGGGAGAGAGGGAGAGAAAGAGAAGCTGTTAGTGTGTGAGAGAGAGAAAGAGATGTAAGTGAAAGAGAGAAGAAAGAGAAGATGTGAGTGAGAGAGAGAGAAAGAGAAGTTGTGTGTTTGTGAAAGAGAGAAGCTATGAGGGAGAGAGAGAGAAAGAGAAGATTTGAGTGTGTGTGAGAGAGAAAGAGAAACTGTAAGTGTGATAGAGAGAGAGAGAAGCTGTGTGAGAGAGAGAGGAAGAGAAGCTGTTAGTGAGAGAGAGAGTGAAAGTGAAGCTGTGAGTGAAGGAGAGAGAGAAGCTGTGATTGAGCGAGAGAGAGAAGATGTGAGTGAGAGAGAGAGAGAAAGAGAAAATGAGTGAGAGAGAGAGAGAAAGAGAAAGAGAAGCTGTGAGTGAGAGAGAGAGAGAAAGAGAAGCTATGAGTGAGAGAGAGAGAAGCTGTGAGTGAGAGAGAGAGAGAGAAAGAGAAGCTGTGAGTGAGAGAGAGAAAGAGAAGCTGTGAGTGAGAGAGAGAAGCTGTGAGTGAGAGAGTGAGAAAGAGAAGCTGTATGTGTTTGTGTGTGAGAGAGAGTGAGAAGCTGTGAGAGAGAGAGAGAGAAAAAGAGAAGCTGTGAGTGAGAGCAAGAGTGAAAGAGAAGCTGTGAGTGAGAGAGAGAGAAGCTGTGAGTGAGTGAAAAAGAGAAGCTGTGAGTGAGTGAGTGAGAGAGAGAGAATCTGAGTGAGAGAGAGAGAGAAAGAGAAGCTGTGAGTGAGAGAGAGAGAGAAAGAGAAGCTGTGAGTGAGAGAGAAAGAGAAGCTGTGAGAGAGAGAGTGAGAAAGAGAAGCTGTGAGTGTGTGTAAGAGAGAAAGAGAAGCTATGAGAGAGAGAGAGGGAAAGAGAAGATGTGAATGACAGAGAGAGAGAAGCTGTGTGTGTGTGAGAGAGAGAAAGAGAAGCTGTGTGTGTGTGTGAGAGAGAAAGAGAAGCTGTGAGTGAGAGAGAGAGAAAGAAAGAGAAGTTGTGAGAGAGAGAAAGAGAGAAAGAACTGTATGTGTGTGAGAGAGAGAGAAGCTGTGAGTGAGAGAGAGTGAGAGAGAAAGAGAAGCTGTGAGTGTGTGAGAGAGAGAAGCTGTGAGTGAGAGAGAGAGAGAAAGAAAACCTGTGAGTGAGAGAGAGAGAGAAGCTGTGAGTAAGAGAGAGAGAAAGCTAAGCTGTGAGTGAGAGAGAGAAATAGAGAAAGAGAAGCTGTGAGTGAGAGAGATAGAGAAGCTGTGAGTGAGAGAGAGAAAGGGAAGCTGTGAGTGAGAGAGAGAAAGAGAAGCTGTGAGTGAGAGATAGGGAGAGAAAGAGAAGCTGTTAGTGAGAGAGAAAGAAAGAGAAGCGGTAAGTGAGAGAGAGAAGAAAGAGAAGCTGTGAGTGAGAGAGAGAGAAAGAGAATCTGTGAGTGAGAGAGAGAGAGTGAAGCTGTGAGTGAGAGAGAGAAAGAAAGGGAAGCTGTGAGTGTGTGAGAGAGAGAAAGAGAAGCTGTGAGTGAGACAGAGAGAAAGAGAAGCTGTGAGTGGGAGAGAGAGAGAACGAGAAGCTGAGAGAGAGAGAGAAAGAGAAGCTGTGAGTGGGAGAGAAAGAGAAAGAAAGAGAAGCTGTGTGTGAGAGAGATAGAAGTAGAAGCTGTGAGAGAGAGAGAAGGAGAAGCTGTGAGTGAGAGAGAGAGAGAGAAGCTGTGAGTGAGAGAGACTGAGAGAGAAAGAGAGTGTGTGTGTGAGAGAGAGAAAGAGAAGATGTAAGTGAAAGAGAGAAGAAAGAGATGTGAGTGAGAGAGAGAGAAAGAGAAGCTGTGGGTGAGAGAGAGAGAAAGAGAAGCTGTGAGTGAGAGAGAGAAAGAAAGAGAAGCTGTAAGTGAGAGAGAGTGAGAAAGAGAAGCTGTGAGTGAGATAGAAAGAGAAAGAGAAGATGCGAGTGAGAGAGAGAGAAAGAAAAGCAGTGAGAGAGAGAGAAAGAGAAGCTGAGTGTGAGAGAGAGAAAAGAAAGAGAAGCTGTGAGTGAGCAAGAGAGAGAGAAGCTGTGAGAGAGAGAGAAGCTGTGAGTGAGAGAGAGAAGGAGAAGCTGTGAGTGAGAGAGAGAGAGAGAAAGAAAGAGATGCTGTGAGTGAGAGAGAGACAGAAAGAGAAGCTGTGAGTGAGAGAGATAGAAAGAGAAGCTGTAAATGAGAGAAAAAGAGATGTGAGTGAGAGAGAGAGATAGAGAAGCTGTGAGTGAGAGAGAGAGAGAGAAAGAAAGAGATGCTGTGAGTGAGAGAGAGACAGAAAGAGAAGCTGTGAGTGAGAGAGATAGAAAGAGAAGCTGTAAATGAGAGAAAAAGAGATGTGAGTGTGAGAGAGAGATAGAGAAGCTGTGAGTGAGAGAGAGAAAGGGAAGCTGTGAGTGAGAGAGAGAAAGAGAAGCTGTGAGTGAGAGATAGGGAGAGAAAGAGAAGCTGTTAGTGAGAGAGAAAGAAAGAGAAGCGGTAAGTGAGAGAGAGAAGAAAGAGAAGCTGTGAGTGAGAGAGAGAGAAAGAGAAGCTGTTAGTGAGAGAGAAAGAAAGAGAAGCGGTGAGAGAGAGAAGAAAGAGAAGCTGTGAGTGAGAGAGAGAAAGAAAGGGAAGCTGTGAGTGAGAGAGAGAGAGAAAGAGAAGCTGTGAGTGAGACAGAGAGAAAGAGAAGCTGTGAGTGGGAGAGAGAGAGAACGAGAAGCTGTGAGAAAGAGAGAAAGAGAAGCTGTCAGTGGGAGAGAAAGAGAAAGAGAAAGAAAGAGAAGCTGTGTGTGAGAGAGATAGAAGTAGAAGCTGTGAGTGAGAGAGAGAGAAGGAGAAGCTGTGAGTGAGAGTGAGAGAGAAGCTGTGAGTGAGAGAGACTGAGAGAGAAAGAGAGTGTGTGAGAGAGAGAGAGAAAGAGAAGATGTAAGTGAAAGAGAGAAGAAAGAGATGTGAGTGAGAGAGAGAGAAAGAGAAGCTGTGGGTGAGAGAGAGAAAGAGAAGCTGTGAGTGAGAGAGAGAAAGAAAGAGAAGCTGTAAGTGAGAGAGAGTGAGAAAGAGAAGCTGTGAGTGAGATAGAAAGAGAAAGAGAAGATGTGAGTGAATGAGAGAGAAAGAGAAGCAGTGAGAGAGAGAGAGAGAGAAAGAGAAGCTGAGTGTGAGAGAGAGAAAAGAAAGAGAAGCTGTGAGTGAGCGAGAGAGAGAGAAGCTGTGAGAGAGAGAGAAGCTGTGAGTGAGAGAGAGAAGGAGAAGCTGTGAGTGAGAGAGAGAGAGAAAGAAAGATATGCTGTGAGTGAGAGAGAGACAGAAAGAGAAGCTGTGAGTGAGAGAGAGAAAGAGAAGCTGTAAATGAGAGAGAAAGAGA
This sequence comes from Bradypodion ventrale, assembly GCA_035047345.1. Taxonomy (NCBI): domain Eukaryota; kingdom Metazoa; phylum Chordata; class Lepidosauria; order Squamata; family Chamaeleonidae; genus Bradypodion; species Bradypodion ventrale. Next base: position 222,778,832 of record JAWDJE010000001.1, read on the forward strand.
TGTGAGTGAGAGAGAGATAGAAGCTGTGAGTGAGAGAGAGAGAAAGAGAAGCTGAGAGAGAGAGAGAGAAAGAGAAGCTGTGAGTGAGAGAGAGAAGCTGTGAGTGAGAGAGAGAGAGAAAGAGAAGCAGTGAGAGAGAGAGAGAAAGAGAAGCTGTGAGTGAGAGAGAGAAAGAGAAGCTGTAAATGAGAGAGAAAGAGAAGATGTGAGTGAGAGAGAGAGAGAAGCTGTGAGTGAGAGAGAGAGAAAGAGAAGCTGAGAGAGAGAGAGAGAAATAGAAGCTGTGAGTAAGAGAGAGAGAAGCTGTGAGTGAGAGAGAGAGAAAGAGAAGCTGTGAGTGAGAGAGAGAAAGAAAGAGAAGCTGTAAGTGAGAGAGAGTGAGAAAGAGAAGCTGTGAGTGAGATAGAAAGAGAAAGAGAAGATGTGAGTGAATGAGAGAGAAAGAGAAGCAGTGAGAGAGAGAGAGAAAGAGAAGCTGAGTGTGAGAGAGAGAAAAGAAAGAGAAGCTGTGAGTGAGCGAGAGAGAGAGAAGCTGTGAGAGAGAGAGAAGCTGTGAGTGAGAGAGAGAAGGAGAAGCTGTGTGAGAGAGAGAGAAAGAAAGAGATGCTGTGAGTGAGAGAGAGACAGAAAGAGAAGCTGTGAGTGAGAGAGATAGAAAGAGAAGCTGTAAATGAGAGAAAAAGAGATGTGTGAGAGAGAGAGATAGAAGCTGTGAGTGAGAGAGAGAGAAAGAGAAGCTGAGAGAGAGAGAGAGAAAGAGAAGCTGTGAGTGAGAGAGAGAAGCTGTGAGTGAGAGAGAGAGAAAGAGAAGCTGTGAGTGAGAGAGAGAAAGGGAAGCTGTGAGTGAGAGAGAGAAAGAGAAGCTGTGAGTGAGAGATAGGGAGAGAAAGAGAAGCTGTTAGTGAGAGAGAAAGAGAGAGAAGCGGTGAGAGAGAGAAGAAAGAGAAGCTGTGAGTGAGAGAGAGAGAAAGAGAAGCTGTGAGTGAGAGAGAGAGAGAGAGAAGCTGTGAGTGAGAGAGAGAAAGAAAGGGAAGCTGTGAGTGAGAGAGAGAGAGAAAGAGAAGCTGTGAGTGAGACAGAGAGAAAGAGAAGCTGTGAGTGGGAGAGAGAGAGAACGAGAAAGAAAGAGAAGCTGTGTGAGAGAGAGATAGAAGTAGAAGCTGTGAGTGAGAGAGAGAGAAGGAGAAGCTGTGAGTGAGAGAGAGAGAGAAGCTGTGAGTGAGAGAGACTGAGAGAGAAAGAGAGTGTGTGTGAGAGAGAGAGAAAGAGAAGATGTAAGTGAAAGAGAGAAGAAAGAAATGTGAGTGAGAGAGAGAGAAAGAGAAGCTGTGGGTGAGAGAGAGAGAAAGAGAAGCTGTGAGTGAGAGAGAGAAAGAAAGAGAAGCTGTAAGTGAGAGTGAGTGAGAAAGAGAAGCTGTGAGTGAGATAGAAAGAGAAAGAGAAGATGTGAGTGAATGAGAGAGAAAGAGAAGCAGTGAGAGAGAGAGAGAAAGAGAAGCTGAGTGTGAGAGAGCGAAAAGAAAGAGAAGCTGTGAGTGAGCGAGAGAGAGAGAAGCTGTGAGAGAGAGAGAAGCTGTGAGTGAGAGAGAGAAGGAGAAGCTGTGAGTGAGAGAGAGAGAAAGAAAGATATGCTGTGAGTGAGAGAGAGACAGAAAGAGAAGCTGTGAGTGAGAGAGAGAAAGAGAAGCTGTAAATGAGAGAGAAAGAGATGTGAGTGAGAGAGAGATAGAAGCTGTGAGTGAGAGAGAGAGAAAGAGAAGCTGAGAGAGAGAGAGAGAGAAAGAGAAGCTGTGAGTGAGAGAGAGAAGCTGTGAGTGAGAGAGAGAGAGAAAGAGAAGCAGTGAGAGAGAGAGAGAGAGAAAGAGAAGCTGTGAGTGAGAGAGAGAGAAAGAGAAGCTGTAAATGAGAGAGAAAGAGAAGATGTGAGTGAGAGAGAGAGAGAAGATGTGAGTGAGAGAGAGAAAGAGAAGCTGAGAGTGAGAGAGAGAGAAATAGAAGCTGTGAGTAAGAGAGAGAGAAGCTGTGAGTGAGAGAGAGAGAAAGAGAAGCTGTGAGTGAGAGAGAGAGAGAGAGAAAGAGAAGCTGTGAGTGAGAGAGAGAGAAAGAGAAGCTGTGAGTGAGAGAAAGAGAAAGAGTAGCTGTGAGTGAGGAGAGAAAGAGAAGCTGTGAGTGAGAGAGAGAAAGAGAAGCTGTTAGTGAGAGAGAGAGAGAAAAGCTGTGAGTGAGAGAGAGAAGCTGTTTGTGAGAGAGTGAGAAAGAGAAGCTGTATGTGTTTGTGTGTGAGAGAGAGTGAGAAGCTGTGAGAGAGAGAGAGAAAAAGAGAAGCTGTGAGTGAGAGCGAGAGTGAAAGAGAAGCTGTGAGTGAGAGAGAGAGAAGCTGTGAGTGAGTGAAAAAGAGAAGCTGTGAGTGAGTGAGTGAGAGAGAGAATCTGAGTGAGAGAGAGAGAGAGAAAGAGAAGCTGTGAGTGAGAGAGAAAGAGAAGCTGTGAGAGAGAGAGAGTGAGAAAGAAAAGCTGTGATTGTGTGTAAGAGAGAAAGAGAAGCTGTGAGAGAGAGAGAGGGAAAGAGAAGATGTGAATGACAGAGAGAGAGAAGCTGTGTGTGTGTGAGAGAGAGAAAGAGAAGCTGTGAGTGTGTGTGTGAGAGAAAGAGAAGCTGTGAGAGAGAGAGAGAGAAAGAAAGAGAAGTTGTGAGAGAGAGAAAGTGAGAAAGAACTGTATGTGTGTGAGAGAGAGAGAAGCTGTGAGTGAGAGTGAGTGAGAGAGAGAGAGAAAGAGAAGCTGTGAGTGTAAGAGGGAGAGAAGCTGTGAGTGAGAGAGAGTGAGAGAAAGAAAACCTGTGAGTGAGAGAGAGAGAAGCTGTGAGTAAGAGAGAGAGTAAGCTAAGCTGTGAGTGAGAGAGAGAAATAGAGAAAGAGAAGCTGTGAGTGAGAGAGAGAAGCTGTGAGTGAGCGAGAAATAGAGAAAGAGAAGCTGTGAGTGAGAGAGAGAGAGAGAAGCTGTGAGTGAGAGAGAGAGAGAAAGAGAAGCAGTGAGAGAGAGAGAGAGAGAAAGAGAAGCTGTGAGTGAGAGAGAGAGAAAGAGAAGCTGTAAATGAGAGAGAAAGAGAAGATGTGAGTGAGAGAGAGAGAGAAGCTGTGAGAGAGAGAGAAAGAGAAGCTGAGAGAGAGAGAGAGAGAAATAGAAGCTGTGAGTAAGAGAGAGAGAAGCTGTGAGTGAGAGAGAGAGAAAGAGAAGCTGTGAGTGAGAGAGAGAGAGAGAGAGAAAGAGAAGCTGTGAGTGAGAGAGAGAAAGAGAAGCTGTGAGTGAGAGAAAGAGAAAGAGTAGCTGTGAGTGAGGAGAGAAAGAGAAGCTGTGAGTGAGAGAGAGAAAGAGAAGCTGTTAGTGAGAGAGAGAGAGAGAAAAGCTGTGAGTGAGAGAGAGAAGCTATGAGTGAGAGAGTGAGAAAGAGAAGCTGTATGTGTTTGTGTGTGAGAGAGAGTGAGAAGCTGTGAGAGAGAGAGAGAAAAAGAGAAGCTGTGAGTGAGAGCGAGAGTGAAAGAGAAGCTGTGAGTGAGAGAGAGAAGCTGTGAGTGAGTGAAAAAGAGAAGCTGTGAGTGAGTGAGTGAGAGAGAGAATCTGAGTGAGAGAGAGAGAGAAAGAGAAGTTGTGAGTGAGAGAGAAAGAGAAGCTGTGAGAGAGAGAGAGTGAGAAAGAGAAGCTGTGAGTGTGTGTAAGAGAGAAAGAGAAGCTGTGAGAGAGAGAGAGGGAAAGAGAAGATGTGAATGACAGAGAGAGAGAAGCTGTGTGTGTGTGAGTGGGGAAAAGAGAAGCTGTGTGTGTGAGAGAGAAAGAGAAGCTGTGAGTGAGAGAGAGAGAAAGAAAGAGAAGTTGTGAGAGAGAGAAAGAGAGAAAGAACTGTATGTGTGTGAGAGAGAGAGAAGCTGTGAGTGAGAGAGAGAGAGAGAGAAAGAGAAGCTGTGAGTGTGAGAGAGAGAGAAGCTGTGAGTGAGAGAGAGTGAGAGAAAGAAAACCTGGGAGTGAGAGAGAGAGAGAAGCTGTGAGTAAGAGAGAGAGTAAGCTAAGCTGTGAGTGTGAGAGAGAAATAGAGAAAGAGAAACTGTGAGTGAGAGAGAGAGAGAGAGAAGCTGTGAGTGAGAGAGAGAAAGGGAAGCTGTGAGTGAGAGAGAGAAAGAAAGAGAAGCGGAAAGTGAGAGAGAGAAGAAAGAGAAGCTGTGAGTGAGAGAGAGAGAAAGAGAAGCTGTGAGTGAGAGAGAGAGAGAGAAGCTGTGAGTGAGAGAGAGAAAGAAAGGGAAGCTGTGAGTGAGAGAGAGAGAGAAAGAGAAGCTGTGAGTGAGACAGAGAGAAAGAGAAGCTGTGAGTGGGAGAGAGGGAGAGAAAGAGAAGCTGTTAGTGTGTGTGAGAGAGAAAGAGAAGATGTAAGTGAAAGAGAGAAGAAAGAGAAGATGTGTGGTTGTGAAAGAGAGAAGCTATGAGGGAGAGAGAGAGAAAGAGAAGATTTGAGTGTGTGAGAGAGAGAAAGAGAAAGTGTAAGTGAGAGAGAGAGAGAGAGAAGCTGTGAGTGAGAGAGAGAGAAAGAGAAGCTGAGAGAGAGAGAAATAGAAGCTGTGAGTAAGAGAGAGAGAAGCTGTGAGTGAGAGAGAGAGAAAGAGAAGCTGTGAGTGAGAGAGAGAGAGAAAGAGAAGCTGTGAGTGAGAGAGAGAGAAAGAGAAGCTGTGAGTGAGAGAAAGAAAGAGTAGCTGTGAGTGAGGAGAGAAAGAGAAGCTGTGAGTGAGAGAGAGAGAGAAGGGGAAGTTGTGAGTGAGAGAGAGAAAGAGAAGCTGTGAGTGAGAGAGAGAGAAAGAGAAGCTGTAAGTGAGAGAGAGTGAGAAAGAGAAGCGGTGAGAGAGAGAGAGGAGCTGTGAGTGAGAGAGAGAGAGAATGAGAAGCTGTGAGAGAGAGAAAGAGAGAAGCTGTGAGTGAGAGAGAACAAGAAGCTGTGAGTCAGAGAGAGAGAAAGAAAGAGAAGGAGTGAGTGAGAGTGAGAGAAAGAGAAGCTGTGAGAGAGAGAGAGAGAGAAGCTGTGAGTGAGAGAGAGAGAAAGAGAAACTGTGAGTGAGAGAGAGAGAGAGAAAGAGAAGCTGTGAGTGAGAGAGAGAGGGAGAGAAAGAGAAGCTGTGAGTGAGAGAAAGAGAGAGAGAAAGAAAGAGAAGCTGTGAGTGAGGAAGAGAGAGAAATTGAAGCTGTGAGTGAGAGAGAGAGAGAAAGAGAAGCTGTGTGAGAGACAGAGAGAAAGAGAAGCTGTAAGAGAGAGAGAGAAATAGAAGCTGTGTGTGAGAGAGAGAGAGAGAAAGAGAAGCTGTGAGTGAGAGAGAATGAGAAAGAGAAGCAGTGAGAGTGAGAGAGAGAAAGAGAAGCTGTGTGTGAGAGACAGAGAAGCTGTGAGTGAGAGAGGGAGAATGAGAAGCTGTGAGTGAGAGAGAGAGAGAGAAAGAGAAGCTGTGAGTGAGTGAGAGAGTGAGAGAAGCTGTGAGTGAGAGAGAGAGAAAGAGAAGCTGTGAGTGAGAGAGAGAGAGAAAGAGAAGCTGTGAGTGAGGGAGAAAGAGAAGCTGTGTGTGTGTGAGAGAGAGAGAAGCGGTGAGTGAGAGAGAGAGAGAAAGAGAAGCTGTGAGTGAGAGAGAAAGAGAGAAAGTGAAGCTGTGAGTAAGAGAGAGAGAAAGAGAAGCTGTGAGTGAGAGAGAAAGAGAGAATGAGAAGCTGTGAGTGAGAGAGATAATGAGAAGCTGTGAGAGAGAGAAAGAGAGAAGCTGTGAGTGAGAGAGAAAGAGAAGCTGTGAGTGAGAGAGAGAGAGAAGCTGTGAGTGAGAGAGAGAGAGAAGCTGTGAGTGAGAGAGAGAAAGAGAAGCTGTGAGTGAGAGAGACAGAGAAAGAGAAGCTGAGAGTGAGAGAGAGAAAGGGAAGCTGTGAGTATGAATGAGAGAGAGAGAAAGAAAGAGAAGCTGTGTGTGTGAGAGAAATCGTATCTGTGAGTGAGAGAGAGAGAAAAAAATGCTGTGAGTGAGAGAGAGAAAGAAAGAGAAGCTGTGAGTGAGAGAGAGAGAAAGAGAAGCTGTGAGTGACAGAGAGAGAGAGAACGAGAAGTTGTGAGTGAGAGAGTGAGAGAGAGAAATAGAAGCTGTGAGTGAGAGTGAGAGAGAAACAGATGTTGTGAGTGAGAGAGAGAGAAGGAGAAGCTGTGAGTGAGAGAGAGAGAGAAAGAGTAGCTGTGAGTGAGAGAGAAAGAGAAGCTGTGAGTAAGAGAGAGAGAAAGCTAAGCTGTGAGTGTGAGAGAGAAATAGAGAAAGAGAAGCTGTGAGTGAGAGAGAGAGAGAAAGAGAAGCTGTGAGTGAGACAGAGAGAAAGAGAAGCTGTGAGTGGGAGAGAGAGAGAATGAGAAACTGTGAGAGAGAGAGAAAGAGAAGCTGTAAGTGAGAGAGAGGGAGATAAAGAGAAGCTGTTTGTGAGAGAGAGAAAGAAAGAGAAGCGGAAAGTGAGAGAGAGAAGAAAGAGAAGCTGTGAGTAAGAGAGAGAGAAAGAAAAGCTGTGAGTGAGAGAGAGAGAGAAGCTGTGAGTGAGAGAGAGAAAGAAAGGGAAGCTGTGAGTGAGAGAGAGAGAGAAAGAGAAGCTGTGAGTGAGACAGAGAGAAAGAGAAGCTGTGAGTGGGAGAGAAAGAGAAAGAAAGAGAAGCTGTGTGAGAGAGAGATAGAAGTAGAAGCTGTGAGTGAGAGAGAGAGAAGGAGAAGCTGTGAATGAGAGAGAGAGAGAGAGAAGCTGTGAGTGAGAGAGAAAGAGAAGCTGTGAGTGAGAGAGAGAGAGAAGCTGAGTGAGAGATAGAGAAAGAGTAGCTGTAAGTGAGAGAGAGAGAGAAGCTGTGTGTGTGTGTGAGAGAGAGAAGCTGTTCGTGAGAGAGAGAGAAAGAGAAGCTGTGAGTGAGAGAGAGAGAAAGAGAAGCTGTGAGTGAGAGAGAGAGAGAAGCTGTGAGTGAGAGAGCGAGAAAGAGAAGCTGTTAGTGAGAGAGAGAGTATAAGAGAAGCTGTGAGTGAGAGAGAGAGAGAGAAGCTGTGAGTGAGAGAGAGAGAGAAGCTGTGAGTGAGAGAGAGAGAAGTAGAATCTGTGAGTGAGAGAGAGAGAGAGAAAGAGAAGCTGTGAGTGAGAGAGAGAGAGAGAAGCTGTTGAGAGAGAGAGAGAGAAGCTGTGAGTGAGAGAGAGAGAAGTAGAATCTGTGAGTGAGAGAGAGAGAGAAAGAGAAGCTGTGAGTGAGAGAGAGAGAGAGAAGCTGTGAGTGAGAGAGAGAGAGAGAAAGAGAAGCTGTGAGTGTGAGAGAGAGAGAAGCTGTGAGTGAGAGAGAGTGAGAGAAAGAAAACCTGTGAGTGAGAGAGAGAGAGAAGCTGTGAGTAAGAGAGAGAGAAAGCTAAGCTGTGAGTGTGAGAGAGAAATAGAGAAAGAGAAGCTGTGAGTGAGAGAGAGAGATAGAGAAGCTGTGAGTGAGAGAGAGAAAGGGAAGCTGTGAGTGAGAGAGAGAAAGAGAAGCTGTAAGTGAGAGAGAGGGAGAGAAAGAGAAGCTGTTAGTGAGAGAGAGAAAGAAAGAGAAGCGGAAAGTGAGAGAGAGAAGAAAGAGAAGCTGTGAGTAAGAGAGAGAGAAAGAAAAGCTGTGAGTGAGACAGAGAGAGAGAAGCTGTGAGTGAGAGAGAGAAAGAAAGGGAAGCTGTGAGTGAGAGAGAGAGAGAAAGAGAAGCTGTGAGTGAGACAGAGAGAAAGAGAAGCTGTGAGTGGGAGAGAGAGAGAATGAGAAACTGTGAGAGAGAGAGAAAGAGAAGCTGTGAGTGGGAGAGAAAGAGAAAGAAAGAGAAGCTGTGTGAGAGAGAGATAGAAGTAGAAGCTGTGAGTGAGAGAGAGAGAAGGAGAAGTTGTGAATGAGAGAGAGAGAGAGAGAAGCTGTGAGTGAGAGAGAAAGAGAAGCTGTGAGTGAGAGAGAGAGAGAAGCTGAGTGAGAGATAGAGAAAGAGTAGCTGTAAGTGAGAGAGAGAGAGAAGCTGTGTGTGTGTGAGAGAGAGAGAAGCTGTTCGTGAGAGAGAGAGAAAGAGAAGCTGTGAGTGAGAGAGAGAGAAAGAGAAGCTGTGAGTGAGAGAGAGAGAGAAGCTCTGAGTGAGAGAGCGAGAAAGAGAAGCTGTTAGTGAGAGAGAGAGTATAAGAGAAGCTGTGAGTGAGAGAGAGAGAGAGAAGCTGTGAGTGAGAGAGAGAGAGAAGCTGTGAGTGAGAGAGAGAGAAGTAGAATCTGTGAGTGAGAGAGAGAGAGAAAGAGAAGCTGTGAGTGAGAGAGAGGGAGAAGCTGAGTGAGAGATAGAGAAAGAGTAGCTGTAAGTGAGAGAGAGAGAGAAGCTGTGTGTGTGAGAGAGAGAGAGAAGCTGTTCGTGAGAGAGAGAGAAAGAGAAGCTGTGAGTGAGAGAGAGAGAAAGAGAAGCTGTGAGTGAGAGAGAGAGAGAAGCTGTGAGTGAGAGAGAGAAAGAAAGGGAAGCTGTGAGTGAGAGAGAGAGAGAAAGAGAAGCTGTGAGTGAGACAGAGAGAAAGAGAAGCTGTGAGTGGGAGAGAGAGAGAATGAGAAACTGTGAGAGAGAGAGAAAGAGAAGCTGTGAGTGGGAGAGAAAGAGAAAGAAAGAGAAGCTGTGTGAGAGAGAGATAGAAGTAGAAGCTGTGAGTGAGAGAGAGAGAAGGAGAAGTTGTGAATGAGAGAGAGAGAGAGAGAAGCTGTGAGTGAGAGAGAAAGAGAAGCTGTGAGTGAGAGAGAGAGAGAAGCTGAGTGAGAGATAGAGAAAGAGTAGCTGTAAGTGAGAGAGAGAGAGAAGCTGTGTGTGTGTGAGAGAGAGAGAAGCTGTTCGTGAGAGAGAGAGAAAGAGAAGCTGTGAGTGAGAGAGAGAGAAAGAGAAGCTGTGAGTGAGAGAGAGAGAGAAGCTCTGAGTGAGAGAGCGAGAAAGAGAAGCTGTTAGTGAGAGAGAGAGTATAAGAGAAGCTGTGAGTGAGAGAGAGAGAGAGAAGCTGTGAGTGAGAGAGAGAGAGAAGCTGTGAGTGAGAGAGAGAGAAGTAGAATCTGTGAGTGAGAGAGAGAGAGAAAGAGAAGCTGTGAGTGAGAGAGAGAGAGAGAGAAGCTGTGAGAGAGAGAGAGAAGCTGTGAGTGAGAGAGAGAGAAGTAGAATCTGTGAGTGAGAGAGAGAGAGAAAGAGAAGCTGTGAGTGAGAGAGAGAGAGAGAGAAGCTGTGAGTGAGAGAGAGAGAGAGAAAGAGAAGCTGTGAGTGTGAGAGAGAGAGAAGCTGTGAGTGAGAGAGAGTGAGAGAAAGAAAACCTGTGAGTGAGAGAGAGAGAGAAGCTGTGAGTAAGAGAGAGAGAAAGCTAAGCTGTGAGTGTGAGAGAGAAATAGAGAAAGAGAAGCTGTGAGTGAGAGAGAGAGATAGAGAAGCTGTGAGTGAGAGAGAGAAAGGGAAGCTGTGAGTGAGAGAGAGGAAGAGAAGCTGTAAGTGAGAGAGAGGGAGAGAAAGAGAAGCTGTTAGTGAGAGAGAGAAAGAAAGAGAAGCGGAAAGTGAGAGAGAGAAGAAAGAGAAGCTGTGAGTAAGAGAGAGAGAAAGAAAAGCTGTGAGTGAGACAGAGAGAGAGAAGCTGTGAGTGAGAGAGAGAAAGAAAGTGAAGCTGTGAGTGAGAGAGAGAGAGAAAGAGAAGCTGTGAGTGAGACAGAGAGAAAGAGAAGCTGTGAGTGGGAGAGAGAGAGAATGAGAAGCTGTGTGAGAGAGAGAAAGAGAAGCTGTGAGTGGGAGAGAAAGAGAAAGAAAGAGAAGCTGTGTGAGAGAGAGATAGAAGTAGAATCTGTGAGTGAGAGAGAGAGAAGGAGAAGCTGTGAGTGAGAGAGAGAGAGAGAAGCTGTGAGTGAGAGAGACTGAGAGAGAAAGAGAGTGTGTGTGTGAGAGAGAGAAAGAGAAGGTGTAAGTGAAAGAGAGAAGAAACAGATGTGAGTGAGAGAGAGAGAAAGAGAAGCTGTGGGTGAGAGAGAGAGAAAGAGAAGCTGTGAGTGAGAGAAAGAAAGAGAAGCTGTAAGTGAGAGAGAGTGAGAAAGAGAAGCTGTGAGTGAGATAGAAAGAGAAAGAGAAGATGTGAGTGAGAGAGAGAGAAAGAGAAGCAGTGAGAGAGAGAGAGAAAGAGAAGCTGAGTGTGAGAGAGAGAAAAGAAAGAGAAGCTGTGAGTGAGCGAGAGAGAGAGAAGCTGTGAGAGAGAGAGAAGCTGTGAGTGAGAGAGAGAAGGAGAAGCTGTGAGTGAGAGAGAGAGAAAGAAAGAGATGCTGTGAGTGAGAGAGAGACAGAAAGAGAAGCTGTGAGTGAGAGAGATAGAAAGAGAAGCTGTAAATGAGAGAGAAAGAGATGTGATTGAGAGAGAGAGATAGAAGCTGTGAGTGAGAGAGAGAAAGATAAGCTGAGAGAGAGAGAGAAAGAGAAGCTGTGAGTGAGAGAGAGAAGCTGTGAGTGAGAGAGAGAGAGAGAAGCTGTGAGTGAGAGAGAGAGAGAAAGAGAAGCTGTGAGTGAGAGAGAGAGAAAGAGAAGCTGTAAATGAGAGAGAAAGAGAAGATGTGAGTGAGAGAGTGAGAGAGAAGCTGTGAGTGAGAGAGAGAGAAAGAGAAGCTGAGAGAGAGAGAGAAATAGAAGCTGTGAGTAAGAGAGAGAGAAGCTGTGAGTGAGAGAGAGAGAAGGAGAAGCTGTGAGTGAGAGAGAGGGAGAAAGAGAAGCTGTGAGTGAGAGAGAGAGAGAGAGAAGCTGTGAGTGAGAGAAAGAAAGAGTAGCTGTGAGTGAGGAGAGAAAGAGAAGCTGTGAGTGAGAGAGAGAGAGAAGGAGAAGTGAGTGAGAGAGAGAAAGAGAAGCTGTGAGTGAGAGAGAGAGAAAGAGAAGCTGTAAGTGAGAGAGTGAGTTAGAGAAGCGGTGAGAGAGAGAGGAGCTGTGAGTGAGAGAGAGAGAATGTGAAGCTGTGAGAGAGAGAAAGAGAGAAGCTGTGAGTGAGAGAGAACAAGAAGCTGTGAGTCAGAGAGAGAAAGAAAGAGAAGGAGTGAGTGAGAGAGAGAGAAAGCGAAGCTGTGAGTGAGAGAGAGAAGCTGTGAGTGAGAGAGAGAGAAAGAGAAACTGTGAGTGAGAGAGAGAGAGAAAGAGAAGCTGTGAGTGAGAGAGAGAGGGAGAGAAAGAGAAGCTGTGAGTGAGAGAAAGAGAGAGAGAAAGAAAGAAAAGCTGTGAGTGAGGAAGAGAGAGAAATTGAAGCTGTGAGAGAGTGAGAGAAAGAGAAGCTGTGTGAGAGACAGAGAGAAAGAGAAGCTGTAAGAGAGAGAGAGAAAAAGAAGCTGTGTGAGAGAGAGAGAGAAAGAGAAGCTGTGAGTGAGAGAGAATGAGAAAGAGAAGCAGTGAGAGAGAGAGAGAGAAAGAGAAGCTGTGTGTGAGAGACAGAGAAGCTGTGAGTGAGAGAGGGAGAATGAGAAGCTGTGAGTGAGAGAGAGAGAGAGAAAGAGAAGCTGTGAGTGAGTGAGAGAGTGAGAGAAGCTGTGAGTGAGAGAGAGAGAAAGAGAAGTTGTCAGTGAGAGAGAGAGAGAAAGAGAAAGAGAAGCTGTGAGTGAGAGAGAGAGAGAAAGAGAAGCTATGAGTGAGAGAGAGAGAAGCTGTGAGTGAGAGAGAGAGAGAAAGAGAAGCTGTGAGTGAGAGAGAGAAAGAGAAGCTGTTAGTGAGAGAGAGAGAAGCTGTGAGTGAGAGAGAGAAGCTGTGAGTGAGAGAGTGAGAAAGAGAAGCTGTATGTGTGTGTGAGAGAGAGTGAGAAGCTGTGAGAGAGAGAGAGAGAGAAAGAGAAGCTGTGAGTGAGAGCAAGAGTGAAAGAGAAGCTGTGAGTGAGAGAGAGAGAAGCTGTGAGTGAGTGAAAAAGAGAAGCTGTGAGTGAGTGAGTGAGAGAGAGAGAATCTGAGTGAGAGAGAGAGAGAAAGAGACGCTGTGAGTGAGAGAGAGAGAGAAAGAGAAGCTGTGAGTGAGAGAGAAAGAGAAGCTGTGAGAGAGAGAGAGTGAGAAAGAGAAGCTGTGAGTGTGTGTAAGAGAGAAAGAGAAGCTATGAGAGAGAGAGAGGGAAAGAGAAGATGTGAATGACAGAGAGAGAGAAGCTGTGTGTGTGTGAGAGAGAGAAAGAGAAGCTGTGTGTGTGTGAGAGAGAGAAAGAGAAGCTGTGAGTGAGAGAGAGAGAAAGAAAGAGAAGTTGTGAGAGAGAGAAAGAGAGAAAGAACTGTATGTGTGTGAGAGAGAGAAGCTGTGAGTGAGAGAGAGTGAGAGAGAAAGAGAAGCTGTGAGTGTGTGAGAGAGAGAAGCTGTGAGTGAGAAAGAGAGAAAGAAAACCTGTGAGTGAGAGAGAGAGAGAAGCTGTGAGTAAGAGAGAGAGAAAGCTAAGCTGTGAGTGAGAGAGAGAAATAGAGAAAGAGAAGCTGTGAGTGAGAGAGAGAGAGATAGAGAAGCTGTGAGTGAGAGAGAGAAAGGGAAGCTGTGAGTGAGAGAGAGAAACAGAAGCTGTGAGTGAGAGATAGGGAGAGAAAGAGAAGCTGTTAGTGAGAGAGAAAGAAAGAGAAGCGGTAAGTGAGAGAGAGAAGAAAGAGAAGCTGTGAGTGAGAGAGAGAGAAAGAGAAGCTGTGAGTGAGAGAGAGAGAGTGAAGCTGTGAGTGAGAGAGAGAAAGAAAGGGAAGCTGTGAGTGTGTGTGAGAGAGAAAGAGAAGCTGTGAGTGAGACAGAGAGAAAGAGAAGCTGTGAGTGGGAGAGAGAGAGAACGAGAAGCTGAGAGAGAGAAAGAAAGAGAAGCTGTGAGTGGGAGAGAAAGAGAAAGAAAGAGAAGCTGTGTGAGAGAGAGATAGAAGTAGAAGCTGTGAGTGAGAGAGAGAGAAGGAGAAGCTGTGAGTGAGAGAGAGAGAGAGAAGCTGTGAGTGAGAGAGACTGAGAGAGAAAGAGAGTGTGTGTGAGAGAGAGAGAAAGAGAAGATGTAAGTGAAAGAGAGAAGAAAGAGATGTGAGTGAGAGAGAGAGAAAGAGAAGCTGTGAGTGAGAGAGAGAAAGAAAGAGAAGCTGTAAGTGAGAGAGAGTGAGAAAGAGAAGCTGTGAGTGAGATAGAAAGAGAAAGAGAAGATGCGAGTGAGAGAGAGAGGAAGAGAAGCAGTGAGAGAGAGAGAGAGAGAAAGAGAAGCTGAGTGTGAGAGAGAGAAAAGAAAGAGGCTGTGAGTGAGCGAGAGAGAGAGAAGCTGTGAGAGAGAGAGAAGCTGTGAGTGAGAGAGAGAAGGAGAAGCTGTGAGTGAGAGAGAGAGAGAAAGAAAGAGATGCTGTGAGTGAGAGAGAGACAGAAAGAGAAGCTGTGAGTGAGAGAGATAGAAAGAGAAGCTGTAAATGAGAGAAAAAGAGATGTGAGTGAGAGAGAGAGATAGAGAAGCTGTGAGTGAGAGAGAGAAAGGGAAGCTGTGAGTGAGAGAGAGAAAGAGAAGCTGTGAGTGAGAGATAGGGAGAGAAAGAGAAGCTGTTAGTGAGAGAGAAAGAAAGAGAAGCGGTAAGTGAGAGAGAGAAGAAAGAGAAGCTGTGAGTGAGAGAGAGAGAAAGAGAAGCTGTTAGTGAGAGAGAAAGAAAGAGAAGCGGTGAGAGAGAGAAGAAAGAGAAGCTGTGAGTGAGAGAGAGAAAGAAAGGGAGGCTGTGAGTGAGAGAGAGAGAGAAAGAGAAGCTGTGAGTGAGACAGAGAGAAAGAGAAGCTGTGAGTGGGAGAGAGAGAGAACGAGAAGCTGTGAGAAAGAGAGAAAGAGAAGCTGTCAGTGGGAGAGAAAGAGAAAGAGAAAGAAAGAGAAGCTGTGTGAGAGAGAGATAGAAGTAGAAGCTGTGAGTGAGAGAGAGAGAAGGAGAAGCTGTGAGTGAGAGTGAGAGAGAAGCTGTGAGTGAGAGAGACTGAGAGAGAAAGAGAGTGTGTGTGTGTGAGAGAGAAATAGAAGATGTAAGTGAAAGAGAGAAGAAAGAGATGTGAGTGAGAGAGAGAGAAAGAGAAGCTGTGGGTGAGAGAGAGAGAAAGAGAAGCTGTGAGTGAGAGAGAGAAAGAAAGAGAAGCTGTAAGTGAGAGAGAGTGAGAAAGAGAAGCTGTGAGTGAGATAGAAAGAGAAAGAGAAGATGTGAGTGAATGAGAGAGAAAGAGAAGCAGTGAGAGAGAGAGAGAAAGAGAAGCTGAGTGTGAGGGAGAGAAAAGAAAGAGAAGCTGTGAGTGAGCGAGAGAGAGAGAAGCTGTGAGAGAGAGAGAAGCTGTGAGAGAGAGAGAAGGAGAAGCTGTGAGTGAGAGAGAGAGAGAAAGAAAGATATGCTGTGAGTGAGAGAGAGACAGAAAGAGAAACTGTGAGTGAGAGAGAGAAAGAGAAGCTGTAAATGAGAGAGAAAGAGATGTGAGTGAGAGAGAGATAGAAGCTGTGAGTGAGAGAGAGAGAAAGAGAAGCTGAGAGAGAGAGAGAGAAAGAGAAGCTGTGAGTGAGAGAGAGAAGCTGTGAGTGAGAGAGAGAGAGAAAGAGAAGCAGTGAGAGAGAGAGAGAGAGAAAGAGAAGCTGTGAGTGAGAGAGAGAGAAAGAGAAGCTGTAAATGAGAGAGAAAGAGAAGATGTGAGTGAGAGAGAGAGAGAAGCTGTGAGTGAGAGAGAGAGAAAGAGAAGCTGAGAGAGAGAAAGACAAGCTGAGAGAGAGAGAGAGAGAAATAGAAGCTGTGAGTAAGAGAGAGAGAAGCTGTGAGTGAGAGAGAGAGAAAGAGAAGCTGTGAGTGAGAGAGAGAAAGAAAGAGAAGCTGTAAGTGAGAGAGAGTGAGAAAGAGAAGCTGTGAGTGAGATAGAAAGAGAAAGAGAAGATGTGAGTGAATGAGAGACAAAGAGAAGCAGTGAGAGAGAGAGAGAAAGAGAAGCTGAGTGTGAGAGAGAGAAAAGAAAGAGAAGCTGTGAGTGAGCGAGAGAGAGAGAAGTTGTGAGAGAGAGAGAAGCTGTGAGTGAGAGAGAGAAGGAGAAGCTGTGAGTAAGAGAGAGAGAGAAAGAAAGAGATGCTGTGAGTGAGAGAGAGACAGAAAGAGAAGCTGTGAGTGAGAGAGATAGAAAGAGAAGCTGTAAATGAGAGAAAAAGAGATGTGAGTGAGAGAGAGAGATAGAAGCTGTGAGTGAGAGAGAGAGAAAGAGAAGCTGAGAGAGAGAGAGAGAAAGAGAAGCTGTGAGTGAGAGAGAGAAGCTGTGAGTGAGAGAGAGAGAAAGAGAAGCTGTGAGTGAGAGAGAGAAAGGGAAGCTGTGAGTGAGAGAGAGAAAGAGAAGCTGTGAGTGAGAGATAGGGAGAGAAAGAGAAGCTGTTAGTGAGAGAGAAAGAAAGAGAAGCGGTGAGAGAGAGAAGAAAGAGAAGCTGTGAGTGAGAGAGAGAGAAAGAGAAGCTGTGAGTGAGAGAGAGAGAGAAGCTGTGAGTGAGAGAGAGAAAGAAAGGGAAGCTGTGAGTGAGAGAGAGAGAGAAAGATAAGCTGTGAGTGAGACAGAGAGAAAGAGAAGCTGTGAGTGGGAGAGAGAGAGAACGAGAAGCTGTGAGAGAGAGAGAAAGAGAAGCTGTGAGTGGGAGAGAAAGAGAAAGAGAAAGAAAGAGAAGCTGTGTGAGAGAGAGATAGAAGTAGAAGCTGTGAGTGAGAGAGAGAGAAGGAGAAGCTGTGAGTGAGAGAGAGAAGCTGTGAGTGAGAGAGACTGAGAGAGAAAGAGAGTGTGTGAGAGAGAAAGAGAAGATGTAAGTGAAAGAGAGAAGAAAGAGATGTGAGTGAGAGAGAGAGAAAGAGAAGCTGTGGGTGAGAGAGAGAGAAAGAGAAGCTGTGAGTGAGAGAGAGAAAGAAAGAGAAGCTGTAAGTGAGAGAGAGTGAGAAAGAGAAGCTGTGAGTGAGATAGAAAGAGAAAGAGAAGATGTGAGTGAATGAGAGAGAAAGAGAAGCAGTGAGAGAGAGAGAGAAAGAGAAGCTGAGTGTGAGAGCGAGAAAAGAAAGAGAAGCTGTGAGTGAGCGAGAGAGAGAGAAGCTGTGAGAGAGAGAGAAGCTGTGAGTGAGAGAGAGAAGGAGAAGCTGTGAGTGAGAGAGAGAGAGAAAGAAAGATATGCTGTGAGTGAGAGAGAGACAGAAAGAGAAGCTGTGAGTGAGAGAGAGAAAGAGAAGCTGTAAATGAGAGAGAAAGAGATGTGAGTGAGAGAGAGATAGAAGCTGTGAGTGAGAGAGAGAGAAAGAGAAGCTGAGAGAGAGAGAGAGAAAGAGAAGCTGTGAGTGAGAGAGAGAAGCTGTGAGTGAGAGAGAGAGAGAAAGAGAAGCAGTGAGAGAGAGAGAGAGAGAGAAAGAGAAGCTGTGAGTGAGAGAGAGAGAAAGAGAAGCTGTAAATGAGAGAGAAAGAGAAGATGTGAGTGAGAGAGAGAGAGAAGCTGTGAGTGAGAGAGAGAGAAAGAGAAGCTGAGAGAGAGAGAGAGAAATAGAAGCTGTGAGTAAGAGAGAGAGAAGCTGTGAGTAAGAGAGAGAGAAAGAGAAGCTGTGAGTGAGAGAGAGAGAGAGAGAAAGAGAAGCTGTGAGTGAGAGAGAGAGAAAGAGAAGCTGTGAGTGAGAGAAAGAGAAAGAGTAGCTGTGAGTGAGGAGAGAAAGAGAAGCTGTGAGTGAGAGAGAGAAAGAGAAGCTGTTAGTGAGAGAGAGAGAGAAAAGCTGTGAGTGAGAGAGAGAAGCTGTGAGTGAGACAGTGAGAAAGAGAAGCTGTATGTGTTTGTGTGTGAAAGAGAGTGAGAAGCTGTGAGAGAGAGAGAGAAAAAGAGAAGCTGTGAGTGAGAGCGAGAGTGAAAGAGAAGCTGTGAGTGAAAGAGAGAGAAGCTGTGAGTGAGTGAAAAAGAGAAGCTGTGAGTGAGTGAGTGAGAGAGAGAATCTGAGTGAGAGAGAGAGAGAGAAAGAGAAGCTGTGAGTGAGAGAGAAAGAGAAGCTGTGAGAGAGTGAGAGTGAGAAAGAAAAGCTGTGATTGTGTGTAAGAGAGAAAGAGAAGCTGTGAGAGAGAGAGAGGGAAAGAGAAGATGTGAATGACAGAGAGAGAGAATCTGTGTGTGTGTGAGAGAGAGAAAGAGAAGCTGTGAGTGTGTGTGTGAGAGAAAGAGAAGCTGTGAGTGAGAGAGAGAGAAAGAAAGAGAAGTTGTGAGAGAGAGAAAGAGAGAAAGAACTGTATGTGTGTGAGAGAGAGAGAAGCTGTGAGTGAGAGTGAGTGAGAGAGAGAGAGAAAGAGAAGCTGTGAGTGTGAGAGGGAGAGAAGCTGTGAGTGAGAGAGAGTGAGAGAAAGAAAACCTGTGAGTGAGAGAGAGAGAGAAGCTGTGAGTAAGAGAGAGAGTAAGCTAAGCTGTGAGTGAGAGAGAGAAATTGAGAAAGAGAAGCTGTGAGTGAGAGAGAGAAGCTGTGAGTGAGAGAGAAATAGAGAAAGAGAAGCTGTGAGTGAGAGAGAGAGATAGAGAAGCTGTGAGTGAGAGAGAGAGAGAAAGAGAAGCAGTGAGGGAGAGAGAGAGAAAGAGAAGCTGTGAGTGAGAGAGAGAGAAAGAAAAGCTGTAAATGAGAGAGAAAGAGAAGATGTGAGTGAGAGAGAGAGAGAAGTTGTGAGAGAGAGAGAAAGAGAAGCTGAGAGAGAGAGAGAGAAATAGAAGCTGTGAGTAAGAGAGAGAGAAGCTGTGAGTGAGAGAGAGAGAAAGAGAAGCTGTGAGTGAGAGAGAGAGAGAGAAAGAGAAGCTGTGAGTGAGAGAGAGAGAAAGAGAAGCTGTGAGTGAGAGAAAGAGAAAGAGAAAGAGTAGCTGTGAGTGAGGAGAGAAAGAGAAGCTGTGAGTGAGAGAGAGAAAGAGAAGCTTTTAGTGAGAGAGAGAGAGAGAGAAAAGCTGTGAGTGAGAGAGAGAAGCTATGAGTGAGAGAGTGAGTGAAGCTGTATGTGTTTGTGTGTGAGAGAGAGTGAGAAGCTGTGAGAGAGAAAGAGAAAAAGAGAAGCTGTGAGTGAGAGCGAGAGTGAAAGAGAAGCTGTGAGTGAGAGAGAGAAGCTGTGAGTGAGTGAAAAAGAGAAGCTGTGAGAGAGAGAGAGTGAGAAAGAGAAGCTGTGAGTGTGTGTAAGAGAGAAAGAGAAGCTGTGAGAGAGAGAGAGGGAAAGAGAAGATGTGAATGACAGAGAGAGAGAAGCTGTGTGTGTGTGAGTGGGAAAAAGAGAAGCTGTGTGTGTGAGAGAGAGAAAGAGAAGCTGTGAGTGAGAGAGAGAGAAAGAAAGAGAAGTTGTGAGAGAGAGAAAGAGAGAAAGAACTGTATGTGTGTGAGAGAGAGAGAAGCTGTGAGTGAGAGAGAGAGAGAGAGAGAGAGAAGCTGTGAGTGTGAGAGAGAGTGAAGCTGTGAGTGAGAGAGAGTGAGAGAAAGAAAACCTGTGAGTGAGAGAGAGAGAGAAGCTGTGAGTAAGAGAGAGAGTAAGCTAAGCTGTGAGTGTGAGAGAGAAATAGAGAAATTGAAGCTGTGAGTGAGAGAGAGAGATAGAGAAGCTGTGAGTGAGAGAGAGAAAGGGAAGCTGTGAGTGAGAGAGAGAAAGAAAGAGAAGCGGAAAGTGAGAGAGAGAAGAAAGAGAAGCTGTGAGTGAGAGAGAGAGAAAGAGAAGCTGTGAGTGAGAGAGAGAGAGAGAAGCTGTGAGTGAGAGAGAGAAAGAAAGGGAAGCTGTGAGTGAGAGAGAGAGAGAAAGAGAAGCTGTGAGTGAGACAGAGAGAAAGAGAAGCTGTGAGTGGGAGAGAGGGAGAGAAAGAGAAGCTGTTAGTGTGTGTGAGAGAGAAAGAGAAGATGTAAGTGAAAGAGAGAAGAAAGAGAAGATGTGTGGTTGTGAAAGAGAGAAGCTATGAGGGAGAGAGAGAGAAAGAGAAGATTTGAGTGTGTGAGAGAGAGAAAGAGAAACTGTAAGTGAGAGAGAGAGAGAGAAGCTGTGAGAGAGAGAGAGAGAAAGATAAGCTGTTAGTGAGAGAGAGAGTGAAAGTGAAGCTGTGAGTGAAGGAGAGAGAGAAGCTGTGATTGAGCGAGAGAGAAGATGTGAGTGAGAGAGAGAGAGAATGAGAAAATGAGTGAGAGAGAGAGAAAGAGAAAGAGAAGCTGTGAGTGAGTGAGAGAGAGAAAGAGAAGCTATGAGTGAGAGAGAGAGAAGCTGTGAGTGAGAGAGAGAGAGAGAGAAAGAGAAGCTGTGAGTGAGAGAGAGAAAGAGAAGCTGTTAGTGAGAGAGAGAGAGAGAAGCTGTGAGTGAGAGAGAGAAGCTGTGAGTGAGAGAGTGAGAAAGAGAAGCTGTATGTGTTTGTGTGTGAGAGAGAGTGAGAAGCTGTGAGAGAGAGAGAGAAAAAGAGAAGCTGTGAGTGAGAGCGAGAGTGAAAGAGAAGCTGTGAGTGAGAGAGAGAGAAGCTGTGAGTGAGTGAAAAAGAGAAGCTGTGAGTGAGTGAGTGAGAGAGAGAATCTGAGTGAGAGAGAGAGAGAGAAAGAGAAGCTGTGAGTGAGAGAGAGAGAGAAAGAGAAGCTGTGAGTGAGAGAGAAAGAGAAGCTGTGAGAGAGAGAGAGTGAGAAAGAGAAGCTGTGAGTGTGTGTAAGAGAGAAAGAGAAGCTGTGAGAGAGAGAGAGGGAAAGAGAAGATGTGAATGACAGAGAGAGAGAAGCTGTGTGTGTGTGAGAGAGAGAGAAAGAAAGAGAAGTTGTGTGTGTGAGAGAGAGAAAGAGAGAAAGAACTGTATGTGTGTGAGAGAGAGAGAAGCTGTGAGTGAGAGAGAGTGAGTTAAAGAAAACCTGTGAGTGAGTGAGAGAGAGAAAATGTGAGTAAGAGAGAGAGAAAGCTAAGCTGTGAGTGAGAGAGAGAAATAGAGAAAGAGAAGCTGTGAGTGAGAGAGTGAGAAAGAGAAGCTGTGAGTGAGAGAGAGGGAGAGAAAGAGAAGCTGTTAGTGAGAGAGAGAAAGAAAGAGAAGCGGTAAGTGAGAGAGAGAAGAAAGAGAAGCTGTGAGTGAGAGAGAGAGAGAGAGAAGCTGTGAGTGAGAGAGAGAGAGAGAGAAGCTGTGAGTGAGAGAGAGAAAGAAAGGGAAGCTGTGAGTGAGAGAGAGAGAGAAAGAGAAGCTGTGAGTGAGACGGAGAGAAAGAGAAGCTGTGAGTGGGAGAGAGAGAATGAGAAGCTGTGAGAGAGAGAGAAAGAGAAGCTGTGAGTGGGAGAGAAAGAGAAAGAAAGAGAAGCTGTGTGAGAGAGAGATAGAAGTAGAAGCTGTGAGTGTGAGAGAGAGAAGGAGAAGCTGTGAGTGAGTGAGAGAGAGAGAGAAGCTGTGAGTGAGAGAGACTGAGAGAGAAAGAGAGTGTGTGAGAGAGAGAGAAAGAGAAGATGTAAGTGAAAGAGAGAAGAAAGAGATGTGAGTGAGAGAGAGAGAAAGAGAAGCTGTGGGTGAGAGAGAGAGAAAGAGAAGCTGTGAGTGAGAGAGAGAAAGAAAGAGAAGCTGTAAGTGAGAGAGAGTGAGAAAGAGAAGCTGTGAGTGAGATAGAAAGAGAAAGAGAAGATGTGAGTGAGAGAGAGAGAAAGAGAAGCAGTGTGTGAGAGAGAGAAAGAGAAGCTGTGTGAGAGAGAGAAAAGAAAGAGAAGCTGTGAGTGAGCGAGAGAGAGAGAAGCTGTGAGAGAGAGAGAAGCTGTGAGTGAGAGAGAGAAGGAGAAGCTGTGAGTGAGAGAGAGAGAGAAAGAAAGAGATGCTGTGAGTGAGAGAGAGACAGAAAGAGAAGCTGTGAGTGAGAGAGATAGAGAGAGAAGCTGTAAATGAGTGAGAAAGAGATGTGAGTGAGAGAGAGAGATAGAAGCTGTGAGTGAGAGAGAGAGAAAGATAAGCTGAGAGAGAGAGAGAAAGAGAAGCTGTGAGTGAGAGAGAGAAGCTGTGAGTGAGAGAGAGAGAGAGAGAGAAGCTGTGAGTGAGAGAGAGATAGAAAGAGAAGCTGTGAGTGAGAGAGAGAGAAAGAGAAGCTGTAAATGAGAGAGAAAGAGAAGATGTGAGTGAGAGAGAGAGAAAGAGAAGCTGAGAGAGAGAGAGAAATAGAAGCTGTGAGTAAGAGAGAGAGAAGCTGTGAGTGAGAGAGAGAGAAAGAGAAGCTGTGAGTGAGAGAGAGAGAGAAAGAGAAGCTGTGAGTGAGAGAGAGAGAAAGAGAAGCTGTGAGTGAGAGAAAGAAAGAGTAGCTGTGAGTGAGGAGAGAAAGAGAAGCTGTGAGTGAGAGAGAGAGAGAAGGGGAAGTTGTGAGTGAGAGAGAGAAAGAGAAGCTGTGAGTGAGAGAGAGAGAAAGAGAAGCTGTGAGTGAGAGAGAGAGAAAGAGAAGCTGTGAGTGAGAGAGAGAGAGAAAGAGAAGCTGTGAGTGAGAGAGAGAGAAAGAGAAGCTGTGAGTGAGAGAAAGAAAGAGTAGCTGTGAGTGAGGAGAGAAAGAGAAGCTGTGAGTGAGAGAGAGAGAGAAGGGGAAGTTGTGAGTGAGAGAGAGAAAGAGAAGCTGTGAGTGAGAGAGAGAGAAAGAGAAGCTGTAAGTGAGAGAGAGTGAGAAAGAGAAGCGGTGAGAGAGAGAGAGGAGCTGTGAGTGAGAGAGAGAGAGAATGAGAAGCTGTGAGAGAGAGAAAGAGAGAAGCTGTGAGTGAGAGAGAACAAGAAGCTGTGAGTCAGAGAGAGAGAAAGAAAGAGAAGGAGTGAGTGAGAGAGAGAAAGAGAAGCTGTGAGTGAGAGAGAGAGAAGCTGTGAGTGAGAGAGAGAGAAAGAGAAACTGTGAGTGAGAGAGAGAGAGAGAAAGAGAAGCTGTGAGTGAGAGAGAGAGGGAGAGAAAGAGAAGCTGTGAGTGAGAGAAAGAGAGAGAGAAAGAAAGAGAAGCTGTGAGTGAGGAAGAGAGAGAAATTGAAGCTGTGAGTGAGAGAGAGAGAAAGAGAAGCTGTGTGTGAGAGACAGAGAGAAAGAGAAGCTGTAAGAGAGAGAGAGAAATAGAAGCTGTGTGTGAGAGAGAGAGAGAAAGAGAAGCTGTGAGTGAGAGAGAATGAGAAAGAGAAGCAGTGAGAGAAAGAGAGAGAAAGAGAAGCTGTGTGTGAGAGACAGAGAAGCTGTGAGTGAGAGAGGGAGAATGAGAAGCTGTGAGTGAGAGAGAGAGAGAGAGAAAGAGAAGCTGTGAGTGAGTGAGAGAGTGAGAGAAGCTGTGAGTGAGAGAGAGAGAAAGAGAAGCTGTGAGTGAGAGAGAGAGAGAAAGAGAAGCTGTGAGTGAGGGAGAAAGAGAAGCTGTGTGTGTGTGTGAGAGAGAAGCTGTGAGTGAGAGAGAGAGAGAAAGAGAAGCTGTGAGTGAGAGAGAAAGAGAGAAAGTGAAGCTGTGAGTAAGAGAGAGAGAAAGAGAAGCTGTGAGTGAGAGAGAAAGAGAGAATGAGAAGCTGTGAGTGAGAGAGAGAATGAGAAGCTGTGAGGGAGAGAAAGAGAGAAGCTGTGAGTGAGAGAGAAAGAGAAGCTGTGAGTGAGAAAGAGAGAGAAGCTGTGAGTGAGAGAGAGAGAGAGAGAAGCTGTGAGTGAGAGAGAGAAAGAGAAGCTGTGAGAGAGAGAAAGAGAGAAGCTGTGAGTGAGAGAGAAAGAGAAGCTGTGAGTGAGAGAGAGAGAGAGAAGCTGTGAGTGAGAGAGAGAAAGAGAAGCTGTGAGTGAGAGAGACAGAGAAAGAGAAGCTGAGAGTGAGAGAGAGAGAAAGGGAAGCTGTGAGTGTGAATGTGAGAGAGAGAAAGAAAGAGAAGCTGTGTGTGTGAGAGAAATCGTATCTGTGAGTGAGAGAGAGAGAAAAAAATGCTGTGAGTGAGAGAGAGAAAGAAAGAGAAGCTGTGAGTGAGAGAGAGAGAAAGAGAAGCTGTGAGTGACAGAGAGAGAGAGAACGAGAAGTTGTGAGTGAGAGAGTGAGAGAGAGAAATAGAAGCTGTGAGAGAGAGTGAGAGAGAAACAGATGCTGTGAGTAAGTGCATGAGAGAGAGAAAGAGAAGCTGTGAGTGAGAGAGAGAGAGAAAGAGTAGCTGTGAGTGAGAGAGAAAGAGAAGCTGTGAGTGAGAGAGAGAGAGAAGCTGAGTGAGAGATAGAGAAAGAGTAGCTGTAAGTGAGAGAGAGAGAGAAGCTGTGAGTGAGAGAGAGAGAGAGAAGCTGTTCGTGAGAGAGAGAGAAAGAGAAGCTGTGAGTGAGAGAGAGAGAAAGAGAAGCTGTGAGTGAGAGAGAGAGAGAAGCTGTGAGTGAGAGAGAGAGAAAGAGAAGCTGTAAATGAGTGAGAAAGAGATGTGAGTGAGAGAGAGAGATAGAAGCTGTGAGTGAGAGAGAGAGAAAGATAAGCTGAGAGAGAGAGAGAAAGAGAAGCTGTGAGTGAGAGAGAGAAGCTGTGAGTGAGAGAGAGAGAGAGAGAGAAGCTGTGAGTGAGAGAGAGATAGAAAGAGAAGCTGTGAGTGAGAGAGAGAGAAAGAGAAGCTGTAAATGAGAGAGAAAGAGAAGATGTGAGTGAGAGAGAGAGAAAGAGAAGCTGAGAGAGAGAGAGAAATAGAAGCTGTGAGTAAGAGAGAGAGAAGCTGTGAGTGAGAGAGAGAGAAAGAGAAGCTGTGAGTGAGAGAGAGAGAGAAAGAGAAGCTGTGAGTGAGAGAGAGAGAAAGAGAAGCTGTGAGTGAGAGAAAGAAAGAGTAGCTGTGAGTGAGGAGAGAAAGAGAAGCTGTGAGTGAGAGAGAGAGAGAAGGGGAAGTTGTGAGTGAGAGAGAGAAAGAGAAGCTGTGAGTGAGAGAGAGAGAAAGAGAAGCTGTAAGTGAGAGAGAGTGAGAAAGAGAAGCGGTGAGAGAGAGAGAGGAGCTGTGAGTGAGAGAGAGAGAGAATGAGAAGCTGTGAGAGAGAGAAAGAGAGAAGCTGTGAGTGAGAGAGAACAAGAAGCTGTGAGTCAGAGAGAGAGAAAGAAAGAGAAGGAGTGAGTGAGAGAGAGAGAAAGAGAAGCTGTGAGTGAGAGAGAGAGAAGCTGTGAGTGAGAGAGAGAGAAAGAGAAACTGTGAGTGAGAGAGAGAGAGAGAGAGAGAAGCTGTGAGTGAGAGAGAGAGGGAGAGAAAGAGAAGCTGTGAGTGAGAGAAAGAGAGAGAGAAAGAAAGAGAAGCTGTGAGTGAGGAAGAGAGAGAAATTGAAGCTGTGAGTGAGAGAGAGAGAGAAAGAGAAGCTGTGTGTGAGAGACAGAGAGAAAGAGAAGCTGTAAGAGAGAGAGAGAAATAGAAGCTGTGTGTGAGAGAGAGACAGAAAGAGAAGCTGTGAGTGAGAGAGAATGAGAAAGAGAAGCAGTGAGAGAGAGAGAGAGAAAGAGAAGCTGTGTGTGAGAGACAGAGAAGCTGTGAGTGAGAGAGGGAGAATGAGAAGCTGTGAGTGAGAGAGAGAGAGAGAAAGAGAAGCTGTGAGTGAGTGAGAGAGTGAGAGAAGCTGTGAGTGAGAGAGAGAGAAAGAGAAGCTGTGAGTGAGAGAGAGAGAGAAAGAGAAGCTGTGAGTGAGGGAGAAAGAGAAGCTGTGTGTGTGTGTGAGAGAGAAGCTGTGAGTGAGAGAGAGAGAGAAAGAGAAGCTGTGAGTGAGAGAGAAAGAGAGAAAGTGAAGCTGTGAGTAAGAGAGAGAGAAAGAGAAGCTGTGAGTGAGAGAGAAAGAGAGAATGAGAAGCTGTGAGTGAGAGAGAGAATGAGAAGCTGTGAGAGAGAGAAAGAGAGAAGCTGTGAGTGAGAGAGAAAGAGAAGCTGTGAGTGAGAAAGAGAGAGAAGCTGTGAGTGAGAGAGAGAGAGAGAGAAGCTGTGAGTGAGAGAGAGAAAGAGAAGCTGTGAGAGAGAGAAAGAGAGAAGCTGTGAGTGAGAGAGAAAGAGAAGCTGTGAGTGAGAGAGAGAGAGAGAAGCTGTGAGTGAGAGAGAGAAAGAGAAGCTGTGAGTGAGAGAGACAGAGAAAGAGAAGCTGAGAGTGAGAGAGAGAGAAAGGGAAGCTGTGAGTGTGAATGTGAGAGAGAGAAAGAAAGAGAAGCTGTGTGTGTGAGAGAAATCGTATCTGTGAGTGAGAGAGAGAGAAAAAAATGCTGTGAGTGAGAGAGAGAAAGAAAGAGAAGCTGTGAGTGAGAGAGAGAGAAAGAGAAGCTGTGAGTGACAGAGAGAGAGAGAACGAGAAGTTGTGAGTGAGAGAGTGAGAGAGAGAAATAGAAGCTGTGAGAGAGAGTGAGAGAGAAACAGATGCTGTGAGTGAGTGCATGAGAGAGAGAAAGAGAAGCTGTGAGTGAGAGAGAGAGAGAAAGAGTAGCTGTGAGTGAGAGAGAAAGAGAAGCTGTGAGTGAGAGAGAGAGAGAAGCTGAGTGAGAGATAGAGAAAGAGTAGCTGTAAGTGAGAGAGAGAGAGAAGCTGTGAGTGAGAGAGAGAGAGAGAAGCTGTTCGTGAGAGAGAGAGAAAGAGAAGCTGTGAGTGAGAGAGAGAGAAAGAGAAGCTGTGAGTGAGAGAGAGAGAGAAGCTGTGAGTGAGAGAGAGAGAAAGAGAAGCTGTTAGTGAGAGAGAGAGTATAATAGAAGCTGTGAGTGAGAGAGAGAGAGAAGCTGTGAGTGAGAGAGAGAGAAGCTGTGAGTGAGAGAGAGAGAAGTAGAATCTGTGAGTGAGAGAGAGAGAGAAAGAGAAGCTGTGAGTGAGAGAGAGAGAAGCTGTGAGTGAGAGAGAGATAAGTAGAATCTGTGAGTGAGAGAGAGAGAGAAAGAGAAGCTGTGAGTGAGAGAGAGAGAGAGAAGCTGTGAGTGAGAGAGAGAGAGAGAAAGAGAAGCTGTGAGTGTGAGAGAGAGAGAAGCTGTGAGTGAGAGAGAGTGAGAGAAAGAAAACCTGTGAGTGAGAGAGAGAGAGAAGCTGTGAGTAAGAGAGAGAGAAAGCTAAGCTGTGAGTGTGAGAGAGAAATAGAGAAAGAGAAGCTGTGAGTGAGAGAGAGAGATAGAGAAGCTGTGAGTGAGAGAGAGAAAGGGAAGCTGTGAGTGAGAGAGAGAAAGAGAAGCTGTAAGTGAGAGAGAGGGAGAGAAAGAGAAGCTGTTAGTGAGAGAGAGAAAGAAAGAGAAGCGGAAAGTGAGAGAGAGAAGAAAGAGAAGCTGTGAGTAAGAGAGAGAGAAAGAAAAGCTGTGAGTGAGAGAGAGAGAGAGAAGCTGTGAGTGAGAGAGAGAAAGAAAGGGAAGCTGTGAGTGAGAGAGAGAGAGAAAGAGAAGCTGTGAGTGAGACAGAGAGAAAGAGAAGCTGTGAGTGGGAGTGAGAGAGAATGAGAAGCTGTGAGAGAGAGAGAAAGAGAAGCTGTGAGTGGGAGAGAAAGAGAAAGAAAGAGAAGCTGTGTGAGAGAGAGATAGAAGTAGAAGCTGTGAGTGAGAGAGAGAGAAGGAGAAGCTGTGAGTGAGAGAGAGAGAGAGAAGCTGTGAGTGAGAGAGAAAGAGAAGCTGTGAGTGAGAGAGAGAGAGAAGCTGAGTGAGAGATAGAGAAAGAGTAGCTGTAAGTGAGAGAGAGAGAGAAGCTGTGAGTGAGAGAGAGAGAGAGAAGCCGTGAGAGAGAGAGAAAGAGAAGCTGTGAGTGAGAGAGAGAGAAAGAGAAGCTGTGAGTGAGAGAGAGAGAAGCTGTGAGTGAGAGAGAGAGAAAGAGAAGCTGTTAGTGAGAGAGAGAGTATAAGAGAAGCTGTGAGTGAGAGAGAGAGAGAGAGAAGCTGTGAGTGAGAGAGAGAGAAGCTGTGAGTGAGAGAGAGAGAAGTAGAATCTGTGAGTGAGAGAGAGAGAGAAAGAGAAGCTGTGAGTGAGTGAGAGAGAGAGAAGCTGTGAGTGAGAGAGAGAGAAGCTGTGAGAGAGAGAGAGAAAAGTAGAATCTGTGAGTGAGAGAGAGAGAGAAAGAGAAGCTGTGAGTGAGAGAGAGAGAGAAGCTGTGAGTGAGAGAGAGAGAGAGAAAGAGAAGCTGTGAGTGTGAGAGAGAGAGAAGCTGTGAGTGAGAGAGAGTGAGAGAAAGAAAACCTGTGAGTGAGAGAGAGAGAGAAGCTGTGAGTAAGAGAGAGAGAAAGAAAGGGAAGCTGTGAGTGGGAGAGAGGGAGAGAAAGAGAAGCTGTTAGTGTGTGAGAGAGAGAAAGAGAAGATGTAAGTGAAAGAGAGAAGAAAGAGAAGATGTGTGGTTGTGAAAGAGAGAAGCTATGAGGGAGAGAGAGAGAAAGAGAAGATTTGAGTGTGTGAGAGAGAGAAAGAGAAACTGTAAGTGAGAGAGAGAGAGAGAAGCTGTGAGAGAGAGAGAGAGAAAGAGAAGCTGTTAGTGAGAGAGAGAGTGAAAGTGAAGCTGTGAGTGAAGGAGAGAGAGAAGCTGTGATTGAGCGAGAGAGAAAATGTGAGTGAGAGAGAGAGAGAATGAGAAAATGAGTGAGAGAGAGAGAAAGAGAAAGAGAAGCTGTGAGTGAGTGAGAGAGAGAAAGAGAAGCTATGAGTGAGAGAGAGAGAAGCTGTGAGTGAGAGAGAGAGACAGAGAAAGAGAAGCTGTGAGTGAGAGAGAGAAAGAGAAGCTGTTAGTGAGAGAGAGAGAGAGAAGCTGTGAGTGAGAGAGTGAGAAAGAGAAGCTGTATGTGTTTGTGTGTGTGAGAGAGTGAGAAGCTGTGAGAGAGAGAGAGAAAAAGAGAAGCTGTGAGTGAGAGCGAGAGTGAAAGAGAAGCTGTGAGTGAGAGAGAGAGAAGCTGTGAGTGAGTGAAAAAGAGAAGCTGTGAGTGAGTGAGTGAGAGAGAGAATCTGAGTGAGAGAGAGAGAGAGAAAGAGAAGCTGTGAGTGAGAGAGAGAGAGAAAGAGAAGCTGTGAGTGAGAGAGAAAGAGAAGCTGTGAGAGAGAGAGAGTGAGAAAGAGAAGCTGTGAGTGTGTGTAAGAGAGAAAGAGAAGCTGTGAGAGAGAGAGAGGGAAAGAGAAGATGTGAATGACAGAGAGAGAGAAGCTGTGTGTGTGTGAGAGAGAGAGAAAGAAAGAGAAGTTGTGTGTGTGAGAGAGAGAAAGAGAGAAAGAACTGTATGTGTGTGAGAGAGAGAGAAGCTGTGAGTGAGAGAGAGTGAGAGAAAGAAAACCTGTGAGTGAGTGAGAGAGAGAAAATGTGAGTAAGAGAGAGAGAAAGCTAAGCTGTGAGTGAGAGAGAAAAATAGAGAAAGAGAAGCTGTGAGTGAGAGAGAGAGATAGAGAAGCTGTGAGTGAGAGAGAGAAAGGGAAGCTGTGAGTGAGAGAGAGAGAAAGAGAAGCTGTGAGTGAGAGAGAGGGAGAGAAAGAGAAGCTGTTAGTGAGAGAGAGAAAGAAAGAGAAGCGGTAAGTGAGAGAGAGAAGAAAGAGAAGCTGTGAGTGAGAGAGAGAGAGAAGCTGTGAGTGAGAGAGAGAGAGAGAAGCTGTGAGTGAGAGAGAGAAAGAAAGGGAAGCTGTGAGTGGGAGAGAGAGAGAATGAGAAGCTGTGAGAGAGAGAGAAAGAGAAGCTGTGAGTGGGAGAGAAAGAGAAAGAAAGAGAAGCTGTGTGAGAGAGAGATAGAAGTAGAAGCTGTGAGTGTGAGAGAGAGAAGGAGAAGATGTGAGTGAGTGAGAGAGAGAGAGAAGCTGTGACTGAGAGAGACTGAGAGAGAAAGAGAGTGTGTGTGAGAGAGAGAAAGAGAAGATGTAAGTGAAAGAGAGAAGAAAGAGATGTGAGTGAGAGAGAGAAAGAGAAGCTGTGGGTGAGAGAGAGAGAAAGAGAAGCTGTGAGTGAGAGAGAGAAAGAAAGAGAAGCTGTAAGTGAGAGAGAGTGAGAAAGAGAAGCTGTGAGTGAGATAGAAAGAGAAAGAGAAGATGTGAGTGAGAGAGAGAGAAAGAGAAGCAGTGTGTGAGAGAGAGAAAGAGAAGCTGTGTGAGAGAGAGAAAAGAAAGAGAATCTGTGAGTGAGCGAGAGAGAGAGAAGCTGTGAGAGAGAGAGAAGCTGTGAGTGAGAGAGAGAAGGAGAAGCTGTGAGTGAGAGAGAGAGAGAAAGAAAGAGATGCTGTGAGTGAGAGACAGAAAGAGAAGCTGTGAGTGAGAGAGATAGAGAGAGAAGCTGTAAATGAGTGAGAAAGAGATGTGAGTGAGAGAGAGAGATAGAAGCTGTGAGTGAGAGAGAGAGAAAGATAAGCTGAGAGAGAGAGTGAAAGAGAAGCTGTGAGTGAGAGAGAGAGAAGCTGTGAGTGAGTGAAAAAGAGAAGCTGTGAGTGAGTGAGTGAGAGAGAGAATCTGAGTGAGAGAGAGAGAGAGAAAGAGAAGCTGTGAGTGAGAGAGAGAGAGAAAGAGAAGCTGTGAGTGAGAGAGAAAGAGAAGCTGTGAGAGAGAGAGAGTGAGAAAGAGAAGCTGTGAGTGTGTGTAAGAGAGAAAGAGAAGCTGTGAGAGAGAGAGAGGGAAAGAGAAGATGTGAATGACAGAGAGAGAGAAGCTGTGTGTGTGTGAGAGAGAGAGAAAGAAAGAGAAGTTGTGTGTGTGAGAGAGAGAAAGAACTGTATGTGTGTGTGAGAGAGAGAGAAGCTGTGAGTGAGAGAGAGTGAGAGAAAGAAAACCTGTGAGTGAGTGAGAGAGAGAAAATGTGAGTAAGAGAGAGAGAAAGCTAAGCTGTGAGTGAGAGAGAGAAATAGAGAAAGAGAAGCTGTGAGTGAGAGAGAGAGATAGAGAAGCTGTGAGTGAGAGAGAGAAAGGGAAGCTGTGAGTGAGAGAGAGAGAAAGAGAAGCTGTGAGTGAGAGAGAGGGAGAGAAAGAGAAGCTGTTAGTGAGAGAGAGAAAGAAAGAGAAGCGGTAAGTGAGAGAGAGAAGAAAGAGAAGCTGTGAGTGAGAGAGAGAGAGAAGCTGTGAGTGAGAGAGAGAGAGAAGCTGTGAGTGAGAGAGAGAAAGAAAGGGAAGCTGTGAGTGGGAGAGAGAGAGAATGAGAAGCTGTGAGAGAGAGAGAAAGAGAAGCTGTGAGTGGGAGAGAAAGAGAAAGAAAGAGAAGCTGTGTGAGAGAGAGATAGAAGTAGAAGCTGTGAGTGTGAGAGAGAGAAGGAGAAGCTGTGAGTGAGTGAGAGAGAGAGAGAAGCTGTGACTGAGAGAGACTGAGAGAGAAAGAGAGTGTGTGAGAGAGAGAGAAAGAGAAGATGTAAGTGAAAGAGAGAAGAAAGAGATGTGAGTGAGAGAGAGAAAGAGAAGCTGTGGGTGAGAGAGAGAGAAAGAGAAGCTGTGAGTGAGAGAGAGAAAGAAAGAGAAGCTGTAAGTGAGAGAGAGTGAGAAAGAGAAGCTGTGAGTGAGATAGAAAGAGAAAGAGAAGATGTGAGTGAGAGAGAGAGAAAGAGAAGCAGTGTGTGAGAGAGAGAAAGAGAAGCTGTGTGAGAGAGAGAAAAGAAAGAGAATCTGTGAGTGAGCGAGAGAGAGAGAAGCTGTGAGAGAGAGAGAAGCTGTGAGTGAGAGAGAGAGAGAAAGAAAGAGATGCTGTGAGTGAGAGAGAGACAGAAAGAGAAGCTGTGAGTGAGAGAGATAGAGAGAGAAGCTGTAAATGAGTGAGAAAGAAATGTGAGTGAGAGAGAGAGATAGAAGCTGTGAGTGAGAGAGAGAGAAAGATAAGCTGAGAGAGAGAGAGAAAGAGAAGCTGTGAGTGAGAGAGAGAAGCTGTGAGTGAGAGAGAGAGAGAGAGAGAAGCTGTGAGTGAGAGAGAGATAGAAAGAGAAGCTGTGAGTGAGAGAGAGAGAAAGAGAAGCTGTAAATGAGAGAGAAAGAGAAGATGTGAGTGAGAGAGAGAGAAAGAGAAGCTGAGAGAGAGAGAAATAGAAGCTGTGAGTAAGAGAGAGAGAAGCTGTGAGTGAGAGAGAGAGAAAGAGAAGCTGTGAGTGAGAGAGAGAGAGAGAGAGAGAGAGAAAGAGAAGCTGTGAGTGAGAGAGAGAGAAAGAGAAGCTGTGAGTGAGAGAAAGAAAGAGTAGCTGTGAGTGAGGAGAGAAAGAGAAGCTGTGAGTGAGAGAGAGAGAGAAGGGGAAGTTGTGAGTGAGAGAGAGAAAGAGAAGCTGTGAGTGAGAGAGAGAGAAAGAGAAGCTGTAAGTGAGAGAGAGTGAGAAAGAGAAGCGGTGAGAGAGAGAGAGGAGCTGTGAGTGAGAGAGAGAGAATGAGAAGCTGTGAGAGAGAGAAAGAGAGAAGCTGTGAGTGAGAGAGAACAAGAAGCTGTGAGTCAGAGAGAGAGAAAGAAAGAGAAGGATTGAGTGAGAGAGAGAGAAAGAGAAGCTGTGAGTGAGAGAGAGAGAGAAGCTGTGAGTGAGAGAGAGAGAAAGAGAAACTGTGAGTGAGAGAGAGAGAGAGAAAGAGAAGCTGTGAGTGAGAGAGAGAGGGAGAGAAAGAGAAGCTGTGAGTGAGAGAAAGAGAGAGAGAAAGAAAGAGAAGCTGTGAGTGAGGAAGAGAGAGAAATTGAAGCTGTGAGTGAGAGAGAGAGAGAAAGAGAAGCTGTGTGTGAGAGACAGAGAGAAAGAGAAGCTGTAAGAGAGAGAGAGAAATAGAAGCTGTGTCTGAGAGAGAGAGAGAAAGAGAAGCTGTGAGTGAGAGAGAATGAGAAAGAGAAGCAGTGAGAGAGAGAGAGAGAAAGAGAAGCTGTGTGTGAGAGACAGAGAAGCTGTGAGTGAGAGAGGGAGAATGAGAAGCTGTGAGTGAGAGAGAGAGAGAGAGAAAGAGAAGCTGTGAGTGAGTGAGAGAGTGAGAGAAGCTGTGAGTGAGAGAGAGAGAAAGAGAAGCTGTGAGTGAGAGAGAGAGAGAAAGAGAAGCTGTGAGTGAGGGAGAAAGAGAAGCTGTGTGTGTGTGAGAGAGAAGCTGTGAGTGAGAGAGAGAGAGAGAAAGAGAAGCTGTGAGTGAGAGAGAAAGAGAGAAAGTGAAGCTGTGAGTAAGAGAGAGAGAAAGAGAAGCTGTGAGTGAGAGAGAATGAGAGAATGAGAAGCTGTGAGTGAGAGAGAGAATGAGAAGCTGTGAGAGAGAGAAAGAGAGAAGCTGTGAGTGAGAGAGAAAGAGAAGCTGTGAGTGAGAGAGAGAGAGAAACTGTGAGTGAGAGAGAGAGAGAGAAGCTGTGAGTGAGAGAGAGAAAGAGAAGCTGTGAGTGAGAGAGACAGAGAAAGAGAAGCTGAGAGTGAGAGAGAGAGAGAAAGGGAAGCTGTGAGTGTGAATGTGAGAGAGAGAAAGAAAGAGAAGCTATGTGTGTGAGAGAAATCGTATCTGTGAGTGAGAGAGAGAGAAAAAAATGCTGTGAGTGAGAGAGAGAAAGAAAGAGAAGCTGTGAGTGAGAGAGAGAGAAAGAGAAGCTGTGAGTGACAGAGAGAGAGAGAACGAGAAGTTGTGAGTGAGAGAGTGAGAGAGAGAAATAGAAGCTATGAGAGAGAGTGAGAGAGAAACAGATGCTGTGAGTGAGTGCATGAGAGAGAGAAAGAGAAGCTGTGAGTGAGAGAGAGAGAGAAAGAGTAGCTGTGAGTGAGAGAGAAAGAGAAGCTGTGAGTGAGAGAGAGAGAGAAGCTGAGTGAGAGATAGAGAAAGAGTAGCTGTAAGTGAGAGAGAGAGAGAAGCTGTGAGTGAGAGAGAGAGAGAGAAGCTGTTCGTGAGAGAGAGAGAAAGAGAAGCTGTGAGTGAGAGAGAGAGAAAGAGAAGCTGTGAGTGAGAGAGAGAGAAGCTGTGAGTAAGAGAGAGAGAAAGCTAAGCTGTGAGTGTGAGAGAGAAATAGAGAAAGAGAAGCTGTGAGTGAGAGAGAGAGATAGAGAAGCTGTGAGTGAGAGAGAGAAAGGGAAGCTGTGAGTGAGAGAGAGAAAGAGAAGCTGTAAGTGAGAGAGAGGGAGAGAAAGAGAAGCTGTTAGTGAGAGAGAGAAAGAAAGAGAAGCGGAAAGTGAGAGAGAGAAGAAAGAGAAGCTGTGAGTAAGAGAGAGAGAAAGAAAAGCTGTGAGTGAGAGAGAGAGAGAGAAGCTGTGAGTGAGAGAGAGAAAGAAAGGGAAGCTGTGAGTGAGACAGAGAGAAAGAGAAGCTGTGAGTGGGAGAGAGAGAGAATGAGAAACTGTGAGAGAGAGGGAAAGAGAAGCTGTGAGTGGGAGAGAAAGAGAAAGAAAGAGAAGCTGTGTGAGAGAGAGATAGAAGTAGAAGCTGTGAGTGAGAGAGAGAGAAGGAGAAGCTGTGAGTGAGAGAGAGAGAGAGAGAAGCTGTGAGTGAGAGAGAAAGAGAAGCTGTGAGTGAGAGAGAGAGAGAAGCTGAGTGAGAGATAGAGAAAGAGTAGCTGTAAGTGAGAGAGAGAGAGAAGCTGTGAGTGAGTGAGAGAGAGAGAAGCCGTGAGAGAGAGAGAAAGAGAAGCTGTGAGTGAGAGAGAGAGAAAGAGAAGCTGTGAGTGAGAGAGAGAGAAGCTGTGAGTGAGAGAGAGAGAAAGAGAAGCTGTTAGTGAGAGAGAGAGTATAAGAGAAGCTGTGAGTGAGAGAGAGAGAGAGAAGCTGTGAGTGAGAGAGAGAGAAGCTGTGAGTGAGAGAGAGAGAAGTAGAATCTGTGAGTGAGAGAGAGAGAGAAAGAGAAGCTGTGAGTGAGAGAGAGAGAGAAGCTGTGAGTGAGAGAGAGAGAAGCTGTGAGTGAGAGAGAGAGAAGTAGAATCTGTGAGTGAGAGAGAGAGAGAAAGAGAAGCTGTGAGTGAGAGAGAGAGAGAGAAGCTGTGAGTGAGAGAGAGAGAGAGAAAGAGAAGCTGTGAGTGTGAGAGAGAGAGAAGCTGTGAGTGAGAGAGAGTGAGAGAAAGAAAACCTGTGAGTGAGAGAGAGAGAGAAGCTGTGAGTAAGAGAGAGAGAAAGCTAAGCTGTGAGTGTGAGAGAGAAATAGAGAAAGAGAAGCTGTGAGTGAGAGAGAGAGATAGAGAAGCTGTGAGTGAGAGAGAGAAAGGGAAGCTGTGAGTGAGAGAGAGAAAGAGAAGCTGTAAGTGAGAGAGAGGGAGAGAAAGAGAAGCTGTTAGTGAGAGAGAGAAAGAAAGAGAAGCGGAAAGTGAGAGAGAGAAGAAAGAGAAGCTGTGAGTAAGAGAGAGAGAAAGAAAAGCTGTGAGTGAGAGAGAGAGAGAGAAGCTGTGAGTGAGAGAGAGAAAGAAAGGGAAGCTGTGAGTGAGAGAGAGAGAGAAAGAGAAGCTGTGAGTGAGACAGAGAGAAAGAGAAGCTGTGAGTGGGAGAGAGAGAGAATGAGAAGCTGTGAGAGAGAGAGAAAGAGAAGCTGTGAGTGGGAGAGAGAGAAAGAAAGAGAAGCTGTGTGAGAGAGAGATAGAAGTCGAAGCTGTGAGTGAGAGAGAGAGAAGGAGAAGCTGTGAGTGAGAGAGAGAGAGAGAGAAGCTGTGAGTGAGAGAGACTGAGAGAGAAAGAGAGTGTGTGTGTGAGAGAGAGAAAGAGAAGGTGTAAGTGAAAGAGAGAAGAAAGAGATGTGAGTGAGAGAGAGAGAAAGAGAAGCTGTGGGTGAGAGAGAGAGAAAGAGAAGCTGTGAGTGAGAGAGAGAAAGAAAGAGAAGCTGTAAGTGAGAGAGAGTGAGAAAGAGAAGCTGTGAGTGAGATAGAAAGAGAAAGAGAAGATGTGAGTGAGAGAGAGAGAAAGAGAAGCAGTGAGAGAGAGAGAGAAAGAGAAGCTGAGTGTGAGAGAGAGAAAAGAAAGAGAAGCTGTGAGTGAGAGAGAGAGAGAGAAGCTGTGAGAGAGAGAGAAGCTGTGAGTGAGAGAGAGAAGGAGAAGCTGTGAGTGAGAGAGAGAGAAAGAAAGAGATGCTGTGAGTGAGAGAGAGACAGAAAGAGAAGCTGTGAGTGAGAGAGATAGAAAGAGAAGCTGTAAATGAGAGAGAAAGAGATGTGATTGAGAGAGAGAGATAGAAGCTGTGAGTGAGAGAGAGAAAGATAAGCTGAGAGAGAGAGAGAAAGAGAAGCTGTGAGTGAGAGAGAGAAGCTGTGAGTGAGAGAGAGAGAGAGAAGCTGTGAGTGAGAGAGAGAGAGAAAGAGAAGCTGTGAGTGAGAGAGAGAGAAAGAGAAGCTGTAAATGAGAGAGAAAGAGAAGATGTGAGTGAGAGAGTGAGAGAGAAGCTGTGAGTGAGAGAGAGAGAAAGAGAAGCTGAGAGAGAGAGAGAGAAATAGAAGCTGTGAGTAAGAGAGAGAGAAGCTGTGAGTGAGAGAGAGAGAAGGAGAAGCTGTGAGTGAGAGAGAGGGAGAAAGAGAAGCTGTGAGTGAGAGAGAGAGAGAGAGAAGCTGTGTGAGAGAAAGAAAGAGTAGCTGTGAGTGAGGAGAGAAAGAGAAGCTGTGAGTGAGAGAGAGAGAATGCGAAGTTGTGAGTGAGAGAGAAAGAGAAGCTGTGAGTGAGAGAGAGAGAAAGAGAAGCTGTAAGTGAGAAAGAGTGAGAAAGAGAAGCGGTGAGAGAGAGAGGAGAGTGAGTGAGAGAGAGAGAATGAGAAGCTGTGAGAGAGAGAAAGAGAGAAGCTGTGAGTGAGAGAGAACAAGAAGCTGTGAGTCAGAGAGAGAAAGAAAGAGAAGGAGTGAGTGAGAGAGAGAGAAAGCGAAGCTGTGAGTGAGAGAGAGAGAAGCTGTGAGTGAGAGAGAGAGAAAGAGAAACTGTGAGTGAGAGAGAGAGAGAGAAAGAGAAGCTGTGAGTGAGAGAGAGAGGGAGAGAAAGAGAAGCTGTGAGTGAGAGAAAGAGAGAGAGAAAGAAAGAAAAGCTGTGAGTGAGGAAGAGAGAGAAATTGAAGCTGTGAGTGAGAGAGTGAGAGAAAGAGAAGCTGTGTGAGAGACAGAGAGAAAGAGAAGCTGTAAGAGAGAGAGAGAAATAGAAGCTGTGTGAGAGAGAGAGAGAAAGAGAAGCTGTGTGAGAGAGAATGAGAAAGAGAAGCAGTGAGAGAGAGAGAGAGAAAGAGAAGCTGTGTGTGAGAGACAGAGAAGCTGTGAGTGAGAGAGGGAGAATGAGAAGCTGTGAGTGAGAGAGAGAGAGAGAAAGAGAAGCTGTGAGTGAGTGAGAGAGTGAGAGAAGCTGTGAGTGAGAGAGAGAGAAAGAGAAGTTGTCAGTGAGAGAGAGAGAGAAAGAGAAGCTGTGAGTGAGGGAGAAAGAGAAAGAGAAGCTGTGTGTGTGTGAGAGAGAGAGAAGCTGTGAGTGAGAGAGAGAGAGAAAGAGAAGCTGTGAGTGAGAGAGAAAGAGAGAAAGTGAAGCTGTGAGTAAGAGAGAGAGAAAGAGAAGCTGTGAGTGAGAGAGAAAGAGAGAATGAGAAGCTGTGAGTGAGAGAGAGAATGAGAAGCTGTGAGAGAGAGAAAGAGATAAGCTGTGAGTGAGAGAGAACGAGAAGCTGTGAGTGAGAGAGAGAGAGAAAGAAAGAGAAGCTGTGAGTGAGAGAGAGAGATAAGCTGTGAGTGAGAGAGAGAGAGAAGCTGTGAGTGAGAGAGAGAGAAAGAGAAGCTGTGAGTGAGAGAGAGAGAGAAAGAGAAGCTGAGAGTGAGAGACAGAGAAGCTGTGAGTGAGAGAGGGAGAATGAGAAGCTGTGAGTGAGAGAGAGAGAGAGAAAGAGAAGCTGTGAGTGAGTGAGAGAGTGAGAGAAGCTGTGAGTGAGAGAGAGAGAAAGAGAAGTTGTCAGTGAGAGAGAGAGAGAAAGAGAAGCTGTGAGTGAGGGAGAAAGAGAAAGAGAAGCTGTGTGTGTGTGAGAGAGAGAGAAGCTGTGAGTGAGAGAGAGAGAGAAAGAGAAGCTGTGAGTGAGAGAGAAAGAGAGAAAGTGAAGCTGTGAGTAAGAGAGAGAGAAAGAGAAGCTGTGAGTGAGAGAGAAAGAGAGAATGAGAAGCTGTGAGTGAGAGAGAGAATGAGAAGCTGTGAGAGAGAGAAAGAGATAAGCTGTGAGTGAGAGAGAACGAGAAGCTGTGAGTGAGAGAGAGAGAGAAAGAAAGAGAAGCTGTGAGTGAGAGAGAGAGAGAAGCTGTGAGTGAGAGAGAGAGAGAAGCTGTGAGTGAGAGAGAGAGAAAGAGAAGCTGTGAGTGAGAGAGACAGAGAAAGAGAAGCTGAGAGTGAGAGAGAGAGAAAGAGAAGCTGTGAGTGTGAGAGAGAGAGAGAGAAAGAAAGAGAAGCTGTGTGTGTGAGAGAGAAATCGTATCTGTGAGTGAGAGAGAGAGAAAAAATGCTGTGAGTGAGAGAGTGAGAGAAAGAGAAGCTGTGAGTGAGAGAGAGAAAGAGAAGCTGTGAGTGACAGAGAGAGAGAGAACGAGAAGTTGTGAGTGAGAGTGAAAGAGAGAAATAGAAGCTGTGAGAGAGAGTGAGAGAGAAACAGATCCTGTGAGTGAGTGCATGAGAGAGAGAAAGAGAAGCTGTGAGTGAGAGAGAGAGAGAAAGAGTAGCTGTGAGTGAGAGAGAAAGAGAAGCTGTGAGTGAGAGAGAGAGAGAAGCTGAGTGAGAGATAGAGAAAGAGTAGCTGTAAGTGAGAAAGAGAGAAGCTGTGAGTGAGAGAGAGAGAGAAGCTGTTTGTGTGTGAGAGAGAAAGAGAAGCTGTGAGTGAGAGAGAGAGAAAGAGAAGCTGTGAGTGAGAGAGAGAGAGAAGCTGTGAGTGAGAGAGAGAGAAAGCTAAGCTGTGAGTGAGAGAGAGAGAAAGAGAAGCTGTTAGTGAGAGAGAGAGTATAAGAGGAGCTGTGAGTGAGTGAGAGAGAGAGAAGCTGTGAGTGAGTGAGAGAGAAGTAGAATCTGTGAGTGAGAGAGAGAGAGAAAGAAAAGCTGTGAGTGAGAGAGAGAGAGAAAGAGAAACTGTGAGTGAGAGAGAGAGAAATAGTAGGTATGAGTGAGAGAGAGTGAGAGAGAAGCTGTGAGTGAGAGAGAGGGAACCTGTGAGTGAGTGAGAGAGAGAGAGAAGCTGTATGTGTGAGAGAGAGAGAGAGAGAGAAAGAGAAGCTGTCAGTGAGAGAGAAAGAGAGAAAATGAGAAGCTGTGAGGGAGAGAGAGAGTGAGAGAGAGAAAGAGAAGTTGTGTGGTTGTGAGAGAGAGAAGCTGTGAGGGAGAGAGAGAGAAAGACAAAGTGTGAGTGAGAGAGAGAGAGAAAGAGAAGCTGTTAGTGAGAGAGAGAGTGAAAGAGAAGCTGTGAGTGAAGGAGAGAGAGAGACGCTGTGATTGAGAGAGAGAGAGAAGCTGTGAGTGAGAGAGAGAGAAAGAGAAGCTGTTAGTGAGAGAGAGTGAAAGAGAAGCTGTGAGTGAAGGAGAGAGAGAGAAGCTGTGATTGAGAGAGAGAGAAGCTGTGCGTGAGAAGGAGAGAGAAAGAGAAACTGAGTGAGAGAGAGGGAAAGAGAAGCTGTGAGTGAGAGAGAGAGAAAGAGAAGCTGTGAGTGAGAGAGAGAAAGAGAAGCTGTTAGTGAGTGAGTGTGAAAGAGAAGCTTTGAGTGAGAGAGAGAGAAGCTGTGAGTGAGAGAGAGAGAAGCTGTGAGTGAGAGAGAGAGAAAGAGAAGCTGTGAGTGAGAGAGAGTGAGGAAGAGATGCTGTGTGTGAGAGAGAAAGAGAAGCTGTGAGTGAGGCAGAGAGAGAAAGAGAAGGTGTGTGTGTGTGAGAGAGAAGCTGTTAGTGAGAGAGAGAAAGAGAAGCTGTGAGTGAGAGAGAGAGAGAGAGAGAGAGAACGAGAAGCTGTGAGAGAGAGAGAAGCTGTGAGTGAGAGAGAGAAGGAGAAGCTGTGAGTGAGAGAGAGAGAAAGGAAGAGATGCTGTGAGTGAGAGAGAGAGAGAAAAAGAAGCTGTGAGTGAGAGAGATAGAAAGAGAAGCTGTAAATGAGAGAGAAAGAGAAGATGTGAGTGAGAGAGAGAGAGAGAGAAGATGTGAGTGAGAGAGAGAGAAAGAGAAGCTGAGAGAGAGAGAGAAAGAGAAGCTGTGAGTGAGAGAGAGAGAAGCTGTGAGTGAGAGAGAGAGAGAAGCTGTGAGTGAGTGAGAGAGAGAAAGAGAAGCTGTGAGTGAGAGAGGGAGAAAGAGAAGCTGTAAATGAGAGAGAAACAAAAGATGTGAGTGAGAGAGAGAGAGAGAAGCTGTGAGTGAGAGAGAGAGAAAGATAAGCTGAGAGAGAGAGAAAGAGAAGCTGTGTGTGAGAGAGAAATAGAAGCTGTGTGTGAGAGAGAGAGAAAGAGAAGCTGTGAGTGAGAGAGACAGAGAAAGAGAAGATGTGAGTGAGAGAGAATGAGAAAGAGAAGCAGTGAGAGAGAGAGAGAAAGAGAAGCTGTGTGTGAGAGAGAGAGTAAGAGAAAGAGAAGCTGTCAGTGAGAGAGAAAGAGAGAAAATGAGAAGCTGTGAGGGAGAGAGAGAGAGAGAAATAGAAGTTGTGTGGTTGTGAAAAGGAGAAGCTGTGAGGGAGAGAGAGAGAAATAGAAGATTTGAGTGAGACAGAGAGAAAAAAGAAGCTGTGAGTGAGAGAGAGAGAAAGAGAAACTGTGAGTGAGAGAGAGAGAGAAAGAGAAGCTGTGTGTGTGTGTGAGAGAGAAGCTGTTGGTGAGAGAGAGAGTGAAAGAGAAGCTGTGAGTGAAGGAGAGAGAGAGAAGCTCTGATTGAGCAAGAGAGAGAGAAGCTGTGAGTGAGAGAGAGAGAAAGAAAGAGAAACTGAGTGAGAGAGAGAGAGAAAGAGAAAGAGAAGCTGTGAGTGAGAGAGAGAGAGAAGCTGTGAGTGTGTGAGAGAGAGAGAAGCTGTGAGTGAGAGAGAGAGTGAAAGAGAAGCTGTGAGTGAGAGAGAGAAAGAGAAGCTGTTAGTGAGAGAGAGAGAAGCCATGAGTGAGAGAGAGAGAAGCTGTGAGTGAGAGAGTGAGAAAGAGAAGCTGTATGTGTTTGTGTGTGAGAGAGAGTGAGAAGCTGTGAGAGAGAGAGAGAGAGAAAGAGAAAAAGAGAAGCTGTGAGTGAGAGAGAGAATGAAAGAGAAGCTGTGAGTGAGTGAGAAAGAGAAGCTGTGAGTGAGTGAGTGTGTGAGAGAGAGAATCAGAGTGAGAGTGAGAGAGAAAGAGAAGCTTTGAGTGAGAGAGAGAGAGAAAGAGAAGCTGTGAGTGAGAGAGATAGAGAAGCTGTGTGAGAGAGAGAGTGGGAAAGAGAAGATGTGAATGACAGAGAGAGAGAGAAACTGTGTGTGTGTGAGAGAGAGAAAGAGAAGCTGTGTGTGTGTGTGTGAGAGAAAGAGAAGGCGTGAGTGAGAGAGAGAGAAAGAAAGAGAAGCTGTGAGAGAGAGAAAGAGAGAAAGAACTGTGTGTGTGTGTGAGTGAGAAGCTGTGAGTGAGAGAGAGAGAGAGAAAGAGAAGCTGTGAGTGTGAGAGAGAGAAGCTGTGAGTGAGAGACAGAGAGAGAGAGAGAAGCTGAGTGAGAGAGAGAGAGAAAGAGAAGCTGTGAGTGAGATAGAGAGAGAAAGAGAAGCTGTGAGTGAGAGAGAGAAAGAGAAGCTGTGTGAGTGAGAAAGAAAGAAAGAGAAATTGTCAGTGAGAGAGAGAGAGAAGCTTTGAGTGAGAGAGAAAGAGAGAATGATAAGCTGTGACTGAGAGAGAGAGAGAGAGAAGGAGATGCTGTGAGTGAGAGAGAGAGTGAAAGAGAAGCTGTGAGTGCGAGAGAGAGAGAGAAGCTGTGAGTGACTGAGAGAAAGAGAAGCTGTGTTAGAGATAGAGAGAGAAAGAGATGCTTTGAGTGAGAGAGACAGAAAGAGATGCTGTGAGTGAGAGAGAGAGAAAGAGAAGCTTTGAGTGAGAGAGAGATAGAAAGAGAAGCTTTGTGTGTGTGAGAGAGAAAGAGAAGTTGTGAGTGAGAGAGAGAAAGAGAAGCT
This sequence comes from Bradypodion ventrale, assembly GCA_035047345.1. Lineage (NCBI taxonomy): Eukaryota > Metazoa > Chordata > Lepidosauria > Squamata > Chamaeleonidae > Bradypodion > Bradypodion ventrale. The sequence goes on from JAWDJE010000001.1 coordinate 222,819,626, forward strand.
GTGTGTGAGAGAGCGAGAGAAAGAGAAGCTGTGAGTGAGAGAGAGAAAAAGAGAAGCTGAGAGTGAGAGAGAGAGAAAAAGAAGCTGTGAGTGAGGGAGAGAAAAAGAAGCTGTGAGTGAGAGAGAGAGAGAGAAGCTGTGAGTGAGAGAGAGAAAGAGAAGCTGTGAGTGAGAGAGAGAGAGAAAGAGAAGCTGTGAGTGAGAGAGAGGGAGAGAAAGAGATGTTAGTGAGAGAGAGAAAGAAAGCGAAGCGGTAAGTGAGAGAGAGTAGAAAGAGAAGCTGTGAGTGAGAGAGAGAGAAAGAGAAGCTGTGAGTGAGAGAGAGAGAAAGAGAAGCTGTGAGTAAGAGAGAGAGACAAGCTGAGTGAGAGAGAGAGAGAAAGAGAAGCTGTGAGTGACAGAGAGAGAGAGAATGAGAAGTTGTGAGTGAGAGAGTGAGAGAGAGAAATAGAAGCTGTGAGAGAGAGTGAGAGAGAAACAGATGCTGTGAGTGAGTGCAAGAGAGAGAGAAAGAGAAGCTGTGAGTGAGAGAGAGAGAGAAAGAGTAGCTGTGAGTGAGAGAGAAAGAGAAGCTGTGAGTGAGAGAGAGAGAAGCTGAGTGAGAGAGAGAGAAAGAGTAGCTGTGAGTGAGAGAGTGAGGAGAAGCTGTGTGAGAGAGAAGCTGTTAGTGTGTGAGAGAGAAAGAGAAGCTGTGAGAGAGAGAGAGAGAGAGAGTAGTTGTGATTGAGAGAGAGAGAAAAAGAAGTTGTGAGTGATTGAGAGAGATAGAAGCTGAGTGAGAGAGAGAGAAAGAGAAGCCGTGAGTGAGAGAGAGAGAGAAAGAGAAGCTGTGAGTGAGAGAGAGAGAGAAGCTGTGAGTGAGAGAGAGAGAAAGAGAAGCTGTGAGTGAGAGAGAGAGAAAGAGAAGCTGTTAGTGAGAGAGAGAGAGTATAAGAGAAGCTGTGAGTGAGAGAGAGAGAGAGAGAATCTGTGAGTGAGAGAGAGAGAGAAGCTGTGAGTGAGAGAGAGAGAAGTAGAATCTGTGAGTGAGAGAGAGAGAGAGAAAGAGAAGCTGTGAGTGAGATAGAGAGAGAAAGAGAAGCTGTGAGTGAGAGAGAGAAAGAGAAGCTGTGTGAGAGAGAGAGAAAGAAAGAGAAATTGTCAGTGAGAGAGAGAGAGAAGCTTTGAGTGAGAGAGAAAGAGAGAATGATAAGCTGTGACTGAGAGAGAGAGAGAGAGAGAAGGAGATGCTGTGAGTGAGAGAGAGAGTGAAAGAGAAGCTGTGAGTGCGAGAGCGAGAGAGAGAGAAGCTGTGAGTGACTGAGAGAAAGAGAAGCTGTGTTAGAGATAGAGAGAGAAAGAGATGCTTTTAGTGAGAGAGACAGAAAGAGATGCTGTGAGTGAGAGAGAGAGAAAGAGAAGCTTTGAGTGAGAGAGAGATAGAAAGAGAAGCTTTGTGTGTGTGAGAGAGAAAGAGAAGTTGTGAGTGAGAGAGAGAAAGAGAAGCTGTGTGTGAGAGAGCGAGAGAAAGAGAAGCTGTGAGTGAGAGAGAGAAAAAGAGAAGCTGAGAGTGAGAGAGAGAGAAAAAGAAGCTGTGAGTGAGAGAGAGAAAGAGAAGCTGTGAGTGAGAGAGAGAGAGAGAAGCTGTGAGTGAGAGAGAGAAATAGAAGCTGTGAGTGAGAGAGAGAGAGAAAGAGAAGCTGTGAGTGTGAGAGAGGGAGAGAAAGAGATGTTAGTGAGAGAGAGAAAGAAAGCGAAGCGGTAAGTGTGAGAGAGTAGAAAGAGAAGCTGTGAGTGAGAGAGAGAGAGAAAGAGAAGCTGTGAGTGAGAGAGAGAGAAAGAGAAGCTGTGAGTAAGAGAGAGAGACAAGCTGAGTGAGAGAGAGAGAGAAAGAGAAGCTGTGAGTGACAGAGAGAGAGAGAATGAGTAGTTGTGAGTGAGAGAGTGAGAGAGAGAAATAGAAGCTGTCAGAGAGAGTGAGAGAGAAACAGATGCTGTGAGTGCGTGCAAGAGAGAGAGAAAGAGCTGTGAGAGAGAGAGAGAAAGAGTAGCTGTGAGTGAGAGAGAAAGAGAAGCTGTGATTGAGAGAGAGAGAGAAGCTGAGTGAGAGAGAGAGAAAGAGAAGCTGTGAGTGAGAGAGTGAGGAGAAGCTGAGTGAGAGAGAGAAGCTGTTAGTGAGAGAGAGAGAAAGAGAAGCTGTGAGAGAGAGAGAGAGAGAAAGAGTAGTTGTGATTGAGAGAGAGAGAAAAAGAAGCTGTGAGTGAGTGAGAGAGAGAGAAGCTGAGTGAGAGAGAGAGAAAGAGAAGCCGTGAGTGAGAGAGAGAGAGGAAGAGAAGCTGTGAGTGAGAGAGAGAGAGAGAGAAGCTGTGAGTGAGAGAGAGAGAGAAAGAGAAGCTGTGAGTGAGAGAGAGAGAGAAAGAGAAGCTGTTAGTGAGAGAGAGAGTATAAGAGAAGCTGTGAGTGAGAGAGAGAGAGAGAATCTGTGAGTGAGAGAGAGAGAAGTGGAATCTGTGAGTGAGAGAGAGAGAGAGAGAAAGAGAAGATGTGAGTGAGAGAGAGAGAGAAAGAGAAGCTGTGAGTGAGAGAGAGAGAAATAGAAGGTATGAGTGAGAGAGAGTGAGAGAGAAGCTGTGAGTGAGATAGAGGGAACCTGTGAGTGAGAGAGAGAGAGAAAGAGAAGCTGTATGTGTGTGTGTGAGAAAGAAAGAGAAGCTGTCAGTGAGAGAGAAAGAGAGAAAATGAGAAGCTGTGAGGGAGAGAGAGAGAGAAAGAAAGAGAAGTTGTGTGGTTGTGAGAGAGAGAAGCTGAGAGGGAGAAAGAGAGAAAGAGAAACTGTGAGTGAGAGAGAGAGAGAAAGAGAAGCTGTTAGTGAGAGAGAGAGTGAAAGATAAGCTGTGAGTGAAGGAGAGAGAGAGAAGCTGTGATTGAGAGAGAGAGAAAAGCTGTGAGTGAGAGAGAAAGAGAAACTGAGTGAGAGAGAGAGAGAAAGAGAAGCTGTGAGTGAGAGAGAGAGAAAGAGAAGCTGTGAGTGAGAGAAAGAAAGAGAAGCTGTTAGTGAGAGTGAGTGTGAAAGAGATGATTTGAGTGAGAGAGAGAGAAGCTGTGAGTGAGAGAGAGAGAGAAGCTGTGAGTGAGAGAGAGAGAAAGAGAAGCTGTGAGTGAGAGAGAGTGAGAAAGAGAAGCTGTGAGTGAGAGAGAAAGAGAAGCTGTGAGTGAGGCAGAGAGAGAAAGAGAAGGTGTGTGTGTGAGAGAGAGAAGCTGTTAGTGAGAGAGAGAAAGAGAAGCTGTGAGTGAGAGAGAGAGAGAGAACGAGAAGCTGTGAGAGAGAGAAGCTGTGAGTGAGAGAGAGAAGGAGAAGCTGTGAGTGAGAGAGAGAGAGAAAGAAAGAGATGCTGTGAGTGAGAAAGAGACAGAAAGAGAAGCTGTGAGTGAGAGAGATAGAAAGAGAAGCTGTAAATGAGAGATAAAGAGAGGTGAGTGAGAGAGAGATAGAAGCTGTGAGTGAGAGAGAGAGAAAGAGAAGCTGAGAGAGAGAGAAAGAGAAGCTGTGAGTGAGAGAGAGAGAAGCTGTGAGTGAGAGAGAGAGAGAAAGAGAAGCTGTGAGTGAGAGAGAGAGAGAAAGACAAGCTGTGAGTGAGAGAGAGAAAAAGAGAAGCTGTAAATGAGAGAGAAAGAGAAGATGTGAGTGAGAGAGAGAGAGAGAAGCTGTGAGTGAGAGAGAGAGAAAGAGAAGCTGAGAGAGAGAGAGAGAGAGAAATAGAAGCTGAGTAAGAGAGAGAGCAGCTGTGAGTGAGAGAGAGAGAAAGAGAAGCTGTGAGTGAGAGAGAGAGAGAAAGAGAAGCTGTCAGTGAGAGAGAGAGAAAGAGAAGCTGTGAGTGAGAGAGAGAGAAAGAGAAGCTGTAAGTGAGAGAGAGTGAGAAAGAGAAGCGGTGAGAGACAGAGGAGCTGTGAGTGAGAGAGAGAGAGAATGAGAAGCTGTGAGAGAGAGAAAGAGAGAAGCTGTGAGTGAGAGAGAACAAGAACCTGTGAGTCAGAGAGAGAGAAAGAAAGAGAAGGAGTGAGTGAGAGAGAGAGAAAGAGAAGCTGTGAGTGAGAGAGAGAGAGAGAAGCTGTGAGTGAGAGAGAGAGAAAGAGAAACTGTGAGTGAGAGAGAGAGAGAAAGATAAGCTGTGAGTGAGAGAGAGGGAGAGAAAGAGAAGCTGTGAGTGAGAGAAAGAGAGAGAGAGAAAGAAAGAGAAGCTGTGAGTGAGGAAGAGAGAGAAATTGAAGCTGTGAGTGAGAGAGAGAGAAAGAGAAGCTGTGTGTGAGAGACAGAGAGAAAGAGAAGGTGTAAGAGAGAGAGAAATAGAAGCTGTGTGTGTGTGAGAGAGAAAGAGAAGCTGTGAGTGAGAGAGACAGAGAAAGAGAAGATGTGAGTGAGAGAGAATGAGAAAGAGAAGCAGTGAGAGAGAGAGAGAAAGAGAAGCTGTGTGTGAGAGACAGAGAAGCTGTGAGTGAGAGAGGGAGAATGAGAAGCTGTGAGTGAGAGAGAGAGAGAGAGAAAGAGAAGCTGTGAGTGAGTGAGAGAGTGAGAGAAGCTGTGAGTGAGAGAGAGAGAAAGAGAAGCTGTGAGTGAGAGAGAGAAAGAGAAGCTGTGAGTGAGGGAGAAAGAGAAAGAGAAGCTGTGTGTGTGAGAGAGAGAAAGAGAAGCTGTGAGTGAGAGAGAGAGAGAAAGAGAAGCTGTGAGTGAGAGAGTAAGAGAGAAAGTGAAGCTGTGAGTAAGAGAGAGAGATAGAGAAGCTGTGAGTGAGAGAGAAAGAGAGAATGAGAAGATGTGAGTGAGAGAGATTATGAGAAGCTGTGCGAGAGAGAAAGAGAGAAGCTGTGAGTGAGAGAGAACGAGAAGCTGTGAGTGAGAGAGAGAGAAAGAAAGATAAGCTGCGAGTGAGAGAGAGAGAAGCTGTGAGTGAGAGAGAGAGAGAAGCTGTGAGTGAGAGAGAGAGAAAGAGAAGCTGTGAGTGAGAGAGACAGAGAAAGTGTAGCTGAGAGAGAGAGAGAGAGAAAGAGAAGCTGTGAGTGTGAGAGAGAGAGAGCGAAAGAAAGAGAAGCTGTGTGTGAGAGAGAGAAATCGTATCTGTGAGTGAGAGAGAGAGAAAGAAATGCTGTGAGTGAGAGAGAGAGAGAAAGAGAAGCTGTGAGTGACAGAGAGAGAGAGAAGCTGTGAGTGACAGAGAGAGAGAGAACGAGAAGTTGTGAGTGAGAGAGTGAGAGAGAGAAATAGAAGCTGTGAGAGAGAGTGAGAGACAAACAGATGCTGTGATTGAGTGCATGAGAGAGAGAAAGAGAAGCTGTGAGTGAGAGAGAGAGAGAAAGAGTAGCTGTGAGTGAGAGAGAAAGAGAAGCTGTGAGTGAGAGAGAGAGAGAAGCTGAGTGAGAGATAGAGAAAGAGTATCTGTGAGTGAGAGAGAGAGAGAAGCTGTGAGTGAGAGAGAGAGAAAGAGAAGCTGTGAGTGAGAGAAAGAGAAAGAGTAGCTGTGAGTGAGGAGAGAGTGAAAGAGAAGCTGTGAGTGAGAGAGAGAGAGAAGGAGAAGCTGTGAGTGAGAGAGAGAAAGAGAAGCTGTGAGTGAGAGAGAGAAAGAGAAGCTGTAAGTGAGAGAGAGTGAGAAAGAGAAGCGGTGAGAGAGAGAGGAGCTGTGAGTGAGAGAGAGAGAGAATGAGAAGCTGTGAGAGAGAGAAAGAGAGAAGCTGTGAGTGAGAGAGAACAAGAAGCTGTGAGTCAGAGAGAGAGAGAAAGAAAGAGAAGCTGTGAGTGAGAGAGAGAGAAATAGAAGCTGTGAGTGTGAGAGAGAGAGAAGTTGTGAGTGAGAGAGAGAGAAAGAGAAACTGTGATTGAGAGAGAGAGAAAGAGAAGCTGTGAGTGAGAGAAAGAAAGAGAAGCTGTTAGTGAGAGTGAGTGTGAAAGAGATGATTTGAGTGAGAGAGAGAGAAGCTGTGAGTGAGAGAGAGAGAGAAGCTGTGAGTGAGAGAGAGAGAAAGAGAAGCTGTGAGTGAGAGAGAGTGAGAAAGAGAAGCTGTGAGTGAGAGAGAAAGAGAAGCTGTGAGTGAGGCAGAGAGAGAAAGAGAAGGTGTGTGTGTGAGAGAGAGAAGCTGTTAGTGAGAGAGAGAAAGAGAAGCTGTGAGTGAGAGAGAGAGAGAGAACGAGAAGCTGTGAGAGAGAGAGAAGCTGTGAGTGAGAGAGAGAAGGAGAAGCTGTGAGTGAGAGAGAGAGAGAAAGAAAGAGATGCTGTGAGTGAGAAAGAGACAGAAAGAGAAGCTGTGAGTGAGAGAGATAGAAAGAGAAGCTGTAAATGAGAGATAAAGAGAGGTGAGTGAGAGAGAGAGAGATAGAAGCTGTGAGTGAGAGAGAGAGAAAGAGAAGCTGAGAGAGAGAGAAAGAGAAGCTGTGAGTGAGAGAGAGAGAAGCTGTGAGTGAGAGAGAGAGAGAAAGAGAAGCTGTGAGTGAGAGAGAGAGAGAAAGACAAGCTGTGAGTGAGAGAGAGAGAAAGAGAAGCTGTAAATGAGAGAGAAAGAGAAGATGTGAGTGAGAGAGAGAGAGAAGCTGTGAGTGAGAGAGAGAGAAAGAGAAGCTGAGAGAGAGAGAGAAAAATAGAAGCTGAGTAAGAGAGAGAGCAGCTGTGAGTGAGAGAGAGAGAAAGCGAAGCTGTGAGTGAGAGAGAGAGAGAAAGAGAAGCTGTCAGTGAGAGAGAGAGAAAGAGAAGCTGTGAGTGAGAGAGAGAGAAAGAGAAGCTGTAAGTGAGAGAGAGTGAGAAAGAGTAGCGGTGAGAGACAGAGGAGCTGTGAGTGAGAGAGAGAGAGAATGAGAAGCTGTGAGAGAGAGAAAGAGAGGAGCTGTGAGTGAGAGAGAACAAGAACCTGTGAGTCAGAGAGAGAGAAAGAAAGAGAAGGAGTGAGTGAGAGAGAGAGAAAGAGAAGCTGTGAGTGAGAGAGAGAGAGAGAAGCTGTGAGTGAGAGAGAGAGAAAGAGAAACTGTGAGTGAGAGAGAGAGAGAAAGATAAGCTGTGAGTGAGAGAGAGGGAGAGAAAGAGAAGCTGTGAGTGAGAGAAAGAGAGAGAGAGAAAGAAAGAGAAGCTGTGAGTGAGGAAGAGAGAGAAATTGAAGCTGTGAGTGAGAGAGAGAGAAAGAGAAGCTGTGTGTGAGAGACAGAGAGAAAGAGAAGCTGTAAGAGAGAGAGAAATAGAAGCTGTGTGTGTGAGAGAGAGAAAGAGAAGCTGTGAGTGAGAGAGACAGAGAAAGAGAAGATGTGAGTGAGAGAGAATGAGAAAGAGAAGCAGTGAGAGAGAGAGAGAAAGAGAAGCTGTGTGTGAGAGACAGAGAAGCTGTGAGTGAGAGAGGGAGAATGAGAAGCTGTGAGTGAGAGAGAGAGAGAGAGAAAGAGAAGCTGTGAGTGAGTGAGAGAGTGAGAGAAGCTGTGAGTGAGAGAGAGAGAAAGAGAAGCTGTGAGTGAGAGAGAGAAAGAGTAGCTGTGAGTGAGGGAGAAAGAGAAAGAGAAGCTGTGTGTGAGAGAGAGAGAAAGAGAAGCTGTGAGTGAGAGAGAGAGAGAAAGAGAAGCTGTGAGTGAGAGAGTAAGAGAGAAAGTGAAGCTGTGAGTAAGAGAGAGAGATAGAGAAGCTGTGAGTGAGAGAGAAAGAGAGAATGAGAAGATGTGAGTGAGAGAGATTATGAGAAGCTGTGTGAGAGAGAAAGCGAGAAGCTGTGAGTGAGAGAGAGAGAGAAAGAAAGATAAGCTGCGAGTGAGAGAGAGAGAAGCTGTGAGTGAGAGAGAGAGAGAAGCTGTGAGTGAGAGAGAGAGAAAGAGAAGCTGTGAGTGAGAGAGACAGAGAAAGTGAAGCTGAGAGAGAGAGAGAGAGAAAGAGAAGCTGTGAGTGTGAGAGAGAGAGAGCGAAAGAAAGAGAAGCTGTGTGTGTGAGAGAGAAATCGTATCTGTGAGTGAGAGAGAGAGAAAGAAATGCTGTGAGTGAGAGAGAGAGAGAAAGAGAAGCTGTGAGTGACAGAGAGAGAGAGAAGCTGTGAGTGACAGAGAGAGAGAGAACGAGAAGTTGTGAGTGAGAGAGTGAGAGAGAGAAATAGAAGCTGTGAGAGAGAGTGAGAGACAAACAGATGCTGTGATTGAGTGCATGAGAGAGAGAAAGAGAAGCTGTGAGTGAGAGAGAGAGAGAAAGAGTAGCTGTGAGTGAGAGAGAAAGAGAAGCTGTGAGTGAGAGAGAGAGAGAAGCTGAGTGAGAGATAGAGAAAGAGTATCTGTGAGTGAGAGAGAGAGAGAAGCTGTGAGTGAGAGAGAGAGAAAGAGAAGCTGTGAGTGAGAGAAAGAGAAAGAGTAGCTGTGAGTGAGGAGAGAGTGAAAGAGAAGCTGTGAGTGAGAGAGAGAGAGAAGGAGAAGCTGTGAGTGAGAGAGAGAAAGAGAAGCTGTGAGTGAGAGAGAGAAAGAGAAGCTGTAAGTGAGAGAGAGTGAGAAAGAGAAGCGGTGAGATAGAGAGGAGCTGTGAGTGAGAGAGAGAGAGAATGAGAAGCTGTGAGAGAGAGAAAGAGAGAAGCTGTGAGTGAGAGAGAACAAGAAGCTGTGAGTCAGAGAGAGAGAGAAAGAAAGAGAAGCTGTGAGTGAGAGAGAGAGAAATAGAAGCTGTGAGTGTGAGAGAGAGAGAAGTTGTGAGTGAGAGAGAGAGAAAGAGAAACTGTGATTGAGAGAGAGAGAAAGAGAAGCTGTGAGTGAGAGAGAGAGAGGGAGAGAAAGAGACGCTGTGAGTGAGAGAAAGAGAGAGAGAGAAAGTAAGAGAAGCTGTGAGTGAGGAAGAGAGAGAAATTGAAGCTGTGAGTGAGAGAGAGAGAGAAAGAGAAGCTGTGTGTGAGAGACAGAGAGAAAGAGACGCTGTAAGAGAGAGAGGGAAATAGAAGCTGTGTGTGTGTGAGAGAGAAAGAGAAGCTGTCAGTGAGAGAGACAGAGAAAGAGAAGATGTGAGTGAGAGAGAATGAGAAAGAGAATCAGTGAGAGAGAGAGAGAGAAAGAGAAGCTGTGTGTGAGAGACAGACAAGCTGTGAGTGAGAGAGGGAGAATGAGAAGCTGTGAGTGAGAGAGAGAGAGAAAGAGAAGCTGTGAGTGAGAGAGAGAGAGAGAAAGAGAAGCTGTGAGTTAGAGAAAAAAAAAGAGAAGCTGTTAGTGAGAGAGAGAGTATAAGAGAAGCCGTGAGTGAGTGAGAGAGAGAAGCTGTGAGTGAGAGAGACAGAGAAGCTGTGTGTGAGAGAGAGAGAGAGAAAAAGAAGCTATGAGTGAGAGAGAGTGAGAGAGAAGCTGTGAGTGAGAGAGAGAAAGAGAAGCTGTGAGTGTGTGTGAGAGAGAAGCTGTGAGTGAGAGAGAGAGAGAGAAAGAGAAGCTGTGAGTTAGAGAGAAAAAAAGAGAAGCTGTTTGTGAGGGAGAGAGTATAAGAGAAGCCGTGAGTGAGTGAGAGAGAGAGAAGCTGTGAGTGAGAGAGACAGAGAAGCTGTGTGTGAGAGAGAGAGAGAAAAAAAGAAGCTATGAGTGAGAGAGAGTGAGAGAGAAGCTGTGAGTGAGAGAGAGAGAACCTGTGAGTGAGAGAGAGAGAAAGAGAAGCTTTCAGTGAGAGAGAAAGAGAGAAAATGAGAAGCTGTGAGGGAGAGAGAGAGAGAGAGAGAAATAGAAGATGTGTGGTTGTGAAAGAGAGAAGCTGTGAGGGAGAGAGAGAGAAAGAGAAGATTTGAGTGGGACAGAGAGAAAAAAGAAGCTGTGAGTGAGAGAGAGAGAAAGAGAAACTGTGAGTGAGAGAGAGAGAGAAAGAGAAGCTGTGAGAGAGAGAGAGAGAAAGAGAAGCTGTTGGTGAGAGAGAGTGAAAGAGAAGCTGTGAGTGAAGGAGAGAGAGAAGCTCTGATTGAGCGAGAGAGAGAGAAGCTGTGAGTGAGAGAGAGAGAAAGAAAGAGAAACTGAGTGAGAGAGAGAGAAAGAGAAAGAGAAGCTGTGAGTGAGAGAGAGAGAGAGAGAAAGAGAAGCTGTGAGTGTGAGAGAGAGAGAGAATCTGTGAGTGAGAGAGAGAGTGAAAGAGAAGCTGTGAGTGAGAGAGAGAAAGAGAAGCTGTTAGTGAGAGAGAGAGAAGCTGTGAGTGAGAGAGAGAGAAGCTGTGAGTGAGAGAGTGAGAAAGAGAAGCTGTATGTGTTTGTGTGTGAGAGAGTGAGAAGCTGTGAGAGAGAGAGAGAAAAAGAGAAAAAGAGAAGCTGTGAGTGAGAGAGAGAATGAAAGAGAAGCTGTGAGTGAGAGACAGAGAGAAGCTGTGAGTGAGTGAGAAAGAGTAGCTGTGAGTGAGTGAGTGAGAGAGAGAGAGAATCTGAGTGAGAGTGAGAGAGAAAGAGAAGCTGTGAGTGAGAGAGAGAGAGAGAGAAGCTGTGAGTGAGAGAGAAAGAGAAGCTGTGTGAGAGAGAGAGTGAGAAAGAGAAGCTGTGAGTGTGTGTGAGAGAGAAAGAGAAGCTGTGTGAGAAAAGAGTGGGAAAGAGAAGATGTGAATGACAGAGAGAGAAACTGTGTGTGTGTGTGAGAGAGAAAGAGAAGCTGTGTGCGTGTGTGAGAGAGAGAAAGAGAAGGTGTGAGTGAGAGAGAGAGAAAGAAAGAGAAGCTGTGAGAGAGAGAAAGAGAGAAAGAACTGTGTGTGTGTGTGAGAGAGAAGTTGTGAGTGAGAGAGAGAGAGAGAAAGAGAAGCTGTGAGTGTGAGAGAGAGAGAAGCTGTGAGTGAGAGACAGAGAGAGAGAGAGAAGCTGAGTTAGAGAGAGAAAGAGAAGCTGTGAGTGAGAGAGAGAGAAAGAGAAGCTGTGAGTGAGAGAGAGAAAAATAAGCTGTGTGAGAGAGAGAGAAAGAAAGAGAAATTGTCAGTGAGAGAGAGAGAGTAGCTTTGAGTAAGAGAGAAAGAGAGAAAAATGAGCTGTGACAGAGAGAGAGAGAGAAGGAGAAGCTGTGAGTGACTGAGAGAAAGAGAAGCTGTGAGTGAGAGAGAGAGAGAAAGAGATGCTTTGAGTGAGAGAGACAGAAAGAGACGCTGTGACTGAGAGAGAGAGAAAGAGAAGCTTTAAGTGAGAGAGAGATAGAAAGAGAAGCTTTGTGAGTGAGAGAGAGAAAGAGAAGCTGTGAGTGAGAGAGAGAGAGAGAAAGAGATGCTGTGAGTGAGAGAGAGGGAGAGAAAGAGATGTTAGTGAGAGAGAGAAAGAAAGCGAAGCGGTAAGTGAGAGAGAGAAGAAAGAGAATCTGTGAGTGAGAGAGAGAGAGAAAGAGAAGCTGTGAGTGAGAGAGAGAGAGAAAGAGAAGCTGTGAGTAAGAGAGAGAGACAAGCTGAGTGAGAGAGAGAAAGAGTAGCTGTGAGTGAGAGAGAGAGGAGAAGCTGAGTGAGAGAGAGAGAAGCTGTTCGTGAGAGAGAGAGAAAGAGAAGCTGTGAGAGAGAGAGAGAGAAAGAGTAGCTGTGATTGAGAGAGAGAGAAAAAGAAGCTGTGAGTGAGTGAGAGAGAGAGAAGCTGAGTGAGAGAGAGAGATAGAGAAGCTGTGAGTGAGAGAGAGAGAGAAAGAGAAGCTGTGAGTGACAGAGAGAGAGAGAGAATGAGAAGTTGTGAGTGAGAGAGTGAGAGAGAGAAATAGAAGTTGTGAAAGAGAGAGCGAGAAATAGATGCTGTGAGTGAGTGCATGAGAGAGAAAGAGAAGCTGTGAGTGAGTGAGAGAGAGAAAGAGTAGCTGTGAGTGAGAGAGAAAGAGAAGCTGTGAGTGAGAGAGAGAGAAGCTGAGTGAGAGAGAGAGAAAGAGTAGCTGTGAGGGAGAGAGAGAGAAAGAGTAGCTGTGATTGAGAGAGAGAGAAAAAGAAGCTGTGAGTGAGTGAGAGAGAGAGAAGCTGTGAGTGAGAGAGAGAGAAAGAGAAGCTGTGAGTGAGAGAGAGAGAAAGAGAAGCTGTTAGTGAGAGAGAGAGTATAAGAGAAGCTGTGAGTGAGAGAGAAAAGCTGTGAGTGAGAGAGAGAGAAGATGTGAGTGAGAGAGAGAGAAGTAGAATCTGAGAGTGAGAGAGAGAGAAAGAGAAGATGTGAGTGAGAGAGAGAGAGAAAGAGCTGTGAGTGAGAGAGAGAGAAATAGAAGGTATGAGTGAGAGAGAGTGTGAGAGAAGCTGTGAGTGAGATAGAGGGAACCTGTGAGTGAGAGAGAGAGAGAAAGAGAAGCTGTATGTGTGTGTGAGAGAGAGAGAAAGCGAAGCTGTCAGTGAGAGAGAAAGAGAGAAAATGAGAAGCTGTGAGTGAGAGAGAGAGAGAGAGAAAGAGAAGTTGTGTGGTTGTGAGAGAGAGAAGTTGTGAGGGAGAGAGAGAGAAAGAGAAACTGTGAGTGAGAGAGAGAGAGAAAGAGAAGCTGTTAGTGAGAGAGTGAGTGAAAGAGAAGCTGTGAGTGAAGGAGAGAGAGAGAAGCTGTGATTGAGAGAGAGAGAAAAGCCGTGAGTGAGAGAGAGAGAGAAAGAGAAGCTGTTAGTGCGAGAGAGAGTGAAAGAGAAGCTGTGAGTGAAGAAGAGAGAGAGAAGCTGTGAGTGAGAGAGAGAGAAAGAGAAGCTGTGAGTGAGAGAGAGAAAGAGAAGCTGTTAGTGAGAGTAAGTGTGAAAGAGAAGCTTTGAGTGAGAGAGAGAAGCTGTGAGTGAGAGAGAGAGAGAAGCTGTGAGTGAGAGAGAGAGAAAGAGAAGCTGTGAGTGAGAGAGAGTGAGAAAGAGAAGCTGTGAGTGAGAGAGAAAGAGAAGCTGTGAGTGAGGCAGAGAGAGAAAGAGAAGGTATGTGTGTGTGAGAGAGAAGCTGTTAGTGAGAGAGAGAAAGAGAAGCTGTGAGTGAGAGAGAGAGAGAGAACGAGAAGCTGTGAGAGAGAGAGAAGCTCTGAGTGAGAGAGAGAAGGAGAAGCTGCGAGTGAGAGAAAGAGAGAAAGAAAGAGATGCTGTGAGTGAGAGAGAGACAGAAAGAGAAGCTGTGAGTGAGAGAGATAGAAAGAGAAGCTGTAAATGAGAGAGAAAGAGATGTGAGTGAGAGAGAGAGATAGAAGCTGTGAGTGAGAGAGAGAGAAAGAGAAGCTGAGAGAGAGAGAGAAAGAGAAGCTGTGAGTGAGAGAGAGAAGCTGTGAGTGAGGCAGAGAGAGAAAGAGAAGCTGTAAGTGAGAGAGAGTGAGAAAGAGAAGTGGTGAGAGAGAGAGAGGAGCTGTGAGTGAGAGAGAGAGAATGAGAAGCTGTGAGAGAGAGAAAGAGAGAAGCTGTGAGTGAGAGAGAACAAGAAGCTGTGAGTCAGAGAGAGAGAAAGAAAGAGAAGGAGTGAGTGAGAGAGAGAGAAAGAGAAGCTGTGAGTGAGAGAGAGAGAGAGAAGCTGTGAGTGAGAGAGAGAGAAAGAGAAACTGTGAGTGAGAGAGAGAGAGAAAGAGAAGCTGTGAGTGAGAGCGAGAGGGAGAGAAAGAGAAGCTGTGAGTGAGAGAAAGAGAGAGAGAAAGAAAGAGAAGCTGTGAGTGAGGAAGAGAGAGAAATTGAAGCTGTGAGTGAGAGAGAGAGAGAAAGAGAAGCTGTGTGTGAGAGACAGAGAGAAAGAGAAGCTGTAAGAGAGAGAGAGAAATAGAAGCTGTGTGAGAGACAGAGAGAAAGAGAAGCTGTGAGTGAGAGAGAGAGAAAGAGAAGATGTGAGTGAGAGAGAATGAGAAAGAGAAGCAGTGAGAGATAGAGAGAAAGAGAAGCTGTGTGTGAGAGACAGAGAAGCTGTGAGTGAGAGAGGGAGAATGAGCTGTGAGTGAGTGAGAGAGTGAGAGAAGCTGTGAGTGAGAGAGAGAGAAAGAGAAGCTGTGAGTGAGAGAGAGAGAGAAAGAGAAGCTGTGAGTGAGGGAGAAAGAGAAACAGAAGCTGTGTGTGTGTGTGTGAGAGAGAAGCTGTGAGTGAGAGAGAGAGAAAGAGAAGCTGTGAGTGAGAGAGAAAGAGAGAAAGTGAAGCTGTGAGTAAGAGAGAGAGAAAGAGAAGCTGTGAGTGAGAGAGAAAGAGAGAATGAGAAGCTGTGAGTGAGAGAGAGAATGAGAAGCTGTGAGAGAGAGAGAGAGAAGCTGTGAGTGAGAGAGAACGAGAAGCTGTGAGTGAGAGAGAGAAAGAAAGAGAAGCTGTGAGTGAGAGAGAGAGAAGCTGTGAGTGAGAGAGAGAGAGAAGCTGTGAGTGAGAGAGAGAGAAAGAGAAGCTGTGAGTGAGAGAGACAGAGAAAGAGAAGCTGAGAGTGAGAGAGAGAGAAAGAGAAGCTGTGAGTGTGTGAGAGAGAGAGAGAAAGAAAGAGAAGCTGTGTGTGTGAGAGAGAAATCGTATCTGTGAGTGAGAGAGAGAGAAAAAAATGCTGTGAGTGAGAGAGAGAGAGAAAGAGAAGCTGTGAGTGAGAGAGAGAAAGAGAAGCTGTGAGTGACAGAGAGAGAACGAGAAGTTGTGAGTGAGAGAGTGAGAGAGAGAAATAGAAGCTGTGAGAGAGAGTGAGAGAGAAACAGATGCTGTGAGTGAGTGCATGAGAGAGAGAAAGAGAAGCTGTGAGTGAGAGAGAGAGAGAAGCTGAGTGAGAGATAGAGAAAGAGTAGCTGTGAGTGAGAGAGAGAGAGAAGCTGTGAGTGAGAGAGAGAGAAAGAGAAGCTGAGAGAGAGAGAGAGAAAGAGAAGCTGTGAGTGAGAGAGAGAAAGAGAAGCTGTAAATGAGAGAGAAAGAGAAGATGTGAGTGAGAGAGAGAGAGAAAGAGAAGCTGTGAGTGAGGAAGAGATAGAAATTGAAGCTGTGAGTGAGAGAGAGAGAGAAATAGAAGCTGTGTGTGAGAGACAGAGAGAAAGAGAAGCTGTAAGAGAGAGAGAGAAATAGAAGCTGTGTGAGAGAGAGAGAGAAAGAGAAGCTGTGAGTGAGAGAGAGAGAAAGAGAAGATGTGAGTGAGAGAGAATGAGAAAGAGAAGCAGTGAGAGAGAGAGAGAGAGAGAAGCTGTGTGTGAGAGACAGAGAAGCGGTGAGTGAGAGAGGGAGAATGAGAAGCTGTGAGTGAGAGAGAGAGAGAGAGAAAGAGAAGCTGTGAGTGAGTGAGAGGGTGAGAGAAGCTGTGAGTTAGAGAGAGAGAAAGAGAAGCTGTGAGTGAGAGAGAGAGAGAAAGAGAAGCTGTGAGTGAGGGAGAAAGAGAAAGAGAAGCTGTGTGTGTGTGAGAGAGAGAGAAGCTGTGAGTGAGAGAGAGAGAGAAAGAGACGCTGTGAGTGAGAGAGAAAGAGAGAAAGAGAAGCTGTGAGTGAGAGAAAGAGAAAGAGTAGCTGTGAGTGAGAGAGAGAGAGAAGCTGTGAGTGAGAGAGAGAAAGAGAAGCTGTGAGTGAGAGAGAGAAGCTGAGTGAGCGATAGAGAAAGAGTAGCTGTGAGTGAGAGAGAGAGAGAAGCTGTGAGTGAGAGAGAGAGAGAAGCTGTTAGTGAGAAGAGAAAGAGAAAGAGAAGCTGTGAGTGAGAGAGAGAGAAAGAGAAGCTGTGAGTGAGAGAGAGAGAGAAGCTGTGAGTGAGAGAGAGAGAGAAAGAGAAGCTGTTAGTGAGAGAGAGAGTATAAGAGAAGCTGTGAGTGAGAGAGAGAGAGAAGCTGTGAATGTGAGAGAGAGAGAAGCTGTGAGTGAGTGAGAGAGAAGTAGAATCTGTTAGTGAGAGAGAGAGAGAAAGAGAAGCTGTGAGTGAGAGAGAGAGAGAAAGAGAATCTGTGAGTGTGTGAGAGAGAAATAGAAGGTATGAGTGAGAGAGAGTGAGAGAGAAGCTGTGAGTGAGAGAGAGGGAACCTGTGAGTGAGAGAGAGAGAGAAAGAGAAGCTGTATGTGTGTGTGAGAGAGAGCGAGAAAGAGAAGCTGTCAGTGAGAGAGAAAGAGAGAAAATGAGAAGCTGTGAGGGAGAGAGAGAGAGAGAGAAAGAGAAGTTGTGTGGTTGTGAGAGAGAGAAGCTGTGAGGGAGAGAGAGAGAAAGACAAACTGTGAGTGAGAGAGAGAGAAAGAGAAGCTGTTAGTGAGAGAGAGAGTGAAAGAGAAGCTGTGAGTGAAGGAGAGAGAGACGCTGTGATTGAGAGAGAGAGAGAAGCTGTGAGTGAGAAGGAGAGAGAAAGAGAAACTGAATGAGAGAGAGAGGGAAAGAGAAGCTGTGAGTGAGAGAGAGAGAAAGAGAAGCTGTGAGTGAGAGAGAGAAAGAGAAGCTGTTAGTGAGTGAGTGTGAAAGAGAAGCTTTGAGTGAGAGAGAGAGAAGCTGTGAGTGAGAGAGAGAGAAGCTGTGAGTGAGAGAGAGAGAAAGAGAAGCTGTGAGTGAGAGAGAGTGAGAAAGAGAAGCTGTGAGTGAGAGAGAAAGAGAAGCTGTGAGTGAGGCAGAGAGAGAAAGAATGTGTGTGTGTGAGAGAGAGAAGCTATTAGTGAGAGAGAGAAAGAGAAGCTGTGAGTGAGAGAGAGAGAACGAGAAGCTGTGAGAGAGAGAGAAGCTGTGAGTGAGAGAGAGAAGGAGAAGCTGTGAGTGAGAGAGAGAGAAAGAAAGAGATGCTGTGAGTGAGAGAGAGAGAGAAAAAGAAGCTGTGAGTGAGAGAGATAGAAAGAGAAGCTGTAAATGAGAGAGAAAGAGAAGATGTGAGTGAGAGAGAGAGAGAGTAGCTGTGAGTGAGAGAGAGAGAAAGAGAAGCTGAGAGAGAGAGAGAGAAAAAGAAGCTGTGAGTGAGAGAGAGAGAAGCTGTGAGTGAGAGAGAGAAAAAGAGAAGCTGTGAGTGAGTGAGAGAGAGAAAGAGAAGCTGTGAGTGAGAGAGAGAGAAAGAGAAGGTGTAAATGAGAGAGAAACAGAAGATGTGAGTGAGACAGAGAGAGAGAAGCTGTGAGTGAGAGAGAGAGAAAGAGAAGCTGAGAGAGAGAGAGAGAGAGAGAGAAAGAGAAGCTGTGAGTAAGAGAGAGAGAAGCTGTGAGTGAGAGAGAGAGAAAAAGAAGCTGTGAGTGAGAGAGAGAGAGAAAGAGAAGCTGTGAGTGAGAGAGAGAGAAAGAGAAGCTGTGAGTGAGAGAAAGAGAAAGAGTAGCTGTGAGTGAGGAGAGAGAGAAAGAGAAGCTGTGAGTGAGAGAGAGAGAAGGAGAAGCTGTGAGTGAGAGAGAGAAAGAGAAGCTGTATGTGAGAGAGAGAGAAAGAGAAGCTGTAAGTGAGAGAGAGTGAGAAAGAGAAGCGGTGAGAGAGAGAGAGGAGCTGTGAGTTAGAGAGAGAGAGAATGAGAAGCTGTGAGAGAGAGAAAGATAGAAGCTGTGAGTGAGAGAGAACAAGAAGCTCTGAGTCAGAGAGAGAAAGAAAGAAAGAGAAGCTGTGAGTGAGAGAGAGAGAAAGAGAAGCTGTGAGTGAGAGAGAGAGAGAGAAGCTGTGAGTGAGAGAAAGAGAAGCTGTGAGTGAGAGAGAGAAAAAGAGAAGCTGAGAATGAGAGAGAGACAGAAAGAAAAGCTGTGATTTAGAGAGAGAAATAGAGAAAGAGAAGCTGTAAGTGAGAGAGAGAGAGAAGCTGTGAGTGAGAGAGAGAAAGAGAAGCTGTGAGTGAGAGAGAGTGAGAAAGAGAAGCTGTGAGTGAGAGAGAAAGAGAAGCTGTGAGTGAGGCAGAGAGAGAAAGAATGTGTGTGTGAGAGAGAGAAGCTATTAGTGAGAGAGAGAAAGAGAAGCTGTGAGTGAGAGAGAGAGAGAACGAGAAGCTGTGAGAGAGAGAGAAGCTGTGAGTGAGAGAGAGAAGGAGAAGCTGTGAGTGAGAGAGAGAGAGAAAGAAAGAGATGCTGTGAGTGAGAGAGAGAGAGAAAAAGAAGCTGTGAGTGAGAGAGATAGAAAGAGAAGCTGTAAATGAGAGAGAAAGAGAAGATGTGAGTGAGAGAGAGAGAGAGAGAGTAGCTGTGAGTGAGAGAGAGAGAAAGATAAGCTGAGAGAGAGAGAAAGAGAAGCTGTGAGTGAGAGAGAGAGAAGCTGTGAGTGAGAGAGAGAGAAAGAGAAGCTGTGAGTGAGTGAGAGAGAGAAAGAGAAGCTGTGAGTGAGAGAGAGAGAAAGAGAAGCTGTAAATGAGAGAGAAACAGAAGATGTGAGTGAGAGAGAGAGAGAAGCTGTGAGTGAGAGAGAGAGAAAGAGAAGCTGAGAGAGAGAGAGAGAAAGAGAAGCTGTGAGTAAGAGAGAGAGAAGCTGTGAGTGAGAGAGAGAGAAAGAGAAGCTGTGAGTGAGAGAGAGAGAGAAAGAGAAGCTGTGAGTGAGAGAGAGAGAAAGAGAAGCTGTGAGTGAGAGAAAGAGAAAGAGTAGCTGTGAGTGAGGAGAGAGAGATAGAGAAGCTGTGAGTGAGAGAGAGAGAGAAGGAGAAGCTGTTAGTGAGAGAGAGAAAGAGAAGCTGTATGTGAGAGAGAGAGAAAGAGAAGCTGTAAGTGAGAGAGAGTGAGAAAGAGAAGCGGTGAGAGAGAGAGAGGAGCTGTGAGTGAGAGAGAGAGAATGAGAAGCTGTGAGAGAGAGAAAGATAGAAGCTGTGAGTGAGAGAGAACAAGAAGCTGTGAGTCAGAGAGAGAGAGAAAGAAAGAGAAGCTGTGAGTGAGAGAGAGAGAAAGAGAAGCTGTGAGTGAGAGAGAGAGAGAAGCTGTGAGTGAGAGAAAGAGAAGCTGTGAGTGAGAGAGAGAAAAAGAGAAGCTGAGAGTGAGAGAGAGAGACAAAGAAAAGCTGTGATTTAGAGAGAGAAATAGAGAAAGAGAAGCTGTAAGTGAGAGAGAGAGAGAGAAGCTGTGAGTGAGAGAGAGAAAGAGAAGCTGTGAGTGAGAGAGAGAGAGAAAAAGAGAAGCTGTGAGTGAGAGAGAGGGAGAGAAAGAGATGTTAGTGAGAGAGAGAAAGAAAGAGAAGTGGTAAGTAAGAGAGAGAGGAAAGAGAAGCTGTGAGTGAGTGAGAGAGAGAGAGAGAGAAGCTGTTAGTGAGAGAGACAGAAAGAGAAACTGTGAGAGAAAGAGAAAGAGAGAAAGAAGAAGCTGTAAGTGAGAGAGAGAGAAAGAGAAGCTTTGAGTGAGAGAGAGAGAATGAGAAGCTGTGAGTGAGAGAAAGATAAGCTGTGAGTAAGAGAGAGAGAAAGATAAGCTGTGAGTGAGAGAGAGAGAAAGAGAAGGTGTGAGTGTGAGAGAGAGAGAAAGAGAAGCTGTGAGTGAGACAGAGAGAAAGAGAAGCTGTGAGTGGGAGAGAGTGAGAATGAGAAGCTGTGTGAGAGAGAATAGAAGCTGTGAGTGTGAGAGAGAAATAGAGAAATAGAAGCTGTGAGTGGGAGAGAAAGAGAGAAAGAGAAGCTGTGAGTGAGAGAGAGGGAGAGAAAGAGAAGCTGTTAGTGAGAGAGAGAGAGAAAGAGAAGATGTAAGTGATAGAGAGAAGAGAGAGAAGATGTGAGTGAGAGAGAGAGAAAGAGAAGCTGTATGTGTGTGTGAGAGAGAGCGAGAAAGAGAAGCTGTCAGTGAGAGAGAAAGAAAGAAAATGAGAAGCTGTGAGGGAGAGAGAGAGAGAAAGAGAAGCTGTGAGTGTGTGTGAGAGAGAAGCTGTGAGTGAGAGACAGAGAGAGAGAGAAGCTGAGTGAGAGAGAGAGAGAAAGAGAAGCTGTGAGTGAGAGAGAGAGAGAGAGAAAGAGAAGCTGTGAGTGAGAGAGAGAAAGAGAAACTGTGTGAGAGAGAGAGAAAGAAAGAGAAATTGTCAGTGAGAGAGAGAAGCTTTGAGTGAGAGAGAAAGAGAGAAAGAGAAGCTGTGACTGAGAGAGAGAGAGAGAAAGAGATGCTGTGAGTGAGAGAGAGAGTGAAAGAGAAGCTGTGAGTGAGAGAGAGAGAGAGAGAGAAGCTGTGAGTGACTGAGAGAAAGAGAAGCTGTGTTAGAGAGAGAGAGAGAAAAAGATGCTTTGAGTGAGAGAGACAGAAAGAGACGCTGTGAGTGAGAGAGAGAGAAAGAGAAGCTTTGAGTGAGAGAGAGAGAGATAGAAAGGGAAGCTTTGTGTGTGTGAGAGAGAAAGAGAAGTTGTGAGTGAGAGAAGAAAGAGAAGCTGTGAGTGAGAGAGAGAGAGAGAAAGAGAAGCTGTGAGTGAGAGAGAGAGAAAGAGAAGCTGTGTGAGAGAGAGTGGGAAAGAGAAGATGTGAATGACAGAGAGAGAGAGAGAAACTGTGTGTGTGTGTGAGAGAGAGAGAGAAGCTGTGTAAGTGTGTGAGAGAGAAAGACAAGGTGTGAGTGAGAGAGAGAGAAAGAAAGAGAAGCTGTGAGAGAGAGAAAGAGAGAAAGAACTGTGTGTGTGTGAGAGAGAGAAGCTGTGTTAGAGAGAGAGAGAGAAAAAGATGCTTTGAGTGAGAGAGACAGAAAGAGACGCTGTGAGTGAGAGAGAGAGAAAGAGAAGCTTTGAGTGAGAGAGAGATAGATAGAAAGGGAAGCTTTGTGTGTGTGAGAGAGAAAGAGAAGTGAGTGAGAGAGAGAAAGAGAAGCTGTGTGTGTGTGTGAGAGAGAAAGAGAAGCTGTGAGTGAGAGAGAGAAAAAGATAAGCTGAGAGTGAGAGAGAGAGAAAGAGAAGCTGTGAGTGAGAGAGAGAAATAGAGAAAGAGAAGCTGTGAGAGAGAGAGAGAGAGAAGCTGTGAGTGAGAGAGAGAAAGAGAAGCCGTGAGTGAGAGAGAGGGAGAGAAAGAGATGTTAGTGAGAGAGAGAAAAATAGCGAAGCGGTAAGTGAGAGAGAGAAGAAAGAGAAGCTGTGAGTGAGAGAGAGAGAGAAAGAGAAGCTGTGAATGAGAGAGAGAGAAAGAGAAGCTGTGAGTAAGAGAGAGAGACAAGCTGAGTGAGAGAGAGAGAAAGAGAAGCTGTGAGTGACAGAGAGAGAGAACGAGAAGTTGTGAGTGAGAGAGTGAGAGAGAGAAATAGAAGCTGTGAGAGAGAGTGAGAGAAAGAAAGAGAAGCTGTGAGTGTGTGTGAGAGAGAAGCTGTGAGTGAGAGACAGAGAGAGAGAAGCTGAGTGAGAGAGAGAGAGAGAAAGAGAAGCTGTGAGTGAGAGAGAGAGAGAGAAAGAGAAGCTGTGAGTGAGAGAGAGAAAGAGAAACTGTGTGAGAGAGAGAGAAAGAAAGAGAAATTGTCAGTGAGAGAGAGAGAAGCTTTGAGTGAGAGAGAAAGAGAGAAAGAGAAGGTGTGACTGAGAGAGAGAGAGAGAGAGATGCTGTGAGTGAGAGAGAGAGTGAAAGAGAAGCTGTGAGTGAGAGAGAGAGAGAAAGCTGTGAGTGACTGAGAGAAAGAGAAGCTGTGTAAGAGAGAGAGAGAGAGAAAGAGATGCTTTGAGTGAGAGAGAGAGAAAGAGACGCTGTGAGTGAGAGAGAGAGAAAGAGAAGCTTTGAGTGAGAGAGAGATAGAAAGGGAAGCTTTGTGTGTGTGAGAGAGAAAGAGAAGTTGTGAGTGAGAGAGAGAAAGAGAAGCTGTGTGTGTGAGAGAGAGAAAGAGAAGCTGTGAGTGAGAGAGAGAAAAAGATAAGCTGAGAGTGAGAGAGAGAGAAAGAGAAGCTGTGAGTGTGAGAGAGAAATAGAGAAAGAGAAGCTGTGAGTGAGAGAGAGAGAGAGAGAAGCTGTGAGTGAGAGAGAGAAAGAGAAGCTGTGAGTGAGAGAGAGAGAGAGAAAGAGAAGCTGTGAGTGAGAGAGAGGGAGAGAAAGAGATGTTAGTGAGAGAGAGAAAGAAAGCGAAGCGGTAAGTGAGAGAGAGAAGAAAGAGAAGCTGTGAGTGAGAGAGAGAGAGAGAAAGAGAAGCTGTGAGTGAGAGAGAGAGAAAGAGAAGCTGTGAGTAAGAGAGAGAGACAAGCTGAGTGAGAGAGAGAGAAAGAGAAGCTGTGAGTGACAGAGAGAGAGAACGAGAAGTTGTGAGTGAGAGAGTGAGAGAGAGAAATAGAAGCTGTGAGAGAGAGTGAGAGAGAAACAGATGCTGTGAGTGAGTGCATGAGAGAGAGAAAGAGAAGCTGTGAGAGAGAGAGAAAGAGTAGCTGTGAGTGAGAGAGGGGGAAAGAGAAGCTGTGAGTGAGAGAGAGAGAGAAGATGAGTGAGAGAGAGAGAAAGAGTAGCTGTGAGTGAGAGAGAGAGAGGGAGAAGCTGTGAGTGAGAGAGAAGCTGTTAGTGAGAGAGAGAGAAAGAGAAGCTGTGTGAGAGAGAGGGAGAAAGAGTAGCTGTGATTGAGAGAGGGAGAAAAAGAAGCTGTGAGTGAGTGAGAGAGAGAAGCTGAGTGAGAGAGAGAGAAAGAGAAGCTGTGAGTGAGAGAGAGAGAAAGAGAAGCTGTGAGTGAGAGAGAGAGAGAAGCTGTGAGTGAGAGAGAGAGAGAAAGAGAAGCTGTGAGTGAGAGAGTGAGAAAGAGAAGCTGTTAGTGAGAGAGAGAGAGTATAAGAGAAGCTGTGAGTGAGAGAGAGAGAGAGAAGCTGTGAGTGAGAGAGAGAGAGAAGCTGTGAGTGAGAGAGAGAGAAGTAGAATCTGAGTGAGAGAGAGAGAGAAAGAGAAGCTGTGAGTGAGAGAGAGAGAGAAAGAGAAGCTGTGAGTGAGAGAGAGAGAAATAGAAGGTATGAGAGAGAGAGAGTGATAGAGAAGCTGTGAGTGAGAGAGAGGGAACCTGTGAGTGAGAGAGAGAAAGAGAAGCTGTGAGGGAGAGAGAAAGAGAAAGAGAAGTTGTGTGGTTATGAGAGAGAGAGAAGCTGTGAGGGAGAGAGAGAGAAAGAGAAACTGTGAGTGTGTGAGAGAGAGAAAGAGAAGCTGTTAGTGAGAGAGAGAGTGAAAGAGAAGCTGTGAGTGAAGGAGAGAGAGAAGATGTGATTGAGAGAGAGAAAAGCTGTGAGTGAGAGAGAGAGAAAGAGAAGCTGTTAGTGAGAGAGAGAGTGAAAGAGAAGCTGTGAGTGAAGGAGAGAGAGAGATGCTGTGATTGAGAGAGAGAGAGAAGCTGTGAGTGAGAGAGAGAGAGAAAGAGAAACTGAGTGAGAGAGAGAGAGAAAGAGAAGCTGTGAGTGAGAGAGAGAGAAAGAGAAGCTGTTAGTGAGAGTGAGTGTGAAAGAGAAGCTTTGAGTGAGAGAGAGAGAAGCTGTGAGTGAGAGAGAGAGAAGCTGTGAGTGAGAGAGAGAGAAAGAGAAGCTGTGAGTGAGAGAGAGTGAGAAAGAGAAGCTGTGAGTGAGACAGAAAGAGAAGCTGTGAGTGAGGCAGAGAGAGAAAGAGAAGGTGTGTGTGTGAGAGAGAGAAGCTGTTAGTGAGAGAGTGAAAGAGAAGCTGTGAGTGAGAGAGAGAGAGAACGAGAAGCTGTGAGAGAGAGAGAAGCTGTGAGTGAGAGAGAGAGAAGTAGAAGCTGTGAGTGAGAGAGAGAGAGAAAGAAAGAGAAGCTGTGAGTGAGAGAGAGACAGAAAGAGAAGCTGTGAGTGAGAGAGATAGAAAGAGAAGCTGTAAATGAGAGAGAAAGAGAAGATGTGCGTGAGAGAGAGAGAGAAGCTGTGAGTGAGAGAGAGAGAAAGAGAAGCTGAGAGAGAGAGAGAAAGAGAAGCTGTGAGTGAGAGAGAGAGAAGCTGTGAGTGAGTGAGAGAGAAAGAGAAGCTGTGAGTGAGAGAGAGAGAGAAAGAGAAGCTGTGAGTGAGAGAGAGAGAAAGAGACGCTGTAAATGAGAGAGAAAGAGAAGATGTGAGTGAGAGAGAGAGATAGAAGCTGTGAGTGTGAGAGAGAGAAAGAGAAGCTGAGAAAGTGAGAGCGAAAGAGAAGCTGTGAGTGAGAGAGACAGAAGCTGTGAGTGAGAGAGAGAGAAAGAGAAGCTGTGAGTGAGAGAGAGAGAAAGAAAAGCTGTGAGTGAGAGAGAGAGAAAGAGATGCTGTAAATGAGAGAGAAAGAGAAGATGTGAGTGAGAGAGAGAGAGAAGCTGTGAGTGAGAGAGAGAGAAAGAGAAGCTGAGAGAGAGAGAGAAAGAGAAGCTGTTTGTAAGAGAGAGAGAAGCTGTGAGTGAGAGAGAGAAAGAGAAACTGTGAGTGAGAGAGAGAGAGAAAGAGAAGCTGTAAGTGAGAGAGAGAGAAAGAGAAGCTGTGAGTGAGAGAAAGAGAAAGAGTAGCTGTGAGTGAGGAGAGAGAGAAAGAGAAGCTGTGAGTGAGAGAGAGTGAAGGAGAAGCTGTGAGTGAGAGAGAGAAAGAGAAGCTGTGAGTGAAAGAGAGAGAAAGAGAAGCTGTAAGTGAGAGAGAGTGAGAAAGAGAAGCGGTGAGAGAGAGAGAGGAGCTGTGAGTGAGAGAGAGAGAGAATGAGAAGTTGTGTGAGAGCGAAAGAGAGAAGCTGTGAGTGAGAGAGAACAAGAAGCTGTGAGTCAGAGAGAGAGAGAAAGAAAGAGAAGCTGTGAGTGAGTGAGAAAGAGTAGCGGTGAGTGAGTGAGTGAGAGAGAGAGAATCTGAGTGAGAGTGAGAGAGAAAGAGAAGCTGTGAGTGAGAGAGAGAGAGAAAGAGAAGCTGTGAGTGAGAGAGAAAGAGAAGCTGTGTGAGAGAGAGAGTGAGAAAGAGAAGCTGTGAGTGTGTGTGTGAGAGAAAGAGAAGCTGTGTGAGAGAGAGTGGGAAAGAGAAGATGTGAATGACAGAGAGAGAGAGAGAAACTGTGTGTGTGTGTGTGAGAGAGAGAAGCTGTGTAAGTGTGTGAGAGAGAAAGACAAGGTGTGAGTGAGAGAGAGAGAAAGAAAGAGAAGCTGTGAGAGAGAGAAAGAGAGAAAGAACTGTGTGTGTGTGAGAGAGAGAAGTTGTGAGTGAGAGAGAGAGAGAGAAAGAGAAGCTGTGAGTGTGTGAGAGAGAGAAGCTGTGAGTGAGAGACAGAGAGAGAGAGAAGCTGAGTGAGAGAGAGAGAGAAAGAGAAGCTGTGAGTGAGAGAGAGAGAGAGAGAGAAAGAGAAGCTGTGAGTGAGAGAGAGAAAGAGAAACTGTGTGAGAGAGAGAGAAAGAAAGAGAAATTGTCAGTGAGAGAGAGAGAGAAGCTTTGAGTGAGAGAGAAAGAGAGAAAGAGAAGCTGTGAGTGAGAGAGAGAAAGAGAAACTGTGTGAGAGAGAGAGAAAGAAAGAGAAATTGTCAGTGAGAGAGAGAGAAGCTTTGAGTGAGAGAGAAAGAGAGAAAGAGAAGGTGTGACTGAGAGAGAGAGAGAGAGAGATGCTGTGAGTGAGAGAGAGAGTGAAAGAGAAGCTGTGAGTGAGAGAGAGAGAGAGAGAAGCTGTGAGTGACTGAGAGAAAGAGAAGCTGTGTAAGAGAGAGAGAGAGAGAAAGAGATGCTTTGAGTGAGAGAGAGAGAAAGAGACGCTGTGAGTGAGAGAGAGAGAAAGAGAAGCTTTGAGTGAGAGAGAGATAGAAAGGGAAGCTTTGTGTGTGTGAGAGAGAAAGAGAAGTTGTGAGTGAGAGAGAGAAAGAGAAGCTGTGTGTGTGAGAGAGAGAAAGAGAAGCTGTGAGTGAGAGAGAGAAAAAGATAAGCTGAGAGTGAGAGAGAGAGAAAGAGAAGCTGTGAGTGTGAGAGAGAAATAGAGAAAGAGAAGCTGTGAGTGAGAGAGAGAGAGAGAGAAGCTGTGAGTGAGAGAGAGAAAGAGAAGCTGTGAGTGAGAGAGAGAGAGAGAAAGAGAAGCTGTGAGTGAGAGAGAGGGAGAGAAAGAGATGTTAGTGAGAGAGAGAAAGAAAGCGAAGCGGTAAGTGAGAGAGAGAAGAAAGAGAAGCTGTGAGTGAGAGAGAGAGAGAGAAAGAGAAGCTGTGAGTGAGAGAGAGAGAAAGAGAAGCTGTGAGTAAGAGAGAGAGACAAGCTGAGTGAGAGAGAGAGAAAGAGAAGCTGTGAGTGACAGAGAGAGAGAACGAGAAGTTGTGAGTGAGAGAGTGAGAGAGAGAAATAGAAGCTGTGAGAGAGAGTGAGAGAGAAACAGATGCTGTGAGTGAGTGCATGAGAGAGAGAAAGAGAAGCTGTGAGTGAGAGAGAGAGAAAGAGTAGCTGTGAGTGAGAGAGGGGGAAAGAGAAGCTGTGAGTGAGAGAGAGAGAGAAGATGAGTGAGAGAGAGAGAAAGAGTAGCTGTGAGTGAGAGAGAGAGAGGGAGAAGCTGTGAGTGAGAGAGAAGCTGTTAGTGAGAGAGAGAGAAAGAGAAGCTGTGTGAGAGAGAGGGAGAAAGAGTAGCTGTGATTGAGAGAGGGAGAAAAAGAAGCTGTGAGTGAGTGAGAGAGAGAAGCTGAGTGAGAGAGAGAGAAAGAGAAGCTGTGAGTGAGAGAGAGAGAAAGAGAAGCTGTGAGTGAGAGAGAGAGAGAAGCTGTGAGTGAGAGAGAGAGAGAAAGAGAAGCTGTGAGTGAGAGAGTGAGAAAGAGAAGCTGTTAGTGAGAGAGAGAGAGTATAAGAGAAGCTGTGAGTGAGAGAGAGAGAGAGAAGCTGTGAGTGAGAGAGAGAGAGAAGCTGTGAGTGAGAGAGAGAGAAGTAGAATCTGAGTGAGAGAGAGAGAGAAAGAGAAGCTGTGAGTGAGAGAGAGAGAGAAAGAGAAGCTGTGAGTGAGAGAGAGAGAAATAGAAGGTATGAGAGAGAGAGAGTGATAGAGAAGCTGTGAGTGAGAGAGAGGGAACCTGTGAGTGAGAGAGAGAAAGAGAAGCTGTGAGGGAGAGAGAAAGAGAAAGAGAAGTTGTGTGGTTATGAGAGAGAGAGAAGCTGTGAGGGAGAGAGAGAGAAAGAGAAACTGTGAGTGTGTGAGAGAGAGAAAGAGAAGCTGTTAGTGAGAGAGAGAGTGAAAGAGAAGCTGTGAGTGAAGGAGAGAGAGAAGATGTGATTGAGAGAGAGAAAAGCTGTGAGTGAGAGAGAGAGAGAAAGAGAAGCTGTTAGTGAGAGAGAGAGTGAAAGAGAAGCTGTGAGTGAAGGAGAGAGAGAGATGCTGTGATTGAGAGAGAGAGAGAAGCTGTGAGTGAGAGAGAGAGAGAAAGAGAAACTGAGTGAGAGAGAGAGAGAAAGAGAAGCTGTGAGTGAGAGAGAGAGAAAGAGAAGCTGTTAGTGAGAGTGAGTGTGAAAGAGAAGCTTTGAGTGAGAGAGAGAGAAGCTGTGAGTGAGAGAGAGAGAGAAGCTGTGAGTGAGAGAGAGAGAAAGAGAAGCTGTGAGTGAGAGAGAGTGAGAAAGAGAAGCTGTGAGTGAGACAGAAAGAGAAGCTGTGAGTGAGGCAGAGAGAGAAAGAGAAGGTGTGTGTGTGAGAGAGAGAAGCTGTTAGTGAGAGAGTGAAAGAGAAGCTGTGAGTGAGAGAGAGAGAGAACGAGAAGCTGTGAGAGAGAGAGAAGCTGTGAGTGAGAGAGAGAGAAGTAGAAGCTGTGAGTGAGAGAGAGAGAGAAAGAAAGAGAAGCTGTGAGTGAGAGAGAGACAGAAAGAGAAGCTGTGAGTGAGAGAGATAGAAAGAGAAGCTGTAAATGAGAGAGAAAGAGAAGATGTGCGTGAGAGAGAGAGAGAAGCTGTGAGTGAGAGAGAGAGAAAGAGAAGCTGAGAGAGAGAGAGAAAGAGAAGCTGTGAGTGAGAGAGAGAGAAGCTGTGAGTGAGTGAGAGAGAAAGAGAAGCTGTGAGTGAGAGAGAGAGAGAAAGAGAAGCTGTGAGTGAGAGAGAGAGAAAGAGACGCTGTAAATGAGAGAGAAAGAGAAGATGTGAGTGAGAGAGAGAGATAGAAGCTGTGAGTGTGAGAGAGAGAAAGAGAAGCTGAGAAAGTGAGAGCGAAAGAGAAGCTGTGAGTGAGAGAGACAGAAGCTGTGAGTGAGAGAGAGAGAAAGAGAAGCTGTGAGTGAGAGAGAGAGAAAGAAAAGCTGTGAGTGAGAGAGAGAGAAAGAGATGCTGTAAATGAGAGAGAAAGAGAAGATGTGAGTGAGAGAGAGAGAAGCTGTGAGTGAGAGAGAGAGAAAGAGAAGCTGAGAGAGAGAGAGAAAGAGAAGCTGTTTGTAAGAGAGAGAGAAGCTGTGAGTGAGAGAGAGAAAGAGAAACTGTGAGTGAGAGAGAGAGAGAAAGAGAAGCTGTAAGTGAGAGAGAGAGAAAGAGAAGCTGTGAGTGAGAGAAAGAGAAAGAGTAGCTGTGAGTGAGGAGAGAGAGAAAGAGAAGCTGTGAGTGAGAGAGAGTGAAGGAGAAGCTGTGAGTGAGAGAGAGAAAGAGAAGCTGTGAGTGAAAGAGAGAGAAAGAGAAGCTGTAAGTGAGAGAGAGTGAGAAAGAGAAGCGGTGAGAGAGAGAGAGGAGCTGTGAGTGAGAGAGAGAGAGAATGAGAAGTTGTGTGAGAGCGAAAGAGAGAAGCTGTGAGTGAGAGAGAACAAGAAGCTGTGAGTCAGAGAGAGAGAGAAAGAAAGAGAAGCTGTGAGTGAGTGAGAAAGAGTAGCGGTGAGTGAGTGAGTGAGAGAGAGAGAATCTGAGTGAGAGTGAGAGAGAAAGAGAAGCTGTGAGTGAGAGAGAGAGAGAAAGAGAAGCTGTGAGTGAGAGAGAAAGAGAAGCTGTGTGAGAGAGAGAGTGAGAAAGAGAAGCTGTGAGTGTGTGTGTGAGAGAAAGAGAAGCTGTGTGAGAGAGAGTGGGAAAGAGAAGATGTGAATGACAGAGAGAGAGAGAGAAACTGTGTGTGTGTGTGAGAGAGAGAGAAGCTGTGTAAGTGTGTGAGAGAGAAAGACAAGGTGTGAGTGAGAGAGAGAGAAAGAAAGAGAAGCTGTGAGAGAGAGAAAGAGAGAAAGAACTGTGTGTGTGTGAGAGAGAGAAGTTGTGAGTGAGAGAGAGAGAGAGAAAGAGAAGCTGTGAGTGTGTGAGAGAGAGAAGCTGTGAGTGAGAGACAGAGAGAGAGAGAAGCTGAGTGAGAGAGAGAGAGAAAGAGAAGCTGTGAGTGAGAGAGAGAGAGAGAGAGAAAGAGAAGCTGTGAGTGAGAGAGAGAAAGAGAAACTGTGTGAGAGAGAGAGAAAGAAAGAGAAATTGTCAGTGAGAGAGAGAGAGAAGCTTTGAGTGAGAGAGAAAGAGAGAAAGAGAAGCTGTGACTGAGAGAGAGAGAGAGAGAGAAAGAGATGCTGTGAGTGAGAGAGAGAGTGAAAGAGAAGCTGTGAGTGAGAGAGAGAGAGAGAGAGAAGCTGTGAGTGACTGAGAGAAAGAGAAGCTGTCTTAGAGAGAGAGAGAAAAAAAGATGCTTTGAGTGAGAGAGACAGAAAGAGACGCTGTGAGTGAGAGAGAGAGAAAGAGAAGCTTTGAGTGAGAGAGAGATAGATAGAAAGGGAAGCTTTGTGTGTGTGAGAGAGAAAGAGAAGTGAGAGAGAGAGAGAAAGAGAAGCTGTGTGTGTGTGTGAGAGAGAAAGAGAAGCTGTGAGTGAGAGAGAGAAAAAGATAAGCTGAGAGTGAGAGAGAGAGAAAGAGAAGCTGTGAGTGAGAGAGAGAAATAGAGAAAGAGAAGCTGTGAGAGAGAGAGAGAGAGAAGCTGTGAGTGAGAGAGAGAAAGAGAAGCCGTGAGTGAGAGAGAGGGAGAGAAAGAGATGTTAGTGAGAGAGAGAAAAATAGCGAAGTGGTAAGTGAGAGAGAGAAGAAAGAGAAGCTGTGAGTGAGAGAGAGAGAGAAAGAGAAGCTGTGAATGAGAGAGAGAGAAAGAGAAGCTGTGAGTAAGAGAGAGAGACAAGCTGAGTGAGAGAGAGAGAAAGAGAAGCTGTGAGTGACAGAGAGAGAGAACGAGAAGTTGTGAGTGAGAGAGTGAGAGAGAGAAATAGAAGCTGTGAGAGAGAGTGAGAGAAAGAAAGAGAAGCTGTGAGTGTGTGTGAGAGAGAAGCTGTGAGTGAGAGACAGAGAGAGAGAAGCTGAGTGAGAGAGAGAGAGAGAAAGAGAAGCTGTGAGTGAGAGAGAGAGAGAGAAAGAGAAGCTGTGAGTGAGAGAGAGAAAGAGAAACTGTGTGAGAGAGAGAGAGAAAGAAAGAGAAATTGTCAGTGAGAGAGAGAGAAGCTTTGAGTGAGAGAGAAAGAGAGAAAGAGAAGGTGTGACTGAGAGAGAGAGAGAGATGCTGTGAGTGAGAGAGAGAGTGAAAGAGAAGCTGTGAGTGAGAGAGGGAGAGAGAGAAAGAGATGCTTTGAGTGAGAGAGAGAGAAAGAGACGCTGTGAGTGAGAGAGAGAGAAAGAGAAGCTTTGAGTGAGAGAGAGATAGAAAGGGAAGCTTTGTGTGTGTGAGAGAGAAAGAGAAGTTGTGAGTGAGAGAGAGAAAGAGAAGCTGTGTGTGTGAGAGAGAGAAAGAGAAGCTGTGAGTGAGAGAGAGAAAAAGATAAGCTGAGAGTGAGAGAGAGAGAAAGAGAAGCTGTGAGTGTGAGAGAGAAATAGAGAAAGAGAAGCTGTGAGTGAGAGAGAGAGAGAGAGAAGCTGTGAGTGAGAGAGAGAAAGAGAAGCTGTGAGTGAGAGAGAGAGAGAGAAAGAGAAGCTGTGAGTGAGAGAGAGGGAGAGAAAGAGATGTTAGTGAGAGAGAGAAAGAAAGCGAAGCGGTAAGTGAGAGAGAGAAGAAAGAGAAGCTGTGAGTGAGAGAGAGAGAGAGAAAGAGAAGCTGTGAGTGAGAGAGAGAGAAAGAGAAGCTGTGAGTAAGAGAGAGAGACAAGCTGAGTGAGAGAGAGAGAAAGAGAAGCTGTGAGTGACAGAGAGAGAGAACGAGAAGTTGTGAGTGAGAGAGTGAGAGAGAGAAATAGAAGCTGTGAGAGAGAGTGAGAGAGAAACAGATGCTGTGAGTGAGTGCATGAGAGAGAGAAAGAGAAGCTGTGAGTGAGAGAGAGAGAAAGAGTAGCTGTGAGTGAGAGAGGGGGAAAGAGAAGCTGTGAGTGAGAGAGAGAGAGAAGATGAGTGAGAGAGAGAGAAAGAGTAGCTGTGAGTGAGAGAGAGAGAGGGAGAAGCTGTGAGTGAGAGAGAAGCTGTTAGTGAGAGAGAGAGAAAGAGAAGCTGTGTGAGAGAGAGGGAGAAAGAGTAGCTGTGATTGAGAGAGGGAGAAAAAGAAGCTGTGAGTGAGTGAGAGAGAGAAGCTGAGTGAGAGAGAGAGAAAGAGAAGCTGTGAGTGAGAGAGAGAGAAAGAGATGCTGTGAGTGAGAGAGAGAGAGAAGCTGTGAGTGAGAGAGAGAGAGAAAGAGAAGCTGTGAGTGAGAGAGTGAGAAAGAGAAGCTGTTAGTGAGAGAGAGAGAGTATAAGAGAAGCTGTGAGTGAGAGAGAGAGAGAGAAGCTGTGAGTGAGAGAGAGAGAGAAGCTGTGAGTGAGAGAGAGAGAAGTAGAATCTGAGTGAGAGAGAGAGAGAAAGAGAAGCTGTGAGTGAGAGAGAGAGAGAAAGAGAAGCTGTGAGTGAGAGAGAGAGAAATAGAAGGTATGAGAGAGAGAGAGTGATAGAGAAGCTGTGAGTGAGAGAGAGGGAACCTGTGAGTGAGAGAGAGAAAGAGAAGCTGTGAGGGAGAGAGAAAGAGAAAGAGAAGTTGTGTGGTTATGAGAGAGAGAGAAGCTGTGAGGGAGAGAGAGAGAAAGAGAAACTGTGAGTGTGAGAGAGAGAGAAAGAGAAGCTGTTAGTGAGAGAGAGAGTGAAAGAGAAGCTGTGAGTGAAGGAGAGAGAGAAGATGTGATTGAGAGAGAGAAAAGCTGTGAGTGAGAGAGAGAGAGAAAGAGAAGCTGTTAGTGAGAGAGAGAGTGAAAGAGAAGCTGTGAGTGAAGGAGAGAGAGAGATGCTGTGATTGAGAGAGAGAGAGAAGCTGTGAGTGAGAGAGAGAGAGAAAGAGAAACTGAGTGAGAGAGAGAGAGAAAGAGAAGCTGTGAGTGAGAGAGAGAGAAAGAGAAGCTGTGAGTGAGAGAGAGAAAGAGAAGCTGTTAGTGAGAGTGAGTGTGAAAGAGAAGCTTTGAGTGAGAGAGAGAGAAGCTGTGAGTGAGAGAGAGAGAGAAGCTGTGAGTGAGAGAGAGAGAAAGAGAAGCTGTGAGTGAGAGAGAGTGAGAAAGAGAAGCTGTGAGTGAGACAGAAAGAGAAGCTGTGAGTGAGGCAGAGAGAGAAAGAGAAGGTGTGTGTGTGAGAGAGAGAAGCTGTTAGTGAGAGAGTGAAAGAGAAGCTGTGAGTGAGAGAGAGAGAGAACGAGAAGCTGTGAGAGAGAGAGAAGCTGTGAGTGAGAGAGAGAGAAGTAGAAGCTGTGAGTGAGAGAGAGAGAGAAAGAAAGAGAAGCTGTGAGTGAGAGAGAGACAGAAAGAGAAGCTGTGAGTGAGAGAGATAGAAAGAGAAGCTGTAAATGAGAGAGAAAGAGAAGATGTGCGTGAGAGAGAGAGAGAAGCTGTGAGTGAGAGAGAGAGAAAGAGAAGCTGAGAGAGAGAGAGAAAGAGAAGCTGTGAGTGAGAGAGAGAGAAGCTGTGAGTGAGTGAGAGAGAAAGAGAAGCTGTGAGTGAGAGAGAGAGAGAAAGAGAAGCTGTGAGTGAGAGAGAGAGAAAGAGACGCTGTAAATGAGAGAGAAAGAGAAGATGTGAGTGAGAGAGAGAGATAGAAGCTGTGAGTGTGAGAGAGAGAAAGAGAAGCTGAGAAAGTGAGAGCGAAAGAGAAGCTGTGAGTGAGAGAGACAGAAGCTGTGAGTGAGAGAGAGAGAAAGAGAAGCTGTGAGTGAGAGAGAGAGAAAGAAAAGCTGTGAGTGAGAGAGAGAGAAAGAGATGCTGTAAATGAGAGAGAAAGAGAAGATGTGAGTGAGAGAGAGAGAGAAGCTGTGAGTGAGAGAGAGAGAAAGAGAAGCTGAGAGAGAGAGAGAAAGAGAAGCTGTTTGTAAGAGAGAGAGAAGCTGTGAGTGAGAGAGAGAAAGAGAAACTGTGAGTGAGAGAGAGAGAGAAAGAGAAGCTGTAAGTGTGAGAGAGAGAAAGAGAAGCTGTGAGTGAGAGAAAGAGAAAGAGTAGCTGTGAGTGAGGAGAGAGAGAAAGAGAAGCTGTGAGTGAGAGAGAGTGAAGGAGAAGCTGTGAGTGAGAGAGAGAAAGAGAAGCTGTGAGTGAAAGAGAGAGAAAGAGAAGCTGTAAGTGAGAGAGAGTGAGAAAGAGAAGCGGTGAGAGAGAGAGAGGAGCTGTGAGTGAGAGAGAGAGAGAATGAGAAGTTGTGTGAGAGCGAAAGAGAGAAGCTGTGAGTGAGAGAGAACAAGAAGCTGTGAGTCAGAGAGAGAGAGAAAGAAAGAGAAGCTGTGAGTGAGAGAGAGAGAAAGAGAAGCTGTGAGTGAGAGAGAGAGAAGCTGTGAGTGAGAGAGAGAGAAAGAGAAACTGTGAGTGAGAGAGAGAGAAAGAGAAGCTGTGAGTGAGAGGGAGAGGGAGAGAAAGAGAAGCTGTGAGTGAGAGAAAGAGAGAGAGAGAAAGAAAGAGAAGCTGTGAGTGAGGAAGAGAGAGAAATTGAAGCTGTGAGTGAGAGAGAGAGAAAGAGAAGCTGTGAGTGAGGGAGAAAGAGAAAGAGAAGCTGTGTGTGAGAAACAGAGAAGCTGTGAGTGAGAGAGGGAGAATGAGAAGCTGTGAGTGAGAGAGAGAGAGAGACAGAGAAAGAGAAGCTGTGAGTGAGTGAGAGAGTGAGAGAAGCTGTGAGTGAGAGAGAGAGAAAGAGAAGCTGTGAGTGAGAGAGAGAGAAAGAGAAGCTGTGAGTGAGGGAGAAAGAGAAAGAGAAGCTGTGTGTGTGTGAGAGAGAAAGAGAAGCTGTGAGTGAGAGAGAGAGAGAGAAAGAGAAGCTGTGAGTGAGAGAGAAAGAGAGAAAGTGAAGCTGTGAGTAAGAGAGAGAGAAAGAGAAGCTGTGAGTGAGAGAGAAAGAGAGAATGAGAAGCTGTGAGTGAGAGAGAGAGAGAATGAGAAGCTGTGTGAGAGAGAAAGAGAGAAGCTGTGAGTGAGAGAGAACGAGAAGCTGTGAGTGAGAGAGAGAGAGAAAGAAAGAGAAGCTGTGAGTGAGAGAGAGAGAAAGAGAAGCTGTGAGTGAGAGAGAGAGAGAAGCTGTGAGTGAGAGAGAGAGAAAGAGAAGCTGTGAGTGAGAGAGACAGAGAAAGAGAAGCTGAGAGTGAGAGAGAGAGAGAAGCTGTTAGTGAGAGAGAGAGAGAATGAGAAGCTGTGTGAGAGAGAAGCTGTAAATGAGTGAGAGAGAGAAGGAGAAGCTGTGAGTGAGATAAGAGGGAGAAAGAAAGAGAAGCTGTGAGTGAGAGAGAGAGAAAGAGAAGCTGTGAGTGAGAGAGAGAGAAAGAGAAGCTGTGAGTGAGAGAGAAAGAGAAGCTGTGAGTGAGAGAGAGAGAAAGAGAAGCTTTGAGTGAGAGAGAGAGAAAGAGAAGCTGTGAGTGACAGAGAGAGAGAGAGAACGAGAAGTTGTGAGTGAGAGAGTGAGAGAGAGAAATAGAAGCTGTGAGAGAGAGTGAGAGAGAAACAGATGCTGTGAGTGAGTGCATGAGAGAGAAAGAGAAGCTGTGAGTGAGAGAGAGAGAGAAAGAGTAGCTGTGAGTGAGAGAGAAAGAGAAGCTGTGAGTGAGAGAGAGAGAGAAGCTGAGTGAGAGATAGAGAAAGAGTAGCTGTGAGTGTGTAAGAGAGAGAAGCTGTGAGTGAGAGAGAGAGAGAGAATGAGAAGCTGTGAGAGAGAGAAGCTGTGAGTGAGTGAGAGAGAGAAGGAGAAGCTGTGAGTGAGATAAGAGGAAGAAAGAAAGAGAAGCTGTGAGTGAGAGAGAGAGAGAGAAGCTGTGAGTGGGAGAGAAAGAGAGAAAGAGAAGCTGTGAGTGAGAGAGAGAGAGAGAGAGAAGCTGTGAGTGAGAGAGAGAGAAAGAGAAGCTGTGAGTGAG
The DNA here is from genome assembly GCA_035047345.1 of Bradypodion ventrale. Classification (NCBI taxonomy): domain Eukaryota; kingdom Metazoa; phylum Chordata; class Lepidosauria; order Squamata; family Chamaeleonidae; genus Bradypodion; species Bradypodion ventrale. Next base: position 222,854,347 of record JAWDJE010000001.1, read on the forward strand.
AGAGAAAGAGAAGCTGTGAGTGAGAGAGAGAGAGAAAGAAGCTGAGTGAGAGCGAGAGAGATAAAGAGAAGCTGTGAGTGAGAGAGAGAGAAAGAGAAGCTGTGAGTGAGAGAGAGAGAAGCTGTTAGTGAGAGAGAGAGAGAAAGAGAAGCTGTGAGAGAGAGAAAGAGTAGCTATGAGTGAGAGAGAGAGAGAGAAAGAAAGAGAAGCTGTGAGTGAGTGAGAGAGAGAGAAGCTGTGAGTGTGTGTGAGAGAGAGAGAAGCTGTGAGTGAGAGAGAAAAAAAGAGAAGCTGTTAGTGAGAGAGAGAGTATAAGAGAAGCCGTGAGTGAGTGAGAGAGACAGAGAAGCTGTGAGAGAGAGAGAGAGAGAGAGAAAGAGAAGCTATGAGTGTGAGAGAGTGAGAGAGAAGCTGTGAGTGAGAGAGAGAGAACCTGTGAGTGAGAGAGAGAGAAAGAGAAGCTGTGAGTGAGAGAAAGAGAGAGAGAGAAAGAAAGAGAAGCTGTGAGTGAGGAAGAGAGAGAAATTGAAGCTGTGAGTGAGAGGGAGAGGGAGAGAAAGAGAAGCTGTGAGTGAGAGAGAGAGAGAGAAAGAAAGAAAGAGAAGCTGTGAGTGAGGAAGAGAGAGAAATTGAAGCTGTGAGTGAGAGAGAGAGAGAAAGAGAAGCTGTGAGTGAGGGAGAAAGAGAAAGAGAAGCAGTGTGTGAGAAACAGAGAAGCTGTGAGTGAGAGAGGGAGAATGAGAAGCTGTGAGTGAGAGAGAGAGAGACAGAGAAAGAGAAGCTGTGAGTGAGTGAGAGAGTGAGAGAAGCTGTGAGTGAGAGAGAGAGAAAGAGAAGCTGTGAGTGAGAGAGAGAGAGAAAGAGAAGCTGTGAGTGAGGGAGAAAGAGAAAGAGAAGCTGTGTGTGTGAGAGAGAGAAAGAGAAGCTGTGAGTGAGAGAGAGAGAGAAAGAGAAGCTGTGAGTGAGAGAGAAAGAGAGAAAGTGAAGCTGTGAGTAAGAGAGAGAGAAAGAGAAGCTGTGAGTGAGAGAGAAAGAGAGAATGAGAAGATGTGAGTGAGAGAGAGAGAGAGAATGAGAAGCTGTGTGAGAGAGAAAGAGAGAAGCTGTGAGTGAGAGAGAACGAGAAGCTGTGAGTGAGAGAGAGAGAGAAAGAAAGAGAAGCTGTGAGTGAGAGAGAGAGAAAGAGAAGCTGTGAGTGAGAGAGAGAGAGAAGCTGTGAGTGAGAGAGAGAGAAAGAGAAGCTGTGAGTGAGAGAGACAGAGAAAGAGAAGCTGAGAGTGAGAGAGAGAGAAAGAGAAGCTGTGAGTGTGAGAGAGAGAGAGAAAGAAAGAAAGAGAAGCTGTGTGTGTGAGAGAGAAAGCGTATCTGTGAGTGAGAGAGAGAGAGAAAGAAATGCTGTGAGTGAGAGAGAGAGAAAGAGAAGCTGTGAGTGAGAGAGAGAGAAAGAGAAGCTGTGAGTGACAGAGAGAGAGAGAACGAGAAGTTGTGAGTGAGAGAGTGAGATAGAGAAAAAGAAGCTGTGAGAGAGAGTGAGAGAGAAACAGATGCTGTGAGTGAGTGCATGAGAGAGAGAAAGAGAAGCTGTGAGTGAGAGAGAGAGAGAAAGAGTAGCTGTGAGTGAGAGAGAAAGAGAAGCTGTGAGTGAGAGAGAGAGAGAAGCTGAGTGAGAGATAGAGAAAGAGTAGCTGTGAGTGTGTGAGAGAGAGAAGCTGTGAGTGAGAGAGAGAGAGAGAACGAGAAGCTGTGAGAGAGAGAAGCTGTGTGTGAGTGAGAGAGAGAAGGAGAAGCTGTGAGTGAGATAAGAGGGAGAAAGAAAGAGAAGCTGTGAGTGAGAGAGAGAGAAAGAGAAGCTGTGAGTGAGAGAGAGAGAGAAGCTGTGAGTGAGAGATAGAGAAAGAGAAGCTGTGAGTGAGTGAGAGAGAAAGAGAAGTTGTGAGTGAGAGAGAAAGAGAAGCTGTGAGTGAGAGAGAGAGAAAGAAGCTGAGTGAGAGCGAGAGAGATAAAGAGAAGCTGTGAGTGAGAGAGAGAGAAAGAGAAGCTGTGAGTGAGAGAGAGAGAGAGAGAAGCTGTTAGTGAGAGAGAGAGAGAAAGAGAAGCTGTGAGAGAGAGAAAGAGTAGCTATGAGTGAGAGAGAGAGAGAAAGAGAAGCTGTGAGTGTGAGAGAGAGAAAGAGAAGCTGTGAGAGAGAGAGAAAGAGAAGCTGTTAGTGAGAGAGAGAGTATAAGAGAAGCTATGTGTGAGTGAGAGAAAGAGAAGCTGTGAGTGAGTGAGAGAGAGAGAAGCTGTGAGTGTGTGTGTGTGAGAGAGAAGCTGTGAGTGAGAGAGAAAAAAAGAGAAGCTGTTAGTGAGAGAGAGAGTATAAGAGAAGCCGTGAGTGAGTGAGAGAGAGAGAAGCTGTGAGTAAGAGAGACAGAGAAGCTGTGAGAGAGAGAGATAGAGAGAAAGAGAATCTATGAGTGAGAGAGAGAGAAAGAGAAGCTGTATGTGTGAGAGAGAAAGAGAAAGAGAAGCTGTCAGTGAGAGAGAAAGAGAGAAAATGAGAAGCTGTGAGGGAGAGAGAGAGAGAGAGAAGTTGTGTGGTTGTGAAAGAGAGAAGCTGTGAGAGAGAGAGAAAGAGAAGCTGTTGGTGAGAGAGAGAGTGAAAGAGAAGCTGTGAGTGAAGGAGAGAGAGAGAAGCTGTGAGTGAGAGAGAGAGAAAGAGAGAAACTGAGTGAGAGAGAGAGAGAAAGAGAAAGAGAAGCTGTGAGTGAGAGAGAGAGAGAGAAAGGGAAGCTGTGAGTGTGAGAGAGAGAAGCTGTGAGTGAGAGAGAGAGTGAAAGAGAAGCTGTGAGTGAGAGAGAGAAAGAGTAGCTGTTAGTGAGAGAGAGAGAAGCTGTGAGTGAGAGAGAGAGAATCTGTGAGTGAGAGAGTGAGAAAGAGAAGCTGTATGTGTTTGTGTGTGAGAGAGAGTGAGAAGCTGTGAGAGAGAGAGAGAAAAAGAGAAGCTGTGAGTGAGAGAGAGAATGAAAGAGAAGCTGTGAGTGAGAGAGAAGCTGTGAGTGAGTGAGAAAAGGTAGCTGTGAGTGAGTGAGAGAGAGAGAGAGAATCTGAGTGAGAGTGAGAGAGATAGAGAAGCTGTGAGTGAGAGAGAGAGAGAAGCTGTGAGTGTGTGTGTGTGAGAGAGAGAGAAGCTGTGAGTGAGAGAGAAAAAAAGAGAAGCTGTTAGTGAGAGAGAGAGTATAAGAGAAGCCGTGAGTGAGTGTGAGAGAGAGAAGCTGTGAGTGAGAGAGACAGAGAAGCTGTGAGAGAGAGAGAGAGAGAGAAAGAGAAGCTATGAGTGTGAGAGAGTGAGAGAGAAGCTGTGAGTGAGAGAGAGAGAACCTGTGAGTGAGAGAGAGAGAAAGAGAAGCTGTGAGTGAGAGAAAGAGAGAGAGAGAAAGAAAGAGAAGCTGTGAGTGAGGAAGAGAGAGAAATTGAAGCTGTGAGTGAGAGGGAGAGGGAGAGAAAGAGAAGCTGTGAGTGAGAGAGAGAGAGAGAGAAAGAAAGAGAAGCTGTGAGTGAGGAAGAGAGAGAAATTGAAGCTGTGAGTGAGAGAGAGAGAGAAAGAGAAGCTGTGAGTGAGGGAGAAAGAGAAAGAGAAGCAGTGTGTGAGAAACAGAGAAGCTGTGAGTGAGAGAGGGAGAATGAGAAGCTGTGAGTGAGAGAGAGAGAGACAGAGAAAGAGAAGCTGTGAGTGAGTGAGAGAGTGAGAGAAGCTGTGAGTGAGAGAGAGAGAAAGAGAAGCTGTGAGTGAGAGAGAGAGAGAAAGAGAAGCTGTGAGTGAGGGAGAAAGAGAAAGAGAAGCTGTGTGTGTGAGAGAGAGAAAGAGAAGCTGTGAGTGAGAGAGAGAGAAAGAGAAGCTGTGAGTGAGAGAGAAAGAGAGAAAGTGAAGCTGTGAGTAAAAGAGAGAGAAAGAGAAGCTGTGAGTGAGAGAGAAAGAGAGAATGAGAAGATGTGAGTGAGAGAGAGAGAGAGAATGAGAAACTGTGTGAGAGAGAAAGAGAGAAGCTGTGAGTGAGAGAGAACGAGAAGCTGTGAGTGAGAGAGAGAGAGAAAGAAAGAGAAGCTGTGAGTGAGAGAGAGAGAAAGAGAAGCTGTGAGTGAGAGAGAGAGAGAAGCTGTGAGTGAGAGAGAGAGAAAGAGAAGCTGTGAGTGAGAGAGACAGAGAAAGAGAAGCTGAGAGTGAGAGAGAGAGAAAGAGAAGCTGTGAGTGTGAGAGAGAGAGAGAGAGAAAGAAAGAGAAGCTGTGTGTGTGAGAGAGAAAGCGTATCTGTGAGTGAGAGAGAGAGAAAGAAATGCTGTGAGTGAGAGAGAGAGAAAGAGAAGATGTGAGTGAGAGAGAGAGAAAGAGAAGCTGTGAGTGACAGAGAGAGAGAGAACGAGAAGTTGTGAGTGAGAGAGTGAGATAGAGAAAAAGAAGCTGTGAGAGAGAGTGAGAGAGAAACAGATGCTGTGAGTGAGTGCATGAGAGAGAGAAAGAGAAGCTGTGAGTGAGAGAGAGAGAGAAAGAGTAGCTGTGAGTGAGAGAGAAAGAGAAGCTGTGAGTGAGAGAGAGAGAGAAGCTGAGTGAGAGATAGAGAAAGAGTAGCTGTGAGTGTGAGAGAGAGAGAAGCTGTGAGTGAGAGAGAGAGAGAGAACGAGAAGCTGTGAGAGAGAGAAGCTGTGTGTGAGTGAGAGAGAGAAGGAGAAGCTGTGAGTGAGATAAGAGGGAGAAAGAAAGAGAAGCTGTGAGTGAGAGAGAGAGAAAGAGAAGCTGTGAGTGAGAGAGAGAGAGAAGCTGTGAGTGAGAGATAGAGAAAGAGAAGCTATGAGTGAGTGAGAGAGAAAGAGAAGTTGTGAGTGAGAGAGAAAGAGAAGCTGTGAGTGAGAGAGAGAGAAAGAAGCTGAGTGAGAGCGAGAGAGATAAAGAGAAGCTGTGAGTGAGAGAGAGAGAAAGAGAAGCTGTGAGTGAGAGAGAGAGAGAGAAGCTGTTAGTGAGAGAGAGAGAAAGAGAAGCTGTGAGAGAGAGAAAGAGTAGCTATGAGTGAGAGAGAGAGAGAAAGAGAATCTGTGAGTGTGAGAGAGAGAAAGAGAAGCTGTGTGAGAGAGAGAAAGAGAAGCTGTTAGTGAGAGAGAGAGTATAAGAGAAGCTATGTGTGAGTGAGAGAAAGAGAAGCTGTGAGTGAGTGAGAGAGAGAGAAGCTGTGAGTGTGTGTGTGAGAGAGAAGCTGTGAGTGAGAGAGAAAAAAAGAGAAGCTGTTAGTGAGAGAGAGAGTATAAGAGAAGCCGTGAGTGAGTGAGAGAGAGAGAAGCTGTGAGTGAGAGAGACAGAGAAGCTGTGAGAGAGAGAGATAGAGAGAAAGAGAATCTATGAGTGAGAGAGAGAGAAAGAGAAGCTGTATGTGTGAGAGAGAAAGAGAAGCTGTCAGTGAGAGAGAAAGAGAGAAAATGAGAAGCTGTGAGGGAGAGAGAGAGAGAGAGAAGTTGTGTGGTTGTGAAAGAGAGAAGCTGTGAGAGACAGAGAGAGAAAGAGAAACTGTGAGTGAGAGAGAGAAAGAGAAGCTGTGTGAGAGAGAGAAAGAGAAGCTGTTGGTGAGAGAGAGAGTGAAAGAGAAGCTGTGAGTGAAGGAGAGAGAGAGAAGCTGTGAGTGAGAGAGAGAGAAAGAGAGAAACTGAGTGAGAGAGAGAGAGAAAGAGAAAGAGAAGCTGTGAGTGAGAGAGAGAGAAAGGGAAGCTGTGAGTGTGAGAGAGAGAGAAGCTGTGAGTGAGAGAGAGAGTGAAAGAGAAGCTGTGAGTGAGAGAGAGAAAGAGTAGCTGTTAGTGAGAGAGAGAGAAGCTGTGAGTGAGAGAGAGAGAATCTGTGAGTGAGAGAGTGAGAAAGAGAAGCTGTATGTGTTTGTGTGTGAGAGAGAGTGAGAAGCTGTGAGAGAGAGAGAGAAAAAGAGAAGCTGTGAGTGAGAGAGAGAATGAAAGAGAAGCTGTGAGTGAGAGAGAGAGAAGCTGTGAGTGAGTGAGAAAAGGTAGCTGTGAGTGAGTGAGAGAGAGAGAGAGAATCTGAGTGAGAGTGAGAGAGATAGAGAAGCTGTGAGTGAGAGAGAGAGAGAAGCTGTGAGTGTGTGTGTGTGTGAGAGAGAGAAGCTGTGAGTGAGAGAGAAAAAAAGAGAAGCTGTTAGTGAGAGAGAGAGTATAAGAGAAGCCGTGAGTGAGTGTGAGAGAGAGAAGCTGTGAGTGAGAGAGACAGAGAAGCTGTGAGAGAGAGAGAGAGAGAGAGAGAAAGAGAAGCTATGAATGAGAGAGAGTGAGAGAGAAGCTGTGAGTGAGAGAGAGAGAACCTGTGAGTGAGAGAGAGAGAAAGAGAAGCTGTATGTGTGAGAGAGAAAGAGAAAAAGAAGCTGTCAGTGAGAGAGAAAGAGAGAAAATGAGAAGCTGTGAGGGAGAGAGAGAGAGAGAGAAGTTGTGTGGTTGTGAAAGAGAGAAGCTGTGAGTGAGAGAGAGAGAAAGAGAAACTGTGAGTGAGTGAGAGAGAGAAAGAGAAGCTGTGAGAGAGAGAGAGAAAGAGAAGCTGTTGGTGAGAGAGAGAGTGAAAGAGAAGCTGTGAGTGAAGGAGAGAGAGAAGCTCTGATTGAGCGAGAGAGAGAAGCTGTGAGTGAGAGAGAAAGAAAGAGAAACAGAGTGAGAGAGAGAGAGAAAGGGAAGCTGTGAGTGAGAGAGAGAGAGAAAGAGATGCTGTGAGTGTGAGAGAGAGAGAAGCTGTGAGTGAGAGAGAGAGAATCTGTGAGTGAGAGAGTGAGAAAGAGAAGCTGTATATGTTTGTGTGTGAGAGAGAGTGAGAAGCTGTGAGAGAGAGAGAAAAAGAGAAGCTGTGAGTGAGAGAGAGAATGAAAGAGAAGCTGTGAGTGAGAGAGAAAGGGTAGCTGTGAGTGAGTGAGAGAGAGAGAGAGAATCTGAGTGAGAGTGAGAGAGAAAGAGAAGCTGTGAGTGAGAGAGAGAGAGAAAGAGAAGCTGTGACTGAGAGAGAGAGAGAGAGAAAGAGATGCTGTGAGTGAGAGAGAGAGTGAAAGAGAAGCTGTGAATGAGAAACAGAGAGAGAGAGAAGCTGTGAGTGACTGAGAGAAAGAGAAGCTGTGTTAGAGAGAGAGAGAGAGAAAGAGATGCTTTGAGTCAGAGAGACAGAAAGAGACGCTGTGAGTGAGAGAGAAAGACAAGCTGTGTGAGAGAGAGAGTGAGAAAGAGAAGCTGTGAGTGTGTGTGTGAGAGAAAGAGAAGCTGTGTCAGAGAGAGTGGGAAAAAGAAGATGTGAATGACAGAGAGAGAGAGAAACTGTGTGTGTGTGAGAGAGAGAAAGAGAAGCTGTGTGTGTGAGAGAGAGAAAGAGAAGGTGTGAGAGAGAGAGAGAGAAAGAAAGAGAAGCTGTGAGAGAGAGAAAGAGAGAAAGAACTGTGTGTGTTTGAGAGAGAGAAGCTGTGAGTGAGAGAGAGAGAGAGAGAAAGAGAAGCTGTGAGTGTGAGAGAGAGAGAAGCTGTGAGTGAGAGACAGAGAGAGAGAGAGAAGCTGAGTGAGAGAGAGAGAGAAAGAGAAGCTGTGAGTGAGAGAGAGAGAAAGAAAGAGAAGCTGTGAGTGAGAGAGAGAAAGAGGAACTGTGTGAGAGAGAGAGAAAGAAAGAGAAATTGTCAGTGAGAAAGAGAGAGAAGCTTTGAGTGAGAGAGAAAGAGAGAAAGAGAAGCTGTGACTGAGAGAGAGAGAGAGAGAAAGAGATGCTGTGAGTGAGAGAGAGAGTGAAAGAGAAGCTGTGAATGAGAAACAGAGAGAGAGAGAAGCTGTGAGTGACTGAGAGAAAGAGAAGCTGTGTTAGAGAGAGAGAGAGAGAAAGAGATGCTTTGAGTCAGAGAGACAGAAAGAGACGCTGTGAGTGAGAGAGAGAAAGAGAAGCTTTGAGTGAGAGAGAGATAGAATGGGAAGCTTTGTGTGTGTGAGAGAGAAAGAGAAGTTGTGAGTGAGAGAGAGAAAGAGAAGCTGTGTGTGTGTGAGAAAGAGAAGCTGTGAGTGAGAGAGAGAAAAAGAGAAGCTGAGAGAGAGAGAGAGAGAAAGAGAAGCTGTGAGTGAGAGAGAGAAATAGAGAAAGAGAAGCTGTGAGTGAGTGAGAGAGAGAGAAGATGTGAGTGAGAGAGAGAAAGAGAAGCTGTGTGAGAGAGAGAGAGAAGCTGTGAGTGAGAGAGAGGGAGAGAAAGAGATAGTGAGAGAGAGAAAGAAAGCGAAGCGGTAAGTGAGAGAGAGAAGAAAGAGAAGCTGTGAGTGAGAGAGAGAGAGAGAAAGAGAAGCTGTGAGAGAGAGAGAATGAAAGAGAAGCTGTGAGTGAGAGAGAGAGAAGCTGTGAGTGAGTGAGAAAGGGTAGCTGTGAGTGAGTGAGAGAGAGAGAGAGAGAATCTGAGTGAGAGTGAGAGAGAAAGAGAAGCTGTGAGTGAGAGAGAGAGAGAAAGAGAAGCTGTGAGTGAGAGAGAAAGACAAGCTTTGTGAGAGAGAGAGTGAGAAAGAGAAGCTGTGAGTGTGTGTGAGAGAGAAAGAGAAGCTGTGTCAGAGAGAGTGGGAAAGAGAAGATGTGAATGACAGAGAGAGAGAGAGAGAAACTGTGTGTGTGTGTGAGAGAGAGAAAGAGAAGCTGTGTGTGTGAGAGAGAGAAAGAGAAGGTGTGAGTGAGAGAGAGAGAAAGAAAGAGAAGCTGTGAGAGAGAGAAAGAGAGAAAGAACTGTGTGTGTGAGAGAGAGAGAAGCTGTGAGTGAGAGAGAGAGAGAGAGAAAGAGAAGCTGTGAGTGTGAGAGAGAGAGAAGCTGTGAGTGAGAGACAGAGAGAGAGAGAAGCTGAGTGAGAGAGAGAGAGAAAGAGAAGCTGTGAGTGAGAGAGAGAGAAAGAAAGAGAAGCTGTGAGTGAGAGAGAGAAAGAGGAACTGTGTGAGAGAGAGAGAAAGAAAGAGAAATTGTCAGTGAGAAAGAGAGAGAAGCTTTGAGTGAGAGAGAAAGAGAGAAAGAGAAGCTGTGACTGAGAGAGAGAGAGAGAAAGAGAAGCTGTGAGAGAGAGAGAGAGAAGCTGTGAGTGAGAGAGAGGGAGAGAAAGAGATAGTGAGAGAGAGAAAGAAAGCGAAGCGGTAAGTGAGAGAGAGAAGAAAGAGAAGCTGTGAGTGAGAGAGAGAGAGAGAAAGAGAAGCTGTGAGTGAGAGAGAGAGAAAGAGAAGCTGTGAGTAAGAGAGAGAGAGAGAAAGAGAAGCTGTGAGTGAGAGAGAGAGAAAGAGAAGCTGTGAGTAAGAGAGAGAGACAAGCTGAGTGAGAGAGAGAGAGTGAAAGAGAAGCTGTGAGTGACAGAGAGAGAGAGAACGAAAAATTGTGAGTGAGAGAGTGAGAGAGAGAAATAGAAGCTGTGAGAGAGAGTGAGAGAGAAACAGATGCTGTGAGTGAGTGCATGAGAGAGAGAAAGAGAAGCTGTGAGTGAGAGAGAGAGAGAAAGAGTAGCTGTGAGTGAGAGAGAAAGAGAAGCTGTGAGTGAGAGAGAGAGAGAAGCTGAGTGAGAGATAGAGAAACAGTAGCTGTGAGTGAGAGAGAGAGAGAAGCTGTGAGTGAGAGAGAGAGAGAACGAGAAGCTGTGTGTGAGAGAGAAGCTCTGAGTGAGTGAGAGAGAGAAGAAGAAGCTGTGAGTGAGATAAGAGGGAGAAAGAAAGAGAAGCTGTAAGTGAGAGAGAGAGAAAGAGAAGCTGTGAGTGAGAGAGAGAGAGAAGCTGTGAGTGAGAGATAGAGAAAAAGAAGCTGTGAGTGAGAGAGAGAGAAAGAGAAGCTGTTAGTGAGAGAGAGGGAGAAAGAGAAGCTGTTAGTGAGAGAGAGTGAAAGAGAAGCTGTGAGTGAGAGAGAAAGAGAAGCTGTGAGTGAGGCAGAGAGAGAAAGAGAAGGTGTGTGTGAGAGAGTGAAGCTGTGAGGGAGAGAGAGAAAGAGAAACTGTGAGTGAGAGAGAGGGAGAAAGAGAAGCTGTTAGTGAGAGAGAGAGTGAAAGAGAAGCTGTGAGTGAAGGAGAGAGAGAGAAGCTGTGATTGAGAGAGAGAGAAAAGCTGTGAATGAGAGAGAGAGAGAAAGAGAAGCTGTTAGTGAGAGAGAGAGTGAAAGAGAAGCTGTGAGTGAAGGAGAGAGAGAGAAGCTGTGATTGAGAGAGAGAGAGAAGCTGTGAGTGAGAGAGAGAGAGAAAGAGAAACTGAGTGAGAGAGAGAGAAAGAGAATCTGTGAGTGAGAGGGAGAGAAAGAGAAGCTGTGAGTGAGAGAGAGAAAGAGAAGTTGTTAGTGAGAGTGAGTGTGAAAGAGAAGCTTTGAGTGAGAGAGAGAAGCTGTGAGTGAGAGAGAGAGAGAAGCTGTGAGTGAGAGAGAGAGAAAGAGAAGCTGTGAGTGAGAGAGAGTGAGAAAGAGAAGCTGTGAGTGAGAGAGAAAGAGAAGCTGTGAGTGAGGCAGAGAGAGAAAGAGAAGGTGTGTGTGTGAGAGAGAGAAGCTGTGAGTGAGAACGAGAAAGAGAAGCTGTGAGTGAGAGAGAGAGAGAGAACGAGAAGCTGTAAGAGAGAGAGAAGCTGTGAGTGAGAGAGAGAATGAGAAGATGTGAGTGAGAGAGAGAGAGAGAAAGAGATGCTGTGAGTAAGAGAGAGAGAAGCTGTGAGTGAGAGAGAGAGAGAGAGAAGCTGTGAGTGAGAGAGAGAGAGAAAGAGAAGCTGTGAGTGAGAGAGAGAGAAAGAGAAGCTGTAAATGAGAGAGATAGAGAAGATGTGAGTGAGAGAGAGAGAGAAGCTGTGAGTGAGAGAGAGAGAAAGAGAAGCTGTAAGTGAGAGAGAGTGAGAAAGAGAAGCGGTGAGAGAGAGAGAGGAGCTGTGAGTGAGAGAGAGAGAGAATGAGAAGCTGTGAGAGAGAGAAAGAAAGAAGCTGTGAGTGAGAGAGAACAAGAAGCTGTGAGTCAGAGAGAGAGAGAGAAAGAAAGAGAAGGTGTGAGTGAGAGAGAGAGAAAGAGAAGCTGTGAGTGAGAGAGAGAGAAGCTGTGAGTGAGAGAGAGAAAGAGAAACTGTGAGTGAGAGAGAGAGAGAGAGAAAGAGAAGCTGTGAGTGAGAGAGAGAGGGAGAGAAAGAGAAGCTGTGAGTGAGAGAAAGAGAGAGAGAGAAAGAAAGAGAAGCTGTGAGTAAGGAATAGAGAGAAATTGAAGCTGTGAGTGAGAGAGAGAGAGAAAGAGAAGCTGTGTGTGGGAGACAGAGAGAAAGAGAAGCTGTAAGAGAGAGAGAAATAGAAGCTGTGTGTGTGAGAGAGAAAGAAAAGCTGTTAGTGAGAGAGAGGGAGAAAGAGAAGCTGTTAGTGAGAGAGAGTGAAAGAGAAGCTGTGAGTGAGAGAGAAAGAGAAGCTGTGAGTGAGGCAGAGAGAGAAAGAGAAGGTGTGTGTGTGAGAGAGAGAAGCTGTGAGGGAGAGCGAGAAAGAGAAACTGTGAGTGAGAGAGAGGGAGAAAGAGAAGCTGTTAGTGAGAGACAGAGTGAAAGAGAAGCTGTGAGTGAAGGAGAGAGAGAGAAGCTGTGATTGAGAGAGAGAGAAAAGCTGTGAGTGAGAGAGAGAGAAAGAGAAGCTGTTAGTGAGAGAGAGAGTGAAAGAGAAGCTGTGAGTGAAGGAGAGAGAGAAGCTGTGATTGAGAGAGAGAGAGAAGCTGTGAGTGAGAGAGAGAGAGAGAAAGAGAAACTGAGTGAGAGAGAGAGAAAGAGAATATGTGAGTGAGAGGGAGAGAAAGAGAAGCTGTGAGTGAGAGAGAGAAAGAGAAGTTGTTAGTGAGAGTGTGTGAAAGAGAAGCTTTGAGTGAGAGAGAGAAGCTGTGAGTGAGAGAGAGAGAGAATCTGTGAGTGAGAGAGAGAGAAAGAGAAGCTGTGAGTGAGAGAGAGTGAGAAAGAGAAGCTGTGAGTGAGAGAGAAAGAGAAGCTGTGAGTGAGGCAGAGAGAGAAAGAGAAGGTGTGTGTGTGTGTGAGAGAGAGAAGCTGTGAGTGAGAACGAGAAAGAGAAGCTGTGAGTGAGAGAGAGAGAGAGAGAACGAGAAGCTGTAAGAGAAAGAGAAGCTGTGAGTGAGAGAGAGAATGAGAAGCTGTGAGTGAGAGAGACAGAGAGAGAAAGAAATGCTGTGAGTGAGAGAGAGAGAAGCTGTGAGTGAGAGAGAGAGAAAGAGAAGCTGTGAGTGAGAGAGAGAGAGAAAGAGAAGCTGTGAGTGAGAGAGAGAGAAAGAGAAGCTGTAAATGAGAGAGATAGAGAAGATGTGAATGAGAGAGAGAGAGAAGCTATGAGTGAGAGAGAGAGAAAGAGAAGCTGTAAGTGAGAGAGAGTGAGAAAGAGAAGCGGTGAGAGAGAGAGGAGCTGTGAGTGAGAGAGAGAGAGAATGAGAAGCTGTGAGAGAGAGAAAGAGAGAAGCTGTGAGTGAGAGAGAACAAGAAGCTGTGAGTCAGAGAGAGAGAGAGAAAGAAAGAGAAGCTGTGAGTGAGAGAGAGAAAGAGAAGCTGTGAGTGAGAGAGAGAGAAGCTGTGAGTGAGAGAGAGAAAGAGAAACTGTGAGTGAGAGAGAGAGAGAGAGAAAGAGAAACTGTGAGAGAAAGAGAGAGAGAGAAAGAAAGAGAAGCTGTGAGTGTGGAATAGAGAGAAATTGAAGCTGTGAGTGAGAGAGAGAGAGAAAGAGAAGCTGTGTGTGAGAGACAGAGAGAAAGAGAAGCTGTAAGAGAGAGAGAAATAGAAGCTGTGTGTGTGTGAGAGAGAAAGAGAAGCTGTGAGTGAGAGAGACAGAGAAAGAGATGTGAGTGAGAGAGAATGAGAAAGAGAATCAGTGAGAGAGAGAGAGAGAAAGAGAAGCTGTGTGAGAGAGACAGATAAGCTGTGAGTGAGAGAGGGAGAATGAGAAGCTGTGAGTGAGTGAGAGAGAGAGAGAGAGAGAGAAAGAGAAGCTGTGAGTGAGTGAGAGAGTGAGAGAAGCTGTGAGTGAGAGAGAGAAAGAGTAGCTATGAGTGAGAGAGAGAGAGAAAGAGAAGCTGTGAGTGAGAGCGAGAGAAAGAGTAGCTGTTAGTGAGAGAGAGAGTATAAGAGAAGCTGTGAGTGAGTGAGAGAAAGAGAAGCTGTGAGTGAGAGAGAGACAGAAGCTGTGATTGAGAGAGAGAGAGAGAGAAGCTGTGAGTGAGAGAGAAAAAAAGAGAAGCTGTTAGTGAGAGAGAGAGTATAAGAGAAGCCGTGAGTGAGTGAGTGAGAGAGAAGCTGTGAGTGAGAGAGACAGAGAAGCTGTGTGTGAGAGAGAGAGAGAGAGAAAAGTAGCTATGAGTGAGAGAGAGTGAGAGAGAAGCTGTGAGTGAGAGAGAGAGAACCTGTGAGTGAGAGAGAGAGAAAGAGAAGCTGTATGTGTGAGAGAGAGTAAGAAAAAGAGAATCTGTCAGTGAGAGAGAAAGAGAGAAAATGAGAAGCTGTGAGGGAGAGAGAGAGAGAGAAATAGAAGTTGTGTGGTTGTGAAAGAGAGAAGCTGTGAGGGAGAGAGAGAGAAAGAGAAGCTGTGAGACAGAGAGAGAGAAAGAGAAGCTGTTGGTGAGAGAGAGAGTGAAAGAGAAGCTGTGAGTGAAGGAGAGAGAGAGAAGCTCTGATTGAGAGAGAAAGAGAGAAGCTGTGAGTGAGAGAGAGAGAAAGAAAGAGAAATTGAGTGAGAGAGAGAGAAAGAGAAAGAGAAGCTGTGAGTGAGAGAGAGAGAGAGAGAAGCTGTGAGTGTGAGAGAGAGAGAAGCTGTGAGTGAGAGAGAGAGTGAAAGAGAAGCTGTGAGTGAGAGAGAGAAAGAGAAGCTGTTAGTGAGAGAGAGAAGCTGTGAGTGAGAGAGAGATAAGCTGTGAGTGAGAGAGTGAGAAAGAGAAGCTGTATGTGTTTGTGTGTGAGAGAGAGTGAGAAGCTGTGAGAGAGAGAGAAAAAGAGAAAAAGAGAAGCTGTGAGTGAGAGAGAATGAAAGAGAAGCTGTGTGAGAGAGAGAGAGAAGCTGTGAGTGAGTGAGAAAGAGTAGCTGTAAGTGAGTGAGTGAGAGAGAGAGAGAATCTGAGTGAGAGTGAGAGAGAAAGAGAAGGTGTGAGTGAGAGAGAGAGAAAGAGAAGCTGTGAGTGAGAGAGAAAGAGAAGCTGTGTGAGAGAGAGAGTGAGAAAGAGAAGCTGTGTGTGTGTGAGAGAAAGAGAAGCTGTGTGAAAAAAGAGTGGGAAAGAGAAGATGTGAATGACAGAGAGAGAGAGAGAGAAACTGTGTGTGTGTGAGAGAGAGAAAGAGAAGCTGTGTGTGTGTGAGAGAGAGAAAGAGAAGGTGTGAGTGAGAGAGAGAGAAAGAAAGAGAAGCTGTAAGAGAGAGAAAGAGAGAAAGAACTGTGTGTGTGTGTGAGAGAGAAGCTGTGAGTGAGAGAGAGAGAAGCTGTGAGTGAGAGACAGAGAGAGAGAAGCTGAGTGAGAGAGAGAGAGAAAGAGAAGCTGTGAGTGAGAGAGAGAGAGAAAGAGAAGCTGTGAGTGAGAGAGAGAAAGAGAAGCTGTGTGAGAGAGAGAAAGAAAGAGAAATTGTGAGTGAGAGAGAGAGAGAAGCTTTGAGTGAGAGAGAAAGAGAGAAAGATAAGCTGTGACTGAGAGAGAGAGAGAGAGAAGGAGATGCTGTGAGTGAGAGAGAGAGTGAAAGAGAAGCTGTGAGTGAGTGAGCGAGAGAGAGAGAGAAGCTGTGAGTGACTGAGAGAAAGAGAAGCTGTGTTAGAGAGAGAGAGAGAAAGAGATGCTGTGAGTGAGAGAGACAGAAAGAGACACTGTGAGTGAGAGAGAGAGAAAGAGAAGCTTTGAGTGAGAGAGAGATAGAAAGAGAAGCTTTGTGTGTGTGAGAGAGAAAGAGAAGTTGTGAGTGAGAGAGAGAAAGAGAAGATGTGTGTGAGAGAGCGAGAGAAAGAGAAGCTGTGAGTGAGAGAGAGAAAAAGAGAAGCTGACAGTGAGAGAGAGAGAAAAAGAAGCTGTGAGTGAGAGAGAGAAATAGAGAAAGAGAAGCTGTGAGTGGGAGAGAGAGAGAAGCCGTGAGTGAGAGAGAGAGAGAGAAAGGGAAGCTATGAGTGAGAGAGAGGGAGAGAAAGAGATGTTAGTGAGAGAGAGAAAGAAAGCGAAGCGGTAAGTGAGAGAGAGAGAGAAAGAGAAGCTGTGAGTGAGAGAGAGAAAGAGAAGCTGTGAGTAAGAGAGAGAGACAAGCTGAGTGAGAGAGAGAGAGAAAGAGAAGCTGTGAGTGACAGAGAGAGAGAGAATGAGAAGTTGTGAGTGAGAGAGTGAGAGAGAAATAGAAGCTGTGAGAGAGAGTGAGAGAGAAAAAGATGCTGTGAGTGAGTGCATGAGAGAGAGGAAGAGAAGCTGTGAGTGAGAGAGAGAGAAAGAGTAGCTGTGAGTGAGAGAGAAAGAGAAGCTGTGAGTGAGTGAGAGAGAGAAGCTGAGTGAGAGAGAGAGAAGCTGTTAGTGAGAGAGAGAGAAAGAGAAGCTGTGAGAGAGAGAGAAAGAGTAGCTGTGATTGAGAGAGAGAGAAAAAGAAGCTGTGAGTGAGTGAGAGAGAGAGAAGCTGAGTGAGAGAGAGAGAAGCTGTTAGTGAGAGAGAGAGAAAGAGAAGCTGTGAGAGAGAGAGAGAGAAAGTGTAGCTGTGATTGAGAGAGAGAGAAAAAGAAGCTGTGAGTGAGTGAGAGAGAGAGAAGCTGAGTGAGAGAGAGAGAAATAGAAGCTGTGAGTGAGAGAGAGAGGAAAAGAAGCTGTGAGTGAGAGAGAGAGAGAGAGATGCTGTGAGTGAGAGAGAGAGAAAGAGAATCTGTGAGTGAGAGAGAGAGAAAGAGAAGCTGTTAGTGAGAGAGAGAGTATAAGAGAAGCTGTGAGTGAGAGAGAGAGAGAGAAGGTGTGAGTGAGAGAGAGAGAAGCTGTGTGAGAGAGAGAGTAGAATCTGTGAGTGAGAGAGAGAGAGAGAAAGAGAAGATGTGAGTGAGAGAGAGAGAAAGAGAAGCTGTGAGTGAGAGAGAGAGAAATAGAAGGTATGAGTGAGAGAGAGTGAGAGAGAAGCTGTGAGTGAGATAGAGGGAACCTGTGAGTGAGAGAGAGAGAGAAAAGAAGCTGTTAGTGAGAGAGAGAGTGAAAGAGAAGCTGTGAGTGAAGGAGAGAGAGAGAAGCTGTGATTGAGAGAGAGAGAGAGAAGCTGTCAGTGAGAGAGAGAGAGAAAGAGAAACTGAGTGAGAGAGAGAGAGAAAGAGAAGCTGTGAGTGAGACAGAGAGAAAGAGAAGCTGTGAGTGAGAGAAAGAGAAGCTGTTAGTGAGAGTGAGTGTGAAAGAGAAGCTTTGAGTGAGAGAGAGATGCTGTGAGTGAGAGAGAGTGAGAAAGAGAAGCTGTGAGTGAAAGAGAAAGAGAAGGTGTGAGTGAGGCAGAGAGAGAAAGAGAAGGTGTGTGTGTGAGAGAGAGAAGCTGTTAGTGAGAGAGAGAAAGAGAAGCTGTGAGTGAGAGAGAGAGAGAACGAGAAGCTGTGAGAGAGAGAAGCTGTGAGTGAGAGAGAGAAGGAGAAGCTGTGAGTGAGAGAGAGAGAGAAAGAAAGAGATGCTGTGAGTGAGAGAGAGACAGAAAGAGAAGCTGTGAGTGAGAGAGATAGAAAGAGAAGCTGTAAATGAGAGAGAAAGAGATGTGAGTGAGAGAGAGATAGAAGCTGTGAGTGTGAGAGAGAGAAAGAGAAGCTGAGAGAGAGAGAAAGAGAAGCTGTGAGTGAGAGAGAGAGAAGCTGTGAGTGAGAGAGAGAGAAAGAGAAGCTGTGAGTGAGAGAGAGAGAAAGAGAAGCTGTGAGTGAGAGAGAGTGAAAGAGAAGCTGTAAATGAGAGAGAAAGAGAAGATGTGAGTGAGAGAGAGAGAAGCTGTGAGTGAGAGAGAGAGAAAGAGAAGCTGAGAGAGAGAGAGAAATAGAAGCTGTGAGTAAGAGAGAGAGCTGTGAGTGAGAGAGAGAGAAAGAGAAGCTGTGAGTGAGAGAGAGAGAGAAAGAGAAGCTGTGAGTGAGAGAGAGATAAAGAGAAGCTGTGAGTGAGAGAAAGAGAAAGAGTAGCTGTGAGTGAGGAGAGAGAGAAAGAGAAGCTGAGAGTGAGAGAGAGAGAGAAGGAGAAGTTGTGAGTGAGAGAGAGAAAGAGAAGCTGTGAGAGAGAGAGAAAGAAAGAGAAGGAGTGAGTGAGAGAGAGAGAAAGAGAAGCTGTCAGTGAGAGAGAGAGAGAGAAGCTGTGAGTGAGAGAGAGAGAAAGAGAAACTGTGAGTGAGAGAGAGAGAGAAAGAGAAGCTGTGAGTGAGAGAGAGAGGGAGAGAAAGAGAAGCTGTGAGTGAGAGAAAGAGAGAGAGAGAAAGAAAGAGAAGCTGTGAGTGAGGAAGAGAGAGAAATTGAAGCTGTGAGTGAGAGAGAGAGAAAGAGAAGCTGTGTGTGAGAGACAGAGAGAAAGAGAAGCTGTAAGAGAGAGAGAGAAATAGAAGCTGTGTGTGTGAGAGAGAAAGAAAAGCTGTGAGTGAGAGAGACAGAGAAAGAGAAGATGTGAGTGAGAGAGAATGAGAAAGAGAAGCAGTGAGAGAGAGAGAAAGAAAGAGAAGCTGTGTGTGAGAGACAGAAGCTGTGAGTGAGAGAGGGAGAGAGAGAAAGAGAAGCTGTTAGTGAGTGAGAGAGTGAGAGAAGCTGTGAGTGAGAGAGAGAGAAAGAGAAGCTGTGAGTGAGTGAGAGAGAGAAAGAGAAGCTGTGAGTGAGGGAGAAAGAGAAAGAGAAGCTGTGTGTGTGTGAGAGAGAAAGAGAAGCTGTGAGTGAGAGCGAGAGAGAAAGAGAAGCTGTGAGTGAGAGAGAAAGAGAGAAAGTGAAGCTGTGAGTAAGAGAGAGAGAAAGAGAAGCTGTGAGTAAGAGAGAAAGAGAGAATGAGAAGCTGTGAGTGAGAGAGAAAGAGAGAATGAGAAGCTGTGAGTGAGAGAGAGAATGAGAAGCTGTGAGAGAGAGAAAGAGAGAAGCTGTGAGTGAGAGTGAACGAGAAGCCGTGAGTGAGAGAGAGAGAGAAAGAAAGAGAAGCTGTGAGTGAGAGAGAGAGAAGCTGTGAGTGAGAGAGAGAGAAGCTGTGAGTGAGAGAGAGAGAGAAGCTGTGAGTGAGAGAGAGAGAAAGAGAAGCTGTGAGTGAGAGAGACAGAGAAAGAGAAGCTGAGAGTGAGAGAGAGAGAAAGAGAAGCTGTGAGTGTGAGAGAGAGAAAGAAAGAAAGAGAAGCTGTGTATGTGAGAGAGAGAGAGAAGCTGTGAGTGAGAGAGAGAGAAAGAAATGTTGTGAGTGAGAGATACAGAGAAAGAGAAGCTGTGATTGAGAGAGAGAGAAAGAGAAGCTGTGAGTGACACAGAGAGAGAGAACGAGAAGTTGTGAGTGAGAGAGTGAGAGAGAGAAATAGAAGCTGTGAGAGAGAGTGAGAGAGAAACAGATGCTGTGAGTGAGTGCATGAGAGAGAGAAAGAGAAGCTGTGAGTGAGAGAGAGAGAGAAAGAGTAGCTGTGAGTGAGAGAGAAAGAGAAGCTGTGAGTGAGAGAGAGAGAGAAGCTGAGTGAGAGATAGAGAAATTGTAGCTATGATTGAGAGAGAGAGAGAAGCTGTGAGTGAGAGAGAGAAAGAGAAGCTGTGAGTGAGAGAGAGAGAGAGAAAGAGAAGCTGTGAGTGAGAGAGAGGGAGAGAAAGAGATGTTAGTGAGAGAGAGAAAGAAAGTGAAGCGGTAAGTGAGAGAGAGAAGAAAGAGAAGCTGTGAGTGAGAGAGAGAGAGAGAAAGAGAAGCTGTGAGAGAGAGAGAAAGAGAAGCTGTGAGTAAGAGAGAGAGACAAGCTGAGTGAGAGAGAGAGAAAGAGAAGCTGTGAGTGACAGAGAGAGAGAACGAGAAGTTGTGAGTGAGAGAGTGAGAGAGAGAAATAGAAGCTGTGAGAGAGAGTGAGAGAGAAACAGATGCTGTGAGTGAGTGCATGAGAGAGAGAAAGAGAAGCTGTGTGTGTGTGTGAGAGAGAAAGAGTAGCTGTGAGTGAGAGAGAGGGGGAAAGAGAAGCTGTGAGTGAGAGAGAGAGAGAAGATGAGTGAGAGAGAGAGAAAGAGTAGCTGTGAGTGAGAGAGAGAGAGGGAGAAGCTGTGAGTGAGAGAGAGAGAGAGAAGCTGTTAGTGAGAGAGAGAGAAAGAGAAGCTGTGAGAGAGAGAGAAAGAGTAGCTGTGATTGAGAGAGGGAGAAAAAGAAGCTGTGAGTGAGTGAGAGAGAGAAGCTGAGTGAGAGAGAGAGAAAGCGAAGCTGTGAGTGAGTGAGAGAGAAAGAGAAGCTGTGAGTGAGAGAGAGAGAAGCTGTGAGTGAGTGAGAGAGAGAGAGAAGCTGTGAGTGAGAGAGAGAAAGAGAAGCTGTTAGTGAGAGAGAGAGAGTATAAGAGAAGCTGTGAGTGAGTGAGAGAGAGAGAAGCTGTGAGTGAGAGAGAGAGAGAAGCTGTGAGTGAGAGAGAGAGAAGTAGAATCTGAGTGAGAGAGAGAGAGAAAGAGAAGCTGTGAGTGAGAGAGAGAGAGAAAGAGAAGCTGTGAGTGAGAGAGAGAGAAATAGAAGGTATGAGAGAGAGAGAGAGAAGCTGTGAGTGAGAGAGAGGGAACCTGTGCGTGAGAGAGAGAGAAAGAGAAGCTGTGAGGGAGAGAGAGAGAGAAAGAGAAGTTGTGTTGTTATGAGAGAGAGAGAAGCTGTGAGGGAGAGAGAGAGAAAGAGAAACTGTGAGTGTGAGAGAGAGAGAAAGAGAAGCTGTTAGTGAGAGAGAGAGTGAAAGAGAAGCTGTGAGTGAAGGAGAGAGAGAGAAGATGTGATTGAGAGAGAGAAAAGCTGTGAGTGAGAGAGAGAGAGAAAGAGAAGCTGTTAGTGAGAGAGAGAGTGAAAGAGAAGCTGTGAGTGAAGGAGAGAGAGAGATGCTGTGATTGAGAGAGAGAGAAGCTGTGAGTGAGAGAGAGAGAGAAAGAAAGAGAAACTGAGTGAGAGAGAGAGAGAAAGAGAAGCTGTGAGTGAGAGAGAGAGAAAGAGAAGCTGTGAGTGAGAGAGAGAAAGAGAAGCTGTTAGTGAGAGTGAGTGTGAAAGAGAAGCTTTGAGTGAGAGAGAGAGAAGCTGTGAGTGAGAGAGAGAGAGAGAAGCTGTGAGTGAGAGAGAGAGAAAGAGAAGCTGTGAGTGAGAGAGAGTGAGAAAGAGAAGCTGTGAGTGAGAGAGAAAGAGAAGCTGTGAGTGAGGCAGAGAGAGAAAGAGAAGGTGTGTGTGTGAGAGAGAGAAGCTGTTAGTGAGAGAGTGAAAGAGAAGCTGTGAGTGAGAGAGAGAGAACGAGAAGCTGTGAGAGAGAGAGAAGCTGTGAGTGAGAGAGAGAAGGAGAAGCTGTGAGTGAGAGAGAGAGAGAAAGAAAGAGAAGCTGTGAGTGAGAGAGAGACAGAACGAGAAGCTGTGAGTGAGAGAGATAGAAAGAGTAGCTGTAAATGAGAGAGAAAGAGAAGATGTGCGTGAGAGAGAGAGAGAAGCTGTGAGTGAGAGAGAGAGAAAGAGAAGCTGAGAGAGAGAGAGAAAGAGAAGCTGTGAGTGAGAGAGAGAGAAGCTGTGAGTGAGAGAGAGAGAAAGAGAAGCTGTGAGTGAGAGAGAGAGAGAAAGAGAAGCTGTGAGTGAGAGAGAGAGAAAGAGATGCTGTAAATGAGAGAGAAAGAGAAGATGTGAGTGAGAGAGAGAGATAGAAGCTATGAGTGAGAGAGAGAGAAAGAGAAGCTGAGAGAGAGAGAGCGAAAGAGAAGCTGTGAGTGAGAGAGAGAGAAGCTGTGAGTGAGAGAGAGAGAAAGAGAAGCTGTGAGTGAGAGAGAGAGAGAAAGAAAAGCTGTGAGTGAGAGAGAGAGAAAGAGATGCTGTAAATGAGAGAGAAAGAGAAGATGTGAGTGAGAGAGAGAGAGAAGCTGTGAGTGAGAGAGAGAGAAAGAGAAGCTGAGAGAGAGAGAGAAAGAGAAGCTGTTTGTAAGAGAGAGAAGCTGTGAGTGAGAGAGAGAGAAAGAGAAACTTTGAGTGAGAGAGAGAGAGAAAGAGAAGCTGTAAGTGAGAGAGAGAGAAAGAGAAGCTGTGAGTGAGAGAAAGAGAAAGAGTAGCTGTGAGAGAGGAGAGAGAGAAAGAGAAGCTGTGAGTGAGAGAGAGAGTGAAGGAGAAGCTGTGAGTGAGAGAGAGAAAGAGAAGCTGTGAGTGAGAGAGAGAGAAAGAGAATCTGTAAGTGAGAGAGAGTGAGAAAGAGAAGCGGTGAGAGAGAGAGAGGAGCTGTGAGTGAGAGAGAGAGAGAATGAGAAGTTGTGAGAGAGAGAAAGAGAGAAGCTGTGAGTGAGAGAGAACAAGAAGCTGTGAGTCAGAGAGAGAGAGAAAGAAAGAGAAGCTGTGAGTGAGAAAGAGAGAAAGAGAAGCTGTTTGTGAGAGAGAGAGAAGCTGTGAGTGAGAGAGAGAGAAAGAGAAACTGTGAGTGAGAGAGAGAGAAAGAGAAGCTGTGAGTGAGAGGGAGAGGGAGAGAAGCTGTGAGTGAGAGAAAGAGAGAGAGAGAAAGAAAGAGAAGCTGTGAGTGAGGAAGAGAGAGAAATTGAAGCTGTGAGTGAGAGAGAGAGAAAGAGAAGCTGTGAGTGAGGGAGAAAGAGAAGCTGTGTGTGAGAAACAGAGAAGCTGTGAGTGAGAGAGGGAGAATGAGAAGCTGTGAGTGAGAGAGAGAGAGAGACAGAGAAAGAGAAGCTGTGAGGGAGTGAGAGAGTGAGAGAAGCTGTGAGTGAGAGAGAGAGAAAGAGAAGCTGTGAGTGAGAGAGAGAGAGAAAGAAAGAGAAGCTGTGAGTGAGAGAGAGAGAAGCTGTGAGTGAGAGAGAGAGAGAAGCTGTGAGTGAGAGAGAGAGAAAGAGAAGCTGTGAGTGAGAGAGACAGAGAAAGAGAAGCTGAGAGTGAGAGAGAGAGAAAGAGAAGCTGTGAGTGAGTGAGAGAGAAAGAGAAGCTGTGAGTGAGAGAGAGAGAAGCTGTGAGTGAGAGAGAGAGAGAGAGAAGCTGTGAGTGAGAGAGAGAGAAAGAGAAGCTGTTAGTGAGAGAGAGAGAGTATAAGAGAAGCTGTGAGTGAGTGAGAGAGAGAGAAGCTGTGAGTGAGAGAGAGAGAGAAGCTGTGAGTGAGAGAGAGAGAAATAGAAGGTATGAGAGAGAGAGAGAGAGAGAAGCTGTGAGTGAGAGAGAGGGAACCTGTGCGTGAGAGAGAGAGAAAGAGAAGCTGTGAGGGAGAGAGAGAGAGAGAGAAGCTGTGAGAGAGAGAGAGAAAGAGAAGCTGTGAGTGAGAGAGAGAGAGAGAAAGAGAAGCTGTGAGTGAGAGAGAGGGAGAGAAAGAGATGTTAGTGAGAGAGAGAAAGAAAGTGAAGCGGTAAGTGAGAGAGAGAAGAAAGAGAAGCTGTGAGTGAGAGAGAAAGAGAGAAAGAGAAGCTGTGAGTGAGAGAGAGAGAAAGAGATGCTGTGAGTAAGAGAGAGAGACAAGCTGAGTGAGAGAGAGAGAAAGAGAAGCTGTGAGTGACAGAGAGAGAGAACGAGAAGTTGTGAGTGAGAGAGTGAGAGAGAGAAATAGAAGCTGTGAGAGAGAGTGAGAGAGAAACAGATGCTGTGAGTGAGTGCATGAGAGAGAGAAAGAGAAGCTGTGAGAGAGAGAGAGAGAAGCTGTGAGTGAGAGAGAGAGAAAGAGAAGCTGTGAGTGAGAGAGAGAGAAAGAGAAGCTGTTAGTGAGAGAGAGAGAGTATAAGAGAAGCTGTGAGTAAGAGAGAGAGAGAGAAGCTGTGAGTGAGAGAGAGAGAGAAGCTGTGAGTGAGAGAGAGAGAAGTAGAATCTGAGTGAGAGAGAGAGAGAAAGAGAAGCTGTGAGTGAGAGAGAGAGAAAGAGAAGCTGTGAGTGAGAGAGAGAAATAGAAGGTATGAGAGAGAGAGAGTGATAGAGAAGCTGTGAGTGAGAGAGAGGGAACCTGTGCGTGAGAGAGAGAGAAAGAGAAGCTGTGAGGGAGAGAGAGAGAGAAAGAGAAGTTGTGTGGTTATGAGAGAGAGAGAAGCTGTGAGGGAGAGAGAGAGAAAGAGAAACTGTGAGTGTGTGTGAGAGAGAAAGAGAAGCTGTTAGTGAGAGAGAGAGTGAAAGAGAAGCTGAGAGTGAAGGAGAGAGAGAGAAGATGTGATTGAGAGAGAGAAAAGCTGTGAGTGAGAGAGAGAGAGAAAGAGAAGCTGTTAGTGAGAGAGAGAGTGAAAGAGAAGCTGTGAGTGAAGGAGAGAGAGAGATGCTGTGATTGAGAGAGAGAGAGAAGCTGTGAGTGAGAGAGAGAGAAAAAGAGAAACTGAGTGAGAGAGAGAGAGAAAGAGAAGCTGTGAGTGAGAGAGAGAGAAAGAGAAGCTGTGAGTGAGAGAGAGAAAGAGAAGCTGTTAGTGAGAGTGAGTGTGAAAGAGAAGCTTTGAGTGAGAGAGAGAGAAGCTGTGAGTGAGAGAGAGAGAGAAGCTGTGAGTGAGAGAGAGAGAAGGAGAAGCTGTGAGTGAGAGAGAGTGAGAAAGAGAAGCTGTGAGTGAGAGAGAAAGAGAAGCTGTGAGTGAGGCAGAGAGAGAAAGAGAAGGTGTGTGTGTGTGAGAGAGAAGCTGTTAGTGAGAGAGTGAAAGAGAAGCTGTGAGTGAGAGAGAGAGAGAGAACGAGAAGCTGTGAGAGAGAGAGAAGCTGTGAGTGAGAGAGAGAAGGAGAAGCTGTGAGTGAGAGAGACAGAGAAAGAAAGAGAAGCTGTGAGTGAGAGAGAGACAGAAAGAGAAGCTGTGAGTGAGAGAGATAGAGAAGCTGTGAGTGAGAGAGAGAGAAAGAGAAGCTGAGAGAGAGAGAGAAAGAGAAGCTGTGAGTGAGAGAGAGAGAAGCTGTGAGTGAGAGAGAGAGAAAGAGAAGCTGTGAGTGAGAGAGGGAGAGAAAGAGAAGCTGTGAGTGAGAGAGAGAGAAAGAGACGTTGTAAATGAGAGAGAAAGAGAAGATGTGAGTGAGAGAGAGAGATAGAAGCTATGAGTGAGAGAGAGAGAAAGAGAAGCTGAGAGAGAGAGAGCGAAAGAGAAGCTGTGAGTGAGAGAGAGAGAAGCTGTGAGTGAGAGAGAGAGAAAGAGAAGCTGTGAGTGAGAGAGAGAGAAAGAGATGCTGTAAATGAGAGAGAAAGAGAAGATGTGAGTGAGAGAGAGAGAGAAGCTGTGAGTGAGAGAGAGAGAAAGAGAAGCTGAGAGAGAGAGAGAAAGAGAAGCTGTTTGTAAGAGAGAGAGAAGCTGTGAGTGAGAGAGAGAGAAAGAGAAACTGTGAGTGAGAGAGAGAGAGAAAGAGAAGCTGTAAGTGAGAGAGAGAGAGAGAAGCTGTGAGTGAGAGAAAGAGAAAGAGTAGCTGTGAGTGAGGAGAGAGAGAAAGAGAAGCTGTGAGTGAGAGAGAGAGTGAAGGAGAAGCTGTGAGTGAGAGAGAGAAAGAGAAGCTGTGAGTGAGAGAGAGAGAAAGAGAATCTGTAAGTGAGAGAGAGTGAGAAAGAGAAGCGGTGAGAGAGAGAGAGGAGCTGTGAGTGAGAGAGAGAGAGAATGAGAAGTTGTGAGAGAGAGAAAGAGAGAAGCTGTGAGTGAGAGAGAACAAGAAGCTGTGAGTCAGAGAGAGAGAAAGAAAGAGAAGCTGTGAGTGAGAGAGAGAGAAAGAGAAGCTGTGAGTGAGAGGGAGAGAAGCTGTAAGTGAGAGAGAGTGAGAAAGAGAAGCGGTGAGAGAGAGAGAGGAGCTGTGAGTGAGAGAGAGAGAATGAGAAGTTGTGAGAGAGAGAAAGAGAGAAGCTGTGAGTGAGAGAGAACAAGAAGCTGTGAGTCAGAGTGAGAGAGAGAGAGAAGCTGTGAGTGAGAGAGAGAGAAAGAGAAACTTTGAGTGAGAGAGAGAGAAAGAGAAGCTGTGAGTGAGAGGGAGAGGGAGAGAAGCTGTGAGTGAGAGAAAGAGAGAGAGAGAAAGAAAGAGAAGCTGTGAGTGAGGAAGAGAGAGAAATTGAAGCTGTGAGTGAGAGAGAGAGAGAAAGAGAAGCTGTGAGTGAGGGAGAAAGAGAAAGAGAAGCTGTGTGTGAGAAACAGAGAAGCTGTGAGTGAGAGAGGGAGAATGAGAAGCTGTGAGTGAGAGAGAGAGAGAGACAGAGAAAGAGAAGCTGTGAGTGAGTGAGAGGGTGAGAGAAGCTGTGAGTGAGAGAGAGAGAAAGAGAAGCTGTGAGTGAGAGAGAGAGAGAAAGAGAAGCTGTGAGTGAGGGAGAAAGAGAAAGAGAAGCTGTGTGTGTGTGAGAGAGAAAGAGAAGCTGTGAGTGAGAGAGAGAGAGAAAGAGAAGATGTGAGTGAGAGAGAAAGAGAGAAAGTGAAGCTGTGAGTAAGAGAGAGGTTAAGAGAAGCTGTGAGTGAGAGAGAAAGAGAGAATGAGAAGCTGTGAGTGAGAGAGAGAGAATGAGAAGCTGTGTGAGAGAGAAAGAGAGAAGCTGTGAGTGAGAGAGAACGAGAAGCTGTGAGTGAGAGAGAGAGAGAAAGAAAGAGAAGCTGTGAGTGAGAGAGAGAAAAGGAGAAGCTGTGAGTGAGAGAGAGAGAGAAGCTGTGAGTGAGAGAGAGAGAAAGAGAAGCTGTGAGTGAGAGAGACAGAGAAAGAGAAGCTGAGAGTGAGAGAGAGAGAAAGAGAAGCTGTGAGTGTGTGTGTGTGAGAGAGAGATGAAATAGAAGCTGTGTGTGTGAGAGAGAAAGAGTATCTGTGAGTGAGAGAGAAGGAGAAAGAAATGCTGTGAGTGAGAGAGAGAGAAAGAGAAGCTGTGAGTGAGAGAGAGAGAAAGAGAAGCTGTGAGTGACAGAGAGAGAGAGAGAGAACGAGAAGTTGTGAGTGAGAGAGTAAGAGAGAGAAATAGAAGTGAGTGCATGAGAGAGAGAAAGAGAAGCTGTGAGTGAGAGATAGAGAAAGAGTAGCTGTGAGTGTGTAAGAGAGAGAAGCTGTGAGTGAGAGAGAGAGAGAGAACGAGAAGCTGTGAGAGAGAGAAGCTGTGAGTGAGTGAGAGAGAGAAGGAGAAGCTGTGAGTGAGATAAGAGGGAGAAAGAAAGAGAAGCTGTGAGTGAGAGAGAGAGAAAGAGAAGCTGTGAGTGAGAGAGAGAGAAAAGCTGTGAATGAGAGATAGAGAAAGAGAAGCTGTGAGTGAGAGAGAGAGAAAGAGAAGCTGTGAGTGAGAGAGAAAGAGAAGCTGTGAGTGAGAGAGAGAGAAAGAAGCTGAGTGAGAGCGAGAGAGATAAAGAGAAGCTGTGAGTGAGAGAGAGAGAAAGAGAAGCTGTGAGTGTGAGAGAGAGAGAGAAGCTGTTAGTGAGAGAGAGAGAGAAAGAGAAGCTGTGAGAGAGAGAAAGAGAAGCTATGAGTGAGAGAGAGAGAGAAAGAGAAGCTGTGAGTGAGTGAGAGAGAGAGAAGCTGTGAGTGTGTGAGAGAGAGAGAGAAGCTGTGAGTGAGAGAGAAAAAAAGAGAAGCTGTTAGTGAGAGAGAGAGTATAAGAGAAGCCGTGAGTGAGTGAGAGAGAGAGAAGCTGTGAGTGAGAGAGACAGAGAAGCTGTGAGAGAGAGAGAGAGAGAGAGAAAGAGAAGCTATGAGTGAGAGAGAGTGAGAGAGAAGCTGTGAGTGAGAGAGAGAGAACGTGTGAGTGAGAGAGAGAGAGAGAGAAGCTGTATGAGTGAGAGAGAAAGAGAAAGAGAAGCTGTCAGTGAGAGAGAAAGAGAGAAAATGAGAAACTCTGAGGGAGAGAGAGAGAGAAAGAGAAGCTGTGAGTGAGAGAAAGAGAGAGAGAAAGAAAGAGAAGCTGTGAGTGAGAGAGAACAAGAAGCTGTGAGTCAGAGTGAGAGAGAGAGAGAAGCTGTGAGTGAGAGAGAGAGAAAGAGAAACTTTGAGTGAGAGAGAGAGAAAGAGAAGCTGTGAGTGAGAGGGAGAGGGAGAGAAGCTGTGAGTGAGAGAAAGAGAGAGAGAGAAAGAAAGAGAAGCTGTGAGTGAGGAAGAGAGAGAAATTGAAGCTGTGAGTGAGAGAGAGAGAGAAAGAGAAGCTGTGAGTGAGGGAGAAAGAGAAAGAGAAGCTGTGTGTGAGAAACAGAGAAGCTGTGAGTGAGAGAGGGAGAATGAGAAGCTGTGAGTGAGAGAGAGAGAGAGACAGAGAAAGAGAAGCTGTGAGTGAGTGAGAGAGTGAGAGAAGCTGTGAGTGAGAGAGAGAGAAAGAGAAGCTGTGAGTGAGAGAGAGAGAGAAAGAGAAGCTGTGAGTGAGGGAGAAAGAGAAAGAGAAGCTGTGTGTGTGTGAGAGAGAAAGAGAAGCTGTGAGTGAGAGAGAGAGAGAAAGAGAAGCTGTGAGTGAGAGAGAAAGAGAGAAAGTGAAGCTGTGAGTAAGAGAGAGGTTAAGAGAAGCTGTGAGTGAGAGAGAAAGAGAGAATGAGAAGCTGTGAGTGAGAGAGAGAGAATGAGAAGCTGTGTGAGAGAGAAAGAGAGAAGCTGTGAGTGAGAGAGAACGAGAAGCTGTGAGTGAGAGAGAGAGAGAAAGAAAGAGAAGCTGTGAGTGAGAGAGAGAGAAGGAGAAGCTGTGAGTGAGAGAGAGAGAGAGAAGCTGTGAGTGAGAGAGAGAGAAAGAGAAGCTGTGAGTGAGAGAGACAGAGAAAGAGAAGCTGAGAGTGAGAGAGAGAGAAAGAGAAGCTGTGAGTGTGTGTGTGTGAGAGAGAGATGAAATAGAAGCTGTGTGTGAGAGAGAGAAAGAGTATCTGTGAGTGAGAGAGAAGGAGAAAGAAATGCTGTGAGTGAGAGAGAGAGAAAGAGAAGCTGTGAGTGAGAGAGAGAGAAAGAGAAGCTGTGAGTGACAGAGAGAGAGAGAGAACGAGAAGTTGTGAGTGAGAGAGTAAGAGAGAGAAATAGAAGTGAGTGCATGAGAGAGAGAAAGAGAAGCTGTGAGTGAGAGATAGAGAAAGAGTAGCTGTGAGTGTGTAAGAGAGAGAAGCTGTGAGTGAGAGAGAGAGAGAGAACGAGAATCTGTGAGAGAGAGAAGCTGTGAGTGAGTGAGAGAGAGAAGGAGAAGCTGTGAGTGAGATAAGAGGGAGAAAGAAAGAGAAGCTGTGAGTGAGAGAGAGAGAAAGAGAAGCTGTGAGTGAGAGAGAGAGAAAAGCTGTGAATGAGAGATAGAGAAAGAGAAGCTGTGAGTGAGAGAGAGAGAAAGAGAAGCTGTGAGTGAGAGAGAAAGAGAAGCTGTGAGTGAGAGAGAGAGAAAGAAGCTGAGTGAGAGCGAGAGAGATAAAGAGAAGCTGTGAGTGAGAGAGAGAGAAAGAGAAGCTGTGAGTGTGAGAGAGAGAGAGAAGCTGTTAGTGAGAGAGAGAGAGAAAGAGAAGCTGTGAGAGAGAGAAAGAGAAGCTATGAGTGAGAGAGAGAGAGAAAGAGAAGCTGTGAGTGAGTGAGAGAGAGAGAAGCTGTGAGTGTGTGAGAGAGAGAGAGAAGCTGTGAGTGAGAGAGAAAAAAAGAGAAGCTGTTAGTGAGAGAGAGAGTATAAGAGAAGCCGTGAGTGAGTGAGAGAGAGAGAAGCTGTGAGTGAGAGAGACAGAGAAGCTGTGAGAGAGAGAGAGAGAGAGAGAGAAAGAGAAGCTATGAGTGAGAGAGAGTGAGAGAGAAGCTGTGAGTGAGAGAGAGAGAACGTGTGAGTGAGAGAGAGAGAGAAGCTGTATGAGTGAGAGAGAAAGAGAAAGAGAAGCTGTCAGTGAGAGAGAAAGAGAGAAAATGAGAAACTCTGAGGGAGAGAGAGAGAGAGAAAGAGAAGCTGTGAGTGAGAGAAAGAGAGAGAGAAAGAAAGAGAAGCTGTGAGTGAGGAAGAGAGAGAAATTGAAGCTGTGAGTGAGAGAGAGAGAAAGAGAAGCTGTCAGTGAGAGGGAGAGGGAGAGAAAGAGAAGCTGTGAGTGAAAGAGAGAGAGAGAGAAAGAAAGAGAAGCTGTGAGTGAGGAAGAGAGAGAAATTGAAGCTGTGAGTGAGAGAGAGAGAGAAAGAGAAGCTGTGAGTGTGGGAGAAAGAGAAAGAGAAGCAGTGTGTGAGAAACAGAGAAGCTGTGAGTGAGAGAGGGAGAATGAGAAGCTGTGAGTGAGAGAGAGAGAGAGAGACAGAGAAAGAGAAGCTGTGAGTGAGTGAGAGAGTGAGAGAAGCTGTGAGTGAGAGATAGAGAAAGAGAAGCTGTGAGTGAGAGAGAGAGAGAAAGAGAAGCTGTGAGTGAGGGAGAAAGAGAAAGAGAAGCTGTGTGTGTGTGAGAGAGAAAGAGAAGCTGTGAGTGAGAGAGAGAGAGAAAGAGAAGCTGTGAGTGAGAGAGAAAGAGAGAATGAGAAGCTGTGAGTGAGAGAGAGAGAGAATGAGAAGCTGTGTGAGAGAGAAAGAGAGAAGCTGTGAGTGAGAGAGAACAAGAAGCTGTGAGTGAGAGAGAGAGAGAAAGAAAGAGAAGCTGTGAATGAGAGAGAGAGAAAGAGAAGCTGTGAGTGAGAGAGAGAGAGAAGCTGTGAGTGAGAGAGAGAGAAAGAGAAGCTGTGAGTGAGAGAGACAGAGAAAGAGAAGCTGAGAGTGAGAGAGAGAGAAAGAGAAGCTGTGAGTGTGAGAGAGAGAGAGAAAGAAAGAGAAGCTGTGTGTGTGAGAGAGAAAGCGTATCTGTGAGAGAGAGAGAGAGAGAAAGAAATGCTGTGAGTGAGAGAGAGAGAAAGAGAAGCTGTGAGTGAGAGAGAGAGAAAGAGAAGCTGTGAGTGACAGAGAGAGAGAGAACGAGAAGTTGTGAGTGAGAGAGTGAGAGAGAGAAATAGAAGCTATGAGAGAGAGTGAGAGAGAAACAGATGCTGTGAGTGAGTGCATGAGAGAGAGAAAGAGAAGCTGTGAGTGAGTGAGAGAGAGAAAGAGTAGCTGTGAGTGAGAGAGAAAGAGAAGCTGTGAGTGTGAGAGAGAGAGAAGCTGAGTGAGAGATAGAGAAAGAGTAGCTGTGAGTGTGAGAGAGAGAGATGCTGTGAGTGAGAGAAGCTGTGAGTGAGTGAGAGAGAGAAGGAGAAGCTGTGAGTGAGATAAGAGGGAGAAAGAAAGAGAAGCTGTGAGTGAGAGAGAGAGAAAGAGAAGCTGTGAGTGAGAGAGAGAGAGAAGCTGTGAGTGAGAGATAGAGAAAGAGAAGCTGTGAGTGAGAGAGAGAGAGAAAGAGAAGCTGTGAGTGAGAGAGAAAGAGAAGCTGTGAGTGAGAGAGAGAGAAAGAAGCTGAGTGAGAGCGAGAGAGATAAAGAGAAGCTGTGAGTGAGAGAGAGAGAAAGAGAAGCTGCGAGTGAGAGACAGAGAGAGGCTGTGATTGAGAGAGAGAGAAGCTGTGAGTGAGAGAGAGAGAGAAAGAGAAACTGAGTGTGTGAGAGAGAGAAAGAGAAGCTGTGAGTGAGACAGAGACAAAGAGAAGCTGTGAGTGAGAGAAAGAGAAGCTGTTAGTGAGAGTGAGTGTGAAAGAGAAGCTTTGAGTGAGAGAGAGAAGCTGTGAGTGAGAGAGAGAGAAGCTGTGAGTGAGAGAGAGAGAAAGAGAAGCTGTGAGTGAGAGAGATTGAGAAAGAGAAGCTGTGAGTGAAAGAGAAAGAGAAGGTGTGAGTGAGGCAGAGAGAGAAAGAGAAGGTGTGTGTGTGTGAGAGAGAAGCTGTTAGTGAGAGAGAGAAAGAGAAGCTGTGAGTGAGAGAGAGAGAGAACGAGAAGCTGAGAGAGAGAGAAGCTGTGAGTGAGAGAGAGAAGGAGAAGCTCTGAGTGAGAGAGAGAGAGAGAAAGAGATGCTGTGAGTGAGAGAGAGACAGAAAGAGAAGCTGTGAGTGAGAGAGATAGAAAGAGAAGCTGTAAATGAGAGAGAAAGAGATGTGAGTGAGAGAGAGATAGAAGCTGTGAGTGTGTGAGAGAGAAAGAGAAGCTGAGAGAGAGAGAGAGAAAGAGAAGCTGTGAGTGAGAGAGAGAGAAGCTGTGAGTGAGAGAGAGAGAGAAAGAGAAGCTGTGAGTGAGAGAGAGAGAGAAAGAGAAGCTGTGAGTGAGAGAGAGAGAAAGAGAAGCTGTAAATGAGAGAGAAAGAGAAGATGTGAGTGAGAGAGAGAGAGAAGATGTGAGTGAGAGAGAGAGAAAGAGAAGCTGAGAGAGAGAGAGAAATAGAAGCTGTGAGTAAGAGAGAGAGAAGCTGTGAGTGAGAGAGAGAGAAAGAGAAGCTGTGAGTGAGAGAGTGAGAGAAAGAGAAGCTGTGAGTGAGAGAGAGATAAAGAGAAGCTGTGAGTGAAAGAAAGAGAAAGAGTAGCTGTGAGTGAGGAGAGAGAGAAAGAGAAGCTGTGAGTGAGAGAGAGAGAGAAGGAGAAGTTGTGAGTGAGAGAGAGAAAGAGAAGCTGTGAGAGAGAGAGAAAGAAAGAGAAGGAGTGAGTGAGAGAGAGAGAAAGAGAAGCTGTCAGTGAGAGAGAGAGAGAAGCTGTGAGTGAAAAAGAGAGAAAGAGAAACTGTGAGTGAGAGAGAGAGAGAAAGAGAAGCTGTGAGAGAGAGAGGGAGAGATAGAGAAGCTGTGAATGAGAGAAAGAGAGAGAGAGAAAGAAAGAGAAGCTGTGAATGAGGAAGAGAGAGAAATTGAAGCTGTGAGTGAGAGAGAGAGAAAGAGAAGCTGTGTGTGAGAGACAGAGAGAAAGAGAAGCTGTAAGAGAGAGAGAGAGAAATAGAAGCTGTGTGTGTGAGAGAGAAAGAAAAGCTGTGAGTGAGAGAGACAGAGAAAGAGAAGATGTGAGTGAGAGAGAATGAGAAAGAGAAGCAGTGTGAGAGAGAGAGAGAAAGAAAGAGAAGCTGTGTGTGAGAGACAGAGAAGCTCTGAGTGAGAGAGGGAGAATGAGAAGCTGTGAGTGAGAGAGAGAGAGAGAAAGAGAAGCTGTTAGTGAGTGAGAGAGTGAGAGAAGCTGTGAATGAGAGAGAGAGAAAGAGAAGCTGTGAGTGAGTGAGAGAGATAAAGAGAAGCTGTGAGTGAGGGAGAAAGAGAAGCTGTGTGTGTGAGAGAGAGAAAGAGAAGCTGTGAGTGAGAGAGAGAGAGAAAGAGAAGCTGTGAGTGAGAGAGAAAGAGAGAAAGTGAAGCTGTGAGTAAGAGAGAGAGAAAGAGAAGCTGTGAGTGAGAGAGAATGAGAGAATGAGAAGCTGTGAGTGAGGGAGAAAGAGAAAGAGAAGCTGTGTGTGTGAGAGAGAGAAAGAGAGAAGCTGTGAGTGAGAGAGAACGAGAAGCCGTGTGTGAGAGAGAGAGAGAAAGAAAGAGAAGCTGTGAGTGAGAGAGAGAGAAGCTGTGAGTGAGAGAGAGAGAGAAGCTGTGAGTGAGAGAGAGAGAAAGAGAAGCTGTGAGTGAGAGAGACAGAGAAAGAGAAGCTGAGAGTGAGAGAGAGAGAAAGAGAAGCTGTGAGTGTGAGAGAGAGAGAGAAAGAAAGAGAAGCTGTGTATGTGAGAGAGAGAGAAGCTGTGAGTGAGAGAGAGAGAGAGAAGCTGTGAGTGAGAGAGAGAGAAAGAAATGTTGTGAGTGAGAGATACAGAGAAAGAGAAGCTGTGATTGAGAGAGAGAGAAAGAGAAGCTGTGAGTGACACAGGGAGAGAGAACGAGAAGTTGTGAGTGAGAGAGTGAGAGAGAGAAATAGAAGCTGTGAGAGAGAGTGAGAGAGAAACAGATGCTGTGAGTGAGTGCATGAGAGAGAGAAAGAGAAGCTGTGAGTGAGAGAGAGAGAGAAAGAGTAGCTGTGAGTGAGAGAGAAAGAGAAGCTGTGAGTGAGAGAGAGAGAAGCTGAGTGAGAGATAGAGAAAGAGTAGCTATGATTGAGAGAGAGAGAGAAGCTGTGTGTGAGAGAGAAAGAGAAGCTGTGAGTGAGAGAGAGAGAGAAAGAGAAGCTGTGAGTGAGAGAGAGGGAGAGAAAGAGATGTTAGTGAGAGAGAGAAAGAAAGTGAAGCGGTAAGTGAGAGAGAGAAGAAATAGAAGCTGTGAGTGAGAGAGAGAGAGAGAAAGAGATGCTGTGAGTGAGAGAGAGGGACAGAAAGAGAAGCTGTGAGTAAGAGAGAGAGACAAGCTGAGTGAGAGAGAGAGAAAGAGAAGCTGTGAGTGACAGAGAGAGAGAACGAGAAGTTGTGAGTGAGAGAGAGAGAGAGAGAAATAGAAGCTGTAAGAGAGAGTGAGAGAGAAACAGATGCTGTGAGTGAGTGCATGAGAGAGAGAAAGAGAAGCTGTGTGTGAGAGAGAGAGAGAGAGTAGCTGTGAGTGAGAGAGAGGGGGAAAGAGAAGCTGTGAGTGAGAGAGAGAGAGAAGATGAGTGAGAGAGAGAGAAAGAGTATCTGTGAGTGAGAGAGAGAGAGGGAGAAGCTGTGAGTGAGAGAGAGAGAAGCTGTTAGTGAGAGAGAGAAAAAGAGAAGCTGTGAGTGAGTGAGAGAGAGAAGCTGAGTGAGAGAGAGAGAAAGAGAAGCTGTGAGTGAGAGAGAGAGAAAGAGAAGCTGTGAGTGAGAGAGAGAGAGAAGCTGTGAGTGAGAGAGAGAGAAAGAGAAGCTGTGAGTGAGAGAGAGAGAAAGAGAAGCTGTTAGTATGAGAGAGAGAGAGTATAAGAGAAGCTGTGAGTGAGAGAGAGAGAGAGAAGCTGTGAGTGAGAGAGTGAGAGAAGCTGTGAGTGAGAGAGAGAGAAGTAGAATCTGAGTGAGAGAGAGAGAGAAAGAGAAGCTGTGAGTGAGAGAGAGAGAGAAAGAGAAGCTGTAAGTGAGAGAGAGAGAAATAGAAGGTATGAGAGAGAGAGAGTGATAGAGAAGCTGTGAGTGAGAGAGAGGGAACCTGTGCGTGAGAGAGAGAGAAAGAGAAGCTGTGAGGGAGAGAGAGAGAGAAAGAGAAGTTGTGTGGTTATGAGAGAGAGAGAAGCTGTGAGGGAGAGAGAGAGAAAGAGAAACTGTGAGTGTGTGTGAGAGAGAAAGAGAAGCTGTTAGTGAGATAGAGAGTGAAAGAGAAGCTGTGAGTGAAGGAGAGAGAAGATGTGATTGAGAGAGAGAAAAGCTGTGAGTGAGAGAGAGAGAGAAAGAGAAGCTGTTAGTGAGAGAGAGAGTGAAAGAGAAGCTGTGAGTGAAGGAGAGAGAGATGCTGTGATTGAGAGAGAGAGAGAAGCTGTGAGTGAGAGAGAGAGAGAAAGAGAAACTGAGTGAGAGAGAGAGAAAGAGAAGCTGTGAGTGAGAGAGAGAGAAAGAGAAGCTGTGAGTGAGAGAGAGAAAGAGAAGCTGTTAGTGAGAGTCAGTGTGAAAGAGAAGCTTTGAGTGAGAGAGAGAGAGAAGCTGTGAGTGAGAGAGAGAGAAAGAGAAGCTGTGAGTGAGAGAGAGTGAGAAAGAGAAGCTGTGAGTGAGAGAGAAAGAGAAGCTGTGAGTGAGGCAGAGAGAGAATGAGAAGGTGTGTGTGTGAGAGAGAAGCTGTTAGTGAGAGAGTGAAAGAGAAGCTGTGAGTGAGAGAGAGAGAACGAGAAACTGTGTGAGAGAGAGAAGCTGTGAGTGAGAGAGAGAAGGAGAAGCTGTGAGTGAGAGAGAGAGAGAAAGAAAGAGAAGCTGTGAGTGAGAGAGAGACAGAATGAGAAGCTGTGAGTGAGAGAGATAGAAAGAGTAGCTGTAAATGAGAGAGAAAGAGAAGATGTGCGTGAGAGAGAGAGAGAAGCTGTGAGTGAGAGAGAGAGAAAGAGAAGCTGAGAGAGAGAGAGAAAGAGAAGCTGTGAGTGAGAGAGAGAGAAGCTGTGAGTGAGAGAGAGAGAAAGAGAAGCTGTGAGTGAGAGAGAGAGAGAAAGAGAAGATGTGAGTGAGAGAGAGAGAAAGAGACGCTGTAAATGAGAGAGAAAGAGAAGATGTGAGTGAGAGAGAGAGATAGAAGCTATGAGTGAGAGAGAGAGAAAGAGAAGCTGAGAGAGAGAGAGCGAAAGAGAAGCTGTGAGTGAGAGAGAGAGAGAAAGAAAATCTGTGAGTGAGAGAGAGAGAAAGAGAAGCTGTGAGTGAGAGAGAGAGAGAAAGAAAAGCTGTGAGTGAGAGAGAGAGAAAGAGATGCTGTAAATGAGAGAGAAAGAGAAGATGTGAGTGAGAGAGAGAGAGAAGCTGTGAGTGAGAGAGAAGAGAAAGAGAAGCTGAGAGAGAGAGAGAGAAAGAGAAGCTATTTGTAAGAGAGAGAGAAGCTGTGAGTGAGAGAGAGAGAAAGAGAAACTGTGAGTGAGAGAGAGAGAAAGAGAAGCTGTAAGTGAGAGAGAGAGAAAGAGAAGCTGTGAGTGAGAGAAAGAGTAGCTGTGAGTGAGGAGAGAGAGAAAGAGAAGCTGTGAGTGAGAGAGAGAGTGAAGGAGAAGCTGTGAGTGAGAGAGAGAAAGAGAAGCTGTGAGTGAGAGAGAGAGAAAGAGAATCTGTAAGTGAGAGAGAGTGAGAAAGAGAAGCGGTGAGAGAGAGAGAGGAGCTGTGAGTGAGAGAGAGAGAGAATGAGAAGTTGTGAGAGAGAGAAAGAGAGAAGCTGTGAGTGAGAGAGAACAAGAAGCTGTGAGTCAGAGAGAGAGAGAAAGAAAGAGAAGCTGTGAGTGAGAGAGAGAGAAAGAGAAGCTGTGAGTGAGAGAGAGAGAGAAGCTGTGAGTGAGGAAGAGAGAGAAATTGAAGCTGTGAGTGAGAGAGAGAGAAAGAGAAGCTGTCAGTGAGAGGGAGAGGGAGAGAAAGAGAAGCTGTGAGTGAGAGAGAGAGAGAGAGAGAAAGAAAGAGAAGCTGTGAGTGAGGAAGAGAGAGAAATTGAAGCTGTGAGTGAGAGAGAGAGAGAAAGAGAAGCTGTGAGTGAGGGAGAAAGAGAAAGAGAAGCAGTGTGTGAGAAACAGAGAAGCTGTGAGTGAGAGAGGGAGAATGAGAAGCTGTGAGTGAGAGAGAGAGAGAGACAGAGAAAGAGAAGCTGTGAGTGAGTGAGAGAGTGAGAGAAGCTGTGAGTGAGAGAGAGAGAAAGAGAAGCTGTAAGTGAGAGAGAGAGAGAAAGAGAAGCTGTGAGTGAGGGAGAAAGAGAAAGAGAAGCTGTGTGTGTGAGAGAGAGAAAGAGAAGCTGTGAGTGAGAGAGAGAGAGAAAGAGAAGCTGTGAGTGAGAGAGAAAGAGAGAAAGTGAAGCTGTGAGTAAGAGAGAGAGAAAGAGAAGCTGTGAGTGAGAGAGAAAGAGAGAATGAGAAGCTGTGAGTGAGAGAGAGAGAGAGAATGAGAAGCTGTGTGAGAGAGAAAGAGAGAAGCTGTGAGTGAGAGAGAACGAGAAGCTGCGAGTGAGAGAGAGAGAGAGAGAAAGAGAAGCTGTGAGTGAGAGAGAGAGAAAGAGAAGCTGTGAGTGAGAGAGAGAGAGAGAAGCTGTGAGTGAGAGAGAGAGAAAGAGAAGCTGTGAGTGAGAGAGATAGAGAAAGAGAAGCTGAGAGTGAGAGAGAGAGAAAGAGAAGCTGTGAGTGTGAGAGAGAGAGAGAGAAAGAAAGAGAAGCTGTGTGTGTGAGAGAGAAAGCGTATCTGTGAGTGAGAGAGAGAAAGAAATGCTGTGAATGAGAGAGAGAGAAAGAGAAGCTGTGAGTGAGAGAGCGAGAAAGAGAAGCTGTGAGTGACAGAGAGAGAGAGAACGAGAAGTTGTGAGTGAGAGAGTGAGTGAGAGAGAGAAATAGAAGCTGTGAGAGAGTGAGAGAGAGAAACAGATGCTGTGAGTGAGTGCATGAGAGAGAGAAAGAGAAGCTGTGAGTGAGAGAGAGAGAGAAAGAGTAGCTGTGAGTGAGAGAGAAAGAGAAGCTGTGAGTGAGAGAGAGAGAGAAGCTGAGTGAGAGATAGAGAAAGAGTAGCTGTGAGTGTGAGAGAGAGAGAAGCTGTGAGTGAGAGAGAGAGAGAACGAGAAGCTGTGAGAGAGAGAAGCTGTGAGTTAGTGAGAGAGAGAAGGAGACGCTGTGAGTGAGATAAGAGGGAGAAAGAAAGAGAAGCTGTGAGTGAGAGAGAGAGAAAGAGAAGCTGTGAGTGAGAGAGAGAGAAGCTGTGAGTGAGAGATAGAGAAAGAGAAGCTGTGAGTGAGAGAGAGAGAAAGAGAAGCTGTGAGTGAGAGAGAAAGAGAAGCTGTGAGTGAGAGATTGAGAAAGAAGCTGAGTGAGAGCGAGAGAGATAAAGAGAAGCTGTGAGTGAGAGAGAGAGAAAGAGAAGCTGTGAGTGAGAGAGAGAGAGAGAAGCTGTGAGTGAGAGAGAGAGAGAAAGAGAAGCTGTGAGAGAGAGAAA
The DNA here is from genome assembly GCA_035047345.1 of Bradypodion ventrale. Lineage (NCBI taxonomy): Eukaryota > Metazoa > Chordata > Lepidosauria > Squamata > Chamaeleonidae > Bradypodion > Bradypodion ventrale. Next base: position 222,891,673 of record JAWDJE010000001.1, read on the forward strand.
GAGTAGCTATGAGTGAGAGAGAGAGAGAGAGAAAGAGAAGCTGTGAGTGAGTGAGAGAGAAAGAGAAGCTGTTAGTGAGAGAGAGAGTATAAGAGAAGCTGTGAGTGAGTGAGAGAAAGAGAAGCTGTGAGTGAGTGAGAGAGAGAGAAGCTGTGAGTGTGTGTGTGTGTGAGAGAGAAGCTGTGAGTGAGAGAGAAAAAAAGAGAAGCTGTTAGTGAGAGAGAGAGTATAAGAGAAGCCGTGAGTGAGTAAGAGAGAGAGAAGCTGTGAGTGAGAGAGACAGAGAAGCTGTGTGAGAGAGAGAGAGAGAAAGAGAAGCTATGAGTGAGAGAGAGAGAAAGAGAAGCTGTATGTGTGAGAGAGAAAGAGAAAGAGAAGCTGTCAGTGAGAGAGAAAGAGAGAAAATGAGAAGCTGTGAGGGAGAGAGAGTGAGAGAGAAGCTGTGAGTGAGAGAGAGAGAGAACCTGTGAGTGAGAGAGAGAGAAAGAGAAGCTGTATGTGTGAGAGAGAAAGAGAAAGAGAAGCTGTCAGTGAGAGAGAAAGAGAGAAAATGAGAAGCTGTGAGGGAGAGAGAGAGAGAGAGAAGTTGTGTGGTTGTGAAAGAGAGAAGCTGTGAGTGAGAGAGAGAGAAAGAGAAACTGTGAGTGAGTGAGAGAGAGAAAGAGAAGCTGTGAGAGAGAGAGAGAGAAAGAGAAGCTGTTGGTGAGAGAGAGAAAGAGAAGCTATTTGTAAGAGAGAGAGAAGCTGTGAGTGAGAGAGAGAGAAAGAGAAACTGTGAGTGAGAGAGAGAGAAAGAGAAGCTGTGAGTGAGAGAAAGAGTAGCTGTGAGTGAGGAGAAAGAGAAGCTGTGAGTGAGAGAGAGAGTGAAGGAGAAGCTGTGAGTGAGAGAGAGAAAGAGAAGCTGTGAGTGAGAGAGAGAGAAAGAGAATCTGTAAGTGAGAGAGAGTGAGAAAGAGAAGCGGTGAGAGAGAGAGAGGAGCTGTGAGTGAGAGAGAGAGAGAATGAGAAGTTGTGAGAGAGAGAAAGAGAGAAGCTGTGAGTGAGAGAGAACAAGAAGCTGTGAGTCAGAGAGAGAGAGAAAGAAAGAGAAGCTGTGAGTGAGAGAGAGAGAAAGAGAAGCTGTGAGTGAGAGAGAGAGAGAAGCTGTGAGTGAGGAAGAGAGAGAAATTGAAGCTGTGAGTGAGAGAGAGAGAAAGAGAAGCTGTCAGTGAGAGGGAGAGGGAGAGAAAGAGAAGCTGTGAGTGAGAGAGAGAGAGAGAGAGAAAGAAAGAGAAGCTGTGAGTGAGGAAGAGAGAGAAATTGAAGCTGTGAGTGAGAGAGAGAGAGAAAGAGAAGCTGTGAGTGAGGGAGAAAGAGAAAGAGAAGCAGTGTGTGAGAAACAGAGAAGCTGTGAGTGAGAGAGGGAGAATGAGAAGCTGTGAGTGAGAGAGAGAGAGAGACAGAGAAAGAGAAGCTGTGAGTGAGTGAGAGAGTGAGAGAAGCTGTGAGTGAGAGAGAGAGAAAGAGAAGCTGTAAGTGAGAGAGAGAGAGAAAGAGAAGCTGTGAGTGAGGGAGAAAGAGAAAGAGAAGCTGTGTGTGTGAGAGAGAGAAAGAGAAGCTGTGAGTGAGAGAGAGAGAGAAAGAGAAGCTGTGAGTGAGAGAGAAAGAGAGAAAGTGAAGCTGTGAGTAAGAGAGAGAGAAAGAGAAGCTGTGAGTGAGAGAGAAAGAGAGAATGAGAAGCTGTGAGTGAGAGAGAGAGAGAGAATGAGAAGCTGTGTGAGAGAGAAAGAGAGAAGCTGTGAGTGAGAGAGAGAGAGAGAGAAGCTGTGAGTGAGAGAGAGAGAAAGAGAAGCTGTGAGTGAGAGAGATAGAGAAAGAGAAGCTGAGAGTGAGAGAGAGAGAAAGAGAAGCTGTGAGTGTGTGAGAGAGAGAGAGAGAAAGAAAGAGAAGCTGTGTGTGTGAGAGAGAAAGCGTATCTGTGAGTGAGAGAGAGAGAAAGAAATGCTGTGAGTGAGAGAGAGAGAAAGAGAAGCTGTGAGTGAGAGAGCGAGAAAGAGAAGCTGTGAGTGACAGAGAGAGAGAGAACGAGAAGTTGTGAGTGAGAGAGTGAGTGAGAGAGAGAAATAGAAGCTGTGAGAGAGTGAGAGAGAGAAACAGATGCTGTGAGTGAGTGCATGAGAGAGAGAAAGAGAAGCTGTGAGTGAGAGAGAGAGAGAAAGAGTAGCTGTGAGTGAGAGAGAAAGAGAAGCTGTGAGTGAGAGAGAGAGAGAAGCTGAGTGAGAGATAGAGAAAGAGTAGCTGTGAGTGTGAGAGAGAGAGAAGCTGTGAGTGAGAGAGAGAGAGAGAACGAGAAGCTGTGAGAGAGAGAAGCTGTGAGTTAGTGAGAGAGAGAAGGAGACGCTGTGAGTGAGATAAGAGGGAGAAAGAAAGAGAAGCTGTGAGTGAGAGAGAGAGAAAGAGAAGCTGTGAGTGAGAGAGAGAGAAGCTGTGAGTGAGAGATAGAGAAAGAGAAGCTGTGAGTGAGAGAGAGAGAGAAAGAGAAGCTGTGAGTGAGAGAGAAAGAGAAGCTGTGAGTGAGAGAGAGAGAAAGAAGCTGAGTGAGAGCGAGAGAGATAAAGAGAAGCTGTGAGTGAGAGAGAGAGAAAGAGAAGCTGTGAGTGAGAGAGAGAGAGAGAAGCTGTGAGTGAGAGAGAGAGAGAAAGAGAAGCTGTGAGAGAGAGAAAGAGTAGCTATGAGTGAGAGAGAGAGAGAGAGAGAAAGAGAAGCTGTGAGTGAGTGAGAGAGAAAGAGAAGCTGTTAGTGAGAGAGAGGGTATAAGAGAAGCTGTGAGTGAGTGAGAGAAAGAGAAGCTGTGAGTGAGTGAGAGAGAGAGAAGCTGTGAGTGTGTGTGTGTGTGAGAGAGAAGCTGTGAGTGAGAGAGAAAAAAAGAGAAGCTGTTAGTGAGAGAGAGAGTATAAGAGAAGCCGTGAGTGAGTAAGAGAGAGAGAAGCTGTGAGTGAGAGAGACAGAGAAGCTGTGAGAGAGAGAGAGAGAGAAAGAGAAGCTATGAGTGAGAGAGAGAGAAAGAGAAGCTGTATGTGTGAGAGAGAAAGAGAAAGAGAAGCTGTCAGTGAGAGAGAAAGAGAGAAAATGAGAAGCTGTGAGGGAGAGAGAGTGAGAGAGAAGCTGTGAGTGAGAGAGAGAGAACCTGTGAGTGAGAGAGAGAGAAAGAGAAGCTGTATGTGTGAGAGAGAAAGAGAAAGAGAAGCTGTCAGTGAGAGAGAAAGAGAGAAAATGAGAAGCTGTGAGGGAGAGAGAGAGAGAGAGAAGTTGTGTGGTTGTGAAAGAGAGAAGCTGTGAGTGAGAGAGAGAGAAAGAGAAACTGTGAGTGAGTGAGAGAGAGAAAGAGAAGCTGTGAGAGAGAGAGAGAGAAAGAGAAGCTGTTGGTGAGAGAGAGAGTGAAAGAGAAGCTGTGAGTGAAGGAGAGAGAGAAGCTCTGATTGAGCGAGAGAGAGAAGCTGTGAGTGAGAGAGAGAGAAAGAAAGAGAAACAGAGTGAGAGAGAGAAAGAGAAGCTGTGAGTGAGAGAGAGAGAGAAAGACAAGCTGTGAGTGTGAGAGAGAGAGAAGCTGTGAGTGAGAGAGAGAGTGAAAGAGAAGCTGTGAGTGAGAGAGAGTAAGAGAAGCTGTTAGTGAGAGAGAGAGAGAAGCTGTGAGTGAGAGAGAGAGAATTTGTGAGTGAGAGAGTGAGAAAGAGAAGCTGTATGTGTTTGTGTGTGAGAGAGAGTGAGAAGCTGTGAGAGAGAGAGAGAAAAAGAGAAGCTGTGAGTGAGAGAGAGAATGAAAGAGAAGCTGTGAGTGAGAGAGAGAGAAGCTGTGAGTGAGTGAGAAAGGGTAGCTGTGAGTGAGTGAGAGAGAGAATCTGAGTGAGAGTGAGAGAGAAAGAGAAGTTGTGAGTGAGAGAGAGAGAGAAAGAGAAGCTGTGAGTGAGAGAGAAAGACAAGCTGTGTGAGAGAGAGTGAGAAAGAGAAGCTGTGAGTGTGTGTGTGAGAGACAGAGAAGCTGTGTCAGAGAGAGTGGGAAAGAGAAGATGTGAATGACAGAGAGAGAGAGAGAAACTGTGTGTGTGTGAGAGAGAGAGAAAGAGAAGCTGTGTGTGTGTGAGAGAGAAAGAGAAGGTGTGAGTGAGAGAGAGAGAAAGAAAGAGAAGCTGTGAGAGAGAGAAAGAGAGAAAGAACTGTGTGTGTGTGTGAGAGAGAAGCTGTGAGTGAGAGAGAGAGAGAGAGAAAGAAAAGCTGTGAGTGTGAGAGAGAGAGAGAGAAAGAGATGCTGTGAGTGAGAGAGAGAGTGAAAGAGAAGCTGTGAGTGAGAGACAGAGAGAGAGAGTGAATCTGAGTGAGAGAGAGGGAGAAAGAGAAGCTGTGAGTGAGAGAGAGAGAAAGAAAGAGAAGTTGTGAGTGAGAGAGAGAAAGAGGAACTGTGTGAGAGAGAGAGAAAGAAAGAGAAATTGTCAGTGAGAAAGAGAGAGAAGCTTTGAGTGAGAGAGAAAGAGAGAAAGAGAAGCTGTGACTGAGAGAGAGAGAGAGAAAGAGATGCTGTGAGTGAGAGAGAGAGTGAAAGAGAAGCTGTGAGTGAGAAACAGAGAGAGAGAGAAGCTGTGAGTGACTGAGAGAAAGAGAAGCTGTGTTAGAGAGAGTGAGAGAGAGAGATGCTTTGTGTGAGAGAGAGATAGAAAGAGACGCTGTGAGTGAGAGAGAGAGAAAGAGAAGCTTTGAGTGAGAGAGAGATAGAATGGGAAGCTTTGTGTGTGAGAGAGAGAAAGAGAAGTTGTGAGTGAGAGAGAGAAAGAGAAGCTGTGTGTGTGTGAGAAAGAGAAGCTGTGAGTGAGAGAGAGAAAAAGAGAAGCTGAGAGTGAGAGAGAGAGAAAGAGAAGCTGTGAGTGAGAGAGAGAAATAGAGATAGAGAAGCTGTGAGTGAGTGAGAGAGAGAGAAGATGTGAGTGAGAGAGAGAAAGAGAAGCTGTGAGAGAGAGAGAGAGAAGCTGTGAGTGAGAGAGAGGGAGAGAAAGAGATAGTGAGAGAGAGAAAGTAAGCGAAGCGGTAAGTGAGAGAGAGAAGAAAGAGAAGCTGTGAGTGAGAGAGAGAGAGAGAAAGAGAAGCTGTGAGTGAGAGAGAGAGAAAGAGAAGCTGTGAGTAAGAGAGAGAGACAAGCTGAGTGAGAGAGAGAGAGAAAGAGAAGCTGTGAGTGACACAGAGAGAGAGAACGAGAAGTTGTGAGTGAGAGAGTGAGAGAGAGAAATAGAAGCTGTGAGAGAGAGTGAGAAACAGATGCTGTGAGTGAGTGCATGAGAGAGAGAAAGAGAAGCTGTGAGTGAGAGAGAGAGAGAAAGAGTAGCTGTGAGTGAGAGAGAGGGGGAAAGAGAAGCTGTGAGTGAGAGAGAGAGAGAAGCTGAGTGAGAGAGAGAGAAAGAGTAGCTGTGAGTGAGAGAGAGAGAGGGAGAAGCTGTGAGTGAGAGAGAGAGAAAGAAGCTGTGAGTGAGAGAGAGGGAACCTGTGAGTGAGAGAGAGAGAGAGAGAGAAAGAGAAGCTGTGAGGGAGAGAGAGAGAGAGAGAAAGAGAAGTTGCGTGGTTGTGTGAGAGAGAAGCTGTGAGGGAGAGAGAGAGAAAGAGAAACTGTGAGTGAGAGAGAGAGAGAAAGAGAAGCTGTTAGTGAGAGAGAGAGTGAAAGAGAAGCTGTGAGTGAAGGAGAGAGAGAGAAGCTGTGATTGAGAGAGAGAGAAAAGCTATGAGTGAGAGAGAGAGAGAAAGAGAAGCTGTTAGTGAGAGAGAGAGTGAAAGAGAAGCTGTGAGTGAAGGAGAGAAAGAGATGCTGTGATTGAGAGAGAGAGAGAAGCTGTGAGTGAGAGAGAGAGAGAAAGAGAAACTGAGTGAGAGAGAGAGAGAAAGAGAAGCTGTGAGTGAGAGAGAGAGAAAGAGAAACTGTGAGTGAGAGAGAGAAAGAGAAGCTGTTAGTGTAGGAATGCATCTGGATTCTGTCAGGCTGTCTCTGACACATTTTGTAAACAAAAGCCTCTTTGCTCACTGAGAGACAGCGCTCCTTATCTCTCTTTTTCTTTGGGTTCTGACACTTCTGATTGGTTGTTTGGCCTTAGGTTTTGTCTCTGTTAGGTTTCGTTTCTGGTATACAATGCTGGCTAGTTTCGTTTCTCTGACTCTCTGCCTGAATAAAGAAACAGGCTTCAGTAGCGTTTGACCAGCCAAAGAGAGCAGGCGTGTTTTTGTGTGTCTCTGTTTTCTCCCTACTCAAAGCCTAATGAAGCAGGACTTCATGGGACTGATTGCTATCTTAAAGATCTGAGGATATAAACTGCTGCTAATGAGGCTGACTGAATAAAGAAGATATCTTTACATGAAGCAGAATTCCAACAGTTAGTGAGAGTGAGTGTGAAAGAGAAGCTTTCAGTGAGAGAGAGAGAAGCTGTGAGTGAGAGAGAGAGAAGCTGTGAGTGAGGGAGAGAAAAAGAGAAGCTGTGAGTGAGAGAGAGTGAGAAAGAGAAGCTGTGAGTGAGAGAGAAAGAGAAGCTGTGAGTGAGGCAGAGAGAGAAAGAGAAGGTGTGTGTGTGAGAGAGAGAGAAGCTGTTAGTGAGAGAGTGAAAGAGAAGCTGTGAGTGAGAGAGAGAGAGAGAACGAGAAGCTGTGAGAGAGAGAGAAGCTGTGTGTGAGAGAGAGAGGGAGAAGCTGTGAGTGAGAGAGATAGAAAGAGAAGCTGTAAATGAGAGAGAAAGAGAAGATGTGAGTGAGAGAGAGAGAGAGAAGATGTGACTGAGAGAGAGAGAAAGAGAAGCTGAGAGAGAGAGAAAGAAAGAGAAGCTGTGAGTGAGAGAGAGAAGCTGTGAGTGAGAGAGAGAGAAAGAGACGCTGTAAATGAGAGAGGAAGAGAAGATGTGAGTGAGAGAGAGAGAAAGAGACGCTGTAAATGAGAGAGGAAGAGAAGATGTGAGTGAGAGAGAGAGAAGCTGTGAGTGAGAGAGAGAGAAAGAGAAGCTGTGAGTGAGAGAGAGAGAAAGAGAAGGTGTAAGTGAGAGAGAGAGAAAGAGAAGCTCTGAGTGAGAGAAAGAGAAAGAGTAGCTGTGAATGAGGAGAGAGAGAAAGAGAAGCTGTGAGTGAGAGAGAGAGAGAAGGAGAAGCTGTGAGTGAGAGAGAGAAAGAGAAGCTGTGAGTGAGAGAGAGAGAAAGAGAAGCTGTAAGTGAGAGAGAGTGAGAAAGAGAAGCGGTGAGAGAGAGAGATGAACTGTGAGTGAGAGAGAGAGAGAATGAGAAGTTGTGAGAGAGAGAAAGTGAGAAGCTGTGAGTGAGAGAGAACAAGAAGCTGTGAGTCAGAGAGAGAGAGAAAGAAAGAGAAGCTGTGAGTAAGAGAGAGAGAAAGAGAAGCTGTGAGTGAGAGAGAGAGAGAAGCTGTGAGTGAGAGAGAGAGAAAGAGAAACTGTGAGTGAGAGAGAGAAAGAGAGGCAGTGAGTGAGAGAGAGAGGGAGAGAAAGAGAAGCTGTGAGTGAGGAAGAGAGAGAAATTGAAGCTGTGAGTGAGAGAGAGAGAGAAAGAGAAGCTGTGTGTGAGAGACAGAGAGAAAGAGAAGCTGTAAGAGAGAGAGAGAAATAGAAGCTGTGTGTGTGTGAGAGAGAAAGAGAAGCTGTGAGTGAGAGAGACAGAGAAAGAGAAGATGTGAGTGAGAGAGAATGAGAAAGAGAAGCAGTGAGAGAGAGAGAGAGAAAGAGAAGCTGTGTGTGAGAGACAGAGAAGCTGTGAGTAAGAGAGGGAGAATGAGAAGCTGTGAGTGAGAGAGAGAGAAAGAGAAAGAGAATGTGTGAGTGAGTGAGTGAGAGAAGCTGTGAGTGAGAGAGAAATAGAAGCTGTGAGTGAGAGAGAGAGAAAGAGAAGCTGTGAGGGAGAAAGAGAAAGAGAAGCTGTGTGTGTGAGAGAGAGAAAGAGAAGCTGTGAGTGAGAGAGAGAGAAAGAGAAGCTGTGAGTGAGAGAGAAAGAGAGAAAGTGAAGCTGTGAGTAAGAGAGAGAGAAAGAGAAGCTGTGAGTGAGAGAGAAAGAGAGAATGAGAAGCTGTGAGTGAGTGAGAGAGAGAGAATGAGAAGCTGTGAGAGAGAGAAAGAGAGAAGCTGTGAGTGAGAGAGAACGAGAAGCTGTGAGTGAGAGAGAGAGAGAAAGAAAGAGAAGCTGTGAGTGAGAGAGAGAGAAAGAGAAGCTGTGAGTGAGAGAGAGAGAAGCTGTGAGTGAGAGAGAGAGAAAGAGAAGCTGTGAGTGAGAGAGACAGAGAAACAGAAGCTGAGAGTGAGAGAGAGAGAAAGAGAAGCTGTGAGTGTGTGTGTGAGAGAGAGAGAAAGAAAGAGAAGCTGTGTGTGTGAGAGAGAAAGTGTATCTGTGAGTGAGAGAGAGAGAGAAAGAAATGCTGTGAATGAGAGAGAGAGAAAGAGAAGCTGCGAGTGAGAGAGAGAGAAAGAGAAGCTATGAGTGACAGAGAGAGAGAGAACGAGAAGTTGTGAATGAGAGAGTGAGAGAGAGAAATAGAAGCTGTGAGAGAGAGTGAGAGAGAAACAGATGCTGTGAGTGAGTGCATGAGAGAGAGAAAGAGAAGCTGTGAGTGAGAGAGAGAGAGAAAGAGTAGTTGTGAGTGAGAGAGAAAGAGAAGCTGTGAGTGTGAGAGAGAAGCTGAGTGAGAGATAGAGAAAGAGTAGCTGTGAGTGAGAGAGAGAGAGAAGTTGTGAGTGAGAGAGAGAGAGAACGAGAAGCTGTGAGAGAGAGAGAGAAGCTTTGAGTGAGTGAGAGAGAGAAGGAGAAGCTGTGAGTGAGATAAGAGGGAGAAAGAAAGAGAAGCTGTGAGTGAGAGAGAGAGAGAAAGAGAAGCTGTGAGTGAGAGAGAGAGAGAAGCTGTGAGTGCGAGAGCGAGAGTGAAAGTGAAGCTGTGAGTGCAAGAGCGAGAGAGAGAGAGAAGCTGTGAGTGAGAGAGAGAAAGAGAAGCTGTTAGTGAGAGTGAGTGTGAAAGAGAAGCTTTGAGTGAGAGAGAGAGAAGCTGTGAGTGAGAGAGAGAGAAGCTGTGAGTGAGAGAGAGAGAAAGAGAAGCTGTGAGTGAGAGAGTGAGAAAGAGAAGCTGTGAGTGAGAGAGAAATAGAAGCTGTGAGTGAGGCAGAGAGAAAGAGAAGGTGTGTGTGTGTGAGAGAGAGAAGCTGTTAGTGAGAGAGTGAAAGAGAAGCTGTGAGTGAGAGAGAGAGAGAGAACGAGAAGCTGTGAGAGAGAGAGAAGCTGTGAGTGAGAGAGAAAGAGAAGCTGTAAATGAGAGAGAAAGAGAAGATGTGAGTGAGAGAGAGAAGATGTGAGTGAGAGAGAGAGAAAGAGAAGCTGAGAGAGAGAGAAAGAGAAGCTGTGAGTGAGAGAGAGAGAAGCTGTGAGTGAGAGAGAGAGAAAGAGAAGCTGTGAGTGAGAGAGAGAGAGAGAAAGAGAAGCTGTGAGTGAGAGAGAGAGAAAGAGACGATGTAAATGAGAGAGAAAGAGAAGATGTGAGTGAGAGAGAGAGAAACTGTGTGTGTGAGAGAGAAAGAGAAGCTGTGAGTGAGAGAGAGAGAGAAAGAGAAGCTCTAAGTGAGAGAGAGAAAAAGAGAAGCTGTGAGTGAGAGAAAGAGAAAGAGTAGCTGTGAGTGAGGAGAGAGAGAAAGAGAAGCTGTGAGTGAGAGAGAGAGAGAAGGAGAAGCTGTGAGTGAGAGAGAGAAAGAGAAGCTGTGAGTGAGAGAGAGAGAAAGAGAAGCTGTAAGTGAGAGAGAGTGAGAAAGAGAAGCGGTGAGAGAGAGAGAGGAGCTGTGAGTGAGAGAGAGAGAGAATGAGAAGTTGTGAGAGAGAGAAAGAGAGAAGCTGTGAGTGAGAGAGAACAAGAAGCTGTGAGTCAGAGAGAGAGAGAAAGAAAGAGAAGCATTGAGTGAGAGAGAGAGAAAGAGAAGCTGTGAGTGAGAGAGAGAGAGAAAGAGTAGCTGTGAGTGAGAGAGAAAGAGAAGCTGTGAGTGAGAGAGAGAAGCTGAGTGAGAGATAGAGAAATAGTAGCTGTGAGTGAGAGAGAGAGAGAAGTTGTGAGTGAGAGAGAGAGAAAGAGAAGCTGTGAGTGAGAGAGAGAGAAGCTGTGAGTGAGAGATAGAGAAAGAGAAGCTGTGAGTGAGAGAGAGAGAAAGAAAGAGAAGCTGTTAGTGAGAGAGAGGGAGAACGAGAAGCTTTTAGTGAGAGTGAGAGTGAAAGAGAAGCTGTGAGTGAGAGAGAAAGAGAAGCTGTGAGTGAGGCAGAGAGAGAAAGAGAAGGTGTGTGTGTGAGAGAGAGAAGATGTGAGGGAGAGAGAGAGAGAGAAGCTTTGAGTGAGAGAGAAAGAGAGAAAGATAAGCTGTGACTGAGAGAGAGAGAGAGAAGGAGATGCTGTGAGTGAGAGAGAGAGTGAAAGTGAAGCTGTGAGTGCGAGAGCGAGAGAGAGAGAGAAGCTGTGAGTGAGAGAGAAAGAGAAACTGAGTGAGAGAGAGAGAGAAAGAGAAGCTATGAGTGAGAAAGAGAGAAAGAGAAGCTGTGAGTGAGAGAGAGAAAGAGAAGCTGTTAGTGAGAGTGAGTGTGAAAGAGAAGCTTTGAGTGAGAGAGAGAGAAGCTGTGAGTGAGAGAGAGAGAAGCTGTGAGTGAGAGAGAGAGAAAGAGAAGCTGTGAGTGAGAGAGAGTGAGAAAGAGAAGCTGTGAGTGAGAGAGAAAGAGAAGATGTGAGTGAGGCAGAGAGAGAAAGAGAAGGTGTGTGTGTGTGAGAGAGAAGCTGTTAGTGAGAGAGTGAAAGAGAAGCTGTGAGTGAGAGAGAGAGAGAGAGAACGAGAAGCTGTGAGAGAGAGAGAAGCTGTGAGTGAGAGAGAGAAGGAGAAGCTGTGAGTGAGAGAGAGAGAGAAAGAAAGAAAGAGAAGCTGTGAGTGAGAGAGAGAGAAAGAGAAGCTGTGAGTGAGAGAGAAAGAGAAGCTGTAAATGAGAGAGAAAGAGAAGATGTGAGTGAGAGAGAGAAGATGTGAGTGAGAGAGAGAGAAAGAGAAGCTGAGAGAGAGAGAGAAAGAGAAGCTGTGAGTGAGAGAGAGAGAAGCTGTGAGTGAGAGAGAGAGAAAGAGAAGCTGTGAGTGAGTGAGAGAGAGAAAGAGAAGCTGTGAGAGAGAGAGAGAGAAAGAGACGATGTAAATGAGAGAGAAAGAGAAGATGTGAGTGAGAGAGAGAGAAACTGTGTGTGTGAGAGAGAAAGAGAAGCTGTGAGTGAGAGAGAGAGAAAGAGAAGCTGTAAGTGAGAGAGAGAGAAAGAGAAGCTGTGAGTGAGAGAAAGAGAAAGAGTAGCTGTGAGTGAGGAGAGAGAGAAAGAGAAGCTGTGAGTGAGAGAGAGAGAGAAGGAGAAGCTGTGAGTGAGAGAGAGAAAGAGAAGCTGTGAGTGAGAGAGAGAGAAAGAGAAGCTGTAAGTGAGAGAGAGTGAGAAAGAGAAGCGGTGAGAGAGAGAGAGGAGCTGTGAGTGAGAGAGAGAGAGAATGAGAAGTTGTGAGAGAGAGAAAGAGAGAAGCTGTGAGTGAGAGAGAACAAGAAGCTGTGAGGCAGAGAGAGAGAGAAAGAAAGAGAAGCATTGAGTGAGAGAGAGAGAAAGAGAAGCTGTGAGTGAGAGAGAGAGAAGCTGTGAGTGAGAGAGAGAGAAAGAGAAGCTTTGAGTGAGGGAGAAAGAGAAAGAGAAGCTGTGTGAGAGAGAGAGAAAGAGAAGATGTGAGTGAGAGAGAGAGAGAAAGAGAAACTGTGAGTGAGAGAGAAAGAGAGAAAGTGAAGCTGTGAGTAAGAGAGAGAGAAAGAGAAGCTGTGAGTGAGAGAGAAAGAGAGAATGAGAAGCTGTGAGTGAGAGAGAGAGAGAGAATGAGAAGCTCTGAGAGAGAGAAAGAGAGAAGCTGTGAGTGAGAGAGAACGAGAAGCTGTGAGTGAGAGAGAGAGAGAAAGAAAGAGAAGCTGTGAGTGAGAGAGAGAGAAAGAGAAGCTGTGAGTGAGAGAGAGTGAGAGAGAAGCTGTGTGTGAGAGAGAGAGAGAGAAGCTGTGAGTGAGAGAGACAGAGAAAGAAAGAAAGAGAAGCTGTGTGTGTGAGAGAGAAAGCGTATCTCTGAGTGAGAGAGAGAGAGAAAGAAATGCTGTGAGTGAGAGAGAGAGAAAGAGAAGCTGTGTGACAGAGAGAGAGAGAACGAGAAGTGAGTGAGAGAGTGAGAGAGAGAAATAGAAGCTGTGAGAGAGAGTGAGAGAGAAACAGATGCTGTGAGTGAGTGCATGAGAGAGAGAAAGAGAAGCTGTGAGTGAGAGAGAGAGAGAAAGAGTAGCTGTGAGTGAGAGAGAAAGAGAAGCTGTGAGTGAGAGAGAGAGAGAAGCTGAGTGAGAGATAGAGAAAGAGTAGCTGTGAGTGAGAGAGAGAGAGAAAGAAAGAGAAGCTGTGAGTGAGAGAGAGAGAAAGAGAAGCTGTGAGTGAGAGAGAGTGAGAGAGAAGCTGTGAGAGAGAGAGAGAGAGAAGGAGAAGCTGTGAGTGAGATAAGAGGGAGAAAGAAAGAGAAGCTGTGAGTGAGAGAGAGAGAGAAAGAGAAGCTGTTAGTGAGAGAGAGTGAAAGAGAAGCTGTGAGTGAGAGAGAAAGAGAAGCTGTGAGTGAGGCAGAGAGAGAAAGAGAAGGTGTGTGTGAGAGAGAGAAGCTGTGAGGGAGAGAGAGAAAGAGAAACTGTGAGTGAGAGAGAGGGAGAAAGAGAAGCTGTTAGTGAGAGAGAGAGTGAAAGAGAAGCTGTGAGTGAAGGAGAGAGAGAAGCTGTGATTGAGAGAGAGAGAAGCTGTGAGTGAGAGAGAGAGAGAAAGAGAAGCTGTTAGTGAGAGAGAGAGTGAAAGAGAAGCTATGAGTGAAGGAGAGAGAGAGAAGCTGTGATTGAGAGAGAGAGAGAAGCTGTGAGTGAGAGAGAGAGAGAAAGAGAAACTGAGTGAGAGAGAGAGAAAGAGAATCTGTGAGTGAGAGGGAGAGAAAGAGAAGCTGTGAGTGAGAGAGAGAAAGAGAAGTTGTTAGTGAGAGTGAGTGTGAAAGAGAAGCTTTGAGTGAGAGAGAGAAGCTGTGAGTGAGAGAGAGAGAGAAGCTGTGAGTGAGAGAGAGAGAAAGAGAAGCTGTGAGTGAGAGAGAGTGAGAAAGAGAAGCTGTGAGTGAGAGAGAAAGAGAAGCTGTGAGTGAGGCAGAGAGAGAAAGAGAAGGGGTGTGTGTGAGAGAGAGAAGCTGTGAGTAAGAACAAGAAAGAGAAGCTGTGAGTGAGAGAGAGAGAGAACGAGAAGCTGTAAGAGAGAGAGAAGCTGTGAGTGAGAGAGAGAATGAGAAGCTGTGAGTGAGAGAGAGAGAGATAAAGAGATGCTTTGAGTGAGAGAGAGAGAAGCTGTGAGTGAGAGAGAGAGAAAGAGAAGCTGTGAGTGAGAGAGAGAGAGAAAGAGAAGCGGTGAGAGAGAGAGTTGAGCTGTGAGTGAGAGAGAGAGAGAATGAGAAGCTGTGAGAGAGAGAAAGAGAGAAGCTGTGAGTGAGAGAGAACAAGAAGCTGTGAGTCAGAGAGAGAGAGAAAGAAAGAGAAGCTGTGAGTGAGAGAGAGAGAAAGAGAAGCTGTGAGTGAGAGAGAAAGAAGCTGTAAGTGAGAGAGAGAAAGAGAAACTGTGAGTGAGAGAGAGAGAGAGAGAGAGAAAGAGAAGCTGTGAGTGAGAGAGAGAGGGAGAGAAAGAGAAGCTGTGAGTGAGAGAAAGAGAGAGAGAGAAAGGAATAGAAGCTGTGAGTGAGGAATAGAGAGAAATTGAAGCTGTGAGTGAGAGAGAGAGAGAAAGAGAAGCTGTGTGTGAGAGACAGAGAGAAAGAGAAGCTGTAAGAGAGAGAGAAATAGAAGCTGTGTGTGTGAGAGAGAGAAAGAGAAGCTGTTAGTGAGAGAGAGGGAGAAAGAGAAGCTGTTAGTGAGAGAGAGTGAAAGAGAAGCTGTGAGTGAGAGAGAAAGAGAAGCTGTGAGTGAGGCAGAGAGAGAAAGAGAAGGTGTGTGTGTGAGAGAGAGAAGCTGTGAGGGAGAGAGAGAAAGAGAAACTGTGAGTGAGAGAGAGCTAGAAAGAGAAGCTGTTAGTGAGAGACAGAGTGAAAGAGAAGCTGTGAGTGAAGGAGAGAGAGAGAAGCTGTGATTGAGAGAGAGAGAAAAGCTGTGAGTGAGAGAGAGAGAGAAAGAGAAGCTGTTAGTGAGAGAGAGAGTGAAAGAGAAGCTGTGAGTGAAGGAGAGAGAGAGAAGCTGTGATTGAGAGAGAGAGAGAGAAGCTGTGAGTGAGAGAGAGAGAGAATGAAAGAGAAGCATTGAGTGAGAGAGAGAGAAAGAGAAGCTGTGAGTGAGAGATAGAGAAGCTGTGAGTGAGAGAGAGAGAAAGAGATACTGTGAGTGAGAGAGAGAGAGAAAGAGAAGCTGTGAGTGAGAGAGAGAGGGAGAGAAAGAGAAGCTGTGAGTGAGAGAAAGAGAGAGAGAGAAAGAAAGAGAAGCTGTGAGTGAGGAGGAGAGAGAAATTGAAGCTGTGAGTGAGAGAGGGAGAGAAAGAGAAGCTGTGTGTGAGAGACAGAGAGAAAGAGAAGCTGTAAGAGAGAGAGAGAGAAAAAGAAGCTGTGTGTGTGAGAGAGAGAAAGAGAAGCTGTGATTGAGAGAGACAGAGAAAGAGAAGATGTGAGTGAGAGAGAATGAGAAAGAGAAGCAGTGAGAGAGAGAGAAAGAGAAGCTGTGTGTGAGAGACAGAGAAGCTGTGTGAGAGAGAGGGAGAATGAGAAGCTGTGAGTGAGAGAGAGAGAGAGAGAAAGAGAAGGTGTGAGTGAGTGAGAGAGTGAGAGAAGCTGTGAGTGAGAGAGAGAAAGAGAAGCTGTGAGTGAGAGAGAGAGAGAAAGAGAAGCTTTGAGTGAGGGAGAAAGAGAAAGAGAAGCTGTGTGTGTGAGAGAGAAAGAGAAGATGTGAGTGAGAGAGAGAGAGAAAGAGAAACTGTGAGTGAGAGAGAAAGAGAGAAAGTGAAGCTGTGAGTAAGAGAGAGAGAAAGAGAAGCTGTGAGTGAGAGAGAAAGAGAGAATGAGAAGCTGTGAGTGTGAGAGAGAGAGAGAATGAGAAGCTCTGAGAGAGAGAAAGAGAGAAGCTGTGAGTGAGAGAGAACGAGACGCTGTGAGTGAGAGAGAGAGAGAAAGAAAGAGAAGCTGTGAGTGAGAGAGAGAGAAAGAGAAGCTGTGAGTGAGAGAGAGTGAGAGAGAAGCTGTGAGAGAGAGAGAGAGAAGCTGTGAGTGAGAGAGACAGAGAAAGAAAGAAAGAGAAGCTGTGTGTGTGAGAGAGAAAGCGTATCTCTGAGTGAGAGAGAGAGAGAAAGAAATGCTGTGAGTGAGAGAGAGAGAAAGAGAAGCTGTGAGTGACAGAGAGAGAGAGAACGAGAAGTTGTGAGTGAGAGAGTGAGAGAGAGAAATAGAAGCGGTGAGAGAGAGTGAGAGAGAAACAGATGCTGTGAGTGAGTGCATGAGAGAGAGAAAGAGAAGCTGTGAGTGAGAGAGAGAGAAAGAGTAGCTGTGAGTGAGAGAGAAAGAGAAGCTGTGAGTCAGAGAGAGAGAGAAGCTGAGTGAGAGATAGAGAAAGAGTAGCTGTGAGTGAGAGAGAGAGAAGCTGTGAGTGTGAGAGAGAGAGAACGAGAAGCTGTGTGTGAGAGAGAGAAGCTGTGAGTGAGAGAGAGAGAGAAGGAGAAGCTGTGAGTGAGATAAGAGGGAGAAAGAAAGAGAAGCTGTGAGTGAGAGAGAGAGAGAAAGAGAAGCTGTTAGTGAGAGAGAGTGAAAGAGAAGCTGTGAGTGAGAGAGAAAGAGAAGCTGTGAGTGAGGCAGAGAGAGAAAGAGAAGGTGTGTGTGAGAGAGAGAAGCTGTGAGGGAGAGAGAGAAAGAGAAACTGTGAGTGAGAGAGAGGGAGAAAGAGAAGCTGTTAGTGAGAGAGAGAGAGTGAAAGAGAAGCTGTGAGTGAAGGAGAGAGAGAGAAGCTGTGATTGAGAGAGAGAGAAAAGCTGTGAGTGAGAGAGAGAGAGAAAGAGAAGCTGTTAGTGAGAGAGAGAGTGAAAGAGAAGCTGTGAGTGAAGGAGAGAGAGAGAAGCTGTGATTGAGAGAGAGAGAGAAGCTGTGAGTGAGAGAGAGAGAGAGAAATAGAAGCTGTGTGTGTGAGAGAGAGAAAGAGAAGCTGTTAGTGAGAGAGAGGGAGAAAGAGAAGCTGTTAGTGAGAGAGAGTGAAAGAGAAGCTGTGAGTGAGAGAGAAAGAGAAGCTGTGAGTGAGGCAGAGAGAGAAAGAGAAAGTGTGTGTGTGAGAGAGAGAAGCTGTGAGTGAGAGAGAGAGAAAGAGAAGCTGTGAGTGAGAGAGAGTGAGAAACAGAAGCTGTGAGTGAGAGAGAAAGAGAAGCTGTGAGTGAGGCAGAGAGAGAAAGAGAAGGTGTGTGTGTGAGAGAGAGAAGCTGTGAGTGAGAACGAGAAAGAGAAGCTGTGAGTGAGAGAGAGAGAGAGAACGAGAAGCTGTAAGAGAGAGAGAAGCTGTGAGTGAGAGAGAGAATGAGAAGCTGTGAGTGAGAGAGAGACAGATAAAGAGATGCTGTGAGTGAGAGAGAGAGAAGCTGTGAGTGAGAGAGAGAGAAAGAGAAGCTGTGAGTGAGAGAGAGAGAGAAAGAGAAGCTGTGAGTGAGAGAGAGAGAAAGAGAAGCTGTAAATGAGAGAGATAGAGAAGATGTGAGTGAGAGAGAGAGAGAAGCTGTGATTGAGAGAGAGAGAGAAGCTGTGAGTGAGAGAGAGAGAGAAAGAGAAACTGAGTGAGAGAGAGAGAAAGAGAATCTGTGAGTGAGAGGGAGAGAAAGAGAAGCTGTGAGTGAGAGAGAGAAAGAGAAGTTGTTAGTGAGAGTGAGTGTGAAAGAGAAGCTTTGAGAGAGAGAGAGAAGCTGTGAGTGAGAGAAAGAGAGAGAGAGAAAGGAATAGAAGCTGTGAGTGAGGAATAGAGAGAAATTGAAGCTGTGAGTGAGAGAGAGAGAGAAAGAGAAGCTGTGTGTGAGAGACAGAGAGAAAGAGAAGCTGTAAGAGAGAGAGAAATAGAAGCTGTGTGTGTGTGAGAGAGAAAGAGAAGCTGTTAGTGAGAGAGAGGGAGAAAGAGAAGCTGTTAGTGAGAGAGAGTGAAAGAGAAGCTGTGAGTGAGAGAGAAAGAGAAGCTGTGAGTGAGGCAGAGAGAGAAAGAGAAGGTGTGTGTGTGTGAGAGAGAAGCTGTGAGGGAGAGAGAGAAACAGAAACTGTGAGTGAGAGAGAGCTAGAAAGAGAAGCTGTTAGTGAGAGACAGAGTGAAAGAGAAGCTGTGAGTGAAGGAGAGAGAGAGAAGCTGTGATTGAGAGAGAGAGAAAAGCTGTGAGTGAGAGAGAGAGAGAAAGAGAAGCTGTTAGTGAGAGAGAGAGTGAAAGAGAAGCTGTGAGTGAAGGAGAGAGAGAGAAGCTGTGATTGAGAGAGAGAGAGAAGCTGTGAGTGAGAGAGAGAGAGAAAGAAAGAGAAGCATTGAGTGAGAGAGAGAGAAAGAGAAGCTGTGAGTGAGAGAGAGAGAAGCTGTGAGTGAGAGAGAGAGAAAGAGATACTGTGAGTGAGAGAGAGAGAGAAAGAGAAGCTGTGAGTGAGAGAGAGAGGGAGAGAAAGAGAAGCTGTGAGTGAGAGAAAGAGAGAGAGAGAAAGAAAGAGAAGCTGTGAGTGAGGAGGAGAGAGAAATTGAAGCTGTGAGTGAGAGAGGGAGAGAAGATGTGAGTGAGAGAGAGAGAGAAGCTGTGATTGAGAGAGAGAGAGAAGCTGTGAGTGAGAGAGAGAGAGAAAGAGAAACTGAGTGAGAGAGAGAGAAAGAGAATCTGTGAGTGAGAGGGAGAAAAAGAGAAGCTGTGAGTGAGAGAGAGAAAGAGAAGTTGTTAGTGAGAGTGAGTGTGAAAGAGAAGCTTTGAGAGAGAGAGAGAAGCTGTGAGTGAGAGAAAGAGAGAGAGAGAAAGGAATAGAAGCTGTGAGTGAGGAATAGAGAGAAATTGAAGCTGTGAGTGAGAGAGAGAGAGAAAGAGAAGCTGTGTGTGAGAGACAGAGAGAAAGAGAAGCTGTAAGAGAGAGAGAAATAGAAGCTGTGTGTGTGTGAGAGAGAAAGAGAAGCTGTTAGTGAGAGAGAGGGAGAAAGAGAAGCTGTTAGTGAGAGAGAGTGAAAGAGAAGCTGTGAGTGAGAGAGAAAGAGAAGCTGTGAGTGAGGCAGAGAGAGAAAGAGAAGGTGTGTGTGTGTGAGAGAGAAGCTGTGAGGGAGAGAGAGAAAGAGAAACTGTGAGTGAGAGAGAGCTAGAAAGAGAAGCTGTTAGTGAGAGACAGAGTGAAAGAGAAGCTGTGAGTGAAGGAGAGAGAGAGAAGCTGTGATTGAGAGAGAGAGAAAAGCTGTGAGTGAGAGAGAGAGAGAAAGAGAAGCTGTTAGTGAGAGAGAGAGTGAAAGAGAAGCTGTGAGTGAAGGAGAGAGAGAGAAGCTGTGATTGAGAGAGAGAGAGAAGCTGTGAGTGAGAGAGAGAGAGAAAGAAAGAGAAGCATTGAGTGAGAGAGAGAGAAAGAGAAGCTGTGAGTGAGAGAGAGAGAAGCTGTGAGTGAGAGAGAGAGAAAGAGATACTGTGAGTGAGAGAGAGAGAGAAAGAGAAGCTGTGAGTGAGAGAGAGAGGGAGAGAAAGAGAAGCTGTGAGTGAGAGAAAGAGAGAGAGAGAAAGAAAGAGAAGCTGTGAGTGAGGAGGAGAGAGAAATTGAAGCTGTGAGTGAGAGAGGGAGAGAAAGAGAAGCTGTGTGTGAGAGACAGAGAGAAAGAGAAGCTGTAAGAGAGAGAGAGAGAAATAGAAGCTGTGTGTGTGAGAGAGAGAAAGAGAAGCTGTGAGTGAGAGAGACAGAGAAAGAGAAGATGTGAGTGAGAGAGAATGAGAAAGAGAAGCAGTGAGAGAGAGAGAGAGAAAGAGAAGCTGTGTGTGAGAGACAGAGAAGCTGTGAGAGAGAGAGGGAGAATTTGAAGCTGTGAGTGAGAGAGAGAGAGAGAAAGAGAAGGTGTGAGTGAGTGAGAGAGTGAGAGAAGCTGTGAGTGAGAGAGAGAAAGAGAAGCTGTGAGTGAGAGAGAGAGAAAGAGAAGCTTTGAGTGAGGGAGAAAGTGAAAGAGAAGCTGTGTGTGAGAGAGAGAAAGAGAAGATGTGAGTGAGAGAGAGAGAGAAAGAGAAACTGTGAGTGAGAGAGAAAGAGAGAAAGTGAAGCTGTGAGTAAGAGAGAGAGAAAGAGAAGCTGTGAGTGAGAGAGAAAGAGAGAATGAGAAGCTGTGAGTGAGAGAGAGAGAGAGAATGAGAAGCTCTGAGAGAGAGAAAGAGAGAAGCTGTGAGTGAGAGAGAACGAGAAGCTGTGAGTGAGAGAGAGAGAGAAAGAAAGAGAAGCTGTGAGTGAGTGAGAGAGAAAGAGTAGCTGTGAGTGAGAGAGAGTGAGAGAGAAGCTGTGAGAGAGAGAGAGAGAGAGAAGCTGTGAGTGAGAGAGACAGAGAAAGAAAGAAAGAGAAGCTGTGTGTGTGAGAGAGAAAGCGTATCTCTGAGTGAGAGAGAGAGAGAAAGAAATGCTGTGAGTGAGAGAGAGAGAAAGAGAAGCTGTGAGTGACAGAGAGAGAGAGAACGAGAAGTTGTGAGTGAGAGAGTGAGAGAGAAACAGATGCTGTGAGTGAGTGCATGAGAGAGAGAAAGAGAAGCTGTGAGTGAGAGAGAGAGAGAAGCTGAGTGAGAGATAGAGAAAGAGTAGCTGTGAGTGAGAGAGAGAGAGAAGCTGTGAGTGAGAGAGAGAGAGAACGAGAAGCTGTGTGTGTGAGAGAGAAGCTGTGAGTGAGAGAGAGAGAGAAGTAGAAGCTGTGAGTGAGATAAGAGGGAGAAAGAAAGAGAAGCTGTGAGTGAGAGAGAGAGAGAAAGAGAAGCTGTTAGTGAGAGAGAGTGAAAGAGAAGCTGTGAGTGAGAGAGAAAGAGAAGCTGTGAGTGAGGCAGAGAGAGAAAGAGAAGGTGTGTGTGAGAGAGAGAAGCTGTGAGGGAGAGAGAGAAAGAGAAACTGTGAGTGAGAGAGAGGGAGAAAGAGAAGCTGTTAGTGAGAGAGAGAGTGAAAGAGAAGCTGTGAGTGAAGGAGAGAGAGAGAAGCTGTGATTGAGAGAGAGAGAAAAGCTGTGAGTGAGAGAGAGAGAGAAAGAGAAGCTGTTAGTGAGAGAGAGAGTGAAAGAGAAGCTGTGAGTGAAGGAGAGAGAGAGAAGCTGTGATTGAGAGAGAGAGAAGCTGTGAGTGAGAGAGAGAGAGAGAAAGAGAAACTGAGTGAGAGAGAGAGAAAGAGAATCTGTGAGTGAGAGGGAGAGAAAGAGAAGCTGTGAGTGAGAGAGAGAAAGAGAAGTTGTTAGTGAGAGTGAGTGTGAAAGAGAAGCTTTGAGTGAGAGAGAGAAGCTGTGAGTGAGAGAGAGAGAGAAGCTGTGAGTGAGAGAGAGAGAAAGAGAAGCTGTGAGTGAGAGAGAGTGAGAAAGAGAAGCTGTGAGTGAGAGAGAAAGAGAAGCTGTGAGTGAGGCAGAGAGAGAATGAGAAGGTGTGTGTGTGAGAGAGAGAAGCTGTGAGTGAGAACGAGAAAGAGAAGCTGTGAGTGAGAGAGAGAGAGAGAACGAGAAGCTGTAAGAGAGAGAGAAGCTGTGAGTGAGAGAGAGAATGAGAAGCTGTGAGTGAGAGAGAGAGAGATAAAGAGATGCTGTGAGTGAGAGAGAGAGAAGCTGTGAGTGAGAGAGAGAGAAAGAGAAGCTGTGAGTGAGAGAGAGAGAGAAAGAGAAGCTGTGAGTGAGAGAGAGAGAAAGAGAAGCTGTAAATGAGAGAGATAGAGAAGATGTGAGTGAGAGAGAGAGAGAAGCTGTGAGTGAGAGAGAGAGAGAAAGAGAAGCTGTTAGTGAGAGAGAGAGTGAAAGAGAAGCTGTGAGTGAAGGAGAGAGAGAGAAGCTGTGATTGAGAGAGAGAGAGAAGCTGTGAGTGAGAGAGAGAGAGAGAAAGAGAAACTGAGTGAGAGAGAGAGAAAGAGAATCTGTGAGTGAGAGGGAGAGAAAGAGAAGCTGTGAGTGAGAGAGAGAAAGAGAAGTTGTTAGTGAGAGTGAGTGTGAAAGAGAAGCTTTGAGTGAGAGAGAGAAGCTGTGAGTGAGAGAGAGAGAGAAGCTGTGAGTGAGAGAGAGAGAAAGAGAAGCTGTGATTGAGAGAGAGTGAGAAAGAGAAGCTGTGAGTGAGAGAAAGAGAAGCTGTGATTGAGAGAGAGAGAAAGAGAAGCTGTGAGTGAGAGAGACAGAGAAAGAGAAGCTGAGAGTGAGTGAGAGAGAAAGAGAAGCTGTGAGTGTGAGAGAGAGAGAGAGAGAAAGAGAAGCTGTGTGTGTGAGAGAGAAAGCGTATCGGTGAGTGAGAGAGAGAGAAAGAGAAGCTGTGAGTGAGAGAGACAGAGAAAGAGAAGATGTGAGTGAGAGAGAATGAGAAAGAGAAGCAGTGAGAGAGAGAGAGAGAAAGAGAAGCTGTGTGTGAGAGACAGAGAAGCTGTGAGAGAGAGAGGGAGAATGAGAAGCTGTGAGTGAGAGAGAGAGAGAGAGAGAAAGAGAAGGTGTGAGTGAGTGAGAGAGTGAGAGAAGCTGTGAGTGAGAGAGAGAAAGAGAAGCTGTGAGTGAGAGAGAGAGAGAAAGAGAAGCTTTGAGTGAGGGAGAAAGAGAAAGAGAAGCTGTGTGTGAGAGAGAGAAAGAGAAGATGTGAGTGAGAGAGAGAGAAAGAGAAACTGTGAGTGAGAGAGAAAGAGAGAAAGTGAAGCTGTGAGTAAGAGAGAGAGAAAGAGAAGCTGTGAGTGAAGGAGAGAGAGAGAAGCTGTGATTGAGAGAGAGAGAAGCTGTGAGTGAGAGAGAGAGAGAGAAAGAGAAACTGAGTGAGAGAGAGAGAAAGAGAATCTGTGAGTGAGAGGGAGAGAAAGAGAAGCTGTGAGTGAGAGAGAGAAAGAGAAGTTGTTAGTGAGAGTGAGTGTGAAAGAGAAGCTTTGAGTGAGAGAGAGAAGCTGTGAGTGAGAGAGAGAGAAGCTGTGAGTGAGAGAGAGAGAAAGAGAAGCTGTGAGTGAGAGAGTGTGAGAAAGAGAAGCTGTGAGTGAGAGAAAGATAAGCTGTGAGTGAGAGAGAGAGAAAGAGAACCTGTGAGTGAGAGAGAGAGAGAGAAGCTGTGAGTGAGAGAGAGAGAAAGAGAAGCTGTGAGTGAGAGAGACAGAGAAAGAGAAGCTGAGAGTGAGTGAGAGAGAAAGAGAAGCTGTGAGTGTGAGAGAGAGAGAGAGAAAGAAAGAGAAGCTGTGTGTGTGAGAGAGAAAGCGTATCGGTGAGTGAGAGAGAGAGAGAAAGAGAAGCTGTGAGTGAGAGAGACAGAGAAAGAGAAGATGTGAGTGAGAGAGAATGAGAAAGAGAAGCAGTGAGAGAGAGAGAGAGAAAGAGAAGCTGTGTGTGAGATACAGAGAATCTGTGAGAGAGAGAGGGAGAATGAGAAGCTGTGAGTGAGAGAGAGAGAGAGAGAAAGAGAAGGTGTGAGTGAGTGAGAGAGTGAGAGAAGCTGTGAGTGAGAGAGAGAAAGAGAAGCTGTGAGTGAGAGAGAGAGAGAAAGAGAAGCTTTGAGTGAGGGAGAAAGAGAAAGAGAAGCTGTGTGTGAGAGAGAGAAAGAGAAGATGTGAGTGAGAGAGAGAGAGAAAGAGAAACTGTGAGTGAGAGAGAAAGAGAGAAAGTGAAGCTGTGAGTAAGAGAGAGAGAAAGAGAAGCTGTGAGTGAGAGAGAAAGAGAGAATGAGAAGCTGTGAGTGAGAGAGAGAGAGAGAATGAGAAGCTCTGAGAAGAGAGAAAGAGAGAAGCTGTGAGTGAGAGAGAACGAGAAGCTGTGAGTGAGAGAGAGAGAGAAAGAAAGAGAAGCTGTGAGTGAGAGAGAGAGAAAGAGAAGCTGTGAGTGAGAGAGAGTGAGAGAGAAGCTGTGAGAGAGAGAGAGAGAGAGAAGCTGTGAGTGAGAGAGACAGAGAAAGAAAGAAAGAGAAGCTGTGTGTGTGAGAGAGAAAGCGTATCTCTGAGTGAGAGAGAGAGAGAAAGAAATGCTGTGAGTGAGAGAGAGAGAAAGAGAAGCTGTGAGTGACAGAGAGAGAGAGAACGAGAAGTT
Organism: Bradypodion ventrale; assembly: GCA_035047345.1. Classification (NCBI taxonomy): domain Eukaryota; kingdom Metazoa; phylum Chordata; class Lepidosauria; order Squamata; family Chamaeleonidae; genus Bradypodion; species Bradypodion ventrale. The sequence goes on from JAWDJE010000001.1 coordinate 222,914,923, forward strand.
GTGAGTGAGAGAGTGAGAGAGAGAAATAGAAGCGGTGAGAGAGAGTGAGAGAGAAACAGATGCTGTGAGTGAGTGCATGAGAGAGAGAAAGAGAAGCTGTGAGTGAGAGAGAGAGAGAAAGAGTAGCTGTGAGTGAGAGAGAAAGAGAAGCTGTGAGTGAGAGAGAGAGAGAAGCTGAGTGAGAGATAGAGAAAGAGTAGCTGTGAGTGAGAGAGAGAGAGAAGCTGTGAGTGAGAGAGAGAGAGAGAACGAGAAGCTGTGTGTGAGAGAGAGAAGCTGTGAGTGAGAGAGAGAGAAGGAGAAGCTGTGAGTGAGATAAGAGGGAGAAAGAAAGAGAAGCTGTGAGTGAGAGAGAGAGAGAAAGAGAAGCTGTTAGTGAGAGAGAGTGAAAGAGAAGCTGTGAGTGAGAGAGAAAGAGAAGCTGTGAGTGAGGCAGACAGAGAAAGAGAAGGTGTGTGTGAGAGAGAGAAGCTGTGAGGGAGAGAGAGAAAGAGAAACTGTGAGTGAGAGAGAGGGAGAAAGAGAAGCTGTTAGTGAGAGAGAGAGTGAAAGAGAAGCTGTGAGTGAAGGAGAGAGAGAGAAGCTGTGATTGAGAGAGAGAGAAAAGCTGTGAGTGAGAGAGAGAGAGAAAGAGAAGCTGTTAGTGAGAGAGAGAGTGAAAGAGAAGCTGTGAGTGAAGGAGAGAGAGAGAACCTGTGATTGAGAGAGAGAGAGAAGCTGTGAGTGAGAGAGAGAGAGAAATAGAAGCTGTGTGTGTGAGAGAGAGAAAGAGAAGCTGTTAGTGAGAGAGAGGGAGAAAGAGAAGCTGTTAGTGAGAGAGAGTGAAAGAGAAGCTGTGAGTGAGAGAGAAAGAGAAGCTGTGAGTGAGGCAGAGAGAGAAAGAGAAGGTGTGTGTGTGAGAGAGAGAAGCTGTGAGTGAGAGAGAGAGAAAGAGAAGCTGTGAGTGAGAGAGAGTGAGAAAGAGAAGCTGTGAGTGAGAGAGAAAGAGAAGCTGTGAGTGAGGCAGAGAGAGAAAGAGAAGGTGTGTGTGTGAGAGAGAGAAGCTGTGAGTGAGAACGAGAAAGAGAAGCTGTGAGTGAGAGAGAGAGAGAGAACGAGAAGCTGTAAGAGAGAGAGAAGCTGTGAGTGAGAGAGAGAATGAGAAGCTGTGAGTGAGAGAGAGAGAGATAAAGAGATGCTGTGAGTGAGAGAGAGAGAAGCTGTGAGTGAGAGAGAGAGAAAGAGAAGCTGTGAGTGAGAGAGAGAGAGAAAGAGAAGCTGTGAGTGAGAGAGAGAGAAAGAGAAGCTGTAAATGAGAGAGATAGAGAAGATGTGAGTGAGAGAGAGAGAGAAGCTGTGATTGAGAGAGAGAGAAGCTGTGAGTGAGAGAGAGAGAGAAAGAGAAACTGAGTGAGAGAGAGAGAAAGAGAATCTGTGAGTGAGAGGGAGAGAAAGAGAAGCTGTGAGTGAGAGAGAGAAAGAGAAGTTGTTAGTGAGAGTGAGTGTGAAAGAGAAGCTTTGAGAGAGAGAGAGAAGCTGTGAGTGAGAGAAAGAGAGAGAGAGAAAGGAATAGAAGCTGTGAGTGAGGAATAGAGAGAAATTGAAGCTGTGAGTGAGAGAGAGAGAAAGAGAAGCTGTGTGTGAGAGACAGAGAGAAAGAGAAGCTGTAAGAGAGAGAGAAATAGAAGCTGTGTGTGTGTGAGAGAGAAAGAGAAGCTGTTAGTGAGAGAGAGGGAGAAAGAGAAGCTGTTAGTGAGAGAGAGTGAAAGAGAAGCTGTGAGTGAGAGAGAAAGAGAAGCTGTGAGTGAGGCAGAGAGAGAAAGAGAAGGTGTGTGTGTGTGAGAGAGAAGCTGTGAGGGAGAGAGAGAAAGAGAAACTGTGAGTGAGAGAGAGCTAGAAAGAGAAGCTGTTAGTGAGAGACAGAGTGAAAGAGAAGCTGTGAGTGAAGGAGAGAGAGAGAAGCTGTGATTGAGAGAGAGAGAAAAGCTGTGAGTGAGAGAGAGAGAAAGAGAAGCTGTTAGTGAGAGAGAGTGAAAGAGAAGCTGTGAGTGAAGGAGAGAGAGAGAAGCTGTGATTGAGAGAGAGAGAGAAGCTGTGAGTGAGAGAGAGAGAGAAAGAAAGAGAAGCATTGAGTGAGAGAGAGAGAAAGAGAAGCTGTGAGTGAGAGAGAGAGAAGCTGTGCGTGAGAGAGAGAGAAAGAGATACTGTGAGTGAGAGAGAGAGAAAGAGAAGCTGTGAGTGAGAGAGAGAGGGAGAGAAAGAGAAGCTGTGAGTGAGAGAAAGAGAGAGAGAGAAAGAAAGAGAAGCTGTGAGTGAGGAGGAGAGAGAAATTGAAGCTGTGAGTGAGAGAGGGAGACAAAGGGAAGCTGTGTGTGAGAGACAGAGAGAAAGAGAAGCTGTAAGAGAGAGAGAGAGAAATAGAAGCTGTGTGTGTGTGTGAGAGAAAGAGAAGCTGTGAGTGAGAGAGACAGAGAAAGTGAAGATGTGAGTGAGAGAGAATGAGAAAGAGAAGCAGTGAGAGAGAGAGAGAGAAAGAGAAGCTGTGTGTGAGAGACAGAGAAGCTGTGAGAGAGAGAGGGAGAATTTGAAGCTGTGAGTGAGAGAGAGAGAGAGAAAGAGAAGGTGTGAGTGAGTGAGAGAGTGAGAGAAGCTGTGAGTGAGAGAGAGAAAGAGAAGCTGTGAGTGAGAGAGAGAGAAAGAGAAGCTTTGAGTGAGGGAGAAAGAGAAAGAGAAGCTGTGTTTGTGAGAGAGAAAGAGAAGATGTGAGTGAGAGAGAGAGAGAAAGAGAAACTGTGAGTGAGAGAGAAAGAGAGAAAGTGAAGCTGTGAGTAAGAGAGAGAGAAAGAGAAGCTGTGAGTGAGAGAGAAAGAGAGAATGAGAAGCTGTGAGTGAGAGAGAGAGAGAGAATGAGAAGCTCTGAGAGAGAGAAAGAGAGAAGCTGTGAGAGAGAACGAGAAGCTGTGAGTGAGAGAGAGAGAGAGAGAAAGAGAAGCTGTTAGTGAGAGAGAGAGTGAAAGAGAAGCTGTGAGTGAAGGAGAGAGAGAGAAGCTGTGATTGAGAGAGAGAGAGAAGCTGTGAGTGAGAGAGAGAGAGAGAAAGAGAAACTGTGAGTGAGAGAGAAAGAGAGAAAGTGAAGCTGTGAGTAAGAGAGAGAGAAAGAGAAGCTGTGAGTGAGAGAGAAAGAGAGAACGAGAAGCTGTGAGTGAGAGAGAGAGAGAAAGAAAGAGAAGCTGTGAGTGAGTGAGAGAGAAAGAGAAGCTGTGAGTGAGAGAGAGTGAGAGAGAAGCTGTGAGAGAGAGAGAGAGAGAGAAGCTGTTAGTGAGAGAGACAGAGAAAGAAAGAAAGAGAAGCTGTGTGTGTGAGAGAGAAAGCGTATCTCTGAGTGAGAGAGAGAGAGAAAGAAATGCTGTGAGTGAGAGAGAGAGAAAGAGAAGCTGTGAGTGACAGAGAGAGAGAGAACGAGAAGTTGTGAGTGAGAGAGTGAGAGAGAAACAGATGCTGTGAGTGAGTGCATGAGAGAGAGAAAGAGAAGCTGTGAGTGAGATTGAGAGAGAAGCTGAGTGAGAGATAGAGAAAGAGTAGCTGTGAGTGAGAGAGAGAGAAAAGCTGTGAGTGAGAGAGAGAGAGAGAACGAGAAGCTGTGTGTGTGAGAGAGAAGCTGTGAGTGAGAGAGAGAGAGAAGTAGAAGCTGTGAGTGAGATAAGAGGGAGAAAGAAAGAGAAGCTGTGAGTGAGAGAGAGAGAGAAAGAGAAGCTGTTAGTGAGGGAGAGTGAAAGAGAAGCTGTGAGTGAGAGAGAAAGAGAAGCTGTGAGTGAGGCAGAGAGAGAAAGAGAAGGTGTGTGTGAGAGAGAGAAGCTGTGAGGGAGAGAGAGAAAGAGAAACTGTGAGTGAGAGAGAGGGAGAAAGAGAAGCTGTTAGTGAGAGAGAGAGTGAAAGAGAAGCTGTGAGTGAAGGAGAGAGAGAGAAGCTGTGATTGAGAGAGAGAGAAAAGCTGTGAGTGAGAGAGAGAGAGAAAGAGAAGCTGTTAGTGAGAGAGAGAGTGAAAGAGAAGCTGTGAGTGAAGGTGAGAGAGAGAAGCTGTGATTGAGAGAGAGAGAGAAGCTGTGAGTGAGAGAGAGAGAGAAAGAGAAACTGAGTGAGAGAGAGAGAATGAGAATCTGTGAGTGAGAGGGAGAGAAAGAGAAGCTGTGAGTGAGAGAGAGAAAGAGAAGTTGTTAGTGAGAGTGAGTGTGAAAGAGAAGCTTTGAGTGAGAGAGAGAAGCTGTGAGTGAGAGAGAGAGAGAAGCTGTGAGTGAGAGAGAGAGAAAGAGAAGCTGTGAGTGAGAGAGAGTGAGAAAGAGAAGCTGTGAGTGAGAGAGAAAGAGAAGCTGTGAGTGAGGCAGAGAGAGAAAGAGAAGGTGTGTGTGTGAGAGAGAGAAGCTGTGAGTGAGAGAGAGAGAGAGAATGAGAAGCTGTAAGAGAGAGAGAAGCTGTGAGTGAGAGAGAGAATGAGAAGCTGTGAGTGAGAGAGAGAGAGATAAAGAGATGCTGTGAGTGAGAGAGAGAGAAGCTGTGAGTGAGAGAGAGAGAAAGAGAAGCTGTGAGTGAGAGAGAGAGAGAAAGAGAAGCTGTGAGTGAGAGAGAGAGAAAGAGAAGCTGTAAATGAGAGTAGAGAAGATGTGTGTGTGAGAGAGAGAGAAGCTGTGAGTGAGAGAGAGAGAAAGAGAAGCTGTAAGTGAGAGAGAGTGAGAAAGAGAAGCGGTGAGAGAGAGAGAGGAGCTGTGAGTGAGAGAGAGAGAGAATGAGAAGCTGTGAGAGAGAAAGAGAGAAGCTGTGAGTGAGAGAGAACAAGAAGCTGTGAGTCAGAGAGAGAGAGAAAGAAAGAGAAGCTGTGAGTGAGAGAGAGAGAAAGAGAAGCTGTGAGTGAGAGAGAGAGAAGCTGTGAGTGAGAGAGAGAAAGAGAAACTGTGAGTGAGAGAGAGAGAGAGAGAAAGAGAAGCTGTGAGTGAGAGAGAGAGGGAGAGAAAGAGAAGCTGTGAGTGAGAGAAAGAGAGAGAGAGAAAGAAATAGAAGCTGTGAGTGAGGAATAGAGAGAAATTGAAGCTGTGAGTGAGAGAGAGAGAGAAAGAGAAGCTGAGTGTGAGAGACAGAGAGAAAGAGAAGCTGTAAGAGAGAGAGAAATAGAAGCTGTGTGTGTGAGAGAGAGAAAGAGAAGCTGTTAGTGAGAGAGAGGGAGAAAGAGAAGCTGTTAGTGAGAGAGAGTGAAAGAGAAGCTGTGAGTGAGAGAGAAAGAGAAGCTGTGAGTGAGGCAGAGAGAGAAAGAGAAGGTGTGTGTGTGAGAGAGAGAAGCTGTGAGGGAGAGAGAGAAAGAGAAACTGGGAGTGAGAGAGAGGGAGAAAGAGAAGCTGTTAGTGAGAGACAGAGTGAAAGAGAAGCTGTGAGTGAAGGAGAGAGAGAGAAGCTGTGATTGAGAGAGAGAGAAAAGCTGTGAGTGAGAGAGAGAGAGAAAGAGAAGCTGTTAGTGAGAGAGAGAGTGAAAGAGAAGCTGTGAGTGAAGGAGAGAGAGAGAAGCTGTGATTGAGAGAGAGAGAGAAGCTGTGAGTGAGAGAGAGAGAGAGAAAGAGAAACTGAGTGAGAGAGAGAGAAAGAGAATCTGTGAGTGAGAGGGAGAGAAAGAGAAGCTGTGAGTGAGAGAGAGAAAGAGAAGTTGTTAGTGAGAGTGAGTGTGAAAGAGAAGCTTTGAGTGAGAGAGAGAAGCTGTGAGTGAGAGAGAGAGAGAAGCTGTGAGTGAGAGAGAGAGAAAGAGAAGCTGTGAGTGAGAGAGAGTGAGAAAGAGAAGCTGTGAGTGAGAGAAAGAGAAGCTGTGAGTGAGAGAGAGAGAAAGAGAAGCTGTGAGTGAGAGAGAGAGAGAAGCTGTGAGTGAGAGAGACAGAGAAAGAGAAGCTGAGAGTGAGTGAGAGAGAAAGAGAAGCTGTGAGTGTGAGAGAGAGAGAGAGAAAGAAAGAGAAGCTGTGTGTGTGAGAGAGAAAGCGTATCGGTGAGTGAGAGAGAGAGAGAAAGAGAAGCTGTGAGTGAGAGAGACAGAGAAAGAGAAGATGTGAGTGAGAGAGAATGAGAAAGAGAAGCAGTGAGAGAGAGAGAGAGAAAGAGAAGCTGTGTGTGAGAGACAGAGAAGCTGTGAGAGAGAGAGGGAGAATGAGAAGCTGTGAGTGAGAGAGAGAGAGAAAGAGAAGCTTTGAGTGAGGGAGAAAGAGAAAGAGAAGCTGTGTGTGTGAGAGAGAAAGAGAAGATGTGAGTGAGAGAGAGAGAGAAAGAGAAACTGTGAGTGAGAGAAAGAGAGAAAGTGAAGCTTTGAGTAAGAGAGAGAGAAAGAGAAGCTGTGAGTGAGAGAGAAAGAGAGAATGAGAAGCTGTGAGTGAGAGAGAGAGAGAGAGAATGAGAAGCTCTGAGAGAGAGAAAGAGAGAAGCTGTGAGAGAGAACGAGAAGCTGTGAGTGAGAGAGAGAGAGAAAGAAAGAGAAGCTGTGAGTGAGAGAGAGAGAAAGAGAAGCTGTGAGTGAGAGAGAGTGAGAGAGAAGCTGTGAGAGAGAGAGAGAGAGAGAAGCTGTGAGTGAGAGAGACAGAGAAAGAAAGAAAGAGAAGCTGTGTGTGTGAGAGAGAAAGCGTATCTCTGAGTGAGAGAGAGAGAGAAAGAAATGCTGTGAGTGAGAGAGAGAGAAAGAGAAGCTGTGAGTGACAGAGAGAGAGAGAACGAGAAGTTGTGAGTGAGAGAGTGAGAGAGAGAAATAGAAGCTGTGAGAGAGAGTGAGAGAGAAACAGATGCTGTGAGTGAGTGCATGAGAGAGAGAAAGAGAAGCTGTGAGTGAGAGAGAGAGAGAAAGAGTAGCTGTGAGTGAGAGAGAAAGAGAAGCTGTGAGTGAGAGAGAGAGAGAAGCTGAGTGAGAGATAGAGAAAGAGTAGCTGTGAGTGAGAGAGAGAGAAGCTGTGAGTGAGAGAGAGAGAGAGAACGAGAAGCTGTGTGTGAGAGAGAGAAGCTGTGAGTGAGAGAGAGAGAGAAGGAGAAGCTGTGAGTGAGATAAGAGGGAGAAAGAAAGAGAAGCTGTGAGTGAGAGAGAGAGAAAGAGAAGCTGTTAGTGAGAGAGAGTGAAAGAGAAGCTGTGAGTGAGAGAGAAAGAGAAGCTGTGAGTGAGGCAGAGAGAGAAAGAGAAGGTGTGTGTGAGAGAGAAGCTGTGAGGGAGAGAGAGAAAGAGAAACTGTGAGTGAGAGAGAGGGAGAAAGAGAAGCTGTTAGTGAGAGAGAGAGTGAAAGAGAAGCTGTGAGTGAAGGAGAGAGAGAGAAGCTGTGATTGAGAGAGAGAGAAAAGCTGTGAGTGAGAGAGAGAGAGAAAGAGAAGCTGTTAGTGAGAGAGAGAGTGAAAGAGAAGCTGTGAGTGAAGGAGAGAGAGAGAAGCTGTGATTGAGAGAGAGAGAAGCTGTGAGTGAGAGAGAGAGAGAAAGAGAAACTGAGTGAGAGAGAGAGAAAGAGAATCTGTGAGTGAGAGGGAGAGAAAGAGAAGCTGTGAGTGAGAGAGAGAAAGAGAAGTTGTTAGTGAGAGTGAGTGTGAAAGAGAAGCTTTGAGTGAGAGAGAGAAGCTGTGAGTGAGAGAGAGAGAGAAGCTGTGAGTGAGAGAGAGAGAAAGAGAAGCTGTGAGTGAGAGAGAGTGAGAAAGAGAAGCTGTGAGTGAGAGAGAAAGAGAAGCTGTGAGTGAGGCAGAGAGAGAAAGAGAAGGTGTGTGTGTGAGAGAGAGAAGCTGTGAGTGAGAACGAGAAAGAGAAGCTGTGAGTGAGAGAGAGAGAGAGAACGAGAAGCTGTAAGAGAGAGAGAAGCTGTGAGTGAGAGAGAATGAGAAGCTGTGAGTGAGAGAGAGAGAGATAAAGAGATGCTGTGAGTGAGAGAGAGAGAAGCTGTGAGTGAGAGAGAGAGAAAGAGAAGCTGTGAGTGAGAGAGAGAGAGAAAGAGAAGCTGTGAGTGAGAGAGAGAGAAAGAGAAGCTGTAAATGAGAGAGATAGAGAAGATGTGAGTGAGAGAGAGAGAGAAGCTGTGAGTGAGAGAGAGAGAAAGAGAAGCTGTAAGTGAGAGAGAGTGAGAAAGACAAGCGGTGAGAGAGAGAGAGGAGCTGTGAGTGAGAGAGAGAGAGAATGAGAAGCTGTGAGAGAGAGAAAGAGAGAAGCTGTGAGTGAGAGAGAACAAGAAGCTGTGAGTCAGAGAGAGAGAGAAAGAAAGAGAAGCTGTGAGTGAGAGAGAGAGAAAGAGAAGCTGTGAGTGAGAGAGAGAGAAGCTGTGAGTGAGAGCGAGAAAGAGAAACTGTGAGTGAGAGAGAGAGAGAGAGAGAAAGAGAAGCTGTGAGTGAGAGAGAGAGGGAGAGAAAGAGAAGCTGTGAGTGAGAGAAAGAGAGAGAGAGAAAGAAATAGAAGCTGTGGGTGAGGAATAGAGAGAAATTGAAGCTGTGAGTGAGAGAGAGAGAGAAAGAGAAGCTGTGTGTGAGAGACAGAGAGAAAGAGAAGCTGTAAGAGAGAGAGAAATAGAAGCTGTGTGTGTGAGAGAGAGAAAGAGAAGCTGTTAGTGAGAGAGAGGGAGAAAGAGAAGCTGTTAGTGAGAGAGAGTGAAAGAGAAGCTGTGAGTGAGAGAGAAAGAGAAGCTGTGAGTGAGGCAGAGAGAGAAAGAGAAGGTGTGTGTGAGAGAGAAGCTGTGAGGGAGAGAGAGAAAGAGAAACTGTGAGTGAGAGAGAGGGAGAAAGAGAAGCTGTTAGTGAGAGAGAGAGTGAAAGAGAAGCTGTGAGTGAAGGAGAGAGAGAGAAGCTGTGATTGAGAGAGAGAGAAAAGCTGTGAGTGAGAGAGAGAGAGAAAGAGAAGCTGTTAGTGAGAGAGAAAGTGAAAGAGAAGCTGTGAGTGAAGGAGAGAGAGAAGCTGTGATTGAGAGAGAGAGAGAAGCTGTGAGTGAGAGAGAGAGAGAAAGAGAAACTGAGTGAGAGAGAGAGAAAGAGAATCTGTGAGTGAGAGGGAGAGAAAGAGAAGCTGTGAGTGAGAGAGAGAAAGAGAAGTTGTTAGTGAGAGTGAGTGTGAAAGAGAAGCTTTGAGTGAGAGAGAGAAGCTGTGAGTGAGAGAGAGAGAGAAGCTGTGAGTGAGAGAGAGAGAAAGAGAAGCTGTGAGTGAGAGAGAGTGAGAAAGAGAAGCTGTGAGTGAGAGAGAAAGAGAAGCTGTGAGTGAGGCAGAGAGAAAGAGAAGGTGTGTGTGTGACAGAGAGAAGCTGTGAGTGAGAACGAGAAAGAGAAGCTGTGAGTGAGAGAGAGAGAGAGAACGAGAAGCTGTAAGAGAGAGAGAAGCTGTGAGTGAGAGAGAATGAGAAGCTGTGAGTGAGAGAGAGAGAGATAAAGAGATGCTGTGAGTGAGAGAGAGAGAAGCTGTGAGTGAGAGAGAGAGAAAGAGAAGCTGTGAGAGAGAGAGAGAAAGAGAAGCTGTGAGTGAGAGAGAGAGAAAGAGAAGCTGTAAATGAGAGAGATAGAGAAGATGTGAGTGAGAGAGAGAGAGAAGCTGTGAGTGAGAGAGAGAGAAAGAGAAGCTGTAAGTGAGAGAGAGTGAGAAAGAGAAGCGGTGAGAGAGAGATAGGAGCTGTGAGTGAGAGAGAGAGAGAATGAGAAGCTGTGAGAGAGAGAAAGAGAGAAGCTGTGAGTGAGAGAGAACAAGAAGCTGTGAGTCAGAGAGAGAGAGAAAGAAAGAGAAGCTGTGAGTGAGAGAGAGAGAAAGAGAAGCTGTGAGTGAGAGAGAGAGAAGCTGTGAGTGAGAGAGAGAAAGAGAAACTGTGAGTGAGAGAGAGAGAGAGAGAAAGAGAAGCTGTGAGTGAGAGAGAGAGGGAGAGAAAGAGAAGCTGTGAGTGAGAGAAAGAGAGAGAGAGAAAGAAATAGAAGCTGTGGGTGAGGAATAGAGAGAAATTGAAGCTGTGAGTGAGAGAGAGAGAGAAAGAGAAGCTGTGTGTGAGAGACAGAGAGAAAGAGAAGCTGTAAGAGAGAGAGAAATAGAAGCTGTGTGTGTGTGAGAGAGAAAGAGAAGCTGTTAGTGAGAGAGAGGGAGAAAGAGAAGCTGTTAGTGAGAGAGAGTGAAAGAGAAGCTGTGAGTGAGAGAGAAAGAGAAGCTGTGAGTGAGGCAGAGAGAGAAAGAGAAGGTGTGTGTGTGAGAGAGAGAAGCTGTGAGGGAGAGAGAGAAAGAGAAACTGGGAGTGAGAGAGAGGGAGAAAGAGAAGCTGTTAGTGAGAGACAGAGTGAAAGAGAAGCTGTGAGTGAAGGAGAGAGAGAGAAGCTGTGATTGAGAGAGAGAGAAAAGCTGTGAGTGAGAGAGAGAGAGAAAGAGAAGCTGTTAGTGAGAGAGAGAGTGAAAGAGAAGCTGTGAGTGAAGGAGAGAGAGAGAAGCTGTGATTGAGAGAGAGAGAAGCTGTGAGTGAGAGAGAGAGAGAGAAAGAGAAACTGAGTGAGAGAGAGAGAAAGAGAATCTGTGAGTGAGAGGGAGAGAAAGAGAAGCTGTGAGTGAGAGAGAGAAAGAGAAGTTGTTAGTGAGAGTGAGTGTGAAAGAGAAGCTTTGAGTGAGAGAGAGAAGCTGTGAGTGAGAGAGAGAGAGAAGCTGTGAGTGAGAGAGAGAGAAAGAGAAGTTGTGAGTGAGAGAGAGTGAGAAAGAGAAGCTGTGAGTGAGAGAAAGAGAAGCTGTGAGTGAGAGAGAGAGAAAGAGAAGCTGTGAGTGAGAGAGAGAGAGAGAAGCTGTAAGTGAGAGAGAGAGAAAGAGAAGCTGTGAGTGAGAGAGACAGAGAAAGAGAAGCTGAGAGTGAGAGAGAGAGAAAGAGAAGCTGTGAGTGTGAGAGAGAGAGAGAGAGAAAGAAAGAGAAGCTGTGTGTGTGAGAGAGAAAGCGTTTCGGTGAGTGAGAGAGAGAGAGAAAGAGAAGCTGTGAGTGAGAGAGAGAGAAAGAGAAGCTGTGAGTGACAGAGAGAGAGAGAACGAGAAGTTGTGAGTGAGAGAGTGAGAGAGAGAAATAGAAGCTGTGAGAGAGAGTGAGAGAGAAACAGATGCTGTGAGTGAGTGCATGAGAGAGAGAAAGAGAAGCTGTGAGTGAGAGAGAGAGAGAAAGAGTAGCTGTGAGTGAGAGAGAAAGAGAAGCTGTGAGTGAGAGAGAGAGAGAAGCTGAGTGAGAGATAGAGAAAGAGTAGCTGTGAGTGTGAGAGAGAGAGAAGCTGTTAGTGAGAGAGAGTATAAGAGAAGCTGTGAGTGAGAGAGAGAGAGAGAAGCTGTGAGTGAGAGAGAGAGAGAAGCTGTTACTGAGAGAGAGAGAGAAAGAGAAGCTGTGAGAGAGAGAAAGAGTAGCTATGAGTGAGAGAGAGAGAGAAAGAGAAGCTGTGAGTGAGTGAGAGAGAAAGAGAAGCTGTTAGTGAGAGAGAGAGTATAAGAGAAGCTGTGAGTGAGTGAGAGAAAGAGAAGCTGTGAGTGAGTGAGAGAGAGAGAAGCTGTGAGTGTGTGTGTGAGAGAGAGAAGCTGTGAGTGAGAGAGTAAAAAAGAGAAGCTGTTAGTGAGAGAGAGAGTATAAGAGAAGCCGTGAGTGAGTAAGAGAGAGAGAAGCTGTGAGTGAGAGAGACAGAGAAGCTGTGTGTGAGAGAGAGAGAGAGAGAAGCTATGAGTGAGAGAGAGAGAAAGAGAAGCTGTATGTGTGAGAGAGAAAGAGAAAGAGAAGCTGTCAGTGAGAGAGAAAGAGAGAAAATGAGAAGCTGTGAGGGAGAGAGAGTGAGAGAGAAGCTGTGAGTGAGAGAGAGAGAACCTGTGAGTGAGAGAGAGAGAAAGAGAAGCTGTATGTGTGAGAGAGAAAGAGAAAGAGAAGCTGTCAGTGAGAGAGAAAGAGAGAAAATGAGAAGCTGTGAGGGAGAGAGAGAAAGAAGTTGTGTGGTTGTGAAAGAGAGAAGCTGTGAGTGAGAGAGAGAGAAAGAGAAACTGTGAGTGAGTGAGAGAGAGAAAGAGAAGCTGTGAGAGAGAGAGAGAGAAAGAGAAGCTGTTGGTGAGAGAGAGAGTGAAAGAGAAGCTGTGAGTGAAGGAGAGAGAGAAGCTCTGATTGAGCGAGAGAGAGAAGCTGTGAGTGAGAGAGAGAGAAAGAAAGAGATAGAGTGAGAGAGAGAGAGAAAGAGAAGCTGTGAGTGAGAGAGAGAGAGAGAAGCTGTTAGTGAGAGAGAGAGAGAGAAAGAGAAGCTGTGAGAGAGAGAAAGAGTAGCTATGAGTGAGAGAGAGAGAAAGAGAAGCTGTGAGTGAGTGAGAGAGAAAGAGAAGCTGTTAGTGAGAGAGAGAGTAGAAGAGAAGCTGTGAGTGAGTGAGAGAAAGAGAAGCTGTGAGTGAGTGAGAGAGAGAGAAGCTGTGAGTGTCTGTGTGTGTGAGAGAGAAGCTGTGAGTGAGAGAGAAAAAAAGAGAAGCTGTTAGTGAGAGAGAGAGTATAAGAGAAGCCGTGAGTGTGTAAGAGAGAGAGAAGCTGTGAGTGAGAGAGACAGAGAAGCTGTGTGAGTGAGAGAGAGAGAGAGAGAGAGAAAGAGAAGCTATGAGTGAAAGAGAGAGAAAGAGAAGCTGTATGTGTGAGAGAGAAAGAGAAAGAGAAGCTGTCAGTGAGAGAGAAAGAGAGAAAATGAGAAGCTGTGAGGGAGATAGAGTGAGAGAGAAGCTGTGTGAGAGAGAGAGAACCTGTGAGTGAGAGAGAGAGAAAGAGAAGCTGTCAGTGAGAGAGAAAGAGAGAAAATGAGAAGCTGTGAGGGAGAGAGAGAGAGAGAGAAGTTGTGTGGTTGTGAAAGAGAGAAGCTGTGAGTGAGAGAGAGAGAAAGAGAAACTGTGAGTGAGTGAGAGAGAGAAAGAGAAGCTGTGAGTGAGAGAGAGAGAAAGAGAAGCTGTTGGTGAGAGAGAGAGTGAAAGAGAAGCTGTGAGTGAAGGAGAGAGAGAAGCTCTGATTGAGCGAGAGAGAGAAGCTGTGAGTGAGAGAGAGAGAAAGAAAGAGAAACAGAGTGAGAGAGAGAGAAAGAGAAGCTGTGAGTGAGAGAGAGAGAGAAAGAGAAGCTGTGAGTGTGAGAGAGAGAGAAGCTGTGAGTGAGAGAGAGAGTGAAAGAGAAGCTGTGAGTGAGAGAGAGAAAGATAAGCTGTTAGTGAGAGAGAGAGAAGCTGTGAGTGAGAGAGAGAGAATCTGTGAGTGAGAGAGTGAGAAAGAGAAGCTGTGAGTGAGAGAGAAAGACAAGCTGTGTGAGAGAGAGAGTGAGAAAGAGAAGCTGTGAGTGTGTGTGTGAGAGACAGAGAAGCTGTGTCAGAGAGAGTGGGAAAGAGAAGATGTGAATGACAGAGAGAGAGAGAGAAACTGTGTTTGTGTGTGAGAGAGAGAAAGAGAAGCTGTGTGTGTGTGAGAGAGAAAGAGAATGTGTGAGTGAGAGAGAGAGAAAGAAAGAGAAGCTGTGAGAGAGAGAAAGAGAGAAAGAACTGTGTGTGTGTGAGAGAGAGAAGCTGTGAGTGAGAGAGAGAGAGAGAGAGAGAAATAGAAGCTGTGAGTGTGAGAGAGAGAGAGAAGCTGTGAGTGAGAGACAGAGAGAGAGAGAAGCTGAGTGAGTGAGAGGGAGAAAGAGAAGCTGTGAGTGAGAGAGAGAGAAAGAAAGAGAAGCTGTGAGTGAGAGAGAGAAAGAGGAACTGTGTGAGAGAGAGAGAAAGAAAGAGAAATTGTCAGTGAGAAAGAGAGAGAAGCTTTGAGTGAGAGAGAAAGAGAAGATGTGACTGAGCTAGAGAGAGAGAGAAAGAGATGCTGTGAGTGAGAGAGAGAGTGAAAGAGAAGCTGTGAGTGAGAAACAGAGAGAGAGAGAAGCTGTGAGTGACTGAGAGAAAGAGAAGCTGTGTTAGAGAGAGAGAGAGAGATGCTTTGAGTGAGAGAGACAGAAAGAGATGCTGTGAGTGAGAGAGAGAGAAAGAGAAGCTTTGAGTGAGAGAGAGATAGAATGGGAAGCTTTGTGTGTGTGAGAGAGAAAGAGAAGTTGTGAGTGAGAGAGAGAAAGAGAAGCTGTGTGTGTGTGAGAAAGAGAAGCTGTGAGTGAGAGAGAGAAAAAGAGAAGCTGAGAGTGAGAGAGAGAGAAAGAGAAGCTGTGAGTGAGAGAGAGAAATAGAGAAAGAGAAGCTGTGAGTGAGTGAGAGAGAGAGAAGATGTGAGTGAGAGAGAGAAAGAGAAGCTGTGTGTGTGAGAGAGAGAGAAGCTGTGAGTGAGAGAGAGGGAGAGAAAGAGAGTGTGTGAGAGAGAGAAAGCGAAGCGGTAAGTGAGAGAGAGAAGAAAGAGAAGCTGTGAGTGAGAGAGAGAGAGAAAGAGAAGCTGTGAGTGAGAGAGAGAGAAAGAGAAGCTGTGAGTAAGAGAGAGAGACAAGCTGAGTGAGAGAGAGAGAGAAAGAGAAGCTGTGAGTGACAGAGAGAGAGAGAACGAGAAGTTGTGAGTGAGAGAGTGAGAGAGAGAAATAGAAGCTGTGAGAGAGAGTGAGAGAGAAACAGATGCTGTGAGTGAGTGCATGAGAGAGAGAAAGAGAAGCTGTGAGTGAGAGACAGAGAGAAACAGTAGCTGTGAGTGAGAGAGAGGGGGAAAGAGAAGCTGTGAGTGAGAGAGAGAGAGAAGCTGAGTGAGAGAGAGAGAAAGAGTAGCTGTGAGTGAGAGAGAGAGGGAGAAGCTGTGAGTGAGAGAGAGAAAGAAGCTGTGAGTGAGAGAGAGGGAACCTGTGAGTGAGAGAGAGAGAGAAAGAGAAGCTGTGAGGGAGAGAGAGAGAGAGAAAGAGAAGTTGTGTGGTTGTGTGAGAGAGAAGCTGTGAGGGAGAGAGAGAGAAAGAGAAACTGTGAGTGAGAGAGAGAGAGAAAGAGAAGCTGTTAGTGAGAGAGAGAGTGAAAGAGAAGCTGTGAGTGAAGGAGAGAGAGAGAAGCTGTGATTGAGAGAGAGAGAAAAGCTATGAGTGAGAGAGAGAGAGAAAGAGAAGCTGTTAGTGAGAGAGAGAGTGAAAGAGAAGCTGTGAGTGAAGGAGAGAAAGAGATGCTGTGATTGAGAGAGAGAGAGAAGCTGTGAGTGAGAGAGAGAGAGAAAGAGAAACTGAGTGAGAGAGAGAGAGAAAGAGAAGCTGTGAGTGAGAGAGAGAGAAAGAGAAGCTGTGAGTGAGAGAGAGAAAGAGAAGCTGTTAGTGTAGGAATGCATCTGGATTCTGTCAGGCTGTCTCTGACACATTTTGTAAACAAAAGCCTCTTTGCTCACTGAGAGACAGCGCTCCTTATCTCTCTTTTTCTTTGGGTTCTGACACTTCTGATTGGTTGTTTGGCCTTAGGTTTTGTCTCTGTTAGGTTTCGTTTCTGGTATACAATGCTGGCTAGTTTCGTTTCTCTGACTCTCTGCCTGAATAAAGAAAAAGG
This sequence comes from Bradypodion ventrale, assembly GCA_035047345.1. Lineage (NCBI taxonomy): Eukaryota > Metazoa > Chordata > Lepidosauria > Squamata > Chamaeleonidae > Bradypodion > Bradypodion ventrale. Next base: position 222,930,329 of record JAWDJE010000001.1, read on the forward strand.
CTTCAGTAGCGTTTGACCAGCCAAAGAGAGCAGGCGTGTTTTTGTGTGTCTCTGTTTTCTCCCTACTCAAAGCCTAATGAAGCAGGACTTCATGGGACTGATTGCTATCTTAAAGATCTGAGGATATAAACTGCTGCTAATGAGGCTGACTGAATAAAGAAGATATCTTTACATGAAGCAGAATTCCAACAAGTGGTGCCCCGTGTGAGGCTTTGAACTACAATGAGAGAGCCTGCTGTGAAAGCTGCTTCAGCAATTAGCACCTCATAATCGACCGGGGAAGGTCTCATTCACCTACGACCAGGCAAAAGGTCAGACCGGAGGAAGGTCATAAATTGAGCGCTCAAAATTCATCCAATTCTACATTGGGTCCCACATTAGGTGAGTGAAGAAAAATATTATTTTTTTGAATAATGGGGTGTTTGCTTTCTTCAGAAATGCAGGAACTTTGTAAAGATATCTCAGATCTTTTGCATGAGAATGGGCGAAAGGTAGATGAGAAGAAGATACAGCAGCTGGTTAAAGTTATAACAAAATTCTGTCCTTGGTTTAAATATGAAGGTCTGGACTTAAAACAGTGGAAACAGATTGGGAGAGAAATGCAGAAGCATAATGGAATTTCTGTGTCACTATTATTTACATGGGAGGCAGTTAGGGACTGCCTTCAGAGACTTACTCCAAAAAATATTTTATTGTCTCAAAGACTTGATGGCCCCCTCCCACAGCTTTTGCCTTCAGAGAAAGGGGGGGCATGGCAACTGCCCTTCCATCATATGAGAAAAAACAGCCTCCTGATGGGGGTGAAGGTGGAAATGGAGATGGGACATTATGTCCTGACTTGCAACAATCAAGTGCTTTTAGCCCTACAAAAGACCTGTTCTCTGCTGCAATATTGCCAGCCGAGCATAAAACACAGCTAGTGCCGGCTGATGGGGAACAAATGGTGGAAAACTCATCACAGATTGAAGCTGTTAATGCATGCAGAGTGGCAGAAAGCAAGGACTGTGTTTTAAAGAGCAGCTTAGGGGATCTCAGCCCCCCGTGAATCAACCCTCATCACAAAAGCAGGAGAAGCTGAGTAGTAAATTTGATACCTCACGTTTGGGCAGGAAGATCCTACAGGAGTGGAAGGGTCCTGTACCTCTAATCACCTGGGGACGAGGATACGCAGCGGTTTCTACAACCTCAGGACCTGTGTGGATTCCTGCTCGAGCGATCCGCCCATGGAGAGAGAAGAAGGTTACTCAGCTCCAGGATCGTGGTTCACCAGTAAACTAAATGTGCTGACATTTGTTATTTTCTTTCTTACTGTGCTTCCAGCTGTAAGAACAATGCCTCATGGGGGCAACCCCAACTTTTGGATTCGTCATGCTAACTATATGTTTGAAGTTCATGGTAAGAATGCAACGTTATACTATGAGCATCCACTGGCAGTGTCTCAAATGGCTTTTCTTCCGGCATTGTTCAACACACCAGAGTTGGTTATTGGACATTTGCAACATCTTGATAGGTCTACACTCTTCTCTAATCCTCCAGAACAATTTAACAACACCCGTTGGCGAAGCATGACATTCAAGAAATACACTAAAGGACTTTGTTTCTGCTGTCATAGTTCTGGAGTCTGGAATAGTAAATGGAAATACTGGACTCAAGCGGAAAGGGTTTTGCAGAATGTAGGCAGTTATACGGGTTGTGACGATTATTTTTGGTTATGGGGTAGTTATAACAGTTCTTATAAGCTTAATTATACCTTGTATAACACTACTATTGAAGATATATATGATGTGTTTCCTATGTTTACTCCTGATTATTCTGCTATAGATAGTGGTTCAATTTGCAATGGATGGCAAATCAAGGATCCTAACATGTGGTTCTTTTTTAATGGAGTTGCCACGAATTTCCATCCAGGTCAATATCAATGTGCAGCATTGGGTTATTTTATCTGAATAATACTATTGAGAAAGAACTTCAGAATTTACAGGAGAGCATTATTAACAAAGTACGCACTGATGTTAATCTCTTTGATTGGGTGACTTCTTGGTTGCCTGATTTGTCTGTCCTTAGACAAGTTTTCTTTTATGGGTTTATTATTATTGTATGCCTTATACCTTTGTGTTTTTGCATTACTTGTATTCCTAATCTTATTTCTATGTGTAACACATGTCCACTGCGTAGAAGGGAGACATCGAGTTTTGCACGACGGCAATTGTACTCAATGAGGTATCATCCTCCGGAACAAAGTACCAGGAGTCAGGAGGGGTACGATGTCCAGGAGGACAGTGATGATGTATATGGAGGAGTAGTTATGGAGTATGATGACATGCAGGGGTATGATTAGCCGTCCCTCTCTCAAATTTAAATGAAAAAGGAGGACATGTAGGAATGCATCTGGATTCTGTCAGGCTGTCTCTGACACATTTTGTAAACAAAAGCCTCTTTGCTCACTGAGAGACAGCGCTCCTTATCTCTCTTTTTCTTTGGGTTCTGACACTTCTGATTGGTTGTTTGGCCTTAGGTTTTGTCTCTGTTAGGTTTCGTTTCTGGTATACAATGCTGGCTAGTTTCGTTTCTCTGACTCTCTGCCTGAATAAAGAAACAGGCTTCAGTAGCGTTTGACCAGCCAAAGAGAGCAGGCGTGTTTTTGTGTGTCTCTGTTTTCTCCCTACTCAAAGCCTAATGAAGCAGGACTTCATGGGACTGATTGCTATCTTAAAGATCTGAGGATATAAACTGCTGCTAATGAGGCTGACTGAATAAAGAAGATATCTTTACATGAAGCAGAATTCCAACAGTTAGTGAGAGTGAGTGTGAAAGAGAAGCTTTGAGTGAGAGAGAGAGAAGCTGTGAGTGAGAGAGAGAGAAGCTGTGAGTGAGGGAGAGAAAAAGAGAAGCTGTGAGTGAGAGAGAGTGAGAAAGAGAAGCTGTGAGTGAGAGAGAAAGAGAAGCTGTGAGTGAGGCAGAGAGAGAAAGAGAAGGTGTGTGTGTGAGAGAGAGAAGCTGTTAGTGAGAGAGTGAAAGAGAAGCTGTGTGAGAGAGAGAGAGAGAACGAGAAGCTGTGAGAGAGAGAGAAGCTGTGTGTGAGAGAGAGGGAGAAGCTGTGAGTGAGAGAGAGAGAGAAAGAAAGAGAAGCTGTGAGTGAGAGAGAGACAGAAAGAGAAGCTGTGAGTGAGAGAGATAGAAAGAGAAGCTGTAAATGAGAGAGAAAGAGAAGATGTGAGTGCGAGAGAGAGAGAGAAGATGTGAGTGAGAGAGAGAGAAAGAGAAGCTGAGAGAGAGAGAAAGAAAGAGAAGCTGTGAGTGAGAGAGAGAAGCTGTGAGTGAGAGAGAAAGAAAGAGACGCTGTAAATGAGAGAGGAAGAGAAGATGTGTGTGTGAGAGAGAGAAAGAGATGCTGTAAATGAGAGAGGAAGAGAAGATGTGAGTGAGAGAGAGAGAAGCTGTGAGTGAGAGAGAGAGAAAGAGAAGCTGTGAGTGAGAGAGAGAGAAAGAGAAGGTGTAAGTGAGAGAGAGAGAAAGAGAAGCTGTGAGTGAGAGAAAGAGAAAGAGTAGCTGTGAATGAGGAGAGAGAGAAAGAGAAGCTGTGAGTGAGAGAGAGAGAGAAGGAGAAGCTGTGAGTGAGAGAGAGAAAGAGAAGCTGTGAGTGAGAGAGAGAGAAAGAGAAGCTGTAAGTGAGAGAGAGTGAGAAAGAGAAGCGGTGAGAGAGAGAGAGGAACTGTGAGTGAGAGAGAGAGAGAATGAGAAGTTGTGAGAGAGAGAAAGAGAGAAGCTGTGAGTGAGAGAGAACAAGAAGCTGTGAGTCAGAGAGAGAGAGAAAGAAAGAGAAGCTGTGAGTAAGAGAGAGAGAAAGAGAAGCTGTGAGTGAGAGAGAGAGAGAAGCTGTGAGTGAGAGAGAGAGAAAGAGAAACTGTGAGTGAGAGAGAGAGAGAAAGAGAAGCAGTGAGTGAGAGAGAGAGGGAGAGAAAGAGAAGCTGTGAGTGAGGAAGAGAGAGAAATTGAAGCTGTGAGTGAGAGAGAGAGAGAAAGAGAAGCTGTGTGTGAGAGACAGAGAGAAAGAGAAGCTGTAAGAGAGAGAGAGAAATAGAAGCTGTGTGTGTGTGAGAGAGAAAGAGAAGCTGTGAGTGAGAGAGACAGAGAAAGAGAAGATGTGTGAGAGAGAATGAGAAAGAGAAGCAGTGAGAGAGAGAGAGAGAAAGAGAAGCTGTGTGTGAGAGACAGAGAAGCTGTGAGTAAGAGAGGGAGAATGAGAAGCTGTGAGTGAGAGAGAGAGAAAGAGAAAGAGAATGTGTGAGTGAGTGAGTGAGAGAAGCTGTGAGTGAGAGAGAAATAGAAGCTGTGAGTGAGAGAGAGAGAGAAAGAGAAGCTGTGAGTGAGGGAGAAAGAGAAAGAGAAGCTGTGTGTGTGAGAGAGAGAAAGAGAAGCTGTGAGTGAGAGAGAGAGAGAAAGAGAAGCTGTGAGTGAGAGAGAAAGAGAGAAAGTGAAGCTGTGAGTAAGAGAGAGAGAAAGAGAAGCTGTGAGTGAGAGAGAAAGAGAGAATGAGAAGCTGTGAGTGAGTGAGAGAGAGAGAATGAGAAGCTGTGAGAGAGAGAAAGAGAGAAGCTGTGAGTGAGAGAGAACGAGAAGCTGTGAGTGAGAGAGAGAGAGAAAGAAAGAGAAGCTGTGAGTGAGAGAGAGAGAAAGAGAAGCTGTGAGTGAGAGAGAGAGAGAAGCTGTGAGTGAGAGAGAGAGAAAGAGAAGCTGTGAGTGAGAGAGACAGAGAAACAGAAGCTGAGAGAGAGAGAGAAAGAGAAGCTGTGAGTGTGTGTGTGAGAGAGAGAGAAAGAAAGAGAAGCTGTGTGTGAGAGAGAGAAAGTGTATCTGTGAGTGAGAGAGAGAGAAAGAAATGCTGTGAATGAGAGAGAGAGAAAGAGAAGCTGCGAGTGAGAGAGAGAGAAAGAGAAGCTGTGAGTGACAGAGAGAGAGAGAACGAGAAGTTGTGAATGAGAGAGTGAGGGAGAGAAATAGAAGCTGTGAGAGAGAGTGAGAGAGAAACAGATGCTGTGAGTGAGTGCATGAGAGAGAGAAAGAGAAGCTGTGAGTGAGAGAGAGAGAGAAAGAGTAGCTGTGAGTGAGAGAGAAAGAGAAGCTGTGAGTGAGAGAGAGAAGCTGAGTGAGAGATAGAGAAAGAGTAGCTGTGAGTGAGAGAGAGAGAGAAGTTGTGAGTGAGAGAGAGAGAGAACGAGAAGCTGTGAGAGAGAGAGAGAAGCTTTGAGTGAGTGAGAGAGAGAAGGAGAAGCTGTGAGTGAGATAAGAGGGAGAAAGAAAGAGAAGCTGTGAGTGAGAGAGAGAGAAAGAGAAGCTGTGAGTGAGAGAGAGAGAGAAGCTGTGAGTGAGAGATAGAGAAAGAGAAGCTGTGAGTGAGAGAGAGAGAAAGAAAGAGAAGCTGTTAGTGAGAGAGAGGGAGAAAGAGAAGCTGTTAGTGAGAAAGAGAGTGAAAGAGAAGCTGTGAGTGAGAGAGAAAGAGAAGCTGTGAGTGAGGCAGAGAGAGAAAGAGAAGGTGTGTGTGAGAGAGAGAGAAGCTGTGAGGGAGAGAGAGAGAGAGAAGCTTTGAGTGAGAGAGAAAGAGAGAAAGATAAGCTGTGACTGAGAGAGAGAGAGAGAAGGAGATGCTGTGAGTGAGAGAGAGAGTGAAAGTGAAGCTGTGAGTGCGAGAGCGAGAGAGAGAGAGAAGCTGTGAGTGAGAGAGAAAGAGAAACTGAGTGAGAGAGAGAGAGAGAAAGAGAAGCTGTGAGTGAGAGAGAGAGAAAGAGAAGCTGTGAGTGAGAGAGAGAAAGAGAAGCTGTTAGTGAGAGTGAGTGTGAAAGAGAAGCTTTGAGTGAGAGAGAGAGAAGCTGTGAGTGAGAGAGAGAGAAGCTGTGAGTGAGAGAGAGAGAAAGAGAAGCTGTGAGTGAGAGAGAGTGAGAAAGAGAAGCTGTGAGTGAGAGAGAAATAGAAGCTGTGAGTGAGGCAGAGAGAAAGTGAAGGTGTGTGTGTGTGAGAGAGAGAAGCTGTTAGTGAGAGAGTGAAAGAGAAGCTGTGAGTGAGAGAGAGAGGGAGAGAACGAGAAGCTGTGAGAGAGAGAGAAGCTGTGAGTGAGAGAGAGAAGGAGAAGCTGTGAGTGAGAGAGAGAGAGAAAGAAAGAAAGAAGCTGTGAGTGAGAGAGAGAGAAAGAGAAGCTGTGAGTGAGAGAGAAAGAGAAGCTGTAAATGAGAGAGAAAGAGAAGATGTGAGTGAGAGAGAGAAGATGTGAGTGAGAGAGAGAGAAAGAGAAGCTGAGAGAGAGAGAAAGAGAAGCTGTGAGTGAGAGAGAGAGAGAAAGAGAAGCTGTGAGTGAGAGAGAGAGAAAGAGACGATGTAAATGAGAGAGAAAGAGAAGATGTGGGTGAGAGAGAGAGAAACTTTGTGTGTGAGAGAGAAAGAGAAGCTGTGAGTGAGAGAGAGAGAGAAAGAGAAGCTGTAAGTGAGAGAGAGAGAAAGAGAAGCTGTGAGTGAGAGAAAGAGAAAGAGTAGCTGTGAGTGAGGAGAGAGAGAAAGAGAAGCTGTGAGTGAGAGAGAGAGAGAAGGAGAAGCTGTGAGTGAGAGAGAGAAAGAGAAGCTATGAGTGAGAGAGAGAGAAAGAGAAGCTGTAAGTGAGAGAGAGTGAGAAAGAGAAGCGGTGAGAGAGAGAGAGGAGCTGTGAGTGAGAGAGAGAGAGAATGAGAAGTTGTGAGAGAGAGAAAGAGAGAAGCTGTGAGTGAGAGAGAACAAGAAGCTGTGAGTCAGAGAGAGAGAAAGAAAGAGAAGCATTGAGTGAGAGAGAGAGAAAGAGAAGCTGTGAGTGAGAGAGAGAGAGAAAGAATAGCTGTGAGTGAGAGAGAAAGAGAAGCTGTGAGTGAGAGAGAGAAGCTGAGTGAGAGATAGAGAAAGAGTAGCTGTGAGTGAGAGAGAGAGAGAAGTTGTGAGTAAGAGAGAGAGAACGAGAAGCTGTGAGAGAGAGAGAGAAGCTTTGAGTGAGTGGGAGAGAGAAGGAGAAGCTGTGAGTGAGATAAGAGGGAGAAAGAAAGAGAAGCTGTGAGTGAGAGAGAGAGAAAGAGAAGCTGTGAGTGAGAGAGAGAGAGAAGCTGTGAGTGAGAGATAGAGAAAGAGAAGCTGTGAGTGAGAGAGAGAGAAAGAAAGAGAAGCTGTTAGTGAGAGAGAGGGAGAAAGAGAAGCTGTTAGTGAGAGAGAGAGTGAAAGAGAAGCTGTGAGTGAGAGAGAAAGAGAAGCTGTGAGTGAGGCAGAGAGAGAAAGAGAAGGTGTGTGTGAGAGAGAGAGAAGCTGTGAGGGAGAGAGAGAGAGAGAAGCTTTGAGTGAGAGAGAAAGGGAGAAAGATAAGCTGTGACTGAGAGAGAGAGAGAGAAGGAGATGCTGTGAGTGAGAGAGAGAGTGAAAGTGAAGCTGTGAGTGCGAGAGCGAGAGAGAGAGAGAAGCTGTGAGTGAGAGAGAAAGAGAAACTGAGTGAGAGAGAGAGAGAAAGAGAAGCTGTGAGTGAGAGAGAGAGAAAGAGAAGCTGTGAGTGAGAGAGAGAAAGAGAAGCTGTTAGTGAGAGTGAGTGTGAAAGAGAAGCTTTGAGTGAGAGAGAGAGAAGCTGTGAGTGAGAGAGAGAGAAGCTGTGAGTGAGAGAGAGAGAAAGAGAAGCTGTGAGTGAGAGAGAGTGAGAAAGAGAAGCTGTGAGTGAGAGAGAAATAGAAGCTGTGAGTGAGGCAGAGAGAGAAAGAGAAGGTGTGTGTGTGTGAGAGAGAAGCTGTTAGTGAGAGAGTGAAAGAGAAGCTGTGAGTGAGAGAGAGAGAGAGAGAACGAGAAGCTGTGAGAGAGAGAGAAGCTGTGAGTGAGAGAGAGAAGGAGAAGCTGTGAGTGAGAGAGAGAGAGAAAGAAAGAAAGAGAAGCTGTGAGTGAGAGAGAGAGAAAGAGAAGCTGTGAGTGAGAGAGAAAGAGAAGCTGTAAATGAGAGAGAAAGAGAAGATGTGAGTGAGAGAGAGAAGATGTGAGTGAGAGAGAGAGAAAGAGAAGCTGAGAGAGAGAGAGAAAGAGAAGCTGTGAGTGAGAGAGAGAGAAGCTGTGAGTGAGAGAGAGAGAGAAAGAGAAGCTGTGAGTGAGAGAGAGAGAAAGAGAAGCTGTGAGAGAGAGAGAGAAAGAGACAATGTAAATGAGAGAGAAAGAGAAGATGTGAGTGAGAGAGAGAGAAACTGTGTGTGTGAGAGAGAAAGAGAAGCTGTGAGTGAGAGAGAGAGAGAAAGAGAAGCTGTAAGTGAGAGAGAGAGAAAGAGAAGCTGTGAGTGAGAGAAAGAGAAAGAGTAGCTGTGAGTGAGGAGAGAGAGAAAGAGAAGCTGTGAGTGAGAGAGAGAGAGAAGGAGAAGCTGTGAGTGAGAGAGAGAAAGAGAAGCTGTGAGTGAGAGAGAGAGAAAGAGAAGCTGTAAGTGAGAGAGAGTGAGAAAGAGAAGCGGTGAGAGAGAGAGAGGAGCTGTGAGTGAGAGAGAGAGAGAATGAGAAGTTGTGAGAGAGAGAAAGAGAGAAGCTGTGAGTGAGAGAGAACAAGAAGCTGTGAGTCAGAGAGAGAGAGAAAGAAAGAGAAGCATTGAGTGAGAGAGAGAGAAAGAGAAGCTGTGAGTGAGAGAGAGAGAAGCTGTGAGTGAGAGAGAGAGAAAGAGATACTGTGAGTGAGAGAGAGAGAGAAAGAGAAGCTGTGAGTGAGAGAGAGAGGGAGAGAAAGAGAAGCTGTGAGTGAGAGAAAGAGAGAGAGAGAAAGAAAGAGAAGCTGTGAGTGAGGAGGAGAGAGAAATTGAAGCTGTGAGTGAGAGATCGAGAGAAAGAGAAGCTGTGTGTGAGAGACAGAGAGAAAGAGAAGCTGTAAGAGAGAGAGAGAGAAATAGAAGCTGTGTGTGTGTGAGAGAGAAAGAGAAGCTGTGAGTGAGAGAGACAGAGAAAGAGAAGATGTGAGTGAGAGAGAATGAGAAAGATAAGCAGTGAGAGAGAGAGAGAGAGAAGGAGAAGCTGTGTGTGAGAGACAGAGAAGCTGTGAGAGAGAGAGGGAGAATGAGAAGCTGTGAGTGAGAGAGAGAGAGAGAAAGAGAAGCTGTGAGTGAGAGAAAGAGAGAGAGAGAAAGGAATAGAAGCTGTGAGTGAGGAATAGAGAGAAATTGAACCTGTGAGTGAGAGAGAGAGAGAAAGAGAAGCTGTGTGTGAGAGACAGAGAGAAAGAGAAGCTGTAAGAGAGAGAGAAATACAAGCTGTGTGTGTGAGAGAGAGAAAGAGAAGCTGTTAGTGAGAGAGAGGGAGAAAGAGAAGCTGTTAGTGAGAGAGAGTGAAAGAGAAGCTGTGAGTGAGAGAGAAAGAGAAGCTGTGAGTGAGGCAGAGAGAGAAAGAGAAGGTGTGTGTGTGAGAGAGAGAAGCTGTGAGGGAGAGAGAGAAAGAGAAACTGTGAGTGAGAGAGAGCTAGAAAGAGAAGCTGTTAGTGAGAGACAGAGTGAAAGAGAAGCTGTGAGTGAAGGAGAGAGAGAGAAGCTGTGATTGAGAGAGAGAGAAAAGCTGTGAGTGAGAGAGAGAGAGAAAGAGAAGCTGTTAGTGAGAGAGAGAGTGAAAGAGAAGCTTTGAGTGAAGGAGAGAGAGAGAAGCTGTGATTGAGAGAGAGAGAGAAGCTGTGAGTGAGAGAGAGAGAGAAAGAAAGAGAAGCATTGAGTGAGAGAGAGAGAAAGAGAAGCTGTGAGTGAGAGAGAGAGAAGCTGTGAGTGAGAGAGAGAGAAAGAGATACTGTGAGTGAGAGAGAGAGAGAAAGAGAAGCTGTGAGTGAGAGAGAGAGGGAGAGAAAGAGAAGCTGTGAGTGAGAGAAAGAGAGAGAGAGAAAGAAAGAGAAGCTGTGAGTGAGGAGGAGAGAGAAATTGAAGCTGTGAGTGAGAGAGGGAGAGAAAGAGAAGCTGTGTGTGAGAGACAGAGAGAAAGAGAAGCTGTAAGAGAGAGAGAGAGAAATAGAAGCTGTGTGTGAGAGAGAGAGAAAGAGAAGCTGTGAGTGAGAGAGACAGAGAAAGAGAAGATGTGAGTGAGAGAGAATGAGAAAGAGAAGCAGTGAGAGAGAGAGAGAGAAAGAGAAGCTGTGTGTGAGAGACAGAGAAGCTGTGAGAGAGAGAGGGAGAATGAGAAGCTGTGAGTGAGAGAGAGAGAGAGAGAAAGAGAAGGTGTGAGTGAGTGAGAGAGTGAGAGAAGCTGTGAGTGAGAGAGAGAAAGAGAAGCTGTGAGTGAGAGAGAGAGAAAGAGAAGCTTTGAGTGAGGGAGAAAGAGAAAGAGAAGCTGTGTGTGAGAGAGAGAAAGAGAAGATGTGAGTGAGAGAGAGAGAGAAAGAGAAACTGTGAGTGAGAGAGAAAGAGAGAAAGTGAAGCTGTGAGTAAGAGAGAGAGAAAGAGAAGCTGTGAGTGAGAGAGAAAGAGAGAATGAGAAGCTGTGAGTGAGAGAGAGAGAGAGAATGAGAAGCTCTGAGAGAGAGAAAGAGAGAATGAGAAGCTGTGAGTGAGAGAGAGAGAGAGAATGAGAAGCTCTGAGAGAGAGAAAGAGAGAAGCTGTGAGTGAGAGAGAACGAGAAGCTGTGAGTGAGAGAGAGAGAGAAAGAAAGAGAAGCTGTGAGTGAGAGAGAGAGAAAGAGAAGCTGTGAGTGAGAGAGAGTGAGAGAGAAGCTGTGAGAGAGAGAGAGAGAGAAGCTGTGAGTGAGAGAGACAGAGAAAGAAAGAAAGAGAAGCTGTGTGTGAGAGAGAGAAAGCGTATCTCTGAGTGAGAGAGAGAGAGAAAGAAATGCTGTGAGTGAGAGAGAGAAAGAGAAGCTGTGAGTGACAGAGAGAGAGAGAACGAGAAGTTGTGAGTGAGAGAGTGAGAGAGAGAAATAGAAGCGGTGAGAGAGAGTGAGAAACAGATGCTGTGAGTGAGTGCATGAGAGAGAGAAAGAGAAGCTGTGAGTGAGAGAGAGAGAGAAAGAGTAGCTGTGAGTGAGAGAGAAAGAGAAGCTGTGAGTGAGAGAGAGAGAGAAGCTGAGTGAGAGATAGAGAAAGAGTAGCTGTGAGTGAGAGAGAGAGAGAAGCTGTGAGTGAGAGAGAGAGAGAGAACGAGAAGCTGTGTGTGTGAGAGAGAAGTTGTGAGTGAGAGAGAGAGAGAAGGAGAAGCTGTGAGTGAGATAAGAGGGAGAAAGAAAGAGAAGCTGTGAGTGAGAGAGAGAGAGAAAGAGAAGCTGTTAGTGAGAGAGAGTGAAAGAGAAGCTGTGAGTGAGAGAGAAAGAGAAGCTGTGAGTGAGGCAGAGAGAGAAAGAGAAGGTGTGTGTGAGAGAGAGAAGCTGTGAGGGAGAGAGAGAAAGAGAAACTGTGAGTGAGAGAGAGGGAGAAAGAGAAGCTGTTAGTGAGAGAGAGAGTGAAAGAGAAGCTGTGAGTGAAGGAGAGAGAGAGAAGCTGTGATTGAGAGAGAGAGAAAAGCTGTGAGTGAGAGAGAGAGTGAAAGAGAAGCTGTGAGTGAAGGAGAGAGAGAGAAGCTGTGATTGAGAGAGAGAGAGAAGCTGTGAGTGAGAGAGAGAGAGAAAGAGAAACTGAGTGAGAGAGAGAGAAAGAGAATCTGTGAGTGAGAGGGAGAGAAAGAGAAGCTGTGAGTGAGAGAGAGAAAGAGAAGCTGTAAGTGAGAGAGAGTGAGAAAGAGAAGCGGTGAGAGAGAGAGAGGAGATGTGAGTGAGAGAGAGAGAGAATGAGAAGCTGTGAGAGAGAGAAAGAGAGAAGCTGTGAGTGAGAGAGAACAAGAAGCTGTGAGTCAGAGAGAGAGAGAAAGAAAGAGAAGCTGTGAGTGAGAGAGTGAAAGAGAAGCTGTGAGTGAGAGAGAGAGAAGCTGTGAGTGAGAGAGAGAAAGAGAAACTGTGAGTGAGAGAGAGAGAGAGAGAGAAAGAGAAGCTGTGAGTGAGAGAGAGAGGGAGAGAAAGAGAAGCTGTGAGTGAGAGAAAGAGAGAGAGAGAAAGGAATAGAAGCTGTGAGTGAGGAATAGAGAGAAATTGAACCTGTGAGTGAGAGAGAGAGAGAAAGAGAAGCTGTGTGTGAGAGACAGAGAGAAAGAGAAGCTGTAAGAGAGAGAGAAATACAAGCTGTGTGTGTGAGAGAGAGAAAGAGAAGCTGTTAGTGAGAGAGAGGGAGAAAGAGAAGCTGTTAGTGAGAGAGAGTGAAAGAGAAGCTGTGAGTGAGAGAGAAAGAGAAGCTGTGAGTGAGGCAGAGAGAGAAAGAGAAGGTGTGTGTGAGAGAGAGAAGCTGTGAGGGAGAGAGAGAAAGAGAAACTGTGAGTGAGAGAGAGCTAGAAAGAGAAGCTGTTAGTGAGAGACAGAGTGAAAGAGAAGCTGTGAGTGAAGGAGAGAGAGGGAAGCTGTGATTGAGAGAGAGAGAAAAGCTGTGAGTGAGAGAGAGAGAGAAAGAGAAGCTGTTAGTGAGAGAGAGAGTGAAAGAGAAGCTGTGAGTGAAGGAGAGAGAGAGAAGCTGTGATTGAGAGAGAGAGAGAAGCTGTGAGTGAGAGAGAGAGAGAAAGAAAGAGAAGCATTGAGTGAGAGAGAGAGAAAGAGAAGCTGTGAGTGAGAGAGAGAGAAGCTGTGAGTGAGAGAGAGAGAAAGAGATACTGTGAGTGAGAGAGAGAGAGAAAGAGAAGCTGTGAGTGAGAGAGAGAGGGAGAGAAAGAGAAGCTGTGAGTGAGAGAAAGAGAGAGAGAGAAAGAAAGAGAAGCTGTGAGTGAGGAGGAGAGAGAAATTGAAGCTGTGAGTGAGAGAGGGAGAGAAAGAGAAGCTGTGTGTGAGAGACAGAGAGAAAGAGAAGCTGTAAGAGAGAGAGAGAGAAATAGAAGCTGTGTGTGTGAGAGAGAGAAAGAGAAGCTGTGAGTGAGAGAGACAGAGAAAGAGAAGATGTGAGTGAGAGAGAATGAGAAAGAGAAGCAGTGAGAGAGAGAGAGAGAAAGAGAAGCTGTGTGTGAGAGACAGAGAAGCTGTGAGAGAGAGAGGGAGAATGAGAAGCTGTGAGTGAGAGAGAGAGAGAGAGAAAGAGAAGGTGTGAGTGAGTGAGAGAGTGAGAGAAGCTGTGAGTGAGAGAGAGAAAGAGAAGCTGTGAGTGAGAGAGAGAGAAAGAGAAGCTTTGAGTGAGGGAGAAAGAGAAAGAGAAGCTGTGTGTGAGAGAGAGAAAGAGAAGATGTGAGTGAGAGAGAGAGAGAAAGAGAAACTGTGAGTGAGAGAGAAAGAGAGAAAGTGAAGCTGTGAGTAAGAGAGAGAGAAAGAGAAGCTGTGAGTGAGAGAGAAAGAGAGAATGAGAAGCTGTGAGTGAGAGAGAGAGAGAGAATGAGAAGCTCTGAGAGAGAGAAAGAGAGAAGCTGTGAGTGAGAGAGAACGAGAAGCTGTGAGTGAGAGAGAGAGAGAAAGAAAGAGAAGCTGTGAGTGAGTGAGAGAGAAAGAGAAGCTGTGAGTGAGAGAGAGTGAGAGAGAAGCTGTGAGAGAGAGAGAGAGAGAAGCTGTGAGTGAGAGAGACAGAGAAAGAAAGAAAGAGAAGCTGTGTGTGTGAGAGAGAAAGCGTATCTCTGAGTGAGAGAGAGAGAGAAAGAAATGCTGTGAGTGAGAGAGAGAGAAAGAGAAGCTGTGAGTGACAGAGAGAGAGAGAACGAGAAGTTGTGAGTGAGAGAGTGAGAGAGAGAAATAGAAGCTGTGAGAGAGAGTGAGAGAGAAACAGATGCTGTGAGTGAGTGCATGAGAGAGAGAAAGAGAAGCTGTGAGTGAGAGAGAGAGAGAAGCTGAGTGAGAGATAGAGAAAGAGTAGCTGTGAGTGAGAGAGAGAGAGAAGCTGTGAGTGAGAGAGAGAGAGAGAACGAGAAGCTGTGTGTGTGAGAGAGAAGCTGTGAGTGAGAGAGAGAGAGAAGGAGAAGCTGTGAGTGAGATAAGAGGGAGAAAGAAAGAGAAGCTGTGAGTGAGAGAGAGAGAGAAAGAGAACCTGTTAGTGAGAGAGAGTGAAAGAGAAGCTGTGAGTGAGAGAGAAAGAGAAGCTGTGAGTGAGGCAGAGAGAGAAAGAGAAGGTGTGTGTGAGAGAGAGAAGCTGTGAGGGAGAGAGAGAAAGAGAAACTGTGAGTGAGAGAGAGGGAGAAAGAGAAGCTGTTAGTGAGAGAGAGAGTGAAAGAGAAGCTGTGAGTGAAGGAGAGAGAGAGAAGCTGTGATTGAGAGAGAGAGAAAAGCTGTGAGTGAGAGAGAGAGAAAGAGAAGCTGTTAGTGAGAGAGAGAGTGAAAGAGAAGCTGTGAGTGAAGGAGAGAGAGAGAAGCTGTGATTGAGAGAGAGAGAAGCTGTGAGTGAGAGAGAGAGAGAAAGAGAAACTGAGTGAGAGAGAGAGAAAGAGAATCTGTGAGTGAGAGGGAGAGAAAGAGAAGCTGTGAGTGAGAGAGAGAAAGAGAAGTTGTTAGTGAGAGTGAGTGTGAAAGAGAAGCTTTGAGTGAGAGAGAGAAGCTGTGAGTGAGAGAGAGAGAGAAGCTGTGAGTGAGAGAGAGAGAAAGAGAAGCTGTGAGTGAGAGAGAGTGAGAAAGAGAAGCTGTGAGTGAGAGAGAAAGAGAAGCTGTGAGTGAGGCAGAGAGAGAAAGAGAAGGTGTGTGTGTGAGAGAGATAAGCTGTGAGTGAGAACGAGAAAGAGAAGCTGTGAGTGAGAGAGAGAGAGAGAACGAGAAGCTGTAAGAGAGAGAGAAGCTGTGAGTGAGAGAGAGAATGAGAAGCTGTGAGTGAGAGAGAGAGAGATAAAGAGATGCTGTGAGTGAGAGAGAGAGAAGCTGTGAGTGAGAGAGAGAGAAAGAGAAGCTGTGAGTGAGAGAGAGAGAGAAAGAGAAGCTGTGAGTGAGAGAGAGAGAAAGAGAAGCTGTAAATGAGAGAGATAGAGAAGATGTGAGTGAGAGAGAGAGAGAAGCTGTGAGTGAGAGAGAGAGAAAGAGAAGCTGTAAGTGAGAGAGAGTGAGAAAGAGAAGCGGTGAGAGAGAGAGAGGAGCTGTGAGTGAGAGAGAGAGAGAATGAGAAGCTGTGAGAGAGAGAAAGAGAGAAGCTGTGAGTGAGAGAGAACAAGAAGCTGTGAGTCAGAGAGAGAGAGAAAGAAAGAGAAGCTGTGAGTGAGAGAGAGAAAGAGAAGCTGTGAGTGAGAGAGAGAGAAGCTGTGAGTGAGAGAGAGAAAGAGAAACTGTGAGTGAGAGAGAGAGAGAGAGAAAGAGAAGCTGTGAGTGAGAGAGAGAGGGAGAGAAAGAGAAGCTGTGAGTGAGAGAAAGAGAGAGAGAGAAAGAAATAGAAGCTGTGAGTGAGGAATAGAGAGAAATTGAAGCTGTGAGTGAGAGAGAGAGAGAAAGAGAAGCTGTGTGTGAGAGACAGAGAGAAAGAGAAGCTGTAAGAGAGAGAGAAATAGAAGCTGTGTGTGTGAGAGAGAGAAAGAGAAGCTGTTAGTGAGAGAGAGGGAGAAAGAGAAGCTGTTAGTGAGAGAGAGTGAAAGAGAAGCTGTGAGTGAGAGAGAAAGAGAAGCTGTGAGTGAGGCAGAGAGAGAAAGAGAAGGTGTGTGTGTGAGAGAGAGAAGCTGTGAGGGAGAGAGAGAAAGAGAAACTGGGAGTGAGAGAGAGGGAGAAAGAGAAGCTGTTAGTGAGAGACAGAGTGAAAGAGAAGCTGTGAGTGAAGGAGAGAGAGAGAAGCTGTGATTGAGAGAGAGAGAAAAGCTGTGAGTGAGAGAGAGAGAGAAAGAGAAGCTGTTAGTGAGAGAGAGAGTGAAAGAGAAGCTGTGAGTGAAGGAGAGAGAGAGAAGCTGTGATTGAGAGAGAGAGAGCAGCTGTGAGTGAGAGAGAGAGAGAGAAAGAGAAACTGAGTGAGAGAGAGAGAAAGAGAATCTGTGAGTGAGAGGGAGAGAAAGAGAAGCTGTGAGTGAGAGAGAGAAAGAGAAGTTGTTAGTGAGAGTGAGTGTGAAAGAGAAGCTTTGAGTGAGAGAGAGAAGCTGTGAGTGAGAGAGAGAGAAGCTGTGAGTGAGAGAGAGAGAAGCTGTGAGTGAGAGAGAGAGAAAGAGAAGCTGTGAGTGAGAGAGAGTGAGAAAGAGAAGCTGTGAGTGAGAGAAAGAGAAGCTGTGAGTAAGAGAGAGAGAAAGAGAAGCTGTGAGTGAGAGAGAGAGAGAGAAGCTGTGAGTGAGAGAGAGAGAAAGAGAAGCTGTGAGTGAGAGAGACAGAGAAAGAGAAGATGTGAGTGAGAGAGAATGAGAAAGAGAAGCAGTGAGAGAGAGAGAGAGAAAGAGAAGCTGTGTGTGAGAGACAGAGAAGCTGTGAGAGAGAGAGGGAGAATGAGAAGCTGTGAGTGAGAGAGAGAGAGAGAAAGAGAAGGTGTGAGTGAGTGAGAGAGTGAGAGAAGCTGTGAGTGAGAGAGAGAAAGAGAAACTGTGAGTGAGAGAGAGAGAGAAAGAGAAGCTTTGAGTGAGGGAGAAAGAGAAAGAGAAGCTGTGTGTGAGAGAGAGAAAGAGAAGATGTGAGTGAGAGAGAAAGAGAGAAAGTGAAGCTGTGAGTAAGAGAGAGAGAAAGAGAAGCTGTGAGTGAGAGAGAAAGAGAGAATGAGAAGCTGTGAGTGAGAGAGAGAGAGAGAATGAGAAGCTCTGAGAGAGAGAAAGAGAGAAGCTGTGAGTGAGAGAGAACGAGAAGCTGTGAGTGAGAGAGAGAGAGAAAGAAAGAGAAGCTGTGAGTGAGAGAGAGAGAGAAAGAGAAGCTGTGAGTGAGAGAGAGTGAGAGAGAAGCTGTGAGAGAGAGAGAGAGAGAGAAGCTGTGAGTGAGAGAGACAGAGAAAGAAAGAAAGAGAAGCTGTGTGTGTGAGAGAGAAAGCGTATCTCAGAGTGAGAGAGAGAGAAAGAAATGCTGTGAGTGAGAGAGAGAGAAAGAGAAGCTGTGAGTGACAGAGAGAGAGAGAACGAGAAGTTGTGAGTGAGAGAGTGAGAGAGAGAAATAGAAGCTGTGAGAGAGAGTGAGAGAGAAACAGATGCTGTGAGTGAGTGCATGAGAGAGAGAAAGAGAAGCTGTGAGTGAGAGAGAGAGAGAAAGAGTAGCTGTGAGTGAGAGAGAAAGAGAAGCTGTGAGTGAGAGAGAGAGAGAAGCTGAGTGAGTGATAGAGAAAGAGTAGCTGTGAGTGAGAGAGAGAGAGAAGCTGTGAGTGAGAGAGAGAGAGAGAACGAGAAGCTGTGTGTGAGAGAGAGAAGCTGTGAGTGAGAGAGAGAGAGAAGGAGAAGCTGTGAGTGAGATAAGAGGGAGAAAGAAAGAGAAGCTGTGAGTGAGAGAGAGAGAGAGAAAGAGAAGCTGTTAGTGAGAGAGAGTGAAAGAGAAGCTGTGAGTGAGAGAGAAAGAGAAGCTGTGAGTGAGGCAGAGAGAGAAAGAGAAGGTGTGTGTGAGAGAGAGAAGCTGTGAGGGAGAGAGAGAAAGAGAAACTGTGAGTGAGAGAGAGGGAGAAAGAGAAGCTGTTAGTGAGAGAGAGAGTGAAAGAGAAGCTGTGAGTGAAGGAGAGAGAGAGAAGCTGTGATTGAGAGAGAGAGAAAAGCTGTGAGTGAGAGAGAGAGAGAAAGAGAAGCTGTTAGTGAGAGAGAGAGAAAGAGAATCTGTGAGTGAGAGGGAGAGAAAGAGAAGCTGTGAGTGAGAGAGAGTGAGAAAGAGAAGCTGTGAGTGAGAGAGAAAGAGAAGCTGTGAGTGAGGCAGAGAGAGAAAGAGAAGGTGTGTGTGAGAGAGAGAGAAGCTGTGAGTGAGAACGAGAAAAAGAAGCTGTGAGTGAGAGAGAGAGAGAGAACGAGAAGCTGTAAGAGAGAGAGAAGCTGTGAGTGAGAGAGAGAATGAGAAGCTGTGAGTGAGAGAGAGAGAGATAAAGAGATGCTGTGAGTGAGAGAGAGAGAGAAGCTGTGAGTGAGAGAGAGAGAAAGAGAAGCTGTGAGTGAGAGAGAGAGAGAAAGAGAAAGAGAAGCTGTGAGTGAGAGAGAGAGAAAGAGAAGCTGTAAATGAGAGAGATAGAGAAGATGTGAGTGAGAGAGAGAGAAGCTGTGAGTGAGAGAGAGAGAAAGAGAAGCTGTAAGTGACAGAGAGTGAGAAAGAGAAGCGGTGAGAGAGAGAGAGGAGCTGTGAGTGAGAGAGAGAGAGAATGAGAAGCTGTGAGAGAGAGAAAGAGAGAAGCTGTGAGTGAGAGAGAACAAGAAGCTGTGAGTCAGAGAGAGAGAGAAAGAAAGAGAAGCTGTGAGTGAGAGAGAGAGAAAGAGAAGCTGTGAGTGAGAAAGAGAGAAGCTGTGAGTGAGAGAGAGAAAGAGAAACTGTGAGTGAGAGAGAGAGAGAGAAAGAGAAGCTGTGAGTGAGAGAGAGAGGGAGAGAAAGAGAAGCTGTGAGTGAGAGAAAGAGAGAGAGAAAGAAATAGAAGCTGTGAGTGAGGAATAGAGGGAAATTGAAGCTGTGAGTGAGAGAGAGAGAGAAAGAGAAGCTGTGTGTGAGAGACAGAGAGAAAGAGAAGCTGTAAGAGAGAGAGAAATAGAAGCTGTGTGTGTGAGAGAGAGAAAGAGAAGCTGTTAGTGAGAGAGAGGGAGAAAGAGAAGCTGTTAGTGAGAGAGAGTGAAAGAGAAGCTGTGAGTGAGAGAGAAAGAGAAGCTGTGAGTGAGGCAGAGAGAGAAAGAGAAGGTGTGTGTGTGAGAGAGAGAAGCTGTGAGGGAGAGAGAGAAAGAGAAACTGGGAGTGAGAGGGAGAAAGAGAAGCTGTTAGTGAGAGACAGAGTGAAAGAGAAGCTGTGAGTGAAGGAGAGAGAGAGAAGCTGTGATTGAGAGAGAGAGAAAAGCTGTGAGTGAGAAAGAGAGAGAAAGAGAAGCTGTTAGTGAGAGAGAGAGTGAAAGAGAAGCTGTGAGTGAAGGAGAGAGAGAGAAGCTGTGATTGAGAGAGAGAGAGAAGCTGTGAGTGAGAGAGAGAGAGAGAAAGAGAAACTGAGTGAGAGAGAGAGAAAGAGAATCTGTGAGTGAGAGGGAGAGAAAGAGAAGCTGTGAGTGAGAGAGAGAAAGAGAAGTTGTTAGTGAGAGTGAGTGTGAAAGAGAAGCTTTGAGTGAGAGAGAGAAGCTGTGAGTGAGAGAGAGAGAGAAGCTGTGAGTGAGAGAGAGAGAGAGAAAGAGAATCTGTGAGTGAGAGAGAGAGAAAGAGAATCTGTGAGTGAGAGGGAGAGAAAGAAGCTGTGAGTGAGAGAGAGAAAGAGAAGTTGTTAGTGAGAGTGAGTGTGAAAGAGAAGCTTTGAGTGAGAGAGAGAAGCTGTGAGTGAGAGAGAGAGAGAAGCTGTGAGTGAGAGAGAGAGAAAGAGAAGCTGTGAGTGAGAGAGAGTGAGAAAGAGAAGCTGTGAATGAGAGAGAAAGAGAAGCTGTGAGTGAGGCAGAGAGAGAAAGAGAAGGTGTGTGTGAGAGAGAGAGAAGCTGTGAGTGAGAACGAGAAAGAGAAGCTGTGAGTGAGAGAGAGAGAGAGAACGAGAAGCTGTAAGAGAGAGAGAAGCTGTGAGTGAGAGAGAGAATGAGAAGCTGTGAGTGAGAGAGAGAGAGATAAAGAGATGCTGTGAGTGAGAGAGAGAGAGAAGCTGTGAGTGAGAGAGAGAGAAAGAGAAGCTGTGAGTGAGAGAGAGAGAGAAAGAGAAGCTGTGAGTGAGAGAGAGAGAAAGAGAAGCTGTAAATGAGAGAGATAGAGAAGATGTGAGTGAGAGAGAGAGAAGCTGTGAGTGAGAGAGAGAGAAAGAGAAGCTGTAAGTGAGAGAGAGTGAGAAACAGAAGCGGTGAGAGAGAGAGAGGAGCTGTCAGTGAGAGAGAGAGAGAATGAGAAGCTGTGAGAGAGAGAAAGAGAGAAGCTGTGAGTGAGAGAGAACAAGAAGCTGTGAGTCAGAGAGAGAGAGAAAGAAAGAGAAGTTGTGAGTGAGAGAGAGAGAAAGAGAAGCTGTGAGTGAGAAAGAGAGAAGCTGTGAGTGAGAGAGAGAAAGAGAAACTGTGAGTGAGAGAGAGAGAGAGAGAGAAAGAGAAGCTGTGAGTGAGAGAGAGAGGGAGAGAAAGAGAAGCTGTGAGTGAGAGAAAGAGAGAGAGAGAAAGAAATAGAAGCTGTGAGTGAGGAATAGAGAGAAATTGAAGCTGTGAGTGAGAGAGAGAGAGAAAGAGAAGCTGTGTGTGAGAGACAGAGAGAAAGAGAAGCTGTAAGACAGAGAGAAATAGAAGCTGTGTGTGTGAGAGAGAGAAAGAGAAGCTGTTAGTGAGAGAGAGGGAGAAAGAGAAGCTGTTAGTGAGAGAGAGTGAAAGAGAAGCTGTGAGTGAGAGAGAAAGAGAAGCTGTGAGTGAGGCAGAGAGAGAAAGAGAAGGTGTGTGTGTGAGAGAGAGAAGCTGTGAGGGAGAGAGAGAAAGAGAAACTGGGAGTGAGAGAGAGGGAGAAAGAGAAGCTGTTAGTGAGAGACAGAGTGAAAGAGAAGCTGTGAGTGAAGGAGAGAGAGAGAAGCTGTGATTGAGAGAGAGAGAAAAGCTGTGAGTGAGAGAGAGAGAGAAAGAGAAGCTGTTAGTGAGAGAGAGAGTGAAAGAGAAGCTGTGAGTGAAGGAGAGAGAGAGAAGCTGTGATTGAGAGAGAGAGAGAAGCTGTGAGTGAGAGAGAGAGAAAGAGAAAGAGAAACTGAGTGAGAGAGAGAGAAAGAGAATCTGTGAGTGAGAGGGAGAGAAAGAGAAGCTGTGAGTGAGAGAGAGAAAGAGAAGTTGTTAGTGAGAGTGAGTGTGAAAGAGAAGCTTTGAGTGAGAGAGAGAAGCTGTGAGTGAGAGAGAGAGAGAAGCTGTGAGTGAGAGAGAGAGAAAGAGAAGCTGTGAGTGAGAGAGAGTGAGAAAGAGAAGCTGTGAGTGAGAGAAAGAGAAGCTGTGAGTGAGAGAGAGAGAAAGAGAAGCTGTGAGTGAGAGAGAGAGCTGTGAGTGAGAGAGAGAGAAAGAGAAGCTGTGAGTGAGAGAGACAGAGAAAGAGAAGCTGAGAGTGAGAGAGAGAGAAAGAGAAGCTGTGAGTGTGTGAGAGAGAGAGAGAAAGAAAGAGAAGCTGTGTGTGTGAGAGAGAAAGCGTATCGGTGAGTGTGAGAGAGAGAGAAAGAGAAGCTGTGAGTGAGAGAGACAGAGAAAGAGAAGATGTGAGTGAGAAAGAATGAGAAACAGAAGCAGTGAGAGAGAGAGAGAGAAAGAGAAGCTGTGTGTGAGAGACAGAGAAGCTGTGAGAGAGAGAGGGAGAATGAGAAGCTGTGAGTGAGAGAGAGAGAGAAAGAGAAGGTGTGAGTGAGTGAGAGAGTCTGTGAGTGAGAGAGAGAAAGAGAAGCTGTGAGTGAGAGAGAGAGAGAGAAAGAGAAGGTGTGAGTGAGTGAGAGAGTGAGAGAAGCTGTGAGTGAGAGAGAGAAAGAGAAGCTGTGAGTGAGAGAGAGAGAGAAAGAGAAGCTTTGAGTGAGGGAGAAAGAGAAAGAGAAGCTGTGTGTGAGAGAGAGAAAGAGAAGATGTGAGTGAGAGAGAGAGAGAAAGAGAAACTGTGAGTGAGAGAGAAAGAGAGAAAGTGAAGCTGTGAGTAAGAGAGAGAGAAAGAGAAGCTGTGAGTGAGAGAGAAAGAGAGAATGAGAAGCTGTGAGTGAGAGAGAGAGAGAATGAGAAGCTCTGAGAGAGAGAAAGAGAGAAGCTGTGAGTGAGAGAGAACGAGAAGCTGTGAGTGAGAGAGAGAGAGAAAGAAAGAGAAGCTGTGAGTGAGAGAGAGAGAAAGAGAAGCTGTGAGTGAGAGAGAGTGAGAGAGAAGCTGTGAGAGAGAGAGAGAGAGAAGCTGTGAGTGAGAGAGACAGAGAAAGAAAGAAAGAGAAGCTGTGTGTGTGAGAGAGAAAGCGTATCTCTGAGTGAGAGAGAGAGAGAAAGAAATGCTGTGTGAGAGAGAGAGAAAGAGAAGCTGTGAGTGACAGAGAGAGAGAGAACGAGAAGTTGTGAGTGAGAGAGTGAGAGAGAGAAATAGAAGCTGTGAGAGAGAGTGAGAGAGAAACAGATGCTGTGAGTGAGTGCATGAGAGAGAGAAAGAGAAGCTGTGAGTGAGAGAGAGAGAAAGAGTAGCTGTGAGTGAGAGAGAAAGAGAAGCTGTGAGTGAGAGAGAGAGAGAAGCTGAGTGAGAGATAGAGAAAGAGTAGCTGTGAGTGAGAGAGAGAGAAGCTGTGAGTGAGAGAGAGAGAGAGAACGAGAAGCTGTGTGTGAGACAGAGAAGCTGTGAGTGAGAGAGAGAGAGAAGGAGAAGCTGTGAGTGAGATAAGAGGGAGAAAGAAAGAGAGGCTGTGAGTGAGAGAGAGAGAAAGAGAAGCTGTTAGTGAGAGAGAGTGAAAGAGAAGCTGTGAGTGAGAGAGAAAGAGAAGCTGTGAGTGAGGCAGAGACAGAAAGAGAAGGTGTGTGTGAGAGAGAGAAGCTGTGAGGGAGAGAGAGAAAGAGAAACTGTGAGTGAGAGAGAGGGAGAAAGAGAAGCTGTTAGTGAGAGAGAGAGTGAAAGAGAAGCTGTGAGTGAAGGAGAGAGAGAGAAGCTGTGATTGAGAGAGAGAGAAAAGCTGTGAGTGAGAGAGAGAGAGAAAGAGAAGCTGTTAGTGAGAGAGAGAGAAAGAGAATCTGTGAGTGAGAGGGAGAGAAAGAGAAGCTGTGAGTGAGAGAGAGAAAGAGAAGTTGTTAGTGAGAGTGAGTGTGAAAGAGAAGCTTTGAGTGAGAGAGAGAAGCTGTGAGTGAGAGAGAGAGAGAAGCTGTGAGTGAGAGAGAGAGAAAGAGAAGCTGTGAGTGAGAGAGAGTGAGAAAGAGAAGCTGTGAGTGAGAGAGAAAGAGAAGCTGTGAGTGAGGCAGAGAGAGAAAGAGAAGGTGTGTGTGTGAGAGAGAGAAGCTGTGAGTGAGAACGAGAAAGAGAAGCTGTGAGTGAGAGAGAGAGAGAGAACGAGAAGCTGTAAGAGAGAGAGAAGCTGTGAGTGAGAGAGAGAATGAGAAGCTGTGAGTGAGAGAGAGAGAGATAAAGAGATGCTGTGAGTGAGAGAGAGAGAGAAGCTGTGAGTGAGAGAGAGAGAAAGAGAAGCTGTGAGTGAGAGAGAGAGAGAAAGAGAAGTTGTGAGTGAGAGAGAGAGAAAGAGAAGCTGTAAATGAGAGAGATAGAGAAGATGTGAGTGAGAGAGAGAGAAGCTGTGAGTGAGAGAGAGAGAAAGAGAAGCTGTAAGTGAGAGAGAGTGAGAAAGAGAAGCGGTGAGAGAGAGAGAGGAGCTGTCAGTGAGAGAGAGAGAGAATGAGAAGCTGTGAGAGAGAGAAAGAGAGAAGCTGTGAGTGAGAGAGAACAAGAAGCTGTGAGTCAGAGAGAGAGAGAAAGAAAGAGAAGCTGTGAGTGAGAGAGAGAAAGAGAAGCTGTGAGTGAGAAAGAGAGAAGCTGTGAGTGAGAGAGAGAAAGAGAAACTGTGAGTGAGAGAGAGAGAGAGAGAGAGAAAGAGAAGCTGTGAGTGAGAGAGAGAGGGAGAGAAAGAGAAGCTGTGAGTGAGAGAAAGAGAGAGAGAGAAAGAAATAGAAGCTGTGAGTGAGGAATAGAGAGAAATTGAAGCTGTGAGTGAGAGAGAGAGAGAAAGAGAAGCTGTGTGTGAGAGACAGAGAGAAAGAGAAGCTGTAAGACAGAGAGAAATAGAAGCTGTGTGTGTGAGAGAGAGAAAGAGAAGCTGTTAGTGAGAGAGAGGGAGAAAGAGAAGCTGTTAGTGAGAGAGAGTGAAAGAGAAGCTGTGAGTGAGAGAGAAAGAGAAGCTGTGAGTGAGGCAGAGAGAGAAAGAGAAGGTGTGTGTGTGAGAGAGAGAAGCTGTGAGGGAGAGAGAGAAAGAGAAACTGGGAGTGAGAGAGAGGGAGAAAGAGAAGCTGTTAGTGAGAGACAGAGTGAAAGAGAAGCTGTGAGTGAAGGAGAGAGAGAGAAGCTGTGATTGAGAGAGAGAGAAAAGCTGTGAGTGAGAGAGAGAGAGAAAGAGAAGCTGTTAGTGAGAGAGAGAGTGAAAGAGAAGCTGTGAGTGAAGGAGAGAGAGAGAAGCTGTGATTGAGAGAGAGAGAGAAGCTGTGAGTGAGAGAGAGAGAGAGAAAGAGAAACTGAGTGAGAGAGAGAGAACGAGAAGTTGTGAGTGAGAGAGTGAGAGAGAGAAATAGAAGCTGTGAGAGAGAGTGAGAGAGAAACAGATGCTGTGAGTGAGTGCATGAGAGAGAGAAAGAGAAGCTGTGAGTGAGAGAGAGAGAAAGAGTAGCTGTGAGTGAGAGAGAAAGAGAAGCTGTGAGTGAGAGAGAGAGAGAAGCTGAGTGAGAGATAGAGAAAGAGTAGCTGTGAGTGAGAGAGAGAGAGAAGCTGTGAGTGAGAGAGAGAGAGAGAACGAGAAGCTGTGTGTGAGAGAGAGAAGCTGTGAGTGAGAGAGAGAGAGAAGGAGAAGCTGTGAGTGAGATAAGAGGGAGAAAGAAAGAGAGGCTGTGAGTGAGAGAGAGAGAGAAAGAGAAGCTGTTAGTGAGAGAGAGTGAAAGAGAAGCTGTGAGTGAGAGAGAAAGAGAAGCTGTGAGTGAGGCAGAGACAGAAAGAGAAGGTGTGTGTGAGAGAGAGAAGCTGTGAGGGAGAGAGAGAAAGAGAAACTGTGAGTGAGAGAGAGGGAGAAAGAGAAGCTGTTAGTGAGAGAGAGAGTGAAAGAGAAGCTGTGAGTGAAGGAGAGAGAGAGAAGCTGTGATTGAGAGAGAGAGAAAAGCTGTGAGTGAGAGAGAGAGAGAAAGAGAAGCTGTTAGTGAGAGAGAGAGAAAGAGAATCTGTGAGTGAGAGGGAGAGAAAGAGAAGCTGTGAGTGAGAGAGAGAAAGAGAAGTTGTTAGTGAGAGTGAGTGTGAAAGAGAAGCTTTGAGTGAGAGAGAGAAGCTGTGAGTGAGAGAGAGAGAGAAGCTGTGAGTGAGAGAGAGAGAAAGAGAAGCTGTGAGTGAGAGAGAGTGAGAAAGAGAAGCTGTGAGTGAGAGAGAAAGAGAAGCTGTGAGTGAGGCAGAGAGAGAAAGAGAAGGTGTGTGTGTGAGAGAGAGAAGCTGTGAGTGAGAACGAGAAAGAGAAGCTGTGAGTGAGAGAGAGAGAGAGAACGAGAAGCTGTAAGAGAGAGAGAAGCTGTGAGTGAGAGAGAGAATGAGAAGCTGTGAGTGAGAGAGAGAGAGATAAAGAGATGCTGTGAGTGAGAGAGAGAGAAGCTGTGAGTGAGAGAGAGAGAAAGAGAAGCTGTGAGTGAGAGAGAGAGAGAAAGAGAAGTTGTGAGTGAGAGAGAGAGAAAGAGAAGCTGTAAATGAGAGAGATAGAGAAGATGTGAGTGAGAGAGAGAGAAGCTGTGAGTGAGAGAGAGAGAAAGAGAAGCTGTAAGTGAGAGAGAGTGAGAAAGAGAAGCGGTGAGAGAGAGAGAGGAGCTGTCAGTGAGAGAGAGAGAGAATGAGAAGCTGTGAGAGAGAGAAAGAGAGAAGCTGTGAGTGAGAGAGAACAAGAAGCTGTGAGTCAGAGAGAGAGAGAAAGAAAGAGAAGCTGTGAGTGAGAGAGAGAAAGAGAAGCTGTGAGTGAGAAAGAGAGAAGCTGTGAGTGAGAGAGAGAAAGAGAAACTGTGAGTGAGAGAGAGAGAGAGAGAGAGAAAGAGAAGCTGTGAGTGAGAGAGAGAGGGAGAGAAAGAGAAGCTGTGAGTGAGAGAAAGAGAGAGAGAGAAAGAAATAGAAGCTGTGAGTGAGGAATAATGAGAAATTGAAGCTGTGAGTGAGAGAGAGAGAGAAAGAGAAGCTGTGTGTGAGAGACAGAGAGAAAGAGAAGCTGTAAGACAGAGAGAAATAGAAGCTGTGTGTGTGAGAGAGAGAAAGAGAAGCTGTTAGTGAGAGAGAGGGAGAAAGAGAAGCTGTTAGTGAGAGAGAGTGAAAGAGAAGCTGTGAGTGAGAGAGAAAGAGAAGCTGTGAGTGAGGCAGAGAGAGAAAGAGAAGGTGTGTGTGTGAGAGAGAGAAGCTGTGAGGGAGAGAGAGAAAGAGAAACTGGGAGTGAGAGAGAGGGAGAAAGAGAAGCTGTTAGTGAGAGACAGAGTGAAAGAGAAGCTGTGAGTGAAGGAGAGAGAGAGAAGCTGTGATTGAGAGAGAGAGAAAAGCTGTGAGTGAGAGAGAGAGAGAAAGAGAAGCTGTTAGTGAGAGAGAGAGTGAAAGAGAAGCTGTGAGTGAAGGAGAGAGAGAGAAGCTGTGATTGAGAGAGAGAGAGAAGCTGTGAGTGAGAGAGAGAGAGAGAAAGAGAAACTGAGTGAGAGAGAGAGAAAGAGAATCTGTGAGTGAGAGGGAGAGAAAGAGAAGCTGTGAGTGAGAGAGAGAAAGAGTTGTTAGTGAGAGTGAGTGTGAAAGAGAAGCTTTGAGTGAGAGAGAGAAGCTGTGAGTGAGAGAGAGAGAAGCTGTGAGTGAGAGAGAGAGAAAGAGAAGCTGTGAGTGAGAGAGAGTGAGAAAGAGAAGCTGTGAGTGAGAGAAAGAGAAGCTGTGAGTGAGAGAGAGAGAAAGAGAAGCTGTGAGTGAGAGAGAGAGAGCTGTGAGTGAGAGAGAGAGAAAGAGAAGCTGTGAGTGAGAGAGACAGAGAAAGAGAAGCTGAGAGTGAGAGAGAGAGAAAGAGAAGCTGTGAGTGTGAGAGAGAGAGAGAGAGAGAAAGAGAAGCTGTGTGTGTGAGAGAGAAAGCGTATCGGTGAGTGAGAGAGAGAGAGAAAGAGAAGCTGTGAGTGAGAGAGACAGAGAAAGAGAAGATGTGAGTGAGAGAGAATGAGAAACAGAAGCAGTGAGAGAGAGAGAGAGAAAGAGAAGCTGTGTGTGAGAGACAGAGAAGCTGTGAGAGAGAGAGGGAGAATGAGAAGCTGTGAGTGAGAGAGAGAGAGAGAGAAAGAGAAGGTGTGAGTGAGTGAGAGAGTCTGTGAGTGAGAGAGAGAAAGAGAAGCTGTGAGTGAGAGAGAGAGAAAAAGAGAAGCTTTGAGTGAGGGAGAAAGAGAAAGAGAAGCTGTGTGTGAGAGAGAGAAAGAGAAGATGTGAGTGAGAGAGAGAGAGAAAGAGAAACTGTGAGTGAGAGAGAAAGAGAGAAAGTGAAGCTGTGAGTAAGAGAGAGAGAAAGAGAAGCTGTGAGTGCGAGAGAAAGAGAGAATGAGAAGCTGTGAGTGAGAGAGAGAGAGAGAATGAGAAGCTCTGAGAGAGAGAAAGAGAGAAGCTGTGAGTGAGAGAGAACGAGAAGCTGTGAGTGAGAGAGAGAGAGAAAGAAAGAGAAGCTGTGAGTGAGAGAGAGAGAAAGAGAAGCTGTGAGTGAGAGAGAGTGAGAGAGAAGCTGTGTGAGAGAGAGAGAGAGAAGCTGTGAGTGAGAGAGACAGAGAAAGAAAGAAAGAGAAGCAGTGTGTGTGAGAGAGAAAGCGTATCTCTGAGTGAGAGAGAGAGAGAAAGAAATGCTGTGAGTGAGAGAGAGAGAAAGAGAAGCTGTGAGTGACAGAGAGAGAGAGAACGAGAAGTTGTGAGTGAGAGAGTGAGAGAGAGAAATAGAAGCTGTGAGAGAGAGTGAGAGAGAAACAGATGCTGTGAGTGAGTGCATGAGAGAGAGAAAGAGAAGCTGTGAGTGAGAGAGAGAGAGAGAGTAGCTGTGAGTGAGAGAGAAAGAGAAGCTGTGAGTGAGAGGGAGAGAAGCTGAGTGAGAGATAGAGAAAGAGTAGCTGTGAGTGAGAGAGAGAGAGAAGCTGTGAGTGAGAGAGAGAGAGAGAACGAGAAGCTGTGTGTGAGAGAGAGAAGCTGTGAGTGAGAGAGAGAGAGAAGGAGAAGCTGTGAGTGAGATAAGAGGGAGAAAGAAAGAGAAGCTGTGAGTGAGAGAGAGAGAGAAAGAGAAGCTGTTAGTGAGAGAGAGTGAAAGAGAAGCTGTGAGTGAGAGAGAAAGAGAAGCTGTGAGTGAGGCAGAGAGAGAAAGAGAAGGTGTGTGTGAGAGAGAGAAGCTGTGAGGGAGAGAGAGAAAGAGAAACTGTGAGTGAGAGAGAGGGAGAAAGAGAAGCTGTTAGTGAGAGAGAGAGTGAAAGAGAAGCTGTGAGTGAAGGAGAGAGAGAGAAGCTGTGATTGAGAGAGAGAGAAAAGCTGTGAGTGAGAGAGAGAGAAAGAGAAGCTGTTAGTGAGAGAGAGAGTGAAAGAGAAGCTGTGAGTGAAGGAGAGAGAGAGAAGCTGTGATTGAGAGAGAGAGAGAAGCTGTGAGTGAGAGAGAGAGAGAAAGTGAAACTGAGTGAGAGAGAGAGAAAGAGAATCTGTGAGTGAGAGGGAGAGAAAGAGAAGCTGTGAGTGAGAGAGAGAAAGAGAAGTTGTTAGTGAGAGTGAGTGTGAAAGAGAAGCTTTGAGTGAGAGAGAGAAGCTGTGAGTGAGAGAGAGAGAGAAGCTGTGAGTGAGAGAGAGAGAAAGAGAAGCTGTGAGTGAGAGAGAGTGAGAAAGAGAAGCTGTGAGTGAGAGAGAAAGAGAAGCTGTGAGTGAGGCAGAGAGAGAAAGAGAAGGTGTGTGTGTGAGAGAGAGAAGCTGTGAGTGAGAACGAGAAAGAGAAGCTGTGAGTGAGAGAGAGAGAGAGAACGAGAAGCTGTAAGAGAGAGAGAAGCTGTGAGTGAGAGAGAGAATGAGAAGCTGTGAGTGAGAGAGAGAGAGATAAAGAGATGCTGTGAGTGAGAGAGAGAGAAGCTGTGAGTGAGAGAGAGAGAAAGAGAAGCTGTGAGTGAGAGAGAGAGAGAAAGAGAAGCTGTGAGTGAGAGAGCGAATAAGAGAAGCTGTAAATGAGAGAGATAGAGAAGATGTGAGTGAGAGAGAGAGAGAAGCTGTGAGTGAGAGAGAGAGA
The DNA here is from genome assembly GCA_035047345.1 of Bradypodion ventrale. NCBI lineage: Eukaryota > Metazoa > Chordata > Lepidosauria > Squamata > Chamaeleonidae > Bradypodion > Bradypodion ventrale. The sequence goes on from JAWDJE010000001.1 coordinate 222,959,212, forward strand.
AAGAGAAGCTATAAGTGAGAGAGAGTGAGAAAGAGAAGCGGTGAGAGAGAGAGAGGAGCTGTGAGTGAGAGAGAGAGAGAATGAGAAGCTGTGAGAGAGAAAGAGAGAAGCTGTGAGTGAGAGAGAACAAGAAGCTGTGAGTCAGAGAGAGAGAGAAAGAAAGAGAAGCTGTGAGTGAGAGAGACAGAAAGAGAAGCTGTGAGTGAGAGAGAGAGAAGCTGTGAGTGAGAGAGAGAAAGAGAAACTGTGAGTGAGAGAGAGAGAGAGAGAGAAAGAGAAGCTGTGAGTGAGAGAGAGAGGGAGAGAAAGAGAAGCTGTGAGTGAGAGAAAGAGAGAGAGAGAAAGAAATAGAAGCTGTGAGTGAGGAATAGAGAGAAATTGAAGCTGTGAGTGAGAGAGAGAGAGAAAGAGAGGCAGTGTGTGAGAGACAGAGAGAAAGAGAATCTGTAAGAGAGAGAGAAATAGAAGCTGTGTGTGTGAGAGAGAGAAAGAGAAGCTGTTAGTGAGAGAGAGGGAGAAAGAGAAGCTGTTAGTGAGAGAGAGTGAAAGAGAAGCTGTGAGTGAGAGAGAAAGAGAAGCTGTGAGTGAGGCAGAGAGAGAAAGAGAAGGTGTGTGTGTGAGAGAGAGAAGCTGTGAGGGAGAGAGAGAAAGAGAAACTGGGAGTGAGAGAGAGGGAGAAAGAGAAGCTGTTAGTGAGAGACAGAGTGAAAGAGAAGCTGTGAGTGAAGGAGAGAGAGAGAAGCTGTGATTGAGAGAGAGAGAAAAGCTGTGAGTGAGAGAGAGAGAGAAAGAGAAGCTGTTAGTGAGAGAGAGAGTGAAAGAGAAGCTGTGAGTGAAGGAGAGAGAGAGAAGCTGTGATTGAGAGAGAGAGAGAAGCTGTGAGTGAGAGAGAAAGAGAAACTGAGTGAGAGAGAGAGAAAGAGAATCTGTGAGTGAGAGGGAGAGAAAGAGAAGCTGTGAGTGAGAGAGAGAAAGAGAAGTTGTTAGTGAGAGTGAGTGTGAAAGAGAAGCTTTGAGTGAGAGAGTGAAGCTGTGAGTGAGAGAGAGAGAGAAGCTGTGAGTGAGAGAGAGAGAAAGAGAAGCTGTGAGTGAGAGAGAGTGAGAAAGAGAAGCTGTGAGTGAGAGAAAGAGAAGCTGTGAGTGAGAGAGAGAGAAAGAGAAGCTGTGAGTGAGAGAGAGAGAGAGAAGCTGTGAGTGAGAGAGAGAGAAAGAGAAGCTGTGAGTGAGAGAGACAGAGAAAGAGAAGCTGAGAGTGAGAGAGAGAGAAAGAGAAGCTGTGAGTGTGAGAGAGAGAGAGAAAGAAAGAGAAGCTGTGTGTGAGAGAGAGAAAGCGTATCGGTGAGTGAGAGAGAGAGAGAAAGAGAAGCTGTGAGTGAGAGAGAGAAAGAGAAGCTGTGAGTGACAGAGAGAGAGAGAACGAGAAGTTGTGAGTGAGAGAGTGAGAGAGAGAAATAGAAGCTGTGAGAGAGAGTGAGAGAGAAACAGATGCTGTGAGTGAGTGCATGAGAGAGAGAAAGAGAAGCTGTGAGTGAGAGAGAGAGAGAAAGAGTAGCTGTGAGTGAGAGAGAAAGAGAAGCTGTGAGTGAGAGAGAGAGAGAAGCTGAGTGAGAGATAGAGAAAGAGTAGCTGTGAGTGTGAGAGAGAGAGAAGCTGTTAGTGAGAGAGAGAGAGTATAAGAGAAGCTGTCAGTGAGAGAGAGAGGGAAGCTGTGAGTGAGAGAGAGAGAGAAGCTGTTAGTGAGAGAGAGAGAGAAAGAGAAGCTGTGAGAGAGAGAAAGAGTAGCTATGAGTGAGAGAGAGAGAGAAAGAGAATCTGTGAGTGAGTGAGAGAGAAAGAGAAGCTGTTAGTGAGAGAGAGAGTATAAGAGAAGCTGTGAGTGAGTGAGAGAAAGAGAAGCTGTGAGTGAGTGAGAGAGAGAGAAGCTGTGAGTGTGTGTGTGTGAGAGAGAGAAGCTGTGAGTGAGAGAGAAAAAAAGAGAAGCTGTTAGTGAGAGAGAGAGTATAAGAGAAGCCGTGAGTGAGTAAGAGAGAGAGAAGCTGTGAGTGAGAGAGACAGTGAAGCTGTGTGTGTGAGAGAGAGAGAGAGAGAGAGAAAGAGAAGCTATGAGTGAGAGAGAGAGAAAGAGAAGCTGTATGTGTGAGAAAGAGAAAGAGAAGCTGTCAGTGAGAGAGAAAGAGAGAAAATGAGAAGCTGTGAGGGAGAGAGAGTGAGAGAGAAGCTGTGAGTGAGAGAGAGAGAACCTGTGAGTGAGAGAGAGAGAAAGAGAAGCTGTATGTGTGAGAGAGAAAGAGAAAGAGAAGCTGTCAGTGAGAGAGAAAGAGAGAAAATGAGAAGCTGTGAGGGAGAGAGAGAGAGAGAGAGGTTGTGTGGTTGTGAAAGAGAGAAGCTGTGAGTGAGAGAGAGAGAAAGAGAAACTGTGAGTGAGTGAGAGAGAGAAAGAGAAGCTGTGAGAGAGAGAGAGAGAGAGAAAGAGAAGCTGTTGGTGAGAGAGAGAGTGAAAGAGAAGCTGTGAGTGAAGGAGAGAGAGAAGCTCTGATTGCGCGAGAGAGTGAAGCTGTGAGTGAGAGAGAGAGAAAGAAAGAGACAGAGTGAGAGAGAGAGAGAAAGAGAAGCTGTGAGTGAGAGAGAGAGAGAGAAGCTGTTAGTGAGAGAGAGAGAGAGAAAGAGAAGCTGTGAGAGAGAGAAAGAGTAGCTATGAGTGAGAGAGAGAGAGAAAGAGAAGCTGTGAGTGAGTGAGAGAGAAAGAGAAGCTGTTAGTGAGAGAGAGAGTATAAGAGAAGCTGTGAGTGAGTGAGAGAAAGAGAAGCTGTGAGTGAGTGAGAGAGAGAGAAGCTGTGAGTGTGTGTGTGTGTGTGAGAGAGAAGCTGTGAGTGAGAGAGAAAAAAAGAGAAGCTGTTAGTGAGAGAGAGAGTATAAGAGAAGCCGTGAGTGAGTAAGAGAGAGAGAAGCTGTGAGTGAGAGAGACAGAGAAGCTGTGAGAGAGAGAGAGAGAGAGAGAAAGAGAAGCTATGAGTGAGAGAGAGAGAAAGAAAGAGAAGCTGTATGTGTGAGAGAGAAAGAGAAAGAGAAGCTGTCAGTGAGAGAGAAAGAGAGAAAATGAGAAGCTGTGAGGGAGAGAGAGTGAGAGAGAAGCTGTGAGTGAGAGAGAGAGAACCTGTGAGTGAGAGAGAGAGAAAGAGAAGCTGTATGTGTGAGAGAGAAAGAGAAAGAGAAGCTGTCAGTGAGAGAGAAAGAGAGAAAATGAGAAGCTGTGAGGGAGAGAGAGAGAGAGAGAAGTTGTGTGGTTGTGAAAGAGAGAAGCTGTGAGTGAGAGAGAGAGAAAGAGAAGCTGTTGGTGAGAGAGAGAGTGAAGGAGAAGCTGTGAGTGAAGGAGAGAGAGAAGCTCTGATTGAGCGAGAGAGAGAAGTTGTGAGTGAGAGAGAGAGAAAGAAAGAGAAACAGAGTGAGAGAGAGAGAAAGAGAAGCTGTGAGTGAGAGAGAGAGAGAAAGAGAAGCTGTGAGTGTGAGAGAGAGAGAAGCTGTGAGTGTGTGAGAGAGAAGCTGTGTGAGAGAGAGAGTGAAAGAGAAGCTGTGAGTGAGAGAGAGAAAGAGAAGCTGTTAGTGAGAGAGAGAGAAGCTGTGAGTGAGAGAGAGAGAATCTGTGAGTGAGAGAGTGAGAAAGAGAAGCTGTGAGTGAGAGAGAAAGACAAGCTGTGTGAGAGAGAGAGTGAGAAAGAGAAGCTGTGAGTGTGTGTGTGAGAGACAGAGAACCTGTGTCAGAGAGAGTGGGAAAGAGAAGATGTGAATGACAGAGAGAGAGAGAGAAACTGTGTGTGTGTGTGAGAGAGAGAAAGAGAAGCTGTGTGTGTGAGAGAGAGAAAGAGAATGTGTGAGTGAGAGAGAGAGAAAGAAAGAGAAGCTGTGAGAAAGAGAAAGAGAGAAAGAACTGTGTGTGTGAGAGAGAGAGAAGCTGTGAGTGAGAGAGAGAGAGAGAAAGAGAAGCTGTGAGTGTGAGAGAGAGAGAGAAGCTGTGAGTGAGAGACAGAGAGAGAGAGAAGCTGAGTGAGAAAGAGGGAGAAAGAGAAGCTGTGAGTGAGAGAGAGAGAAAGAAAGAGAAGCTGTGAGTGAGAGAGAGAAAGAGGAACTGTGTGAGAGAGAGAGAAAGAAAGAGAAATTGTCAGTGAGAAAGAGAGAGAAGCTTTGAGTGAGAGAGAAAGAGAAGCTGTGACTGAGAGAGAGAGAAAGAGAAGCTGTATGTGTGAGAAAGAGAAAGAGAAGCTGTCAGTGAGAGAGAAAGAGAGAAAATGAGAAGCTGTGAGGGAGAGAGAGTGAGAGAGAAGCTGTGAGTGAGAGAGAGAGAACCTGTGAGTGAGAGAGAGAGAAAGAGAAGCTGTATGTGTGAGAGAGAAAGAGAAAGAGAAGCTGTCAGTGAGAGAGAAAGAGAGAAAATGAGAAGCTGTGAGGGAGAGAGAGAGAGAGAGGTTGTGTGGTTGTGAAAGAGAGAAGCTGTGAGTGAGAGAGAGAGAAAGAGAAACTGTGAGTGAGTGAGAGAGAGAAAGAGAAGCTGTGAGAGAGAGAGAGAGAGAGAAAGAGAAGCTGTTGGTGAGAGAGAGAGTGAAAGAGAAGCTGTGAGTGAAGGAGAGAGAGAAGCTCTGATTGCGCGAGAGAGTGAAGCTGTGAGTGAGAGAGAGAGAAAGAAAGAGACAGAGTGAGAGAGAGAGAGAAAGAGAAGCTGTGAGTGAGAGAGAGAGAGAGAAGCTGTTAGTGAGAGAGAGAGAGAGAAAGAGAAGCTGTGAGAGAGAGAAAGAGTAGCTATGAGTGAGAGAGAGAGAGAAAGAGAAGCTGTGAGTGAGTGAGAGAGAAAGAGAAGCTGTTAGTGAGAGAGAGAGTATAAGAGAAGCTGTGAGTGAGTGAGAGAAAGAGAAGCTGTGAGTGAGTGAGAGAGAGAGAAGCTGTGAGTGTGTGTGTGTGTGAGAGAGAGAAGCTGTGAGTGAGAGAGAAAAAAAGAGAAGCTGTTAGTGAGAGAGAGAGTATAAGAGAAGCCGTGAGTGAGTAAGAGAGAGAGAAGCTGTGAGTGAGAGAGACAGAGAAGCTGTGAGAGAGAGAGAGAGAGAGAGAAAGAGAAGCTATGAGTGAGAGAGAGAGAAAGAAAGAGAAGCTGTATGTGTGAGAGAGAAAGAGAAAGAGAAGCTGTCAGTGAGAGAGAAAGAGAGAAAATGAGAAGCTGTGAGGGAGAGAGAGTGAGAGAGAAGCTGTGAGTGAGAGAGAGAGAACCTGTGAGTGAGAGAGAGAGAAAGAGAAGCTGTATGTGTGAGAGAGAAAGAGAAAGAGAAGCTGTCAGTGAGAGAGAAAGAGAGAAAATGAGAAGCTGTGAGGGAGAGAGAGAGAGAGAGAAGTTGTGTGGTTGTGAAAGAGAGAAGCTGTGAGTGAGAGAGAGAGAAAGAGAAGCTGTTGGTGAGAGAGAGAGTGAAAGAGAAGCTGTGAGTGAAGGAGAGAGAGAAGCTCTGATTGAGCGAGAGAGAGAAGTTGTGAGTGAGAGAGAGAGAAAGAAAGAGAAACAGAGTGAGAGAGAGAGAGAAAGAGAAGCTGTGAGTGAGAGAGAGAGAGAAAGAGAAGCTGTGAGTGTGAGAGAGAGAGAAGCTGTGAGTGTGTGAGAGAGAAGCTGTGAGTGAGAGAGAGAGTGAAAGAGAAGCTGTGAGTGAGAGAGAGAAAGAGAAGCTGTTAGTGAGAGAGAGAGAAGCTGTGAGTGAGAGAGAGAGAATCTGTGAGTGAGAGAGTGAGAAAGAGAAGCTGTGAGTGAGAGAGAAAGACAAGCTGTGTGAGAGAGAGAGTGAGAAAGAGAAGCTGTGAGTGTGTGTGTGAGAGACAGAGAACCTGTGTCAGAGAGAGTGGGAAAGAGAAGATGTGAATGACAGAGAGAGAGAGAGAAACTGTGTGTGTGTGTGAGAGAGAGAAAGAGAAGCTGTGTGTGTGAGAGAGAGAAAGAGAATGTGTGAGTGAGAGAGAGAGAAAGAAAGAGAAGCTGTGAGAAAGAGAAAGAGAGAAAGAACTGTGTGTGTGTGAGAGAGAGAAGCTGTGAGTGAGAGAGAGAGAGAGAAAGAGAAGCTGTGAGTGTGAGAGAGAGAGAGAAGCTGTGAGTGAGAGACAGAGAGAGAGAGAAGCTGAGTGAGAGAGAGGGAGAAAGAGAAGCTGTGAGTGAGAGAGAGAGAAAGAAAGAGAAGCTGTGAGTGAGAGAGAGAAAGAGGAACTGTGTGAGAGAGAGAGAAAGAAAGAGAAATTGTCAGTGAGAAAGAGAGAGAAGCTTTGAGTGAGAGAGAAAGAGAAGCTGTGACTGAGAGAGAGAGAGACAAAGAGATGCTGTGAGTGAGAGAGAGAGTGAAAGAGAAGCTGTGAGTGAGAAACAGAGAGAGAGAGAAGCTGTGAGTGACTGAGAGAAAGAGAAGCTGTGTTAGAGAGAGAGAGAGAGAGAGAGAGAGATGCTTTGAGTGAGAGAGACAGAAAGAGATGCTGTGAGTGAGAGAGAGAGAAAGAGAAGCTTTGAGTGAGAGAGAGATAGAATGGGAAGCTTTGTGTGTGTGAGAGAGAAAGAGAAGTTGTGAGTGAGAGAGAGAAAGAGAAGCTGTGTGTGTGTGAGAAAGAGAAGCTGTGAGTGAGAGAGAGAAAAAGAGAAGCTGAGAGTGAGAGAGAGAGAAAGAGAAGCTGTGAGTGAGAGAGAGAAACAGAGAAAGAGAAGCTGTGAGTGAGTGAGAGAGAGAGAAGATGTGAGTGAGAGAGAGAAAGAGAAGCTGTGTGTGTGTGAGAGAGAGAAGCTGTGAGTGAGAGAGAGGGAGAGAAAGAGATAGTGTGAGAGAGAGAGAAAGCGAAGCGGTAAGTGAGAGAGAGAAGAAAGAGAAGCTGTGAGTGAGAGAGAGAGAGAAAGAGAAGCTGTGAGTGAGAGAGAGAGAAAGAGAAGCTGTGAGTAAGAGAGAGAGACAAGCTGAGTGAGAGAGAGAGAGAAAGAGAAGCTGTGAGTGACAGAGAGAGAGAGAACGAGAAGTTGTGAGTGAGAGAGTGAGAGAGAGAAATAGAAGCTGTGAGAGAGAGTGAGAGAGAAACAGATGCTGTGAGTGAGTGCATGAGAGAGAGAAAGAGAAGCTGTGAGTGAGAGACAGAGAGAAACAGTAGCTGTGAGTGAGAGAGAGGGGGAAAGAGAAGCTGTGAGTGAGAGAGAGAGAGAAGCTGAGTGAGAGAGAGAGAAAGAGTAGCTGTGAGTGAGAGAGAGAGGGAGAAGCTGTGAGTGAGAGAGAGAGAAAGAAGCTGTGAGAGAGAGAGAGGGAACCTGTGAGTGAGAGAGAGAGAGAAAGAGAAGCTGTGAGGGAGAGAGAGAGAGAGAAAGAGAAGTTGTGTGGTTGTGTGAGAGAGAAGCTGTGAGGGAGAGAGAGATAAAGAGAAACTGTGAGTGAGAGAGAGAGAAAGAGAAGCTGTTAGTGAGAGAGAGAGTGAAAGAGAAGCTGTGAGTGAAGGAGAGAGAGAGAAGCTGTGATTGAGAGAGAGAGAAAAGCTATGAGTGAGAGAGAGAGAGAAAGAGAAGCTGTTAGTGAGAGAGAGAGTGAAAGAGAAGCTGTGAGTGAAGGAGAGAAAGAGATGCTGTGATTGAGAGAGAGAGAGAAAGAGAAGCTGTGAGTGAGAGAGAGAGAAAGAAAAGCTGTGAGTGAGAGAGAGAAAGAGAAGCTGTTAGTGTAGGAATGCATCTGGATTCTGTCAGGCTGTCTCTGACACATTTTGTAAACAAAAGCCTCTTTGCTCACTGAGAGACAGCGCTCCTTATCTCTCTTTTTCTTTGGGTTCTGACACTTCTGATTGGTTGTTTGGCCTTAGGTTTTGTCTCTGTTAGGTTTCGTTTCTGGTATACAATGCTGGCTAGTTTCGTTTCTCTGACTCTCTGCCTGAATAAAGAAACAGGCTTCAGTAGCGTTTGACCAGCCAAAGAGAGCAGGCGTGTTTTTGTGTGTCTCTGTTTTCTCCCTACTCAAAGCCTAATGAAGCAGGACTTCATGGGACTGATTGCTATCTTAAAGATCTGAGGATATAAACTGCTGCTAATGAGGCTGACTGAATAAAGAAGATATCTTTACATGAAGCAGAATTCCAACAAGTGGTGCCCCGTGTGAGGCTTTGAACTACAATGAGAGAGCCTGCTGTGAAAGCTGCTTCAGCAATTAGCACCTCATAATCGACCGGGGAAGGTCTCATTCACCTACGACCAGGCAAAAGGTCAGACCGGAGGAAGGTCATAAATTGAGCGCTCAAAATTCATCCAATTCTACATTGGGTCCCACATTAGGTGAGTGAAGAAAAATATTATTTTTTTGAATAATGGGGTGTTTGCTTTCTTCAGAAATGCAGGAACTTTGTAAAGATATCTCAGATCTTTTGCATGAGAATGGGCGAAAGGTAGATGAGAAGAAGATACAGCAGCTGGTTAAAGTTATAACAAAATTCTGTCCTTGGTTTAAATATGAAGGTCTGGACTTAAAACAGTGGAAACAGATTGGGAGAGAAATGCAGAAGCATAATGGAATTTCTGTGTCACTATTATTTACATGGGAGGCAGTTAGGGACTGCCTTCAGAGACTTACTCCAAAAAATATTTTATTGTCTCAAAGACTTGATGGCCCCCTCCCACAGCTTTTGCCTTCAGAGAAAGGGGGGGCCATGGCAACTGCCCTTCCATCATATGAGAAAAAACAGCCTCCTGATGGGGGTGAAGGTGGAAATGGAGATGGGACATTATGTCCTGACTTGCAACAATCAAGTGCTTTTAGCCCTACAAAAGACCTGTTCTCTGCTGCAATATTGCCAGCCGAGCATAAAACACAGCTAGTGCCGGCTGATGGGGAACAAATGGTGGAAAACTCATCACAGATTGAAGCTGTTAATGCATGCAGAGTGGCAGAAAGCAAGGACTGTGTTTTAAAGAGCAGCTTAGGGGATCTCAGCCCCCCCGTGAATCAACCCTCATCACAAAAGCAGGAGAAGCTGAGTAGTAAATTTGATACCTCACGTTTGGGCAGGAAGATCCTACAGGAGTGGAAGGGTCCTGTACCTCTAATCACCTGGGGACGAGGATACGCAGCGGTTTCTACAACCTCAGGACCTGTGTGGATTCCTGCTCGAGCGATCCGCCCATGGAGAGAGAAGAAGGTTACTCAGCTCCAGGATCGTGGTTCACCAGTAAACTAAATGTGCTGACATTTGTTATTTTCTTTCTTACTGTGCTTCCAGCTGTAAGAACAATGCCTCATGGGGGCAACCCCAACTTTTGGATTCGTCATGCTAACTATATGTTTGAAGTTCATGGTAAGAATGCAACGTTATACTATGAGCATCCACTGGCAGTGTCTCAAATGGCTTTTCTTCCGGCATTGTTCAACACACCAGAGTTGGTTATTGGACATTTGCAACATCTTGATAGGTCTACACTCTTCTCTAATCCTCCAGAACAATTTAACAACACCCGTTGGCGAAGCATGACATTCAAGAAATACACTAAAGGACTTTGTTTCTGCTGTCATAGTTCTGGAGTCTGGAATAGTAAATGGAAATACTGGACTCAAGCGGAAAGGGTTTTGCAGAATGTAGGCAATTATACGGGTTGTGATGATTATTTTTGGTTATGGGGTAGTTATAACAGTTCTTATAAGCTTAATTATACCTTGTATAACACTACTATTGAAGATATATATGATGTGTTTCCTATGTTTACTCCTGATTATTCTGCTATAGATAGTGGTTCAATTTGCAATGGATGGCAAATCAAGGATCCTAACATGTGGTTCTTTTTTAATGGAGTTGCCACGAATTTCCATCCAGGTCAATATCAATGTGCAGCATTGGGTTATTTTATCTGAATAATACTATTGAGAAAGAACTTCAGAATTTACAGGAGAGCATTATTAACAAAGTACGCACTGATGTTAATCTCTTTGATTGGGTGACTTCTTGGTTGCCTGATTTGTCTGTCCTTAGACAAGTTTTCTTTTATGGGTTTATTATTATTGTATGCCTTATACCTTTGTGTTTTTGCATTACTTGTATTCCTAATCTTATTTCTTTGTGTAACACATGTCCACTGTGTAGAAGGGAGACATCGAGTTTTGCAGGACGGCAATTGTACTCAATGAGGTATCATCCTCCGGAACAAAGTACCAGGAGTCAGGAGGGGTACGATGTCCAGGAGGACAGTGATGATGTATATGGAGGAGTACTTATGGAGTATGATGACATGCAGTGGTATGATTAGCCGTCCCTCTCTCAAATTTAAATGAAAAAGGAGGACATGTAGGAATGCATCTGGATTCTGTCAGGCTGTCTCTGACACATTTTGTAAACAAAAGTCTCTTTGCTCACTGAGAGACAGCGCTCCTTATCTCTCTTTTTCTTTGGGTTCTGACACTTCTGATTGGTTGTTTGGCCTTAGGTTTTGTCTCTGTTAGGTTTCGTTTCTGGTATACAATGCTGGCTAGTTTCGTTTCTCTGACTCTCTGCCTGAATAAAGAAACAGGCTTCAGTAGCGTTTGACCAGCCAAAGAGAGCAGGCGTGTTTTTGTGTGTCTCTGTTTTCTCCCTACTCAAAGCCTAATGAAGCAGGACTTCATGGGACTGATTGCTATCTTAAAGATCTGAGGATATAAACTGCTGCTAATGAGGCTGACTGAATAAAGAAGATATCTTTACATGAAGCAGAATTCCAACAGTTAGTGAGAGTGAGTGTGAAAGAGAAGCTTTGAGTGAGAGAGAGAGAAGCTGTGAGTGAGAGAGAGAGAAGCTGTGAGTGAGGGAGAGAAAAAGAGAAGCTGTGAGTGAGAGAGAGTGAGAAAGAGAAGCTGTGAGTGAAAGAGAAAGAGAAGCTGTGAGTGAGGCAGAGAGAGAAAGAGAAGGTGTGTGTGTGAGAGAGAAGCTGTTAGTGAGAGAGTGAAAGAGAAGCTGTGAGTGAGAGAGAGAGAATGAGAAGCTGTGAGAGAGAGAGAAGCTGTGTGTGAGAGAGAGAAGGAGAAGCTGTGAGTGAGAGAGAGAGAAAGAAAGAGAAGCTGTGAGTGAGAGAGAGACAGAAAGAGAAGCTGTGAGTGAGAGAGATAGAAAGAGAAGCTGTAAATGAGAAGATGTGAGAGAGAGAGAGAGAGAGAAGATGTGAGTGAGAGAGAGAGAAAGAGAAGCTGAGAGAGAGAGAGAGAGAAAGAGAAGCTGTGAGTGAGAGAGAGAAGCTGTGAGTGAGAGAGAGAGAAAGAGACGCTGTAAATGAGAGAGGAAGAGAAGATGTGAGTGAGAGAGAGAGAAAGAGACGTTGTAAATGAGAGAGGAAGAGAAGATGTGAGTGAGAGAGAGAGAAGCTGTGAGTGAGAGAGAGAGAAAGAGAAGCTGTGAGTGAGAGAGAGAGAAAGAGAAGGTGTAAGTGAGAGAGAGAGAAAGAGAAGCTGTGAGTGAGAGAAAGAGAAAGAGTAGCTGTGAATGAGGAGAGAGAGAAAGAGAAGCTGTGAGTGAGAGAGAGAGAGAAGGAGAAGCTGTGAGTGAGAGAGAGAAAGAGAAGCTGTGAGTGAGAGAGAGAGAAAGAGAAGCTGTAAGTGAGAGAGAGTGAGAAAGAGAAGCGGTGAGAGAGAGAGAGGAACTGTGAGTGAGAGAGAGAGAGAATGAGAAGTTGTGAGAGAGAGAAAGAGAGAAGCTGTGAGTGAGAGAGAGAGAACCTGTGAGTGAGAGAGAGAGAAAGAGAAGCTGTATGTGTGAGAGAGAAAGAGAAAGAGAAGCTGTCAGTGAGAGAGAAAGAGAGAAAATGAGAAGCTGTGAGGGAGAGAGAGAGAGAGAGGTTGTGTGGTTGTGAAAGAGAGAAGCTGTGAGTGAGAGAGAGAGAAAGAGAAACTGTGAGTGAGTGAGAGAGAGAAAGAGAAGCTGTGAGAGAGAGAGAGAGAGAGAAAGAGAAGCTGTTGGTGAGAGAGAGAGTGAAAGAGAAGCTGTGAGTGAAGGAGAGAGAGAAGCTCTGATTGCGCGAGAGAGTGAAGCTGTGAGTGAGAGAGAGAGAAAGAAAGAGACAGAGTGAGAGAGAGAGAGAAAGAGAAGCTGTGAGTGAGAGAGAGAGAGAGAAGCTGTTAGTGAGAGAGAGAGAGAGAAAGAGAAGCTGTGAGAGAGAGAAAGAGTAGCTATGAGTGAGAGAGAGAGAGAAAGAGAAGCTGTGAGTGAGTGAGAGAGAAAGAGAAGCTGTTAGTGAGAGAGAGAGTATAAGAGAAGCTGTGAGTGAGTGAGAGAAAGAGAAGCTGTGAGTGAGTGAGAGAGAGAGAAGCTGTGAGTGTGTGTGTGTGTGAGAGAGAGAAGCTGTGAGTGAGAGAGAAAAAAAGAGAAGCTGTTAGTGAGAGAGAGAGTATAAGAGAAGCCGTGAGTGAGTAAGAGAGAGAGAAGCTGTGAGTGAGAGAGACAGAGAAGCTGTGAGAGAGAGAGAGAGAGAGAGAAAGAGAAGCTATGAGTGAGAGAGAGAGAAAGAAAGAGAAGCTGTATGTGTGAGAGAGAAAGAGAAAGAGAAGCTGTCAGTGAGAGAGAAAGAGAGAAAATGAGAAGCTGTGAGGGAGAGAGAGTGAGAGAGAAGCTGTGAGTGAGAGAGAGAGAACCTGTGAGTGAGAGAGAGAGAAAGAGAAGCTGTATGTGTGAGAGAGAAAGAGAAAGAGAAGCTGTCAGTGAGAGAGAAAGAGAGAAAATGAGAAGCTGTGAGGGAGAGAGAGAGAGAGAGAAGTTGTGTGGTTGTGAAAGAGAGAAGCTGTGAGTGAGAGAGAGAGAAAGAGAAGCTGTTGGTGAGAGAGAGAGTGAAAGAGAAGCTGTGAGTGAAGGAGAGAGAGAAGCTCTGATTGAGCGAGAGAGAGAAGTTGTGAGTGAGAGAGAGAGAAAGAAAGAGAAACAGAGTGAGAGAGAGAGAGAAAGAGAAGCTGTGAGTGAGAGAGAGAGAGAAAGAGAAGCTGTGAGTGTGAGAGAGAGAGAAGCTGTGAGTGTGTGAGAGAGAAGCTGTGAGTGAGAGAGAGAGTGAAAGAGAAGCTGTGAGTGAGAGAGAGAAAGAGAAGCTGTTAGTGAGAGAGAGAGAAGCTGTGAGTGAGAGAGAGAGAATCTGTGAGTGAGAGAGTGAGAAAGAGAAGCTGTGAGTGAGAGAGAAAGACAAGCTGTGTGAGAGAGAGAGTGAGAAAGAGAAGCTGTGAGTGTGTGTGTGAGAGACAGAGAACCTGTGTCAGAGAGAGTGGGAAAGAGAAGATGTGAATGACAGAGAGAGAGAGAGAAACTGTGTGTGTGTGTGAGAGAGAGAAAGAGAAGCTGTGTGTGTGAGAGAGAGAAAGAGAATGTGTGAGTGAGAGAGAGAGAAAGAAAGAGAAGCTGTGAGAAAGAGAAAGAGAGAAAGAACTGTGTGTGTGTGAGAGAGAGAAGCTGTGAGTGAGAGAGAGAGAGAGAAAGAGAAGCTGTGAGTGTGAGAGAGAGAGAGAAGCTGTGAGTGAGAGACAGAGAGAGAGAGAAGCTGAGTGAGAGAGAGGGAGAAAGAGAAGCTGTGAGTGAGAGAGAGAGAAAGAAAGAGAAGCTGTGAGTGAGAGAGAGAAAGAGGAACTGTGTGAGAGAGAGAGAAAGAAAGAGAAATTGTCAGTGAGAAAGAGAGAGAAGCTTTGAGTGAGAGAGAAAGAGAAGCTGTGACTGAGAGAGAGAGAGACAAAGAGATGCTGTGAGTGAGAGAGAGAGTGAAAGAGAAGCTGTGAGTGAGAAACAGAGAGAGAGAGAAGCTGTGAGTGACTGAGAGAAAGAGAAGCTGTGTTAGAGAGAGAGAGAGAGAGAGAGAGAGATGCTTTGAGTGAGAGAGACAGAAAGAGATGCTGTGAGTGAGAGAGAGAGAAAGAGAAGCTTTGAGTGAGAGAGAGATAGAATGGGAAGCTTTGTGTGTGTGAGAGAGAAAGAGAAGTTGTGAGTGAGAGAGAGAAAGAGAAGCTGTGTGTGTGTGAGAAAGAGAAGCTGTGAGTGAGAGAGAGAAAAAGAGAAGCTGAGAGTGAGAGAGAGAGAAAGAGAAGCTGTGAGTGAGAGAGAGAAACAGAGAAAGAGAAGCTGTGAGTGAGTGAGAGAGAGAGAAGATGTGAGTGAGAGAGAGAAAGAGAAGCTGTGTGTGTGTGAGAGAGAGAAGCTGTGAGTGAGAGAGAGGGAGAGAAAGAGATAGTGTGAGAGAGAGAGAAAGCGAAGCGGTAAGTGAGAGAGAGAAGAAAGAGAAGCTGTGAGTGAGAGAGAGAGAGAAAGAGAAGCTGTGAGTGAGAGAGAGAGAAAGAGAAGCTGTGAGTAAGAGAGAGAGACAAGCTGAGTGAGAGAGAGAGAGAAAGAGAAGCTGTGAGTGACAGAGAGAGAGAGAACGAGAAGTTGTGAGTGAGAGAGTGAGAGAGAGAAATAGAAGCTGTGAGAGAGAGTGAGAGAGAAACAGATGCTGTGAGTGAGTGCATGAGAGAGAGAAAGAGAAGCTGTGAGTGAGAGACAGAGAGAAACAGTAGCTGTGAGTGAGAGAGAGGGGGAAAGAGAAGCTGTGAGTGAGAGAGAGAGAGAAGCTGAGTGAGAGAGAGAGAAAGAGTAGCTGTGAGTGAGAGAGAGAGGGAGAAGCTGTGAGTGAGAGAGAGAGAAAGAAGCTGTGAGAGAGAGAGAGGGAACCTGTGAGTGAGAGAGAGAGAGAAAGAGAAGCTGTGAGGGAGAGAGAGAGAGAGAAAGAGAAGTTGTGTGGTTGTGTGAGAGAGAAGCTGTGAGGGAGAGAGAGATAAAGAGAAACTGTGAGTGAGAGAGAGAGAAAGAGAAGCTGTTAGTGAGAGAGAGAGTGAAAGAGAAGCTGTGAGTGAAGGAGAGAGAGAGAAGCTGTGATTGAGAGAGAGAGAAAAGCTATGAGTGAGAGAGAGAGAGAAAGAGAAGCTGTTAGTGAGAGAGAGAGTGAAAGAGAAGCTGTGAGTGAAGGAGAGAAAGAGATGCTGTGATTGAGAGAGAGAGAGAAAGAGAAGCTGTGAGTGAGAGAGAGAGAAAGAAAAGCTGTGAGTGAGAGAGAGAAAGAGAAGCTGTTAGTGTAGGAATGCATCTGGATTCTGTCAGGCTGTCTCTGACACATTTTGTAAACAAAAGCCTCTTTGCTCACTGAGAGACAGCGCTCCTTATCTCTCTTTTTCTTTGGGTTCTGACACTTCTGATTGGTTGTTTGGCCTTAGGTTTTGTCTCTGTTAGGTTTCGTTTCTGGTATACAATGCTGGCTAGTTTCGTTTCTCTGACTCTCTGCCTGAATAAAGAAACAGGCTTCAGTAGCGTTTGACCAGCCAAAGAGAGCAGGCGTGTTTTTGTGTGTCTCTGTTTTCTCCCTACTCAAAGCCTAATGAAGCAGGACTTCATGGGACTGATTGCTATCTTAAAGATCTGAGGATATAAACTGCTGCTAATGAGGCTGACTGAATAAAGAAGATATCTTTACATGAAGCAGAATTCCAACAAGTGGTGCCCCGTGTGAGGCTTTGAACTACAATGAGAGAGCCTGCTGTGAAAGCTGCTTCAGCAATTAGCACCTCATAATCGACCGGGGAAGGTCTCATTCACCTACGACCAGGCAAAAGGTCAGACCGGAGGAAGGTCATAAATTGAGCGCTCAAAATTCATCCAATTCTACATTGGGTCCCACATTAGGTGAGTGAAGAAAAATATTATTTTTTTGAATAATGGGGTGTTTGCTTTCTTCAGAAATGCAGGAACTTTGTAAAGATATCTCAGATCTTTTGCATGAGAATGGGCGAAAGGTAGATGAGAAGAAGATACAGCAGCTGGTTAAAGTTATAACAAAATTCTGTCCTTGGTTTAAATATGAAGGTCTGGACTTAAAACAGTGGAAACAGATTGGGAGAGAAATGCAGAAGCATAATGGAATTTCTGTGTCACTATTATTTACATGGGAGGCAGTTAGGGACTGCCTTCAGAGACTTACTCCAAAAAATATTTTATTGTCTCAAAGACTTGATGGCCCCCTCCCACAGCTTTTGCCTTCAGAGAAAGGGGGGGCCATGGCAACTGCCCTTCCATCATATGAGAAAAAACAGCCTCCTGATGGGGGTGAAGGTGGAAATGGAGATGGGACATTATGTCCTGACTTGCAACAATCAAGTGCTTTTAGCCCTACAAAAGACCTGTTCTCTGCTGCAATATTGCCAGCCGAGCATAAAACACAGCTAGTGCCGGCTGATGGGGAACAAATGGTGGAAAACTCATCACAGATTGAAGCTGTTAATGCATGCAGAGTGGCAGAAAGCAAGGACTGTGTTTTAAAGAGCAGCTTAGGGGATCTCAGCCCCCCCGTGAATCAACCCTCATCACAAAAGCAGGAGAAGCTGAGTAGTAAATTTGATACCTCACGTTTGGGCAGGAAGATCCTACAGGAGTGGAAGGGTCCTGTACCTCTAATCACCTGGGGACGAGGATACGCAGCGGTTTCTACAACCTCAGGACCTGTGTGGATTCCTGCTCGAGCGATCCGCCCATGGAGAGAGAAGAAGGTTACTCAGCTCCAGGATCGTGGTTCACCAGTAAACTAAATGTGCTGACATTTGTTATTTTCTTTCTTACTGTGCTTCCAGCTGTAAGAACAATGCCTCATGGGGGCAACCCCAACTTTTGGATTCGTCATGCTAACTATATGTTTGAAGTTCATGGTAAGAATGCAACGTTATACTATGAGCATCCACTGGCAGTGTCTCAAATGGCTTTTCTTCCGGCATTGTTCAACACACCAGAGTTGGTTATTGGACATTTGCAACATCTTGATAGGTCTACACTCTTCTCTAATCCTCCAGAACAATTTAACAACACCCGTTGGCGAAGCATGACATTCAAGAAATACACTAAAGGACTTTGTTTCTGCTGTCATAGTTCTGGAGTCTGGAATAGTAAATGGAAATACTGGACTCAAGCGGAAAGGGTTTTGCAGAATGTAGGCAATTATACGGGTTGTGATGATTATTTTTGGTTATGGGGTAGTTATAACAGTTCTTATAAGCTTAATTATACCTTGTATAACACTACTATTGAAGATATATATGATGTGTTTCCTATGTTTACTCCTGATTATTCTGCTATAGATAGTGGTTCAATTTGCAATGGATGGCAAATCAAGGATCCTAACATGTGGTTCTTTTTTAATGGAGTTGCCACGAATTTCCATCCAGGTCAATATCAATGTGCAGCATTGGGTTATTTTATCTGAATAATACTATTGAGAAAGAACTTCAGAATTTACAGGAGAGCATTATTAACAAAGTACGCACTGATGTTAATCTCTTTGATTGGGTGACTTCTTGGTTGCCTGATTTGTCTGTCCTTAGACAAGTTTTCTTTTATGGGTTTATTATTATTGTATGCCTTATACCTTTGTGTTTTTGCATTACTTGTATTCCTAATCTTATTTCTTTGTGTAACACATGTCCACTGTGTAGAAGGGAGACATCGAGTTTTGCAGGACGGCAATTGTACTCAATGAGGTATCATCCTCCGGAACAAAGTACCAGGAGTCAGGAGGGGTACGATGTCCAGGAGGACAGTGATGATGTATATGGAGGAGTACTTATGGAGTATGATGACATGCAGTGGTATGATTAGCCGTCCCTCTCTCAAATTTAAATGAAAAAGGAGGACATGTAGGAATGCATCTGGATTCTGTCAGGCTGTCTCTGACACATTTTGTAAACAAAAGTCTCTTTGCTCACTGAGAGACAGCGCTCCTTATCTCTCTTTTTCTTTGGGTTCTGACACTTCTGATTGGTTGTTTGGCCTTAGGTTTTGTCTCTGTTAGGTTTCGTTTCTGGTATACAATGCTGGCTAGTTTCGTTTCTCTGACTCTCTGCCTGAATAAAGAAACAGGCTTCAGTAGCGTTTGACCAGCCAAAGAGAGCAGGCGTGTTTTTGTGTGTCTCTGTTTTCTCCCTACTCAAAGCCTAATGAAGCAGGACTTCATGGGACTGATTGCTATCTTAAAGATCTGAGGATATAAACTGCTGCTAATGAGGCTGACTGAATAAAGAAGATATCTTTACATGAAGCAGAATTCCAACAGTTAGTGAGAGTGAGTGTGAAAGAGAAGCTTTGAGTGAGAGAGAGAGAAGCTGTGAGTGAGAGAGAGAGAAGCTGTGAGTGAGGGAGAGAAAAAGAGAAGCTGTGAGTGAGAGAGAGTGAGAAAGAGAAGCTGTGAGTGAAAGAGAAAGAGAAGCTGTGAGTGAGGCAGAGAGAGAAAGAGAAGGTGTGTGTGTGAGAGAGAAGCTGTTAGTGAGAGAGTGAAAGAGAAGCTGTGAGTGAGAGAGAGAGAATGAGAAGCTGTGAGAGAGAGAAGCTGTGTGTGAGAGAGAGAAGGAGAAGCTGTGAGTGAGAGAGAGAGAAAGAAAGAGAAGCTGTGAGTGAGAGAGAGACAGAAAGAGAAGCTGTGAGTGAGAGAGATAGAAAGAGAAGCTGTAAATGAGAAGATGTGAGTGAGAGAGAGAGAGAGAAGATGTGAGTGAGAGAGAGAGAAAGAGAAGCTGAGAGAGAGAGAGAGAGAAAGAGAAGCTGTGAGTGAGAGAGAGAAGCTGTGAGTGAGAGAGAGAGAAAGAGACGCTGTAAATGAGAGAGGAAGAGAAGATGTGAGTGAGAGAGAGAGAAAGAGACGTTGTAAATGAGAGAGGAAGAGAAGATGTGAGTGAGAGAGAGAGAAGCTGTGAGTGAGAGAGAGAGAAAGAGAAGCTGTGAGTGAGAGAGAGAGAAAGAGAAGGTGTAAGTGAGAGAGAGAGAAAGAGAAGCTGTGAGTGAGAGAAAGAGAAAGAGTAGCTGTGAATGAGGAGAGAGAGAAAGAGAAGCTGTGAGTGAGAGAGAGAGAGAAGGAGAAGCTGTGAGTGAGAGAGAGAAAGAGAAGCTGTGAGTGAGAGAGAGAGAAAGAGAAGCTGTAAGTGAGAGAGAGTGAGAAAGAGAAGCGGTGAGAGAGAGAGAGGAACTGTGAGTGAGAGAGAGAGAGAATGAGAAGTTGTGAGAGAGAGAAAGAGAGAAGCTGTGAGTGAGAGAGAACAAGAAGCTGTGAGTCAGAGAGAGAGTGAAAGAAAGAGAAGCTGTGAGTAAGAGAGAGAGAGAGAGAAGCTGTGAGTGAGAGAGAGAGAGAAGCTGTGAGTGAGAGAGAGAGAAAGAGAAACTGTGAGTGAGAGAGAGAGAGAGAAAAAGAAGCAGTGAGTGAGAGAGAGAGGGAGAGAAAGAGAAGCTGTGAGTGAGGAAGAGAGAGAAATTGAAGCTGTGAGTGAGAGAGAGAGAGAAAGAGAAGCTGTGTGAGAGAGACAGAGAGAAAGAGAAGCTGTAAGAGAGAGAGAGAGAAATAGAAGCTGTGTGTGTGTGAGAGAGAAAGAGAAGCTGTGAGTGAGAGAGACAGAGAAAGAGAAGATGTGAGTGAGAGAGAATGAGAAAGAGAAGCAGTGAGAGAGAGAGAGAGAAAGAGAAGCTGTGTGTGAGATACAGAGAAGCTGTGAGTAAGAGAGGGAGAATGAGAAGCTGTGAGTGAGAGAGAGAGAAAGAGAAAGAGAATGTGTGAGTGAGTGAGAGAGTGAGAGAAGCTGTGAGTGAGAGAGAGAGAAATAGAAGCTGTGAGTGAGAGAGAGAGAGAAAGAGAAGCTGTGAGTGAGGGAGAAAGAGAAAGAGAAGCTGTGTGTGTGAGAGAGAGAAAGAGAAGCTGTGAGTGAGAGAGAGAGAGAAAGAGAAGCTGTGAGTGAGAGAGAAAGAGAGAAAGTGAAGCTGTGAGTAAGAGAGAGAGAAAGAGAAGCTGTGAGTGAGAGAGAAAGAGAGAATGAGAAGCTGTGAGTGAGTGAGACAGAGAGAATGAGAAGCTGTGAGAGAGAGAAAGAGAGAAGCTGTGAGTGAGAGAGAACGAGAAGCTGTGAGTGAGAGAGAGAGAGAGAAAGAAAGAGAAGCTGTGAGTGAGAGAGAGAGAAAGAGAAGCTGTGAGTGAGAGAGAGAGAGAAGCTGTGAGTGAGAGAGAGAGAAAGAGAAGCTGTGAGTGAGAGAGACAGAGAAACAGAAGCTGAGAGTGAGAGAGAGAGAAAGAAAGAGAAGCTGTGTGTGTGAGAGAGAAAGCGTATCTGTGAGTGAGAGAGAGAGAGAAAGAAATGCTGTGAATGAGAGAGAGAGAAAGAGAAGCTGCAAGTGAGAGAGAGAGAAAGAGAAGCTGTGAGTGACAGAGAGAGAGAGAACGAGAAGTTGTGAATGAGAGAGTGAGAGAGAGAAATAGAAGCTGTGAGAGAGAGTGAGAGAGAAACAGATGCTGTGAGTGAGTGCATGAGAGAGAGAAAGAGAAGCTGTGAGTGAGAGAGAGAGAAAGAGTAGCTGTGAGTGAGAGAGAAAGAGAAGCTGTGAGTGAGAGAGAGAAGCTGAGTGAGAGATAGAGAAAGAGTAGCTGTGAGTGAGAGAGAGAGAGAAGTTGTGAGTGAGAGAGAGAGAGAACGAGAAGCTGTGAGAGAGAGAGAAGCTTTGAGTGAGTGAGAGAGAGAAGGAGAAGCTGTGAGTGAGATAAGAGGGAGAAAGAAAGAGAAGCTGTGAGTGAGAGAGAGAGAAAGAGAAGCTGTGAGTGAGAGAGAGAGAGAAGCTGTGAGTGAGAGATAGAGAAAGAGAAGCTGTGAGTGAGAGAGAGAGAAAGAGAAGCTGTTAGTGAGAGAGAGGGAGAAAGAGAAGCTGTTAGTGAGAGAGAGAGTGAAAGAGAAGCTGTGAGTGAGAGAGAAAGAGAAGCTGTGAGTGAGGCAGAGAGAGAAAGAGAAGGTGTGTGTGTGAGAGAGAGAAGCTGTGAGGGAGAGAGAGAGAGAGAAGCTTTGAGTGAGAGAGAAAGAGAGAAAGATGAGCTGTGACTGAGAGAGAGAGAGAGAGAGAAGGAGATGCTGTGAGTGAGAGAGAGAGTGAAAGTGAAGCTGTGAGTGCGAGAGCGAGAGAGAGAGAAGCTGTGAGTGAGAGAGAAAGAGAAACTGAGTGAGAGAGAGAGAGAAAGAGAAGCTGTGAGTGAGAGAGAGAGAAAGAGAAGCTGTGAGTGAGAGAGAGAAAGAGAAGCTTTTAGTGAGAGTGAGTGTGAAAGAGATGCTTTGAGTGAGAGAGAGAGAAGCTGTGAGTGAGAGAGAGAGAAGCTGTGAGTGAGAGAGAGAGAAAGAGAAGCTGTGAGTGAGAGAGAGTGAGAAAGAGAAGATGTGAGTGAGAGAGAAATAGAAGCTGTGAGTGAGGCAGAGAGAGAAAGAGAAGGTGTGTGTGTGTGAGGGAGAAGCTGTTAGTGAGAGAGTGAAAGAGAAGCTGTGAGTGAGAGAGAGAGAGAATGAGAAGCTGTGAGAGAGAGAGAAGCTGTGAGTGAGAGAGAGAAGGAGAAGCTGTGAGTGAGAGAGAGAGAGAAAGAAAGAAAGAGAAGCTGTGAGTGAGAGAGAGAGAAAGAGAAGGTGTGAGTGAGAGAGATAGAAAGAGAAGCTGTAAATGAGAGAGAAAGAGAAGATGTGAGTGAGAGAGAGAGAAAGAGAAGCTGAGAGAGAGAGAGAAAGAGAAGCTGTGAGTGAGAGAGAGAGAAGCTGTGAGTGAGAGAGAGAGAAAGAGAAGCTGTGAGTGAGAGAGAGAGAGAAAGAGAAGCTGTGAGTGAGAGAGAGAGAAAGAGACGATGTAAATGAGAGAGAAAGAGAAGATGTGAGTGAGAGAGAGAGAAGCTGTGAGAGAGAGAGAGAAAGAGAAGCTGTGAGTGAGAGAGAGAGAGAAAGAGAAGCTGTAAGTGAGAGAGAGAGAAAGAGAAGCTGTGAGTGAGAGAAAGAGAAAGAGTAGCTGTGAGTGAGGAGAGAGAGAAAGAGAAGCTGTGAGTGAGAGAGAGAGAGAAGGAGAAGCTGTGAGTGAGAGAGAGAAAGAGAAGCTGTGAGTGAGAGAGAGAGAAAGAGAAGCTGTAAGTGAGACAGAGTGAGAAAGAGAAGCGGTGAGAGAGAGAGAGGAGCTGTGAGTGAGAGAGAGAGAGAATGAGAAGTTGTGAGAGAGAGAAAGAGAGAAGCTGTGAGTGAGAGAGAACAAGAAGCTGTGAGTCAGAGAGAGAGAGAAAGAAAGAGAAGCATTGAGTGAGAGAGAGAAAAAGAGAAGCTGTGAGTGAGAGAGAGAGAAGCTGTGAGTGAGAGAGAGAGAAAGAGATACTGTGAGTGAGAGAGAGAGAGAAAGAGAAGCTGTGAGTGAGAGAGAGAGGGAGAGAAAGAGAAGCTGTGAGTGAGAGAAAGAGAGAGAGAGAAAGAAAGAGAAGCTGTGAGTGAGGAAGAGAGAGAAATTGAAGGTGTGAGTGAGAGAGGGAGAGAAAGAGAAGCTGAGTGTGAGAGACAGAGAGAAAGAGAAGCTGTAAGAGAGAGAGAGAGAAATAGAAGCTGTGTGTGTGTGAGAGAGAAAGAAAGAGAAGCTGTGAGTGAGAGAGACAGAGAAAGAGAAGATGTGAGTGAGAGAGAATGAGAAAGAGAAGCAGTGAGAGAGAGAGAGAAAGAGAAGCTGTGTGTGAGAGACAGAGAAGCTGTGAGAGAGAGAGGGAGAATGAGAAGCTGTGAGTGAGAGAGAGAGAGAGAGAAAGAGAAGGTGTGAGTGAGTGAGAGAGTGAGAGAAGCTGTGAGTGAGAGAGAGAAAGAGAAACTGTGAGTGTGAGAGAGAGAGAGAAAGAGAAGCTTTGAGTGAGGGAGAAAGAGAAAGAGAAGCTGTGTGTGAGAGAGAGAAAGAGAAGATGTGAGTGAGAGAGAGAGAGAAAGAGAAACTGTGAGTGAGAGAGAAAGAGAGAAAGTGAAGCTGTGAGTAAGAGAGAGAGAAAGAGAAGCTGTGAGTGAGAGAGAAAGAGAGAATGAGAAGCTGTGAGTGAGAGAGAGAGAGAGAATGAGAAGCTGTGAGAGAGAGAAAGAGAGAAGCTGTGAGTGAGAGAGAACGAGAAGCTGTGAGTGAGAGAGAGAGAAAGAAAGAGAAGCTGTGAGTGAGAGAGAGAGAAAGAGAAGCTGTGAGTGAGAGAGAGAGAGAGAAGCTGTGAGAGAGAGAGAGAGAGAAGCTGTGAGTGAGAGAGACAGAGAAAGAAAGAAAGAGAAGCTGTGTGTGTGAGAGAGAAAGCGTATCTGTGAGTGAGAGAGAGAGAAAGAAATGCTGTGAGTGAGAGAGAGAGAAAGAGAAGCTGTGAGTGACAGAGAGAGAGAGAACGAGAAGTTGTGAGTGAGAGAGTGAGAGAGAGAAATAGAAGCTGTGAGAGTGAGTGAGAGAGAAACAGATGCTGTGAGTGAGTGCATGAGAGAGAGAAAGAGAAGCTGTGAGTGAGAGAGAGAGAGAAAGAGTAGCTGTGAGTGAGAGAGAAAGAGAAGCTGTGAGTGAGAGAGAGAGAGAAGCTGAGTGAGAGATAGAGAAAGAGTAGCTGTGAGTGAGAGAGAGAGAGAAGCTGTGAGTGAGAGAGAGAGAGAACGAGAAGCTGTGTGAGAGAGAGAGAAGCTGTGAGTGTGTGAGCGAGAGAAGGAGAAGCTGTGAGTGAGATAAGAGGGAGAAAGAAAGAGAAGCTGTGAGTGAGAGAGAGAGAAAGAGAAGCTGTGAGTGAGAGAGAGAGAGAAGCTGTGAGTGAGAGATAGAGAAAAAGAAGCTGTGAGGGAGAGAGAGAGAAAGAGAAGCTGTGAGTGAGAGAGAGGGAGAAAGAGAAGCTGTTAGTGAGAGAGAGTGAAAGAGAAGCTGTGAGTGAGAGAGAAAGAGAAGCTGTGAGTGAGGCAGAGAGAGAAAGAGAAGGTGTGTGAGAGAGAGAGAAGCTGTGAGGGAGAGAGAGAAAGAGAAACTGTGAGTGAGAGAGAGGGAGAAAGAGAAGCTGTTAGTGAGAGAGAGAGTGAAAGAGAAGCTGTGAGTGAAGGAGAGAGAGAGAAGCTGTGATTGAGAGAGAGAGAAAAGCTGTGAGTGAGAGAGAGAGAGAAAGAGAAGCTGTTAGTGAGAGAGAGTGAAAGAGAAGCTGTGAGTGAAGGAGAGAGAGAGAAGCTGTGATTGAGAGAGAGAGAAGCTGTGAGTGAGAGAGAGAGAGAAAGAGAAACTGAGTGAGAGAGAGAGAAAGAGAATCTGTGAGTGAGAGGGAGAGAAAGAGAAGCTGTGAGTGAGAGAGAGAGAAAGAGAAGCTGTTGGTGAGAGAGAGAGTGAAAGAGAAGCTGTGAGTGAAGGAGAGAGAGAAGCTCTGATTGAGCGAGAGAGAGAAGTTGTGAGTGAGAGAGAGAGAAAGAAAGAGAAACAGAGTGAGAGAGAGAGAGAAAGAGAAGCTGTGAGTGAGAGAGAGAGAGAAAGAGAAGCTGTGAGTGTGAGAGAGAGAGAAGCTGTGAGTGTGTGAGAGAGAAGCTGTGAGTGAGAGAGAGAGTGAAAGAGAAGCTGTGAGTGAGAGAGAGAAAGAGAAGCTGTTAGTGAGAGAGAGAGAAGCTGTGAGTGAGAGAGAGAGAATCTGTGAGTGAGAGAGTGAGAAAGAGAAGCTGTGAGTGAGAGAGAAAGACAAGCTGTGTGAGAGAGAGAGTGAGAAAGAGAAGCTGTGAGTGTGTGTGTGAGAGACAGAGAACCTGTGTCAGAGAGAGTGGGAAAGAGAAGATGTGAATGACAGAGAGAGAGAGAGAAACTGTGTGTGTGTGTGAGAGAGAGAAAGAGAAGCTGTGTGTGTGAGAGAGAGAAAGAGAATGTGTGAGTGAGAGAGAGAGAAAGAAAGAGAAGCTGTGAGAAAGAGAAAGAGAGAAAGAACTGTGTGTGTGTGAGAGAGAGAAGCTGTGAGTGAGAGAGAGAGAGAGAAAGAGAAGCTGTGAGTGTGAGAGAGAGAGAGAAGCTGTGAGTGAGAGACAGAGAGAGAGAGAAGCTGAGTGAGAGAGAGGGAGAAAGAGAAGCTGTGAGTGAGAGAGAGAGAAAGAAAGAGAAGCTGTGAGTGAGAGAGAGAAAGAGGAACTGTGTGAGAGAGAGAGAAAGAAAGAGAAATTGTCAGTGAGAAAGAGAGAGAAGCTTTGAGTGAGAGAGAAAGAGAAGCTGTGACTGAGAGAGAGAGAGACAAAGAGATGCTGTGAGTGAGAGAGAGAGTGAAAGAGAAGCTGTGAGTGAGAAACAGAGAGAGAGAGAAGCTGTGAGTGACTGAGAGAAAGAGAAGCTGTGTTAGAGAGAGAGAGAGAGAGAGAGAGAGATGCTTTGAGTGAGAGAGACAGAAAGAGATGCTGTGAGTGAGAGAGAGAGAAAGAGAAGCTTTGAGTGAGAGAGAGATAGAATGGGAAGCTTTGTGTGTGTGAGAGAGAAAGAGAAGTTGTGAGTGAGAGAGAGAAAGAGAAGCTGTGTGTGTGTGAGAAAGAGAAGCTGTGAGTGAGAGAGAGAAAAAGAGAAGCTGAGAGTGAGAGAGAGAGAAAGAGAAGCTGTGAGTGAGAGAGAGAAACAGAGAAAGAGAAGCTGTGAGTGAGTGAGAGAGAGAGAAGATGTGAGTGAGAGAGAGAAAGAGAAGCTGTGTGTGTGTGAGAGAGAGAAGCTGTGAGTGAGAGAGAGGGAGAGAAAGAGATAGTGTGAGAGAGAGAGAAAGCGAAGCGGTAAGTGAGAGAGAGAAGAAAGAGAAGCTGTGAGTGAGAGAGAGAGAGAAAGAGAAGCTGTGAGTGAGAGAGAGAGAAAGAGAAGCTGTGAGTAAGAGAGAGAGACAAGCTGAGTGAGAGAGAGAGAGAAAGAGAAGCTGTGAGTGACAGAGAGAGAGAGAACGAGAAGTTGTGAGTGAGAGAGTGAGAGAGAGAAATAGAAGCTGTGAGAGAGAGTGAGAGAGAAACAGATGCTGTGAGTGAGTGCATGAGAGAGAGAAAGAGAAGCTGTGAGTGAGAGACAGAGAGAAACAGTAGCTGTGAGTGAGAGAGAGGGGGAAAGAGAAGCTGTGAGTGAGAGAGAGAGAGAAGCTGAGTGAGAGAGAGAGAAAGAGTAGCTGTGAGTGAGAGAGAGAGGGAGAAGCTGTGAGTGAGAGAGAGAGAAAGAAGCTGTGAGAGAGAGAGAGGGAACCTGTGAGTGAGAGAGAGAGAGAAAGAGAAGCTGTGAGGGAGAGAGAGAGAGAGAAAGAGAAGTTGTGTGGTTGTGTGAGAGAGAAGCTGTGAGGGAGAGAGAGATAAAGAGAAACTGTGAGTGAGAGAGAGAGAAAGAGAAGCTGTTAGTGAGAGAGAGAGTGAAAGAGAAGCTGTGAGTGAAGGAGAGAGAGAGAAGCTGTGATTGAGAGAGAGAGAAAAGCTATGAGTGAGAGAGAGAGAGAAAGAGAAGCTGTTAGTGAGAGAGAGAGTGAAAGAGAAGCTGTGAGTGAAGGAGAGAAAGAGATGCTGTGATTGAGAGAGAGAGAGAAAGAGAAGCTGTGAGTGAGAGAGAGAGAAAGAAAAGCTGTGAGTGAGAGAGAGAAAGAGAAGCTGTTAGTGTAGGAATGCATCTGGATTCTGTCAGGCTGTCTCTGACACATTTTGTAAACAAAAGCCTCTTTGCTCACTGAGAGACAGCGCTCCTTATCTCTCTTTTTCTTTGGGTTCTGACACTTCTGATTGGTTGTTTGGCCTTAGGTTTTGTCTCTGTTAGGTTTCGTTTCTGGTATACAATGCTGGCTAGTTTCGTTTCTCTGACTCTCTGCCTGAATAAAGAAACAGGCTTCAGTAGCGTTTGACCAGCCAAAGAGAGCAGGCGTGTTTTTGTGTGTCTCTGTTTTCTCCCTACTCAAAGCCTAATGAAGCAGGACTTCATGGGACTGATTGCTATCTTAAAGATCTGAGGATATAAACTGCTGCTAATGAGGCTGACTGAATAAAGAAGATATCTTTACATGAAGCAGAATTCCAACAAGTGGTGCCCCGTGTGAGGCTTTGAACTACAATGAGAGAGCCTGCTGTGAAAGCTGCTTCAGCAATTAGCACCTCATAATCGACCGGGGAAGGTCTCATTCACCTACGACCAGGCAAAAGGTCAGACCGGAGGAAGGTCATAAATTGAGCGCTCAAAATTCATCCAATTCTACATTGGGTCCCACATTAGGTGAGTGAAGAAAAATATTATTTTTTTGAATAATGGGGTGTTTGCTTTCTTCAGAAATGCAGGAACTTTGTAAAGATATCTCAGATCTTTTGCATGAGAATGGGCGAAAGGTAGATGAGAAGAAGATACAGCAGCTGGTTAAAGTTATAACAAAATTCTGTCCTTGGTTTAAATATGAAGGTCTGGACTTAAAACAGTGGAAACAGATTGGGAGAGAAATGCAGAAGCATAATGGAATTTCTGTGTCACTATTATTTACATGGGAGGCAGTTAGGGACTGCCTTCAGAGACTTACTCCAAAAAATATTTTATTGTCTCAAAGACTTGATGGCCCCCTCCCACAGCTTTTGCCTTCAGAGAAAGGGGGGGCCATGGCAACTGCCCTTCCATCATATGAGAAAAAACAGCCTCCTGATGGGGGTGAAGGTGGAAATGGAGATGGGACATTATGTCCTGACTTGCAACAATCAAGTGCTTTTAGCCCTACAAAAGACCTGTTCTCTGCTGCAATATTGCCAGCCGAGCATAAAACACAGCTAGTGCCGGCTGATGGGGAACAAATGGTGGAAAACTCATCACAGATTGAAGCTGTTAATGCATGCAGAGTGGCAGAAAGCAAGGACTGTGTTTTAAAGAGCAGCTTAGGGGATCTCAGCCCCCCCGTGAATCAACCCTCATCACAAAAGCAGGAGAAGCTGAGTAGTAAATTTGATACCTCACGTTTGGGCAGGAAGATCCTACAGGAGTGGAAGGGTCCTGTACCTCTAATCACCTGGGGACGAGGATACGCAGCGGTTTCTACAACCTCAGGACCTGTGTGGATTCCTGCTCGAGCGATCCGCCCATGGAGAGAGAAGAAGGTTACTCAGCTCCAGGATCGTGGTTCACCAGTAAACTAAATGTGCTGACATTTGTTATTTTCTTTCTTACTGTGCTTCCAGCTGTAAGAACAATGCCTCATGGGGGCAACCCCAACTTTTGGATTCGTCATGCTAACTATATGTTTGAAGTTCATGGTAAGAATGCAACGTTATACTATGAGCATCCACTGGCAGTGTCTCAAATGGCTTTTCTTCCGGCATTGTTCAACACACCAGAGTTGGTTATTGGACATTTGCAACATCTTGATAGGTCTACACTCTTCTCTAATCCTCCAGAACAATTTAACAACACCCGTTGGCGAAGCATGACATTCAAGAAATACACTAAAGGACTTTGTTTCTGCTGTCATAGTTCTGGAGTCTGGAATAGTAAATGGAAATACTGGACTCAAGCGGAAAGGGTTTTGCAGAATGTAGGCAATTATACGGGTTGTGATGATTATTTTTGGTTATGGGGTAGTTATAACAGTTCTTATAAGCTTAATTATACCTTGTATAACACTACTATTGAAGATATATATGATGTGTTTCCTATGTTTACTCCTGATTATTCTGCTATAGATAGTGGTTCAATTTGCAATGGATGGCAAATCAAGGATCCTAACATGTGGTTCTTTTTTAATGGAGTTGCCACGAATTTCCATCCAGGTCAATATCAATGTGCAGCATTGGGTTATTTTATCTGAATAATACTATTGAGAAAGAACTTCAGAATTTACAGGAGAGCATTATTAACAAAGTACGCACTGATGTTAATCTCTTTGATTGGGTGACTTCTTGGTTGCCTGATTTGTCTGTCCTTAGACAAGTTTTCTTTTATGGGTTTATTATTATTGTATGCCTTATACCTTTGTGTTTTTGCATTACTTGTATTCCTAATCTTATTTCTTTGTGTAACACATGTCCACTGTGTAGAAGGGAGACATCGAGTTTTGCAGGACGGCAATTGTACTCAATGAGGTATCATCCTCCGGAACAAAGTACCAGGAGTCAGGAGGGGTACGATGTCCAGGAGGACAGTGATGATGTATATGGAGGAGTACTTATGGAGTATGATGACATGCAGTGGTATGATTAGCCGTCCCTCTCTCAAATTTAAATGAAAAAGGAGGACATGTAGGAATGCATCTGGATTCTGTCAGGCTGTCTCTGACACATTTTGTAAACAAAAGTCTCTTTGCTCACTGAGAGACAGCGCTCCTTATCTCTCTTTTTCTTTGGGTTCTGACACTTCTGATTGGTTGTTTGGCCTTAGGTTTTGTCTCTGTTAGGTTTCGTTTCTGGTATACAATGCTGGCTAGTTTCGTTTCTCTGACTCTCTGCCTGAATAAAGAAACAGGCTTCAGTAGCGTTTGACCAGCCAAAGAGAGCAGGCGTGTTTTTGTGTGTCTCTGTTTTCTCCCTACTCAAAGCCTAATGAAGCAGGACTTCATGGGACTGATTGCTATCTTAAAGATCTGAGGATATAAACTGCTGCTAATGAGGCTGACTGAATAAAGAAGATATCTTTACATGAAGCAGAATTCCAACAGTTAGTGAGAGTGAGTGTGAAAGAGAAGCTTTGAGTGAGAGAGAGAGAAGCTGTGAGTGAGAGAGAGAGAAGCTGTGAGTGAGGGAGAGAAAAAGAGAAGCTGTGAGTGAGAGAGAGTGAGAAAGAGAAGCTGTGAGTGAAAGAGAAAGAGAAGCTGTGAGTGAGGCAGAGAGAGAAAGAGAAGGTGTGTGTGTGAGAGAGAAGCTGTTAGTGAGAGAGTGAAAGAGAAGCTGTGAGTGAGAGAGAGAGAATGAGAAGCTGTGAGAGAGAGAAGCTGTGTGTGAGAGAGAGAAGGAGAAGCTGTGAGTGAGAGAGAGAGAAAGAAAGAGAAGCTGTGAGTGAGAGAGAGACAGAAAGAGAAGCTGTGAGTGAGAGAGATAGAAAGAGAAGCTGTAAATGAGAAGATGTGAGTGAGAGAGAGAGAGAGAAGATGTGAGTGAGAGAGAGAGAAAGAGAAGCTGAGAGAGAGAGAGAGAGAAAGAGAAGCTGTGAGTGAGAGAGAGAAGCTGTGAGTGAGAGAGAGAGAAAGAGACGCTGTAAATGAGAGAGGAAGAGAAGATGTGAGTGAGAGAGAGAGAAAGAGACGTTGTAAATGAGAGAGGAAGAGAAGATGTGAGTGAGAGAGAGAGAAGCTGTGAGTGAGAGAGAGAGAAAGAGAAGCTGTGAGTGAGAGAGAGAGAAAGAGAAGGTGTAAGTGAGAGAGAGAGAAAGAGAAGCTGTGAGTGAGAGAAAGAGAAAGAGTAGCTGTGAATGAGGAGAGAGAGAAAGAGAAGCTGTGAGTGAGAGAGAGAGAGAAGGAGAAGCTGTGAGTGAGAGAGAGAAAGAGAAGCTGTGAGTGAGAGAGAGAGAAAGAGAAGCTGTAAGTGAGAGAGAGTGAGAAAGAGAAGCGGTGAGAGAGAGAGAGGAACTGTGAGTGAGAGAGAGAGAGAATGAGAAGTTGTGAGAGAGAGAAAGAGAGAAGCTGTGAGTGAGAGAGAACAAGAAGCTGTGAGTCAGAGAGAGAGTGAAAGAAAGAGAAGCTGTGAGTAAGAGAGAGAGAGAGAGAAGCTGTGAGTGAGAGAGAGAGAGAAGCTGTGAGTGAGAGAGAGAGAAAGAGAAACTGTGAGTGAGAGAGAGAGAGAGAAAAAGAAGCAGTGAGTGAGAGAGAGAGGGAGAGAAAGAGAAGCTGTGAGTGAGGAAGAGAGAGAAATTGAAGCTGTGAGTGAGAGAGAGAGAGAAAGAGAAGCTGTGTGAGAGAGACAGAGAGAAAGAGAAGCTGTAAGAGAGAGAGAGAGAAATAGAAGCTGTGTGTGTGTGAGAGAGAAAGAGAAGCTGTGAGTGAGAGAGACAGAGAAAGAGAAGATGTGAGTGAGAGAGAATGAGAAAGAGAAGCAGTGAGAGAGAGAGAGAGAAAGAGAAGCTGTGTGTGAGATACAGAGAAGCTGTGAGTAAGAGAGGGAGAATGAGAAGCTGTGAGTGAGAGAGAGAGAAAGAGAAAGAGAATGTGTGAGTGAGTGAGAGAGTGAGAGAAGCTGTGAGTGAGAGAGAGAGAAATAGAAGCTGTGAGTGAGAGAGAGAGAGAAAGAGAAGCTGTGAGTGAGGGAGAAAGAGAAAGAGAAGCTGTGTGTGTGAGAGAGAGAAAGAGAAGCTGTGAGTGAGAGAGAGAGAGAAAGAGAAGCTGTGAGTGAGAGAGAAAGAGAGAAAGTGAAGCTGTGAGTAAGAGAGAGAGAAAGAGAAGCTGTGAGTGAGAGAGAAAGAGAGAATGAGAAGCTGTGAGTGAGTGAGACAGAGAGAATGAGAAGCTGTGAGAGAGAGAAAGAGAGAAGCTGTGAGTGAGAGAGAACGAGAAGCTGTGAGTGAGAGAGAGAGAGAGAAAGAAAGAGAAGCTGTGAGTGAGAGAGAGAGAAAGAGAAGCTGTGAGTGAGAGAGAGAGAGAAGCTGTGAGTGAGAGAGAGAGAAAGAGAAGCTGTGAGTGAGAGAGACAGAGAAACAGAAGCTGAGAGTGAGAGAGAGAGAAAGAAAGAGAAGCTGTGTGTGTGAGAGAGAAAGCGTATCTGTGAGTGAGAGAGAGAGAGAAAGAAATGCTGTGAATGAGAGAGAGAGAAAGAGAAGCTGCAAGTGAGAGAGAGAGAAAGAGAAGCTGTGAGTGACAGAGAGAGAGAGAACGAGAAGTTGTGAATGAGAGAGTGAGAGAGAGAAATAGAAGCTGTGAGAGAGAGTGAGAGAGAAACAGATGCTGTGAGTGAGTGCATGAGAGAGAGAAAGAGAAGCTGTGAGTGAGAGAGAGAGAAAGAGTAGCTGTGAGTGAGAGAGAAAGAGAAGCTGTGAGTGAGAGAGAGAAGCTGAGTGAGAGATAGAGAAAGAGTAGCTGTGAGTGAGAGAGAGAGAGAAGTTGTGAGTGAGAGAGAGAGAGAACGAGAAGCTGTGAGAGAGAGAGAAGCTTTGAGTGAGTGAGAGAGAGAAGGAGAAGCTGTGAGTGAGATAAGAGGGAGAAAGAAAGAGAAGCTGTGAGTGAGAGAGAGAGAAAGAGAAGCTGTGAGTGAGAGAGAGAGAGAAGCTGTGAGTGAGAGATAGAGAAAGAGAAGCTGTGAGTGAGAGAGAGAGAAAGAGAAGCTGTTAGTGAGAGAGAGGGAGAAAGAGAAGCTGTTAGTGAGAGAGAGAGTGAAAGAGAAGCTGTGAGTGAGAGAGAAAGAGAAGCTGTGAGTGAGGCAGAGAGAGAAAGAGAAGGTGTGTGTGTGAGAGAGAGAAGCTGTGAGGGAGAGAGAGAGAGAGAAGCTTTGAGTGAGAGAGAAAGAGAGAAAGATGAGCTGTGACTGAGAGAGAGAGAGAGAGAGAAGGAGATGCTGTGAGTGAGAGAGAGAGTGAAAGTGAAGCTGTGAGTGCGAGAGCGAGAGAGAGAGAAGCTGTGAGTGAGAGAGAAAGAGAAACTGAGTGAGAGAGAGAGAGAAAGAGAAGCTGTGAGTGAGAGAGAGAGAAAGAGAAGCTGTGAGTGAGAGAGAGAAAGAGAAGCTTTTAGTGAGAGTGAGTGTGAAAGAGATGCTTTGAGTGAGAGAGAGAGAAGCTGTGAGTGAGAGAGAGAGAAGCTGTGAGTGAGAGAGAGAGAAAGAGAAGCTGTGAGTGAGAGAGAGTGAGAAAGAGAAGATGTGAGTGAGAGAGAAATAGAAGCTGTGAGTGAGGCAGAGAGAGAAAGAGAAGGTGTGTGTGTGTGAGGGAGAAGCTGTTAGTGAGAGAGTGAAAGAGAAGCTGTGAGTGAGAGAGAGAGAGAATGAGAAGCTGTGAGAGAGAGAGAAGCTGTGAGTGAGAGAGAGAAGGAGAAGCTGTGAGTGAGAGAGAGAGAGAAAGAAAGAAAGAGAAGCTGTGAGTGAGAGAGAGAGAAAGAGAAGGTGTGAGTGAGAGAGATAGAAAGAGAAGCTGTAAATGAGAGAGAAAGAGAAGATGTGAGTGAGAGAGAGAGAAAGAGAAGCTGAGAGAGAGAGAGAAAGAGAAGCTGTGAGTGAGAGAGAGAGAAGCTGTGAGTGAGAGAGAGAGAAAGAGAAGCTGTGAGTGAGAGAGAGAGAGAAAGAGAAGCTGTGAGTGAGAGAGAGAGAAAGAGACGATGTAAATGAGAGAGAAAGAGAAGATGTGAGTGAGAGAGAGAGAAGCTGTGAGAGAGAGAGAGAAAGAGAAGCTGTGAGTGAGAGAGAGAGAGAAAGAGAAGCTGTAAGTGAGAGAGAGAGAAAGAGAAGCTGTGAGTGAGAGAAAGAGAAAGAGTAGCTGTGAGTGAGGAGAGAGAGAAAGAGAAGCTGTGAGTGAGAGAGAGAGAGAAGGAGAAGCTGTGAGTGAGAGAGAGAAAGAGAAGCTGTGAGTGAGAGAGAGAGAAAGAGAAGCTGTAAGTGAGACAGAGTGAGAAAGAGAAGCGGTGAGAGAGAGAGAGGAGCTGTGAGTGAGAGAGAGAGAGAATGAGAAGTTGTGAGAGAGAGAAAGAGAGAAGCTGTGAGTGAGAGAGAACAAGAAGCTGTGAGTCAGAGAGAGAGAGAAAGAAAGAGAAGCATTGAGTGAGAGAGAGAAAAAGAGAAGCTGTGAGTGAGAGAGAGAGAAGCTGTGAGTGAGAGAGAGAGAAAGAGATACTGTGAGTGAGAGAGAGAGAGAAAGAGAAGCTGTGAGTGAGAGAGAGAGGGAGAGAAAGAGAAGCTGTGAGTGAGAGAAAGAGAGAGAGAGAAAGAAAGAGAAGCTGTGAGTGAGGAAGAGAGAGAAATTGAAGGTGTGAGTGAGAGAGGGAGAGAAAGAGAAGCTGAGTGTGAGAGACAGAGAGAAAGAGAAGCTGTAAGAGAGAGAGAGAGAAATAGAAGCTGTGTGTGTGTGAGAGAGAAAGAAAGAGAAGCTGTGAGTGAGAGAGACAGAGAAAGAGAAGATGTGAGTGAGAGAGAATGAGAAAGAGAAGCAGTGAGAGAGAGAGAGAAAGAGAAGCTGTGTGTGAGAGACAGAGAAGCTGTGAGAGAGAGAGGGAGAATGAGAAGCTGTGAGTGAGAGAGAGAGAGAGAGAAAGAGAAGGTGTGAGTGAGTGAGAGAGTGAGAGAAGCTGTGAGTGAGAGAGAGAAAGAGAAACTGTGAGTGTGAGAGAGAGAGAGAAAGAGAAGCTTTGAGTGAGGGAGAAAGAGAAAGAGAAGCTGTGTGTGAGAGAGAGAAAGAGAAGATGTGAGTGAGAGAGAGAGAGAAAGAGAAACTGTGAGTGAGAGAGAAAGAGAGAAAGTGAAGCTGTGAGTAAGAGAGAGAGAAAGAGAAGCTGTGAGTGAGAGAGAAAGAGAGAATGAGAAGCTGTGAGTGAGAGAGAGAGAGAGAATGAGAAGCTGTGAGAGAGAGAAAGAGAGAAGCTGTGAGTGAGAGAGAACGAGAAGCTGTGAGTGAGAGAGAGAGAAAGAAAGAGAAGCTGTGAGTGAGAGAGAGAGAAAGAGAAGCTGTGAGTGAGAGAGAGAGAGAGAAGCTGTGAGAGAGAGAGAGAGAGAAGCTGTGAGTGAGAGAGACAGAGAAAGAAAGAAAGAGAAGCTGTGTGTGTGAGAGAGAAAGCGTATCTGTGAGTGAGAGAGAGAGAAAGAAATGCTGTGAGTGAGAGAGAGAGAAAGAGAAGCTGTGAGTGACAGAGAGAGAGAGAACGAGAAGTTGTGAGTGAGAGAGTGAGAGAGAGAAATAGAAGCTGTGAGAGTGAGTGAGAGAGAAACAGATGCTGTGAGTGAGTGCATGAGAGAGAGAAAGAGAAGCTGTGAGTGAGAGAGAGAGAGAAAGAGTAGCTGTGAGTGAGAGAGAAAGAGAAGCTGTGAGTGAGAGAGAGAGAGAAGCTGAGTGAGAGATAGAGAAAGAGTAGCTGTGAGTGAGAGAGAGAGAGAAGCTGTGAGTGAGAGAGAGAGAGAACGAGAAGCTGTGTGAGAGAGAGAGAAGCTGTGAGTGTGTGAGCGAGAGAAGGAGAAGCTGTGAGTGAGATAAGAGGGAGAAAGAAAGAGAAGCTGTGAGTGAGAGAGAGAGAAAGAGAAGCTGTGAGTGAGAGAGAGAGAGAAGCTGTGAGTGAGAGATAGAGAAAAAGAAGCTGTGAGGGAGAGAGAGAGAAAGAGAAGCTGTGAGTGAGAGAGAGGGAGAAAGAGAAGCTGTTAGTGAGAGAGAGTGAAAGAGAAGCTGTGAGTGAGAGAGAAAGAGAAGCTGTGAGTGAGGCAGAGAGAGAAAGAGAAGGTGTGTGTGAGAGAGAGAAGCTGTGAGGGAGAGAGAGAAAGAGAAACTGTGAGTGAGAGAGAGGGAGAAAGAGAAGCTGTTAGTGAGAGAGAGAGTGAAAGAGAAGCTGTGAGTGAAGGAGAGAGAGAGAAGCTGTGATTGAGAGAGAGAGAAAAGCTGTGAGTGAGAGAGAGAGAGAAAGAGAAGCTGTTAGTGAGAGAGAGTGAAAGAGAAGCTGTGAGTGAAGGAGAGAGAGAGAAGCTGTGATTGAGAGAGAGAGAGAAGCTGTGAGTGAGAGAGAGAGAGAAAGAGAAACTGAGTGAGAGAGAGAGAAAGAGAATCTGTGAGTGAGAGGGAGAGAAAGAGAAGCTGTGAGTGAGAGAGAGAAAGAGAAGTTGTTAGTGAGAGTGAGTGTGAAAGAGAAGCTTTGAGTGAGAGAGAGAAGCTGTGAGTGAGAGAGAGAGAGAAGCTGTGAGTGAGAGAGAGAGAAAGAGAAGCTGTGAGTGAGAGAGAGTGAGAAAGAGAAGCTGTGAGTGAGAGAGAAAGAGAAGCTGTGAGTGAGGCAGAGAGAGAAAGAGAAGGTGTGTGTGTGTGAGAGAGAGAAGCTGTGAGTGAGAACGAGAAAGAGAAGCTGTGAGTGAGAGAGAGAGAGAGAGAGAGAATGAGAAGCTGTAAGAGAGAGAGAAGCTGTGAGTGAGAGAGAGAATGAGAAGCTGTGAGTGAGAGAGAGAGAGATAAAGAGATGCTGTGAGTGAGAGAGAGAGAAGCTGTGAGTGAGAGAGAGAGAAAGAGAAGCTGTGAGTGAGAGAGAGAGAGAAAGAGAAGCTGTGAGTGAGAGAGAGAGAAAGAGAAGCTGTAAATGAGAGAGATAGAGAAGATGTGAGTGAGAGAGAGAGAGAAGCTGTGAGTGAGAGAGAGAGAAAGAGAAGCTGTAAGTGAGAGAGAGTGAGAAAGAGAAGCGGTGAGAGAGAGAGAGGAGCTGTGAGTGAGAGAGAGAGAGAATGAGAAGCTGTGAGAGAGAGAAAGAGAGAAGCTGTGAGTGAGAGAGAACAAGAAGCTGTGAGTCAGAGAGAGAGAGAAAGAAAGAGAAGCTGTCAGTGAGAGAGAGAGAAAGAGAAGCTGTGAGTGAGAGAGAGAAGCTGTGAGTGAGAGAGAGAAAGAGAAACTGTGAGTGAGAGAGAGAGAGAGAGAGAAAGAGAAGCTGTGAGTGAGAGAGAGAGGGAGAGAAAGAGAAGCTGTGAGTGAGAGAAAGAGAGAGAGAGAAAGAAATAGAAGCTGTGAGTGAGGAATAGAGAGAAATTGAAGCTGTGAGTGAGAGAGAGAGAGAAAGAGAAGCTGTGTGTGAGAGACAGAGAGAAGGAGAAGCTGTAAGAGAGAGAGAAATAGAAGCTGTGTGTGTGAGAGAGAGAAAGAGAAGCTGTTAGTGAGAGAGAGGGAGAAAGAGAAGCTGTTAGTGAGAGAGAGTGAAAGAGAAGCTGTGAGTGAGAGAGAAAGAGAAGCTGTGAGTGAGGCAGAGAGAGAAAGAGAAGGTGTGTGTGAGAGAGAGAGAAGCTGTGAGTGAGAACGAGAAAGAGAAGCTGTGAGTGAGAGAGAGAGAGAGAGAGAATGAGAAGCTGTAAGAGAGAGAGAAGCTGTGAGTGAGAGAGAGAATGAGAAGCTGTGAGTGAGAGAGAGAGTGAGATAAAGAGATGCTGTGAGTGTGAGAGAGAAGCTGTGAGTGAGAGAGAGAGAAAGAGAAGCTGTGAGTGAGAGAGAGAGAGAAAGAGAAGCTGTGAGTGAGAGAGAGAGAAAGAGAAGCTGTAAATGAGAGAGATAGAGAAGATGTGAGTGAGAGAGAGAGAGAAGCTGTGAGTGAGAGAGAGAGAAAGAGAAGCTGTAAGTGAGAGAGAGTGAGAAAGAGAAGCGGTGAGAGAGAGAGAGGAGCTGTGAGTGAGAGAGAGAGAGAATGAGAAGCTGTGAGAGAGAGAAAGAGAGAAGCTGTGAGTGAGAGAGAACAAGAAGCTTTGAGTCAGAGAGAGAGAGAAAGAAAGAGAAGCTGTGAGTGAGAGAGAGAGAAAGAGAAGCTGTGAGTGAGAGAGAGAGAAGCTGTGAGTGAGAGAGAGAAAGAGAAACTGTGAGTGAGAGAGAGAGAGAGAAAGAGAAGCTGTGAGTGAGAGAGAGAGGGAGAGAAACAGAAGCTGTGAGTGAGAGAAAGAGAGAGAGAGAAAGAAATAGAAGCTGTGAGTGAGGAATAGAGAGAAATTGAAGCTGTGAGTGAGTGAGAGAGAGAAAGAGAAGCTGTGTGTGAGAGACAGAGAGAAAGAGAAGCTGTAAGAGAGAGAGAAATAGAAGCTGTGTGTGTGTGAGAGAGAAAGAGAATCTGTTAGTGAGAGAGAGGGAGAAAGAGAAGCTGTTAGTGAGAGAGAGTGAAAGAGAAGCTGTGAGTGAGAGAGAAAGAGAAGCTGTGAGTGAGGCAGAGAGAGAAAGAGAAGGAGTGTGTGTGAGAGAGAGAAGCTGTGAGGGAGAGAGAGAAAGAGAAACTGTGAGTGAGAGAGAGGGAGAAAGAGAAGCTGTGAGTGAGAGAGAGAGAGAGAAGCTGTGAGAGAGAGAGAGAGAGAAGCTGTGAGTGAGAGAGACAGAGAAAGAAAGAAAGAGAAGCTGTGTGTGTGAGAGAGAAAGCGTATCTGTGAGTGAGAGAGAGAGAGAAAGAAATGGTGTGAGTGAGAGAGAGAGAAAGAGAAGCTGTGAGTGACAGAGAGAGAGAGAACGAGAAGTTGTGAGTGAGAGAGTGAGAGAGAGAAATAGAAGCTGTGAGAGTGAGTGAGAGAGAAACAGATGCTGTGAGTGAGTGCATGAGAGAGAGAAAGAGAAGCTGTGAGTGAGTGAGAGAGAGAAAGAGTAGCTGTGAGTGAGAGAGAAAGAGAAGCTGTGAGTGAGAGAGAGAGAGAAGCTGATTGAGAGATAGAGAAAGAGTAGCTGTGAGTGAGAGAGAGAGAGAAGCTGTGAGTGAGAGAGAGAGAGAACGAGAAGCTGTGTGTGAGAGAGAGAAGCTGTGAGTGAGTGAGAGAGAGAAGGAGAAGCTGTGAGTGAGAGAGAGAGAGAGAGAGAATGAGAAGCTGTAAGAGAGAGAGAAGCTGTGAGTGAGAGAGAGAATGAGAAGCTGTGAGTGAGAGAGAGAGTGAGATAAAGAGATGCTGTGAGTGTGAGAGAGAAGCTGTGAGTGAGAGAGAGAGAAAGAGAAGCTGTGAGTGAGAGAGAGAGAGAAAGAGAAGCTGTGAGTGAGAGAGAGAGAAAGAGAAGCTGTAAATGAGAGAGATAGAGAAGATGTGAGTGAGAGAGAGAGAAGCTGTGAGTGAGAGAGAGAGAAAGAGAAGCTGTAAGTGAGAGAGAGTGAGAAAGAGAAGCGGTGAGAGAGAGAGAGGAGCTGTGAGTGAGAGAGAGAGAGAATGAGAAGCTGTGAGAGAGAGAAAGAGAGAAGCTGTGAGTGAGAGAGAACAAGAAGCTTTGAGTCAGAGAGAGAGAGAAAGAAAGAGAAGCTGTGAGTGAGAGAGAGAGAAAGAGAAGCTGTGAGTGAGAGAGAGAGAAGCTGTGAGTGAGAGAGAGAAAGAGAAACTGTGAGTGAGAGAGAGAGAGAGAGAAAGAGAAGCTGTGAGTGAGAGAGAGAGGGAGAGAAAGAGAAGCTGTGAGTGAGAGAAAGAGAGAGAGAGAAAGAAATAGAAGCTGTGAGTGAGGAATAGAGAGAAATTGAAGCTGTGAGTGAGAGAGAGAGAGAAAGAGAAGCTGTGTGTGAGAGACAGAGAGAAAGAGAAGCTGTAAG
The DNA here is from genome assembly GCA_035047345.1 of Bradypodion ventrale. Lineage (NCBI taxonomy): Eukaryota > Metazoa > Chordata > Lepidosauria > Squamata > Chamaeleonidae > Bradypodion > Bradypodion ventrale. The sequence continues at coordinate 222,998,072 of JAWDJE010000001.1, forward strand.
AGAGAGAGAAATAGAAGCTGTGTGTGTGTGAGAGAGAAAGAGAATCTGTTAGTGAGAGAGAGGGAGAAAGAGAAGCTGTTAGTGAGAGAGAGTGAAAGAGAAGCTGTGAGTGAGAGAGAAAGAGAAGCTGTGAGTGAGACAGAGAGAGAAAGAGAAGGAGTGTGTGTGAGAGAGAGAAGCTGTGAGGGAGAGAGAGAAAGAGAAACTGTGAGTGAGAGAGAGAGGGAGAAAGAGAAGCTGTGAGTGAGAGAGAGAGAGAGAAGCTGAGAGAGAGAGAGAGAGAGAAGCTGTGAGTGAGAGAGACAGAGAAAGAAAGAAAGAGAAGCTGTGTGTGTGAGAGAGAAAGCGTATCTGTGAGTGAGAGAGAGAGAGAAAGAAATGCTGTGAGTGAGAGAGAGAGAAAGAGAAGCTGTGAGTGACAGAGAGAGAGAGAATGAGAAGTTGTGAGTGAGAGAGTGAGAGAGAGAAATAGAAGCTGTGAGAGTGAGTGAGAGAGAAACAGATGCTGTGAGTGAGTGCATGAGAGAGAGAAAGAGAAGCTGTGAGTGAGAGAGAAAGAGAAAGAGTAGCTGTGAGTGAGAGAGAAAGAGAAGCTGTGAGTGAGAGAGAGAGAGAAGCTGATTGAGAGATAGAGAAAGAGTAGCTGTGAGTGAGAGAGAGAGAGAAGCTGTGAGTGAGAGAGAGAGAGAACGAGAAGCTGTGTGTGTGAGAGAGAAGCTGTGAGTGAGTGAGAGAGAGAAGGAGAAGCTGTGAGTGAGATAAGAGGGAGAAAGAAAGAGAAGCTGTGAGTGAGAGAGAGAGAAAGAGAAGCTGTGAGTGAGAGAGAGAGAGAAGCTGTGAGTGAGAGATAGAGAAAAAGAAGCTGTGAGGGAGAGAGAGAGAAAGAGAAGCTGTGAGTGAGAGAGAGGGAGAAAGAGAAGCTGTTAGTGAGAGAGAGTGAAAGAGAAGCTGTGAGTGAGAGAGAAAGAGAAGCTGTGAGTGAGGCAGAGAGAGAAAGAGAAGGTGTGTGTGAGACAGAGAAGCTGTGAGGGAGAGAGAGAAAGAGAAACTGTGAGTGAGAGAGAGGGAGAAAGAGAAGCTGTTAGTGAGAGAGAGAGTGAAAGAGAAGCTGTCAGTGAAGGAGAGAGAGAGAAGCTGTGATTGAGAGAGAGAGAAAAGCTGTGAGTGAGAGAGAGAGAAAGAGAAGCTGTTAGTGAGAGAGAGAGTGAAAGAGAAGCTGTGAGTGAAGGAGAGAGAGAGAAGCTGTGATTGAGAGAGAGAGAGAAGCTGTGAGTGAGAGAGAGAGAAAGAGAAACTGAGTGAGAGAGAGAGAAAGAGAATCTGTGAGTGAGAGGGAGAGAAAGAGAAGCTGTGAGTGAGAGAGAGAAAGAGAAGTTGTTAGTGAGAGTGAGTGTGAAAGAGAAGCTTTGAGTGAGAGAGAGAAGCTGTGAGTGAGAGAGAGAGAGAAGCTGTGAGTGAGAGAGAGAGAAAGAGAAGCTGTGAGTGAGAGAGAGTGAGAAAGAGAAGCTGTGAGTGAGAGAGAAAGAGAAGCTGTGAGTGAGGCAGAGAGAGAAAGAGAAGGTGTGTGTGTGTGAGAGAGAGAAGCTGTGAGTGAGAACGAGAAAGAGAAGCTGTGAGTGAGAGAGAGAGAGAGAGAATGAGAAGATGTAAGAGAGAGAGAAGCTGTGAGTGAGAGAGAGAATGAGAAGCTGTGAGTGAGAGAGAGAGAGAGATAAAGAGATGCTGTGAGTGAGAGAGAGAGAAGCTGTGAGTGAGAGAGAGAGAAAGAGAAGCTGTGAGTGAGAGAGAGAGAGAAAGAGAAGCTGTGAGTGAGAGAGAGAGAAAGAGAAGCTGTAAATGAGAGAGATAGAGAAGATGTGAGTGAGAGAGAGAGAGAAGCTGTGAGTGAGAGAGAGAGAAAGAGAAGCTGTAAGTGAGAGAGAGTGAGAAAGAGAAGCGGTGAGAGAGAGAGGAGCTGTGAGTGAGAGAGAGAGAGAATGAGAAGCTGTGAGAGAGAGAAAGAGAGAAGCTGTGAGTGAGAGAGAACAAGAAGCTGTGAGTCAGAGAGAGAGAGAAAGAAAGAGAAGCTGTCAGTGAGAGAGAGAGAAAGAGAAGCTGTGAGTGAGAGAGAGAAGCTGTGAGTGAGAGAGAGAAAGAGAAACTGTGAGTGAGAGAGAGAGAGAGAGAAAGAGAAGCTGTGAGTGAGAGAGAGAGGGAGAGAAAGAGAAGCTGTGAGTGAGAGAAAGAGAGAGAGAGAAAGAAATAGAAGCTGTGAGTGAGGAATAGAGAGAAATTGAAGCTGTGAGTGAGAGAGAGAGAGAAAGAGAAGCTGTGTGTGAGAGACAGAGAGAAGGAGAAGCTGTAAGAGAGAGAGAAATAGAAGCTGTGTGTGTGAGAGAGAGAAAGAGAAGCTGTTAGTGAGAGAGAGGGAGAAAGAGAAGCTGTTAGTGAGAGAGAGTGAAAGAGAAGCTGTGAGTGAGAGAGAAAGAGAAGCTGTGAGTGAGGCAGAGAGAGAAAGAGAAGGTGTGTGTGAGAGAGAGAGAAGCTGTGAGTGAGAACGAGAAAAAGAAGCTGTGAGTGAGAGAGAGAGAGAGAGAGAATGAGAAGCTGTAAGAGAGAGAGAAGCTGTGAGTGAGAGAGAGAATGAGAAGCTGTGAGTGAGAGAGAGAGTGAGATAAAGAGATGCTGTGAGTGTGAGAGAGAAGCTGTGAGTGAGAGAGAGAGAAAGAGAAGCTGTGAGTGAGAGAGAGAGAGAAAGAGAAGCTGTGAGTGAGAGAGAGAAAGAGAAGCTGTAAATGAGAGAGATAGAGAAGATGTGAGTGAGAGAGAGAGAGAAGCTGTGAGTGAGAGAGAGAGAAAGAGAAGCTGTAAGTGAGAGAGAGTGAGAAAGAGAAGCGGTGAGAGAGAGAGAGGAGCTGTGAGTGAGAGAGAGAGAGAATGAGAAGCTGTGAGAGAGAGAAAGAGAGAAGCTGTGAGTGAGAGAGAACAAGAAGCTTTGAGTCAGAGAGAGAGAGAAAGAAAGAGAAGCTGTGAGTGAGAGAGAGAGAAAGAGAAGCTGTGAGTGAGAGAGAGAGAAGCTGTGAGTGAGAGAGAGAAAGAGAAACTGTGAGTGAGAGAGAGAGAGAGAGAAAGAGAAGCTGTGAGTGAGAGAGAGAGGGAGAGAAAGAGAAGCTGTGAGTGAGAGAAAGAGAGAGAGAGAAAGAAATAGAAGCTGTGAGTGAGGAATAGAGAGAAATTGAAGCTGTGAGTGAGAGAGAGAGAGAAAGAGAAGCTGTGTGTGAGAGACAGAGAGAAAGAGAAGCTGTAAGAGAGAGAGAAATAGAAGCTGTGTGTGTGTGAGAGAGAAAGAGAATCTGTTAGTGAGAGAGAGGGAGAAAGAGAAGCTGTTAGTGAGAGAGAGTGAAAGAGAAGCTGTGAGTGAGAGAGAAAGAGAAGCTGTGAGTGAGGCAGAGAGAGAAAGAGAAGGAGTGTGTGTGAGAGAGAGAAGCTGTGAGGGAGAGAGAGAAAGAGAAACTGTGAGTGAGAGAGAGGGAGAAAGAGAAGCTGTGAGTGAGAGAGAGAGAGAGAAGCTGTGAGAGAGAGAGAGAGAGAGAGAAGCTGTGAGTGAGAGAGACAGAGAAAGAAAGAAAGAGAAGCTGTGTGTGTGAGAGAGAAAGCGTATCTGTGAGTGAGAGAGAGAGAGAAAGAAATGCTGTGAGTGAGAGAGAGAGAAAGAGAAGCTGTGAGTGACAGAGAGAGAGAGAACGAGAAGTTGTGAGTGAGAGAGTGAGAGAGAGAAATAGAAGCTGTGAGAGTGAGTGAGAGAGAAACAGATGCTGTGAGTGAGTGCATGAGAGAGAGAAAGAGAAGCTGTGAGTGAGAGAGAGAGAGAAAGAGTAGCTGTGAGTGAGAGAGAAAGAGAAGCTGTGAGTGAGAGAGAGAGAGAAGCTGATTGAGAGATAGAGAAAGAGTAGCTGTGAGTGAGAGAGAGAGAGAAGCTGTGAGTGAGAGAGAGAGAGAACGAGAAGCTGTGTGTGAGAGAGAGAAGCTGTGAGTGAGTGAGAGAGAGAAGGAGAAGCTGTGAGTGAGATAAGAGGGAGAAAGAAAGAGAAGCTGTGAGTGAGAGAGAGAGAAAGAGAAGCTGTGAGTGAGAGAGAGAGAGAAAGAGAAGCTGTGAGTTAGAGAGAGAGAAAGAGAAGCTGTAAATGAGAGAGATAGAGAAGATGTGAGTGAGAGAGAGAGAGAAGCTGTGAGTGAGAGAGAGAGAAAGAGAAGCTGTAAGTGAGAGAGAGTGAGAAAGAGAAGCGGTGAGAGAGAGAGAGGAGCTGTGAGTGAGAGAGAGAGAGAATGAGAAGCTGTGAGAGAGAGAAAGAGAGAAGCTGTGAGTGAGAGAGAAAAAGAAGCTTTGAGTCAGAGAGAGAGAGAAAGAAAGAGAAGCTGTGAGTGAGAGAGAGAGAAAGAGAAGCTGTGAGTGAGAGAGAGAGAAGCTGTGAGTGAGAGAGAGAAAGAGAAACTGTGAGTGAGAGAGAGAGAGAGAGAAAGAGAAGCTGTGAGTGAGAGAGAGAGGGAGAGAAAGAGAAGCTGTGAGTGAGAGAAAGAGAGAGAGAGAAAGAAATAGAAGCTGTGAGTGAGGAATAGAGAGAAATTGAAGCTGTGAGTGAGAGAGAGAGAGAAAGAGAAGCTGTGTGTGAGAGACAGAGAGAAAGAGAAGCTGTAAGAGAGAGAGAAATAGAAGCTGTGTGTGTGTGAGAGAGAAAGAGAATCTGTTAGTGAGAGAGAGGGAGAAAGAGAAGCTGTTAGTGAGAGAGAGTGAAAGAGAAGCTGTGAGTGAGAGAGAAAGAGAAGCTGTGAGTGAGGCAGAGAGAGAAAGAGAAGGAGTGTGTGTGAGAGAGAGAAGCTGTGAGGGAGAGAGAGAAAGAGAAACTGTGAGTGAGAGAGAGGGAGAAAGAGAAGCTGTGAGTGAGAGAGAGAGAGAGAAGCTGTGAGAGAGAGAGAGAGAGAGAGAAGCTGTGAGTGAGAGAGACAGAGAAAGAAAGAAAGAGAAGCTGTGTGTGTGAGAGAGAAAGCGTATCTGTGAGTGAGAGAGAGAGAGAAAGAAATGGTGTGAGTGAGAGAGAGAGAAAGAGAAGCTGTGAGTGACAGAGAGAGAGAGAACGAGAAGTTGTGAGTGAGAGAGTGAGAGAGAGAACGAGAAGCTGTAAGAGAGAGAAGCTGTGAGTGAGAGAGAGAATGAGAAGCTGTGAGTGAGAGAGAGAGAGAGAGAAAGAGATGCTGTGAGTGAGAGAGAGAGAAGCTGTGAGTGAGAGAGAAAGAGAAGCTGTGAGTGAGGCAGAGAGAGAAAGAGAAGGAGTGTGTGAGAGAGAGAGAAGCTGTGAGTGAGAACGAGAAAGAGAAGCTGTGAGTGAGAGAGAGAGAGAGAACGAGAAGCTGTAAGAGAGAGAAGCTGTGAGTGAGAGAGAGAATGAGAAGCTGTGAGTGAGAGAGAGAGAGAGAGAAAGAGATGCTGTGAGTGAGAGAGAGAGAAGCTGTGAGTGAGAGAGAGAGAAAGAGAAGCTGTGAGTGAGAGAGAGAGAGAGAGAGAGAAGCTGTGTGAGAGAGAGAGAGAAAGAGAAGCTGTAAATGAGAGAGATAGAGAAGATGTGAGTGAGAGAGAGAGAGAATGAGAAGCTGTGAGAGAGAGAAAGAGAGAAGCTGTGAGTGAGAGAGAACAAGAAGCTGTGAGTCAGAGAGAGAGAGAGAAAGAAAGAGAAGCTGTGAGTGAGAGAGAGAGAAAGAGAAGCTGTGAGTGAGAGAGAGAGAAGCTGTGAGTGAGAGAGAGAAAGAGAAACTGTGAGTGAGAGAGAGAGAGAGAAAGAGAAGCTGTGAGTGAAAGAGAGAGGGAGAGAAAGAGAAGCTGTGAGTGAGAGAGAGAAAGAAAGAGAAGCTGTGAGTGAGGAATAGAGAGAAATTGAAGCTGTGAGTGAGAGAGAGAGAGAAAGAGAAGCTGTGTGTGAGAGACAGAGAGAAAGAGAAGCTGTAAGAGAGAGAGAAATAGAAGCTGTGTGTGTGTGAGAGAGAAAGAGAAGCTGTGAGTGAGAGAGACAGAGAAAGAGAAGATGTGAGTGAGAGAGAATGAGAAAGAGAATCAGTGAGAGAGAGAGAGAGAAAGAGAAGCTGTGTGTGAGAGACAGATAAGCTGTGAGTGAGAGAGGGAGAATGAGAAGCTGTGAGTGAGTGAGAGAGAGAGAGAGAGAAAGAGAAGCTGTGAGTGAGTGAGTGAGAGAAGCTGTGAGTGAGAGAAAAAGAGTAGGTATGAGTGAGAGAGAGAGAGAAAGAGAAGCTGTGAGTGAGAGCGAGAGAAAGAGTAGCTGTTAGTGAGAGAGAGAATATAAGAGAAGCTGTGAGTGAGTGAGAGAAAGAGAAGCTGTGAGTGAGAGAGAGAGAGAAGCTGTGAATGAGAGAGAGAGAGAGAGAGAAGCTGTGAGAGAGAAAAAAAAAGAAAAGCTGTTAGTGAGAGAGAGAGTATAAGAGAAGCCGTGAGTGAGTGAGTGAGAGAGAAGCTGTGAGTGAGAGAGACAGAGAAGCTGTGTGTGTGTGTGAGAGAGAGAAAAAGTAGCTATGAGTGAGAGAGTGAGAGAGAAGCTGTGAGTGAGAGAGAGAGAACCTGTGAGTGAGAGAGAGAGAAAGAGAAGCTGTATGTGTGAGAGAGAGTAAGAAAAAGAGAAGCTGTCAGTGAGAGAGAAAGAGAGAAAATGAGAAGCTGTGAGGGAGAGAGAGAGAGAGAGAGAAATAGAAGTTGTGTGGTTGTGAAAGAGAGAAGCTGTGAGGGAGAGATAGAGAAAGAGAAGATTTGAGTGAGACAGAGAGAAAAAAGAAGCTGTGAGTGAGAGAGAGAGAAAGAGAAACTGTGAGTGAGAGAGAGAGAAAGAGAAGCTGTGAGAGAGAGAGAGAAAGAGAAGCTGTTGGTGAGATAGAGAGTGAAAGAGAAGCTGTGAGTGAAGGAGAGAGAGAGAAGCTCTGATTGAGCGAGAGAGAGAGAAGCTATGAGTGAGAGAGAGAGAAAGAAAGAGAAATTGAGTGAGAGAGAGAGAAAGAGAAAGAGAAGCTGTGAGTGAGAGAGAGAGAGAAGCTGTGAGTGTGTGAGAGAGAGAGAAGCTGTGAGTGAGAGAGAGAGTGAAAGAGAAGCTGTGAGTGAGAGAGAGAAAGAGAAGCTGTTAGTGAGAGAGAGAAGCTGTGAGTGAGAGAGAGATAAGCTGTGAGTGAGAGAGTGAGAAAGAGAAGCTGTATGTGTTTGTGTGTGAGAGAGAGTGAGAAGCTGTGAGAGAGAGAGAGAAAAAGAGAAAAAGAGAAGCTGTGAGTGAGAGAGAGAATGAAAGAGAAGCTGTGAGTGAGAGAGAGAGAAGCTGTGAGTGAGTGAGAAAGTGTAGTTGTGAGTGAGTGAGTGAGAGAGAGAGAGAATCTGAGTGAGAGTGAGAGAGAAAGAGAAGGTGTGAGTGAGAGAGAGAGAGAAAGAGAAGCTGTGAGTGAGAGAGAAAGAGAAGCTGTGTGAGAGAGAGAGTGAGAAAGAGAAGCTGTGTGAAAAAAGAGTGGGAAAGAGAAGATGTGAATGACAGAGAGAGAGAGGGAGAAACTGTGTGTGTGTGAGAGAGAGAAAGAGAAGCTGTGTGTGTGAGAGAGAGAGAAAGAGAAGGCATGAGTGAGAGAGAGAGAAAGAAAGAGAAGCTGTAAGAGAGAGAAAGAGAGAAAGAACTGTGTGTCTGTGTGAGAGAGAAGCTGTGAGTGAGAGAGAGAGAGAGAAAGAGAAGCTGTGAGTGTGAGAGAGAGAAGCTGTGAGTGAGAGACAGAGAGAGAGAAGCTGAGTGAGAGAGAGAGAGAAAGAGCTGTGAGTGAGAGAGAGAGAGAAAGAGAAGCTGTGAGTGAGAGAGAGAAAGAGAAGCTGTGTGAGAGAGAGAGAAAGAAAGAGAAATTGTCAGTGAGAGAGAGAGAAGCTTTGAGTGAGAGAGAAAGAGAGAAAGATAAGCTGTGACTGAGAGAGAGAGAGAAGGAGATGCTGTGAGTGAGAGAGAGAGTGAAAGAGAAGCTGTGAGTGCGAGAGCGAGAGAGAGAGAGAAGCTGTGAGTGACTGAGAGAAAGAGAAGCTGTGTTAGAGAGAGAGAGAGAAAGAGATGCTTTGAGTGAGAGACACAGAAAGAGACACTGTGAGTGAGAGAGAGAGAAAGAGAAGCTTTGAGTGAGAGAGAGATAGAAAGAGAAGCTTTGTGTGTGTGAGAGAGAAAGAGAAGTTGTGAGTGAGAGAGAGAAAGAGAAGCTGTGTGTGAGAGAGCGAGAGAAAGAGAAGCTGTGAGTGAGAGAGAGAAAAAGAGAAGCTGAGAGTGAGAGAGAGAGAAAAAGAAGCTGTGAGTGAGAAAGAGAAATAGAGAAAGAGAAGCTGTGAGTGAGAGAGAGAGAAGCTGTGAGTGAGAGAGAGAAAGCGAAGCCGTGAGTGAGAGAGAGAGAGAGAAAGAGAAGCTATGAGTGAGAGAGAGGGAGAGAAAGAGATGTTAGTGAGAGAGAGAAAGAAAGCGAAGCGGTAAGTGAGAGAGAGAGAGAAAGAGAAGCTGTGAGTGAGAGAGAGAGAAAGAGAAGCTGTGAGTAAGAGAGAGAGACAAGCTGAGTGAGAGAGAGAGAGAAAGAGAAGCTGTGAGTGACAGAGAGAGAGAGAATGAGAAGTTGTGAGTGAGAGAGTGAGAGAGAAATAGAAGCTGTGAGAGAGAGTGAGAGAGAAACAGATGCTGTGAGTGAGTGCATGAGAGAGAGAAAGAGAAGCTGTGAGAGAGAGAGAGAGAAAGAGTAGCTGTGAGTGAGAGAGAAAGAGAAGCTGTGAGTGAGTGAGAGAGAGAAGCTGAGTGACAGAGAGAGAAAGAGTAGCTGTGAGTGAGAGAGAGAGGAGAAGCTGAGTGAGAGAGAGAAGCTGTTAGTGAGAGAGAGAGAAAGAGAAGCTGTGAGAGAGAGAGAGAGAAAGAGTAGCTGTGATTGAGAGAGAGAGAAAAAGAAGATGTGAGTGAGTGAGAGAGAGAGAAGCTGAGTGAGAGAGAGAGAAAGAGAAGCTGTGAGTAAGAGAGAGAGAGAAAGAGAAGCTGTGAGTGAGAGAGAGAGAGATGCTGTGAGTGAGAGAGAGAGAAAGAGAAGCTGTGAGTGAGAGAGAGAGAAAGAGAAGCTGTTAGTGAGAGAGAGAGTATAAGAGAAGCTGTGAGTGAGAGAGAGAGAGAGAAGGTGTGAGTGAGAGAGAGAGAAGCTGTGAGTGAGAGAGAGAGTAGAATCTGTGAGTGAGAGAGAGATAGAGAAAGAGAAGATGTGAGTGAGAGAGAGAGAGAAAGAGAAGCTGTGAGTGAGAGAGAGAGAAATAGAAGGTATGAGTGAGAGAGAGTGAGAGAGAAGCTGTGAGTGAGATAGAGGGAACCTGTGAGTGAGAGAGAGAGAGAAAAGAAGCTGTTAGTGAGAGAGAGAGTGAAAGAGAAGCTGTGAGTGAAGGAGAGAGAGATAAGCTGTGATTGAGAGAGAGAGAGAAGCTGTGAGTGAGAGAGAGAGAGAGAGAAACTGAGTGAGAGAGAGAGAGAGAGAAAGAGAAGCTGGGAGTGAGACGGAGAGAAAGAGAAGCTGTGAGTGAGAGAAAGAGAAGCTGTTAGTGAGAGTGAGTGTGAAAGAGAAGCTTTGAGTGAGAGAGAGAGAAGCTGTGAGTGAGTGAGAGAGAGAAGCTGTGAGTGAGAGAGAGTGTGAAAGAGAAGCTGTGAGTGAGAGAGAGATAAAGAGAAGCTGTGAGTGAGAGAAAGAGAAAGAGTAGCTGTGAGTGAGGAGAGAGAGAAAGAGAAGCTGTGAGTGAGAGAGAGAGAGAAGGAGAAGTTGTGAGTGAGAGAGAGAAAGAGAAGCTGTGAGAGAGAGAGAAAGAAAGAGAAGGAGTGAGTGAGAGAGATAGAAAGAGAAGCTGTCAGTGAGAGAGAGAGAAGCTGTGAGTGAGAGGGAGAGAAAGAGAAGATGTGAGTGAGAGAGAGAGAGAAAGAGAAGCTGTGAGTGAGAGAGAGATAAAGAGAAGCTGTGAGTGAGAGAAAGAGAGAGAGAGAAAGAAAGAGAAGCTGTGAGTGAGGAAGAGAGAGAAATTGAAGCTGTGAGTGAGAGAGAGAGAAAGAGAAGCTGTGTGTGTGAGAGAGAGAAAGAGAAGCTGTAAGAGAGAGAGAGAAATAGAAGCTGTGTGTGTGAGAGAGAAAGAAAAGCTGTGAGTGAGAGAGACAGAGAAAGAGAAGATGTGAGTGAGAGAGAATGAGAAAGAGAAGCAGTGAGAGAGAGAGAGAGAGAAAGAGAAGCTGTGTGTGAGAGACAGAGAAGCTGTGAGTGAGAGAGGGAGAATGAGAAGCTGTGAGTGAGAGAAAGAGAGAGAGAAAGAGAAGCTGTTAGTGAGTGAGAGAGTGATAGAAGCTGTGAGTGAGAGAGAGAGAAAGAGAAGCTGTGAGTGAGTGAGAGAGAGAAAGAGAAGCTGTGAGTGAGGGAGAAAGAGAAAGAGAAGCTGTGTGTGTGAGAGAGAGAAAGAGAAGCTGTGAGTGAGAGAGAGAGAGAAAGAGAAGCTGTGAGTGAGAGAGAAAGAGAGAAAGTGAAGCTGTGAGTAAGAGAGAGAGAAGGAGAAGCTGTGAGTGAGAGAGAAAGAGAGAATGAGAAGCTGTGAGTGAGAGAGAAAGAGAGAATGAGAAGCTGTGAGTGAGAGAGAGAATGAGAAGCTGTGAGAGAGAGAAAGAGAGAAGCTGTGAGTGAGAGAGAACGAGAAGCTGTGAGTGAGAGAGAGAGAGAAAGAAAGAGAAGCTGTGAGTGAGAGAGAGAGAAGCTGTGAGTGAGAGAGAGAGAAGCTGTGAGTGAGAGAGAGAAAGAGAAGCTGTGAGTGAGAGAGACAGAGAAAGAGAAGCTGAGAGAGAGAGAAAGAGAAGCTGTGAGTGTGAGAGAGAGAGAGAAAGAAAGAGAAGCTGTGTATGTGAGAGAGAGAGAAGCTGTGAGTGAGAGAGAGAGAGAGAAGCTGTGAGTGAGAGAGAGAGAAAGAAATGCTGAGAGTGAGAGATACAGAGAAAGAGAAGCTGTGATTGAGAGAGAGAGAAAGAGAAGCTGTGAGTGACAGAGAGAGAGAGAACGAGAAGTTGTGAGTGAGAGAGTGAGAGAGAGAAATAGAAGCTGTGAGAGAGAGTGAGAGAGAAACAGATGCTGTGAGTGAGTGCATGAGAGAGAGAAAGAGAAGCTGTGAGTGAGAGAGAGAGAGAAAGAGTAGCTGTGAGTGAGAGAGAAAGAGAAGCTGTGAGTGAGAGAGAGAGAGAAGCTGAGTGAGAGATAGAGAAAGAGTAGCTATGATTGAGAGAGAGAGAGAAGCTGTGAGTGAGAGAGAGAGAAGCTGTTAGTGAGAGAGAGAAAGAGAAGCTGTGAGTGAGAGAGAGAGAAAGAGAAGCTGTGAGTGAGAGAGAGAGAAGCTGTGAGTGAGAGAGAGAGAAAGAGAAGCTGTGAGTGAGAGAGAGAGAAAGAGAAGTTGTTAGTGAGAGAGAGAGTATAAGAGAAGCTGTGAGTGAGAGAGAGAGAGAGAAGCTGTGAGTGAGAGAGAGAGAAGCTGTGAGTGAGAGAGAGAGAAGTAGAATCTGTGAGTTAGAGAGAGAGAGAAACTGTGAGTGAGAGAGAGAGAAATAGAAGGTATGAGTGAGAGAGAGTGAGAGAGAAGCTGTGATTGAGAGAGAGGGAACCTGTGAGTGAGTGAGAGAGAGAAAGAGAAGCTGTATGTGTGAGAGAGAGAGAGAGAAAGAGAAGCTGTCAGTGAGAGAGAAAGAGAGAAAATGAGAAGCTGTGAGGGAGAGAGGGAGAGAGAGAGAAAGAGAAGTTGTGTGGTTGTGAGAGAGAAAAGCTGTGAGGGAGAGAGAGAGAAAGACAAACTGTGAGTGAGAGAGAGAGAAAGAGAAGCTGTTAGTGAGAGAGAGAATGAAAGAGAAGCTGTGAGTGAAGGAGAGAGAGAGATGCTGTGATTGAGAGAGAGAGAAGCTGTGAGTGAGAGAGAGAGAGAAAGAGAAGCTGTTAGTGAGAGAGAGAGTGAAAGAGAAGTTGTGAGTGAAGGAGAGAGAGAGAAGCTGTGATTGAGAGAGAGAGAGAAGCTGTGAGTGAGAAGGAGAGAGAAAGAGAAACTGAGTGAGAGAGAGAGGGAAAGAGAAGCTGTGAGTGAGAGAGAGAGAAAGAGAAGATGTGAGTGAGAGAGAGAAAGAGAAGCTGTTAGTGAGTGAGTGTGAAAGAGAAGCTTTGAGTGAGAGAGAGAGAAGCTGTGAGTGAGAGAGAGAAGCTGTGAGTGAGAGAGAGAGAAAGATAAGCTGTGAGTGAGAGAGAGTGAGAAAGAGAAGCTGTGAGTGAGAGAGAAAGAGAAGCTGTGAGTGAGGCAGAGAGAGAAAGAGAAGGTGTGTGTGTGTGAGAGAGAAGCTGTTAGTGAGAGAGAGAAAGAGAAGCTGTGAGTGAGAGAGAGAGAGAACGAGAAGCTGTGAGAGAGAGAGTAGCTGTGAGTGAGAGAGAGAGAAGGAGAAACTGTGAGTGAGAGAGAGAAAGAGAAGCTGTTAGTGAGAGTGAGAGTATAAGAGAAGCTGTGAGTGAGAGAGAGAGATAAGCTGTGAGTGAGAGAGAGAGAAGTAGAATCTGTGAGTGAGAGAGAGAGAGAAAAAGAAGCTGTGAGTGAGAGATAGAAAGAGAAGCTGTAAATGAGAGAGAAAGAGAAGATGTGAGTGAGAGAGAGAGAGAGAAGCTGTGAGTGAGAGAGAGAGAAAGAGAAGCTGAGAGAGAGAGAGAGAAAGAGAAGCTGTGAGTGAGAGAGAGAGAAGCTGTGAGTGAGAGAGAGAGAAAGAGAAGCTGTGAGTGAGTGAGAGAGAGAAAGAGAAGCTGTGAGTGAGAGAGAGAGAAAGAGAAGCTGTGAGTGAGAGAAAGAGTAGCTGTGAGTGAGGAGAGAGAGAAAGAGAAGCTGTGAGTGAGAGAGAGAGAGAAGGAGAAGCTTTGAGTGAGAGAGAGAAAGAGAAGCTGTATGTGAGAGAGAGAGAAAGAGAAGCTGTAAGTGAGAGAGAGTGAGAAAGAGAAGCGGTGAGAGAGAGAGAGGAGCTGTGAGTGAGAGAGAGAATGAGAAGCTGTGAGAGAGAGAAAGAGAGAAGCTGTGAGTGAGAGAGAACAAGAAGCTGTGAGTCAGAGAGAGAGAGAAAGAAAGAGAAGTTGTGACTGAGAGAGAGAGAAAGAGAAGCTGTGTGTGTGAGAGAGAGAGAAGCTGTGAATGAGAGAAAGAGAAGCTGTGAGTGAGAGAGAGAAAAAGAGAAGCTGAGAGTGAGAGAGAGAGAAAGAGAAGCTGTGATTTAGAGAGAGAAATAGAGAAAGAGAAGCTGTAAGTGAGTGAGAGAGAGAGAAGCTGTGAGTGAGAGAGAGAAAGAGAAGCTGTGAGTGAGAGAGAGAGAAAAAGAGAAGGTGTGAGTGAGAGAGAGGGACAGAAAGAGATGTTAGTGAGAGAGACAGAAAGAGAAACTGTGAGAGAAAGAGAAAGAGAGAAAGAAGAAGCTGTGAGTGAGAGAGAGAGAGAGAGAAGCTGTGAGTGGGAGAGAGAGAATGAGAAGCTATGAGAGAGAGAGAAATAGAGTGAGAGAGAGAAATAGGGAAAGAAGCTTTGAGTGAGAGAGAGAGAATGAGAAGCTGTGAGTGAGAGAAAGATAAGCTGTGAGTAAGAGAGAGATAAAGATAAGCTGTGAGTGAGAGAGAGAGAAAGAGAAGGTGTGAGTGTGAGGGCGAGAGAAAGAGAAGCTGTGAGTGAGACAGAGAGAAAGTGAAGCTGTGAGTGGGAGAGAGTGAGAATGAGAAGCTGTGTGAGAGAGAAATAGAAGCTGTGAGTGAGAGAGAAATAGAGAAAGAGAAGCTGTGAGTGGGAGAGAAAGAGAGAAAGAGAAGCTGTGAGTGAGAGAGAGGGAGAGAAAGAGAAGCTGTTAGTGAGAGAGAGAGAGAAAAAGAGAAGATGTAAGTGATAGAGAGAAGAGAGAGAAGATGTGAGTGAGAGAGAGAGAGAGAAAGAGAAGCTGTGGGTGAGAGATAGAGAAAGAGAAGTTGTGAGTGAGAGAGAGAAAGAAAGAAAGAGAAGCTGTAAGTGAGAGAGAGAGAAGCTGTGAGTGAGAGAGAGAGAGAGAAGCTGTGAGTGAGAGAGAGAGAAAGAAATGCTGTGAGTGAGAGATACAGAGAAAGAGAAGCTGTGATTGAGAGAGAGAGAAAGAGAAGCTGTGAGTGACAGAGAGAGAGAACGAGAAGTTGTGAGTGAGAGAGTGAGAGAGAGAAATAGAAGCTGTTAGAGATAGTGAGAGAGAAACAGATGCTGTTAGTGAGTGCATGAGAGAGAGAAAGAGAAGCTGTGAGTGAGTGAGAGAGAGAAAGAGTAGCTGTGAGTGAGAGAGAAAGAGAAGCTGTGAGTGAGAGAGAGAGAGAAGCTGAGTGAGAGATAGAGAAAGAGTAGCTATGATTGAGAGAGAGAGAGAAGCTGTGAGTGAGAGAGAGAGAGAAGCTGTTAGTGAGAGAGAGAGAAAGAGAAGCTGTGAGTGAGAGAGAGAGAAAGAGAAGCTGTGAGTGAGAGAGAGAGAAGCTGTGAGTGAGAGAGAGAGAAAGAGAAGCTGTGAGTGAGAGAGAGAGAAAGAGAAGCTGTTAGTGAGAGAGAGAGTATAAGAGAAGATGTGAGTGAGTGAGAGAGAGAGAGAAGCTGTGAGTGAGAGAGAGAGAAGTAGAATCTGTAAGTTAGAGAGAGAGAGAAACTGTGAGTGAGAGAGAGAGAAATAGAAGGTATGAGTGAGAGAGAGTGAGAGAGAAGCTGTGAGTGAGAGAGAGGGAACCTGTGAGTGAGAGAGAGAGAGAAAGAGAAGCTGTATGTGTGTGTGTGTGAGAGAGAAGCTGTCAGTGAGAGAGAAAGAGAGAAAATGAGAAGCTGTGAGGGAGAGAGAGAGAGAGAGAGAAAGAAAGAGAAGTTGTGTGGTTGTGAGAGAGAGAAGCTGTGAGGGAGAGAGAGAGAAAGACAAACTGTGAGTGAGAGAGAGAGAGAAAGAGAAGCTGTGAGTGAAGGAGAGAGAGAGATGCTGTGATTGAGAGAGAGAGAGAAGCTGTGAGTGAGAGAGAGAGAGAAAGAGAAGCTGTTAGTGAGAGAGAAGCTGTGAGTGAGAGAGAGGGAACCTGTGAGTGAGAGAGAGAGAGAAAGAGAAGCTGTATGTGTGTGAGAGAGAGAGAGAGAGAGAAGCTGTCAGTGAGAGAGAAAGAGAGAAAATGAGAAGCTGTGAGGGAGAGAGAGAGAGAGAAAGAGAAGTTGTGTGGTTGTGAGAGAGAGAAGCTGTGAGGGAGAGAGAGAGAAAGACAAACTGTGAGTGAGAGAGAGAGAAAGAGAAGCTGTTAGTGAGAGAGAGAATGAAAGAGAAGCTGTGAGTGAAGGAGAGAGAGTGATGCTGTGATTGAGAGAGAGAGAGAAGCTGTGAGTGAGAGAGAGAGAGAAAGAGAAGCTGTTAGTGAGAGAGAGAGTGAAAGAGAAGCTGTGAGTGAAGGAGAGAGAGAGAAGCTGTGATTGAGAGAGAGAGAGAAGCTGTGAGTGAGAAGGAGAGAGAAAGAGAAACTGAGTGAGAGAGAGAGGGAAAGAGAAGCTGTTAGTGAGTGAGTGTGAAAGAGAAGCTTTGAGTGAGAGAGAGAGAACCTGTGAGTGAGAGAGAGAAGCTGTGAGTGAGAGAGAGAGAAAGATAAGCTGTGAGTGAGAGAGAGTGAGAAAGAGAAGCTGTGAGTGAGAGAGAAAGAGAAGCTGTGAGTGAGGCAGAGAGAGAAAGAGAAGGTGTGTGTGTGAGAGAGAAGCTGTTAGTGAGAGAGAGAAAGTGATAGAGAGAGAGAACGAGAAGCTGTGAGAGAGAGAGAAGCTGTGAGTGAGAGAGAGAAGGAGAAACTGTGAGTGAGAGAGAGAGAAAGAAAGAGATGCTGTGAGTGAGAGAGAGAGAGAAAAAGAAGCTGTGAGTGAGAGATAGAAAGAGAAGTTGTAAATGAGAGAGAAAGAGAAGATGTGAGTGAGAGAGAGAGAGAAGCTGTGAGTGAGAGAGAGAGAAAGAGAAGCTGAGAGAGAGAGAAAGAGAAGCTGTGAGTGAGAGAGAGAGAAGCTGTGAGTGAGAGAGAGAGAAAGAGAAGCTGTGAGTGAGAGAGAGAGAGAAAGAGAAGCTGTGAGTGAGAGAGAGAGAAAGAGAAGCTGTGAGTGAGAGAAAGAGTAGCTGTGAGTGAGGAGAGAGAGAAAGAGAAGCTGTGAGTGAGAGAGAGAGAGAAGGAGAAGCTTTGAGTGAGAGAGAGAAAGAGAAGCTCTATGTAAGAGAGAGAGAGAAAGAGAAGCTGTAAGTGAGAGAGAGTGAGAAAGAGAAGCGGTGAGAGAGAGAGAGGAGCTGTGAGTGAGAGAGAGAATGAGAAGGTGTGAGAGAGAGAAAGAGAGAAGCTGTGAGTGATAGAGAACAAGAAGCTGTGAGTCAGAGAGAGAGAGAAAGAAAGAGAAGCTGTGAGTGAGAGAGAGAGAAAGAGAAGCTGTGAGTGAGAGAGAGATAAAGAGAAGCTGAGAGTGAGAGAGAGAGAAAGAAAGAGAAGCTGTGATTTAGAGAGAGAAATAGAGAAAGAGAAGCTGTAAGTGAGTGAGAGAGAGAGAGAAGCTGTGAGTGAGAGAGAGAGAAAGATAAGCTGTGAGTGAGAGAGAGAGAGAAAAAGAGAAGCTGTGAGTGAGAGAGAGGGAGAGAAAGAGATGTTAGTGAGAGAGAGAAAGAAAGAGAAGTGGTAAGTGAGAGAGAGAGGAAAGAGAAGCTGTGAGTGAGAGAGAGAGAGAGAAAGAAAGAGAAGCTGTTATTGAGAGAGACAGAAAGAGAAACTGTGAGAGAAAGAGAAAGAGAGAAAGAAGAAGCTGTGAGTGAGAGAGAGAGAAAGAGAAGCTGTGAGTGGGAGAGAGAGAATGAGAAGCTATGAGAGAGAGAGAAATAGAAGCTGTGAGTGAGAGAGAGAAATAGGGAAAGAAGCTTTGAGTGAGAGAGAGAGAATGAGAAGCTGTGAGTGAGAGAAAGATAAGCTGTGAGTAAGAGAGAGAGAAAGATAAGCTGTGAGTGAGAGAGAGAGAAAGAGAAGGTGTGAGTGTGAGGGCGAGAGAAAGAGAAGATGTAAGTGATAGAGAGAAGAGAGAGAAGATGTGAGTGAGAGAGAGAGAGAAAGAGAAGCTGTGGGTGAGAGAGAGAGAAAGAGAAGTTGTGAGTGAGAGAGAGAAAGAAAGAGAAGCTGTAAGTGAGAGAGAGTGAGAAAGAGAAGCTGTGAGTGAGATAGAAAGAGAAGGGGATGATGTAAGTGAGAGAGATAGATAGAAAGAGAAGATGTGATTGAGAGAGAGAGAAAAAGAAGCTGTGTGAGAGAGAAAGAGAAAGAGAAGCTGTGAGTGAGTGAGAGAGAGAACGAGAAGCTGTGAGAGAGAGAGAAGCTGTGAGTGAGTGAGAGAGAGAAGGAGAAGCTGTGAGTGAGATAAGAGGGAGAAAGAAAGAGAAGCTGTGAGTGAGAGAGAGAGAAAGAGAAGCTGAGAGTGAGAGAGAGAGAGAAGCTGTGAGTGAGAGATAGAGAAAGAGAAGCTGTGAGTGAGAGAGAGAGAAGCTGTGAGTGAGAGAGAAAGAGAAAGAGGAGCTGTGTGTGTGAGAGAGAAAGAGAAGCTGTGAGTGAGAGAGAGAGAGAGAAGCTGTGAACGAGAGAGAGAGAAAGAGAAGCTGTGAGTGAGAGAGAGAGGGCGAGAAAGAGAAGCTGTGAGTGAGAGAAGGAGAGAGAGAGAAAGAAAGATAAGCTGCGAGTGAGAGAGAGAGAAAAATTGAAGCTGTGAGTGAGAGAGAGAGAGTATAAGAGAAGCTGTGAGTGAGAGAGAGAGAAGCTGTGAGTGAGAGAGAGAGAGAGAAGCTGTGAGAGAGAGAGAGAAGGATTATCTGTGAGTGAGAGAGAGAGAAAGAGAAGCTGTGAGTGAGAGAGAGAGAAAGAAAGAGAAGCTGTGAGTGAGAGAGATAGAGAGAGAGAAAGAAAAGCTGTGAGTGAGTGAGAGAGGGAGAAATAGAAGCCATGAGTGAGAGAGAGTGAGAGATAATCTGTGAGTGTGAGAGAGAGAACCTGTGAGTGAGAGAGAGCGAGAAAGCGAAGCTGTATGTGTGAGAGAAAGAGAAAGAGAAGCTGTCAGTGAGAGAGAAAGAGAGAAAATGAGAAGCTGTGAGGGAGAGTGAGAGAGAGAGAGAGAGAAAGAGAAGTTGTGTGGTTGTGAAAGAGAGAAGCTGTGAGGGAGAGAGAGAGAAAGAGAAGATTTGAGTGATAGAGAGAGAGAAAGTGAAGCTGTGTGTGTGAGAGAGAAAGAGAAGCTGTTAGTGAGAGAGAGAGTGAAAGTGAAGCTGTGAGAGAAGGAGAGAGAGAGAAGCTGTGATTGAGCGAGAGAGAGAAGCTGTGAGTGAGAGAGAGAGAGAGAAAGAGAAACTGAGTGAGAGAGAGTGAGAGAGTGAGAAAGAGAAGCTGTATGTGTTTGTGTGTGAGAGAGTGGGAAGCTGTGAGAGAGAGAAAAAAAGAGAAGCTGTGAGTGAGTGAGAGAGTGAAAGAGAAGCTGTGAATGAGAGAGAGAGAAGCTGTGAGTGAGTGAGAAAGAGAAGCTGTGAGCGAGTGAGTGAGAGAGAGAGAGAATCTGAGTGAAAGAGAGAGAGAAAGAGAAGCTGTGAGTGAGAGAGAGAGAGAAAGAGAAGCTGTGAGTGAGAGAGAAAGAGAAGCAGTGAGAGAGAGAGAGTGAGAAAGAGAAGCTGTGAGTGTGTGTGAGAGAGAAAGAGAAGCTGTGAGAGAGAGAGGGGGAAAGAGAAGATGTGAATGACACAGAGAGAGAGAAGCTGTGTGTCTGTGAGAGAGAAAGAGAAGCTGTGTGTGTGTGTGAGAGAGAGAAAGAGAAGCTGTGAGTGAGAGAGAGAGAAAGAAAGAGAAGCTGTGAGAGAGAGAAAGAGAGAAAGAACTGTGTGTGTGTGTGAGAGAGAGAAGCTGTGAGTGAGAGAGAGAGAGAGAAAGAGAAGCTGTGAGTGTGTGAGAGAGAGAAGCTGTGAGTGAGAGAGAGTGAGAGAAAGAAAACCCGTGAGTGAGAGAGAGAGAGAAGCTGTGAGTAAGAGAGAGAGAAAGCTAAGCTGTGAGTGAGGGAGAGAGAAAGAGAAGTTGTGAGGGAGTGAGAGAGAGAAAGAAAGAGAAGCTGTGAGTGAGAGAGAGAAATAGATTAAGAGAACCTGTGAGTGAGAGAGAGAGAGATAGAGAAGCTGTGAGTGAGAGAGAGAAAGCGAAGCTGTGAGTGAGAGAGAGAGAGAAAGAGAAGCTGTGAGTGTGAGAGAGGGAGAGAAAGAGAAGCTGTTATTGAGAGAGAGTGAGAGATAAGCTGTGAGTGTGAGAGAGAGAACCTGTGAGTGAGAGAGAGAGAGAAAGAGAAGCTGTATGTGTGAGAGAGAGAAAGAGAAAGAGAAGCTGTCAGTGAGAGAGAAAGAGAGAAAATGAGAAGCTGTGAGGGAGAGAGAGAGAGAGAGAAAGAGAAGTTGTGTGGTTGTGAAAGAGAGAAGCTGTGAGGGAGAGAGAGAGAAAGAGAAGATTTGAGTGAGAGAGAGAAAAAAAGAAGCTGTGAGTGAGAGAGAGAGAAAGAGAAACTGTGAGTGAGAGAGAGAAAGAGAAGGTGTGAGAGAGAGAGAAAAAGAGAAGCTTTTAGTGAGAGAGAGAGTGAAAGTGAAGCTGTGAGTGAAGGAGAGAGAGAGAAGCTGTGATTGAGTGAGAGAGAGAAGCTGTGAGTGAGAGAGAGAGAGAGAAAGAGAAACTGTTAGAGAGAGAGAGAAAGAGAAAGAGAAGCTGTGAGTGAGAGAGAGAGAGAGAAAGAGAAGCTGTGAGTGAGAGAGAGAGAGAAGCTGTGAGTGAGAGAGAGAGAGAGAAGCTGTGAGTGAGAGAGAGAAAGGGAAGCTGTTAGTGAGAGAGAGATTGAGAGAAGCTGTGAGTGAGAGAGAGAGAAGCTGTGAGTGAGTGAGAAAGAGAAGCTGTGAGTGAGTGATTGAGAAAGCGAGAGAATCTGAGTGAAAGAGAGAGAAAGAGAAGCTGTGAGTGAGAGAGAGAGAAAGAGAAGATGTGAGTGAGAGAGAAAGAGAAGCTGTGAGAGAGAGAGAGTGAGAAAGAGAAGGTGTGAGTGTGTGAGAGAGAGAACGAGAAGCTGTGAGAGAGAGAGAGGGAAAGAGAAGATGTGAATGACACACACAGAGAGAAGCTGTGTGTGTGAGAGAGAGAAAGAGAAGCTGTGTGTGTGTGTGAGAGAGAGAAAGAGAAGCTGTGAGTGAGAGAGAGAGAAAGAAAGAGAAGCTGTGAGAGAGAGAAAGAGAGAAAGAACTGTGTGTGTGTGAGAGAGAGAAGCTGTGAGTGAGAGAGAGAGAAAGGAAGAGAAGCTGTGAGTGTGTGAGAGAGAGAAGCTGTGAGTAAGAGAAGAGTGAGAGAAAGAAAACCTGTGATTGAGAGAGAGAGAAGCTGTGAGTAAGAGAGAGAGAAAGCTAAGCTGTGAGTGAGGGAGAGACAAAGAGAAGCTGTGAGTGAGAGAGAGAGAGAAAGAGAAGCTGTGAGTGTGTGAGTGAGAGAGAGAAGCTGTGAGTGTGTGTGAGAGAGAGAAAGAGAAGCTGTGTGAGAGAGGGAGAGAAAGAGAAGCTGTGAGTGAGTGAGAGAGAGAAAGAGAAGCTGTGAGTGAGAGAGAGAGAGAAGCTATGAGTGAGAGAGAGAGAGAGAAAGCAAAGCTGTGTGAGAGAGAGAGAAGCTGTGAGTGAGAGAGAGAGGGAGAAAGAGATGCTGTGAGTGAGAGAGAGAGAAATAGAATCTTTGAGTGAGAGGGAGAGAAAGAGAAGGTGTGAGTGAGAGAGACAGAGAGAGAAAGAGAAGCTGTGAGTGAGAGAAGCCTAAGCTGTGTGTAAGAGATAGAGAAAGATAAGCTGTGAGTGAGAGAGAGAGAAAGAGAAGCTGTGTGTGTGAGGGAGAGAGAAAGAGAAGCTGTGAGTGAGAGAGTAAGAGAAGCTGTGAGAGAGAGAGAGTGAGAAAGAGAAGCTGTGAGTGTGTGAGAGAGAGAAAGAGAAGCTGTGAGAGAGAGAGAGAGAAAGAGAAGCTGTGAGTGAGAGAGAAAGAGAAGCTGTGAGAGAGAGAGAGTGAGAAAGAGAAGCTGTGAGTGTGTGAGAGAGAGAAAGAGAAGCTGTGAGAGAGAGAGTGAGAAAGAGAAGCTGTGAGTGTGTGAGAGAGAGAAAGAGAAGCTGTGAGAGAGAGAGAGGGAAAGAGAAGATGTGAATGACACACAGAGAGAGAAGCTGTGTGTGAGAGAGAGAAAGAGAAGCTGTGTGTGTGTGAGAGAGAGACAAAGAGAAGCTGTGAGTGAGAGAGAGAGAAAGACAGAGAAGCTGTGAGAGAGAGAAAGAGAGAAAGAACTGTGTGTGTGTGTTTGAGAGAGAAGCTGTGAGTGAGAGAGAGAGAAAGGAAGAGAAGCTGTGAGTGTGTGTGAGAGAGAAGCTGTGAGTGAGAGAGAGTGAGAGAAAGAAAACCTGTGAGTGAGTGAGAGAGAGAAGCTGTGAGTAAGAGAGAGAGAAAGCTAAGCTGTGAGTGAGGGAGAGACAAAGAGAAGCTGTGAGTGAGAGAGAGAGAGAGAAAAAGAAGCTGTGAGTGTGAGAGAGAAATAGAGAAAGAGAAGCTGTGAGTGAGAGAGAGAGATTGAGAAGCTGTGAGTGAGAGAGAGAAAGAGAAGCTGTGAGTGAGAGAGAGAGAGAAAGAGAAGCTGTGAGTGAGAGAGAGGGAGAGAAAGAGAAGCTGTTAGTGAGAGAGAGAAAGAAAGAGAAGCGGTAAGTGAGAGAGAAGAAAGAGAAGCTGTGTGTGTGAGAGAGAGAGAGAAAGAGAAGCTGTGTGTGTGAGAGAGAGAGAGAAAGAGAAGCTGTGAGTGCGAGAGAGAGAGAGAAGCTGTGAGTGAGAGAGAGAGAGAAAGGGAAGCTGTGAGTGAGAGAGAGAGAGAAATAGAAGCTGTGAGTGAGAGAGAGAGAAAGAGAAGCTGTGTGAGAGAGAAAGAGAAGCTGTGAGAAAGAGAGAGAGAAATAGAAGCTGTGACTTGAGAGAGAGAGAGAAGCTGTGAGTGAGAGAGAGAGAGAGAAAGAGAAGCTGTGAGTGAGTGAGAGAGAGAAGCTGTGAGTGTGTGTGAGAGAGAGAAAGAGAAGCTGTGTGAGAGAGGGAGAGAAAGATAAGCTGTGAGTGAGTGAGAGAGAGAAAGAGAAGCTGTGAGTGAGAGAGAGAGAGAAGCTATGAGTGAGAGAGAGAGAGAGAAAGCAAAGCTGTGTGAGAGAAAGAGAAGCTGTGAGTGAGAGAGAGAGAAATAGAATCTTTGAGTGAGAGAGAGAGAAAGAGAAGGTGTGAGTGAGAGAGACAGAGAGAGAAAGAGAAGCAGTGAGTGAGAGAAGCATAAGCTGTGAGTAAGAGAGAAAGAAAGATAAGCTGTGAGTGAGAGAGAGAGAAAGAGAAGCTGTGAGTGTGAGGGAGAGAGAAAGAGAAGCTGTGAGTGAGACAGAGAGAAAGAGAAGCTGTGAGTAGGAGAGAGTGAGAATGAGAGGCTGTGTGAGAGAGAAAGAGAAGTTGTGAGTGAGAGAGAGGGAGAGAAAGAGAAGCTGTTAGTGAGAGAGAGAGAGAAAGAGAAGATGTAAGTGATAGAGAGAAGAGAGAGAAGATGTGAGTGAGAGAGAGAGAGAAAGAGAAGCTGTGGGTGAGAGAGAGAGAAAGAGAAGTTGAGAGTGAGAGAGAGAAAGAGAGAGAAGCTGCAAGTGAGAGAGAGTGAGAAAGAGAAGTTGTGAGTGAGATAGAAAGAGAAGGAGATGATGTGAGTGAGAGAGAGAGATAGAAAGAGAAGATTTGATTGAGAGAGAGAGAAAAAGAAGCTGTGTGTGTGTGAGAGAGAAAGAGAAGCTGTGAGTGAGGGACAGAGAGAGAACGAGAAGCTGTGAGAGAGAGAGAGAAGCTGTGAGTGAGTGAGAGAGAGAAGGAGAAGCTGTGAGTGAGATAAGAGGGAGAAAGAAAGAGAAGCTGTGAGTGAGAGAGAGAGAAAGAGAAGCTGTGAGTGAGAGAGAGAGAAAGTGAAGCTGTGAGTGAGAGAGAAAGAGAAGCTGTGAGTGTGAGAGAGAGAAAGTGAAGCTGTGAGTGAGAGAGAAAGAGAAATAGGAGCTGTGTGTGTGACAGAGAAAGAGAAGCTGTGAGTGAGTGAGAGAGAGAAAGAGAAGCTGTGAGTGAGAGAGAGGGAGAGAAAGAGAAGCTGTTAGTGAGAGAGAGAAAGAAAGAAAGAGAAGCGGTAAGTGAGAGAGAGAAGAAAGAGAAGCTGTGAGTGAGAGAGAGAGAGAGAAAGGGAAGCTGTGAGTGAGAGAGAGAGAGAAGCTGTGAGTGAGAGAGAGAAAGAAAGGGAAGCTGTGGGTGAGAGAGTGGGAGAAAGAGAAGCTGTGAGTGAGACAGAGAGAAAGAGAAGCTGTGAGTGGGAGAGAGAGAGAACGAGAAGCTGTGTGTGAGAGAGAAAGAGAAGTTGTGAGTGAGCGAGAGAAATAGAGAAAGAGAAGCTGTGAGTGTGTGAGAGAGAGAGAAAGAGAAGATGTGAGTGAGAGAGAGAAAGAGAAGCTGTGAGTGGGAGAGGAAGAGAGAAAGAGAAGCTGTGAGTGAGAGAGAGGGAGAGAAAGAGAAGCTGTTAGTGAGAGAGAGAGAGAAAGAGAAGATGTAAGTGAAAGAGAGAAGAAAGAGAAGATATGAGAGAGAGAGAAAGAGAAGTTGTGTTGTTGTGAAAGAGAGAAGCTATGAGGGAGAGAGAGGGAAAGAGAAGATTTGAGTGAGAGAGAGAGAGAAAGAGAAACTGTAAGTGAGAGAGAGAGAGAGAGAGAAGCTGTGAGAGAGAGAGAGAAAGAGAAGCTGTTAGTGAGAGAGAGAGTGAAAGTGAAGCTGTGAGTGAAGGAGAGAGAGAGAAGCTGTGAGTGAGTGAGAGAGAGAAGCTGTGAGTGAGAGAGAGAGAGAAAGAGAAACTGAGTGAGAGAGAGAGAGAAAGAGAAAGAGAAGCTGTGAGTGAGAGAGAGAGAGAAAGAGAAGCTTTGAGTGAGAGAGAGAGAAGCTGTGAGTGAGAGAGAGAGAAAGAGAAGCTGTGAGTGAGAGAGAGAAAGAGAAGCTGTTAGTGAGAGAGAGAAGCTGTGAGAGAGTGTGAGAGAGAGAGAATCTGAGTGAGAGAGAGAGAGAAAGAGAAGGTGTGAGTGAGAGAGAGAGAGAAAGAGAAGCTGTGAGTGAGAGAGAAAAAGAAGCTGTGAGAGAGAGAGTGAGAAAGAGAAGCTGTGAGTGTGTGTGAGAGAGAAAGTGAAGCTGTGAGAGAGAGAGAGGGAAAGAGAAGATGTGAATGACAGAAAGAGAGAAGCTGTGTGTGAGAGAGAGAGAGAAAGAGAAGCTGTGTGTGTGTGTGAGAGAGAAAGAGAAGCTGTGAGTGAGAGAGAGAGAAAGAAAGAGAAGTTGTGAGAGAGAGAAAGAGAGAAAGAACTGTATGTGTGGGTGAGAGAGAGAAGCTGTGAGTGAGAGAGAGAGAGAGAGTAAGAGAAGCTGTGAGTGTGAGAGAGAGAGAAGCTGTGAGTGAGAGAGAGTGAGAGAAAGAAAACCTGTGAGTGAGAGAGAGAGATAAGCTGTGAGTAAGAGAGAGAGAAAGCTAAGCTGTGAGTGTGAGAGAGAAATAGAGAAAGAGAAGCTGTGAGTGAGAGAGAGAGAGAGAGAAGCTGTGAGTGAGAGAGAGAAAGAGAAGCTGTGAGTGAGAGAGAGAAAGAGAAGCTGTGAGTGAGAGAGAGGGAGAGAAAGAGAAGCTGTTAGTGAGAGAGAGAAAGAAAGAGAAATGGTAAGTGAGAGAGAGAAGAAAGAGAAGCTGTGAGTGAGAGAGAGAGAGAAAGAGAAGCTGTGAGTGAGAGAGAGAGAGAGAAGCTGTGAGTGAGAGAGAGAAAGAAAGGGAAGCTGTGAGTGAGAGAGAGAGAGAAAGAGAAGCTGTGAGTGAGACAGAGAGAAAGAGAAGCTGTGAGTGGGAGAGAAAGAGAAGCTGTGAGTGAGAGAGGGAGAGAAAGAGAAGCTGTTAGTGAGAGAGAGAGAGAGAAAGAGAAGATGTAAGTGAAAGAGAGAAGAAAGAGATGTGAGTGAGAAAGAGAGAAAGAGAAGCTGTGGGTGAGAGAGAGAGAAAGAGCAGCTGTGAGTGAGAGAGAGAAAGAAAGAGAAGCTGTAAGTGAGAGAGAGTGAGAAAGAGAAGCTGTGAGTGAGATAGAAAGAGAATGAGAAGATGTGAGTGAGAGAGAGAAAGAGAAGCAGTGAGAGAGAGAGAGAGAAGCTGAGTGTGAGAGAGAGTGAAAAGAAAGAGAAGCTGTGAGTGAGCGAGAGAGAGAGAAGCTGTGAGTGAGAGAGAGAGAGAAAGAGAAACTGTGAGTGAGAGAGAGAAATAGAAGCTGTGAATGAGAGAGAGAGAGAAGCTGTGAGGGAAGAGAGAGAGAGGAAGAGAAGCTGTGAGTGTGAGAGTGAGAGAAAGAAAGAGAAGCTGTGTGTGAGAGAGATAGAAGTAGAAGCTGTGAGTGAGAGAGAGAGAAAGAGAAGCTGTGAGTGAGAGAGAGAGAGATAAGCTGTGAGTGAGAGAGACTGAGAGAGAAAGAGAAGCTGTGAGTGAGAGAGAGAGGGAGAGAAAGAGTAGCTGTGAGTGAGAGAAAAAGAGAGAGAGAAAGAAAGATAAGCTGCGAGTGAGAGAGAGAGAGAAATTGAAGCTGTGAGTGAGAGAGAGAGAAAGAGAAGCTGTGATTGAGAGAGAGAGAAGCTGTGAGTGAGAGAGAGAGTATAAGAGAAGCTGTGAGTGAGTGAGAGAGAGAGAAGCTGTGAGTGAGAGAGAGAGAAGCTGTGAGAGAGAGAGAGAGAGAAGTATTATCTGTGAGTGAGAGAGAGAGAGAAAGAGAAGCTGTGAGTGAGAGAGAGAGAGAGAAAGAGAAGCTGTGAGTGAGAGAGAGAGAGAGAGAGAGAAAAGCTGTGAGTGAGTGAGAGACGGAGAAAGCTATGAGTGAGAGAGAGTGAGAGATAAGCTGTGAGTGTGAGAGAGAGAACCTGTGAGTGAGAGAGAGAGAGAAAGCGAAGCTGTATGTGTGAGAGAGAGAAAGAGATAGAGAAGTTGTCAGTGAGAGAAAGAGAGAAAATGAGAAGCTGTGAGGGAGAGTGAGAGACAGAGAGAAAGAGAAGTTGTGTGGTTGTGAAAGAGAGAAGCTGTGAGGGAGAGAGAGAGAGAAAATTTGAGTGAGAGAGAGAGAGAAAAAGAAGGTGTGAGTGAGAGAGAGAGAGAAAGAGAAACTGAGTGAGAGAGAGAGAGAAAGAGAAGCTGTGAGAGAGAGAGAGAAAGAGAAGCTGTTAGTGAGAGAGAGAGTGAAAGTGAAGCTGTGAGTGAAGGAGAGAGAGAGAAGCTGTGATTGAGCGAGAGAGAGAAGCTGTGAGTGAGAGAGAGAGAGAAAGAGAAACTGAGTGAGAGAGAGAGAGAAAGAGAAAGAGAAGCTGTGAGTGAGAGAGAGAGAGAAAGAGAAGCTTTGAGTGAGAGAGAGAGAAGCTGTGAGTGAGAGAGAGAGAAAGAGAAACTGTGAGTGAGAGAGAGAAAGAGAAGCTGTTAGTGAGAGAGAGAGAGAAGCTGTGAGTGAGAGAGAGAAGCTGTGAGAGAGTGTGAGAGAGAGAGAATCTGAGTGAGAGAGAGAGAGAAAGAGGTGTGAGTGAGAGAGAGAGAGAGAAAGAGAAGCTGTGAGTGAGAGAGAAAAAGAAGCTGTGAGAGAGAGTGAGAAAGAGAAGCTGTGAGTGTGTGTGAGAGAGAAAGAGAAGCTGTGAGAGAGAGAGAGGGAAAGAGAAGATGTGAATGACAGAAAGAGAGAAGCTGTGTGTGAGAGAGAGAGAGAAAGAGAAGCTGTGTGTGTGTGAGAGAGAGAAAGAGAAGCTGTGAGTGAGAGAGAGAGAAAGAAAGAGAAGTTGTGAGAGAGAGAAAGAGAGAAAGAACTGTATGTGTGTGTGAGAGAGAGAAGCTGTGAGTGAGAGAGAGAGAGAGAAAGAGAAGCTGTGAGTGTGAGAGAGAGAGAAGCTGTGAGTGAGAGAGAGTGAGAGAAAGAAAACCTGTGAGTGAGAGAGAGAGAGAAGCTGTGAGTAAGAGAGAGAGAAAGCTAAGCTGTGAGTGAGAGAGAGAAATAGAGAAAGAGAAGCTGTGAGTGAGAGAGAGAGATAGAGAAGCTGTGAGTGAGAGAGAGAAAGAGAAGCTGTGAGTGAGAGAGAGAAAGAGAAGCTGTGAGTGAGAGAGAGGGAGAGAAAGAGAAGCTGTTAGTGAGAGAGAGAAAGAAAGAGAAGTGGTAAGTGAGAGAGAGAAGAAAGAGAAGCTGTGAGTGAGAGAGAGAGAGAAAGAGAAGCTGTGAGTGAGAGAGAGAGAGAGAAGCTGTGAGTGAGAGAGAGAAAGAAAGGGAAGCTGTGAGTGAGAGAGAGAGAGAAAGAGAAGCTGTGAGTGAGACAGAGAGAAAGAGAAGCTGTGAGTGGGAGAGAAAGAGAAGCTGTGAGTGAGAGAGGGAGAGAAAGAGAAGCTGTTAGTGAGAGAGAGAGAGAGAAAGAGAAGATGTAAGTGAAAGAGAGAAGAAAGAGATGTGAGTGAGAGAGAGAGAAAGAGAAGCTGTGGGTGAGAGAGAGAGAAAGAGAAGCTGTGAGTGAGAGAGAGAAAGAAAGAGAAGCTGTAAGTGAGAGAGAGTGAGAAAGAGAAGCTGTGAGTGAGATAGAAAGAGAATGAGAAGATGTGAGTGAGAGAGAGAGAAAGAGAAGCAGTGAGAGAGAGAGAGAGAAGCTGAGTGTGAGAGAGAGTGAAAAGAAAGAGAAGCTGTGAGTGAGCGAGAGAGAGAGAAGCTGTGAGTGAGAGAGAGAGAGAAAGAGAAAGTGTGAGTGAGAGAGAGAAAGAGAAGCTGTGAATGAGAGAGAGAGAGAGAAGCTGTGAGGGAAGAGAGAGGAAGAGAAGCTGTGAGTGTGAGAGTGAGAGAAAGAAAGAGAAGCTGTGTGTGAGAGAGATAGAAGTAGAAGCTGTGAGTGAGAGAGAGAGAAAGAGAAGCTGTGAGTGAGAGAGAGAGAGAAGCTGTGAGTGAGAGAGACTGAGAGAGAAAGAGAAGCTGTGAGTGAGAGAGAGAGGGAGAGAAAGAGTAGCTGTGAGTGAGAGAAAAAGAGAGAGAGAAAGAAAGATAAGCTGCGAGTGAGAGAGAGAGAGAAATTGAAGCTGTGAGTGAGAGAGAGAGAAAGAGAAGCTGTGATTGAGAGAGAGAGAGAAGCTGTGAGTGAGAGAGAGAGAGTATAAGAGAAGCTGTGAGTGAGTGAGAGAGAGAAGCTGTGAGTGAGAGAGAGAGAGAAGCTTTGAGAGAGAGAGAGAAGTATTATCTGTGAGTGAGAGAGAGAGAGAAAGAGAAGCTGTGAGTGAGAGAGAGAGAGAGAAAGAGAAGCTGTGAGTGAGAGAGAGAGAGAGAGAGAGAGAAAAGCTGTGAGTGAGTGAGAGACGGAGAAAGCTATGAGTGAGAGAGAGTGAGAGATAAGCTGTGAGTGTGAGACAGAGAACCTGTGAGTGAGAGAGAGAGAGAAAGCGAAGCTGTATGTGTGAGAGAGAGAAAGAGAAAGAGAAGTTGTCAGTGAGAGAGAAAGAGAGAAAATGAGAAGCTGTGAGGGAGAGTGAGAGAGAGAGAGAAAGAGAAGTTGTGTGGTTGTGAAAGAGAGAAGCTGTGAGGGAGAGAGAGAGAGAAAATTTGAGTGAGAGAGAGAGAGAAAAAGAAGGTGTGAGTGAGAGAGAGAGAAAGAGAAACTGAGTGAGAGAGAGAGAGAAAGAGAAGCTGTGAGAGCGAGAGAGAGAAAGAGAAGCTGTTAGTGAGAGAGAGAGTGAAAGTGAAGCTGTGAGTGAAGGAGAGAGAGAGAAGCTGTGATTGAGCGAGAGAGAGAAGCTGTGAGAGAGAGAGAGAAAGAGAAACTGAGTGAGAGAGAGAGAGAAAGAGAAGCTGTGAGTGAGAGAGAGAGAGAAAGAGAAGCTGTGAGTGAGAGAGAGAGAGAAGCTGTGAGTGAGAGAGAGAGAGAAAGAGAAGCTGTGAGTGAGAAAGAGAAAGAGAAGCTGTTAGTGAGAGAGAGAGAGAGAAGCTGTGAGTGAGAGAGAGAGAAGCTGTGAGTGAGAGAGTGAGAAACAGAAGCAGTATGTGTTTGTGTGTGAGAGAGAGTGGGAAGCTGTGAGAGAGAGAGAGAAAAAGAGAAGCTGTGAGTGAGTGAGAGAGTGAAAGAGAAGCTGTGAATGAGAGAGAGAGAAGCTGTGAGTGAGTGAGAAAGAGAAGCTGTGAGCGAGTGAGTGTGAGAGAGAGAGAATCTGAGTGAAAGAGAGAGAGAAAGAGAAGCTGTGAGTGAGAGAGAGAGAGAAAGAAAAGCTGTGAGTGAGAGAGAAAGAGAAGCTGTGAGAGAGAGAGAGTGAGAAAGAGAAGCTGTGAGTGTGTGTGAGAGAGAAAGAGAAGCTGTGAGAGAGAGAGAGGGAAAGAGAAGATGTGAATGACACAGAGAGGGAGAAGCTGTGTGTGCGAGAGAGAGAAAGAGAAGCTGTGTGTGTGTGTGAGAGAGAGAACGAGAAGCTGTGAGTGAGAGAGAGAGAAAGAAAGAGAAGCTGTGAGAGAGAGAGAGAGAGAAAGAACTGTGTGTGTGTGTGAGAAAGAGAAGCTGTGAGTGAGAGAGAGAGAGAGAGAAGCTGTGAGTGTGTGAGAGAGAGAAGCTGTGAGTGAGAGAGAGTGAGAGAAAGAAAACCTGTGAGTGAGAGAGAGAGTGAAGCTGTGAGTAAGAGAGAGAGAAAGCTAAGCTGTGAGTGAGGGAGAGAGAAAGAGAAGTTGTGAGTGAGTGAGAGAGAGAAAGAGAAGCTGTGAGTGAGAGAGAGAAATAGAGAAAGAGAAGCTGTGAGTGAGAGAGAGAGAGATAGAGAAGCTGTGAGTGAAAGAGAGAAAGAGAAGCTGTGAGTGTGAGAGAGAGAGAAAGAAAGAGAAGCTGTGTGAGAGAAAGATAGAAGTAGAAGCTGTGAGTGAGAGAGAGAGAAGGAGAAGCTGTGAGTGAGAGAGAGAGAGAAGCTGTGTGAGAGAGAGAAAGAGAAGGATTATCTGTGAGTGAGAGAGAGAGAAAGAGAAGCTGTGAGTGAGAGAGAGAGAGAGAGAAAGAGAAGCTGTGAGTGAGAGAGATAGAGAGAGAGAAAGAAAAGCTGTGAGTGAGTGAGAGACGGAGAAATAGAAGCTATGAGTGAGAGAGAGTGAGAGATAAGCTGTGAGTGTGAGAGAGTGAACCTGTGAGTGAGAGAGAGAGAGAAAGCGAAGCTGTATGTGTGAGAGAGAGAAAGAGAAAGAGAAGCTGTCAGTGAGAGAGAAAGAGAGAAAATGAGAAGCTGTGACGGAGAGTGAGAGAGAGAGAGAAAGAGAAGTTGTGTGGTTGTGAAAGAGAGAAGCTGTGAGGGAGACAGAGAGAGAAGATTTGAGTGAGAGAGAGAGAAAAAAAGAAGGTGTGAGTGTGAGAGAGAGAAAGAGAAACTGTGAGTGTGAGAGAGAGAAAGAGAAGCTGTGAGAGAGAGAGAAAGAGAAAGAGAAGCTGTTAGTGAGAGAGAGAGTGAAAGTGAAGCTGTGAGTGAGAGAGAGAGAAAAAGAGAAGCTGTGAGTGTGAGAGAAAGAGAAGCTGTGAGAGAGAGAGAGTGAGAAAGAGAAGCTGTGAGTGTGTGTGAGAGAGAAAGAGAAGCTGTGAGAGAGAGAGAGGGAAAGAGAAGATGTGAATGACACAGAGAGAGAGAAGCTGTGTGTGAGAGAGAGAAAGAGAAGCTGTGTGTGTGTGTGAGAGAGAGAAAGAGAAGCTGTGAGTGA
Source organism: Bradypodion ventrale (assembly GCA_035047345.1). Taxonomy (NCBI): domain Eukaryota; kingdom Metazoa; phylum Chordata; class Lepidosauria; order Squamata; family Chamaeleonidae; genus Bradypodion; species Bradypodion ventrale. Next base: position 223,028,986 of record JAWDJE010000001.1, read on the forward strand.
GAGAGAGAGAAAGAAAGAGAAGCTGTGAGAGAGAGAAAGAGAGAAAGAACTGTGTGTGTGAGAGAGAGAGAGAAGCTGTGAGTGAGAGAGAGAGAGAGAAAGAGAAGCTGTGAGTGTGTGAGAGAGAGAAGCTGTGAGTGAGAGAGAGTGAGAGAAAGAAAACCTGTGTGAGAGAGAGAGAAGCTGTGAGTAAGAGAGAGAGAAAGCTAAGCTGTGAGTGAGGGAGAGATAAAGAGAAGTTGTGAGTGAGTGAGAGAGAGAAAGAGAAGCTGTGAGTGAGAGAGAGAAATAGAGAAAGAGAAGCTGTGAGTGAGAGAGAGAGATAGAGAAGCTGTGAGTGAAAGAGAGAAAGAGAAGCTGTGAGTGAGAGAGAGAGAGAAAGAGAAGCTGTGAGTGAGAGAGAGGGAGAGAAAGAGAAGCTGTCAGTGAGAGAGAAAGAGAGAAAATGAGAAGCTGTGAGGGAGAGAGAGAGAGAGAAAGAGAAGTTGTGTGGTTGTGAAAGAGAGAAGCTGTGAGGGAGAGAGAGAGAAAGAAAGAGAAGCTGTGTGAGAGAGAGATAGAAGTAGAAGCTGTGAGTGAGAGAGAGAAGGAGAAGCTGTGAGTGAGAGAGAGAGAGAGAGAAGCTGTGTGAGAGAGACTGAGAGAGAAAGAGAGTGTGAGTCAGAGATAGAGATAGAAAGAGAAGCTGTGAGTGTGAGAGAAAGAGAGTCTGTGAGTGAGAGAGAGGAGAAAGAGAAGCTGTGAGTGAGAGAGAGAGAAAGAGAAGCTGTGTACGAGAGAGAGAGAGAAAGAGAAGCTGTGAGTGAGAGAGAGAGGGAGAGAAAGAGAAGCTGTGAGTGAGAGAAAGAGAGAGAGAGAAAGAAAGATAAGCTGTGAGTGAGAGAGAAAGAGAAATTGAAGCTGTGAGTGAGAGAGAGAGAAAGAGAAGCTGTGATTGAGAGAGAGAGAGAAGCTGTGAGTGAGAGAGAGAGTGTAAGAGAAGCTGTTAGTGAGTGAGAGAGAGAAGCTGTGAGTGAGAGAGAGAGAGAGAAGCTGTGTGAGAGAGAGAAGGATTGTCTGTGAGTGAGAGAGAGAGAGAAAAAGAAGCTGTGAGTGAGAGAGAGAGAGAGAAAGAGAAGCTGTGAGTCAGAGAGATAGAGAGAGAGAAAGAAAAGCTGTGAGTGAGTGAGAGAGGGAGAAATAGAAGCTATGAGTGAGAGAGAGTGAGAGATAAGCTGTGAGTGTGAGAGAGAGAACCTGTGAGTGAGAGAGAGAGAAAGCGAAGCTGTATGTGTGAGAGAGAGAAAGAGAAAGAGAAGCTGTCAGTGAGAGAGAAAGAGAGAAAGAGAGAAAATGAGAAGCTGTGAGGGAAAGTGAGAGAGAGAGAGAGAAAGAAAAGTTGTGTGGTTGTGAAAGAGAGAAGCTGTGAGGGAGAGAGAGAGAGAATATTTGAGTGAGAGAGAGAGAAAAAAGAAGGTGTGAGTGAGAGAGAGAGAAAGAGAAACTGTGAGTGAGAGAGAGATAGAAAGAGAAGGTGTGAGAGAGAGAGAAAAAGAGAAACTGTTAGTGAGAGAGAGAGTGAAAGTGAAACTGTGAGTGAAGGAGAGAGAGAGAAGCTGTGATTGAGCAAGAGAGAGAAGCTGTGAGTGAGAGAGAGAGAGAGAAAGAGAAACTGAGTTAGAGAGAGAGAGAAAGAGAAAGAGAAGCTGTGAGTGAGAGAGAGAGAGAGAAAGAGAAGCTGTGAGTGAGAGAGAGAGAGAAGCTGTGAGTGAGAGAGAGAGAAAGAGAAGCTGTGAGTGAGAGAGAGAAAGAGAAGCTGTTAGTGAGAGAGAGTGAGAGAAGCTATAAGTGAGAGAGAGAGAAGCTATGAGTGAGAGAGTGAGAAAGAGAAGATGTATGTGTTTGTGTGTGTGAGAGTGAGAAGCTGTGAGAGAGAGAGAGAAAAAGAGAAACTGTGAGTGAGTGAAAGAGAAGCTGTGAGTGAGAGAGAGAGAAGCTGTGAGTGAGTGAGAAAGAGAAGCTGTGAGTGAGTGATTGAGAGAGCGAGAGAATCTGAGTGAAAGAGAGAGAAAGAGAAGCTGTGAGTGAGAGAGAGGGAAAGAGAAGATGTGAATGACACAGAGAGAGAGAAGCTGTGTGTGTGTGAGAGAGAAAGAGAAGCTGTGTGTGTGTGAGAGAGAGAGAAAGAGAAGCTGTGAGAGAGAGAGAGAGAAAGAAAGAGAAGCTGTGAGAGAGAGAAAGAGAGAAAGAACTCTGTGTGTGTGTGTGTGTGAGAGAAGCTGTGAGTGAGAGAGAGAGAGAGAAAGAGAAGCTGTGAGTGTGTGTGAGAGAGAAGCTGTGAGTGAGAGTGAGTGAGAGAAAGAAAACCTGTGAGTGAGAGAGAGAGAAGCTGCGAGTAAGAGAGAGAGAAAGCTAAGCTGTGAGTGAGGGAGAGAGAAAGAGAAGTTGTGAGTGAGTGAGAGAGAGAAAGAGAAGCTGTGAGTGAGAGAGAGAAATAGAGAAAGAGAAGCTGTGAGTGAGAGAAAGAGAGAGAGAAGCTGTGAGTGAAAGAGAGAAAGAGAAGCTGTGAGTGAGAGAGAGAGAGAAAGAGAAGCTGTGAGTGAGAGAGGGAGAGAAAGAGAAGCTGTTAGTGAGAGAGAGTGAGAGATAAGCTGTGAGTGTGAGAGAGAGAACCTGTGAGTGAGAGAGAGAGAGAAAGAAAAGCTGTATGTGTGAGAGAGAGAAAGAGAAAGAGAAGCTGTCAGTGAGAGAGAAAGAGAGAAAATGAGAAGCTGTGAGGGAGAGAGAGAGAGAGAAAGAGAAGTTGTATGGTTGTGAAAGAGAGAAGCTGTGAGGGAGAGAGAGAGAAAGAGAAGATTTGAGTGAGAGAGAGGGAAAAAAGAAGCTGTGAGTGAGAGAGATAGAAAGAGAAACTGTGAGTGAGTGAGAGAGAGAGAGAAGGTGTGAGAGAGAGAGAAAAAGAGAAGTTGTTAGTGAGAGAGAGAGTGAAAGTGAAACTATGAGTGAAGGAGAGAGAGAGAAGCTGTGATTGAGCGAGAGAGAGAAGCTGTGAGTGAGAGAGAGAGAGAGAAAGAGAAACTGAGTTATAGAGAGAGAAAGAGAAAGAGAAGCTGTGAGTGAGAGAGAGAGAGAGAGAAGCTGTGAGTGAGAGAGAGAGAGAAGCTGTGAGTGAGAGAGAGAGAAAGAGAAGCTGTGAGTGAGAGAGAGAAAGAGAAGCTGTTAGTGAGAGAGAGTGAGAGAAGCTGTGAGTGAGAGAGAGAGAAGCTGTGAGTGAGAGAGTGAGAAAGAGAAGCTGTATGTGTTTGTGTGTGTGAGAGAGTGAGAAGCTGTGAGAGAGAGAGAAAATGAGAAACTGTGAGTGAGTGAAAGAGAAGCTGTGAGTGAGAGAGAGAGAAGCTGTGAGTGAGTGAGAAAGAGAAGCTGTGAGTGAGTGATTGAGAGAGCGAGAGAATCTGAGTGAAAGAGAGAGAAAGAGAAGCTGTGAGTGAGAGAGAGAGAAAGAGAAGCTGTGAGTGAGAGAGAAAGAGAAGCTGTGAGAGAGAGAGAGAGAGAAGCTGTGAGTGAGAGAGAGGGAGAGAAAGAGAAGCTGTTAGTGAGAGAGAGAAAGAAAGAGAAGTGGTAAGTGAGAGAGAGAAGAAAGAGAAGCTGTGAGTGAGAGAGAGAGGGAGAGAAAGAGAAGCTGTGAGTGCGAGAGAGGGAGAGAAGCTGTGAGTGAGAGAGAGAGAAAGGGAAGCTGTGAGTGAGAGAGAGAGAGAAAGAGAAGCTGTGAGTGAGAGAGAGAGAGAAAGAGAAGCTGTGAGTGAGAGAGAAAGAGAAGCTGTGAGAAAGAGAGAGAGAAAGAAGCTGTGATTGGAGAGAGAGAGAGAAGCTGTGAGTGAGAGAGAGAGAGAAAGAGAAGCTGTGAGTGAGTGAGAGTGAGAAGCTTTTAGTGTGTGTGAGAGAGAGAAAGAGAAGCTGTGTGAGAGAGGGAGAGAAAGAGAACCTGTGAGTGAGTGAGAGAGAGAAAGAGAAGCTGTGAGTGAGAGAGAGAGAAGCTGTGAGTGAGAGAGAGAGAGAGAAAGCAAAGCTGTGTGAGAGAGAGAGAAGCTGTGAGTGAGAGAGAGAGGGAGAAAGAGATGCTGTGAGTGAGAGAGAGAGAGAAATAGAATCTTTGAGTGAGAGAGAGAGAAAGAGAAGCTGTGAGTGAGAGAGAGAGGGAGTAAGAGATGCTGTGAGTGTGTGTGAGAGAGAAAGAGAATCTGAGTGAGAGAGAGAGAAAGAGAAGCTGTGTGAGAGAGAGAGAAAGAATGAGAAGTTGTGAGTGAGAGAGTGAGAGAGAAATAGAAGCTGTGAGAAATAGTGAGAGAGAAAGAGATGCTGTGAGTGAGAGCATGAGAGAGAGAAAGAAGCTGTGAGTGAGAGAGAGAGAAAGAGTAGCTGTGAGTGAGTGAGAGAGAAAGAGAAGCTGTGAGTGAGTGAGAGAGAAAGAGAAGCTGTGAGTGAGAGAGAGAGAGAAAGAAGCTGAGAGAGAGAGAGAGATAAAGAGAAGCTGTGAGTGAGAGAGAGAAAGAGAAGCTGTGAGTGAGAGAGAGAGAGAAGCTGTTAGTGAGAGAGAGAGACGAAGAGAAGCTGTGTGTGAGAGAGAGAAAGAGTAGCTATGAGAGAGAGAGAGAAAGAGAAGCTGTGAGTGAGAGAGAGAGAAAGAGAAGCTGTTAGTGAGAGAGAGAGTATAAGAGAAGCTGTGAGTGAGTTAGAGAAAGAGAAGCTGTGAGTGAGTGAGAGAGAGAGAAGCTGTGAGTGAGAGAAAGAGAGAAAGAGAAGCTGTGAGTGAGAGAGAAAAAAACAGAAGCTGTTAGTGAGAGAGAGAGTATAAGAGAAGCCGTGAGTGAGTGAGAGAGAAGCTGTGAGTGAGAGAGACAGAGAAGCTGTGAGAGAGAGAGAAATTGAAGCTATGAGTGAGAGAGAGTGAGAGAGAAGCTGTGAGTGAGAGAGAGAGAACCTGTTTGTGAGAGAGAGAGAAAGAGAAGCTGTAAGTGTGAGAGAGAGAAAGAGAAAGAGACGCTGTCAGTGAGAGAGAAAGAGAGAAAACGAGAAGCTGTGAGGGAGAGAGAGAGAGAGAAGTTGTGTGGTTGTGAAAGAGAGAAGCTGTGAGGGAGAGGAAGAAAGAGAAGATTTGAGTGAGACAGAGAGAAAAAAGAAGCTGTGAGTGAGAGAGAGAAAAAGAGAAACTGTGAGTGAGAGAGAGATAGAAAGAGAAGCTGTGAGTGTGAGAGAAAGAGAGTCTGTGAGTGAGAGAGAGGAGAAAGAGAAGCTGTGAGTGAGAGAGAGAGAAAGAGAAGCTGTGAATGAGAGAGAGAGAGAGAAAGAGAAGCTGTGAGTGAGAGAGAGAGGGAGAGAAAGAGAAGCTGTGAGTGAGAGAAAGAGAGAGAGAGAAAGAAAGATAAGCTGCGAGTGAGAGAGAGAGAAATTGAAGCTGTGAGTGAGAGAGAGAGAGAAAGAGAAGCTGTGATTGAGAGAGGGAGAGAGAAGCTGTGAGTGAGAGAGAGAGAGTATAAGAGAAGCTGTGAGTGAGTGAGAGAGAGAGAAGCTGTGAGTGTGTGAGAGAGAGAAGCTGTGAGAGAGAGAGAATGATTATCTGTGAGTGAGAGAGAGAGAGAGAGAGAAAGAGAAGCTGTGAGTGTGTGTGAGAGAGAGAAAGAGTAGCTGTGAGTGAGAGAGATAGAGAGAGAGAAAGAAAAGCTGTGAGTGAGTGAGAGAGGGAGAAATAGAAGCTATGAGTGAGAGAGAGTGAGAGATAAGCTGTGAGTGTGTGAGAGAGAACCTGTTAGTGAGAGAGAGAGAGAAAGAGAAGCTGTATGTGTGAGAGAGAGAAAGAGAAAGAGAAGCTGTCAGTGAGAGAGAAAGAGAGAAAATGAGAAGCTGTGAGGGAGAGTGAGAGAGAGAAAGAGAAGTTGTGTGGTTGTGAAAGAGAGAAGCTGTGAGGGAGAGAGAGAGAAAGAGAAGATTTGAGTGAGAGAGAGAAAAAAAAGAAGCTGTGAGTGAGAGAGAGAGAAAGAGAAACTGTGAGTGAGAGAGAGAGAGAAAGTGAAGCTGTGTGAGAGAGAGAGAAAGAGAAGCTGTTAGTGAGAGAGAGAGTGAAAGTGAAGCTGTGAGTGAAGGAGAGAGAGAGAAGCTGTGATTGAGCGAGAGAGAGAAGCTGTGAGAGAGAGAGAGAGAAAGAGAAACTGAGTGAGAGAGAAAGAGAAAGAGAAGCTGTGAGGGAGAGAGAGAGAGAAAGAGAAGCTGTGAGTGAGAGAGAGAAGCTGTGAATGAGAGAGAGAGAGTAAGAGAAGCTGTTAGTGAGAGAGAGAGAGAGAGAGAAGATGTGAGTGAGAGAGAGAGAAGCTGTGAGGGAGTGAGAAAGAAAAGCTGTATGTGTTTGTGTGTGAGAGAGAGAGAAGCTGTGAGTGAGTGAGAAAGAGAAGCTGTGAGCGAGTGAGTGAGAGAGAGAGAGTATCTGAGTGAAAGAGAGAGAGAAAGAGAAGCTGTGAGTGAGAGAGAGAAAGAAAGAGAAGTTGTGAGAGAGAGAAAGAGAGAAAGAACTGTGTGTGTGTGTGAGAGAGAGAAGCTATGAGTGAGAGAGAGAGAGAAAGAGAAGCTGTGAGTGTGTGTGAGAGAGAAGCTGTGAGTGAGAGAGAGTGAGAGAAAGAAAACCTGTGAGTGAGAGAGAGAGAGAAGCTGTGAGTAAGAGAGAGAGAAAGCTAAGCTGTGAGTGAGGGAGAGAGAAAGAGTTGTGAGTGAGTGAGAGAGAGAAAGAGAAGCTGTGAGTGAGAGAGAGAAATAGAGAAAGAGAAGCTGTGAGTGAGAGAGAGAGAGATAGAGAAGCTGTGAGTGAGAGAGAGAAAGTGAAGCTGTGAGTGAGAGAGAGAGAGAAAGAGAAGCTGTGAGTGAGAGAGAGGGAGAGAAAGAGAAGCTGTTAGTGAGAGAGAGTGAGAGATAAGCTGTGAGTGTGAGAGAGAGAACCTGTGAGTGAGAGAGAGAGAGAGAAAGAGAAGCTATATGTGTGAGAGAGAGAAAGAGAAAGAGAAGCTGTCAGTGAGAAAGAGAGAAAATGAGAAGCTGTGAGGGAGAGCGAGAGAGAGAGAGAGAGAAAGAGAAGTTGTGTGGTTGTGAAAGAGAGAAGCTGTGAGGGACAGAGAGAGAAAGAGAAGATTTGAGTGAGAGAGAGAAAAAAAGAAGCTGTGAGTGAGAGAGAGAGAAAGAGAAACTGTGAGTGAGAGAGAGAGAGAGAGAGAAGGTGTGAGAGAGAGAGAAAGAGAGAAGCTGTTAGTGAGAGAGAGAGTGAAAGTGATGCTGTGAGTGAAGGAGAGAGAGAGAAGCTGTGATTGAGCGAGAGAGAGAAGCTGTGAGTGAGAGAGAGAGAGAAAGAGAAACTGAGTTAGAGAGAGAGAAAGAGAAAGAGAAGCTGTGAGTGAGAGAGAGAGAGAGAAAGAGAAGCTGTGAGTGAGAGAGAGAGAGAAGCTGTGAGTGAGAGAGAGAGAAAGAGAAGCTGTGAGTGAGAGAGAGAAAGAGAAGCTGAGTGAGAGAGAGAGTGAGAGAAGCTGTGAGTGAGAGAGAGAGAAGCTGTGAGTGAGAGAGTGAGAAAGAGAAGCTGTATGTGTTTGTGTGTGAGAGAGAGTGAGAAGCTGTGTGAGAGAGAGAAAGAGAAACTGTGAGTGAGTGAAAGAGAAGCTGTGAGTGAGAGAGAGAGAAGCTGTGAGTGAGTGAGAAAGAGAAGCTGTGAGTGAGTGATTGAGAGAGCGAGAGAATCTGAGTGAAAGAGAGAGAAAGAGAAGCTGTGAGTGAGAGAGAGAGAGAAAGAGAAGCTGTGAGTGAGAGAGAAAGAGAAGCTGTGAGAGAGAGAGAGTGAGAAAGAGATGCTGTGAGTGTGTGTGAGAGAGAAAGAGAAGCTGTGAGAGAGAGAGAGGGAAAGAGAAGATGTGAATGACACACACAGAGAGAAGCTGTGTGTGTGTGAGAGAGAAAGAGAAGCTGTGTGTGTGTGAGAGAGAGAGAAAGAGAAGCTGTGAGTGAGAGAGAGAGAAAGAAAGAGAAGCTGTGAGAGAGAGAAAGAACTGTGAGTGTGTGTGAGAGAGAAGCTGTGAGTGAGAGAGAGTGAGAGAAAGAAAACCTGTGAGTGAGAGAGAGAGAGAAGCTGTGAGTAAGAGAGAGAGAAAGCTAAGCTGTGAGTGAGGGAGAGAGAAAGAGAAGCTGTGAGTGAGAGAGAGAGAGAAAGAGAAGCTGTGAGCGTGAGAGAGAAATAGAGAAAGAGAAGCTGTGAGTGAGAGAGAGAGAGAGAGAGAGAAGCTGTTAGTGAGAGAGAGAAAGAGAAGCTGTGAGTGAGACAGAGAGAGAGAAAGAGAAGCTGTGAGTGAGAGAGAGGGACAGAAAGAGAAGCTGTTAGTGAGAGAGAGAAAGAAAGAGAAGATGTAAGTGAAAGAGAGAAGAAAGAGATGTGAGTGAGAAAGAGAGAAAGAGAAGCTGTGGGTGAGAGAGAGAGAAAGAGAAGCTGTGAGTGAGAGAGAGAAAGAAAGAGAAGCTGTAAGTGAGAGAGAGTGAGAAAGAGAAGCTGTGAGTGAGATAGAAAGAGAATGAGAAGATGTGAGTGAGAGAGAGAAAGAGAAGCAGTGAGAGAGAGAGAGAGAGAAAGAGAAGCTGTGAGTGAGAGAGAGAGAGAGAAAGAGAAGCTGTGAGTGCGAGAGAGAGAGAGAAGCTGTGAGTGAGAGAGAGAGAAAAAGGGAAGCTGTGAGTGAGGGAGAGAAAGAAAGAGAAGCTGTGAGTGAGAGAGAAAGAGAAGCTGTGAGAAAGAGAGAGAGAAAGAGAAGCTGTGACTGGAGAGAGAGAGAGAAGCTGTGAGTGAGAGAGAGAGAGAAAGAGAAGCTGTGAATGAGTGAGAGAGAGAAGCTGTGAGTGTGTGTGAGAGAGAGAAAAAGAAGCTGTGTGAGAGAGGGTGAGAAAGAGAAGATGTGAGTGAGTGAGAGAGAGAAAGAGAAGTTGTGAGTGAGAGAGAGAGAGAAGCTGTGAGTGAGAGAGAGAG